>CM057454.1:691057500-692307500 GCA_016271365.2 Neoceratodus forsteri | reverse complement strand
TTCCTGGTGGCATAGTGGACCCCTCCCCACCCGTAAGCACAACATCCCTGTAAAGACATCCAGTAACACTCCAGGCAGTATAGTGAACCCCCCATCCCCACCCTGATCACAGTGCAAAAGCCACCCGTCCAAGAGCCCTGGTGATCCAGTGGTCCTCCACCCCCCACTCACTCAGGCATCCCTCACTTGATCCCATGTCCAGACATGTAGCCTAATGGCAGGCAGCACAACCCACCCACATACCACCACAGCTGCCCACCAACTGTGCTGTCTGAGTATGACAGCATACAGTACAGCTTGCAGCACATTGGTAGACCATGTTGACCAATGGGATTGTAGCATGTACTGTACACTGTAATTCACAACTTTGTGAATGATAAGGTTGTGAATGACAGTGTAGAGTACACGCTGCAAGCCCATTGGTCAACATGGTCTACCAATGCACTGCAAGCTGTACTGTATGCTGTCATACTCAAACAGCACAGTCAGAGGGCAGCCATGGTGGTGTGCAGGTGGGTTGTGCTGCCAACCGTTAGACTACATGTCTAGACATGGGATCAAGTGGGGGGTGCCTGAGTGAGTGGGGGTGCCTGAGTGGGTGGGGGGACCACTGGAGTACCAGGGCTGTTGACGGGTTGCTTTTGCACTGTGATCAGGGTGGGGATGGGGGGTTCACTATACTGCCTGGGGTGTTACTGGATGTCTTTATAGGTATGTTGTGCTATTGGCAGGAAGGGGGTCCACTATGCCACCAGGGTGCATTCGGGTTACATTTACTGGGGGTCTGAGCTACGGGTAAGGAGGGGGATCTATCATGCTACCAGGTCGGGATCTATGGCTCTAGCTGTACTGACAGCCCTGCAGGGTGCACGGTGCATTCTGCCAGGTGCATCCCTCTGGAGTGCATGCTAATGGGGCCATAATGGCATGCAAATGGCCCCATTGCACTTTGCATACCTAATGGCTCCATTTGCATGTTCATGGCTATGAACTGTGATTTCAGGCACAGCGCATCCTGAGATGCACTGCCTCAGTGGATTCCCAGCCTGACATGGGGTTTGTGCTGGCACAGCCAGGGCTGGGTGCAACTGTGGTATTCACAGAGGGGATGCACCGGGGGCATTCCCCTGCATATCTTTTGTGAACACCACAGTTTGTGCTTGGCGTATCTCCTCTGCACCGGGGTAACTGAGATGCAACAAGCACAAGTCCTTTGTGAATCCTGCCCTGAATATGCACGAAAAAACCCTGTAAGAACAGAGTAGTTATAAACATCCACATTTTTAGAAAGTATTCGCAACATTTCTCAAATAGCACATTGTGTAAATTTGGGCCCCTGTAACATATACATTTTAAAACCAAACCTCTCTATAGTTTGGCAAGTCTATAACCTTTATGAAAAGCTAAAGTGTATTAATTTCCACAAAGGAATGAAGCAAAATGGGAGGAGACACATAAAAGGATGCCAGTACTGTTAGCTATTTTACTTACAACAATAGTGGCAGAAGCTCAGCGCCCATCCCTGAGTTCATCTCACAACACATCCAATTGTGAAAACTCTATCCAGAAGAGCTTATAATGCAGTGCAGTTCAATTTATTAGAGTGCGATTAAAGTGCAGATCCAAACAGGCTCACAGTTCTGTACAGCAGTTTAGTGCCTGGTCACCTGACATGTTTCAAGCTTCTAACTAGCTCTTTCTCAAAGAGAGTAAACAATGTTAATCCAGTGCCTTGAATACTGCTGCTGCTTCTCAAACCTGCACTACACAAAACGCTTGGGGTCAAAGCATGGCCTTCTATATAAATCCCCACCACAGTGAAAAAATGCACATTGTGGAATGAATAATAGCATAAATATAATGTCATCACATGATACTACAAAAAAAACTAATCAATAATAACATAAACATATACTAAAAAAGTGAAGGCTAGTTTGCTACTTCACAGGGAATTTGGATAATCTTCTTCAGAAAACTGATCTGAAAAACACAGATAGTTCATTAATTATGGGGTACAACACACTTCTGCTCATTTTAGATTACAAAAAGGTGTCCACATCAATTTTTGCATTTAGACCTGGCCATTCTGTTGATTTTAATTTAAAAAATCCAGTAGTTTCCCTTTGTCTTACTATCCTGTCTCAGTCTTCTCCCTGCTTTATGGGTGGCACTTTTTCAATGTCCCTAAACCTGATACTGTGTGTGTGTCACCGGATCTCTCTCTCATAATATGGGCTGGAAGGGCATTGTTTTTATCACTTTTTATTGCAAGCATGTGGCAACAAGCATTTGTGTGAAGCAAATAAATCAAAATTAAAGAAAAAGCCACTATGGTTCTTAAAAAAGGTGGTGGGGAAAGTTAGGGAGAAAAAGATAGCATTTAGGAAGTATAAGGAAACACAGAAGGAGCAGGACAGAGAACTGTACCAGTTAAGGTAGAAGGAAGCAGAGAGGGAAGTCAGAATAGCAAAGGCCCAAACTGAGGAAAGGATAACCAACTCGGTTAAGAAGGGGGATAAACCCTTTTATAGGTATATCAGGGAGTGTAGAAAGACAAAGGGAGGGATAGTGAGGCTGACTAGAATGGACTGTGGGTGGGCAGAGAGGGACAGTGAAAAAGCAGGGATACTTAACGAATACTTCTGCTCAGTATTCACAAAACAGGATGAGGGGAAGGTGCCTAATCTAATTAACAGACGCACTCTGGATAGGAGGGTTGATCCCAGTCCTTTCACAGATGAAAGGGTTTTGAAAGAACTCCTAAAACTGAAGGTAGACAAAGCAATGGGGCCTGATGGAATTCACCCCAGAATTCTAAAAGAATTAAGAGGGGAACTTCTGACACCACTGACTACCCTTTTTAACAAATCATGGGAGGATGGTGTGGTATCTGAGGACTGGAGGAAGGCAGATGTGATTCCCTTTCACAAAAGTGGGAACAAGTCAGAGGCAGGAAACTACATACTTGTCAGTTTTACATCTACATCTGTGCCAAGGAAAGTGATGGAATCACTTCTGAAGGAAAGAATTGTTGAGTATCTAGAGGCCAGTGGGGCACATGACCCAAGGCATCATGGGTTCAAAGTGGAAAGGTCATGTCAGATGAATCTAATTGATTTCTTTGACTGGGTGACCAAAGAAGTAGACCAGGGAGGGGCTGTGGACATGGCCTACCTAGATTTTAGCAAGGCATTTGACACAGTCCCACACAAAAGATTAATAATCAAATTAACCAGCCTGGGAGTGGGTCCCAGGGTGGTAGCATGGGTAAAACATTGGCTGGACAACAGAACACAGAAAGTAATTGTAAATGGAATCCACTTTGAAGAAAGAGGGGTTACTAGTGGGGTACCAGAGGGTTCGGTACTGGGTCCAGTCCTTTTTAATGTCTTTATAAATGACATTGCAGAGGGACTGGAAGGAAAAGTATGCCTCTTTGCAGGTGACACAAAGATCTGTAACAGGGTTGATACACCAGGAGGTGTGGAAAGGATGAGAAGGGACTTGGCAAAGTTGGAGGAATGGTCAGAAGTATGGCAGCTTGGATTCAATGTAAAGAAGTGCAAAATAATGTACCTGGGAAACAAAAATCCAGGGGAAGATTACACAATGGGGGGAGGTAGTAACAACAACAAAAATGGAAAGGGACCTGATGGCAATCATATCAGATGACCTTAAGGTTAGCAAGCAATGTGAGAAGGCAGTAGGGAGGGTTGGGGGATACTGGGATGTATAGGGAAAGGCATCACCAGAAGAAAACAGGAAGTTGTTATCCCTCTGTACAGACCGTTGGTGAGATCCCATCTGGAGTACTGCATCCAGTTCTGGAGACCCCATCTCCACAAGGATATAGACAGGATGGAGGTAGTCCAGGGGAGGGCAACTAAAATGGTGTAAGGTCTGCAAGAGAAGCCATATGAGGAGAGACTAAAGGAGCTTAAGATGTATACCCTTGAGGAAAGGAGGGAGAAGAGGGACATGATAGAAACTTTTAAGTACCTCAGTGGAATCAACAAAGTATAACAGGATAGCATATTTCAGAAAAAGTGATGTGCAAGAACAAGGGGACACAATTTTAAGATGGGGGATGGCTTAGGGGCAATGTGAGGAAGTATTTTTTCACAGAGAGGGTGGTGGATGCATGGAACAGTCTTCCTGAGGAGGTTGTGGGGTCTAAAACTGTGGGAGAATTCAAGAATGCATGGGACAGACATAAGGCAATTATGTGAGGGGTAAGAAAAAATAAGCTGCTGGTAACTAGGATCTGTAGCTTATCCTGTAGGTAGGGAAATGGGCAGACTAGGTGGGCCAAGTGGTCCTTATCTGCCATCAAAGTCTATGGTTCTATATTTCTAGGTCCCCAATTCTGATGTGCAGTTCTTTCTCAGTCTTACCAATGTAAACACAGTTACAGGAGCATATGGCCATATATGTAATGCCTTCCATGACACATGTAATCAGGCCATTAATCTGCTCCCCTTGTCCACCAGCACCATTGGTAAATGTTCCTGTGTTTTCCATCACTGCACAACTTTTACATCTCCCACATTTTGATGACCCATGGAGGAGTAGCCAGGGAATTCTTTCCTCTGGATTTTCAGGCAATTCAACATGGACCAATGTGTCCTTGTGGACTGGGGACCTGAGTGGGAGGATACAGGTCTCTACTGGGGTGATGGCTAGAATCCACCCAGGAGGGATCTGCAGTCCTCAGTGGATGGTTTAAATGTTACTCGATGAACAATTATACTAGCCAAGTGGGGTGGAGGAAGTAATCGGAGAGTCAGAAAATGTCCCCCCCCACAGGCTGAAGTACAGAGTAAGAAGAACCTAAGGAGAGAGGAATACCTCAGGGTGGAAATTAAAAAAGGAAGCAGTCTGGTAGAGATAAAGGTGGAAAGGATTGGGAGCATTAAAGAAAGAAGTGGAAGAAGGGAGGGCAAAAAGGAAAAAAAAGGGTTAACAAGCAGAGTAGAACAAAATCTGCAAGGCTATGTCTGTATAACCACCCAGTCCCCTCGGGTTACTAGAATCCTATCAGTATTAGTGTTAGGAAGGTAGCAGGCAGTTGGTATGGAGCTCATTAGGAGCTTCTTACACAATTACATCATTGTTTACTCAACTAGCCTGGGAGAAGAATGATTAGGTCATTCAGAACTCATGCAGCAGCACAACTCTTTCCAGTGTACAGCTGCTCTGGGGAGCTTAGAATGTTCAATTAGAGTGAGTTAGAGTGAGTTGTAGCTGTGTAGAGGTGACAGTGGCAGAAGGTCTGCCAGCTGGGCTCTGAGATGAGGGCCCAGAACTTCTCACTCTAATTTGGAGTGCAATTTACAGCGTCTAATGAAGTGGCAGAGTCCATTTTACAGCAGAACTTCCTGATTTCTACTCCCAGTAAAGTGGAAGAAACTGCTTTTTCTCAGTGGGTCCAAGGGGCAATCCCCTGAAGATCATTTGTGTGTTTCAGCTGCCTTGGAAAAGAACTCTTGAGAGATTGTTTTGACCTGCTACTCAGGAGAGGTGCCTTTTTGTTGTTCCATGCCCGGTGGATGGGACACCTAGTTTGTGAGTACTGTTTTAAGGAGAACAGTTCTCCACACATTTAGCGGAATTGTTTCTGAGGCGTGTATGCCCATAGATAAGTCTAGAATGCACCTGTCAGTGCCCCTAGTTCACTCAGGAGAGTGAATTTCTGTAAACTGTTCACCCAGGAGAGTGCAATTTGTACTGTGGTCACCCTAGTGAGTAACAAGAATGGAAAGTGTGGGACCTCTAGCATTTTAGTGGGGAATGGAGTTTTCAGTGGTGTAACCCTGAAGGAATGGTAGAGACTGTCA
Organism: Neoceratodus forsteri; assembly: GCA_016271365.2. Lineage (NCBI taxonomy): Eukaryota > Metazoa > Chordata > Ceratodontiformes > Ceratodontidae > Neoceratodus > Neoceratodus forsteri. The sequence continues at coordinate 692,301,663 of CM057454.1, read as the reverse complement.
GTTGAGGCAAAGGATGAGAGGAATGCCATCTGGGTGCTTACAAGACAGGACTTACTGGTTCATAAAGGGCACCAGTTTTTACCTGAGCCAAACCCAGTGCTGCAGGTTTAAGTGTGTGGCTGAGTTTCGCATAATTGCACCTATTTTCAAAGAAGAGCTCTTAGTGTGTGGCTTAGTTGCACAATATGTGCACTCATGGGAGGAAAATGTTCGGGTTCATGGCCAAGTGCCCACTATATGCACCACTGGGAAATGGGAACATGTTCTTTTGTGTGTTCTCAAACTGTACAGTATGCAAGGAGAGTTTGTGAAATGTACCTGCCCTGCCTTGACCGACCCATGGGGGTCCACTACTGCTTTAGTTTTCCATATGTTAAATAAAGCCATACTGCACAATCCCAGTTCCTGTTGTGAACATTCTGATTCTTGCTTCTGGTTGTTGAACTTACTGGGGCCCTCTCAGCAGTTTAGATCTAGCATATGCCTAGCAGCCTTCACCCTGGACCTGGGTTGTAATTTTTACACAAGGTTCATGTGTTTTGTTCTTGTACCCCTCTTCTTCTAAAAATGAGCCAGGTATACATCCTAACACTAAGGGTGGTACCAACATTTGAAAAGTAAATGGTATGCCAATATGTGGGTAACAGTGTCCAGATTTCAATGGGGGAGGCAGGTGCTAACTTGTAATAAGTGGCTTGGGGGTTTCAGGTGCAAATGCTAGAAGTCTAAGAAATAAGATTCTGGACCTAGAGGCCATCCTGGCAGAGGCTGACCTGGATATTGTGGCTATTACTGAGTCATGGTGCACCGAAAACCATGACTGGGACATGGCCATATCATGTTTTACACTGTTCAGGAAGGACTGGTTGGGAAGGAAAGAAGGGGGTGCAGTGCTTTATGTGAGGGAAGGCATAAAAGCAATGGAGACACAGGGAATACAGTGGGAGGCAGAGGTACTGTGGGTCACCCTTGAGATGGGTAGTGGAGCCACTGTTCACACTGGAGTGATCTGCCGACCTGCAGAACAGGGGAGGAATTAGATAAGGTATTGGTGGAAGCCACTGGCAAGATGGAAAAAAAGGTGGAGGTGTTGCTGGTGGGAGACTTCAACCTGCCAGATGTAGATTGGAGCCTCCTAGCAGTGGCTTCTCCTAGAAGAAAGGACATCCTTAACTCTCTGCAGGGGGTGTTGCTCAGGGCAACTAGTCGGTGAATCCACTTGTGATGATGCAGTACTGGACCTGGTACTCACTAATAGGGACAATGTTGTAGTTGTGAAGGTGGGAGGCCACTTAGGGACCAGTGATCACCATGTGGTCTGCTTTAATATAAGGATGGCTGCAGAGCTGATCCACACAAGGGCAGGGGCTCTGGGCTTCAGGAAGGCAGATTTTATAAAGATGGGTGAATATTTCAGGTATCAATAGGCAGGGGGGATGGCCTGGGTGTAGTGGTGAAACAGTGGGTGAATATAAAAAGGAACATAGTAAAGACAACAAACCTCTGCATCAAACAAGTGAGCAAAAGCAAGGGGAAAAAGAGACAACTATGGTTCTAGAAAGAGGTGACTGAAAAGGTAAAGACTAAAATGGTAGCATTCCGAAGGTATGAGGAGACACAAAGGGAGGTGGATAGGGAGATTTATCAGGAGAAACAGAGGGAAGCAGGAAAGGCAGTAAGGAGCACAAAGACACAAACTAAAGAGAGAATAGACCAGGAGATAACAAAAGGGGACAAGACCTTATTTAGCTATGTAAGTACAAAGAGGAAGACCAGGGATGGGATTGTAAGGTTAAAGAGGGAATAGGGGGACTGTGCAGGGGGGACCAGGATAAGGCAGACATCCTGAATAAATACTCTTGTTCAATGTTCACAGAGGAAGGATAAGGGGAAGGGCCTCAAAAAAGTTACAAAAGCTTTGGAGAGAGGGAGGTGGACACTAGTCCTCTTTTTGAATGTGAGAGTCCTGAAGGAACTTGCTAATTTGAAGGTTGACAAAGCAATGGGGTCAGATGAGGTGCATCCAAGGGTATTGAGGGAGCTAAGTCAAATACTGACTGTTCCTCTGACAATTCTGTTTAACAGCTAACTGGAAACAGGAGTGGTTTTGAAAGACTGGAGGAGGGCAGATGTAGTTCCTCTACATAAAAGTGGTAGCAGGGAGGAGGCTGGAAATTATAGGCCAGTCAGCCTGAAACAGTAGTGGGAAAGTTAATGAGATCACTGCTGAAGGAAAGGATTGTGGAATATATTGCATCCCAGTGGGTTACAAAATCTGAGGCAGCATGGTTTCATGGGGGGAGGGAATGTCAAATGAATCTGATGGGTTTCCTTGACTGAGTGACCAAGGAACTAGATCAGGGTGGAGCACTGGACATGGCCTGCCTAGATTTCAATAAGGTGTTCAACACCATTCCACATAGGAGACTAGTAAGCAAGCTAGGTAGCTTAGCAGTGGGTTCAAAGGTGTTAAACTGGGCAAGAAATTGCTTAGGGGATAGGTGATAGAGGGTGGTCATAAATGGAGTGCACTCCAAGGAAGGGAAGGTGACCAGTGGGGTGTTTCAGGGATCAGTGCTGAGACTGGCCCTCTTCAATGTCTTTATAAGTGACATTGCAGATGTGTTGGAAGGGGAAGGTCTACCTGTTTGCAGAGGGCACCAAAATTTGCAATAGGGTGGGCACTCCGGAAGGGGGTAGAAAGGATAAGCAGAGACCTGAAAAAAACTAGAGGAGTGGTCAAGGGTATGGCGGCTGGGTTTCAATGGGAAAAAGTCCAAAACAATGCACTTAGAGCAGGGAAACCCAGAGGCAGACTAAACAAAATCTGATCAGATCCACCAAGGCTGCATAATGAAGTTAGTGAGGTTTTGTGGAACTGTTAATGAGACATGGAGAAACAACACAATGATTTTGAACTAGTAAGATTTTTTTTATTTTGCATTCTAAGGAAGGCAGACACATTACTAGGAAAAGACATGGAGGTGTAGATTTCAATGGAAGGAATGGTAAGCAATATATGTTTGACAGGTAGAATAGGTGAAAGTAAAAGTAATGGCTGGCATATGTTCAGTCTTGGGATTATTTATACAGTTTTATAGAAAAAAAGGGGTGTGGGGTTGTCCATGCGGTGATGTAAGTTATATTTAAGTAATGTGTTGATGTCAGGCAGTCAGGTGTAAAGATGGACTTCATTAGGAGAGAAAATCTGATAGTAACTTTTATAAGGGGTTGCTGTTGATAAGGTTAAGGTAGTTATGCCTGTGATAATGTAAATATAAGGACAGTATGAGGTCTATACAGGAGTGAAGTACAAATATGCACTGTATCATAAGTATGTGTTCAGAGTGCAGGCAAATGCGATATGTAGGTTTATTTTACACATACAGAAGGTAAAAATAGGGATAAATGCGATTGATAGAAATATAGATAATTACATAGATAGACATACAGATAGACAGACAGACAGAGGGAGAAGTTATAGTCATGACAGTCTTTGGAGAGGCAACTGCCGCTAGAGTCACAGTCATGTTCACTAATTTGGGTTGAAAACCTTTTCAAGCAGCACTATTTTGCTGTCAGTAATCGCCTATGGATTTAAGCATGTACTGGAATGTTTCAAAACAGTTATAGTACAAGAGAAAAACAATGAAAGCAATTGTGTTATAGTTTACCACTGAAACATACATGTAACATACATGTTGCCACCTTGCTCCAATGAGCACCCTCCCCCAAGCAGAGTGCCAGTCTTAAAGAGCATATGACGCCTTCAAGATAAGTGAAAGAAAACATAATATTTAGATACAGTTCAGTTTTCACATTAGTTCTGTATTTTTCCCCTCATTATTTTTTACTGAGGCCATTTGCATGAAAAGAGGACCTCTGCTCCTGAAGTGTTCATGTATTCCTTGTGCTTTCTCCCTACCAAAGGTCATAACGCATGGCTTGTGACTTCACAGTTACTCCCAAGACAGCAGACTGTGATGTCACAACATAACATTATGACTTGCAGTAGGGAGTAAGCTATAGAGGCAGATGAACTCTAACAGATAAAGATCATATATTCATCCAAATTTCCTCTGTAATAAAAGATAGGCAAGAGAAATCTACAGAATATATTTAAAATGTAAACTGAGTTGTACCAAGTTATTAGTTTTTTCAAAGTTTTCCCTGTGGCATCAGCAGCTCTGAGCATAAACAGGAGAGCTGAAAAAATGTGTCTCCAAGTAAGTGCAGAATAATTTTTCTTAAATCTGTTTCAAGATACTAAGCCTTTCCTCTTTTTTTTTTTATTTAATAATAAAAAGAAGTAGCACCTTTCTTCTGACCGGACTATTGTAAATGATGACAGTCAGTGATTTGGGATATGCTAAGTGTCCCCAAAAGCAAGGTGTGCTCCTTCGCTGGATAGAGAGTAGGCTGTTATAAAAAAAAATGAAAAAACACAAAAATCAGTCATTCTGCCAACAAGACATGCAGAGGTACAATTGGGGGAGGGGGTGGCAAGAGTTGTTTTGGACAGCAGCTTCCATTTTCGAAACAGAAAAAAATTCATGTTGATCTTTTCTTCTGTTCTAGCCTGAAAATAACATATTTTAAATGCCTGTTTTAAGTGTGTATAATGGACTGTTTTGCCATTTAGGAGCCAAAGAATGAATGTGTAACAGGTGACATTATGGTTATCTAGCAATTGTATGCCAAAGCAATGTAGGCATGTAATTAAGAACGGGATCAACAGAAAGCCATTGCCAGTTTATTATACACACTGGCAGAACTTAAATTATAGCTAACAAATTGTTGCACATTACTTTGAGGATGTGTAAAGTGTAAAACATCAGTTGGGGATTTTAACAGCTGGGCGCTGAGCTGGTATCTTAAACAGATATGTAGGAATTCTACATGGATGTTATTTTTTCTAGCTGCTCTTTATCATCTTGTTTTGAGACACCTATATTTTCAATAAAGAGCTGTCTTAGCACTAGTATCACAAGATGTGCCAATAATAATCACTGAATCCACATAAATGGAAAATGAAGGAGGTCTGCTTACTCAGTTGAAATGAGATGGGTGCTGTCCCATTGTGTGTCATAGCAGCATTTCTAATTTTGAACTTGGCACCACCACAACAGGTAGTTCTCTATTTCTTCAACAACAAAAATTAAAAAAAAAACACTTTATCATCAAAGTGTGTGTTTATCAAGTATTGTGCCCATGATTAAAATAATTTGAACTTCTCTCCCAAAAAAGTGCCCTGACATGAAACTGCATGTTTAACTGTAAAGACAATTAAAAATGTATTTCTGATTGCATTACTAACACCAATGCTTCATGATTAAAATCATTTGAAACTCCTCCCCCAACAAATGTTCCCTGACAAACTGCATTGTGGGAAGATTGCCTGGGACAAGATGCAATAAAAAAACCTGAACAACAGGCTCCATGGAGTAAATGTTAACATCCTGTTTCTAGTATCCATGATAAAATAAAATAAAAAATACAGTTAAGATTTTTTTTAATGTCAGCTCTGAACAGAATAGCTTTTAAAATCGCCAATTGTTTTCTTGTTCAGTGTTTTGTAATACACCTCAAACTTAAAAGAAAAAACACACTTTATCATCAAAGTCTGTGTTCTCTAAGTACTGAGTCCATGATTAAAATAATTTGAACCCCTTCCCCAAAAAATGCACCCTGACATGAAACTGCATGTTTAACTTTAAAGAACAATTAAAAATGCATTTCTAAATGCATTATTAGCACCAATGCTTTCAAAGTTTTGAAACTACTAAAAGGCAAATTTTATATATATAGATATATATATCTATATCTATATATATATATATATATATATATATATATATATATTATAAAATGTTTAAGAAAAACCTGTAGCTCTTAACTGTAAATTAGAATGTGTGTCTAGGTCTCCTTCTGAGGCCCCAGGTGGCTCTGATAATCATTTGTTCCAAAAGTTTGTTTAAGTCAATTTGAAGGCATTAAATATCGTCTGTTCCTCTAGTCCTTAATAAAGGCATTAAGTATCTTCTGTTCTCTACTGCACAAACTTGTTCTGTTGGTTGATACAGGTCCCAAACTAGTATATCTTGTTACAACATGATAGAGTTACCTCATGCCCCTCCCACATGAATCAGAAAAAGGTTGGGGGTGGATCTTTAGGTGCTTCTCGGGTGGAGGTGGGCACGGATCTTGAACCCCCCCAAAAAACAAATGCTGCCTCCCACTACTCAGGTTCCCATTCTTGTACCACCCATTTAAGAAAGAAAATAGTACCCTGCAACCATTGACTAACATGAAAGTGTATTTATTTTGAGGGCGTAAAGCATTGCTTGGAGGAGGGTAATGTGGAAGAGACTATTTACACGTTCAGTCAATTCCATGGACAGAAAACATGACATCACTCCTTTAGTACATGCAAAACATCTGTAGGATCTGCCTACTGCAGCCGTAAAAATGGGTGGAGTGGTACTGACAACCACCAAGCAGGAAAGAGACCTGGAGGTAATCATATCAGATGACATAAAAGAGACCAGGCAGTGCAACAAGACAGTAGGGAGGGTTAGTGGGATGCTGGGGTACATAGGGAGGAGTATAACCAGCAGAAAGACTGAGGTGGCATTGCCTCTGTAAAGATTGCAGGTAAGATCCCACCTAGAGTGCAGTGTCCAGTTATGGAGAGCACATCTCTGGAAGGATATAGAAAGAATGGAGGCAGTCCAGAGGAGGGCAACTAAAATGGTGCAGGGTCTGCATCAAAAGCCCTTCCTGGAGCCGGCCCAGTGATGGGGAGGGTAGAAGCATCCATGCCTTAATTCCTGCCATACTGGTGACCCATGTTCAAGGTGGGAATGGGTTATCACAAGTCAGCTGGGGAAGGAGAGGATTGAGCATCTGAAGGACTGATCACTTCTCGTGGGGTGGATGATGCACCGATCCTGTCATACACCTGCCACCAGGTGGAGTTCTGGTGGTGGTGGGAGTTAGGGAGTGATCAGGACAGGAGGGTGCTGCAGGGCTGCAGCATGCATGTGCCTCCATGACAGCACTCTGATGGGCACAATCTGAGCAAGGGCTGAAGGAAGCAAAAATGGAAAAAAGGAGCTAGTGGGGTCCATGAACCACCGGCTGCACGACCCCGACTCGGCAATCCTGAGTAAAATCTGAATTGCACTCCGGGGGTGGTGAGGGCAGCCCTCCCTTCCCTGGCCCACACTTTAGGGGGAAATCCATGGGGGAAGCAGCACAGGAAGAGGCTGAGTTGGGGGGGGTAGCCAGGAAAGAATGAGTCCCCTGACAGTGAGGACCAATGCCCACCCACTAGCTCCGGGGAAGAAACAGAAGAAGAAAAAAAAACAAAAGCTCTGCCAACAAAGAGACTAAAGGAAATCAATATGTACACCCTGAAACATGTGGGATTATGATAGACATCTTTAAATACCTCCCAGGGGTAAATAAGGTACAGTAGAAGGGTATTTTTCAGAAGAAAAAGTGCTCAAGAATGAGGGTGCATGCTATGAAGCTGGAGAGTGGTAGATTCAGGAGAGATGTGAGGAAGTAGTTGTTCACAGAAAGAGTGGTGGATTCCTAGAACAGCCTTCCAGCAGAGGTGGTGGGGTGAAAACAGTGGTGCAGTTTAAAAATGCATGGGTTAAGCACAAGGGAATCACAGTGGATAGGAAGGAGGGAGGGAGAAAGAGCTGTAGATCAGTCATGGTCTGCAGTAATCGTATAGATAGGGTGAAATAGCAGACTGGATGGACCAAGCGGTCTTTATCTGCTGTCAGATTCTGTTTGTGTTTCCATGTTGTGCTTCTATCATCTTCTGTAAACCACATGTGGTGTTATTTGGGACAAATCACTCAATGTTGTACCTGCTCTTAGTATGAGCTAATTTTTGTTAATGACATTATGGACTTCATTTGCTTAAGAAGAATATGAGATGTCAAAATTAACTTTTTTGTTACTGTCACTAGGTCTCCTAAAGCTCACTGCTAAGACTTTCTCATGAGTTCTACGTGCTGCTTTTGCTCTAGCATTCTTTGTATCTCTCCAGTGTAGTCACATATCCTAAATCTCTCTTCCAATTTATCTGCTCTTTTTCTGTAAATGTCCGCATCACTAACATTTCTAAAGATACAGGTAAACTGTTCTGTTGCTATTCCCTTAGTAGTAGGGTGGAAGCTGCCAGCTCAGAGCAGGGTGTTTTTGTTGGTCTGCTTTTGAAATAAATCAGTGGCTATCCCACCTATCCCATTGTTCCTAATGAACAAATCCAGGAAGTTAATTTAATTTAACTCTTGGATATAGTGAATTTGATATCACTGTTGCTTTTTTTCCAGATAATCAACAAATTCACTGAGATCAGATTCACTCCCTGTCCATATCAATATGATGTCATAATTATTAAGTGTTTCCTGAGATCTATCCTATAGAAACAAGGATTAGTCTCACAATTATGAACTGCTTCAGTTTCCCACTTACCCATAAACAAATTCACATAATTGATGGCAAACAATGCCCTAGTTGCTGTGCCCTTCTTTTGGTGGAAAAATGTACCATCAAAACCAAATGCATTACGCTTTTGAAACAATGTGTGGCAATTCAGTCAGTATCTCAGTGTGCAGATCCTGTTCCTCCCTGTCATTGAGAAAGAACGTTATAGTCCAACCCCTCAACATGGAGTATATTCATACACAAGGAGGTGACATCACATATCACTTGTCATGCTTCTCTCCTAATGGCCAACTCACTAAGAATACTAAGAATGTGGCCAGCATCACATATCTAGCTTCTGCACAGCTGTGTTCTAAGGTGCTAACCTGCTTTGGAACTCAAACCTCATTAGTTTATAGGACTAATCAGAAAGAATAAAGAAAGTTACTGAGAGTAGGAAAAGCTAAAAATAAAATGCCTGCTGTCTTGGCACAACAGTAATATTCAGTTTTATTGCACGTACATAAAAGAATGAAAAAAAAACTAAAACTGCCTCTGCCAGCTGTCACAACATGTATGGTAGCTTGGCACAGGTACCTATACACGTGTACGAGCAGCATATTCTTGTAAATGTTTCAGTTGCTAAATGTATTTGGCAAGAAACAGAAAGCTCTTAAGACGGGCTTTTAAAAAAAATGCATTTAAAGAAAGTGCAAGTACAATCTTAAATGTATAAGACAGACAAAGACGGAGTATGTGCCACACTAAAACATTTTAAAACACAAGTCCAGATAATTGTCTGTTGAGAAGAGTGGTTTTTTACCACTTACAGAACATCACCAGGATCAAGCCCCTCATTCCACCCAAAGATCTGCCGACCTTAGTACATGCCTTTGTGACCTCTAGACTCGACAACTGTAATGCTCTTTACTTTGAGGTCACTGGAGGGAAGCTCCACAGGCTGCAGCTGGTGCAGAATGTGGCAACCCAGTTACTGGTGGAACTATCTCAGTTGTTACATGTGACCCTGGTCCTACGTGCACTGCACTGGCTGCCGGTCAGGTGGAGGGTCCTTTTCAAGGTTGGGCTTGCTCACCTATAAGGCCCTATATGGGCTGGGTCCTGGCTATCTGTCAGAGCTTCTGTCACCTGTGACCTCTGCCCATTCCCTCTGCTCTGTTTTGAGGGGCCTCCTGGATGTTCCTAAGGTTCAGCTCAAGAACTCTGGTGACCAAGCTTTTAGTGTCTCTGAGCTGACCTTATGGAACACACTTCCAGCTGCTGTCTGGGAGGCCCACTCGATTGCTGTTTTTAAGCAGAGTCTTAGGTCCCACCATTTCTGCCAGGCTTTTGGGGATTAAGTCATCTCCCCCCTACCCTATCCTCAGCTATCATATATTTCTTACTTAAGCTTTTAAGAATGTTATTTTAAATATGCTGCTTCAGCACAGATGTTATTTTTGTAGTCTGTATTTTATTTTTTATTGTGTATGGCTAGTAGATTGGGTGCCTTAGAAATTAATTTGCCTTGCATTGCCTTGTCTAATTAATTTGCTAGCCAGAAAGGCACCTCTTGTTTTTGAAGTGTATGAACAAGAGGAAAATAATTGTATTTTGTTTCCCTTAATGCTTAGAACCCATGGGCGTTCTGTTTATTTATAACTTAGAACTCAAATCTCTGGGATCTAAGAAAGCTTTAATCTTTTAAAAACTTGTCCTGAGGACCCTGGAGTGCATAAGTGCATCATTTGTGATCGGAAGACCTTACACAAACCCAGCAACAAACTGATCCATCATTGAACACCTAGCTCTTATTGCACTCGCAGGGTGCCATGTGTTGCTGCCCTATTTAAGGGGCATCCTGGGGCAGATTATTTAATGGGGCATATATAAATGGGCCCTGACATATTAAGCACAACAGTTTCTATTCATAAATTGTTGGTCATTGGTCACGTATATTCACTCACCTATGGACATGAGTAAGGTAGAGGAATGCATAATTTGTTTTAAAATAAGGTGGCTTGGGGTGATGGGGTGTAAGGTTGGATCAATTAAGTAAGGTAGAAGGGGAGTGGAATTTTCAAGTAATGGAGGAGGGAGGTGTGAATAGGTTGTGGGCCTCCTGCACTGGGAACATTCAAACTGAAATCTAAATGCAAATGTTCCTACGATTACACCACATAAACTGTATCTTATTATTTATGTCCAAGGACAGCCCAGTTAAAGATCAGTTGCAGTGTTTTTAAAATGCCTTTAACATATTTCATTTACTCACCATGAGAACAACCACTCCATATATATTGCAAGAAATGTTCAGGAATGGTCATTTCTCATGTCCAGATGCTATTTTACTGCATGACTTTTTTGAAGCTTTCACAGAAAATCCCTTAGTCATTTTCAGATGAGCTGGTGGAATTTGGGGTGAATGCTCATTCCATTCAAACAACAATTACATCATTTTCCTTAAGTTTCTGGTACTGAGCTGCCAGGACCTTGAGGAAAAGGATGCCATTGTTGCTTGAATGGAATGAGCACTCACCAAGGTTCTGCCAGCGGGTCAAAAAATGTCTTAAGAGATTTTGTGTGAAACCATCAAATAGGAGAGCATTAAATACTATTTGTAAATGACAAAAGGCAATTTCTTCATTTCATATGTAATAAAAAAGGCCTGGTTGTCCTTATGTTATGGAAAAGGAGTAAAGTTTATAATGTGTTTATAGTATAGCTACAGTTGATCTTTAAGCTGAGATGCAATATTTTATTCAATGCAAGGTACTGCCTTCTACACATTCTCACAGCAAACTGGAACACTATGAGTTTAAGTGATTTTTTTAAAGGTCACACAATGATCATTAGGCTGTAGTAAGGTTTAAACAGGCAATCTCCTGATTCCCCAGCCAGATCTCTAATCACTACACCACATGACCTCCACAAATGTAATGGAATAAGATCTAAATCTGACATACAATCCAAATATTAGGATCCACATATACCTACTGCATGCAGCAGTGTTGAATTCATGTTTTACTATCACCAGTATGCACTTTTGATGATTCATTATGGAATCAAGGATTTTCTTTCTAGATGTACTTGCAAGTTAGACAAATACAAAACCTTTGATAAACCACTGCACAGCTGGTCACAAAAAAACACAGACTGCACATAACCCAATAATGCAAAGCATCATGGGAAGTGTATGCAAATGCCCATGAATTAATTTGGACTGGCTCAACTTCAAGTGGAATTGTTTGGTGCCAGAAGGCCTTACAATACAAGCAGCAAAGGCAGAGAACAACAGTCACAGACACATGTTTTGTCCTCATTTGGACTCATCAGTGTGCTATATCTGTATCTCAGCCCAGGGAGAGATAGCCAGCCACCCTATAGGGGATCTTATTGGTTTGGGTCATGGGCAGCCCAAAGTAGAGAGAGAAAAGAACTACAAAAGAACCCTAGAGAAAATGCACTGGGGAAAGGGTTATCCCGGAGAATATTGGCCATACAGTCACATTTTAAAGAAAACACAAATTGCACATACCCCAATAATGCAAAGCATCATGGAAAGCAATAAATTCTACTAAGGAAAAACATGTGAAAGAAATATTTTTTGCTGTTTTTTGTATGATTCTCTCTTCAGAATAAATGTTCTGTCTTCAGAATTAATCCCATTTTAGTTGCCCTGCTCTGGACTGTCCCCATCCTATCTACATCATTGCGAAGATGGGGTATCCAGAACCGCACATAGTACTCCAGATGGGGTCTCACCAATTGTCTGTACAGAGGGAGAACAACTTCTTGTTTTCTACTGGTAATGCCTCTCCCTGTGCATCCCAGTATACCCCCAGCCCTCCTTACTGCCTTCTCACATTGCTTGCTTACCTTTAGATCATCTGATATGACTACCCCCAGGTCCCTTTCCATTTTTGTTGTTGTTAGTACCTTCCCACCTCCATTGTGCATTCTTCCCCTGGGTTTTTGTTTCCCAGGTACATTACTTTCCACTTCTTTGCATTGAAAATAAGTTGCCATACTTTTGACCATTCCTCCAACCTTGCCAAGTCCCTTCTCATCCTTTCCATCCCCAACCTTGTGTATCAACCCTGTTGCAGATCTTTGTGTCATCTGCAAAGAGGCATACTTTTCCTTCCAGTCCCTGCACAATGTCACTTATAAAGTCATTAAAAAGAATCAGTCCCAGTACTGAACCCTGTGGTACCCCGCTAGTAACTAGAGATGTTGGGAAATTAAATTTCTCTGGTGAAATTCCCTTGAAATCAGCAATTTTGCTGTATGAAATATGTTGCATAATTCGACTGATCTGTGAAATATTTTGCAGGGTGTGAAGTTGAAAAATTTTGCCAGAGAAATGCAAAATTTCATCTGACAATGGCAAAATTATGCCCGCAAGTGCAGCATTTTGCCATTTCACAGGTGAAATTTCATGCTGCATGGGTAAAATTTCACATTTCAAGGGTGAAATTCCACATTTAGCTTCCTCGAAAAATTTTGCAAAATGGCCGAATTACACAGAGGGTGGGATATTCAAAAGGGTTGCGCCAGCACAAGTCCAAAATGCGCCATTCTGCGATATTCAGCGGGAGGCAGTTGCTCCACTGAAAACATGCTGAGCAACAGTGCAATGCAAATGAAGGCATGCGCAACCGAAGGGGGTGGATCCATGCATAAAGTGCACAATGCGATATTCAAAAGCTTGCGCCAATGCGCAACAGTGGATCAGCGGAAGTTGCGCCACGGCGGAAATGAGCCAAAATAAAAAGGCTCAAGGAAGAGGCGCAAGAACTCGACAGGGAATGCTCATGAGGCAGCAACAGAGAGCAGGCCACAGCAGCAACCAGTGCAGGCCAGGGAGTAGGCAGGACAGAATAGTGGCAGCTGAAGGCGTGTGGGGCCACAGAGTTCGGAGGCCAGTAGGTGTACCCGGTGCAGTGGAGGTAGCAGTCAGGACAGTGGGGGGAACAGAACAACAACAGCTGGGGGGGACACAAGCCAGGGAGATGGACAATGCCAGCTTCCACATGGAAGCTGGAGTGAGGAGGGTGAGAAGGCATGCTGCAGGGGGACGTAGCCGTGGAAGGGCCCGTCGGCGGTACACCCCCAACAGGCAGTACCATGCCTGCATCAGCTTTGAGCTGTATTCAGATGTTGAGATTGTGGGCCGGTACCACCTGAACAGGGCAATACTGAGGCAGCTCTGTGAGCTGTGCAGTGATGTGATGCAGGCACCCTCATGACGGAGTCACGCTCTGTCAGTGGAGACAGAGGTAACAGCCTGCATGTGCTTGCTCACCACGGGTACCTTCCAGAGGCCAACAGGGGACACCACAGGCATAACACAGTTGGCCACGTCACGCATCCTGACCCAATTCCTCAGCGTACTGCTGCCACATGCTGTGGAGTACATCCATTTCCCCAGCACCGTGGCAGAGCATACAGCAAACATACAGGAGTTCCACAGGGTAGCACATATGCCTGGCATGCTAGGGGTGATAGACTGCACCCATGTGGCTATTCACACGCCACCTGGCCCCGATGGGGCTGCATATCGCAACTGGAAGGGGTTCTCCAGTGTCAACAGCCAGGTGGTGTGTGATGCCAGTGGGCGCATCATCAATGTCTGTGCCACGCACCCTGGTGGAGCACATGATTAATTTATATGGTACCAGTCTGCACTGTGCCATCAATTTGAGAGTGGGGACATCCCCCACAGGACATCTAGTGGGTGAGTATGCATGTAGGAGCGGCAAAGTTGGGGGACAGGTGGGCAAGCCACAGGTGCCATAGTAGTGGCACACAGGGCTAGGGGCAATATGGTCCTGAACATGACACTAATATCCACTATCTCCACACAGGTGACAGTGGATACGCACTCCGTCCCTGGCTGCTAACACCCTACCAGCACCTCATGACCCCATCGCATCAACGCTTCAATGAGGCACATGCCACCACACGCAACATCATCGAGTGGGTGTTTGGGATGCTGAAGGCACGCTTCTGATGCCTAGACACCTCCGGCAGTGCCCCACAGTACAGCCCCTCAAAGGCCTGTGGGATATTCCTGGCCTGTTGTATCCTGCACAACATGGCCAAAGACTGTGGGATAGCCATACAGGTCGAGGAGGGGGACAGCGATGGGGATGCTGGTGGCACCGGTGATGATGGGGATGAGCAGCCCCCCCCTTGGACGGTGTGACCCCCGACTGATCCGGTTGGCCCAGCTGCACCGGGACACCATCATAGAGGAGCACTTCACACAACACAGGTAAGTCATGGGGCCATGTGCAACCAACACTGTCCAGGGTGCAACCCACATACACACAGGGTAACACACCAGGGGTGCATGACGGCAAGGGGAGTGGAAGGGTACAGGTGCACAAACACACAACCAGGGAGGGGTGAATGGTTACACACTACATGGACAGACACACACACACACACACACACACACACCAGGCACAAAGTGCACAGGGGCAGGTGCACAGCAGAGCAGGAACAGACATATCAAACACACAGATCCACAGGCAACCCTCACCACCTGTACTGTCCATGTACATGTGTCAGATGCTGGGCACCCTTGCACCTTGGTGTACAGTGTAATGCAGGCATCATCATGCACACGCACCCATGGACAGCAGTCGGGTGGGTGTGCAGGTGGTCCATGTGTTGCCATGTTGGGCAGGGCACCCACTGGTGCACTGCCCACCATGACACACATTGCACATAGGGCAGCACCAGACAGGGCCCACACTGGGAGACAGGTCAGTCATGTGGCACTGTGCCACGGCCACCTTGGATGCGTGGGCGACCCCGCCGAGACCCAGCAGCACTGGCAGGCTGAGCAAGGGCCACATGGGATGGCACCAATGGACCACCAAGGGTCCCACTGCATGAGCATGACCTTGTCCGCACAGGGGTCTGCAGCATGCCGAACATACCTGCACCGGGGTGCTCGGGATGCCCACAGCAGAACCCGGCGTCATCAGGCTGGGTGACACACGATGCCGGGAATGGGGAGTGGATAGCATACTGCATGGCGTGCGTGGCACAGGGGCACCTGACTGTGTGCCCACTGCGGCCACGACAGCGACCAATGCCTGGGTCTGCCTGTCAATGGCGGCAGTCACATCCATCCACATTTGGACAATCCCTGCAAGGATCATCGTGTTGTCCCTGCTGTGCCACTCCACAGCCACACACAGTGCCTCCACGGACGTTGCAACCCGCATCTGCTGCTGTACTGATGCCCACAGCAGGCGGGTGTGCTCGTCAAACGGGTCATCTGCCACATCGGCAACCTGTCCCTCAGGGTATGGAAGGGCCTGATGCTCAACACCCCTTGAGGGTGGGCACTATTCACCAGGTATGGGCAAGTCAACAGGCGGTGTGCATACGCCACCACTGAACCCTGTACCCCCAGACCCGGTGGGTGACTACTGCTGCTGCCCCTCTGCCTGCTGTGCCCAAGGGACCAGTCGTTCCACTGCTATGTCCGCAACAGTTCCAGAGACCTGCATAGCCACCGGTGCTGCCCCACCGGTGCTGACAGGCACAGCCTGGGACTGTGCTGATGTGCTGGCACACACGTTGGAACCAGCTAGGTCCATAGGCACGAACTGTCCTGCTGTGTGTCCATTATATGACATACACGTGTCACTGCCCATAGCGGTCATTGCATCATCAATGGTGCAGGTTCATGCCACAGCGTGCTGGCATGCTTGCATGCCTGACCGCTGAGACACAGGAAGGGCACCCCCCACACCTGACTCACCGACATCAGAGATGACAGCTAGGCGTGCACACTGGTGCAATGCAAGCCTGCTATCAGCAGAGGTGGATGGACCCTCCTCCAACTCTGGCTGGATGTCCACAGTGCACGGGCCTTCCACCACTGTCCCCTGCAGATGCACAGGATCTGTAACAGAAAGTGAGAACATGTTAGTGCATGGGATCCATCTCCCCCCTGACCATGTCATACCGTGCAGTGATGGGCTAACACCTGTCTGGAAGCCACCTCCTGGAACGCCCTCGATGGCACTGCGCTGCATGGATGCAGCAAGATGGTCCTCCACCGGGGTCAGCTGCACCACCTCTGGCTGGCCCCAGCCTGTGGCAGCGTGTGCCACCCTGATGGCTGCCACCTTCTCCTTCACCCTTCTCCTGTCGGTCCCCATCTTCTTCTTACATTCCTGCATGGAGCGCTGGTGGCTTCCGTGCAGGTTTATGGCACAAGCTACCCCATCCCATGCAGCAGCACGGGCCTGAGGGGTGCCCCACCGTCCACTGAGTAGTGGCTATTCCTCCAGGTAGGCCTTGAAGAGTGCCTCTGTTTCAGCTTTAGTGAAGTTGGGCCTCCTCTTCCGCCCACCATCATCCTCCTCACCCAGTCCTTGCTCGGCCATGTCACAGTCTGTATGGGTGGAAGTGGACACCTGTGACTGTGCAGTATGCAGCAATATCCCATGACCATAGTCCAGAACATCACACAGCATGCAACCCACCTATCACCTGCAGTAACCGAATATGGCAACTGCAGATCACTGTCGCACATTTATAGCACAATGCATGCAAATTAGGAGTGGAGCAACTTTAATGAGATGCAAATCGCGCCACTGCGCCCTTGAATGGCTGATCAGATGATTTGCATATGACGGCTGAATATCACGCTGTTGCGCTTTGTGCAATACGGTTGAGCTGGCTGAGCCAATGGCGCAGTTCTGTGACTGCATAGTACACTGCACTACGCATGCCCAGGTAGCTTACGCAGACATCTGCCATGTTGATGACGTGCTGTGCACGATCAGCAATTCAGGACACGGCCACCATTGTGCCAGTGGTGCTACAGCACTGGTCACCACATGGCGCTGTGGCACAACTGCGCAATAGTCCACTGTGGCACTGGCATGCAGGTGACCAATTGCGCTGGATGTGTAGACATCTGATGGTGCTGTATGTGGCCTTGCGCCACAGACCCATGACCTTGTGCCAGACCTTTTCCCCTTGGCGCTGTACGTATGGCATGTCTGCAGCTCTATCGCGCTGTTCAGTAACAGCGCGATAGGGACCGACAGCGCTGTATGAACAGCATGATAGGGATAGAAGGAGTTGTACTGGGCAACATTTCCACGTGGGGTTGCCGCGCTGCGGAGCACCATATTGCCTACTATCAACCTGTAGACATGGCATGCAGGAGAGCTCCCCAGTGGAGTGGCTTGGAGGTGGCCAACCTAGTGGCCGTGGTGGAGCCTCACTATGGGCCACTGTTTGGGGAGGAGCCCCTAGACATGGCCCGCACCCATGTGTGGCAGCAGGTGGTCACCGAGCTGGAGCAGGTCACTGGGTGGCGCAGAACACTGGAGCAGTGCAGGCACCAGTACAGTGACCTGCGCAGGAGGGAGCGGGCACTGCTGGTGCACCTGAGGTCACGTGCCAGGAGGGGCATTGTGCCTAGGCCAGGTGGGTGAGCCGTCTATGCACCTGTATTGTCCGCAGGGGTAACACTGTATATTGTGGCCAGAGCATGGGGGAGGGTTGGTCCATGGCTGGCTGTGACAGTGTTTGCAGGTGTGTGATGTATGGGTCTGGCTGTGTGGGCAGGCACACTCATTGGGGCAGGGAGCTGTCTGCTTTGGGATCTCACTAATGTGTTTCTCAACGTTTGTTTCCCACGGGCATGGAGGAGCAGAGGAGGGCCCGGGATGAGGCACAAAGGGGTGCTGCAGAGGTGGCCGGCAGATGTGGTGCAATGTGGGCCCACAGCAGCAGCAGCAGCAGCAGCAGCAGCCACCGCAGCAGCAGCAGCAGCTTGATGAGGGTGAGTGTCATTACATCATGGATGCTATTGCGTGCTATGGGGGGGAGGGCATGGCCACCATCCATGGACAACACTGCCATGCATGCGACGTGTGACAGTCAGCACTGTCCAGTGGCACTGCATGTCTGTGTGTGCGTCACTGGTGGTCCATGCATGCACTGGGCACATGGCTGTGGCACTAGCTTCCCACCATAAAGCCATGTCACTGTACTGCCTTGCTGTGCTGTGCTGGGCATGGTGTGTGCAGTGGCACACATGGCTGTTGCTGCCTGGTTGGGCTTAGCTTGTGCACAGTCACCTGGAGTGGGTGCAGTCCAACACAGGGCGGGGCACTTGGCTGTATGCCATGCATTTTGGGTGGGCTTGGGGTTGTGGACAGTCATAGCCATTGATTCTGTTCCCTTGCCTAGGTGTCTGGGTCCTGTGCAGGATTGAGCAGGCCATCCACCGCCTGCTGGAGCTGTCCACTGAGTCCCTGCACATTCTGGGAGATGAACTGAGAGGTGTCCGGCGCGGAGGAGGCCACAGGGACAGAGGCAGCCTGCTGATATGCAGCCTGGGGGGCAGTAGCTGCCCAACACCTACCCTTACCCTTCCCTCACACCCTACCTTCCCTCACCAAGTTCTTCACCCTGCCCACACCCACCTACCTTGTACCATACCCCACCCCTGTATTGTATATATTTGTATATAGTTATGGTTGTGTTCCTGTTGTTATTGTTGTGCTATTGATTAGAAATATATCTATATTTTGTTATGAATACTGTGGTGGTCTCTGATTTGCAGCTGGCTGTAGGTGCTCAGTTGCAGTGGTGTGCATGGCATCTGGTGTGGCGTTGTCCTGGGATTGTGTGTGTGTGTGCATGGAGGGGGTGTGCCTGGTGTGGTGATGGCTTTCAGCCGGTCTGGCTGTGTGCTGCCATACACCGCTGTGAGCTCCTGGTGGGTCTGGCTTGTATGGTTCTGTGGTACAGATGGTTGCATTGTGCTGGGGGGCATGGTGATTCCGGCAGTGCGGTCACAGTCACTGCTCATGGGTGGTGTCTTGGGGTTTCAGTGCAGGGGTGCTGTGTGCACAGGAGCTGTTGTACACTTGGTTGTCCAGCCCTTTTGTGGCAGTCTTTGCTGCTCAGTGGGTGTGCTGGGGCACCATGGCCCAGCTGTGCTTTGTTGACTTGTCCCATGGGCCAGTGGATATTCCGTCCCTCCACCAGTGGTGATGCTGTGCTTCGGGTGTGGGGGTGTACTGTTAGTTCTGCAGTGTGTTCCTGTGCCCATCTGTGGCATGGGTGGTGGGCCCCTGCCTACCCCCTGGTTGTGCAGTTCCATTGCTCTGCTGCTGGGGGGGCTCTCTGCTTGCGCTATGGCACCTCTAGACTGCTCAGCTGGGCTGGCCTTGTTGCGCTATGGTGTAACATATGTGCTCAGCTTCTCCTTCCTGATTGCGCTATGGCGCAGGTTGTGCGATATTCAGACGTTGGCTGGTTGCGCAATTTGACTTGCTCCACATTTGAATATCGCGTCTGTTGCACATGTGCGCAATTGACTTGTGCTTGCTTCTGCTATTGCGCACATTTTGGGTGCAGTTTGAATATCTGGCCCAAAATATTTAACGTAATGAAATTCAGCAATTTCACACATCTCTACTAGTAACCCCCCTTTCTTCAAAGTAGACTCCATTTACTGTTACCATCTTTGTCCTTTTTTCCAGCCAATTTTTTACCCAAGCTACCACCCTGGGACCCAGTCACAGGCTGGCCAACTTGTTTATTAATCTTTTGTGTGCGACTGTCTCAAATGCCTTGCTAAAGTCTAAGTTGGCCATGTCCACAGCCCCTCCCTGATCTACTACTTTGGTCACCCAGTAAAAAAAAATCTATTAGATTTGCCTAACATGACCTTCCCACTGTGACTCCATGTTGCATTGTGTCCTGTGCCCCACTAGCCTCTAGGTACTCAGCAATTCTTTCCTTCAGAAGTGATTCCATCATTTTCCCTACCACTGAGGTCAAACGAAAAGGTCTGTAGTTTCCTGCCTCTGCTTTGCTCCCACTTTTGTGAAGGGGAATCTCATCCATCCTTCTCCAGTCCTCAGGTACCACACCATCTTCCCATGATTTGTTAAAAAGGGTAGTCAGTGGTGTCACTAGTTCTCCCCTTAGTTCTTTTAGAATTCTGGGGTGAATCCCATTAGGCTCCATTGCTTTCTCCACCTTCAGCTTTAGGAGTTCTTTCAGGATCCTTTCTTCTGTGAATGGACTCCCGATCCAGAGTGCTTCTACTGATTGGTTTAGGTACCTCTGCCTCCTCTTCTTTTGTGAATACTGAGCAGAAGTATTCATTCAGTATCCCTGCTTTTTCATTATCACTCTCTGCCCACCCACCCTCCACATTTTTAAGCCTCTCTATCCCTCCCTTGGTATTTCTCTGCTTGCTAATGTACCTATAAAAGGTTTTATCCCCTTCTTTACTAAGTTGGCTATCTTTTCCTTGGTTTGGGCCTTTGCTATTCTGACTGCCTTCCCCATTTCCTTCTGCTTTAACTGATACAGTTCTCTGTCCTGCTACTTTTGTGTTTCCTTATACTTCCTGAATGCTATCTTTTTCTCCCTTACCTTCTCTGCCACCTCTTTTGAGAATCATAGTGTTTTTTTTCTTCATTTTGATTTGTTTATTTGCTTCACACAAAGGCTTGTTGCCCCAGTGATTGCAGTTTTGATTTTCCCCATTGTTCTTTCACCCCTTCTTCTTGTTCATTTACTAGTGCTTTTCTGAGGCACTTTCTCATTTTGCCACAGTCAGCCCTCCTAAAGTCCAGTACCTTTGCTTTTGTACGGCTTGACTCTAAGGCTGTGTTGATTGTGAACCACACAGTTTGGTGGTCACTTGTTCCCAGATGGCTACCCACTTCAAAATCTGAGATCCTCTCTCCATCCCCATTTGAGAACACCAGGTCTAAGATTGCACCCTCCCAAGTGGGTTCCAATACCAGCTGTCTGAGGCATGCCCCCTGTTGGGTATCAAGAATGACCCTGCTCTTGGATGTGGCTGCAGCAAGGGTACTCCAGTTAATATCTGGCATATTCAGGTCCCCCATCAACATTATCTCCCCTTTTTCTGCCATCCTAAGGATGCCTTCTATCATTTCCTTGCTCATTTCCTCCCCCTGAGATGGGGGTCTGTATACAACCCCTGTGCAGACTGTGGTGCCATTTCCTGTCTCCAGGGTGATCCACAGCGCCTCCTCTCCTTCCTGTTTACCCTTTAGTTCCATTGCTTTGATCCCTTCCCTTATGTAGAGAGCTACTCCTCCTCCTCTTTCACCCTCCCTGTCCCTCCTGTAGATTGTGCACCTTGGTATGTTGACATCCCAGTCATGGTTCTCTGTGTACCATGTTAGTGTGACTGCCACAATATCCAGGTTTCCCTCTTCCACTGAGTCCACTAGTTCAGGGAGCTTGTTGCCAAGACTATGGGCATTGGTACACATTGTCCTCCATTTTTTGATTGCTTTACCCCTTTTAGCCCCATCCCTTACTGTCTTTGCTTTTTTCTCCATTTACCCCAGTCCTTCTCCCTATGTACTTCTCTACCATGGTGTTTGCCTTGCTAACTACATTGTTTTGTGGGGAGGTCTGGAATTTCCCTGCTCCTTTTCAGTGCCTCCCCCCTTGGTTAGTTTAATCACTTGCCAATGAAGCATTTAAACCTAATACCTAGGATCCTGGTTCCCCTCTCAGACAGATGCAGACCATCGCCCAAGTATAAGCCTGTATCCCTCTAGGTGGACCCCCAGTACCCAATGAAGTCAAAACTCTGAGATCTGCACCAGTTTTTCAACCATTCATTGAATCCTTTGGTGCAGAGCACCCTAGTCTCACCAATGCCATAGACAGGCAGCACTTCTGAGAAGGTTACTGTGTGTGCTACTTGTCTAAGGCCCATCCTAAAATCTACAAACTCCTCCTGCACTGCTCTGACTCCATTCCCAGCCAGGCCATTTGTCTGTAGGTGGGAAATGATGTCCTGCTCCCTCTCCCATGCTGCTGCTCTAGCAATCTTGAAGATTTGCTCCCTGTCTCTCCAAGCCATGACACCAGGAAGGCACCTTACCTCCCTCGCCACTCCCTCCCCCAGTCTACCTTCTTAACAACTGAGTCCCCCACTAGGAGTTGTTTCCTTCCCCTGTGGGGTCCCATGTCACCCTCCTGTGAGTCTCCTTTGTGGAGGTTCTTAGCATCCACCTTGGTCTCCACTGCAGGTGCTTCCATAAAGGAACCATGCCCTGCCAGAACATGTATGAATTGTGGCAAGGTACAACTGGAGGGATGTGCCTTTGCTCCACCACCCTCACCTTCCCTGAGCCCACTGTGGCCCAACAGCTCCTCCTTCTTGGCAACTTCTGAGGCAGCAGCAGTGGCCCTGGTGGTCCCTGAGTTGGAAAGGAGATCCCCCAAATCCTTGCCAATTCAGCCTGGAGATGAGCAACCTTCTCCCTCAGCCAGGAGAGGTACCTGTAAAATACTGTATACTGTACTGTATTCATTCACCCAAAGCAAAAGGTAAGCCAATGCTGAATTAAAGTTTGGTGCATGTACCAAAATCTGGTAATTCTGATACCAGCAAAGTGTGTCATAAAATATTTTATTTCACTTAAGAATGTGAATACTTTGGCATGTGCATAACTGCTAGTTACATCAAGTGGGATCCTCATAAGTCATAAAATGGTTGCAACTCCTAGTTGCGTTGGGTGGAATTTTCAAAGTGACAACATGGGGACATTTTTAAATGCTGGTCTTATCTTCCAATTTTCTAGTAGTGTTATTTATTTATTTATTTATGTGTTTATTTATTTGAAAATTGGAGACTGAGAAAGGCACATTGAACCAAAACTAATTTATAGGTGTGACCCGGGGGGGTTATTGTACTTTACATCCATTTTTGGGTTGAAAAATTACTAGAAAAAGATGTAAATACTAAACCAGGTTGCATATGGTCTGCAGACTGTGTACAGGCACACTTATATCTGACCACTGTAAACTGGAAATAACTAAATCTGAGTTTTGAAAATTGGACTTGACTATGTCCCAGCTTTGAAAATGGGACATAGGGATAATTAGACTTATTTCCAAAGCTGTACAATAGGAAACAGCATCTAGACATAGGCTTTGAAAAGCTTTCCTCCCCTTGTGTCTCATACAACAGTATTCTTTTCACATATTGACTGGGTGGAAAATTAATTTCTAATCTGTACTCTGCTGCACAGCCTGCAGTCAGTAAAGCAATACTTGTGAAAACCTTTAGAATCCACCCCACCTTTTTCCCAGGCTGACAAATTCACCTTGTACTGCTGCTGCTGCAGAGAGTAAAACAGATATGAAATAAAACATAACTATGGATTTCTGTACCTGCTAAAATGCCAGCACTCTGTAAGAAATATGTGTCAAATAAATGTTTCAAAAATCCTGACCACATGTTTCCCAGTTGGCTAAAGTCACTCTGCCCTGCTCTTACTGCAGTGTCTTCAGCTTCCAGTATAGGGTTGCAGGCTCGCACTGTGCACTATCTACTCTCCTCTGCAGCAAGATTTTACTAGCCAACTTGCCTGCATGAAACTTATTTATTTGTTTATTTGGTTGGTTCTCTCTCTCTCACACTCAGCAGGTAGCACACTAGCCTCTGAGGAGGGGAGATCTGAAGGCTATGGTTCTTTCTCCACGTCAGGCACTTGAGTTAAATCCCAGTCCTGACAGTGCAGAGCAGCATGAGAGGATGTAGCACTCCTGAGGTGCCATCTTTTGGATGAGATGTTAAACCAAGGTCCAATCTGCCTGTTCAGATGAATGTTTAAGATCCCATGGCACTTCTCAAAAAGAGCAGGGGAATGTTTTATTAGAAAGAAAAAATTATGCATAGAACAAAATTACAAGCAGATATAATAAATGAAGATCATAACAATCCAATACAAAACAGAATCATGTAGATATATTGCCAAAAATGATACTTTTCTAACAGAATGCAGTCACAAACCACGTGCAATTTCTTCATTTTTTTTTAAACAGAAGAGGATACAGTCTTCTTTTCAGTATCATAAATAGACTGCAAATTTTGTACTATTTGGGTTAACTTATTGCTTCCGAGAAACGCCTGTAGGCATCAGCAAATCTACTGCAGTGTTTCCCAGAACGCCTGCAGAAGTCACCTACAAACTTCCTGTGTGCCCTAGAAGCATCTGGAGATGTCACTCACATGTTTTGTTATTACTTGCCAGAAGAATTTATTAGAATTCAGTGCATAGTACCGTTAAAAAGGTAATGTAGTGCTGAACAACTTTACCACTGACACTTTGTGTGTATTATGTTCACTTTAGGAGTTATTCACATTTGTTTATGACATTTTGTCCATCTAGAGCCACCCAAGCACTTTGAAGAAAACACACATTCTGGGTATCTCAGCCAGTATAAAACAAAAACTGAATTGAGTACAGTTGACTGCGTAGCACCGTTGGAAAGGCAATTTTGTGTGGAACAACTTTGCCACTGATACATTATGTGTATCATGTATACTTTAGGAGTTACATGTATTTGTTTATGGTATGGTGTGTATGGTTCAGATTTGTCCCTCAAACCTCACCAACACACTTTTACTCAAATGGGGAAAAATTATGTTTAATACTACAGAAATAGCTGTTGTTTTACAAACAAATGATTAAAATTACATCTAATGTCCGGATGCTTAATTTGGTGTTGATATGTTACATATTTCCCAACAAAAAAAGAAGGCTTATGGTGCATTTTTTAGTGGAAAAAATATTTTGTTTTGCTGTTTTGACCAGCACAGAAATAAAATTAAATTACCTATTATTCCTTGCATACCACCATTGGAAAGGTAATTTTATGCCGAACAATTTTGCCACTCGTACTTTGCATCTAGCACTTACTTTTTGTGCTATTAGCATTTGTTTGCGGCATGCCAATTATGGCTTGATTTTGCTTAGAAAGGCCCAGGATTCACTGTTAGCGGTATACAGGAGACAAGTGCTGCAACTTCAGTGAGCTCTTGTGGAGGCAATGAGTTAAGAGTTGAACAGTAGTATAAATTTTTTGGCTGTAAAAGTAAGGCACACCTAGCTTGCCATCAGTAGAATCTGCATAATGTGAAGGTTAAACAAAAGGTGCTTGGGTAATAGTACTTCAATGCGGTGGGTGGATATCCCATAAATTAGGATATCATAGGTAAGGGTCATGAGTGCCTTCTGTTTCCATTTGTGGAGTAGAAGAGACAATAGAGAATGACTAAAAGGACATTCTAGAAAAAAATGATGCATGGTTTCTAACACATTGGGGCAAGAATCCTGAGGGCACATCTTTTCTTCTATAGCTTTATGCTTTAAGTTGTTTCTGACTCCCAGCCTGCCATGACAAGCAAGCCATGTGACATCCCATAGGCAAGCTGGGATCCTGGGGTCTGTTAACTGTGCTAAAACTGTTGTCTGATCTAAGACATTTCCAAGTGTTTTCACCAAAGGGGGAGGGGTCCGTAAAATGTGTCCCTAGGACAGAGTGATACAACTGTTTCCTAGTAGAGACAGTTATGGTAGTGGGTGACAACCCCCATTGTCGTATTTTAAGGAAAGTAGGAACTAAATAATAAGGAAGCTTTTATTTTCTAAAATTCCTAGTGATCTCTAGGGGGGTTGCTGCCAAATCTGACATAGTTGAAATGTGAAAAAATACATCAAGGAATACCAGAAAGGGGGGTGGGGCTGAAAAGAAGTGGGATATTCAATTTTATAACTAGGCAATGAAAAAAAAAATGATTGGATTGATCATTCTAACCCCACCGTGACAATAATCAGGATATGTGTACATTCTTTTGATGGGGTTCAGATGGCTACTCCAAAATCCTTGAAAGAAGATGTTATTCACCCTTGCTTCCAAAGAAAATGGGATTGGGAAAATTGAGGCTAAATGGAGAAATAGGGGGAGTACTAATGTTTTTAGGAGCATCATTCTTTTTCATTTGGCTATAATATGGCTCTTCCAGGAAAAGACTATGTGTGAGGCCTTATCCGAGGTGATGTTCCAGTTGTAAGAAGCATCATCTGTATTCCCAAATGCCAACCCTAAAATTTTAATTGGAGAAGAAACCAAGGGGATACTTGCTATTTGTGTGACTGAGTCTGGGAATGCTGAGGCAGGAATATAAATAGCAGAGCTTTTGCCATAGGTTAATCTACAACTGGATGCTGCCACAAAGGTGCTCATAAGAGATGTAAGATCGGCCTCTTGAAGTGAAAGAGTGGTGCAGATGCATAAATCATCTGCTTATCCAGATACCGGGGTAACTACCTGTCCAAAAGAGAGCATAACTCTTAAGATGGTTGGGTGTTGTAGAAACAATCTGAGTAAAGGGTCTAACTGAAAGGCATAAAGGAGCAGAATAAGGGGCCAACCCTGTTTAACTCCTTTTTGGCCTAAAAAGGGGAAACAAGTGACCCATTAATGTGTAGCTGAATCCAAGCCATGTTGTTTAGTAATCTAATCCAAGAAACAAACTGTTGTGGGATGTGGTAATGTAATAAAGTCTGAAATAGATATCCTTGATCCACACGGTCAAAGGCCTTTTCTTGGTCTAGTGAAATTAAAAGTGAAGGTGCATCTGTGGTACTGAATGCAGAGATATCCCTAATTAAGAATAAGTTAGAGGCTATTGACCTTTGTGGAACAGCACATGTCTGTACTTCAGCTATTACTTGTGTTGCTACAGGGGTACATCTTTTGAGCAGAATAGATGCAAAAATGTTATAGTCAACATTCAAGAGGTTGAGAGGCCTCCAATTTTGAATGTTAGTCCAATTTCCCTTCTTAAACAATAGAATCATAATAGCATCAGAAAAATGGTGAGATATAGAGTTGGATCTTATAATACTATTAAAAACTATAGTCAAGAAGGGAGAAATAAAATGCTGAAAACTGCTGGTAGAGTTCAGCAATAAGCCCCTCACATCCAGGGGAGGTGTGCTTTTTCTGATGGTGTGTGACTTGCTGAGTTTCTTCCAAAGATACAGGTTTAATTAGTTTATTTAACTGGTCTGGAGAAACTGTAGGAATAGAAATATCTGAAAAAAAGTCTGTAGTGGAAAAAGCTGTGGAGACAGATCCAAACATATTTTCTGGATATGTGTGTGCTTTTTTTTCTTTATGTCGGGTAGGATATTATATATAATAGTAGATTCTGAGTCAATGAGCGGTTCTATGTGTGTGGCTGCTACCCTATCTGTGCCGCTTTTGTAGATGTCGAATGAAGGTTTGGAGCTCTGAGTGCCATATTGCGCTTCCATTTTTAGAGAGAGTGCCCTGTTATACTGATACTTCTCCATTTCAGTTTTTAATGCTTTTATTTATTGTGAACAGTCAGAGTTAGTTTCATATGCTCTGGAGATTGTGTCAAGAAGTTTCTGCCTCAGTGCCAAGTACTTTAAGTAGGAATCCTGGGTTCAGTTTTTGGCCTGTCTAATAAAAAAGGATTTTAAATCCTTTTTTGTGTCTTTCCACCAAGATAAAGGTGAGTGGAACACCTCCATTAAAGAGAGTAGGTCCTTTAGGAGTTCCTGGCAGTTGAAAGAGATACCAGGGTCAGAAAGTAAGGGACGATTAGGTTTCCAGTGGGAATGGAGTAGGTTGGAGAAGGGTCCATTAGAAGGAAAACATAGTAAAGAAACAACTAAGAGGTCCGAAGTTTCATATGGGAGTACTTCTGCTTGCTTCACCAAAATATTCTGAGAAACAAATATATAGTCTATATGTGTGGAAAAGGGGCCCCTGTGATATGTTTTTGCACCAATGCGATGTACTGCGCAGTACCCATCACTAAGTGAAGCAGTTTTGATAACAGTTTGTAAAGTGGCCATGTCTCCAAATACTTTCTGGGTGGAGCCTCCTCTATCAGTGATGGTGAGTCAGCAGTTGAAATCCCTTCCCGTGTATACATGCTAGTTGGTATATAAGTATGGCTGTAATAACTTGAATAGTTCTGTTCTGGATGCTATACTTTGTGGTGCATAGAGGTTAATTATTCTAAATTTTAACTGTTTAAATTTACAGTCTAATAACAGTGCCTGCCCAGGCGAAATGTCCATAAGCCTAGTAACATGAAAGTTAAGCCTTGAAAATAAAACCCCAAGCCTGTCACATCTGTCTTCTCCCAAGGACCAAAAGGAAGGTCCTTTTGTCCATCTGGCTTTGGCCTGGGAAAGCTTGTATCTGGTGTTTAATCAGGTATCCTGAAGCAGGTATATGTCGTGATGTAAATCAGTCAAGTATTGCACGGTAGACACTTGCTTTCAAAAGGATTTCATGCTGCACATATTACATGTGAGACAGCGCAATGCAGTGCTGGCATGCATAATGGGAGAAAGGAAGGGGAAAAAGAGAAGGTTAATCTCATGTCTAAGTTACAGCAGCCTGTGTACCTGTGGTTCCTTTAGAAGGGGAAGGATCTTGCTGTGAATCTGAGGAATAATCCATCCTGGAGGAGGAGGCAAGTGAGGAATCAAATTCCCCTCTTCTTCCTCTGTGTTCCCCCATTGTCTTATTTTTGCCAGAGCCTGGTATCTATTCAGGGTAAGGATGTTTTTTTTTGGTGTAGACCCATTTGCCTTTCTTTTCCCTTTCCCCTGTCTAAAGTGGGGAACTACCACAAAGGGAGCAGCATCCTGGGGTGGAGGGTGGCATGGCTTCCTGACAAGATTTCCTGGGTGTTTCGGGGACTGTAGTAGGCATGGGGAGTCCCTGAGGTTCTAAAGCAGCAGAAGGAGAAAAAGGGCCTGAGCTAGGAGCAGGATTGAGGGTGTCTACAGTCAGGGGTTCAGTGGAAGGGGATGGGTCAGCAGGGGGTTGGTGGTCTCCTTACGGCGAAGGGCCTGAACCTGAGAATCCATGATCAAAGCAACCTAATCATGGGGGGGGGATATCCACCCTTTTATGATCTGCCCAAGGGCACAGTTTGTAAGAGTGCCCAGCTTCATTGCACAGGTTACATTTTAGGGGGTTTGGGCATCCCACACTAACATGCCCATATGCTAGACAAAGATTACAGCTGGGTTTGTTGCAAGTGCTGCTTAAATGGGTTCTTGCCCCACACTTATGACATGTGCGGGGCTGGCCTGGGTAAAAACATAAACCATGGTCCCTGCCTATATGGAAACATACCCCTGTCAGACTGTTTTAACTGAACTTTGACCTTCCATCCCCCGGTCCAAACTAGGACCTCATTCAAAATAGGATGAGGGGCCTCTAGTATACCGCAGTGCTGCTTCAGCCAGTATTGGACATCCACTATGCTCACCCCCTCACTCCTGAAAAGCAGGGTGATAGTCTTAATAGTAGGCTTAGTGAGGAGAATGACCAGAAAGGAGGCCCAAAGAGGCAGTGACTTAACCTGTTCATATTTATTCCAAAATTTCTCCAGTATTTGTTTACACATTCTTAAAACTGATATTATATATAGATTTGCCATGCACATGTATAAAGGAAAAGAGTTCAGATGCTGCAATCCCTTACATAGTATGTAAAATAGTTCTCTGATCAAGAGCACTACTAATGTCCCTAAAAAACTTTAGTCAAACTGTGTTCCTGTGCTGTGCAGGTTCACCTAGATTCTGAAATAAATCATTTAGTCTGAATGCCATGTTAGTAGCAGGCTCACCTTCGGGTTGGGGAGCTGAAGTACCAGTTTCTGCTGAAAGTGCAGGTTCATCCTCAGAGAATGATTGTGTAGTTTGGTTATGTTGGTTTTCATCTGGACCCATAATACAGTCGGTATCCATAGCAACGTGTGCCAGCTGGCTTGTTTCTGGTGCTCCTACTGAATAGTTGAGTTCCCCTGATGATAAAGTTGCAGCTTCATCGGTTTCAATCTGCTCACTGTGTGCATCTGAAGAAGGGTATTGAGAGGAAGACTGCAAAGTGGTAATTATATCCTGGGTGCTAACCAGCCTGGGTGAGGTCCAAGGGGCTCCAGCAGACATTTGTTTCCACCCAGCCACACAGAGAGCAGCTTCTGGGGACCAGACATGGTCCAAGGATAAGACAGTGTGGTAGTTGTCTCTCAGATGCAAAGAGGAAGGAGGAGTGGTTAATGCTTGAGTCTTCGGGGCTTCGTTTTCCTTTTGAATACTGGTTAAATGTACTGTATTAATGTCAGAAGTGGATGAAGAGTAAAAGGCTTCAGGGATTTCAAGGGTTTTCATTCTATGAAGCAGCATCTTCTTGCATTAGTTGCATTAAGAATGATTTGTTTCTGTTAATACCTGTCATAGCTGTTCCTCAGTAATTGTATCAGAACATATATTTTCAGTAGCTGATGCTTATAGTTCTGGGTTCAAGTCCACCCTCCGGGAGTTCGGAGAATGCAGTTCTAGTACTTGTGAGACAATACTTACTGCAAATAACAGCCTGTCATCCCTTGAAGTATTAAGAATATCTGGTGGGACTGTAGAGATAGGTGCAGAAGCTTGAGGAGCAGCGAGCATTCCATCATTACCTCCTCCACCATGGACGGTGCCATCTTCGAGATGACTGACAGGTGCTCCCCCTACAGCAGAGTAGGGGAATTTTCCCAGTGCCCTGGCCAAATTTCCCCCCATTCACTAAAAATACCACCAACAGCTTTGTCTGGTTCAAGGCCGGTTAGCATTCATCTGTATCCCCCTTCCGCTGGTTGTGCCTGAAAATAGGCAGAATTTGTCTAGTGCACTTACCCGGACAACAAAAACTTCAACAAAAAAAAATATATATATATATATGTCTGTCTGTCTGTCTCTTATCTATCTATCTATCTATCTATCTATCTATCTATCTATCTATCTATTTTAAACATGCTTTACCAGGTAAGCACACAGAGCCCACTGCTTGTTTCCAGTTGTGACCTGGGGGAGAGAAGAAACATGACGGTGAGGAAACTATAGTTAAATGTAGTGAATTAGCCATCTGCAAATATAAGGCATGATTTTCTGAGGATTTCTGAAGCTGTATGATCACAAGTCTCTTTTTTATGTATAAAAGGAGCTCCTTCAGTAGCTGGGTACTTGCTCTGTAATAGAGAGCTGCAAATGACTCTGCTGTGCACGCCAACTGTGAGAAGGTCATGATCTCCAGCATTGCAGATTGGCTGCTGTAGGTAATGTAGCTTGCCAACAGCTTGGACATGTTCAGTGTGTACTCCCATAAAAGGTGGTGTGTCATGACACTGAAGTGCCAAAGGGAAACTGAGTTCCTTCTAACCTGCTTTGCCAGTGTCCAAAACATTGCATCTAGGTACATTCACTATATGCCAAGTTGGAATCAACTTATCCTAAGTGTTCTGCTACAGGATGGAAGGACACACACTGAATCTCAGAGGTGGTACATTTATGGATAACATTAGGAAACACTTTTTCTTTAAAGGTGGTGAACCTGCGAAACGGCTTTCAAACAGATATAGAGGACATGAAGACAATGCAGGCTTTTAAGGTAAATCTTGACCAATTTTGAATTATAGTACAGTACCAAAGGAATCACTAGTTAGCCTGAATAGTACCGTGGGAAGGGAATCCCTTTAAATTGGTACGTTTCTACAGCCTGACAGCAGCTTTGAAGGGCCATTTCAGAGGAAGCAGCAATTCCACAGCATGACGACTGTATACTCACAGAAAAGCTGGTCGCACACCTCGTCAGGATAGATGGCACTAAGGCGGCACATAATTTTAAAAATGTTTATTTGGAGTATAGCAAACCCACATCCTATGGTTCATGTGATTCTAATGCATTTTCAAGGAGTCACCTTGAATTAATATGTTATTATATTAAAGACAGAGTTCTAATCAGTCATATGGTTGAATGGTAATCTCTTCATCACATGACAGTATTGGTAGACAACACCATTATTATCAATATGGTTGTTTGTCAGTGGATTGTGATACGTGAATGAGGTGGTTAACTGATGAGCAGCAAGCAGCATTCTATCAATTTTTCAGGTCCAACCCTTACAGAAATATATATATGCTGTGTACATGCACAATGCAGGCCACATGCTTAATTGTGCAATGTTTGCTTGAGGTTCACATACACAAAGTGAACCTAAGCGAACCAGGTCTAAAAAGCAAATCAGGTTCTCATGCTGCAAGCTTGACATGTGTGTAGCAGGTAAGCTGGTGCAAACATCTTCTAATCATCACATCAGATTCAGTTAAGCTACTGTAAACATCATTTAAAAATCACATCAGGTTCACATGTTGCACACTTGCCATGTGTGCAGCAACTAAGCTGGTGCAAAACTCATCAAGAAAAACATCTATTTCTATTTCTCACACTACTGCTAGCAATTAGAGCCATTAAAATACATCTTTCATTGATTTCCCATTAAAATTAGGTAAACTCATTAATTCTGATCCTTTTGCAAGTTGTTTAATGTTTTTTTGATTTTTGTCATTAAATTGCCATTAATTTGAAAAGTATTGTTTGCTAACTGCATTAAATGCCTAGGATATAGTCAGCCAAAATCCCCCATTACAGATGAGTGAAGAGGGCCTCTGTGCTGTGAAACCTGACCTTTTTGTTTTAGGCCATGCAAATCCCCTTATGTATATTTGGTGCTACAAATGTGTTTCTCCATGACTGTTTCAGTTCACTTACTTTCCCTTTGTCATTCTGTATGGAGCATATACACTACGGCCATGCTCAGCACTCTTTGTGCTGAGTAGAGTCTTGAAAGCTTGCACCATGCCACACATGTTGTCACTGAAATGAGGGACATGGACACTCAAAATAAGGGGCAATGTGGGATACTAACTCTCACAATGATCAGAGCACATCCTGAAACATGGAGATACAGTACCTCAGAACACAGTGGAAACCATTGTATTTCCTTACAGTGATGACTGCCTGTTAAATTTCTTGTACAGTACTCTCTGTGTATATTCATTGTATACCATGTGTTTATTGTATACCTCACTGTTTTCTGTGCTGTATTCTGTCTGGAACTCCCCTGTTATAATATGCTGGTTTTGTCTGTAACTCTCCCAGGTCATGCCTGAAAATAGACAAATTTGTTTAGTGCACTTACCTGGTCAACAAAAACTAAACAAATAATTAAATACTTGACCGATATTAGCACCTGAGAAGGAATTTCTGCCGTAAAATAGGGGTGATATTTAGGCAGAGCAGAGTGGGGCAGTTGCCCCCCCCCCCGCATGTGTGCCTACATTATTCTTATGGTGTAGAAACAATGGGATTAAATTTGGATTTAATCTTTTGCACAGTAAGTGCCCCCTGGCCTGTGTGCACTCATGCTGAAGGTGCACTCCTGACTTGACTGTGTCTGTATTGTGTTGTCCACTGTCTCCACCTACTGTATGAGCAGCATCACCATCACACATGACATGGCGGAGCTCCAGCCAAGCAAGAGCACATGAGTCATACAAGCACAACACCGTCTTTCCTGCCAAGGAGTAAACAGGCTGCACACTACAGCTTGGAGGAGTCGGTGAGCACTGAACTCTCAATAGCAGTGTTGGGGCAGCACATTTTTGTTGGTCTACTTGTAGTGAGTCTCCATCTCCCCTGGTGGCTAAAGGGGCAGAGGATGAGCTAGAAACTAACTTGAGACTAGGCTACCTACATACTCTACTGGGTTCATCTCACAAAAAAAGCAAGAAGCAAGCAACACAGGTTGGGTGGGTTTGGTTGGTGAGGTGACCTGGTCATGGACTATGTTGGGAACCTGGAATGGTTGGTTCTAGCATCAGGCTTCTGGCTGAAGGACAGAGGAGGAATGGACTGAAAACTGGGCTAGTGGTACAATGGGCCAGGGCACAGGCACTGGCCAGATGACCTTGTATGTAAAAGTAAATCTTTTTTTTTTGACAAAGTGATTGGGGAAGGAGAAAGGACTGAAACATTGATGGGTTTTCATGTTTCTGCATCTTTGGGCAGCTTCACAACCCATATGGGATGGGTATTGAATGCAGTCAGTGAGAGAAATCGTGCCACGGTTGTTGTTATTTTTTTCAGGGAGGGGTAGAAGTTCAGCCTAGAAAAACATTGGTTAGTAACTGGGTGGGTTTAAGCCCAAATCTGTTGCACTGCTCAATGTTATTGACAGATTAATCTTATACATTTGAATTTTTCCTGATTTGCATATCACTTTTCAGTCACAACAGATAAGTTTTACCTTTTAGAGATGTTCCAGACATTCTAGAGCTTGCCACCTAGGGAGTAACTAGCACCTGGCTTCTACTGGTTGTTGGATCCCCCTGCTGAAATCTGAAATGGCACCCTTGCCATAATGTCTAAATTAACAGAACATCCTCTGTGTGAGCAGTATGTTTTCCATGAAAGATAGATGAGGAGCAGAGCAGTTTTCAGGGGTAAAATGAGGGCTGTCACTTACATTCAGGGACAGTTGAACCTTATGGTATGCCCAGATTATTGGAGCCCCTCTATAGTTAGGCTTTGGCCCCCCCCACAGTGAAGCTGACCTCCACATCCCCACACTCAGGCACATTATGACATAGGGCAAGGGAGACTGCAGGGGTGTGCACCATTGAAATGAATGGGGGTATTTTTTTATTACTGTTTTATACCTTATTGATGGAGAGTTTGAGATTAATGAAGGCCACTGCTTGACTAGCAAGGGCCTTGTTAGTAGAACAGTGGGCTTCATTATTCTCCAATTCACCATCATACTGTATAAAACAGAAATAAAAATAACTCCATTCATTTCAAGGGGATACGCTTCTGCATGCTGATCCATGGGCATCATCTCTTAATGACTCCTACCTCTGGCTCCCTAAGAGACTCTCAACTTATATCTATACTTGGTGGTCTGTTTTTAGCAGTATGAGCCCACCCACTACAGTGTGTGTGCATGTGTGGGAGGACTGGCCATGTGGGTGGGTGTCGAGTTATTGCTACTTTTGTGTTTTCCCTTTAATGTCTGTTTGCATGGAAGCATTCAAAACTATGGAGAGAAAATAGTGGGAGTACAGGCTAGACAGAGGTAATTAAGTAGTTTTCTGGATACTGTACGTGTGTGTATTAGGGGTGTGAAGAACCATAAGTGTTTCCATTGGAATGTATGCTGCAGTTCAGCTGTGCAGCTGAGATGAGGGGGACAAGAAAAGTAAAAAGTATAACAGTGGCTATAAACTGGCTGCATGCATGCAGATGTATGCAGATTTGTATTGAAGTACAAGTGAACCGACCTGTCAGTCTCATCTCAGTGGTGGGGAAGGTAAGGGAGGCCTTAATCAAGGAGAGGGTGGTGGATTACCTGGTGGAGAGTGGCTTGCAGGACAGCAGACAGTGTGGCTTCACAAAGTGGAAGTCTTGCCAGACAAACCTAATTCAGTTCTTTGATTGGGTGACTCAGGTGATTGATCAGGGGGGAGGTGGATGTGGCCTATCTGGACTTCAGTAAGGCCTTTGACACTGTCCCCTATAGAAGGCTGGTGAACAAGATGGAAATCCTGGGGTTGGGTGGGTAAATACGCTGGGTGGAAGCCTGGCTGTCAGGAAGAACTCAGACGGTGATGCTCAATGGGGTGCATTCTGGGACAGCGAGGGTGAACAGTGGAGTGCCACAGGGATCAGTTTTGGGTCTACTTCTCTTCAACATCCATAACAGTGATATTGCTGAGGGTTTTGGGGGGCCTGCCTATTTGCTGATGATACGAAAATATGCAATAGGGTGGACACCTGGGGGGGGTGGAGGACATGATGGAAGACTTAAAGATGCTTGACAAATGGTCTGGGATGTGGCAGCTGAAATATAATGCCAAGAAGTGTGCTATGATGCACTTGGGGAGTAGGAACAGAAGAGCAGGATACACCCTAGATGGGGGCGAAATTAAAGTAACAAAACAGGAGAAGGATCTGGGGATCATAGTCTCTTCAAACCGTAAGGTAGGAATCCAGTGTAGCCAGGTGGCAGGAAAGGCCAATGGAATGCTGGCACGCATAGGCAGGGGCATTACTAGCAGAAAGAGGGAGGTAATAATGCCCCTTTACAAAGCTATTGTGAAGCCGCACCTGGAGTATGGGGTTCTGTTTTAGAGGCCTCATCTCTGCAAGGATATAGATGCATTGGAGAGGGTTCAGAGAAGGGCAACCAAAATGGTGCAGAGTAAGCAGGGGAAGTCATAAGAGCAGAGGTGTAAGGAGCTGGATATGTACACACTGGAGACAAGGAGGGAAAGGGGAGACACGATTGAAACTTTTAAATATGTAAAGGAGTTCAATAAAGTGGGAGAAGACGGGGTCAAAACTAGAGGGCACAGCCTCAGATTGCAAGGAAAAAGAAACGGGCACCATGAGCTGGCATTTCTTCACAGAGAGGGTGGTGGAGCCCTGGAACAGACCACCAGATGGAGTGGTCGGGGCTTAATTGGTGGAAGAATTCAAGGGGGCATGGGACAGGCATATGGGGCTGAGTATTGTGGGGAGGGTGGGGGCTGGCAGGGAGGGGAAGATGTAGGGGGGGAAGGGGGCAGACTGGATGGGCCAGTATAGTCCTTTTCTGCAGTCAGGCTTCTATGATTCTGTGTGTGAAGGCAGTATGGCTTAATGGTTAAAGGCACTGAACTGCAAACCAGTAGACTTGAATACCTCGGTTTGAATCTCATCAACCCCATTTGTATATGGTGTGATCCTGAGCAAGTTACTTAACTTTTATGTGTGCAGTTATCAGTGACCACTTGCTTTTTGCACACATGCCACATGTATGCAGTCTATTGCAATTTAACATAAAAGGCATGCTTTCCACGCTTGCTTGCTGCATGCATGCCACATGCATGCAATTGGTTTCAATTTAACATTTAAATCATGCTTGCAGCATGCATATCACATGGGTGGTTTTATGTGGGCAACATGAAAACATTTCATATAATTATTTCTGTAATGGGAGTAAACCACATGAAGTACAGCAAGATCCTTTTCTTCATCCAGTTTTGCCAAAATCAAGCCTGTTAGTTTTTGGTGAACAACTAAGTGCATTATTTATCTTTGTTGTGGGTTGTAACTATCTAGTGCTACTAATTTGACAGGAAGAAGATGCAGAGAAGGTGGTTGTTGTCAAATACCATCATCATCATCATCATCATCACCATTTGCAGATATGAAGCTGTAAACCTGCTGAACTATAACACCAAACATGGGCCCCACCCACTCAACCCATGTGCTGCACAAACTAATTTCCAACTGGAGCAATAACTTGCCAGTCGTAGTAATTTGTTACTATTAAATGTGATACATTACATACCATCTGGCATTCTACCAAAAAAAAGTGTTTATAATTTTTATACTTTTTTTAAACTTTATTTTGTATGATCCATCTGCAACCTAAATGCTGTACAGTGGTACATGCAGGTGCAAAACATTTGGGAAACTAAGGTGTAATGCTCCCACTGTGGTAAGACACTGCCCCAAAACTACTGCACAGAAACAGCATACCGTATTTTACAAATAAAGTGGTCTGGGGAACTTAAGTTGTTTATTGATAAAGTGGATATCAAATTAGTCATGTAATCTCCCTCCTCGCACCATGCCAGTAACCAATCCATGACCATCACATAGTGACTCACAGACATAATGCAGATAACACTGATATGGGACTGAGCTCTAGGGGTCATCTAAGGGATACATGCAAAAGCCATGGTAATTTATTCCATGTTGCAGCACTTAGCACAGCTGTTGTCACTCCTGGTATAGATCATCCTCTCTAAGGACTAATGAAGGGAAATTGGTACCAGCAGGGCCAGTAGCAGTGTTAAATATTGTAATATGGAAAGTACAATTACAGTACCCTTAAATGCAGGTCAGCAGAGGATTATCTATCATGAACTACTAAACTGACTGAATGTACAGTACTGGCATGGTAGCGTGTGAGGCAGGATCAACCAAAATACCACCATTGGTAATGATGATAATAGTTATAATAATGATATCAATAATAGTAATAATAAATTAAGTGGTCCCCAATTTGGAGGTGGGATGATTTCTGGTTTAGTAAACCTGAATGTCCTTGTCTCATGACAGTAGTGGGTCATAATGTGAACATTTCATTAAAAGAAAGACAAGTGCAGACACATTTATGACAGGCAATGGATATACAGTATGTGAATGAGTTAAAATGGAAAGAACATCTGCTGCAACACTAGAACTGACCTGAACTTCAACTCAGTGTGTTCACTGTCTGCTTCACAAGTGGATCCCCAACAGACTCATCCTTCTTGCCTTGTTTGTGACCCCCATTCAGCACATTGTATCCTGCAGGTATGGAATGGTGCTTTATTTTAAGACTTGTAGATCAAGGTACCATCCAGACACAAAGACAAGAATGGCATACTACACAAGGTTGTTGCTAAGTAATTATATTTATCACTACTTCATTGTGAAATAAACTACAGCAAAGACAAGTTGTTTCAGATCACACAAAGGGTTCACACAATCCCTTTAGCACTTTGCTCATAAAACAGTTAATCAGGGGCACCTGACAAAGCTGTTTCAAGAGCAAAGCACTGGGTGTTTGTTTGGGTCCTTTATGTGATGAAACAATATGGTGGGGCACTGGTGATGTAACTCTTTGATTTTGGCCACACAGCAGATATACCCCTGTAAACATTTAAAAACATTTAAGACAGATGCATAAGATATTTGATAAAACCTCTGGGTGGGATATTCAGACTGCGCCAGGCTGTGGCACAAGCCTGGGCGCAGTGCAACTTGCATGTGCAGGGGCGTTGACAGGGTGATATTCAACTGAGCTGTGTCATGGCACAGCATCACTGAATATCGCACATTGGCCACCCGCAGTGCACATGGCGCAGTGGCACTGCACCAGCACAAGTAGTCAGAGTGGAGCTGGGGATGCGCTAGCGCAAGTTCTGTTGCACTATGCGCAACAACCTCGATATTCAAAAGTGCACATGCAAATGGGGCCACAATGTATGCAAGGTGCAAATGGGGCCATTTGCCTGTCATTATGTCCCCACTTGCATGCAGGTGCACTGATCCCCAGCGACTTGCACCTGGCACCCTGCCAGGCTACAGCCATCAGGGACCGACACCCGCTGCACAAGTGGCAAAGTGCCCCACTGCCTGATCTGGGGCATTTGTGTAAAATAATCGTCCTATATCCCTGGTGGTCCAGTGGACTGCTCGCAGCCTGATCGTCGGCATATGTATACCAATAATCGTCCTATATCCCTTGTGTTCCAGTGGACCACTCGCAGCTCGATCACCGGCATTTGTGTAAAATAATCACCCTATATCCCTGGTGGTCCGGTGGACTGCTCCCATCCCGATAGTGGGCATATGTAAGAAGAAAGAAAGGTCCAATATCCCTGGTGGTCCAGCGGTACCCCTCCCCACCGCCCACTGAGCCTCAACACCCAGCTCCCCCCGTCCAGTGGAGGTGGCAGCTCCTGCCAGTCACCCCGCCACCGCCCGACTGACTGTATACGGTAGACCATATACTTGATAGTCCACAGTGTGAGCCAATGGGACTAGACTTATACCGTACTACACAGTCCAGATATGTGAATGATCCATTCAAAAATCTGAATCTGTGTAGTATGGTCACAGTCTCAGACACCCATTGGCCCACACTGTGGGACCAAATGGGCCACAGCCCTACCATACATTAGTCAGCTATGGGCAGCAAGGCAGCTGGCCGGTGGGAGCTGCCGCTGACCTGGGGGAGGGGTGCTGGGGCTCTGTGGGCGGTGGGGAGGGGGGCACCACTGGACCACCAGGGATATTGACCCCTCCTTTTCTTACATATGCCCACAATCGGCTGCAAGCAGTCCACTGGACCACCAGGGATATTGACTGATCATTAAAACATATGCCCATGATCGGGCATGGTGGGGATGCCACCACGAAGGTGCTGCTGGAGCTCGGGTTGCCACCCATAGGTGGCAGCTGCCGTGTTGCACCCTGCAATATGGCATCTCACCTGTGGGTGGCCAGCTGTTGCTCCTTTTTTTGGGCTCACCTGTGTGCTGTGCAGGTAGGGGTTGCACATGCATGGGCTCAGCACATCCCAGGCTGAATATCGGGATGTGCGGAGTATGCATGGGCACACCCCCCCTACCTGCGCTGCATACATTACTGATGCGCTCTGGTGCATCGGGATTTGTACCAAGCTCAATCCCACTTTGAATATCATGCCAGGCACATCAGTGGGTTGCGCATGGTGCAACTGTGTTGTGCCATGCGCAACCCTTCTGAATATCCCACCCTCTGTGTATTAGCCAGGGTTGAACTTGCTAAACCTTTAACATTAAATTGCAAACAGGAGAGGTGTGGCCTTCTCATAATTGGTGAGCTCCCCATTGGTCTCATGTGAACCTCTTATGGGACAGAGCACACTGTGTAAATGATGAAGCCAGAGAGTGATTTTCACTCAAAAAAGAGAGAATGCAGTGGAACCTCAGCTCATATAGGCATGGCAAAATTTAAACATAAAAGATGAAACCAGAGAGTTGTTTCTACACAAGAGAAAGAGAGGGCAAGGGCAATGTGAGTTCAACTTATACTGGCATTTCTAAATTTAAAGTATTGCCGGGGGGGTGAGCAGGATCGAGCAGCCTAATGGTAGCTCTCCTCTCCTAGGGAGGCTATGCCCCCCCGTAGTTCCACCATCACTGGGTGGAGGTCTGGTGGCAGCTTAGATGGGAGGGGGCAGAGAATAGGGTGGGCATCCCAGAACACAGTGTGCACATGCCTCCACAATGTACACATGCCTGAGGAAGGGGAAGGAAGAGAACTGGTGAAAAAACACCTACAAAACATAAATAAAAAAAAAATTGAAAGTGTTGTTTCCTGACTGATGAGCTGGTCACCTTGACATTGGTGGCCAGGCTGATCATGATTTGGTTGAATGACACAGCCAAGAAGTCTTCTAAATGTTAAAATGACTGAATTAAAATCAAGTAAGAAATTTGAAATGACTTGAATGAATTGCAAGCTTTCAACAAACTTTTTTTGTGGGGGCACTGGTACTATGACCATTTGATTGTGATTTTGGCTGTACACCAGGTGCACCCCTGTAAACATTTAAAAACATTTAGGAAAGATGCATAAGGATACATAAGATGTGATAAAATCTATGTGTATTAGACAGGGTTGAGCTTGCTAAACTTTTAACATCATGCCCAATGAACTTGTACCCCCCCACCCAAGAACAGCATCAAAAGTCACTGCTAGCCATCAAGACTGCCTTGGACAGCCAAAAGGGTGTGTAAGATGCTCTATACAAAATTATGTATTGCATGGTTTTGGCTTGTAGTTCTCTTGACATCCTGTACCCAAGGGTCCGGACTTGGTCCAGTTCTGTGCTAGGAATGTCCACTCCCGATTCTTGTTCCCATTTAGGTTTAAGGAGTGAGAGCATGACTTGAAGAGTTTCTTTGTCAGCTAGGGTCTTAAATGTAGCTGAAAGGTGTTGACATGAGTGAAGTCATGATATGCAGGCTTCCAAACACCCCTGAGAGGGCAGAGTGTGGGTATTGGACACCTATATTTGGAGCATTCCCTCATTTGGAGAAACCTGTAAAAATGTGCAGGGGGATCCCATATTTAGACTAAAGCTCCTCAAAAGAGTATGAATACCCAGGGACTCCCATACAGTTCACTGTACTTGTGTGTGGTCTTTAGTCAGCTGAGGGTTGTTCCGCAATGGGCTGGCATGCACTGTCTTAGGGTTCCACTGGAGGGCATTGGCATGTTTCAGCCAAGTTTTCCTTTATATGTTTGGAACATGGGGAAGATTTGGGAAGGGAGACCCCAATCAGAGAAAATAAGGTCTGCAGGGGAAAGTACTTGGGCCTTGAGTTGTCCAAGGAAGAGCCATCTTGGTGGACAGGTGGCTATCTGTGTTCTGTAGAAGGAAATGGTCTGGCATATCAAAACTATTTTTTGCATAATGCAGAGATTGGGAAAGCCCAATGGGTCAAGTAAAAACTGTATTTAATTTTGGGTATTTTACCCACCCCTATGAAGGAGGACATTTTAGAGTTCAAGCATTTGAAAAATGTGCTGGAGATCTACAAAGGAAGGTTTTCCAAGATATACTGGTGTTTGGGTAGTACAATTAGTTTAAGGGCATTTACTTTTCCCCAGACTGAAAACACAATTTCTCTCCATTTGGAGATACAGTATCCTTATCAAGCTTGTTGAGCATGATATGAGTGCTGGCTGAAACAGGGACAGCTATGGTGGGTCAAAGCTGGACTCACAAACACGTGACCTCTAATGGGGCCCATTGAAAGGGATAGTCCTGGAAAAGTGAGTGGCTGCATGCTATTTTGACAGACATAACTTGGGACTTAGCCCCATTAAGTTTGCATCTGGACAGATTTGAATAGTCTCTAATACTGATATTCCCAGTCAGAGTTTCCAAAGATTCAGGTATGTCCACCAAAAACAGAGTGATGTCATCTGCAAACAGTGACAATTGTTCCACACCTGGATGCCAAGAAATTTAGGAGATACTTGTATCTTATGGGCTAGCAGTTCCTCATCTAATATAAACAGGAATAAGAGAAGGAGGCAATCCTATGTGATGTCATGCTTGAGGGGGAAAGGAGGGAAAATGATTGAGTTGGTAAGTACTGATACCATTGTGATAAATGAGTTTGACAAAGGTGAAAAATCTGTCAGGGAAACAAATCTGTTCAAGGCATCAAATAGATACACCCACTCTACACTATAAAATGCTTTTTAGCAACTAGGGAAAGGGTGGATGTGGGTGCAGAGCTGACCCTCACCTCTCACTGCAAGTCCAATACCTATCTGGTACTGTCTGTTGCCATTATACCGGGCACAAAGCCTACCTAGCATGAGAGTATCAAGTAATCTGGAAGTCTTTCAAGTCATTTGGCAAGAACTTTCATGAATATGTTAGCATCCACATTAATGAGGGAAATAGGTATGAATACGGAGCACTGTATGGTTTCCTTGCCCTTTTTTGATATTAAGGCAATAGGTGGCTACATGAAAGGAGAAAGATTACCTGTGTCCCATGCATCACTGAGTATTGTAGCCAATATAAGAGCCAAGATATCCAGAAAGGTTGCATACAGATCACAGGGGAATCCATCCAGGCCCAAGGATTTCCCTAAGAGCATACATTTGATGGTGTCATTGATTTCCTGGGTTGAAATTGGCACTTTGAGGGCTGACATCACCTCCCTAGTGATGAAGGGTAGGCTGATATTAACATAAAGGCCCTCTAGTTGCTTTAGGGAGGGAAAACCTCAGAGGAATATAGCCATTTGTAATATTTCTGGAACTCCTTATTGATAACGGTGGGTTTAGTGGCAGTGGCCCCTCCCTCTGTGATAATTAGTGGAATATATTTGTCCATTTCTTTTGCCCAAAGCTGTTGAGCCAGAAGCTTCCCTGTTTGTTCCCTGACTCAAAGTATTTTTTGTTGGAAATGAAAGACAGAGTGTTTAGTAATTTAGTGGTAAGAGTCCTCTATCTGTCTTCTACCAGAAATAATCTGGGGAGGAGCTGGATATGTGTATTGGGGTATTGATGAAGTGATAATTGCAAATTTTTCAGTTCTTTCTCTTTCTGATTCATTTGTTCATCTCTTTGTTTTTTTCAGGTTAGGGTTATGGCCAGTTAGCTTTCCTCTCAACATTACCTTCATGGCTTCCCACTGGGTCATATGCGAGGTCTCCAGGGTCTCATTAAACGAGAAATAATCAAAACTATTTTCTAAACCAGTCATGAAAGGCATGATCCTGAAGGAGTGATGTATTTAGGTGCCATTTGTTTCTTCAGCATGGAGTGGCTCCCCACACTAGAGACAGGATTTCCAGAACATGGTCAGGTATCAATATACTATCTAATTACACCCCCATATGGAGGTCAACAAATGTTACAAGACAAATGTCACATACATATGACTGTTTGAGTTATAGACTGATGAGTAGTAGCTGTACTCATAATCTTAGAGATAGGCCGTACTCCAGCTGTCTCTCAATCCAGCCTGTGTGGTACTAACATGGGATGATATCTGAGCCTTCTGCA
This sequence comes from Neoceratodus forsteri, assembly GCA_016271365.2. NCBI lineage: Eukaryota > Metazoa > Chordata > Ceratodontiformes > Ceratodontidae > Neoceratodus > Neoceratodus forsteri. The sequence goes on along the minus strand of CM057454.1, from coordinate 692,257,302 downwards.
TGCTTCCTACACCCGTCTTATCCAGGTCTTCGTATGGGGCAAGGTTTATGTCTCCACCTAAGATTACTGTGGTAGGAGTGTTCAGGAGTTCAGCCAGTATGGAGTCAAAGAAAGATGCTTCAGGTGTGTTGGGGTGTAAATACTGCCCAAGGTGACAGGTGACCCCGATATGTCCCCTTCAATGAGCACCCACCTCTCATCATTATCCTTAGATATTTTGTATATACCAAATTGCAACCCTTTTCTGCAAAGTATCACTAAACCTCTGCTTTTAATCAAGTAGGAACTGTGGAAGAAGAGCCTGGCCAGGAGCAATAAAATCTAGAAGTCTATTTTTCTGTCAAGTGGGTGTCTTGGATCAGAGCTATATCACAGTGCATTTGTTTAAGTTTCATTAAGAATTGCCTGCATTTAATTGGGCAATGGGGGTCCCTAGTGTTCCAGGACATGACTTTAAGAATGTCAAATGATGTTATATTAATATCAAGCCTAATGCTCATCCCATTCTCATAAAGTCTAAACATCTGACCGTATTTACCAATGGAATGGGGTGATTGTTAGGCTTAAGAAGCCCAAGGCACACCCCACACCTGCTGTCCTGCCTGGTTTGGGAGGTGGGGTGTTAGGGTTGTAAACCCTAATGCATCATTTCCCAACATTTGTCACTTTGACCTTAACTGGATATGTGTGTGTGTGTGTGTGTGTGTGTGTGTATGCATATGCCACTCAATAAGGCATGAAGGTACATGAAAGAATTGCAGAATTAAAGTTATATTATAAGTATCATTACTTTGTTTTCCATTTTGACCCATGCAGTTCTAGCTAAATTTTGAAATTGTATGATAGATTATTCAGTGTCAACAAAAATACTACCACAGTGGAATATAGGGAACAACATGAAAACTGAGAGAATTCCTTATTTATGTTTGAAAGAAAAACAAGTCTCTTCTTGATAGAAAATGTGGAAAACTGGATAAACTGTGTAAAAGAAATAGAAATGAGTATGTTATGTTACATGGAGTATTGGTGATTGAGATCAGAGTAAAAAAATATTATAAAAAAATCTGTAGATATTTAAAAAATATATAATGGTAGTGAAGCTTGAACATGTAGCCTCTTACATAATAGGATGTGTTGTCTGCAACCTGATTTAGAAATGTTAACTGAGCCACAAGATATGGAAAATATTCAATTTTTAGATTTCAAACATTCCATAGCAAGTGACTAGAGGCAAGGTTTAGTAAACACTATATTACAGAAAATAATTTAATATGGTTACTGAGGTGTTATTGGAGAGAAAATTAAAAACATGTAATTGTATTGTTTCCTCGGTACAAAGGTAGTAGAATCAAATGTTTGGGAAATATCTTTACTTATGTTTATTAAACTACTGATAAACTATGGAATACATGATGGCTTTGACAGTGAAAAGTGAACTGGAGAAGTCAGCATCCTTTCCTAAAGCTGTAGGCAAAACTGTATGAAAATGTGTTATGAACATTGGAAATGTCAAGCAACACATTCCTTAAATAGCATTTATTTCAAGGCAAATTATACTTGTTTATTATTGATTTTACCTTGGGATCTAATTGCCTATGCAACTGAGTATAATGATACTTTAGTCAAATAATAAAGTACTACTTCTAAATGACAAAAAAATGTACAAATGTATGTGGAAGGCAATATAGTGTAGTGGCTAAGAGCACTGAGCTGCAAACCTGGAGAACTGGGCTTGAATCCCACAGCCACCACCTGCATGCTGTGCGATCATGGGGAATTCATTTAACTTCCCTACACTCCCAGAATGCACCTGGAAACAAACCTCAGCTTGGTGTGTCTTTCCTGACCAAAAATTATAAAACTAAAAAAAAGACAGTCTCACAACATCCCAAACACACTCTGGCCAGAGCTAATAGGGCTGAAGCTGAGGAATTTTGGGTAAAAATATAGTTAATTTGTTTTTTAATGTTTTTTCACCTAATTTTCAACATAGCCTTGTTATAACCCTGCCTCATGAAGACGGGAAGAGAAAATGTTCAAATTCTGGATTAAAAGTGATTTTGCAGAGGAACTGCTAAATCAACTTACAGGATGAAAATACACATTTTGGGCAGGAGTTGAACAATGACAGCTGTCACATTCATGAGGTGCTGTAAAGAAATGGCTATATTGAAAATTTGGGGTAAAAATAAAGGAATAATGCATGACAAAATGTGTGTCGTGCTGGGCTAACGTCACACGTGGTGAGATTAGGCATGAGGCCACAGGCCAAGTGTGGCTTATCACCTAAGAAGTGATGTTATCCCAGCGAAACACACACCCTGGAGTGCATTATTCCTATTATACAATGGCTCAATTGTAAAACAAACAAAACAAAAAGATAGAAATATATATTAAAATCAGATTTTTTTGTAAGTTGTTGTAATGGGTAGGATTAAATTATGAAAAAATAGTGCAGTTCTTTTGTTTAGCCAGTAGGTGGATCTGCCCTGTTTTGGTGTGGCTTTGTGCTCCTGGTAGCAATCATTGCCACTACTGCCAGGTTTATGCATGAGGATTCCATATCAGCATATTTCCATTGGGTTTACCTTTGTTTGTTTGTTTGTTTGTTTGTTTGTTTAATTCCTGCATTCCCTATGTGTGGTAGTATTGGAGAAGGCAGTCCCCCCCCACACACACACACTCAGTTATGGCCTGCCACACACAATCTTCAGAAGATTGCTGTATCAAGCTAAGGACACAGTTCTGATATTGTTTTGGGGTATTTTTTGGTGGTGAAATTCTTCTTTTGAGAAGAACAGGAGGAAAGTGCTTTGTGGTAGGGAGTGAGTGAGAGCCACGTGGTGACTGTTTGAAAGTGTGATTTCTCACTTGCTCACTCACTGGCCAAGGTGGGCGCTCACTCTGCGTATGGGTCTTGATGTGCTATTTTAAAACAGAAAAACAGGACATTTTGGTCTTTTTGTTTTTTTGTGTGAAGGCTGTATGTGTTTGTTTGTGCCATTTTTTTTATGGGGTCATGGTAGGTGTTGGGGCAGGTTTCTGATTCTGTGATCGCTGCACCAGCTGGCAAAGTGGGGACCAGGGAAGCTGCTTGTAGGCAGTGGAGTGATGTTTTTTTTAAACTGACATGCGATCATCACTGTGCTGACACTAGAGCCATGATGTTAGGACAGGATAACATCACGACTCCAGTGCCAGACTGACCAAATGGGAAGCAACATTTTTTCTTGCCAATGTATAATATTGAATATTACCAAATGTATGAGCCTGCATTTGCAAAATTCAACATAGGCTCATAAATTTGTTGAGTTTTAATATTTTTACACCAGATTTCCAACATAGCCTTCTTATTACCCCACCTTATGAACAGGGGCAGAAAAACATTTAAACTCCTACCTGAAAAGTGATTTCATGCAGGGACAGCAAAATCACCTTTTGGGATGAAAAAAAAAAGAAACATTTTGGCCAGGATTTAAAAAAATGACAGCTGTCACATTCATGAGGTGCTATAAAAATGTAGCTATGTTGTAAATCTGGGGTAAATATATTGACAATTACCAAAGTTATGAGGCTATGTTCACAAAATTCAATGTAGGCTCATAACTTTGTTGATTTTTAAATATTTTTACACAAAAATTTTGACATAGTCTTCTTAGGCCCCTGTCTCTGCAATTTATTCATTTCCCTATTATTGTCTTTGTTTGGATTTTGGTTTAATACCCTCAATTGTTTGCTTAATTGTTCTTTTGCATTTTTACATTCTTTATTGTACCATACATATCACTCTTTTTTCTGTATGTTTATCTATTTTAAGATTATATTTGCTATATCTCCCATAATTGTATTCTGCAATAATTGTTTCTTTATCTGTGATATTTATTAATGCTGAACTACTTTCCAAGATTCCTATATCTTCTAGGGACTGTATGATGTCTCTCCCTTCTATTGTTTGCCACGTAATGCAGTTATTTTTTTTGTTTCTAAAGGTTTCTTGTTCCCATGGTAATGCACTGTGGTATCATATTAATATTTACCCAGACATAATCAATTATTGAAGAGTCATTTCCTCCCATATATTTGGACATGTCCTAAATGCTTTAACCCAGACGGAAATAGAGGAGCTAGCAGTGGTAAGAAACTCAAGAGATCAAATAATAAATTAAAGAGATATAGACTTACATAGACTTCTAAGAGACAACAATTTTATACTATTAAATGGTAGGCTAAGCAGTGATCAGCTGGGTGATTTTACATATATGGGAGGAAATGGCTCTTCAATAATTGATTATGTTTGGGTAAATATTAATATGATACTGCAGTGAATTACAATAGAGGTAATGTTGAAGTCAGAAAATCAACATTCAACCATAGAAGTCAAACTCAAAACAGAAGGGAAATACTTTAACAAGAATATGAAAATGGCACCCTTAGAAACAAAAAAATATATTGAGGCAAATCAATAAAAGGAAATATAAATGTAATAAAGGCAAAAATACAGAGGCAATTACTTTATGGGGCAGAAATATGGGGACTACAGACAAAACCTAATATAGAATCCTGCATAAATAAATTTTACAAAAATGTGTTGGGCTTTCCTAATTGTGCACCATCAGCATTAGTAAGGGCCAAACTTGGTCATCTCCCAGTGGAATGTCAAGTAAAACAAAGACAAATTGTTTATTGGATAAAAGTATACGGTATGGAAGAGAAAAGGCTGCCTAGGCTATGTGCTGAAGAGGCAATAAAATACTTCAAACAGAATGTGAGATTTCCTTGTATTGAAATTGTAGAAAAAAATCATCAAACCCTTTGGTCTACGTTCAAGCCTTATATTCACGTTACATCAAATAAAAGAAAATATAAGAGATAGAATCAGGGATATTTACATCCAGAAGGATTTAGAATTATGCAAACAGTATAATACATGTAAGTGGCTCACCAAAAAATTAAAAAAAATCATAAAATGAAGAGATATTTACAAGTAGTAGATAGACCAGATTACAGGAAGCTAATCACATGTTACAGATTTGAATGCCATTCCAGTCAATGGAAAATAAATCAATATAACAAGAAAGAGAAGGGTAATAGTTGATTGTGCAAATGTAAACGGGGACAGGATGACCTGACCTATCTGGTCATTCTCTGTCCCCTGTATGAAAAATATCAAAAAATGTTTTGGAGGAAAAAATATTGAGAGTTCTGGAATATGAACCACATCAATTGTTAACATATTGTTTAAAAGCACAAACAAAAGGCATATTGATCCCTGTGGCCTCCTTCTTGAAAATAATAGAAGGGCAAAAGTTACATTTAGAAAAAACATATGAAAACTAAATCATCTAACACTGTTTAGTCCCAAGGGGGCAAGTTTTCAGTAACTTTTAAAATATGATGAATCAGGGAATGGTGTTGTGATACACTTAATCACAGACTTTGCACATGGAAACTGCACAAATATGAATAATTATTGTTCTTGTCTGAACTTAACATGTATGTAGTCATGTATGTTTATCTTTGTTTTCAAGATGTGAAAAGGTTATGGTTTTTAATTTTCTTTAATTTGTAATGACTTAAATTAAGTCAAACAATAAACAACTATTGATTGATTGACCCCACCTCATGAACAGGAGCAGAGAAAATTTTCATCTCCCACCTATAAGGTGATTTTGTGCAGAGACCACAAAATTACCTTTCAGGATGACAGAAAAAAACATTTTTTGCCAGGATTTGAAAAATGAGAGCTGTCACATTCATGAGGTGATGTAAAGATATGGCTATATTGTAAAGTTGAGGTAAAAATATTGACAATTACCAGTTACAATGCTGCATTCACAAAATTTAATATAGGCTCATAACTTTGTTATTTTTAAATATTTGTACACCAAATTTCCAACTTAGTCTTCTTATGACCCCACCTCATGAAAAGGGGAAATGAAAATTTTCAATTCTTGCCCAAAAGGTGATTTTGCACAGGGACCACAAAATTACCTTTCGGGACAGATTTGCCTAACAACAGTGATATTGCTTATGAGGTGGCATCCCAAAGAAGGCATTTTGAAAATTTGGGCCAAAAATATACATAAATGGCCAAGTTGTGGCTCTATGCTCAAAACCCCATTGAAATACATTGAACAGCATACTTGTTTCTTCAGTTTGTGGTCTGGCTTTGAAGAGTGAAGATGTGTCCGTGGTCCAGAGATGATTATGGTATTGGACCCCTGATGGGTAAGAAAGGGCTTTGGAGGGGGGTGGTGGTGGTTGCTGACTGAGAGAGTCGGGTGGAGGGTTTGAAATGGCACAAAATACATCAATGGATGGTTTTCTTGTTACAGGTGAAAACAATCAAACAAAAAGGACTGAGATGACAATAGTGACACTGGGGGATTTGGCACCCCTAATGTCACTGTTGTGTTTCTGGGGGGGTGTTGCAATGGAAGGTTGGATGGGGCGAGTAAGAAAAAGTGGAAAAGAAACAAATAACCATGAATGCGTGGTACTGGAGGGGGATACTAGGTTTCCTGCACTGGGGGATTGGGCACCCCCCAGTACCACTGTTATGTTTCTAGGGGAGATTGGGATGGTGGGTGCTGAGAGGGAGGATCAGGTGGAGGGAAACTATAAAAATATATATATATATTTTTAAAATGCGCAACTGCACATGCTCGCTAGTGGGGGGGGGAATTCATGATCAAGATACTGGATAATTGGCACCCCCAGTGTCAGTATTATGTTTCTGTGGATGGGAAGGTGGTGGGTGCTGAGGGAGGGTCAAGTGGGGGTTATGTATTTCAGTGGTCATAGACCACCAAAAGTAAAACAAAAAAAGTAGTGCGAGTATGGAGTGTTGCACGCAGAGGTGACTTATTTTGTCACTCCAGCATGTTGTTCATTCACAAGGAATGCAGGAGTCCTTTTTATCATAGCAAGTGGTCTGCAGGGCTCCTCCCACTGAAGCCCTAAAAAAATAAGTTATCTAAAAACAGCAATGCAGGATTAACAGCAATTAAATGTATTGTAATTTTAGCAGCATGCAGCCCTCCTGTGATAGGTATAAGGTCTTGCCATGGCCTGCAATCAATAGCTGCAGGTAGAGTTTGTCTGAGAGGAACACCCTGGATGATATCAGGACAGACAGGTGGCAGTTTCACCCATTATGGGCTGGGTTAGGATGAGGATAGGGTTCTCAGGAGACAGGAGCTGCTATCTGCTTATAGGAGATGCTTTGGTTATTTAAGTGGCTGTGACAAAGGGTCTGTCTTCTTTTGTTCCTACCTGCAGAAGATAACCAGCTCTGGACTCTAGAAAGTAGTGCCAGCTTAACAAACAAGTGAGAAAGGCTTCAGTTTATGCAGTAGTGTGGTTGCAGTGAAGGCATGAACAGCAAGTAAGATGTTCATGTATGTGGTTGTGTTTTTGACATTCCAGACAGCAATAACCATGGCAGGAGCAAGGCCCAGAAGGAGTGCAGAGCAGCTGATAATCCTGATGTAAAAGACAAGAAGAAGATGTAGGATGCAGTCTTTGGCAACCCTAGTGGGCCCAACTCAACAGGGACAGCAGGGCACCCGTGGCTTGCACCATCCATACCAGTTCAGGGACATCCAGCATTGGTGCAGCCAGTGGCCAGGTGAGGAAGGCCAAGACTGACCAGCCAGTGCCTGCATCATCTCAGCCAGGTAGGCTTGATTTTGATAGCATGACTAATGAGGAACTGCAAGACTTGTTTGTGCAAACCTCCAGGTACCCACACCAAGGTCAGGGGTTCCCCTGCCTAAGAAACCAAAGAAACCATGGAGGGGATACCTCAGCCAGCGGTGACTATGGGGAGTGCCACAGATACTGGCACCAGCATCTCCAGGTTTGGCACCCTTGCCGGCATCAGGAATGCCCTCAGTCTTGCTCTATCCCCAACCAGGGCTACAACTACCAGTCCAAGCACTGATTCCCTTACCGGCACTGGCTTCTGTCCCTTTGTCCCCACATATGGCACTTCAGCTACATGTTCCAATCCCACTGGGACTGTTCACTGCCTTGCAGCTGGGGACAGCACCTTATCCACTAAGTCCTCTCCTGGCACCTCCCCTGCCACTCTGGCCAGTGCCTGTGCTTGTACCAGGGCTGCTACTGGGCCCCTCAGCCCACTGCTGGTACTGACTGCCCTGGGTCTGATCACACTGCCAGTGTTCCAGCTGGGTTTACCCATTCCACTGTCACCAATCCCTCCCATCCCACAACCTGGCAATCTCCCACAGTCAAGTGGACTAAGTCTGCTGCCACAGCCGATGGCCCCTCCCATTACTTCAGAAATGCTGGAGGAGAACATGGACATGTTGTTGACCTTGATGATGGATAAAGAGAAGAAATAGGTGGAGGCACCTGAGGGGGCAGGGGAAGTGCAGTTGGGAGGTGAGGAACTGGTGCCACAGCAGCTGGCACAAATGACCCATTTGTCACACATGTCCTTTTCTGAGATGATGGGGTCACACTTGCCTGATAAAGTGAGGCAGCAGATTGCTGGTGGTGAGTTTGTGGAGATTTGTACTCTGCTCATTAGGCCCAAAGAGCCAGAGCTTGAAAAGGTCTCTGAGAAGGACAAAAAAAGGGGATGGAGTAGAATGAAAATGTAAGGTAGTTATTCAATGCAGCTGGGACAACTGGCAGGTGGGCTTTACCATGTTGCAGGACTGTTAACTAAATCATGCCTGCAAAAAACCCAGGATTTGTGGAGTTATAGCCACATTATGGTGATACATGCATTGAAAGGGGGATGTGGATGGTTGGTGTATGATGTGAAGTTTTCTCTGGAGGAAACATAATGACACCAGTAAGGTCTGGGGGAAACTTAGATGTTCATCATCTGTGGGCTATAAATGCTGGGGGGGGGGGTACAGCATTCAGACAATGATTTCCTGGTCTGCCATAGTTAGTCCTCGAGACAGAGCTCTGTAATGGCAAGCAGTGGTCTGGTAGCAGGGAACTCAGGGAAGGGGGAACGCGGGAAGCGTTACCATTACAATCATGGGGCATGCAAAGTGGATCCCTGCAAATACTGGCACAAGTGCTTCGCTTGTGGGTAGAATTACCTTTTCATACAGTGCACAAAAGGGACTAACCCATAGCCCTTTCGGAAAAGGAAGGGAAAACCTTTCAAATGCAATAATGGTGGAGCACATTAGTAGTAGTAGTAGTAAAACATTTATGTTTATACAGGAATAAGAAAACATGTCATTTGGATTACACACTCCAGTTTACAAGACAGTCCTGTACACTAAGTTTCACATTGATATTAAAAAACTATCGAAAAATACAAAGTTGACCTATGCACATTAACATAATATAGTCCAAAATAGATAGAGGGTAATCCATATTATATAATATATATGGGAGGGGAAACAATAAAACAGGGATTACGTCATACAAATGCAAGTATAAACACAACACATATTCAATGCCATAATTAACTTCTTGTGTCCTTGCTCAGCTCGTACTGAAAAAGGAAGTGTGCTCCAATATACCAAGGCTTGAGATGCCAGTGTTCTGTCCCCAAACTTATTATTTCGCTTATCTGGATCAGTCTTGTTTTGATGTATCATCCTAACTGGAAATTTCCTAGTAGCAGAATCCTTACTTACCAACAACTTAGAGATGTTATGATTTAGGTAATTTGTCCTGTATTTGTGAATAAAAAGTGACCAAATTTTCTTATAGTCCAAGTCAAAAGGTAGCCAATCTAACCTGGCATTGAGAGCTGGTTGGAGGGCTACCTTGATAGGCATGCCACCAGCTCATTAGCAGCAGGGTTTTGTGCAGGACTTCAGGATCCTGTACAGAGGCACTTGCAAAGGCTTGTGAGGTGGAGAACTTAAAATCTGTCAGGGACTGCATGGACATAGTTCAGGCAAAACTTGATAAAGTGGTGGAACTAGGTAGGGTTAGTTGGCCATTTGAGCAACCTCCATACCCCCATGGGTATCTCCAATAGCCCTGGTGACAAACAAGGTAATGGGTGAGTTCTGATTAATAAATCATGTGACTTACCAGGAAGGTAATTCAGGCAATCAATGCATTAATCCCAAGGACACTGCAGTGTCGTACATGTCATTTGATGGAGCCATTGGCATAGCAAAGGGGGCTTGAAAGAGGCATTATTAGGCATGTCTGACATTGAATCAGCTTTTCCTTTGTAGCCTGTACACCATCAGTACACTGACATATTGGGCATGAAGTTTGAGGGCCAGTATTACATCAACAACTGCATGCCTTTGAGTTGTGCTGTGGCGTGTGTGATGTTTGAACAATTCAGCACCTTTCTGCATAGGGCCACTGCTCAAATCACAGAGATAACAGAGCTCATCCACTACCTTGACAATTTCTTGTTTATTGGTAAGGCAGGGACAGACTACTGTGCACAGCTAATGTGAGCATTCTGTTCCATGTGTGAGGACTTGGGGGTATACTAGCCCATGATAAGATGGAGTGGCCAGATTTGGGCTTGTCTTTTGGTATTAAAATGGATAGTATCACCACAGAGTTCCACCTTCCCCCCGAGAAGCTCAATGCTCTTTGATTGTTGTTGCAAAGGCAGTGCAGGCACACAAGTTTACCCTGAGAGAGCTGCAGCAGCTACAAGAGCATTTGAATTTCCCTTGCAAAATCATGCTGATGAGGAGAACCTTCCTTTGTAGACTGGCCAAATGTGGGAAGGGGTGTCAGCAAGCCCCATCATAGGCTTTGGAGTTTCCAAGTCCATGCATGATGACCACAAAGTCTGGTTAACCTTCCTATCATGCTCTAACAGCATGGCCATATGTCCAACAGAGGTCACAATCTGAGAGTTGGAGCATTACATGAATGTATCTGGGCATATGGGCTTTGGCTTTTACTTTCACAGAACCTGGTATGCAAGGCTGTGGTCCCAGGTGGATCTATGACAGTCGGTCGACAATTTTGTTGTCAACTGATGTCACAGCGAATCCTTTATGTTGATCATATTTGTGGTCGGCATAAAGGGAGTCACTTCAGACTGTTTTTTCTTCAGGGAGCTCTGCCCCCTGTACCCCCTATACAGAGTTAATCAACTCTGGGTCGGAGATGCTTTGGGGAGAGGGTACAATACCTCCAAAAAGCAATGTCAGTATGGAAGACCTAGGTGTAGTAGTGCACACCTTTAGATGTGTCTTTTAAAGGCATAATACATCTAATTTATTTATATATACAATAGGATTTATAAAACAATCATGTGACTATTATAAAAAAAGACACCACAAAACATCACATGTACAGAACACACACTGTGTAGACCATTACTTAAGACATAAAGAACACTTAGAAAATATTATAAGATATACATTGTGTGTGTGTGGGGGGGTGGTGGTGGTGAGACAAGAGTAAAGAAAATCATTTCAATACAAATGAAGTCTTAGCCCCTACATAAGTATTACAGGGGAAAATTGAGAAACACAAGTTACCAATGAGAAAAATGTTTTTATGAATAATAAATATGCATGAATAAAACATATATAATAGTTCCATAAACTCTAATGTAGAGAGACAGAGTAGTCAGATCTGCATGTAAATATGACTTTTCTAGTTATACATTTAATATAAATAATAAAAATAGATAAAGACTTGCTGCTGTTGGCTTTTTGTAATATAATAGTTGCCACAATTTCATAAAAATATGGAAAAGCCACTTAATTTAATCAGAAACAATGACAAATCTATGGCATCATTTAATCCTGGGTATTTCAAAGCTCCCAGGGTGTAAATCCAGAATGTGTCTTGCCTTTTTCAGAAGTAAATATTGATCACCACCCCTAGGACCTATACACACTTTCTCAATCCCATGAAACTGGAATGTATGTTCACCCCTGTGATCATTATTCTGTATGTGCAATGCCAATGCATTGTGTTAATCTCTTAGTCTAATTGAACTCAAATGTTCACATATTCTGTTCTTGAACATGCGTCTAGTTTTCCTAGCATGAAAAGCTGTACAACAATGTGTTGCCAGATAAACTATACTTCATGAACTACAATTCACAAACTGCTTCATCTCAAATGTTTTGTTATTGTTAACTATACTGAAAGTTTTAGTTTTCTAAATATGTTACAGTATACACATCTGCCACATGTGTAACAGCCCATGGGTTTCATAGGTACCCAATTCCTCATCTGTGGTACTTCTCTTGGGAGAAAACTATGCACTAACATACCTTTAATATTTCTCCCTCTTTTGTAAGTAATTTTAGGTGGTTCTTTAACTAATTCCGTCAATGCTGGCTCTGTCTATAAAATGTGCCAACATTTATTAAAATATTCTCTAAGGGTGCCTACTCTTTGCACAAAATTGTGTTACACACCTAACTTGATCAGTCCTATTATTTTCTAATACTCTATCTCATTTGTCCATGTGAAGGAAGGGGTTATGATCCAAAAGACAATATTCTAAAAGATCTCTGAGACATTATTAAGTTAATCTCAACATAAACATAATACTGTAAAGCATGGCCTTCCCATGGTTAGATTTTCAATCTTGATTTTCATTCTTTCAATGCATTACATGCAAAATTGGGCAGTTTTAATAAAGCCACAGGTGACTGTGATTTTTTTTATAATTGTATATTTTATTGATTATATTATACGTGCATAAATAGCTTCATTCATATGCATAAAATAGAGTCAAATAACATATATCAATGTTTACAAATGGTAAATCATGACACCACTTGTGCAATTTCTCTCTGGCTTACCAAAAAAAAAAACAACAACCCCAGAATCAAATTAAAGAAAAGGAGAATATGGCATCTGTTCATGCATCTAATCTAAAAATAAGGGGAAGAATATGAGTAATTTCAACCCAATTAATGTACAATTCCTCTATGGTAGTCTCAAGATTATTTATCTCCATACTTATTTTTTCCAACCTTAAATTCTCCCTCAATTTATAAATCCATTGACTATGGTTCCATTCCCCTACCACTGCCCAGTTCCATTTCTCCAGAATTTTTCTTTTAAGGGACATGGAAGTGAGTGCACAAACTTTAATTTCTGCCTTAGATAAGGTATGTGTATCATATAGGGAGGCAGTATAGTGCAGTGGTCTAAGGCTCTGAGCTGCAAATCTGGAGACCTGGGTTTGAATCCCACTGTCCCCACTTGCATACTGTGTGACCCTGAGCAAGTCACTTAACTTCCCTGTGCTCCCAGGTCGCACCTGTAAACAAGTTATCAGCTTAGTGTGCTACTCCTGGTTAAAATATTAGAAAAACAAACAAACAAAAACAAACAAATATCTGTTTGATATATAAAATGCTTGAGTGAAGGGGAGCTTTTTATTCAAAATCTTCCCTAATTCAGCATGTAACTGTGCCATCATTTAAATATTTTGGGCAAAACCAAAGCATATGTCCATGGCTATCAACGCTGCCACACAAATGCCAGCAGGAATTTGTTGCTCTCTTCTGAATAAAACTCGTATTAGAGGGAGTAAAGTATGCTTGTTCTATTATTTTATACTGAATACTTTTATTCTTGGTGTATGCATATCATTTATTGGCATCAGTTCTAATTTTAAACCATCTCTAAATGAAAAAGTTTGATTCAGTTTGAGTTGCCATTTATCTTGCATCAGTTTTATTTCATTAATAGTTGTAAACTTTTCAAGGTCAAAGAACGAGTTGTATATTTGTGCTATAATATTGATCTTGTTGTTCAGTCCACTATTTAAATATATATTCGAATAACAAAATGTTTCTGTTTTACATAATTTCTTTCTTAATGCTAAAAATGGTGTTTTAAGTGCGGACTATAACCACCAGTTAACGTTTAGCTGTTTTATGAAAGATAAATCTATAAATTCCTCATAAGAAATAAATTCAGTTTCCTCTAATATGTCCAAACAGTTAAAAATTTTTCCATGTTTATTTTAAAACCATCTTATCATTAAATAGTATGGAACTATGCAATAAATTTTTCCCTTTACTTTTCTTGTTTCATTTCTTACATGCTAGGGCCACCCCTTTTATTATAGAATTCATCTCCAACCCCACAAAAAACTTATAATTACTCATAATATTTTGTATACATAACTTTGGATGTTCTTTACCTAATATCTATTGAATCCCTGACATATATTTACCTTTGTTATCAATCTCAAATTGGGTTTTGTCTATCCACGAAAAAGCTACTTTAACTCTTGCAGCAACATAATAGAAAAAAGGGTCCGGGCAGCTCATACTTGTGTTTGTTCTAGGTAAAGTTAATTTAGGCCAAGCAACTCTAGAAGAAGTACCCCTCCATAAAAACTTAACTAAGACAAGTTTAATCCTAGAAAACCATTGTTCAGGGATTTCACCTTGGAGAGACTGAAACAAAAATATCAAATGAGGAAGTACTGCCATTTTTATCATTTCACTTTTCCCCTATAATGAAAATGCCATATTTTTCAACTCTCTAATAATTTCTTAATTTCACAATAAGTATTATTGATATTCATTTTAATCATCTCTTCTATATCATTTGTTAATATTATTCCTAGATATTTCATATTATGTACAATATTAACAGGGGACAAAATCTGTTTTGTTTCTTAGCATACTACCGTGATAGGCGCAGCAAAAGATTTATTTTGGTTCAGTTCATATCCAGAAAAAAATGCATATCTGTGAATTTCTTGGCGTGCCTTAGGCCATGACACCACTGGATTTGTAAGAATTAATAACATGTCATCGGCATAGATATTCATTTTATTATTTCTTTTTTTTGTGTGTCAATACCCTTAATATCACTATTAACTCTGATATAATTTAGTAAGTGTTCTAAACATAATATAGACAATATAGGTGAAAGGGGGCAACCCTGTCTTACCCCATTTGTAATTCTAATAGGCTAAAAAAAAAGAATTAATTTTTATCTTAGCTGTAGCCAGTGCATACATTTTGTACAATAAATGTATAATTAAGTCAGGGAAGCCCCATCTTTATAAAGTAAGAAACATAAATTCACTTGAAATTAAATCAAACACATTTGTTGTGTCTAGTGCAATCATGACTTTTTCTTCTACTTTATCTACTATTTTATTTTTAGCTTGCATAGATATCATGGTTTGAATTTGTTCCAACCCCTGGAAAATGTTCCTACCTTTTACAAATCCTCTTTGTTCTTCTCCTATAAAACTATTAACTTGATCTGATATTCCGTTTACTATTAGTTTCATAATAATTTTATAATCTAGGTTTAATAAAGAAATAGGCCAATAATTACCCACTTGTTTGGGATCTTTATTATCTTTCAAGAGTAGGATTATAACACATTCATTTAAAGAAGATGGTATTCTATCTGTTTCAATTATTTCTTCAAAAAGTAGTTTGATCCATAATTTGAGTTGATCGTTAAACATTAAATAAAACTCACATGTATAACCATCTGGCCCAGGTGATGAGCCCTTTTATTGATGTGTTATAGCTATTTCAATTTCGGATATAGAAAATTCCTCTTTACTTATATTAAACCTTGTGTCTATTGATGCTTTAATATATTTCTTCATCTCAATATTATAATCATAGCTTTTGTTATAAATCTTAGTAAAGTATGAAGCAAACTCCTTCACAATTAATTTGTCTGTATAAAGTTTTTCTTGACTATTATCTATCATTGTAATAATATTAAGTTATTTTTGTTTTTTAAGTGCGTAGGCCAAAAGTTTTCCTGTTTTGTCTCCTTGAAAATATCATTTGTTTTTCACTTTCCAAATATATTTTTCCACTTGTAGGAGGATCAATTCATTCTTCTTAGATTTACATTCTACTAGTTTCTGTACTAAGTTCTCATTAGTAGTTGTTTCTCTTACTTTTTTCGTAAGTTTTTTATTTCTTCTTCTATTTTCTGAAATTGTTTCCTATTTTTCCTGTTATTTTTAATGTTAAATGAAATGATGTAACCCTTGAGGAAAGAAGGGAGGGGGGACATGATAGAAACTTTTAAGTATCTCAGTGGAATCAACAAAGTCCAAGAGGGTAGCACCTTTCAGAAAAAGAGACATGCAAGAACAAGGGGACACAATTTAAAGATAGAGGGGGCAGTTCCGGGGCAATGTGAGGAAGTATTTTTTCACAGAGAGGGTAGTAGATGCAAGGAACAGCCTTCCTGATGAGGTTGTGGGGTCTAAAACTGTGGGAAAATTCAAGAATGCATGGGACAGACATAAGGCTGTTCTTGTGGGGGGGTAGGAAAAAATAGACTGTTGGTTAACTAGGATCTGCGGCCTATCCTTTAGGTAGGGAAATGGGCAGACTAGGTGGGCCAAGCAGTCATTATCTGCCATCAAAGTCTATGTTTCTATGTTTCTATGTTCTTATAGACACTTTCCATGCATCCCATTTTGTTGCCCTTAAATATCTGGTGTTTTATTTAGCCTCCAATATTCTTCTAAATTAAACCTTATGTGTGTCATAAAGTCTGGATTATTTAATAGTGCATTTTCAAATCTCCACTGTGGGACAAAAGCTCTATCGTACATCGAAATATACTTAATGGATACCATCACATGATTGGAGACCAGAATGCTATGAATATAAGGCCTTCTGATTCTGTTTTTTTATTTATTTAAAAAAATCTGAAAGACCTTTGAGCCAAGGGCTCTTTTATAGAGGTTCCAAGTCAAGTCACAAGAACAGCAAAAATTACAATGGCTTCAGTAAGTATTACAACATGAGGAAAGTAATTGCATAAACAAAAGAACAATATGGCAAGATAAATATTGTGTCAAGTGTAGCCAGTGGCCTTGTCTGAAGAGGGGTAAAAGGGTTTACAAAGAGAGAAAGTACAGGGGGTAAATTGGGGGGTGGAAGGAGCAAATTAAGAGCAAGGAGAGAGATTCCACAATGAAGCTTAAGCAGGAAAGACCCACAGGGTGAGGGGCAGAGGGAGATAACAAGGTGAGGAAACAGAGGAGAGAGGGGGAAGTGGGACTGGAGGGGTAAAGGAAGGTGGGGATGAGGTAGGATCAAAAGAGGGCAGGAATGGGAAAGGGATAAGGGAGGCAGTGCTGTGAGTGGAATAACACAGCAACAGGATAGGGCAATACTGGGGCAAATGGTAAAAGAGGTAAGCCCCAGTGCATTTAGCTGTCAGCAGAGATTAGGTATAGCAGTCACAAGATGCTCTGGAAACTAGGAATTGATGCAGTTTACGCTTAAATTCCATAATTCGATTAATCAAAAAATAATCCAATCTATTATACGTATTTAAAGATATAGATTTATAAGTCAACTCTAGTTCTACTAAGTTTATTTCTCTCCATATATCAATTAGATAATGCCTCTTAATGAAATATTTTAATATATTTGAAATATGAACATCACTATTAGATGGTTTAGTAGTTTTATCCAATTTAGGGTTAGGTAAAACTTTCCAGTCACCAACTAAAATCATATCTTGACATGCTAGTTATTAAATCCTGTTCCAACTCTTGCAAAAATCCCCCATAATTAAGAAAGGGTCCATAAATTGAATCAATTACCACTTCCATACTAAATAACTCACCTTTAACTAGAACATACCCGACCATTTGAGTCTTTAATCACTTAGGAGCTATTAAAAGTAACATCTTTAGACATCAGGATTTCCACACCTCTATTAATGTTTGTTCCTGTTGAAAAATACATTTGGCCCACCCATGATTTTCTTAATCTATTAACATTATTTTCCAATAAATGGGTCTCTTGTAAACACAATATTTTGACATCATGCATGTTAGCATATTGTAAAACCTTATTCCTTTTATTATATTTATTTAACCCATTTCCATTTAAGGAGGCAATCCTAATGTCTAATTGATCATAGCTCTCAGACATTAGCTCCTAACAGAGTAATTATTATCCATTTAGATAAACACTTATTTAAATGTTTCTCTAAAAAATTAAACTGGTCAGAATAACTCCACAATGTGACTAACCCACATCCCCACTTAATACTTAAACCAAAATAGTAAATGGTATCCAACCCACTACAGACACCAAGCATTCTCATTTTTTCCAGGTACAGTCAACCCCCTACAACATGTTCACAGACCGTTCATGTATATTAAGTAAAAAGGTCAGAAATAATCTTAGATAGCTCCACATTAGCTTGTTCAACTGACAGGAAAAAGTAGGGTTTCAATTTAATAGTCGAGCTTAGTTTTGCTGGTATTAACAATGAAGTTGTATATCCCTTTTGCCATAATAATTTTCTCAGAGCACCAAATTTCTTTCTTTCTTCAATGACGTTGTAAGGTAAGTCCTGATAAATTGCAACATTAGCACTTTCAATCATAATTCTTTTTTTCTGATATACTGCATTCATAATTCTGTTTTTGTCCTCTGATCTAAATAATTTAACAATAACAG
Organism: Neoceratodus forsteri; assembly: GCA_016271365.2. NCBI lineage: Eukaryota > Metazoa > Chordata > Ceratodontiformes > Ceratodontidae > Neoceratodus > Neoceratodus forsteri. The sequence continues at coordinate 692,238,910 of CM057454.1, read as the reverse complement.
ATCATGGTGAAAGTCCATCCTCTGGTTTCATTTTTAAAGAATGATGTATTCTATCTATTTCAATTTTACATTTCTCTATTGGTATATCTAAATAATTAGCAAATATCTTCAAGGCAATTTCTTTTAAAGTTTGGGATTGTTCCCAGATTTCTGGAATCCCAATTAGACATAGTTTTTTCCTCCTAGATCTCAGTTCCATGTCTGTAATTTTCGTGGACATATCCATTAATTGCCTGTCATGATTGTTTAATTGTCTCTCCATTAATATATTTTCGTCATCAGATTCTGAAATTATCTTTTCAGTTTGTGGTATTTTACTATTAATAAGGTTAACTGATACATCCAATTGCTGAATTGTAATTTTAATACCTTCCATTTCAGATACCAGTTTATCCATGCCTTCTGATTTTATTTTAATAAAGTTCATGTCTTCCTTTGTATCTTTAATATTCCCAACAGTGTTATGGTCCATACAGTAATGCTTTCATCTTTTCCCGTTTCTTGTGAGGTCAACACATTATCATTTCTTTCTGAACTCAAAGGGGACATATTTTCTTGACACAGAGCCTCTTTTTGTAATACAGTTTTGCTTGGTTCATTTATAGTTGACTTCCTTCCATTATCCTCTATTACTGATTCCACATATGATTCTGCAGAAACAAGCACATTTTCTTGACTGTTTGAGGCCCCTACTCCCACTTCCACATCGTATATATTTCCTCCTTGTATATTTGTATGTGATGACAAATGTAGCTTTTTCCCATTTTTGTTATCCTTATACCCCTCTTCCATTGTTGCTTTATTTAGTTTCTGTATTTCAAGGGGGGAAGAAATAGGGCTTAAAAGATTAATAATAAAAAATAATAATAATAAAATGTATTTAATTAAGCGCCTTTCAGTATTTCAAAGTGCTTTACAATGTTAATACAAACAAAACACATATACAAATACATCTAATATAAAATCACAATAAAACAGGAAATGCCTTTCCCCATAAAAAAGTCTTTAGTGCCTGCTTAAAACTCCCCACTGTCCTGCACTCCCAGAACTGATATGGCAGAGAATTCCAAAGGGTAGGTGCTGCAAATCCAAAGGCATGCACGCCAGATGACTTTAAGTTAACCTTCGGAATCTCCAGCAACCCCTCATCAGCCGAGCGGATGATATTGAGCATGGGGACTTTACCAAAAAAATTCAGTAAGCCCTGTTCTAACAGTGGTTTAGGTTGCTGCTTCCCTTTAATTTTAGCTTCTCTATGGGCTTTATCTTGTTTTCACTCAGGGAAGTCAACTGTGTTTTTTCTCTTCTTTCCCTCCTGGTAGACATGGCCAGATTTAGCTTTCAAAAACAATATGTCTAAGCTTTGTTTCAACTAGGTTCAACTAGGTTCAAAAAGAAGAGTGACTGCTGAACTTGCAGAAGTCTCCAGTTCCTATAGCAACTGACTGACTGCAGTGATTTATTGAAAGGTAGCCACCAGCCCTAAATGCAGCAACAGTGTTGTGAAAATCACACGGTGTCTTCAAACCAAATCTGTGTTCCTTTTCAGACCTGCGTCTTCCCTACACACACCCAGACCATTATTTTTCAATTTGACTGCAATTCCTTTATAAAAGTCTGCAGTCCCAGTTCTAAAAATAATTGTCTCTGCTACTTTCCCTTAGAAATATTTCCATAAAGAAAACAACCACTTGAGCCATCAAAGAGCAAACTTTTTGCCACTACAGTGCACAGTAAGCTATAGTACAAGGTCCAAACAGCAAAATACCACAGTCTCCAATTTTATTACTGGCATTTAAATGGTTACTGTAGCCATTTCTTATGTGTTTAAATGTTTAAAGTCTTGCACACACCTGTAGCCATTTTAAAAGGGAGTTGCAAGGCAAAACGCAATGCTGGGATCAAAGGAAGCACACGGTGTCTTTGGAAGAATATCACGCATTCCATTTCAAACCTCTATTTCTCTTATATCCCCTTTATGTGTCCTTTTCATTCCTCTTCTTTTATTTTTGTATTATGATTCACCAGGGAAAGACTCAATGTCCCCACAGGAGCCAGCCAAATCTCTGCTCAGAAACTGCCAGAAAAAATGTCTACTCGGCGGCCATGTACACAACTGACCAGCGTTCAACAATGTTCCATTCACATTCATCCAAAGACTCAGGTATGACTCCTTTCTTTAATTTTAGCCACATTGTAAATGGTTTCTCTTCTATCAAAAGAAACAAAACCAAGACTGTAGCAGTTTAAACTTTTCTGCACAGCTTTTCTTACATGTTTCTTGGTGGGGGGTCAGACTGCTTCTGCCCTGCTCCTCACTCAGAATGCTGCTCTGCACATGCTCCCATTAGAGCCACAGGTGACTGTGATGTTAATTAACAATTCAGGATTTCATCCATTGGAAATACAAAGTCACTGGAAAATTCCCAGATATTGGTCCTTAACCCATTATATAAATTGCACCAATCAGTATAAGGTGACTCATGTCCTACACTTCCAACCTATTACAAAAACATACCATTTGTTAGACAAATGTAGAATGTAAAAGTTCATCAACGGGATTCAGGCAGAATTATCATTCGAAGTCCATGAAACTGTGAAGAATTTATGAGACAATTCCACAGAAATGCCAACATTTACATTTTGGTTATTTCATTCTGATTCTAAAAGTAATCATCCAAATATTGGCAAAAGAGACAGGCATGCAGGATGGTACTGCATGGATAAGTGTTCCTTGTGTCAGATTCTAAGCTTTAAAGATGAGTGAGTTATACAGTAGGTGTACACAAATTCCATCAAAATGTAATTTTCAGTTGTTTCCAACTAATTTTAAAATTTCCTTTCCAAATTTCTCCACAGTTTCAAGACTGAAAGAACCATGAAAGAAATGTGCACTAAGTTTTATTTCTCAAACTTTATGGGGTTCTGTGTTCTAGCACCCAAACATTTAGCAAACATTTAAATTTCCATTATTTCCAACTAATTTTTAAAAAAACTAAGCCACATGGTACTAATTTGAAACATTGAAATGACTATACCACACAGATACAGAGTATGTGTGAAATATTTCTCATTTCTAGCTTGAAAAGAGATTAAGCTTTGAGTGGCCAAACTTTTAGAAATTTTTTAAATACATTTTGTGGCATATAAACAGCAAAATGATAAACCCCTGTAAATTTGTAGCTAGAGATTTTAGTTTGGCAGGTTCATAGAACTTAAAATGGAGGCTGTGTGCACAAATATTTTAATCACTTGTTTAAAGGATGTCCGTGTTATAAGCTGCAAAACATTAGAAAATAACATAAGTATTTAAAGTCTTATTCTATAAGTCTTTGTGAAAAATCAGCAATTTCATGATAATATTGTGGAAGCTATATACATAAATATTGAGCAGCCATATACTTGACCTACAGTACAATGGAGGAGAAAAGAAAAGGCTGATGAGATTAGTAATAAGGCTGGATTCATGGGGCACATCATTGTAAATGTAGCAGAGGTGTTACGGGGGGGGGGGCATTGCAGGGCCTTTCTGCTAATGCAGGTTAGGTGATTTGCCTACCTGCAGTACAGGTCAAATTAGAATTAGTTCTATCTGTAACTAAGTACTTCATGTAGAGGGAGTAGCTGGATGCTGTGTACACTGTAATAGGGAGTACAAGTTCTGCAGACATAGGAGGTCACCTACTGAACTACAGATGTTCTTAAGGAGACAATGTCTAGAGGATCTTCTCCAAGGCCCTCATGATTCTGGAGCCTATAAGGAATGACAGAGGCATCAATTAGATAAGCACATTTTTGCAAACATTCTCTTGAAAGGAAGGTCTCTTTTTCCTGCAAATTAGAATATATTCTGGAGCAAGGGATGCCTGCCTGCATGCTCAAGATGTGCTGCAGGTATGCCCAGCAGGAAGGTGGATCGGTCCTGTCAAGATACGAGAAGCCTGGGGATTTAAATTTAAGGATAAGGGTCAGCAAGGCAGCTAGTGCAAGGGATCACCAGCTGCAGGAGGTAAATGCATGAAACTGACAGCTGAGTTGTGCAGCACAAGAACAGTAGATCACCAGTTGGAGCAAGGAAGCATAGACAGACCCAAACTCCAACTAGAATACAGGTTACATGGGAATCATAACAAAAGTGTTCCTATGGACAGAGCAGCCACACACAAATTGTACAATTCAAAATTCTTCTAACTTTTATTTTCTTATTCCACATGGATGTGCCCTCTGCTAAAGTCCAATGTTTTGCCCCAACAGGGCTTATTCAGGAAGGAAAGTTTCTAGTCAAAAATATAATTTACAGTTTATGAATGTTATTCGTTAATCAATTAATCACTTCTTCAGTACATCACATTTCCTGTTAAATATCCTATGTCAGGTCTTACACCACCATTCTCAGTACAGAAATACTACTGTTGGTTACAACATATTAAAATGTTTTAAAACGTAATATTTTACAGTATTTCTTTCCTATTTAAACATGTCCTTGTCTGCGTCTCAGAATATTCTTTAGTATAGTTGTTTTTAACATGCTGCTCAATACAAAATATGTCATATAATGGTTAAGAAATCTTTTAATATAACACATGCATCACTAACCATTCAGCACATTAATTTCCTGTTGTCTGTTCCAAAAGTACTGCCCAGATATTGGTTAACACAGTAAGAGAGTCGTGTCTAAATATGTTATTGCCTTCTAGTTAATTTATTATTCTTTTTATTTGTCTTCATTTTTCAAGGATCAAAAAACTACTATATGTCTCATGTGTGAATCCAGAAATAATCTAAAATATTAAAAATGTATTTATAAAGAAGCTCTGGCGTATAGTCACAAAAAATTGCAAAGCACAGCACAGTTTGCATTGCACTTTGCAATTACCCAGGTGTCAAAGGTTGCTATTCACAGTCACATTATGCACCTGTGCTATCTGACTGTGAATAGGGCCAGAAGGAGACAGCGCTAACCCATTACCGCTACCGCTAACACCACTTGCCCCACCCTCACATGTTGCCAGAAGTATGGCTCGACAATGAATAGCACAGGTGCGCTATTTGGAGTTTACAAAAGCAGTCATGTAAATAAACCCACTGGGCATGCTCATTTTGGTCCCACTTGCATAGACCTCAACAGAGTTTAATGCGCCCTCTGCTGATCATCATCCCTAATGTAAAAAAATAAGTATCCCTGATGCTAGTGGTCCCCCTCCCCCACGATCACCATCAAAATCACATAGATATATTTATTTATTTCTTCCCTGGTAGCTAGTGGTCCCTCCCCCTGCTGATCGCTGTCCCAATCACATAGATATATTTATTTATATCTTCTCTGGTGGCTAGTGGTCACTCCCCCTGCCAATTGCCATCACAATCACAATCACATATATATTTATATATATCCTCACTGGTGGCTCGTGGTCCTTCCCCCACCCAATTCCTGTACCCGATATGAAAAGCCCCCACAAAGTAACACAGCCCTGATCACATTCCCATACAGGGAATGTTGCCCCTTCCCCCATCCCATCTCTCATTGGTGGTTAGAGGCCCTCCTTCATGATCTACTCCTTGATAGATATCTCTATCGCCCCTGTGTCTAGTGGGCCCCGCTCCATAACCCTGATCTGGTGAACACTCAGGAAATATATGTCATTCCTTGTTGTCCAGTGGACCCCCCACTGCAGTAAGTAGTGCTTCACCACCCTGCTTCCCCATCCATTCCCTGAGATGGCGACTGGCACAGCTTGTGGTCCACTGTGGCCAAGCCATCTATCTGCTATCAATGAGTGTGCACTGTATACAGTATGCCCTCATTGACAGCCCAGTCAGCAGCTGGCCATGGTGGAGAGTGGAGGCTGTGCCAGCTGCTAACTCAGGAAGGGATGTGGGGGTTAAGGACTAGTGGTGGGTGAAGTGGCTATTCGCTCTTAGTGATTCATGGAGTGAAGGCAGAATTCACGGGTGCTCTGCAATGCTGCGGAGTACTTCACATTATAATGGGTAACGTGAAGTCCATTGAAAACAATGACTTCACGTTACTCCGCCTTCCCAAACCACTGCTCTACCAATTCTTAAGGCGAAGTACATTGAAAACAATGTACTCCACCTCATTTTGCCTTGTTTTTAAGCTCCAAAGGTGAATTTTGCAGTGATTCATTGGATTTCAGGTCACATAGGCTCTAGATTGTTCTGCACAGCCTCAGTTTGGGGTAGTGTGTGAATGAAGCTGTAGGAGACAATCTGCTCTGACAGCTGTCTGTGATTCAAACCTTCTAAAAGCTGTTAAAAAAGCCTTTTTGGGTCTTTTGTTTTGCTGAAACTTTAGTTCGATTATAGAAAACCCTCCTGTGCTCATATCATCAAACGTTTATTGTTTGTGTGTGGATTTTGAATGTTAATGTACAATATTCAGTCTGTGTACTGAGAGACAGTGGAAGTGTGCTTTGGGGGAGGGGTGTATCTGTGGTGTAGGTAGATTAACTTGGAGAAAAAGACAGTGCTTTCTGTTTTGGTGATATTTTTCTTGTATAACTGTGTTAATGTACACACAGTAATATTTTCAATCATTCTTGCCATTTTTTTGCTGATTGTTGTGGTGCAGCAGTGCATAATTTAAGTATGTTTAAAATATGTGGTTATATTACTGAAGTTTTCAATTTGCTACACATTACTTAGTGTGTGTGTGTGAGTATGTGTGTGACTCATGTCATCAAATCAGACACCTTTTATTGTGCCACATAATTTCAGCAATGTGAACCTGCTATCCACTGCAGCTGTGTAATTTTTGTACTTCTTTGTGGTATCTTTACTAGTACTAGTGACTGTTTCTGCAGCAGTGGAGTACACTGCCCCCGTGACCTGCCCCAACCGGCAAAGGAACTCTTTTCCAGATTTGAATTTCTGATGGTGAGCACTGGCTAGGTGTTGTGCCTTTGAATCTTCATCTCTTGAGTGTGCAGCACAAGCTTAATCTGTCTGTGCATTTGCATCTCTTTAAGGCCCAATCTCCATCTCTAACTTAAGTCACAGTTGTTTCTTTGGCTTCCTTTCACAGTACTGGACAAGTGTGGTGCAAAATTCTGCATGAACATTGTACTCATTAATATGCGTTTTAAAGTCAGGACCATCATCACGAGTCACTCGTAATACAAATCACGTTCTTCATCATCACGGTCACAAATGCAGTCACAAATCACCATTTACGATCACGTCACGAATCACAGCATTAATTTTTTTTAATAGTTACTTGGATGTATTGTAAGCCTGTTTTGTAGTATCTCTCCAGGCTTCACCTTCCCACCATTGTACTCATTAATAAGTGTTTTTAAGTCAGGGATTTGGACAGTGTCTGCAGTACATACACAGACTGGAAAGAAGACTGCACACATGCAGTTTAGCACAGTATGCTTCGCTTGCTCAGAATACAAAGTGTCACGCATACGGAAGACAACAAAAAAGGGCATAATTACATACAAGGGTCGGGGATGGTGGCGGAATACATTTTATAACACAGCAAGGAAGGTGTGGGGGGGACATGGTGTGAGGAAAAAAAAATAATGTGGGATCCCATGGTGATCCATCAGCAGTTCTAGCACGGACATAATTTGCAACTGATGTCCCTCTATGCAATCCAGCTGCTGCTCCACAACACTCACCCTCTCATTGTTCTCCTCAACAGCACTCCAGAGAACTGCCAACTCAGCCTGTGCTACATGCAGTTCTCTGGGGTCCACACGTTCTACAGACTGACCTGCTGGTGGTGGTGGGGGTGCTGGTGGAGCAGCAGGTGCTGCTGTGGCCCTCCTCTTCTAAGGGATGCCGCCATGCACTGCTGCACCCTCTGCCACAGGATGGCCAGCAGGTGCAGTCATGGTCCGTTCTGTGGCAGCCTGTCACTCCAACTGGTGGTGATTGAGCATATGGGTGTGCTGTCTCCCAGTCCCCAGGTGAGTCCCCCTGGGGCCACGGTGCACCTCCATCTCACATAGGCGGCACTTGACTACATTGCTGTCCCACCGACACAGTCAAAAAATTGCCAAACAGTGGAGGTGAGGGGCGGACCAGGCACAGGCAGGGGAGGTCCAGATGAACTGGCAGATGACTGGTCACAGTGCTGAACAGGGATGGGATCCACACCTGGGCTTGGGGGAAGAGGCACATCCTGCTCCAGAGGACCTGGTGCTGGACTTGGTGGTGGTGGTGGTTCAACTGCCTCAGAGTCAGAACAGGAGGCGGTGCTGGTCCTGCTTCCAGGGGGAGGGGACAAACAACTAACTACTTATAAAGGTAAGAAAAATAAAATTTACAGAAAGAACAAATTAAGTAAAAAAGAGTACAGAAAAGACAAAAATATTTAGCTTTTAAAAAAGCTGTTGGGTCTAAATCAAAGTTTAAATTTCCTCCTCGCTCTGATCTCAAAGTATCTGCAGTCACAAAACACACTCCTCTCTCTCCGTCTGCACAGAAGAAAGTAAAAGTGTCTGCTTGTATGACTCACTTCCTTCCTGCCTGGCTAAAGAGCATGTGACTTACAGTGCTATAAGCCATGTGCTGTGTGGAGGGGCTGCCGAATCTGAAACACAGAGTGGATCACTTAGAATCATAATGAGGAACGCGAAGTCCATTAAAACCAATGACTTCGCCTTACCTCGTATTGCCATTCCGCCTTAACATGAAGTGGTAATGACAAGGTGGAGTGAGCACTTTGCATTGCCCACTCCACATCGCAGAGTGGCAATGCGAAGTGTCCACTTCGCATTCACTTCGCCGGTGGAATTTAAATTCGCTACATCTCTAGTTGGGGCACTACTAGCTGGGGTGTGGGTCCACTGCACACCAAGGAATGACATCTATTTCCTGAGTGATAGCCAGGTCAGAATTAGGGAGGTCATCTACTAGACACTGCCGGGGCAAGGCAGATATTAACCAGGGGGAGGATGTATAAATATATATGTGATCAGGATGGCGATTGGTGGGGGGTAACCACTAGCACCAGGGAAATTCCAGTTTTAAACTCGGGCTAGTGATGGGCAATCATGGGTGGGACCACTAGCTCAAGGGAACATTCCTTTATTTTACTCAGACTGATGATTGGGAAGGGGCACAGTACCTATGCCAATCACTAGGGTTGCATGGGATAAGGCAAGAGAGGCCCTTGCATGGAGCAAATGCTTTGTGAATTGGACAGCACCAATATTCATGTCCCTTCCCCCTCATTTGAATTGTGACCCTCTCCGCACTTTGCCCCAGCCGAAACCCATTTTGAGTGTGCAAACCGGCCTTTTTTGAATACCAACTCAACACAAAACCCAGTTTGCTCACACAAAACTGGGCTTGAGCCAGGGCAAAGTTTTGTGAATCCTGGCCCTGATCTCTAGAGAAATGTATATTATCTCGTATGTCATGCTTTAAGTCTATTTCTCAACAATTTTCTTTTTGTTGTTACCTTAAATATATTTGTTTCAGCGACATTTAAATGGCATTTACCGAGTTCTCAGAAGGTGTTAAACCTTTATTAGTAAAGCAGACATTATTTGTTAATTCACTGTTGTATTAAGGATTTATATTCTATGGTGTGTGCTACTACTTTCATTGCTCTGTACATCATTTATTTTATTTATTTTTTATTTATTTTAGTCTTTTGAAACTGGGTAAAGGCCCACTAGGCACAAGTGCCTGTTTTCAGGGTGACCTGGGAGCACTGGGCAGTTAAGTGACTTGCTCAGAGTCACACAGTATGCAAGTGGAGGTTGTGAGAATCAAACCAAGGACTGGTCTGCTGGATGTACCAAGCTCACTCACAGCTCGTTACTCTAACCTCTAGGCTATACTGCCAGCCCTATGCCTTTCAAGTGTTTGATTTCATTTCAATTTTCTTTTTATCCTAGAAGCAAACATTACAGGGGCTCAATGCTATGATTTCCTCTTATTTTGAACAGACTAACATAATGGCTGCATTACTCTTTTTACCATTTGAACAGGATGTTCTGAGCACTGGCAGCATTCCTGGTGTACTGTGATGAATGTTGCTTAAATCTAGCTTTAGGTAGCACTGGACTGAGGCCAACTGTGGCTGCATCAATTAGTGCTCAAAAAAGTTCCAGTGTCACAGGTTGATGATGTTATCATGTTCCGCCTGCCCCCCCATGCTGCAGCCGGCCGTTGCTAAGCAACAACCCTGCTACATCCTCAGGCAGTGATTGGAGGAGTGAATCCAAAACACAGCCTGCTAGGACATACTGTTTCTCCTCAGTGTCAGGGGACTTTTAAATGCTTTGCGACAATATATTGACCAGTAGCATTTGTTGCACTATCCTCCTGGATGTTAGCCTCTTGTATTATATTCTTGCTTTGTTTTTTTATTTCTTGTTAAATGTTGTCATAAACCTTCAAAGTATCCTCAAGAAGCTAAACGTGTGTGTTAAGTATATAAATTACTTTTGTGTAGTCTTTTGTAATTTCCTTTTAAAAGGGTTGATGATTTCAGTCATTAACTTTATTTCTACAATTCTTTCTCATGAATTAGTTCTCAGGATTATCCATTACTTTTGGCTATTCATCTTTTATTGAGTGTAATTATAATTGACCCGAGAAATGAATTACTGCCTGGAGTCCTTTTGGGGACAACCCCTTTAGAGGACAGTAGTGGACCAGCTCCACTGGAGACAGACTGTAAGGGGGGCCCAGAATGAGAACTTCACTGTGTGTGATCAGCTAATCAATCTTGAGGTCATTAATCTCAAGTACCAGTATGAAGACTAAGCTCAAGGTATGATTGTGTTGATGGATTGCAGAAGTAACCACTTGTACTAGGCCCAGTGATTGCATCAGCTGATGGAAATCCTGTTCAAACTGCAAGAGTTTATCATTAATCTAGGCATTGAAATCACCCAGAACCAACCATCTGGGTGACACCAATATCCTCTTGGTGATGAAGTCTGCAATTTTCTGCAGAAAATCCCTCTCACACCTCAGAGGCCAGTATAAAAAAAGGATTCCACAACCTGCACCTGAACCTCCTTGGATGCCATGCATTCAAACCATGAAGTCTTCCCTACTGGGTGCGCAGTAAAGTTCAACTCGGATCTAAAAATGGCAACCAACCCACTGCGATCTCACAGTGGGCAGTGAACCATGGAGAATCTGGCTGGGACTGCCGCTTCCAAAACTGGACCAGTGTTGTCACTCTACCAGGTCTCTGTGATGCAAGTGAGATCAGCTCAGGATATCAAGTATACCATAATAACACAAACAGCAAAAAAACACAGCACAAAACTGAAAAAAACTGAGCGGTGTAACTTATTTAGGCATATACAGTACAGTGTTTTTTCTGTGTATATGCCTAAACAAATTACACTGCTCACAGTTATTTTCAGTTTTGTGCTGTGTTGTTTTGCTGTTTGTGTTAATAATTAACCTTACTGAACTGCATGGTAGTAGCTTTAGTGTGTTTTTGTGCTTTTTGGTTCTGCCATAATAGCAGTGTTGTTCCTTACTGATCTGGTGTTGCATAGCAAAGCCCATGGGGGACAAATAGAGGCTGCTGGCCTAATGGTTAGCTGCCCTCACAGTCTGTTGGGGGCCCTGGATATGGGAACCAATCATGTCTAGCCTCTCACTTGGTCCCATTTCAACCCTGGATGCCTACTGATCCTCATCAGCCCTATAGTGCCCCACTGTTAGCACTCTCTGTACCCCACTGTTTACCATTCTGCCTTCTTATGATGCCCACCTTTCTGGAGTGCCTATGTGCCACTGATGGCAGGAGGGTTATTGAAGGGATGGAGGTCCAACATTTAGGATGGGGAGCAATTAGGTCTGGGGGCCCTGAAGCCTAAACACATAGGGCCTGATTCTGAAAGCCCGTAGATCAATACAAAGTGCCTGCGTCAAACATCGGTAACACGACTGGCACCTTCCATCATAAATTGTGGCACTCAATACCAAAACATGGACTGTGTTGGAATGGGAAACCACTGCAGCAAACAGGCACTATGCCACCCTTGTAACTTACATCCGGGTATGCCAGGTCACAAAGAGGCTTGCACAATGGTGCGGCTACAACATCCCCTTTTTGGGTATTCTAAAAGCCCCACCATGGCTGTTGTAAGGGGCTCAACTTAGACTGAACAGGAGGTGATCTAAGCCCCTTGCACCAGTGCCACACTCTGTAGTGAGTTGGGTGGATGAGAGCTGCACGTGGGCTCAGGGGGCAGGAGGGCCACAATAGGAATAGGGTGAGTTGGGGAGATAGCGAGGAAGTAAGGGATCATTTTGGTATCCGATGGAGTGCATATGTGGTACAGCAGAATGGCACCTTAAGAAATACAGAGGCATAGTAGTCATTTATGTCAAAAACTTCTTTCTATAAAATATAAAAGTAAAACAGTTAACCCAAATTTGGTGCTGAATTTGTGCTTCTACATTTTGAGAAAAATTACCGTATCCTGCTACATGCTGCCAGAAGTCTTTAGAATTTTATTTACACCCCACTGAGTGCCAAAGAAATCCCTTACTTCCCCACTGTCGCCAAAATTCTCCCAATCCCCCCTCATGGCCTCCTGCCCCAGGCCCCCTTCTGGCAAGCAGATGCCCACCCAGTGCTGGCCCTTCTTGTGTTGCACCAGTAGGGGAGGGAGCCAGATCCCTGTGGCATTTCCCTAAGGTGCACGGATGGTTTGGCGCTGTTGTACAGCTGTAGCAAACCCAGGGATTTTTGAGCTGGGACTCTGATTTTTGGAAAATATGGTGCAGGGTCCCTGGTGCAACTGCAGTTTGCCGCATCCCTGGAATGATGAAAAACTGCATCACCCGAAGGAATCTTTGAGACTCAGGCCCATAGTGTCACAGATTACTCAACAAACCCACCCAAAACAATACTCCAAAAAAAACCACAACCCAGTACTAAGCAACACTCTCACACCTAACCCTCTGGAGAAAATCGTTCCACAGCAAGCAGTTACACTAATATACTAAAAAATCTCTACACTCCCATAATCACATTAACCACTAACCTAACTATTCACACGAACGCCCACACACACACACACACACACACATATCACTTAAATAACACAAATGCAGGAAAAATAAAAATCACAGTGTTCAGGTCAAGTAAGAAAATTCACAGGTGTAGTCCAAAAAGAAATGTCCAATCAGGTTATTATCACAGAGTGAATTTGACCTCTGCTGTCACCAGAGAGAGACTAGTCCAATATGAAAAGAACATGATATAGTCTCTTATGAAGTACTCTCACTGCTGCCTTAGACATTTGAATTGCAGTAAACAGGAGATAGCAAAATAGTGAACCCATGTTTTCTCTCACCTCCTACGGCCAAGTTCTCAATTGACAGTCAAAGAAGGTCTTTCAGTTCTTTATCCACAGTTCAGCCCTGTAAATGATGAAATTCTGCTGAAGAAAGATGGCATCAAAACCTCCTCACTCCTCCCAAATTCACAGAGTCAAGCGTGCATGACGGCCATGGTTTACAGTTCCTATTAGCTGCTCAACTGCAGCCAGTCCACAAACAGAATCCTGGTGACCTGGTGATGCAGGGATCCCTCACATTGTACTAAAATATATTCTGAAGTATTTATACCGCTTGAGGTGGAAGGTCACCTCAAATATCACAGCTACATAACAGTAGGCCTATAAGGAGCTTAGTCAGACCATTCACCTATTACAACAATACTACTACATTAGCTGCCCAGTATAACAGACTAGTTTTTAATGGATTAAAATATTAAAAACCTGAGTCAGGTATGTAGGACCCAAATTCATAATTGCCACAAAATTATTCATGGAGACTCTATCTGCACTTAGGGCTTTATCCTACCTTGGATGATAATGTTGCTTACTTCAATTCCTAGGCTATTGCCTTAAGTAATTTTATTTGCACTTAACTTCAACTGATTCTGATGTCTTTTACAAATTAACTAAATTTGCTTTCTCCATATAGAATACTGTAGTTTGTTAAAATACTGAACCAAATGAGCTGGACTAATATGGATTTCTAAACATGTTTGAACCTCATTGCCCTGTGAAACTATATCCCATAAGGACCTTCTTTACTTGGAAAGGATTAACTTTTCAAAAGACTTCCACAGATGTGTTTGGAAAGCATATTTCTTATCTTGAGACTATGCTTTTTCTTGGCTTCACAGTAACCTGTGCTGTGGACCCAAGCTTTATTATAGTTTTGGAAAGCAGTTTGGCCTACGTGCAGAGCTGTGAACCTGAAGACCTGGGGCCCAATTTCCAGATGTGAAATATTGTTCACATGCAGTAGGATAGGTTGTACATAAAGGTGGGAAGGGGCTGAGTGTTGCTCTTCTAATTCCTCATGTGCACAATTTTCATAACAAATATCATTTTGTGACCCATCATCCAATCTGCTGCAACTTGAAACTTTTTCTTCTGCAGACATGCTACAGCTGATATGACCAAGTATAGCAATTGCACAGAAAAGGAAACTGGCACCCCTGCAGAGAAACTGCTGAAAATAGCAGTTTGTCTGTGGGTCACCAATGTGGAGCTTTTTCCCCTGAACAGGTTAGTCACACACAAGACTTAGACGTAGACTCATTCAGGACACTGGATTTCAATCCCACTACCACTATTTACTCACTGTGCAAAACTTATCAGCTTATGTACAGTACACTCCCTATGTTTAATCTCTCTGATTTCTCTTGAATCTCGGTCTGTGCAGTTACATCCCCTTGTGTACTTGGTATAGAACTGTAGCATCATTCTTCCTCTCCTTTGCCTGGACTGTAAAGCACAGTGTGATATAGTGTGTTTAAAAGGTGCCACTCAGTGAAGCCTTTTTCCTTGTAAAACAAATAAAATACAAATTAAAATATAAAACCAAATTCCTTTCCTTTTCTGCAGTAATTAGGTTATTCTCATTCAAATTCTGAGTTGTTATCCTACTATATATAAAACCATCTAAAAATGGTGCTCTTAATGGTTTAATCAATTAGTTCATTTCGCTATTAAGTTGTGTTGCTAAAATGTCTTGAATGTTCTTAGATTTTCCAAACACCAATGCATGATTAGAGATGTTAAAAATATCCCTTTTTCCAGCAAAGTGGGTGTGATGTGGCCCAAACTTGACATCACAAAACTTTGTGAAGTTTCTGCATCCCCAACAAACTTTGATTTTGCTGAAATTACAACGTTTTTTGAGAATTTGCCTTTTGTTTGGCAAAGTGGTCACTTCGTGAGTTTTGGTAAATACACCAAAAAATTGCCACTTTGCCACTCAATACTTCACAAATTCTGTGAATTTGCACTTTGCAAATTCAGTGGAATTCGACAATTAACTTACAGAATGAATATTGGCCTCTTAGTTCATCCCTATGCATGACCTAAAACATTTTAGTCCAAGTTTACATTACTTTGTATTATGCAACAATTGACCATAACTTCTATCTTCTGTCTGGACACATCCACTCTAACCCTGGCCCTCCAATAGGAGCCACTATCACCAAAGACAAGCTTAGACCCTTGTATATAGTCTCCTTAAATACATGCAGCTTACTCTAAAAATGTGTGCAGTTCGAAGCCTGGGTTGCCCACACCCAGCCAGACATAATATCGATGTCAGAATCCTGATTCAGTGCTAGGGTCCCTAACTCCATGAGTGCTCTAAATGGCTTCACAGTCCACAGGAAAAATAAAGTAGGTAAGCATGGCAGAGTCTGCCTCCAATACACTAGGACCAACCTACAGGCCCAATTAGTTCCCCTAAATAAAGCAACATGCAACTGCAAGTGTTTCACCACTAATATATCCCTAGGCAACAATCACAGGAGCCTGCAAATTATGTCAGTTTATATCCCACATGCAGACAGGTCTAGATCCTTTCTGTAGAAATTTCCATGAGTTAAGCCCCTTCATGGAAACTCTGATCCCAGGAGACTTTAATATAGATTGAAATGCTTCAACCACCCTTGCAAAAAAGGACCAAATCGGTAGTCTATACCTGACCCAGGTTGTAAAAGAATGTACCAGGATAAACTACTGTATTGGTACAAGTACCCTCATAGATTGGGCCTTAGCCACTCACCCAGAAAGAGTAAAAAAAAATAAAAGTTCTCCAGGATTCATTGAGCAGCCACTCTCCAGTCCTATGTGAATGAGCCACTAAATGTGCCAACTCCTCCTCTCTCCCACCACCAAGCTCATAAACAGGTGCATCCTCTGCAACAGCAGAATTAAGGCTTTCAAGCAACAACTTGCCTCTGTTAACTGCAGCTAGCTCTATCTGCTCCCCAACCTAGACCTAGCGCTGGACCTTTTCATCGGTGAATTTAATTCAGCTGCCAACAAATTTGCATAACACAAAAAGCGAATGATCTGTGGCAATGCCTTCCCATGGTTCATGCCCAAGGTGAGGGACCTAATGCAGCAAAGAGACCAACTATAGTCCGGAGCCAGTGCCACAGGGACCACGCATGACACTCAGCAATATAAAGCTGCCCAGAATGCCTGTACAAAAGAAATAAGAATTGCAAAGGCCACATACTAGAAATCACAACAGACACAGAGCTGGGATAACAGTAGAACATTGTGGGCCTCACTAAAAGACGTATTAGGGGATGAAGAAAATACAACACCAATGATTATTTCACATAACAGCACAGACATAACAAACCCCTGCAAAATAGCATAGATCTTCAATGACACTTTCACAGATCTGAGTCACATACTAACCGATCTAGCCCCCACTAACCCACATGATACTATCAAGGATGTGCCCAAACAAACAATGTCTACAATACCCAAATTCTACTTTAAAAAAGTCTCAGTGGCAGAAACCCACTGCTATGTTAAATGAGTGGTAGGTAAAACAAGAGTGGGCAGCAACTCAGTAGACATGAAGTTACTGGCCTCTTTGCTCGTGATGTACTAGCCTACCCACTCACCAAAAGTTTTAATCACTCACTAAGGTTTGGTCAATTCCTGAGCACCTGAAAGATTGTGCTGGTAACCCCTGTACACAAAGCGGGAAACAGACCATCTCTAACTATTGCCCAATTTCAATTTTCTCCCCACTCTCCAAAGGGCTAGAGAAAATAGTTTTCAAGCAACTGATAACTTACCTGAGCCAGTATAACCTACAATACCAGCAACAGCATGGCTTCAGGAAACAACATAGCACCATCTCCGCTCTAATAGACTACACCAGCTAAATGCATCAGGCCCTAGACCACAGCCATCAGCCATCTGGTAGGCTGTATCATGATTGATTTAATGAAGGTCTTGTACCTTGTTAATCATTTCTCCTTATCAGCAAACTTGCCAGCTTAGGACTTTCACTTGAATCTGTCACATGGTTCATGGACTACCTGACTGGGCACTCTCAAAAAGTAAAAATCAGCAACAGGGTGTCAGACTCTTGTCTAGTCACTGTAGGGGTTCTGCAGGGCTCAATCCTAGGACCTCTACTCTTCAGCTTATTTATTAATGATCTTCCTCGTGTGTGTCCAGAATCTCAAATCCTCCTCTGTGCCAATGATGTGGTTATCTACTCATGCAAAAACACTTAACATACACTAACCCACAACCTCCAGAATAGTTTCTCATCAATGGAAGAATAGTTCTCAGATAATAAACAGCTCCTAAACCATAAAAAAACTAAAACTATGCTGACCTATTGCTATGAAAAAAAGAAGTTCCAGCCCTTCATTATCCACAACAAGAAGGGCTCAGCTCTTGAACAGGTTAACGCGTTCAAATACCTAGGCATACACCTAGACAAAAATCTTGCATTTGCCCACCACATTGACCAAATCACAAAAACAGTGAATCAGAACCTGGGTGATCTCCATAGACACAGAGCCTACATGACCGAGGAGGCTAGGCAGCTAGCAGTCTCCTCCTCAGTCCTCCCAGTTATAAACTATGGATTAGTGGTCTACAGTGCAGCCCCAGGAACAGGCTTACACAGGATAAAGGTTGCCCTAAACAAGGACTGTTGTCTAGTCCTAGGCACAGATAGGATGACTCACACCTGCTACCTCTACACCAACTCAGGCTGGCTACCGCTCAACCTCAGAATAAAATACCAAGCATGCCTTCTTGGAAAAAAGGCAACCTTGGCCTCACCTCCACTGCTCTAAATTTATCTCTGACCAAAACGAAAGAAAAATTTCACCTGCAGTGCTTCCAGGAACCTCCTAACAATTTTATTTATTTGCTTTTGGTAACCAGGTAGGTGCACTAGGCATGGCGATGCCTATTTTCAAGCACAACCTGGGAGACTACACATTGAATACATAACAACAAACAATGTGAGAACAGTACATCAAATGGGTAAGACAGAGGGTTGGTGGTCCAGAATAAAATCAACTTAGTGGTTAGGAACATACAGTTAAGATAAAGTCAAAATAACATATACAAGTGCAAATGTAGATACACAAAGTACAAAATTGGTGGAAATGGCATGTGCAGTATACATTAAGGTGTCATTAGGATGCCTTGTGGATATGAGAGAGTAGGAACAACATAAGTCAAACTATGAACAAAACAGGACTGAGGGTCAAAGGAGATGAAGTATTAGAGTAGTGGAGAAAGGGGTATGAGCTACTCAGGAGATTAGTCAGGGAAGGAGAGAAAGGGCTGAGAGGGAGAAGGAGAATGGGTATGGCATAGGAGAGAGTGAAGATGGAAAAGGATGAGGGCATGAGAGAGAGAGGTGGGGAACATTCAGCAGAGAAATGGTTGGTGTGTGGTGAGGAAGGAAGGTGAGAAAGGAGGAGGAGGAGGAGGTGAATAAATCTAAAGTGGGTGAAAGCATGAGCAGGGGTTTGATGCAAGTAAATGATTATGGTAAAGTTTCTTGAAACAAGCATGAGTGTGAGCAAGGTGAATGGCTTGAGGTACAGTGTTCCAATACTTAGGAGCAGCATAGGAGAATGCTCATGCACCCATACAGGTTTTGCATCTGGGAATGTGGAAAGGGGCTTGGTCATTTGATCGGAGCCCATAGGAGATGGTTTGAGGGTGCAGCAAGAAGGTGAGGGACTGGGGGAGGCCTGATCTGGCTATACCATCAATGACAGAATCATAGGACTGGAGTTGATAGGTAGCAGGGCAGAGAGATTTTAGGTCAGCATAGAGCTGGCAGTATTGTTTGTACCGAGATGATGAAGATGCGTAGTGGCAGATGTCATTGTAGGTGGTGCCCACTTGTAGAGGGAGGTTTTTCTGGCACCTAAGTAGGTAACTGAGCCATATCCCAATGCTGGGAGCAGCAGGTCTTGTGCAATAGCAAGTCTCACTGATGGTGTAAGAGCATAGCTAGTCTGGCAAGCGCCTCCAATTTTAGCAATAATGGATTTACAAGTGGTAGTAATATGTTGATCAAAGTCCAGAGACTCATCAAGCAGGATGCCCAGGTATTTGAAAGAGCTAGTATTGACCAGTTGTGAGCCATCAGCACATGAGATTTTGAGAGAGTCCTGATTTGCTTTTAGTCTGGCAGGAGAGCTGAGCAGCATGGAGTGCATTTTGCTCATATTCAGGACAAGGTTATTTTCCGACAGCCAGGATTGTCTGCATAGGAAGTCCAAGGTGAGAGAATTATTTATGTCTGAGATGCTCCCAGTACTATAGTAAATGATGAGGTCATCCATGTAGAGCAAGTATGAGCAGGCTGGGGTGAGCACTGGGAGATCATTAAGGAAACTGAGAAAAGTAAGGGGCCCAGAATGGATCCCTGCAGAATGCCAGTGTGTATAGAGGAGAGATCAGGCATGACAGTGTTGTAGTTTATGGCCTGTTTCTTGTTGGACAAATAACCGTTGAACCACACCACGGTTTCTGTGGAAAAACCAAGAGAATGAAGTTTTGTAAGGAGAAGGGTGTGGTTGACCAAATCAAATGCCTTGGTTAAGTTATTTATTTTATTTTTATAGAATCAGAATTACAACCCTTTCAGCCAGGGACTCATTTACAAAGGCTCTTCATCAAAAAGAGTGTACAAAACACATACAAACACAGTAAACATATTATATAGAGAATTATAAGGGAATAATTTGCATATATGTACATTGTTACAGTGAATGTACATAGTTACAGTGATTAAAGTCCAACATGGGAGAGACACTCTATGTAGGTCCTATACAATGCAGTAGCTAAATTACATATATGTACATAGATACAGTGAAAAGAGTCCAACATGGGAGATAAATTCTATGTAGTTCCTAAACAATGTGGTAGCTAGAATATCATAGAGCAAGCAAGAGACTACAGTATCAATGCTGTACTACAAAACTAGCAGATAGCAGGTAGATGCTAATGACAGATGAGCTGACACACGTGGGCAGCGGCTATGTGGAGTTACAGCTGCAAGTGGAGATGAGGTGTTGTCTGAGGGCTAATTTAAAAGGCCCTAGTCTTGGTTGAGTGGTGATTATGGGGAGAAGGGTGTTGCTCCAGGAAGGTGCCGGGTAATGGAAGGATCTTTGCGCCAGGGTCTTCCTGACCCTGGGTACTTGAAATGTGCATTTGCTAGCATTCTGGGTGGAGATAGCTGGGATGAAAGGGGGTGAGAATGGTACTTAGGTCTGGAGGAGCAAGGTCTGCAATAATTTTCTTGGTTAGGAGGCAGGTGTGGTAGTGCAACCTCTCCTCAAGGTTGAGAAAGTCAGCAAGGTCATATAAGGTGCATGTGTGTGGGTGAGTCTGCAGGAGCCTGTAAGCAAATGGCAGGCTTTGTTCAGGGACAGTTTGATATTAATGAGTGTGGTATTATCAGCTGTGCCATACACCAGTATACCATAGTCAACTAGGAGAGTACAGATGAGGTGATAGCCAGTCTAAGGGCTGTGGGTGGAAGGCAGTTCTTGTGATGGTACAGTAAGCCAACATGAGTGTTTATGGCTGTGGTGAGGTTGTGAGTATGGTCATAAAAAGAGAGGGAAGAGTCAAAAGTGACACCCAGGTATTTGTATGTTTTTACCTGCTCTAAGGGAAGGAGGGAGCCAGACAGGATGGTGAGTGTGGTGTCCCTAGATTTGTTTTGGGAGTGTGAGAATAGCATGTGCTTCATCTTTTTTATGTTAATTACTAGTCATCAGTCCAGAAACCAGGATTCAACCTGATTAAAGAAGTGTTGAAGGGCACTTTGAAGGAGGGAGGGGGTCTAGTGGGATTTGAAAAGAACAGCATCCTCCACACAGAGGAGTATTTTTTCATCACAGGAGCTGGGGAGCGAATTGAGATACAGACTGAAGAGCAGTGGTCCAAGAAGCGAACCTTGCGGGACACCTGAGTGAACTTCTCACATGCTGGAGAGGGTATTGTTGATTTTTACACAATGTGACTGGGCAGTGAGGTAGTTGGAGAACTAGGACACAGGGCTGTGTGCAAAACCTAGCTGGGAAAGTGTGGATATGAGGAGTGGGTGGCAGACAGTATCAAAGGCTTTCAATAAATCAATGAAGACTGCCCCCATGAGATAACCTTTATCCAGGGCACTATGTATGAAGTTGGAGAACTCGATAAGTGCAGTAGTGGTGCTATTTCCCATGCTGAACCCATGTTGTTCAGCACAGAGGAGCTCATGCTTATCAATGTATTCAGTAACTTGGTCAACCACAATCTTCTCCAAGGCTTTTGAGAAGGGGCAGTGTTGAGATTGATCTGTACTTCCTGGGGGTGGTGCGTTCCCCCCTTTGTGAATAGGGGTGACCACCACAGTCTTCCAAGCATGGGGGAATTGGCCAAGGCAGACTGAGTAGTTGAGAAGGCTAGTAAGGGGAGTAAGGACTGAATCAAACACTAAGCGAAGCAGTTTTGGATCCTTAGTGTCATTACTGAACCCAGTACCATTGATGGCTTTTAGAAGGTAGAGTTTGGCCTCCAAAGATGTGAGGGCCCTGAAATGGAAGGGGGTTGGGGGGAGCAGGAACAGGATCAAAGAAATTGACGGGGAGGACTGTACTGAGATCCAAAAATGCTTCATTGAGTCTATCGGCAATACTCAGTGGGTTTGTGGAGAGCGAACCACTGACATCTAACTGGGCAGGGGGTGATGACCTGGACTTTCCATTCAGCTCCTTAATATTATCCCAGAACTTCTGGGCAGATCCCCAGGAGAATACTAGGGTGGCTCTCTAGTAATCTGATTTTGCTTTGTGGATGGCCCAGGTGCATTTATTGTGTGCCGCATTATAGGCTTGCCTATCGGATGGCTTGCCAGAATCAATAGCTCTGTACCAGAGGTTAGCTCTGCTCTGCTCTGCAGCTAGCTGATTAATGCTGGGGTTATCCATGGGGAGACAATGATGACTGCACCAGTCAGGAGACCATTTTCCATGGCATCATAGGTGTCATTTGTGAGTTTTAGGAGGGCTGTGGTGGTGCTATGACGGTTCTAGAAACCATCCTGGGAGCCAGACAGGAGGTTATGCTCCTGAAGCTATGGAATTGGTTGGGTTGTGACTAATTTTTCAAAGATTTTTCTAAGCACAGAGAGAATAGCTATGGCTCGATAGCTGCCGATTTGTTTAGGGTCACCTTTTTTAAAAATGGGTCTGATTCTGGCTATCTTCCAGATATTAGGAACTGTGCTGTGGCACAGTGACAAGTTTAAGACTTTGGTTAAGGGAGAAGCAATGAGATGGTCAGTGAGTTTCAGGAGCCTGGATTCTAAACCATCTGCACCTATACCAGTACTGACAGGGATGGCACACAGCATCTTTAGAACTTTGGTTCTGTTTACAGTTTGAGACCGAAAAGTTGGATGAGTGAGCAGGGATTCAGTATTCACCAGAGAGGAAATGGTATGCCCAGAGGGGAAGCAGGGTGAATAACTTGATAGGTCCGAGAAGTGGAGATTAAAGGAGTTGGCGATCATTGTTGGATTGTTCCAATGTATGCCATTTAGCAGCATATAATTTGTTGTACTCGTGTGTTTGGCTCCAAGCAGTGTTTTGATGACTGACCAGAATTTTTGGAGTCCTCTGCATCTGTTAATAAATCTTTGCAGAAAGAGCTTTTGGCTAAGTGGATATTCCTTTTGCAGGAGTTTCTCTGTGCTCTGTAGTTGCTATAGTCAGATTGAAGTCCAGAGGCCTTGAAACGTTGCCAGCGTTTGTCCCTTATCCTGAATTGAGTAAGGAAGTCTTTATTTAGCCATTTAGTTTGTGCACCAAATATACGGCATGTGATGCATGGAGCATGGATATCCTGGAGAGTGCCAGACTGGGTTAGGATGTGGTCTAGGGCTGACTGGGCAACTTTGGTGACTATCAATGATAGAGAGATCAAACATAAACTGTGCCTGATTAAAGTTAGCCAGATTGCGGAAAGTGATGAGTTTGGAAGAAGGAGATGGTCAACTAGAAGAGCACCAGATGCAGTACATTGGAGAGTTATCACCCTTCTGCAGGATAAGTCTGGCCAAACCCTCCTTTCTAGTAAGATCACTAGCATGGCTAAATGATCTCCCACCAGCTACCGTATACAGGACCTAACCTCCCCCGGGGCACTTTAAATCTGTTCTAAAAAATACCTCTGTACTAAATTAGCCTGCATCTGCACCTAACTTCACATCGATACCCCTAGAACTGCACCAGCCCCATCCTACCCATCCCTCCCCCTCACCCCTCTACTAAACCCACACTCTACCCTTAGGAGTAACCCCTATGCATTTGATAACTTTATAATGCTTCTCTAAGTAACTGACTGCATCTGTTCAAAATTGTTATTAACTCAAGCTTCAGTTCAAATTGTCTTACTTGTATCCTCTCATAGTTTACTTGTACTTTTGCTATGGTTGTAACTTAGTATCTTTTCACTGTTTACCTGCAATATTGTTGTTTAATGTAACTGTGTACCAACAGTGCTATTGTACCATACAATTAATGTGGAACCATTGTAAATAAGCATTGCTTAAAGGGATATCTCTGAATCAATAATAAATAAAAGAAATTAAAAAATAACTACTGTATGTTGTTACTGTTGCCATCCTCAAAATCCTATAATGCATGGAGAATGAAAGTGCCACTGTGAGTATGCACCATATAGGTGATGTATTCATTTAATTAATTAATTATTTAATTAGTTAGTTATTGATTTATTTATGTACTTATTTATCTGAAATCTGTTGACTGAAAAAGGCCCGTTGGGATGAATCTCATTTCCAGCAAGTGCTATTGAGAGAAATATAGAACTGAGAAGAAATTACAACTGCACTTGTATAGTACAACAAATTGACACAAGGGATGAAGGTATAAGGTCCTCCACATAATATCCTGCTTCCATTTGTATTTACAGCTTACTGATCAGAATTGGTTGGTTACTGTTTTATCTGTTTTAAACTGTTTTAAAGATCTGTACAGTGCTTTGGTTTTAGATATTGAGCTTTATAAATAAAGTTTATTATTATGATTATTATTATTAATACATTAAGCATATTATAAAAATGATATAATTTTGAAACAAAGAGAGGTAACAAGAAAAATCTGGAAACTACAACAAGAGGTGAGTACTGCTTGAATCATGAAGAGTCTAATTAAAGGTGCAGGTTCTATATGAACAGACTCTTGACTGAGTAGGGATCCAATTTTGAAATGGCCTGGAATTTCCCAGGGACTTAAGTCCCCATGTTCAATTTGTTAGTGTGGGGAACACATCTTTCCACTGCTGAAGATGCTATTTGCACATGGGTGACATTTTCTATCTGTTGTGTGCATGCTATCCCTGTTAATACTAGATTTAGTATATGCATTAGAATGTATGCAAGCAGTCATAAAATGTTGAATAGGTCACAAAAAGGCAGCCTTTTTGAAAATTGAAGGCATGCAACAAAAATTGCAGTTGTGCAAGGCCAACCTAACTTTGGCAACTATTTTGCTGCTCATGCACAATTTTTCCACTTCTCAAAATCTGGCCAAAGGCTTTGAACAATAAAAGTGAAGGAGAATAATGGAAATAAAGTGGGTGGTTGATCAAGAGGAACCATCACTTGACTGATTATGAGCACCTCACGTATACTTAATGGGACACTGTTTGTAATTTTTATTCAAATTATTACACAGTGAAATTAGTCCAAGATTCACAGTGGATTATTAAACCTGTAATTGCATTTTAATTTTTTTTAATCCTATTGACGTATATTCATGAAATGTTTTCTTCTGTTTTTCTGCAGGGTGTGTTCTGTGCAGCTGCATTTTGTGCTGTGTTCATGTTCTCCTGCTTTGTTGGTTGCTTGAATGTACGTTTCATATATTTCCTGTAACTTGCTGGGTCTTTTATTGAGAGAAAGGCATTGCTTTTTGAGTTACAGCCAGTATTATTGTCAGGCTTGTCAATAAAGCAGTCAAGGAATGTTATTTGAGTGGGGGAGGGCAGACAGAGGTACACTTACAAGAAAAAAGAAAAAAACTGCACACACGCTGAGGTAGAGTCACCATTTATTGCCACATAAAGAGACAGTGCAAAAAAGAACTTCCCCTATGTATTATTCCATGTATGGGGCTTCATGAAGGGGGAAGGGGGGTTCTAGCATGATTGACATTGCTTATATAATCAAAACTCATAAATGTTAATATCCCGTTAAATATATAACAAAACACCTTGTGCTGTAAGTTAGACATTGAGCTAAAGTACAGTGAGCTGAGAAAACAATGACACAACAATTCATACCAAGATAAGACAGTTAATCTAAAAATTGTGTAAGCCGCCCTTCCTGGTCTATAGGGGTGTGAGGTGGTAAAATGTTGCATGGAAAGGGGCACTCACAGCAGCAGAAACCAGAAAGTTGTACCTTACTGGGATGGCTGGTGGAAGGAGGGTCTACAGCAGGGAGGTGTCATCTTCAGGTGCTGGGCTGGAAATGCAGTTTAAGTTAGCAGGCAGAGCAGTCCCATTAAAATAATTGAAGTCCACAAAAGCATACAGGTAACAGGGGATCCCATTTAATAAACAACTTCATGGTGCCATTCGAACAATTTATCTGTATATCTGGATTGCAGGGGTCCTCACAGGGAAGATTAGTGGATGACTGTGGCCAAAATGGCCCCAGTAAACTTGGGCAGCTTTCTTCTGGGCTGGGCTAACCAGTAACTAAATAGCAGAAGTTATCCGGGGCAGATTCAGGCCCTGCAAACAGCAGCAAGAAGTCTCTCTCCCCCTCACCTCATGACTCACACTTCTCTCTCTCTCTCTCTCTGTCTAAAGCGCTGAGGATGGACTGCTTTTCATTCCCCAAATATTGGACCTCTAAAACCATTCACCCTGATGAGTGACTCCAACCTGGCACATGGGCACACTGGCCTGCATGCTCCAGGAGAGCACTGTGAACTCCAGGCATTTGCTTTGTGCTCTGGCTTCCATGAGACCCCCCTGGCAGAGCTGCCCCTCCACTCTGGAGCTGGATCCCAATATTGGACATCTGGGCATGGCTGTGACCCATGCCCATCTCGGTGCCCCAAAATAGCTGCCATATCTGGGTTGGTATATCTTCTTCAAGGCTAAGGCTCTCTCTCACTCTCTACTGGTGGGTTCCAATTCTCCCCTCAGCTCTCTCTCTCTCTCTCTCTCTCTCTCTCTCTCTCCAAGTGATGTGGTGTGCATACAAGAACCATGTTGCACTCTGCTCTGTGCCAATGAGATGTTGCCCCCCCCAGCATGGCTTCACACAGGGGGATATCAATGGCCAAAAACAACATCCTCCGCTACCATGTCCACTGCCAGACTATGGGCAAATGGCCCTGCTGTCCTACACTGCCTCCCCACAACTTCCCTGCAGCTCCTCTTGCCTTTACCTCGTACTCTCTCCCTTATTAGGCACCAAAACCCAAATTTATAACCTTGCACACCAGTGTTGACCTCTGACCAGCAGTGCTCCTGCCAGTGCAGCATAAGAAATGTAACCTTTTAATTTGTGGGCCTAACTTACTTTTTTTTTCTGTTTAATGTACATACTCACAGGGTGAGTATTGTAATTGTATCAAAAAGAGTTGAAATGCCTGCCCAGTGGTGTAGAGGGCTGAGGCACTGGGTGTCTCACCTCCTGAAATGCCAGTGACCCGGGATTGGAAAGGGATGTGAGTTACTCAGGGGCCAGCCATGGGTGGGAGGATTGAGCATTTCTAGAACTGCTCTTCCCCTTTGAGGAGGGGATTACGTATGTCCTGTCAATGGCTACTACCTAGAGGAACCTAGGTGGCAGTGCAGCAAGACACCAAAGAAAAGGGCTCCCACCAGCAGACCCCAGGGACATCTCCACAGAGGCAGAGCTCGTACAAAGAATCAGTAACAAGAGAAACTCTGCTCCTGGAGGTGTGGTGCTCTCTGATAAATATGGACAGTCACTCATAACAAAAATTAAAAAAATCATGTCACACACCACAGCCTTGAGAAAGCGCAGTGTTTTGTGCTAAAACGTTTGTCTGCTGACCATTGAGAGAGGGTGCCTGCTGCACCTTACTGTTGGATCTAATAAAGGTTTTTGTATCCTGACACAAGCGTTTTGTGGATTTATCTGGATGGAGATCGGGATGCTGAAGCTCCATGCTCAGTGGATACACCACAAATGGTAAGGAAGCAAAAACAGTCTCAGATACTGTGGAGTTAGATAAATACTTTAATGTGAACAAAATCCAGCATACACTGAGTGAGCTTTCACATGTCTGGTGTCAGTAGCCCAACCTTTCACTCATTCAAGCTTTTTGAAGGAACTAGCAACCCCTTGTGAGGACATCTATGTATAGATCGACATTTCAAAGAAGGCTATTAACAATTAAAGTGCTAGTGCAAGTGAATCACTGTGCAATGTTACAAAACAACAATTGCCAGAGAATAAATAGCTACTTTAAACTTGAGTTAAATAATCTTCTTGGCAATATGTGAAATAGACAATATGTATGCTATACTTTACCTCAAGGATCAAAACAGGAAAAGTGGAAAGGGAGGATATGAGGTAAAGGAAGATAAAATTGGAAGAAAGAAAAACAGGGAAGAAGTGTATGAAAATTGAAGGGGAAGAGGAAAGGGGAAAAAAGTGAAAGAGTATCATGGAAAAAAGATACATACAGTGGTAGCCACAGACATTGCAAGCTATTTCCAGATATTTTGCGAAATGTCTGAAGAGTTTCTCTCTGCTGCCCCTACTGTTTAAATGCAAAAAGCATCAGATATTTCTGGAAATATCACAAATGCAAAAAAATGTTGTAGGTGCTGTATTTGTCCTTTTAAGAACAGATCCAGAAACAAATGATTTGATACCTTTTATTGGACCAACATGGATGTTACAGAAAAGAACAAAGTGCTCTAGCTTTTGAACCAACCAGGTCCTTCTTCAGAAGCTTTGTGGCAGTTATTTCAAATATCCCATAATATTAACACCAGATTATATTGAAAAAAGAGAAATAATTCTCATTGGTTTAACATATACATTTAAAACATAACAGAAGATTACGTCAGAGAAGCTAATTAACACCAGTATGCCTTTAACTGAGGGGTCTCAGAAGGGCAAAGGTTATCAAGAATTCTTTACAGCCACTTTTATTGCCAATACTTAATAGTTTATTTCAGCATATTCTATCCGGGACAGAGGTCGATTGCCATCTCTTTGAAGCCTTGATAGTGCTTCTTCCCAAGCCAGACAAGGACCCTGAGCTCGTTCAGAGCTATAGGCCTGTATCCCTCCTAAATCAGGATATCAAGATTCTCTCAAAGATTTTAGCTAACAGGTTATCTGTAGTGCTCCCCGAGTTAATAGGTATGAATCAGGTAGGTTTCATGAAGGTACGCTCTTCAGCGGATCATCTGCGTACGTTATCCCATGTCTTCTCGGCTTCCAGAGATGCTGAATTTCCTACAGGTTTGGTCTCTTTGGACGCCGAGAAGGCATTTGACTGGGTGAATTGAAGTTTTCTCTTTAAGGTATTGAGTGCCTTTAAATTTCCTCCTGTATTCATTTCCTGGGTTGCCACTTTATATAATCCCCCACAGCAAGAATCTCAGCTAATGGGGCCTTCTCAAACTACTTCTCACTTCATTCAGGTACTAGGCAGGGTTGCCCCCTATCGCCTCTCTTATTCAATTTTTATCTGGAACTCTCATCCAAAACATTCTCCAAAATACCTCTATACAAGGTATCAGAGTTGGACGTCATGAGATTAAATTCACTGCGTACGCAGATGATTTGCTGATACATCTCTCCCATCCGGTTTCTTCAATACCACCCTTATTGAATGAAATAGACAAGTTTAGCATGCTATCCAACTATAAGTTGAATACTAGTAAATCCTAATTTTTCCCATTAAATCATAAAGTATTTAAGGATGATATTTGCCCCCTAGGTTTAGGCTGGACTCCTAGAACAATTAAATATCTGGGCATAAAGCTATCCCGTAACCCTTTAGTGTGGGTCAAAGATAATCTGGACCCTCTCTCACAGGTTATTATTCATGATCTCGACAGATGGTCTAAGCTTCCAATATCATTATGGGGCAGGACAAATATTATTAAGATGAATGTATTTCCTAGAATTTATTACCCTTTATCCCTTCTTAACTCTTTTATTCCCATACGCTGGTTTAAGAAACTGCACAGTACATTTACCAGATTTATCTGGGCAGATAAATATGCCCGGTTGGCATACCACAAACTAGCTGCCCCAAAACCTGAGGGGGGGGGCTGAGGATTCCTCATATGGCATTATATTACTGGGCAAGTCATCTAGCAAAATGTCTGAGATGGATATCCCCAGGCCCTGAAATGGCACAACCAGTATGGCTTAAGATTGAGTTAGACACAATTAAAGCCAAATGCCTGGACCCCTTAAACTTATTTTACCTCAAGCTGTCCCATGTAAAGATAGATGACTGCACCACAATAACCATCTCTCTAAGAGTTTATACACAATTATGTTTATTTCTTCATTATTCCCCTCAGACTGATTTAGCTCAGTCTATTTGGAATTCCCCATCTTTTACTTTTAATGGTAAGTGGATTCCCCGTAACTGGCTACCTCAACTAGGCGATGGTAAACTGCTTTCCTTGGAAGATGGGGAAGGGCACTGGTTGTCCCCACGTGGAATTATTGACTAATTCCTTATCCCGGTTCCATCCCACTTTAAAGTCATGCAGTTAAAACACCTTCTCACTGTAGCTCTGGGGAATTCTCCCCCCTCCCAAAAGTTATCAGCTTTGATTCCTGAAATCTCCCTTTTGTCTGGATCATCAGGCATAGTATCTAAGCTATACATGGTGTTGTACTATAAAAAATATGGGGACAC
Organism: Neoceratodus forsteri; assembly: GCA_016271365.2. Lineage (NCBI taxonomy): Eukaryota > Metazoa > Chordata > Ceratodontiformes > Ceratodontidae > Neoceratodus > Neoceratodus forsteri. The sequence continues at coordinate 692,208,657 of CM057454.1, read as the reverse complement.
CTTTGGACCCACTAGTCTCTGGAACTCACTCCTCCCTCATTATCAGTTGGATTGGCAATCCCTATGGAGATCCTGTCATAAGTATGTTTCCCAAGATAGACTGCGTCTCATGCAATATCACATTTTACACAACATGTATTGCACCTCTATTAAATTAATAAAAGGGGGCTTCTCAAACTCTAGTATATGTACCAAGTGCTTGCAAGAAGAGGGTACTGTCCTGCATATGTTCTGGTCCTGTCCCAAAGTTTCCTCCTTATGGAATTCAATTAAGATGTCTCTTGATCCCTTACTGGGCCTACAGGAGTATTTTATTCCAGAGGTGTGCCTTCTAGGGGATATGTCCCTGGTCAGTGTTAGAATTAGGAAATACCATATTTCTATGGTTGCGCTCTCAGTTAAGAAACTCATACTACGACATTGGAAGGAACAATCGGATCCTTCCTTTCAGGAATGGTTACATGAAATTATGGCTAATCTTCGAACAGAGGAGGCAATTGCAAGTCTTCATAATAGACTAGCAGCATACAATAAGATATGGGATCCCCTTCATTCCTTACTCTTGTTATCTCACTGGGGATATATCACATTCTGATACTACCCATATGTTCGACAGAACTGCGCACTGCACGTTAGGGCTATTATGTTTTGTTGCTGCTGTAAGGAGGGTGGGATGAGAGGGGTGGGATGGGCAGGTTCACTGTTCAAGTGCTATGTTACACCATGACTTGCTGTAACTGCCCTTTATAATGGAAATGTATTAATAAAGTTTAAATTACAAGAATTCTTTACAGCCAGAGAGTTCTTGTCACATAAATTTTAAAATGTCTCAGTATGCCAAGAAAGCATTCTAGGGATAAAAAAAAAACCTTGGGGTGGCATTCTCTCTAGTACATGTAAGATGAGCTTACAACTTACATTCCAATTGTCCTGGTATATTAAAGAACAGATAATGAGAGACAAAATCCTGAAATTAGGTATAACTGCAAGTTGAAAACAAGCCTCAAATTAACATACACATATATACATGATGCATGAGAATTATTTCTGTTTTTTCAATATAATCTGGTGTTAATAGTATGGGATATTTGAAATAACTGCCACAAAGCTTCTGAAGAAGGACCTGGTTGGTTTGAAAGCTAGAGCACTTTGTTCTTTTCTGTAACATCCATGCTGATCCAATAAAAGGTATCAAATCATTTGTTTCTGGATCTGGAAATATCACAGAAATTTTGGGAAATAGCTTGCAGTGTCTGTGGCTACTACTTGCAAGGATGAAAAAACAGAATGCACTCAACAGTTTGAAATATGCTAATGACCAAAATGGTCTAGGGAACCTGATGATGTGCAAAAATAAAGCCATGTCAATGGATCAATCCCAACCTCTGGTTGGTAATCCAAATATACAGATAGCAGGCTGACCCACACCTCCTACATTTTGTCCTCCACTTCAGTGTGCCTCCTTGGGATCCTTTCTCTCTAACAGCAAGGTTGCTCCAGCCCAAGTAGTACAGCAGTAATATTCCATTCCAGTTCACCACCCATTCAAACATCTCCAATTGTCTCGATCAAGCACTCGTTTTTTGGGATCTTTTGGTGTGAACTACCAATCACATCCCCTTCTCATAGACTTTCTGTCTCTAGCAGGGCAGGCACACGCCACCTTCAAATTTTATTCTGATCTCCAATCTAAAGCCCTGAGCTGCCTACAGGGGATTTGTTTTTATTGACAGAAATCCCTCGATTTATACCTAGCTTTCAAGGATTGGGAAAAGGTATGAGGTTAGTTATATTAACTAATTAAGCCAGATAAATACCATCTCATGCAATTTTGTATATTGCATAATGTCTATTACACCCATAGAAGTTGTGTAAGATGGAATGTAGACCCTCAGCAGAGTGTACGCAGTGTGGTACTGGGGAAGGCTCCCTCAAATATATTCTCTGGGATTGCCCCAAAGCTGCCCCTTTCTGGGCATCCATCTATGGTTTTCTGGACCTGTGGCTGGGGTTTAATTCCTTTTTCAACCTGCAGATCTGCCTTGTGGGCATTTTCCCACAAGTGTTGTTTGGCACCTTTAAAGCCCATATGGCTCTTATTTTGATAACTGCCAAGCTGATTATTCTTTGTCACTGGATGGATTATACCATCCCAATGCTTCATGAATGGCATCAGGAACTTTCACAGGCCTTGGCGATTGAAAAGCATATAGCCTGCCGACTGAATAAACTGGACTAATATAGGGATTGTTGGCAGTCCGTTGAGGCCTTAATATCCTATTGCTGTTATAGAAAGCTTGCACAGCTGAGAAATTGGCTCAGTCCCTGGTGATTTCTATGGTAAACTCACTGTGCTCTGAGTGTGGGGGGTGGGAGTTGTTGTTTTGGAATGGCCTTTGTTCCTTTTCAGGCTTTTCCTGCAGTACTACCTCACTTGGTTGTATGGTATTGCTATTTCTTATATTACTATGGATGTCTTGTACTGTATGCTCACTTGTCAAAAATCTTAATAAAGCATATTATCAGGAAAAAAACAAAGCTATGTCAATTCTCATGCAAAGGCGTTTTTATCAGAAAAACAGTTCTTAATGTTTATAAATGAAACATTTATTTTCAAATTATTCACTGATGCATTAAATCCACATATTAGCAGCCATCTGTACAGGTAAAAGAAGGAGAAATACAATATAAGGAAGTATATTGAACTTGACTATTGATACAAATGCTACAAGAGATCTGGGGTGGCAAGGTATATGTTGAAGAGAGAACAAATATACTGCAGTAAGCCAGTATGCTAAGGAAAGACTTGTTGTGTGTGCCATGACTTTTTGTTATGAGTGACTCACACAAAACATCACTGCATGTGGTGGGGAACCCTCTGGGGAGAAAGTAGGGTAAAACAACCCCAGCTGTGGCAAGATGATGGCCCGACCACCAGCAGGCCCCATACTGGTGACTAGGCACCTCTGATTGGATCCTGTGGCAGAGGATCACCAGAGACAAGGTAAGACCCAGAGAAGCTAGGTGATGGGGCTAGGGGGTCCAGACCAGAAGGGGACAGGCTGACGATAGGAGGTAAAATACTCATAAAAAAGTTTCAGTACAAAACAATTTATTTTACACATACTTGTTCAGAAATGCATAGCAGAGGAAATTGCTTCACAATACAATGATTCCAAATCTTTTTGAAAAGAAAAAATATATACTATTTTTTTTTCCTCTGCCAACTATGTGAAAGATTATTTGCTTGTCATATGACAGATTCTAGTTTTGGGGGTGGTCATTTCAGAAAAAAAATTACGATTCATTAAAAATGAATGTTCATTTTTATTACGACAAAAAAAAATGTTTATCATAATTCCATATTTTATGTACCTCTATCATGTAAGGAAGCAAACTAAAGAAAGTCTTCCAAATGCCTGCTAGAATACGAGTGCATGTCTTGTCGCATTACATGATAAAGGTGAGAAGGTAGGTTAATACCAAAGGAAACTTAACCCACTGAGAAAATGCTGTGACAAATTAATGTGTACAGCGTGTTATAGTGCCAAACAGCACCGCAGTAAGACATGCAGTCAACAAATTATATGTATCTACCATCTAAAAAACTACACATGACAAATCAGACCTATTAAGGCTAACCACAGATACAGATACAGAGACTAATAATAAAAATAACTACACCACAAATCGTTTGTAATGTATCTCCTCATTTAACCCATGATGAAGTGATGCATTCAATTTCAAGATCCAAAAGCGTGTTCAATAACTACCATGTATTGTCCCGGATTCCCCCCTTTTCCCTCACAAAAAGACAGAGACCATTGTTTGTTGTTGTGCTCAGATTGGCAATTAATTTATTTATACTTCATAATTCCATGTTCCATTTCTCATTTCTTATTATCATATTTTCAGAATTTCATTTATTTCCATCCATATATCAATCTCTGATTATCCCTCCTTCTTCCTCTTTTCTCCCCCCAGGTGAAAACCTGGGTGCCTCTTCTTGTCCTTTTCTGTTAGGTAACGGTGAAAACTGAGACCGCTTTCTTCTTCATCTTCTTCCTCTTCTTCTTGTGTTATTCCTTTTTCTCCCCCTCCTCCCCCCCTTTTCCCCCCTTTTTCTCCTGCCATCCACCTTTGGCAGTCCATATCCATATTATCATCTGCCATCCACCTTTGGCAGTCCAAACTGTCTGACCGGACGTGCCTGTCATCCACCTTTGCCAGACCCACCCTACAGTCCCATCTTGACTGTCTTCCCCTCTTGCTCTGCCTAGTAGGGTGGCTGGGAGGGATCAAAACTCCAGCAAAAAGTGGCTGAGGCCCCCTTGTGCTCTCCCTTATGTACCTCCATTTGCCCTTCCCCTTCCTGTTACCTGCCCATTGTTCTGCCCCTTAGCCCTTCCCCTTCCTTCCTCCCTCCCCTCCTGAGCACAGCCATCCTATGAAGGAGGGAAGGGGTGCACCAGGACAACCTGGTCTGCCCCTTAAAGGGCAAACTCCATTGTCCCGGATCCCCCCTTTTCCCTCACAAAAAGACAGAGACCATTGTTTGTTGTGCTCAGATTGGCAATTAATTTATTTATACTTCATAATTCCATATTCCATTTCTCATTTCTTATTATCATATTTTTAGAATTTCATTTATTTCCATCCATATATCAATCTCTGATTATCCCTCCTTCCTTCTCTTTTCTCCAACCAGGTGAAAACCTGGGTGCCTTCTTCTTCTCCTTTTCCGTTGGGTAATGGTGAAAACAGAGACCCTTTCTCCTTCATCTTCTTCCTCTTCTTGTTATTCCTTTTTCTTCCCCTCCCTCCCTCCCCCCTTTTCCCCATTCTCAGTCTCAGCTTGCGTTGGACCTGGCTTCCCATACTTAAGGTATTATTCTCCCTTACCTCAGGGAAGATCATTTTACTCCTTCTCTTTTTTTTTTTATTCCCGTTTTGCATGTTTCCTCCATGCTTCTGAAAGCATCCATTGTTTCTGTATTGAACACGTCTATGGCTAGGTCCAACAGGTGCACACCATCTGACCTGTAGAAGTCTTCTACTCATTCTTCTACCCCCCGTAGTATCACCTGTCCTCCCATCTGCCTTACCAATGTCCCAACCCTTCTATTCATCTTTCTCCTGGCCCTCTTCACTGCTCTGTGGCTGTGCTCCTGCCTCCACACCCTCCTTGGTATCATATCTGACCAGGCGAGGCATACCTGAGGCCACCACTGTCGTATTGCTCCTAGATCCCTTTTTATCTGTAAGTATGTGTCTACCCATGGCTTGTCTGCAAGGTCATTGCCCCCTAGATGTATAATAATTAGGTCTGGACTGTGGCGCCGTCCCTTGAGTTCCTTCAAGGTGGGAAGCAGTTGTGCCCATCTCATCCCCTGTATGCCATGCCAGACCAACCTACACTGTTTCACATCCTGGTACAGCTGCTTTCCCTCACCCTTCTTCTCTGCTCTCTTTCCAGCCCAATAAATATAGGAATGGCCACAGATCCAGACTTCCGTGATCCTCCCACTACCTATGGGGTTCAAGCAAAATTAATTATTTTACACATGCTCTCAGTGTCATCACCATAGTATCCCCTCTCCTGCCCTCAGCCCTTACCATTTCTTGCCCCCCCCAGATCTGTTGTTAAAAAAACAGGAGCACTACTTTCAATTTTTTACTTCAGTGCTCAAATGTATCTCTTATAACAGGCAGACCGCCAGCAACCTTTTTCCAAACTATCATTCACCATTTCTCCCACTGCTGCCCACTGTGAGGCAGCCCCAATCTGCAAGGAATGGGATGAATAATTAGCGCAGTCTTTCCCCATGAATTGCATGCCCTTTTTGAGCAATTCTGTGACTTGGTAGCCGGTAACCCTTTTCCCATCACCATGTGCAAATAATTTCCCCGTCCTGGTCCCATGCTCTGCAGTGAAAGCCCACAGAGCCTGTACTGGGCATATTGCAATCTCTACCTGCCCCTTCAGCGTCACTATGCAACCTTGTCCTCTTTGATCCATTTTTGACATCCTGATCTTGATCCGTATCTCTTTCACCCCCCAGCTTATATCTTCCCATTCTAACCCCTCTTCCTTGTCTTCTTTCCCATGGCCTACCACCTCACTCACTCTCATGGCCCCTGCAGACATTACTACATAAATTGTGTGAAATAGCTGGGCCTCAGCCTTTGATCTGCATATTGCCAGGAGCACGTCCTTTAGCTTTACTAGCCACTGCTCCCCTATTGACCTTCTATTATCTACTGGCCCCTGTTTCAACCTGCCCCATCCCTGCATCATTCTCCTGATGAACAATGTTTTTGTAAGGTCCTTCCACCCTTTTAGGCTGCAGACAACACAAATCCCTGCCAAGTAGAGTCCCATTGTGGTGTGGGCTGTCCCTTTTTGCCACTGCTCCATGGTGAACATTCCCAACTGTTCCTCTGTGAGTGGCACACTTACCTCCATCTGGTGCTCTGCCCTGAATGTTTGAAACACTTGTCAGGCCCCATCATAGGCCCTCAGAGTCCGAGGCACCCATGAGCTGTGAAACAACAGTTCTGCTCCTTCTTGCCAATGTCCCAGATGTTCATTGGTATGGGTGTTTTTTGCTCCTCCGCTGCTGGTGCTAGCCTCTGGAAATGGTCCAGCTGCAGATGGGAAAGGCTGTCAGCCAGGGTATTGTGTACCCCTTCTATGTGTTTTGCTCTGAATGACACGTTCAGCTGCAAAGCCCTTAACACTAAATGTCATAATACTTGCATGACCGTTTCTGACCTTGCTCCCCTGTTGTTTAGGACCTCCACCACTGCTCTATTGTCACACCAAAATGTCACTTTCTGATCCCGTAATTCCTCCCCCCAGACCAGGGTACATGCCCATATGGGCATGATCTCCAACAATGTTATATCTCTTACTTTTCCATCCCTTATCCAGCTATCAGGCCATGGTTCTGCAAACCACCTGCCCCTCAGGTAACCTCCCATGCCAAACCCCCCAGCTGCATCTGTGTAGAGATCGAGGTCTGTGTTGTACACCCACTCCTCTTGCCAGAATGAACAGCCATTATACTCCCTAAGGAATTCCCCCCATATTTCAAAATCTTCCCTGGCACCTTTTGTCAGTTCCACCCAGTGATGTGGTCTGGTGACCCCTGCTGTAGCCCTAGCTAACCTCATTGTGAATGCCCTCCTTGGTCCAATGGCCCTGCAGGTGAAGTTCAGGTGCCCCAGTACTTGTTGTACTTGTTTTAGTTGTACCCTTCTTCTGCTGGTGTGTACTTGAATCAGTTCCTTCAGTTTCCTCACTTTGTTGTCTGGCAGCCTGAATATTTCTTTTGGGGCATCTATCTCAATCCCCCAGGAACTCCATCACCCTGCTGGGCCCTTCTGTTTTTTCTGGCACCAGTGGAACCCCTAGCTCTCTGCATAATTCCTGAAACTTGCCCAGCATCCTCTGTGTCTCTCTTCTCCACCTCCCAATGAAAACAAAGTCATCTAGATAATGAATGACCATTCTATAACCAGTTTTTTCCTGAAATATCCATTGCAAGCATGTGCTGAATGCTTTGAATGTCGCGCATGCTATGGAACATCCCATTGGCATGGATTTGTCGAAATAATACTGTCCCCCAATCTTAAAACCCAATAGATTCCAGTCTTCTCTCCTAACCAGCAGCAGTCTGAAAGTGGATTCAATATCCATCTTTGCCATCCATGCGTCCTCAGTAGCCCGGATTATCCGGACTGCATCCTCTAGTGTTGTATATGTCACCTTACTATGTTCCTCCCCGATGAAATCATTCACCGAATCCTCTTTTGAATAAGACAGGTGGTGAATCACCCTGTACTCTCCCTCTTGTTTCTTGGGTACCAAACCCAATGGCGAAATCCGCATGTCTCACAGAGGGGGAGGTGTCAAATGGGCCTTCTACCCTCCCTGCTGCCTTTTCTTTCTCTATCTTCTGTCTCAACATTTCTTCCCTTCCTTTAACCAACCCCAGGTTGCTCGCCTCTCTCGCTTGTCTGGGACCCCCACACTGCAGTGAAAACCCCGTGCTAAAACCTCTTATAATCATATCCCCCACTCTTTTGTTCAGATATCTGCCCAAACAGGCTGTCCATGCTCCTAAATTGATGGGGGTTCTAGCTACCTCAAGCTGCTCCCTGTTGTTCCACCCTTTACTGCTCCCCAGCCCCACCCTCCTGCCTTGCGTAAGGTTCTTCTGATCAGTGATTCAGACCCCCTCTATTCGTGTTCCGTCTGCCCCTTCCCCATTCCATGTCTGCCCTTTACACCCCTGCCCCTCTCGAAAGAACTGTTGACCTGACCCTTGCTCCCCGTGTCCCTGTGCCTCTTGGGCCTATGTCGTCCTGCATCTGCTTGCCAGGTGCCCTCCACCGCATTTTGAACAAGCGTGCCAAAAACGACATTGAGGCCATGAGCAAAAGGCCCTGTTGTAAACCCAGCAACATCTCTGGGGCATCACCCCTTTCCTCCCCCATTCCCCTTCAGGTGTGGACTGCTCTGTTATGTAATCTGTCCATAAGTCTAGCTGCTTCGTGTCCCATCTCACATTCCTGAATGTTGCCATTCTCTGTTGAAAAAATTTGTCATAGTATAACCACCCCACCCCCCTTTGCTTTTGCCCTCCTTATTATCAAAGAATACATGATGAGCGGGATGCCCAGCTCCGGCCTTTTTTCCAAGACGATGGCTGAGAAAGTGGCAAAACCTATGAACCACCCATCCCAGGTCTTCCCTTTCGTGAACTTGTCCTCCTTCTTTTTTCCCAAAAGCACTATCGACGCTGCCATTTCACTCTTACCTATGTTCTCAGCTTCCTCATACTTTGCTGCCACTTCCTGGCTCACCAAAGTGAATATATCCACATACTCCCCTTTCCATATTTTTTCTTTCGTGGCCAGTGGAATATGCTCGCCTATCCTCATCCCGGGTGCACCTATCTCCCTTGTACCTTTTCCTTCTTTCTCTGCACTCCCTTCATTTCTTTCTGGCACCTCTTTCTCTGTCCTAATCTCTGCCAGAGCCGATTCCATCTGCCCTAACCCTCCTGTACACAGCGCCGACACAATTTGACCTATGAATTATTTTATACTGTCCCCCACTGCACTGGGTGCGTTACCTGTAACCTTGTCCGGGCCGTGCTGCCTGGAGTCTTCCAATTGTCCCCTTTTTTCTCCCTGTGGTTGAGGAGGAGGGTGAACCACTATGGTTTGTGGAGGGAACACTACATTCTGGGGATCTTGCCCAGGTTCACCAAGGGAGATCCCACCTTGATCGGGGGGAGGTACTGGCGTTACTGTGTCTATAGGCTGCAGAGGTACTGGATCAGCCACCCTGGTGGGTCCCACTGCCAGCGGTGGTACCCTAGTGGGGCTGCATGGCCCTTCGGCTGGTCATTTCCCTCTTCACCCTTTTCCCGGGCCCACTTTCCTTTTCTTCCTGGGTCTCCCTGGTTCCTCCCCTTCCACCAGTTCCCACATTCGGTTGACTTTTTCTGCCAATTCGATTATAGCCCTGTAGGCGTCCTTCTTTGATGGCTTGCTTTTCTTTTGTGCCATGTCCTTCGCTCTTTTTCTCTGTGAAGACATCTATGGGAAGAGAACAAGATTTGTTATATACCTATATTACTATATATATATTGTTTCCTTTTCTTTTTTTTTTTCTCTCCCCCTCTGTCCCTTCTGCTATGCACCAGCATGCCCAGTCAGGCCTCTCTTTTACACGCCTCCATCCTGCTCCATTTTTCCCTTTCATGCCCACGTGCCCCCCTTTCTCCCAGTATTCTTGAACAACTGAGGTTGTTGCTTGTTTTTTTTTTTTTTGAGGGCTTCACCTTCCAATGGGCAACAATCAACAAGATGCCTGTTTCCTGCCTCTCATTGCTCCCCCGAGACCCTCTGTTGAGCCCATTTTAACATTCCCTTGACCCCTTTTTTGTATATAAAACATTTTTTTTGTGCTCCCCCTTCAGTTTCCTTATCTGTATGCCCCCTTGCATCCCCCTGCTTCTCCATTGCCATCTCATGGGGTCGCTACCATCCGCTGTTGCTCCCCCTAAAGAAACTACCTCCTTCCTGGGCGATGCCAGGTTATGATTAACCTCTTTATCTGAGGGGGTTTGCTCTCTCCTAAACAAACCAACTGGAGGCAGCCAAGAGGTTCCCTTGGGGTGGGGGAGTATCCGCTTCTCCCCCATGACCCAGCTGGCATGTGTGCACCTTGCGACCCCCTTGTCCATTGCTGGCCAGGCTCCCCCTGTACACCCCACCTGCTTCCTTCGCCTTTAGCCCTCTTCTATCCCCGCTGCTCCTTTTCTCTCCCTTCCCCCTGTCCTCATGACCATTGCATGGTGTGTGACGTTACGCCGGACGTCACTATAGCGTGCTTCCACTCCTCCTGTTACAGGGCATCTCTCTGCTGGCCCCTTACTGCACTGCTCCCCTAGCTTCTCCTGCTGTCTCAGAAAACCACCAAAAACCCCATGCATATGCGTCCGACACCCCACATTCACTACCCTAAACTCTGCCTCAATGCCAGAGCTAAATAGCCTCCCCCTACTCCCCCCAGGATCTGCTCGCCTCATGGCCTACCCCATGGCATGTGCCATCATGCCACATGGCCACCTGTGCTGGCCTCACATTAGCCCTTTCTTTCAGGCCTCTCCCCATATCCTATTCCCTTTCCCCAGGCAAACCAGCACAGTACCAATTTCAATATTAGGCTTTTTCCTGCTTCAGCCTATCGTCGCGCTTATTCCCCTTGCCACGTTCTTGTGCCCTTCTTATCTGTCCTGCATCCCAGGTCACCTGCTCTCCCCCCCCAGACCATGCTCTGCCGCTGCTTTTCTCGCTAGGCCACCACCGGCCAAACACCACCGCAAGGTGCTCCACCCTTCTAGCCATGTGCCACGATGCTCGGCTCAGTTTCAATCGCTCACTCTCCCTGAGATCCTGCCCTTCCATCGCTTTCCTCGCTAGGCCACCGCTGGCCAAACACCACTGCATGCTGCTCAACCCTTCTAGCCATGTGCCACAATGCTCGGCTCAGTTTCAATCACTCGCTCTCCCAGAGACCATGCCCTTCCGTCGCTTTCCTTGCTAGGTCACTGCCGGCCAAACACCACTGCTTGCTGCTCATTCCCTTTCAGTCATCTGAACCAATTCTCGCTCAGCTATCTTCAGGCACAGCCCTTCACTACCAGCTACCGCTCTTAGCGCTTCAGTTCTGTCCTATATCATACCTTGCTGTTGTTGTAAATGACCACAAAACATTTTTTTTAAACTCTACTAGGATTGCATCCTGTCCTTCTGCTTTAAGCAGCCTCTCTCTTACCACTACTATCCACAGACTTCTTCATTATTAAGCCAAGTAACCCCCCAAGCATTTTTTTTTTTAAATCCAACCTTGTTTGTTTTTGCTTACCTGTTTATCCTGGTGCACAGACCTCTGCTTCCACCAACAATATGCCAATCTGATGTGCTGTAGTTTCAGTAAAGATCAAAACTCCAGCAAAAAGTGGCTGAGGCCCCCTTGTGCTGTCCCTTATGTACCTCCATTTGCCCCTCCCCTTCCTGTTACCTGCCCATTGTTCTGACCCTTAGACCCTCCCCTTCCTTCCTCCCTCCCCTCCTGAGCATAGCCATCCTATGAAGGAGGGAAGGGGTGCACCAGGACAACCTGGTCTGCCCCTTAAAGGGCAAACTCCATTAGCGCAAGAATGTGATCCAAAGCTCTAAGCTGAAATTCTACAGGGGACCAACCATGGGCTTTGCAGTGTGTCCCAAAAGCATTTTCTTCCTGGCCCATGCATATTGCCCTGACATAGTCATTTTATTCTATTTTCCGAAGGGTGTATGGCTTGCCCCACATACTGTAGATCATTCCACAATAATACAAGCCCATATGAACTGTAACTGAATTCCAACAATCAATGTAGTGTTTTAGATTGTGTTTCCTACCCATAGTAGGATGTTTAATAGCAGGACCTATTACTGCAAACAGAAACATAGAAACATAGAAACTGATGGTATGCAAGGACCACTTGGCCCACCTAGTCTGCTCATTTTTCCTTCCTACTGTAACACCATAGACCCTACTTGATCTCCTGCTCCCCCTCTTCCTTACCACTAAGGTTCCCTTATGCCTATCCCATAACTTCTCGAATCCCACTACAGTTTTTGCCCTCTATACCTCCACTGGGAGGCTGTTCCAAGCATCCACCACTCTTTCTGTGAAGAAGTACAGTCAATTCCACTTGTATGCCTTTTGGTTGTATGCCTTTTTCGGATCTATATGCCCATTTTATCAAAGTCCCAATCCACTTCCTATTCCCACAATATAAAAGTGTCCTGATGTATGCCTTGTCAATTTCGGTTGTATGCCTGTTTTATGTACTGCAGCTGTGTTTAAATGAAGCTCTAAATGAAGATCCAGATACCTGAGTATGTGTTAATTAGGTAATTATGGTTAATTGCCATTAGCGGTTTCATGTTAAATACAGCAGCTTATCACTAGCACCGCATGCAGCGATGGAGAAGAACAAAAGAAATGTGCTATCTCTCACACGTAAAGCTGAGCTTCTTGAAAAATCTGAATTGCCTGGTGTTACAAGAAGGGATTTAGCATCCGAATTTGGCATTGACATTTCCAGTGTTGGTCGTTTTATGCGGTCCCGAGATCAGATCCTGCATGAGTGGAGTTGAAGTGGCAATACAAACCGAAAAAGAAAAAGAGATGGCAAGGATCCTCAGGTGGAAGAGGTGCTCCTCAGGTGGTTTACTGCCTCCCGTGACTGTGGTGTTCCTGTGTCTGGCATAATGTTGATGGAAAAAGCCCGTAGCATGTCGCTAACACTGGGTGTACAGTTCGAGCCAACTACGGAATGCAGGAGTCTGACTTTGTGGATTACGTGACCATGGACGCAGAGGAGCCAACTTCTGGTGTTGTGACAGATGAGGAAATCTGCAATGAAATCCTAACACAAAATGCACACACAGCAGAGGAGGAAGATGAGGAGGGAGCAGGAGCCAGTAGCCTAGCAGAAGAGAGTATGGCAGATGGTGCGAGCAATTGACACTATGTTGCAGCGAGGGAAATTAAGGAGTATGGTGGTTTTACACTTTGAAAATGCCTTGAAATGTTAGCAAGTCATGGAGCCAAACAGCAATCAATAGATAAGTGGCTCAAGCATTGCACAGAAGCAGATGCAGATGCAGTCGTGGAAAATGACACTGCAGAAAACACAAACTGCATTGACGTGTGATCTTTTTTTTTTAATTACTTTAACTACTGCACTGTACTTAATTATTGCAGTTCCATTTTTATTCAAGTCAGCTATCAAGGTTGGCTTCTGCATAAATAAACGAAATTAACAATTAAAATAGAGTTCGGCTGATTCTCATGCATAATAGCAGCTACCGGTAATTCGAAATATGTTCTCCCGCTTGTATGCCGTTTCGGATATATGCCCATTTTTCAGCTGTCCACGGCAGCGGCATACAAGCGGAATTGACTGTACTTTCTTCCATCTCCTCTGAGCCTAACCCCACCAACCTCATAGCATGACCTCTTGTTCTTGAGCATCCTTTTCATTGAAACAGGCTTCCCTCATGAACCTTATTTATACCCGTGAGGTATTTGAAAGTCTCTATCACATCTCCCCTTTCCCTTCTTTCCTCCAGGGTGTACATATTGTGGTCCTTCAGTCTGTCCTCATAGGGCTTTTGATGCAGACCCTGCACTATTTTAGTTGTCCTCCTCTGGATTGCCTGTACTCTGCCCCTGTCCTTCCAGAGATGTGGTCTCCAGAACTGAAAACAATACTCTAGGTGTGGTCTCACCAGTGATTTATACAGTGGAATCACTACTTAACTCTTCCTGCTGGTTCTGCTCCTTCATATACATGCTAGCATCTCATTGGCTCTCCCTACTGTCTTGTTACACTGTTTGGCCACCTTTAGGTCTTCAAATATGATTACCCCCAAGTTCCTTTACTGTTTGGTGGTTGCCAGTACCAATTCCCCCATTTTGTACTCCACCCCTGGGTTTCTGCACCCCAAGTGCATGATCTTGCACTTCTTCACATTGAAACTTAGTTGCCACACTCTTGACCACTCCTCAAACTTTCCCTATTCATTTTTTCATATCCCAGACCCTATTACAGATCTTAGTGTCATCTGAAAAAAATGTATATCTTCCTTTCTTGCCCCTCTGCAATGTCACTGATAAAGGCATTAAAGAGGACTGGTCCCAGGACCAATTCCTGAGGCATCCTGCTGGCCACCCTTCCTTCCTTGGAGTGAACTCCATTTACCACCACCCTCTGTCATCTATCCCCCAACCAATTCTTACCCAGTTTATCACCTTTGGACCCACTCCCAGGCTGCCCAACTTGCTTATGAGTCTCTTATGTGAACGGTGTTGAGGGCCTTACTGAAATCTAGAAAGGCCACATCCATCACTCCACCCTGATCTAATTCCCTGGTCACCCAGTCAAAGAAATCGATCAGATTTGTTTGACATGACCTTCCCCCAGTGAATCCATATTGCCTCAGAACTTGAATGTCACTGGTGTGGAAGACTAGGTTTGCTAGCCAAGGCATCTAGCTTCACCTGAGCTCTTTTTCTAGGTTGCTTGAAAGGACAGAGTAAATAACCTTACCAGAGCAGCAATAATGACTAAGTCTTCTTTGGCTAGGCAGGTTTACTGTGTGTTGTTATTTTTATTTTGTACTCACAGGGATTGTTACTGTGTGTTGCTAACATTGTATTGCTTTATTTTTCTCTGATTCATATTGTTGTTGCTGGGTATACATTCTGCTGCATTATTATAGGGTGTGCTTACAGATTACTGCTGTAATCTTCTGATTCAAATTGTCTTTTGCAAGGTATAACTTCTGTTACTGCTTTATTTTTCTCTGTAGCAAAGAGTTTCTTACAGCGTAAATCTTCTGTGAAATTATTACAGGTGGTGCTTTACAGGTTTCACAGTTTTATCTGTCATTAGGATAAGCTTTCAGGGCTACTGTATTTGTTACTGGCTGATTGTTTCTGCTCTTACCTCCTTGTTTCTTTTGTCCATGGTTCTTTTTCAGCAGGGGAAGAGCCCAGCCACCCACCCCCATCCCCAACCACCCCACACTATACTCCTTTTATAGGGTAGCACAGTCATGACATTTCCTCTAGCAAAGCAGGAAGAGGTGAATCAGAGGGGTATCCACACAGTGACTTCATTTACAGGGGCACTAGTAATTTAACTTGTTATAACAAGTTATACAAAAACAAACAAAACACAAAATCAAATTTTGCTTTTATTTTCTTCCTTCTAATTACTCTGATCAGGCTATAAACCCAGCAACTTACCTGAAATGGATATCATTAACTGCAGGTACTGTGGAACACTTTTCAGAAGGGCAGTTTTACAGGATTTAGGACACTGTCATACATGCTGGGCCACTGGAGATCTAAGGGCTCAGCTCCAGGCAGCATGGACAGAGATTTCGCACCTCAAATTGCATATTCAAAAGGAAATATATTGTAAGAACCACCCGCCATTACCCCAACATCCAACAAAAGCACCTCGACCGCAGAGGGTAGTTGGTCCAGGAGGTTGGCAGGTGGTTAGGAGGAGAAAATCGGGTGCCCCATCACTCAGTGCTCTCCAACATATCATATCCACAAATCATATAAAACTAAAAACAGGTATCTGCCTCTATCTCCGAAATCAAACAAAGGGGCAGAGGACACTGCAGAGCAGGACACTGCAGCATAAGATCTAGCACAACAAAAACACACCCACAACAGGAACCAAAACAAAAAAAGCAAAAAGGAAATCAAAAAAACTTCTGATCATAGGAGACTCCATGATTCGGGGAGTTGATACGTATCTCCAGCCAGGGGTAATGGTCAGATGTCTCCCAGGTACATCAGCATGGAGAGACACTGACTGCATTGCTGAAATTGTTCAGGAAGCAGGAGAAAACATTGATGTCCTGGTACACATAGGGACTAATGATCTCTCCAGCCGGTCAGTTGTGGAGACCATAGAAACATAGAAACATAGAATTTGACAGCAGATAAGGACCACTTGGCCCACCCAGTCTGCCCATTTCCCTACCTAATGGATAAGTTGCAGAGCCTAGTTAACCAGCAGCCTACTTCTTCCTACTCCCACCCCCTAGAATTGCTTTATGACTGTCCCATGCATGCTTGAATTCCACCACTGTTTTCGACTCCACAAACTCCTCCGGAAGGCCATTCCATGCATTCACAACCCTGTCTCAGAAAAATACTTAAATTACCTCTGAGCTGCCCCTCTATCTTCAAATTGTGCCCCTTGTTCTTGCACACCTCTTTTTGAAAGAAGCTACCCTCTTGGACTTTGTTGATTACCTTGAGGTACTTGAAAGTTTCTATCATGTCCTCCATCTCCCTCCTTTCCTCGAGGCTATACATATTAAGCTCCTTAAGTCTCCCTTCATACCTAACCAGGCTGGGGGACAAACTATCATCCATTTCATCCGGCATCGCCTTCTCTGAAATACTGCCAGTCTGGGAGAGGGGGACAGATGGACGGAAGGTCAGAGAAGGGGAGATAGAGGAGCTAAACATGTGGCTCAAGGGCTGGTGCCAGGAAAAAGGACACAAATTTGTAGGGAACCGGCAACAGTTTTGAGAGAGAAAGTTTGTTAAATTTGATGGACTGCATCTGACTAAGGAGGGAGTCAGTGCATTGGGGCAGAAGTATGATGTCTTTGCAGAATATTTAAACTAGCAAATGGGGAGAGGGGTGCTGCATCCGAAATGTCTAATGGGAAGAATACACTTCCCCCCCTCAGCTAGTGGTCAAACAGGAGTTCAGCATGTTTGTAGTTCATTTACATCACCAGGTAAAGAAAAAGACATGGCTTCCCATATGATGCACAGGGGAAATGCCGGACCTCACCTAACAACTAACACACTGAAATCTGACCAATGGAAAATCATGTACACAAATGCTCGCAGTCTGGGAAACACACCTGCAGACAATAATGACAGAGGCTAAACTGGATATAGTAGCCATTAGCGAGACATGGTTTACCAGTAACCATACTTGGGAGACTTTAGTACCTGGCAATGTACTGTTCAGAAGAGACAGAGGTGCAAAAAGGAGGGGTGAAGTGGCCCTTTATGTCAATGAAAATATCAAAGCTACAGAAATTCGGAATACACATAAGAAGCCAGAAGAACTGTGGGTCACCATGGAAATAGGAAATGGGGCAGCCATACGAACTGGGGTTGTGTACAGGCCTCCAGGCCAGGGGGAGGACATAGACATGTTACTGTTAGAAGATGTACAAAACATGACAGCTAAAGGGGAGGTTCTGATAATGGGTAACTTCAACATGCCAGATACAGATTGGTCAATACCAGCAGGGACATCTGCCAGAACTAGACACATGGTGGATTCCCTGCAGGGAAGGGATTCAAACAACTGGTACAACAACCCACAAGAGAAAGGGCTATCTTAGATCTAGTACTGACTAACAGGGAAAGGATCACAGATCTCCAGGTTGAAGGTCACCTGGGGGCCAGTGACCATCACATAGTATGGTTCAATTTGGCCACTAGAACAAAATCATCCCATTCCAAGGCAAAAATATGGGACTTCAGAGGAGCTGATTTTGATAAGATGTCCAACAGAGTTAAGCTAGCCCTGGCAAAAAGAAATACAGGTGAGGGGGTACAGGCAAAGTGGGCAAGCATTAAAGATGCAATACTTGAAGCAACATCCCATTGTGTTAGTGAGAAAAGGAAGTGCAAAAGAAGAAGGAAACCACTTTGGTTCTCAAAAACAGTAGCAGAAAAGGTCAGAGTCAAAAAACTGGCCTTCAGGAATTATAAGGCAACCCAGCAGAATGAAGATAGGGAGGCATACCAAACTTCCCTAAGGGAAGCAGAGAAGGCAGTAAGGCAGGCAAAGGCCCAAACCGAGGAAACACTAGCACGAACAGTAAAAGAGGGTGACAAGACTTTCCATAGATACATTAGTGAAAGAAGACAGTCCAGAGGGGGTATTGCTAAGATCAAAGGGGATAAGGGGCCATATGTGGAGGAGGACCATGTAAAAGCATCTATCCTAAATAAATACTTCTGCTCAGTATTTACTGAAGAGAAGGTATGGCAGGGCCCACAGCTCTGCACCATGGACACAGGGGGAAGGAAGTGTGCACTAGTCCCTTCACAAAAGAAAGGGTCCTACAAAAGCTCAATAAGCTCAGAGTGGACAAGACAATGGAACTTGATGGCACACATCCCAGGGTACTAAAGGAGCTAAGGGTGGAACTAGCAGAGCCATTATCAGAACTGTTTAGTGAGTCTCTGAGCACAGGAGAGGTCCCAGAAGATTGGAGAAGGGCACATGTGATCCCGCTCCACAAGAGTGGTAGGAGGGAGGAGGCAGGGAACTACAGACCAGTAAGTCTTACCTCAGTAGCGAGCAAGATTATAGAGACACTCCTTAAAGAAAGGATAGTGCAACTCCTGGAATCCATAGGAGCACAGGATCCAAGACAGCATGGGTTTACAAAAGGAAGGTCCTGTCAAACTAATCTCATAGATTTCTTTGACTGGGTAACCAGAGTGGTGGACCAAGGGGGAGCAGTTGATGTTGTCTACCTTTACTTCAGCAAAGCTTTTGATGCTGTTCCACATAGGAGATTGATTAATAAGCTGGGTAGGCTCGGGGTGGGTCAGACATTGGTCAACTGGGTGGTAAACTGGTTGACAGGCAGAAAACAGACAGTGGTGGTAAATGGTATACAGTCAGAAGAGATGCAAGTCACAAGTGGGGTACCTCAGGGATCAGTCCTGGGACCAGTCCTCTTTAATATCTTCATCAGTGACATTGCAGATGGACTGGAGGGTAAGGTTTGTCTGTTTGCAGATGACACCAAGATCTGCAACAGAGTAGATGATCCAGACGGTGTGGGAAGAATGAGAAGAGATCTGGATAAACTAGCAAAATGGTCGGAAGAGTGGCAACTGGGGTTTAACGCAAAGAAGTGCAAGATCATGCACATAGGGAAGAGAAACCCTGAAGCTACCTATAGACTGGGAGGGGAGTTGCTGGCAGTCACAAGGGAGGAAAGGGACTTGGGCGTCATCTTTACCGATGACCTGAGTCATCCAAGCAGACCACTAAAGCAGTAATTAAGGTTAGAGGGATGTTCGGGTGTATTAGTAGGGGGTATCACAAGTCGAAGAGGGAGGTAATAATCCCCCTTTACAAGACACTGGTTAGGCCCTATCTGGAGTACTGCATGCAGTACTGGAGGCCACACCTTCACAAGGACATTAATCAAACTGAGGCAGTCTAGAGAAGCCCAACCAAAATGGTGCAGGGACTGCATCAGAAAACATATGCGAACAGATTAACTGAACTCAATATGTGTACCCTAGAGCAAATGAGGGAGAGAGGTGATATGATTGAAACATTCAAACACCTTAAGGGCATTAACAAGGTGAAAGAGTCTAACATGTTACAATACAGGAAAAATAGTAGGACAAGAGGAGACAGCATGATATTAGAGGGAGGCCGATTAAGGGGTAATGTGAGGAAGTTATTTTTCACAGAAAGGGTGGTGGCTGCATGGAACAGCCTACCTCAAGAAGTGGTGGATATGATTACAGTGCAAGGCATCAAACAGGCATGGGATAGGCATACAGGAGCAATATAGATGAGTATGAATAGATAGACCATTGACAGAGCAAAGGCCTATGGCACATTCATAAGGTAGAAAAAGAAATGGGCAGACTGGATGGACCTTGCGGTCCTTATCTGCCATCAGCTTCTGTGTTTCTATGTTTCTATGATTCAGGATAATCCACTATCCTTTACTTCAGTAGTGACTCCATCAACTTCCCCACCATTTACATCAGATTGATTGGCCTGTAATTGCCCACCTCTTACCTGATCCCACTTTTGTAAAGCGGGACTACAGTAGTAGCCAGACATTGCCAGCTATTTCCAGATATTTCACGAAATTTCTGAAGAGTTTCCCTCTGCCTGCCCTGCTATGGAAATGCAGAAAGCAGGAGATATTTCTGGAAATATCACAGAAATTTTGGGAAATATCTGGCAGTGTCTGCGACTGCTACTATACGGCTGCCCTCTTCTAGTCTTCTGGGACCATTCCCGTCTCCATTGAGTGGTTGAATAGAACTGTCAGAAGAGCAGCCAGCTCCATTCTGAGCTTCCCCAGTATCCTTGGGTATATCACATCAGGCCTTATTGCCCTGTCCACTTTCAGATTTGTGAGTGCCTTCAGGACTCTCTCCTCTTTGAATGGACTAGTGTTCATATCCCAGCCTATGAAGCCTCTGACACCTGTATGTGGCCCCTCTCCTTTCCTCTCCTCCAAGAACGCTGAACAAAAGTACTCAATCAGGAATTCTGCTTTTTCCTTGTTCCCTTCCACACACTCTCCCTTTCCCTCCTTAGTCTTACAATCCTTCCCATGGTCTTTCTCCTTTCACTTACATGCCTGAAAAATGTCTTCCCCCCCTTTCTTAACTGCCTGAGCTATTTTCTCCTCCATTTGTACCTTTGCACTTCTGACTGCTTTCCCTGCCTCCCTCTGCATCTACTGATATACCTCCTTATCCTCCTCACTCTGTGTCTCCTTATATCTCCTGAATGCTAACTTTTTTGCCCTTACCTTCCAAGCCACCTCTTTTGAAAACCATAGGGATCTCTTTTTCCTCTTGGTTTTGCTTACTTGCCTGTTGCAGAGGTTTATTGCCCTCACTATCCCCACTTTTAGTTTTGTCCACTGTTCCTCCACTCCACACAAGGACTGTCCCCTTGCTAGGGCATCCCTGAGGCATTTCCCCATCTTTGTAAAATCAGCCCTCCTGAAGTCCAGGACCCTTGCATTTGTATGGTTCACTTCTGCCACATTTCTTATATTGAACCACACCATACAGTGATCACTGGTCTACAACACTGTCCCTGTTAGTGAGTACAAGGTCTAATATTGCTCCCTCATGAGTGGGCTCCTTTACTAGTTGCCTAAGGAATGCCCCTGCAAGGAGTCCAGGATGTCTTTGCTTCTAGCTGAAGCTGCAGCTGAGATGCTCCAATCTACATCCAGTAGACTGAAGTCCCCCACCGTGCACCTCCTCCTTATTTGCCATCTTTTGTAAGGCTTCCACCAGATCCTTTTCCATCTCCCCATCCTGTGATGGAGGTCTGTAGATCACTCCAGTGTGAATAGCGGCTCTATTCCCTGTCTCTGTGGTGACCAACAGTACCTCCGTCCCTCCCTGTGTTCCCTGTATCTCTCTGGCTTTCATACTATTACTCACATAAACAGCCACGCCTCCCCACTTTCTTACTCACCCTGTCCTTCCTGATCAAAGTATAGCCTTGTATGGCTATGTTCCAGTCATGGTTCTTATTGCACCATGAATAGGTAATGGTAACAATGTCCAGGTCAGCCTTTACCATAATGACCACTAGGTCCAGGATTTTATTTCCAAGACATGGCTTTCCAAAATCTGCTACCATCCTGTTTGTCAAGCCCACCTTTTCCCTTTTGCCTTCTCGCTGTACCTTTTCTGCCCTCATTCCCATCTCTCTTCATTTCTGCTGGTTTGTTTTTCTTATCAAGTACCCTTAGGGATTTGCTTCCCTTCGGGTTCTCCATACTGACTACTTCAGCTTATGGGAGGGAGGAAGTTTATGTCTCCCTTCCTCCTACCACCACCTCTTTGGCTAGTTTAAATGCTTGCAAATGAAACTTTAAAACCGTTCACTGAGGACCTGGGTTCCCCTCCCAGATGGATGCAGGACATCCTCCCTGTATAGGTTTTTATCCCTCCAGGTGGGACCCCAGTCCTTAGTGAAGCTGAATTCCTCCCCTCTGTACTACTCCTTCAACCACTGGTTGAAGCTCCTGGTATGGAGTCAAACTTAACAAGCATTTGTCAGTGCCAAATGTTGGCTTGCTGGCATTGGCATTGGTAGTGCAAGAGTTAGAGAGATGCATAATAGGAATGGCAGTGAAGTATTGAACTAACATCAACCCCCCACCTCCCCTACAGAGACTGAAAGGCATTGGGGGTGTGCCTGTGGGTCATTGGCCATAACGCTTAAGCCATTCCATCTCACCCCACCCTGCAGACAGCAACAGGTGTTGTGGTGTGCCTTGGAGTATTCAGCCCTTATGCTCACCCCATTCCATAAGGAAATAAGCTGAGATGGGTGCAGTATAGGAGTGCGGTATAGGAGAATGGGGTGAATGCTAGGGCCAAAGACTCAAAGTACACTTCAATGCCTGCCAATGGCTACAGGGTGGGGGGTGGAATGCTGTGAGCATTACAGCCGATGAACCCAAGTCACACACCTGACGCCTGTCAGTCTCTACAGGGTTTGGTGTTACAGTTGGAAACCCTAACACCCCTGGTGTTTCTTGGTATTTTAACTCCAAATTTTCAGCAAGGGCTTTTTGGGACCCCTCCTCATGAACAGTGGCATTATCATTTCGTTACTCAATCCCAAAAGGTGATTTCACACAGCAACTGCACGATTCGGCACCACAGGTGCAAAAACACATTTTGGTCAGGATGTGATAAATGACAGCTGTACTGTTCATGAGGAGGTATGAAAATGGCAATGTTGAAAATATGGAGTGCAAATATAAAAAACTGGCGAAGTTACAAGTGTGCGTAGAAACTGTGCAACACACTCCCATAATACAATCACTTGTTTCACAGCATTTTCAACATGGGCATTTTTGGACCTCCCCTCATGAACAGTGGCACTGTGATTTTTTACTCTGTCCCAAAAGTTGATTTCTCACAGTGACTGCACCATTATGCACAAGAGATGTGAAAACATATTTCAGACAACAATGAGCAATGACAGCTGCATTGTTCGTAAGAGGTGTGAAAATGGCAATGTTGAACATCAGGAGTAAAAATATTAAAAATTGGTGAAGGTTCGAGCATGCATAGAAACTGCTCAATGCACACTCATAATGCAGTAATTTTTTGGAATTTTTCACCAAATTTGCAACATGAGCTTTTTGGGACCCCATCTCATGAACAGTGGCACTGTCATTTTGTTAACCGATCCCAAAAGGTGATTCTGCGCAGTGTCCATGAAATTACCTTTTGGGAATGAGTAACGGAATGACAGTAACATGTTCACAAGGTGGGTTCCCAAGCACCCCATGTTGAAAATGTGGGTCCAGAATTCCCAATAATTGTTGAGATACCAACATAAGTTGAAACTACATTGACAGCCATTACACACGCTTACCTTTGAATTTGCCAGTTGACTTTGAAGAGTGCAGACGTGTCCTGCTCCACAGAGATTGCTGCTCTTGACCTCTGGAGGTAAGTATGGGATATGGGGGGTACAGGGAGGTGGGTGCTCAGTGGGAGGGTGGGGATGAGGAGGGGCAGTGGGGAGACTACAAGGGACCATTTTCTTTTTTGCAGATAAAAAAAAATGCCAGGGGATGGTTTTCTTAATTTGCAGGTTAAAAACAAAGCAAACAAAAAAACAAACTTTTGTTCACACTGGAGTGGACTCCCAGTGTGCCATAGGAGTTGGGGGGGGATGATGCTGGTGGGGATTGGGCACCCCCATCGACAAAGAAAGTGAGCTTGGGGGGGAGGAAACATGATAATGATGGGGATTGGGAACCCTTGTCATCTAAGACAGTGAGCTTTGAGGGTTGGGGGTGGGGGCATCTGACACCGGGAGTGAGCATCTTGGTGTCAGAAAAATAGATATATTAAAAAATGATCTGGGCAAACTGGGGTGGGTTCTCAGTGTGCCACAATGTGTGTGTGTGTGTGGGGGGAATACATGCCGACTTGGAAACTGGGCACTCTAATGTCGGCTTTCCGGGGAGTGTGTGGCGGGTGGTAGGAGCCACCAATGTGAAAAGCCACACAGGGGCCGATTTGTTAATTGAAATGTTTCACCAGGAAAAGCACAGTAAACAAACAAGTTGCTGTTGTAGAGCAAGGCCTGGGGACAGAGTGCACGGCACATGGCAGCAGCCAACGAGGTTGCAAGGGAGGGAGAAGATGCCGCTGCAATAACAAAATTGTCCATGATTGCAGTGGCAGATTCGTTTCAACTCCTTCACTCTCTTTGAAGCTGCTGACATGACTAGCATGCACACTGATTGGCGGTTGAGGGATGCACCCACTAAAGCATCCCCTGCATTCACCACAACACTGACACACCTCTGAAATGTGCTACTACCACAAGATGTTGCTTGGGCGTGCACGCAAACCAACATAAAAATGTTACAATGTCTGTAAATAAAAAGAAGTTTCCATTTCTGCAGGTTTGGTATTAGGATTGATTAAGTGACTACTAGTCAATGTATTTCTTAGATTCTGTCCTCTGCGGTAAGTAATCTGCAGGCCCCTACCCACTAGTGGCCCTAGCTCAGGATCAGTAGCTAGTATTTGCCACCAATTCCTGATTGCTTTGCTGCTTTGCTTATAGATGAAGCTGTTGTACTGTAATCCATTATTGGAAGGCTATAGCCTGTAGTTCAAGGGGGTGGTGTAACTGGCCAAATCCCACTTTTTGCCTGTTTAAGGGCTGCTCTTCTCATTCCACACACAAGCATCTTTCCTTACAGCTGGAGGCTCTGTCTGTCTGCCTTCTTTCCTGGAGCCTACTAGGGCTTTGCCCCCCACCCGTGCATCCAGTCTAGACCCACGAGAGGGTCCACAGTGCCCAGTCTGACATACGAACAGGTCTTCCCATGTCTGCTATCATCCATTATGACCCATGCATGGGTCCCATGCTGCTTACCATGTGCAGGTCTCATGCTCATTACACCTCACTTTTTCACATTTTGGAGACATATCGACCATATCCATTACTCCAGGACTCAGGGCTAGCCCTGTGCTTGACAGTCTCTCTCTGCACCCTGAAGTCCACATCTTCAGCATGCTAAGCTTGGGGCGGGGTCCTTCTCACCTGCGCTATAGTTGGGAAGGTCCTCACTCTGGGTGGACCATCAGTCATCAACCATACCGATGACACCTCTTGATGCAGCATTTAAGACTTCAGTGGCGAAGGGGTGCAGCTCTTCCAGGAAGCCCCTTTAGTTACCCTAGTCAGGTTCCACAGGCACTTTTCAATACTATTATCCCTACAACCACCTCTGGTTCACCTGGTTTGTTCATAGATCAGCAGGTCAGCTGAGCTCCTCAGCGGTCGTTACTCTCCTCCTCCCGCCTTGGTCGACTCTTGTTTGCAGAGTGTGCTCGCAACACTCTACGGCATTCCAGTTAGAGGGATAGAGTGAGAGTGTTCCCCAAAATTGCAATTCCCTTCAATTGGTCTACTAAATTGCAGCAATAGAGCTGTCACTAACCAAAATTGTCCCTAAGCCTGAAGGGAAGGTGACCTAGGCCTTGAATCCCCAGAGGTTTCCTCCTCAAATGGGGTTTTTTCCTCTCCTTTATGCCAATGGTCATAATACTAGGTAGGCATCCTTGTAGTCCCTATGTTACTTACATAGGTTTCCCACTTAGGTAGGTTTCCACTGTTGTATGGAGTCGGGTTGATGTCCTGTAATCGTCCTGTCTCCCCTTCTGGCTGTTCTCCCTCTCCTTAGGAAGCCATGCCTCCATGTCTTACAATCATACCTCTGATTGGGTCATGAGTCACCTGTCATTTCCTGCCTACTTTACTCAGACAATACGACCAACTGACCTACGCTACCAGCTGAACCCCAATACCAACCGACCTATGTACAGGCCTTCGTTGACCCATGCTACCAACTAACCTATGCTACCACCCGATCTGCATACAAGTCTTCATTGACCCATGCTACCAACTGAACTCATTCTACCAACTGACCTACGTACAGGTCCTTGACACCGATATGTGTTTACTACCTTGTATGCTTTGCTTGACACACTTTTTGGGCTTCTTCCTAAGGTACCTTTAGCCAAGAGAATCACTCCCGCAGCACCTCAATGGGTGGAACCCTCCCCTAGGGTTCCTTGCCTTCGTACCCCTACAGGGTGATATATCCCATGGATAGAGATGCAAACAGCCAAAGTTTATCTACATTACACAAGCACGAAACCAGTTGCACAGGCACATTGAATTGGAAGGCTATAGCCTGTAGTTAAAGGGGGTGGTATAACTGGCCAACACACCCCATTTTGGCTGTTTAAGGGCTGTTCTGCTTACTCTACACACAAGCATTTTTGCTTGCCCCTCCATCCACCACTCCTCCTCCAGTGGCACGTCGCTCTCTCCTGTGGGCTTCTTCCTAAGGTACCTTTAGCCAAGGGAATCACTCCTGTGGCACCTCAAGGGGTGGAACCCTCCCCTAGGGTTCCTTGCCATCTTACCCCTATAGAGTGGTATATCCCATGGATAGAGAGATGAACAGCCAAAGTTTATCTATGTTACACAAGCATGAAACCAGTTGCACAAGTGCATTGAACTATTGTCATCTTTTGATCTGTTTCTGTATTTTTGGATTTGGACTTCAGAAGCTCAGATTTGTAATTCTCATTGTCCTTTGATGGGTCTTGCTCATCATCACTTCTGAATATACACACTCCATGAACCTAACTGACAGTATTCTGGCCTCCTTTTTGTATGTCCCCACTAGCTTGAATTACATGTAATTCACATAAATTGTCTAAATGGGCAGCTGTCACCCAGTGTTTTTGGGAGAGCGCTTTCAGCTCTTAGCAGAGTTTAAATAGTTTCCCCCATGCTAATGCACAATTTTATGTCCAGATACTCTGTCTCACTAATACTGGTCTTATAGGTACAGGTTAAGGTCAACTCATTATGATGTAACCAATCAATTAATGCTGGTATGTTGTCCAAAACCCCACCCCAGACACACCTTAGATCATTGATAAGATTACATCAATGTACAATGTGTTTGAGGTGTGATTGTTTTCATTGGCTACCATCTCCTTTTTCTACCATGCCAGAAAAGTATTGGCATAGGACAGTGCCAATGATGCACCCATAGCTGTCCCCTGGGTTATAGTTACACAGGTAAAAAGCACACAAATATACTGTACCAGGGTTTCAAATAAAGCTATAAACAGCATGCCAGTATATCAGAAAATGTGATTTATACCACTGCAGTGAGTGTTAATTACCACCCTACTGGTATGACATTCTACAAAATAAAAAGTGATATTCAGCCTTTATGGTGTACAGACTGTACAGATAACATGAAAATTGCTCAAAAATATGAAAAATGTTTTCCCAATTCATATGTAATCAGCAAGTTATAGCCACAATTTGTATGTCACACTAATGACCAACTAGTAATAATTAAGAGCTACTGGCCCATCAGCGCAGGGGTTGGATTTCGGCTCACGACGCTGGTGACCCAGGTTGAGGAACAGACCCAGGATGCTGGAGGGCCAGCCGGGGAGGGGAAGGATGAAGTATCCCAAGGACTGCTCTCCTTTTCTGGGGGGAGGGTGAGGAGTGTGACTGGTGCTTGGTGGACCCCTGGTGGAGGCCAGGGTTTGTGCAAGTGACCAGCACCAAGAATGTTCGGGGTTGGGGCAGACACAGGACATCATTGCATGTCCCCACTCCCCCAAGAAAACCAGAAAAAAGAGCAGCTGCTGGCCACCCTATATGAAGCCTGCCATGGCTTCAATTAGCCTCCAGGCTGGCCCTCTGATCTATCCCATTGTTTGCAGCGTTGAGGGAGTCTAGTGCTGCAACCCCACCCTGGTGGTAAACTAGGGGGTATTTGGAGGGTAGCAGCCATTGTGGCGGTGGATGCTTGTGGTCTGTGACTGGGTTGAGCTGCCGGGTGGCTGGCAGCAGGGGAGTAAAAATAGAAAATTAAAAAAAAAAAAAGTAATAATCAAGAGCTAGAGCTGTGCAAATCTGCCAATGTTTGACCATGCAAAGTTTGAACTTTGAAACAGACAAAGCTTGCCATGGTCCAAGAAGTTGAAAGTGTGCATGATCATATTGCTGGCTCACTGTGTTATAATACAACCTCTCTGCCTAGCCCTTATTTCCTTCAAGACCATACAATGGCCCCTATGCATTGTGGGGTGGAATGCCTACATGCTGCAAATCCACTGTGCACAGGCAATCCTAAGTTACAATACCGCATACCAGGGTTCCCATGAATCCTCAGTGGCATGCACAGATGAGAAAGCACCCTTTCTGCAGTTGATCCCCCAGTCATTTGTGCAGCTACATATGCAGACAATTCAGGGTCATGTCTCGGGGTGTGCTCGCACTCTGTGTCAGTCAGAAAGACATACAGTGCCTGAGCAATGGGGCACAAGATGTGATAGCAGAAACCCTGTCTTCTCCTCTGTACACCCCCAATGGAAGACACCCCCCGGCTATGGTGGGAAGGTAAATTAAGTTGTGCCACCCCGGCTCCCTGGTCAGCAAAGTAGGGCTGGGGGGAGACCAGTCAGTCACTCACCTATTCTGTTTTTGACTCTGTGGCTCACACCATCCCACAGTTCCCTGCTCCACATGAGCAGGGTATCCACTCGGCCTATGTCTTCTGATCCAACCCCACCCACCAGCATGACAGTGGGTGGGCCCACAGACAGACACCTGGCAGATGTGTGCATTGATGCATGCCATGCCCAAAATGCCTGTCTGCAGGTGTGAAGCTGCACTGGCAGGGTATGTGACTCTGTCATGTACCCAAATCACATTCATGCATAACTCCCAATATCCATTAAAGAATAGTAGCAACACTCACTGAACCCAATCTGCAATGCAAACTACATATTACACAGCTGCTTCATGAGGCAGGTACAACTGACCTTCTGCTTATCACAGGCCTTCAGATACTGCATAAAGAAAGTACTAAGGTACTATAGGTATCTGTGTTAAAGAGAGAAGAAATCTGTTGCTAAAAACTATGATAATGCACAAGTTTCTTTTTTTTTTAGACCAACCAAAGTGCAGAAATGCAATGTTAGGGTTTTTCGAGCCCTAACTCTCCACACGTGTACACGACGCCATGAACTCGACTCAGCTGAATGCCAATGCACAATCCAGATTTCAAACACTTGTTTTAAAATAACATAGTATGAGGAATACAGTTACACTCCATAATGTTATGCAATGTTAATAAAGATTATTATTAATGAACACTACAGTCACTGCTGGTGTATTCCATTCGTGAAATCTGTTACAAATCTGGTTCAGTATGTCTGAACGTATGTGGGTCTAGCACATTTTTGTGCAACCAAGTAGCACAGATTGGTGACCATGCAACCATTCTCTGAGTGGCCTACAGTGACATTAACAAAGTCCACTATAGCTCTTTCACACTTTGTGTGACTCTACTGCTGGTGAGCGAGTGACCTACAGGGCCACTCTCAAAGTAGGTTGAGCACATTTTTGTTTAACCATATAGTTGCTTCATGAGTGACCTGCTATAGGTATGGGGCACTTTATGTGAGGATTCAAATGACCTGTGATGCATTTTATTGTGCTGTTTTAATTTCTGCCTTACCACAATTATCAACTGGCTTTAGTAATTACTCTCGCCTGCAACATCACTGACCTTCCTTGTCAACTTACTTTCTGAGTTGTTCTCACTTGTTCCCTGGGGTCATGCAGTCATGCCTGGAAACAAACCTTGGCCCAGTACTTCTTTTCTGGTCACCAATTCTCAAATAAATAAATGAATGTGTGAGTTGCACACACACACACACGCGGACGCACGCACACACAGCATTATATTCTGCAGCCTTGTACCTTACAACATATGAGTGCAGTGTTCCTCATGGGATGTAATCGTACTTTTCATACTATGTTATTTGTTTATAATAAACACATGATTGAAGTCTGAACTGTACTTTTGCATTCAGTTTGATGTAGTTCATGGGGCTGCGCATGAGGTGGGTGGAGTTAAGGTTCAAAAAAATCCTGATTTCACATGTCCTTACTTTTGATGCTTTAAAACTCCTAGCCATGCATCAACATCAACCACATCTGCTCCAGCGTAACCATGAATGGTATGGTATGGTATGGTAAAATTTTATTTATACAGTGATAAAGCCATTAGGGTTCCAAACATCCCTATTCACAAGGCTTACCTGTTTACATTATACAAAAATAATTACAACTTTACATTCATAACAGTACAAAATTACAAAAGATACAAAACAATACATTACAATTTTTACAAGTTCGTCAAAAACAGGCATATAATCATTTTAACCTTTACATTATTTTCATCTATTGCAACAACAGCGAAAACTGAGTTCATGACTCAGACCATTTTTAAAAACATGGTCAGTGATTGTTAGTTCACATAAAAAAGGAGGAAGACAGTTCCAACTAGTGGCTACCTGATATTGAAGAGTCATTTCACT
This sequence comes from Neoceratodus forsteri, assembly GCA_016271365.2. Taxonomy (NCBI): domain Eukaryota; kingdom Metazoa; phylum Chordata; order Ceratodontiformes; family Ceratodontidae; genus Neoceratodus; species Neoceratodus forsteri. The sequence continues at coordinate 692,178,248 of CM057454.1, read as the reverse complement.
AAATCGATTTTTTAATTTTGGTATTATTATTAAGTCCCTAGCACCAGTTTTTCTTAAATCTAAACCATGTTTAGGTTTTTGTAGTTTATTTTTTACATTTTCTAAATATTGATTTTTAAATATATTACAAACCTGATTTTAGCCAGATTCCCCTGGCCTGTAGGTCTAATGGAATCCATCCTAAATCTGTATACATAATACAATGATGGGTTTTAGGGTCACACCTTAACACAAATCTTGCAAGCTTATTATAAAGTGTATCCAAGTTATTTAAGCATTTTTTTGCTGCATGTCTATATATATGGCTTCCATAATCAATAACTGGCATTATTAATTGATTAATCATGATCAATCTTGTTTCTCTTGTCATACAATTCGATATTCGTCTCATATCTCCAATCTTAGCATTTGTTTTCTTTATTAAATTTGTTATATGATATTGAAAACTAAGACATTGATCTATTTGTACCCCTAAATACTTATATGTTTCAGTTTGTTCTAAAAACTTACCCTCTTGTGTCTTTATTTTTAGTTTTGAAATACCCTTTAAGTCCAATGCAAATGACATAACCTGTGTCTTTTTATTATTGACTAGTAGACCCAAAGATGAAAAATGACCTTGCATAGTGCTAAAGTCACTCTGTAAGTTTAGTCCTACTTCACTTATAGTTTTTCCCTCTGCTACTAAAACCGTATCGTTTGCATAAAGATGAATTTTTGAATATCCAGTATTCTTTGGTAAGTCATTTAAATAGACTATGAACAAGAGGGGGCCCAGGATAGATCCCTGGGGGACCCCTCTTGTTACATAGTCTATTCTTGACTGTTGTCCATTTAGGACAACAAATTGTGACCTTTTATCAAGCTATGATATAAACCAGTTACAGGTTTCTTCCTCCACCCCAATTTTCATCAATGAATTTTTCAAAATGCTATGATTTACTAAATCAAATGCTTTAGATAGGTCCACATATACTGCACCCATGGACTTTGCTTCCCTAAGTGGAGTTGCTATAAGATCCAAAACGTCTGTGAATGTGGTAGCAGTGGACCTACCCTGCCTAAAACCATACTGTTGTTGAGTCAATTTATTATACTTTTCCAAGTAGTTCATTAACTGATCAAGGACAATTTTTTCAAATAACTTGGATACTGTGGACAACAGAGGTACTGGACGATAATTTGAGACATCCACTGGATCTCATCCCTTATCTATTGATATCACTTTGGCTAATTTCCAACTGCAAGGAAACTGTCCCTCCCTTAAACTCCAATTAAAAATATCCCATAGTATAAGTGACAATTCCGTCATAGCCTCTTTCAATAATTTGTTGTCTATTCTATCTGGACCGCTTGCTTTATTTATTTTTTAGTCTATTTATATTTTTTAGAACTTCTTTGTTAGTCACTCTCTTGAATCTGAATTGAGGTACTTTTTCATCTTGGGAACTCTCATCCTTTACTTCTTTCACCATGTTAGTTTTAGTTATAGGATTTAATTTCAGGTCAGGGAGGTTTATAAAATAATCATTCAGAATTTCAGAAGCTTTATTTGTTTCAAACACTTTTCCATTCTGACTCAGTTTTGTCTCACTTTGTTTACTGTTTGGATTCATAAGATTTTTTTTTTTGAAATAGCAATTTTATTGTTTTTCAAGATGCAACAGTCTAGACTATTACAAATTCACTTCCAGTTAATACCATCAGTTACAATACATTTGGACATTTAAAATAAGAAAGAAGCAGTTGTTGATCAGCTCATTTTAAATCAAATATACAAACCCAGCATTCAATATTCATAAAGCCAATCTCTATAATGACTGAAGTCTACTACATATTGCATCGACCCTATCTAGTAATAACCTAAAAGGTAGGGGGAAGGGAGGGAAGGGAAGGGTAAAAAAAAAAAAGGGGGGGAATGTCTCCAACCATCAACATCTTTGTGTTGAACTATTACATTTGAGATGCGCCGACTGATAAGTTCCCAAGCTGTAACGACAGAGGGGAACTCTTTCAACACTCCATTCTCTTGAGGGTGTGTTGACCTCTGGTCCTACTTTATATTTAATAGACCCACATCTCTCTATCCAAAAAGGGGGATGAAGAAGATAGCCAGGAAGGCACCGATCCCCACTTCATCAGCAAGTAAATTCAGCCTCTAGAATACTAATCTGTTCTTTCTGAGCCTGGAACTTGAAAAAAGGCATCCGGCGTGCTTTAAATCTGTCCCTCTGTAATCTCACCTTTGCTGTAACGTATTCCATATCCAGAATCAGTAAGCAATTCTTATACCATACCTCAGAGGTAGGACCAACCCTGGATAACCAGCATTGTGTAATTGCCTTGAGAGCTGAGGCCACCAAAATGTTAAATAAGTACCGATGCGACTTCAACTTAATCTGCTTCGGATATAACCCGAGGACCCAATGTATAGGATTATCCGATATATGGGCCCCTAGCATCCCACAAACCTGCTCTCTTACCTGTTTCCAAAAGTTATTGATAAGTTGGCATTCCCAAAATATATGTAAATGTGTGCCTTTCTGCCCACATTCCCTCCAGCAAAGATCTGTGGAATTTTTACCAAAGTGTTGGGTGCGGAAATATCTAGAGACCACCTTCCAACGAAATTCCCGCCAACTGTTAGAGGCGGTGGTTGAGTGTATAGCCTCCCATATTAGGCCCCAATCTGGAGTAGCGATCTCCTCACCAATTTCTACTGTCCAATTCATCTTTATAGAAATCGTGGGGTCAGACTCCAACTCCGAGATACAACTCACTATCCGGGATATGATCCTTTGTCCCCAATCTATTGGCCTCAGTTCTCATGGCTTCCTGACCGAGGTTAGTATCCCTATCTTCTGGTCTATCCTTATATATTTCTTACCCAATAAGAAGTGTCTAAGCTGTATATATCTGAAAAAATCAGAAGCTGGAAGGAAAACTCCTGTGAAAGTTGCTGAAAAGTTTGACTCCTTCCTGAGTATAATTGACCAATTTTGTTTAAGCCTCTCGGTACCAACGCCTAAATCCCAGATCCCAAGCTAAAGGCCTAAAGTCCAGACAGGCCTAATGGGGAGTCCGCTCTCAAAGCCATCTCGGTATTTAATTTTTATTAATTTCCTGCCAGGAAGAGACCACCAGCCCAGACCAGGGATTACACCCATTCAGCTGTTGCATTCCTTTATGATCCATGTAAATCAAATCTCTAATGTCTCCTAAGGAAGACTCTGGTCTCTCTATTTCCACCCAGAACGGAGGATCCTCCTCCCTCATTAAAGGGACCAAAGGCTGTACTTGTGCTACCCAGTAGTATTTTCTGAGGTCGGGCAAGCTCAACCCTCCTTTCTTTTTATCTCTGAGAAGGACAGACCATCTTACTCTGGGGGAGCTGCCAGCCCATATAAATCTGGATATGGAAGTTTTAACTGCTTTCCAAAATGGGGTTGGGGGCGTGACCGGTAGGGACTGAAACAAAAAGAAAAAGCGGGGCAGTATGTTCATCTTCACACAATTCACTCTACCTAATAATGAAAGGGGTAGCTCAGCCCACCTATGTAAATCTTCCTGGATCAATTGCAACAATCTGCCATGATTAAGAGCATATAATTTGGAAATATCCCTAGACATTCTGACCCCCAGATATTTGATCTCCTCTTTCACCCATTTATATTTGCCTATTACTGGGAGCCTCCCCTTCCTTTGCCCCTATAGGCATGATCTCCGATTTAGTGTCATTAACTTTGAATCCCGATACCTCACTAAATGACTGGATTAGAGAATTGATCAGGGCAATTGTCCTTCTAAATCTGATATATATAATAGCGTATCATCTGTGTATAACGATATTCTAACTTCCACCTCTTGTACTTGTATCCCCCTATAATCTCCTGATTGTCTTATGAGGGCAGCAAAAGGCTCCATACATAGTGCAAAGAGCAAAGGCGAAAGAGGGCACCCCTGTCTGGTTCCCCTATTAATTCTAATTCTGTCTGATGTTACCCCATTCACCTTCACTCTTGCCCAGGGATTCCTATATAAGTTTGCAATCCATTTTCGAAACCCTTCACCAAAGCCGAACTTCCTCAGGACCTCCTCCAGGAATAGCCAATCCAAGCGATCAAATGCTTTCTCCACATCCAGCGCCATCACCGCACGATGCTTATCAGGTGGGAATGACCCGGAGGTGGACAAAACATTGAGTAATAATCTTATGTTATCTTGGATGTGGCGGCCTGGGATGAACCCCGTCTGATCCTTATGTATTAGTTCTGGAATAAATTCTTGTACCCGAGAGCTTAGGATCTTGGCAAATATTTTAGCATCCTGATTAATCAATGAGATGGGACGGTAGCTTCCACACTCTGTCGGGTCTTTACCGGTTTGTAATACAGTAATCAATGCTTCTTCCCAAGAGGCGGGTAGTTACCCTGTTCTTGTGCCGCATTGCAAACTCTACAAAGTAAGGGGCCAGATCATTGATAAAGACTCTATAAAACTCTCCACAAAACCATCTGGACCTGGGCCTTCCTTCCTTTAAATTTTTAATGACATTCTTTACCTCCTGCTCAGAAATTGCCCTATCTAATTTATCCTTTGAGAGTCCTCAAGCCCTGGTAGCTTGACCTTGTGAAGGAAACTCTGGACTTGGATGAGGTGGTCAGGTCTTCTTTCCTGAGCATATAACCCCTGATAGTATTTACAAAAACTGTCTGCTATTTGCACTGGATCAGAGGAAGTGACCTGAGTCCCATATTTCTTAAGTTGCGGGATGTATCTCTCAGCTTCTTGTTTTCTAAGTCTAAGAGCCAATAAGCGACTCACCCTTCCCCCTGTTTCGTAGTATCTTTGTCTAGTATATCTTAAGGCATTTTCCGTCTTAATATTCATTTCCTTATTATATTGCTCCCTTATAAACATAATTTCTCTAAGACAAGCATCTCTAGTTTTTTGTGTTCCTTTCTAGAACACTAATTTTATTTAGCAGGCCACTTATCTTAGCTTGGGTGCAGCGTTGCCTATAAGAGGCATAGCTAATAATTTGACCCCTTAGGACTGCTTTTAAGCCATCCCATATGAAGCAAATATGGGTGTCTTCTTCCTTATTTTCTAATATATACAGCCTAATAGTCTCCTTCAATTGATTAACAAACCCTGTATCATTCAGAATGCCCGGGTCAAACCTCCAGCTCCCTCTGGTTTTAACCTCTGACCACCTTAAATTAGCACTCACCATAGCATGATCTGAAAAGGTCACTGGGTGAATTATTATATCCCTCAAATTATTAGCATATTTTGATTGAATATAAAATCTATCTAACCTAGAGTATGTTTTTGTCACTGAAGAAAAAAAAGCATAATCCCTAACTTGGGGGTTTTGCTGTCTCCATGGGTCTATTCAGCCTCCCTCTGATGACAAAGTTCTGAGGAGCCTGGAGCTTGCCACTCGGTCACCTTTCCCTCCCACACTCCTATCTAATTCACTGTTCTCCACGCAATTCCAATCTCCCACCATTATCACTCTCCCAGGGGTCAAGGAATCTATCGTGGTGAAAAACTGCCTAAAGAAACTACCCGAGGGGGGTGTAGGGCCATATATCGCCACTACATGGAGAGCATGCCCCATGCATTCCCCGGAAATTACCACAAAATGACCTGAACCCTGAGTCTGTACCTGGTGGATTATTTACGGAAGCCCTTTGCGAAGTAATACGGCCACCTCTGCTCTAGATGCCCCAGGACAAGAGTCTGCATACACCCCTCCACCCAAGATCTACGTAGTTTGGAGTGTTCAAAGTCTGATAACTTGGTCTCCTGGAGGCATGCTATGTCACATTTTAACCTCCCCAGTTCCCGCAAAATGCGTGCCCTTTTGACCACCCCATTTATCCCTTTAACATTAATCGACACTATTTTAAGTCATGTCATTATTGAATCTTAGAAACAGCTCATGACTCTCAATACCAGGCCCACCATTCCATCTGCTTGACATTACTGAGACACAAAGATATATAACATTAAAGAAAACTGGGTAAAGTAGAAAAAATAACAACCAAATAGGAAAAGAGTAAAACTGAGCACCGTCAACATCTAACAACACCCATTTTGATTTAACCATGGGTGGAATATCCTCACCCATCTCAGCTTGGGAGAGGAAAACAAAATCGCTAACTAGTATAACAGTAAATTGAGTACCCATTGTCGGGGTACCCCTAAGCTCAATCAGAGCTAGGTATCTGGAGGTTATGATGTAAACTCTCCAGAGACTAGGCACATAAAGCCCTAGATTGGTAGGAGTAAAGGTGTCCAATAACACCCAAGGCTAGGGACTCGGAACCCCAAGGGACCAGCCTTCTCCTATCAAATGTGAATCTGGCCTGGCAAGCCACCGAGGCTAAGCTCCACGGGCAAAACAATTAACATTGCAAATAGCAAGATGGGATGAAGATAGCCCGGCGCATTTGATCATTTTACAAATCAGGCAATCCTATGTTTGGAGCATAATGGAAGGAGGACTCGAACCCAGCACAAATGGAATTCACTGCCTGCCCCTCCCCACTCGAAAACCAATCTTTATTCCTTCTTTTTTTTTTTCCTGCCTTTCACCCTTTTTTTTTTTTCCTCCTTATGTCATTGCACCGAACTCCTCACCCCTTAGGTCATCATCGACAACCCAAAACTTATCCAAATTTTATATCTAAGCCCATTAAAACTGTAAACCATATTAATAGTAAGTCAAATGCCTTCAAAATGCAGTCTTGTTCCGTTTACTTGGAGAGTCTTTTCAGTGTTGCCACCAGAATTAGTTCCATCTAGAAAAAGTTCCCCGAAAACTTCAGTTCGGTACTAATAGGCCCCTCTATCAGTGATCCCCAACCAATTACCTCCTTGTGGACACACCTGGACAGACAGAGGGAAACCAGAAAAAGAAAAAGATCCCAATTCCCCAGGTAAGTACCCTGGTCCAATCTCGGCTCCACTCTCCCCGGTACTAGTGCCGACCGAGCCTAAGTATTTTTAGATCCCCACAGTGTTTAAGTCATTTTTTCAGGACTCTTTTACTTGCACCCATCTCGCTATGTCTGCATGTAATGGTAGCAGAGCTTCTTCCTTCTCTTCACCTGCTTCCTCGGGCCTGGAGCAATCGACCAAAGCAAATCCTCAATCTCCTTCTCAGCCTGTTCCTCTTTCGTATCTGGGATAGGGATCTCTTGAGTTGAGAGAAATGGAGTCGCCGCCAGTAGAGAGTCAAAGATTTTGATCCCATCTTCCTTCTGCACCCAGAGCTTTGTGGGGTATCTGAGGTAGGGCCTTAAGACCCTTCTCTCTCAGGGCCCTAACCACTTGCAGCACTTTCTTTCTTTGAGCGAGCATTAAAGGAGGGAAGTCCTGATCCATATACACTTTCTGGCCATCTACATTGAGGTCTTTCTTTGCCCACGCCAGCTTTAAAATGTTCTCTTTGGTTGTGTATCTCAGGAACTTCACAATTATCGACCTTGGCTGCATCCCCGATTTAGGTTTTGGAGCAATGGATCTATGATCTCTTTCTATCTCCGTATTAAAGCTTTCTTCCAAGTCCAATTCTTTTTTCAGCCAGGAATCAATAAAGTCTTCCATACAAGGGGGGTCCACCCCCTCCGAGATACCGAAAATTCTAATGTTATTACGGCGGGCTCTCGCCTCTGCATCTTCAGCCCTTGCCGTTAACTCTTTCTCTCTCTTTTGTGTAAATAGGCTAAGGATCTTCTGAAGGCCATGTGCTCTGACTGAATCATTTCCATGTGTTTCTCCATCGATGTTGTACGAGCCTCTAGTCTTTTAAAGTCTTTTTGCAAGCCCAAAATCCTGGCATCAATCCGATGTAATATCTTTAGCATCCTGTGGCCATCTGCTTTTGTGAAAGTGGCCATAGCTTCCGATCCCGAGCCATCCGAATCTTCCCCTGAAGAAGTTAACTGCCGAGGCCGGGACTCTGCCTGGCTCATAGGCCTCAAGCCGGACGACTGCTCGAGCATCCCTCTCCCCTCCAGAGTGCGTTTTTGTCGGCCCATTTGGACCAAGCCTGGAAACACCAAAAATTGAGTTGAGGCGCTTGCGCTTTCTCAATGATGACCACCAATATTTTGCCCCCGAAGTGCCCGTGACTCGAATTAGGCTGCCATCGGTCGTGTGACATCACCAGAAGTCCAAGATTTTTTATAACGGACCAATAGTCATCAGGATTTGTTGATTCTTTAATTCGCTTTTTATAATAACAAGCTTTTGATTTCCTGTACTACTTTATTCCTTAACTTTTTATATTGGTCCCAAATTTCACTATTTAGTGTTTTGTTTGCTTTTTTCCAAAACTGATTTCTAATTCTAATATTTTTTTTCATTTTTACAGTTAACCATGGCAAATGTTTTAATCTTTTGCATGGGAGCAGGCCAGAACACACAACCCAGTGGACTGAGCAAGGCCAACAGTCCACAGGGACATACAGGCAAGTGAGGCACAGGGGCATAGGGCCATAGTACCCCACCAGAAGGGCACAGCACAGTACAGTGATGCACAGTCCCGGAGGCAACACAGGGCACCATGGGACAGTGCACACAGGACCCCAGCCCACCAACCATGGCACAAGCACCAGACCAACAAAACAGCATAAGTGGCAAGCCAACAGCACACCCCTGCATGAGAAATCTACGAGGCAGTGCTGCAAGTGCAGTGGCCATAGTGCCATGAGGACACACAAACACAGAGAGCCATGGCCCATGGGTGAGGGAGGCACAGGCCACCCAGTGGCACATGGTCCACCACCAACAGTAAGAGTGGCACAACCCTCTACTGTGGCCCACACCAGAGCCGTGTAGCATGACTGATGTACAGAAGGACCTTCCAACAAGGGCACAAGGCACACATGCATACACAGGCCACTGCAAGACACACGACACAGGGCCACGCACAGGACTCAGACACTGGGCACATGCCCCAGTTCACACATGCGCAGTGGCCCAAGGGGACAGCGGATGGACACCAGGGACATGGCATGTGGTATCCTGTGTCTGATCCATGGCCAAGCACAGTACAATAGACAGTTGCAGCATGGCTCCACATGCCAGCTGCAAAGGAAAAACAGACACAGTGATGCAGCAATAAAAAGGCTTTAATACAAGGAACAGAAGTGTAGGCCAACATGGCAAAGATACAAACAACCAGGTACAGGGAAGGGTCATGGGATGTGGGGGAATAGGGTGTGTGGGCTATACAACAACTTGTGGGGATGGGCAGGGCAACAGGGAAGGGCAGAACAAATAGGGGCTATTTACAGTGTGCTGTGGCTAACGCCAATCATGGCCCACCACCGCCAGCAGGTGGATCTCCCTCCTAATCGATGCAGTGTCCCACAGTAGCCACAAAATCAGGATTGCCAGGCAATGCTGCTGCACAAGGATGCTCTCCAATGCTCGGACAACATGTCCAGTCCTTCTCCCTTCTGGAATCCTGGGACCACCTAGGAGAAGGACAGAACAGGCAATGAGTTACATGCCAAAAGTATCCCCAGACCACCCACAATGTCCACTGGACAGCAGGGGCACACACCAGAGGACAGACCACACAAGGCCTGTGCATGGTGGGCCACAACAGCCAACCACACCACACACCCCACTTGTACAGACAGGCACTCAAGGCTGTGCAGTGGTCGCATCGGTACACATGTAGGCACACAACGCAGACCACAGACACCCGTGTGCGTACACATGGTGGATGCTGTGCACACACCCCCGGGTGGCACAGTGGACACTGACACAGTGCATGCACAAGCAATGCAACACCAGCACCATGGCAGTGTCCACACATGGCTGTGGTCACTGTCTCCAGCCCTGTTGTCACAGAGACCCACAGATGCACAGTACTGTCATGTGAATTTGCCTACCTTTTTTTTTTAGTTGTTTTTAACCAGGTATAGCACACTAAGCTGAAAGCTTTTTTACAAGAGCGACCTGTGAGAACAAGGAGGTTAAGTGACTTGCTCAGGGTCACACAGTATGCAAGTGGAAGCTGTGGGATTCAAACCCAGGTCTGGTCTGCTGGATGTCACCAGATTTGCAGCTCACAGCCTTAGACCACTGCACTATACTGCCTCCTAACTTGCCTTGCCACCAACATCATGACGGCCCAGCTGGTGCTCCATTACTGGGGCCTTGCACCATGGCCACAGCTGCCCTGGCCCTCCTGTGATCCTCTAGCCCTGTGGAAGTCAATGAGAGAGTTGAACATGAGTGAACAGGCAAGAACAGACAGCTTCCCCCTAGCCTGTATGGCGCAGGGTGGGACAACTCCTGCCCTGTGGCCCTGGTGCCTGCGTGGCCGCAACACGCATAGCAGCACTGTGTGTGACAGCCATGCAGGACATGCAGTGGCCACTAGGACTGCACAGCTCCCCCAGCAGCAGCATATGCCATGCAACCAAACACCTATGACAGTCATGCCCTGTACAGGCAGGCACATGCACATACTGACCTGGCTGTGGCACAGCCCCATGCTGAGCATACGCCTGCAGGCACTGCAATCTTTTGGGGTCCCTGCATTGCAGGTCACTATATTTGTGCTGGCACTGTTCAGCATTGCGCTGCACCCCTGTGCGACGCTCCCGGTGTGTTACCACATTGGCCCATACAGCCTGTCATGGCTGCTGCCGGGGGACCTGCCCAAACAGTGGGGCTGCACAGGGCTGTACTAGTGCAATGAGGCTGCACAACTCAACCTCGCTCCAGTTAATTGCATGATGAGAACCACTGTTGTGCACCATGGTATGGCTGTCCTTGGTGTGTGAATGGCGTTATGGCCTACACAGCCAACACATGTTGTGGCACGCAGCACTTGGGTACCGTTGTGCAGTGTCATGTAGCATGGATGTGCAATTGGAGTGAACCACTGGGTCCAACACGCAGTACTGCACATGCATACATCACCATGGCTTGCTGGGTGACCAGGGTCACATTCTCAACCCTGAGGGGACAGGGCATGACACCGCGCAGAGACGTGCATGTACCTGACATGCATGGCATGCAGCATAGTGCATCTCATGCAGTGGCGCAGTAGGCATGTGTGCCATGTTGAGCATGTATGGTGATAGGCACCCAGCACTGCATGCAAACTGGGTTTCCACCATGCAATGCAGACGGTTGTGTGACAGGCCTGTGCAACAGTGTGCACACATGCACACTGCAGGCCTGCGCACCACGTATGCATGGTACTTGTGCCACATGGATGCTCTGGAGCAAGTCGATTGAGCATAGCACAAGACAGTGATATTTAGCCGACATATGCAAATTACCTCATTAGCCAATGCACAGTATATTAGGGAGCATTAGCATATCATTACCTTTGCACACTGTCTCATTTGCATGCGGTACGCCCTGTAAGTGCCATGGTACAGCACAGGACATGGACTGTTATTGCAGCCTGATAGGTAAGTGGATGCTAACGCTGGGACTGTGAGGCCTACAACAACACTGTATTGGTGCACTATACTGGGCCATGCTGACACTGACCCCCCGTGCTGTCACTGTCCACAGGTAGCAGAATGTCTGAGCATGAAGGGGAGGTGGAGTGTGTGTCTGCTTGCAAGCGCAGGCCCAATTTCACCAAAGATGAACAGTAGGTCCTGTTCAAGGCATACCTGGACAGGGAGGCCCTGCTGAGTGGTGCCACAGGTACCCCACAGGACAGGTCAGCAGGGTGGTATGCCATGGCAACATACGTTAATGCCCATGGCAGGCACCAGTGGAGCACCCAGGAGTGCAGGAAGAAGCTGGGAAAAGACAAATGCCACATAAAAGAAAAGGTGGCAGCCATCAGGGCACCCCACAGCCAGACCAGGAGAGGCCCATCCACCACACTCTTGCTGTCAGCCACCAAGAAGCTGGTGGTGGCCACCATCAGTCACACCACCATTGAGGGTGTACACAGTGGTGGATTTCAGAGGGGTGGCAGACCCTCACAGCATGGTGAGTATGCACACTACTGGCATGAATGATGGGTGTGGGATGTCACATGCAGGTGTGCCTGCTGCCGTGCTGTATGCCACATGCATGGGTAGCCTGCTGCCATGCATGGTGCACCATTGGATGGCAGCAATGGCATCATGCACACCTGGGGGGGCCAACATGCATGGAGGCTACAGCACTGCTAACACTGTGTTCCTTCATTGCAGCACTATCACGTCTCTGTGGAGCAGTCCAGGTGGAGGTGGCCACAGCCATGGTCCCGAAGGAGGAGGGGAGGTGCCATCCACATTTATGGGCATCTGTGACAGGAACCAGTTGTGACATGGCAGTGTGGGGCTGGAGGATATCCTAGCGCTGGGGTCAGATGATGTGCTGGTGGAGCTCCTGTTGGATGCCAGCCTGCCTGTGCTCTGCACAGATACCTAGCTGGGGGCCGTGTATGACTCCGATGATGACACATCTCTGATCCTGGACTGCACCAGGCATGTAGTGCCTGAGTTGCTCCAGGGACTGTCACAGGCATCATCAGGGCCAGGTGCTGCGCCAGTGGCTGTGCAGCTGACACCTATCCCTGGTGGCACAGTGGTGTGTGGTGCCACCACTCCACCTGCTGAGGGTTGTGGTGCTGTGGCAGGCATGGCAGCACTGGGCACTGTCCAGAAGATGGTCAGCCAGTGGCAGCAGGATACAGACACCACCAGGCAGTGCACAATGGGGTCCACCGCCGGTGCACTGGTTGCGACAGTACCACCTGGTTGATCCTCTGTGCAGCATCCACCTGAGCGGGGAGCTGGACAGTGTGCCAAGTGACTCCCAGTGACCCGGCACCCTGCTCAGGATGCACCGGAGTCCGAGCGCCTGGAAGAGCACACCCAGTTGCTGTGGGCATACATGGAGAAACAGGCACTGCTTGCCATGGAGATCCATGCACTGCAGATGGAGGTGCATCAGCTGGCTGAGTATCAGGACAGGGGTCATGTGCAGCTTGTTGATGAGCTCTGCCAGCTGCGAGAGGCCACAACTGCATCTCTGGACCACATGACTGGTACCATTGCAGCCGGGTTTGCATCGCTGGCAGCCACTGGTCATGGCCATGAGCAGAGGACCCCCCCACAGTGCAATGTCTTCTCCATGGTCCCAGCATCTGGTGACCCCTGCCTAGCAGATGCCAGGGTCTGACATGGGCATCCCTGACATCCCAGTGTGAGCCTGTTTGGCCACCTGTACACTCCAGCATGAAAGCAGCCACATTCTCAGGCATCTACCCCTAGAGCATGTTGGACACCCCTCGCTGGCCAATGTGCAGCCTGCGGCTGCTGACAGGCCTTGGTGCCACCACCCATGTGGCTGTGGTGGCCATGGGACCATGCGGTTACCCTGATGTGTGTGCTGCCCTTACCTGCTGTCAACTGCTGCTACCCAGTGCACATTTGGGTGGTGGTGTACCATACATGAGGTAGCATGCATGTGTGGTGTGGCGCATGCCCCCTGTGTGTGCTGGCTGGGCTGCTGGGCCTTGTGGTGTGGGTGTGATGGTGGAAGTTCTGTGCTGGGTGTGCCTGTGCTCCGGTGTCATGCATCTGATCCATGCCATGTCCTGCAGCCCGTATGTGCATGTCAGTGCCTGTGCTGAGTTTGTGTGTGTGTGTCTGTGTGGCACTGCCTCCACCATGCCTGCTGTGTGTGCCTCAGTCTCTGGATGCATCCCACTGTGCCTGTCCAGACCTTTGGGTGGGGTGGTGGTCTGTGTGGCCCATATACGTGTGTCAGCGCAGTTACCTGCTGTCTCCATAATGCTCCTATGTGATCATGACCCTATGCCTCCTGGCCTCTGCTGCCAGCCTGGGACCCTGCCTCCCCTTGGGTGGCTGCCCACCACCCTCCGGCCCGTTCTCACTGTTGTTCCCACTGCTGTCACCCTCATTCACCTGGACAGCTATCCCATGGTCAATGGCCATGTTGTGCAGCATGCAGCAGGCCAAGAATAGGCTACAGGCTTTCGATGGGCTATATTGTAGGGCACCATCTGACCTGTCTAGGCAACAGAACCACATCTTCAGCATGCCAAAGACATGCTTAATGACACTACGCATGGCCATGTGTGCCTCATTGCATCTGTCTTCCACGGAGGACGCCGGTCACCAGTAGAGGGTGAACAGCCCAGGCCTCAGCAGGTATGCATAGTCACCTATGTGGGGAAGGGCATAGTTAGCACTTCACTGTGGTGTTGCCACTCCCTTGCCACCCACTGCCCCCACCCACCCACCCACCCTATGTCTCCACCTTCCTCCCACAGCCATGCTGCACCACTCCTTGCCCTGTGCCCTACTCACCCAACAGGTGCCCTGTGGGGATATCCCCATGCTCGAGTCTCTGGCACAGTAAGGAGCACTGCCAGATGTAGACATCATGTGCGCTCCTGGGGTGTTTGGCACAGTCATTGATGATGCACCTTCTGGCATTGCACACCACCTGGCAGTTGATAGATGGGTATCCTTTCCTGTCTATGTACATAGGCCCCTCAGGGCCTGGTGGTGTGCGTATGTCCATGTGGGTGCAGTCAATGGCTCCAATCATGCCTGACATGAGTGCAACCCTGTGGAAGTCCTGCATGTGTGCTGTATGCTCTGCCTGTGGGCTTGGGAATCATATGAACTCCACAGCATGTAGCAACAGAGCATTGAGGAACAGTGTGAGGAGCCAGGATGTGGCCAACTGGGTGATACCGGTGGTGTCACCTGTTGTTCTCTGGAAGGTGCCCATGGTGAGCAAGCACAGGACTGCAGTCACCTAGGTCTCCACTGTCGTGGCATGACTCTGTCTGGTGGGTGCCTGCATCTCCTCACTGCACAGCTCACAGAGCTGCCTCAGAATTGCCCTGTTCAGGTGGTACCAGCCCACTATCTCAACATCACTGAATTCTTTGAATGTGATGTGGGCATGGTACCACCTATGTTGGGCATACCGCCGACAGGCCCTTCGTCAGCCACGTTGCTGATCCTCCATCCTCCTCACACCCCCTCATTATCTGCTCCATGATAAATGGTGCCCCATTCATGTTAGTTCTCATGTTGCTCAGTGCTAGTTCTCAGGTTGCTTAGGGTTGCACATCTGGTCTGTGTGTGTGTGTGTGTGTTTGAGCCTGTTTTTATAGGCTCAAGTCCGACTGGCGCATCTGGTGTTTTGCTCCGGACTTGCGCCATGATTTCGAGTTGAATATGCTATTGCGCCACTTATTCATAGGCATGCCCCCTTGCACTTGTGCTGCATACATTGCTTCTGTGCCATGGCACATTGTGACTTGCGCTGCACAGCCGCGGTGGTTGAATATCACTCTGTAGCGCAAGTCCATAGTTGTGCTGGTGCAACTCAGTTGTGCCATGTGCAACTGCTCTGAATATCTGGCCCATAGCATTAAAACAGCTTCTTGATACTAGTTTAACTTGGGAATGTATTGCCTTTCATGAAAGATTTATACCTCATAAATGTCACCCTTTCCTCAGCAAATCTATGCTTTACACTGTTTTTTTAACTTCTACAGACGCTATCTGATTATCAGCCTCAGACAAATGCCAGGTCTTCAGTGAACTGCTTACACTAAATATGTAGCAATCAGAAGCCATTTTCTACCATGCTTTTTGGGAAAAAATATATTGCGCTACAGCAAACACACACACACACCCACACTCACACACACACACACTCTGTAAAAACCATCCTCATGGCCATAACACTCAAAATAAATATTGCATTCTAATATGTTATAAAAAAAACTGTTTATGTCAATGAACACAGTGAAGTTCAGTTTAGAGTAGATTTCCTTTAAATAGTTCTTATCTTATATTTTGTACATACACACACACACACACACACACTATACACCATCATCATGGCCACCATACTGCCAGGTGGCCTGGGTTCAAGTCCCAGCTGAGGCACTTATTCTTTCTCACCTCTGTTTGTATGTGTTCCATAAAATATGCACACCACACTCCTGTGTGATTGTTACAAGTAAATATTTGTGTTGCCATTGGGTTGTGCATTTGAGAAAGAGTAATGTGCTCGGGGATGGCCTAGATTCCAGTTGTCTCAGTGGTGCAGCTGGTTAGCACAATTAGAATGGTATTCCAGGTGGTCTGGGTTCAATTTCCAGCTGAGGCACTTATTCCTTCTCACCTCTATTTGTATGTGTTACATAAAATATGCACGCCACACTCCTGTGTGATTGTTATAAGTAAATATTTGTGTTTTCATTGGGTTGTGTATTTGAGAAAGAATAATGTGCTCGGGGACGACCCAGGTTCTAGTTGTCTCAGTGGCACAGCTGGTTAGCACAATTGGAATGGTATTCCGGGCAGCCTGGGTTCAAGTCCCAGCTGAGGCACTTATTCTTTCTCACCTCTGTTTGTATGTTTCCAGCTAAAATATGCATACCACACTCCTGCGTGATTGTTACAATAAAGACATTGTTTGTTTATGTCAGTGACCACAGTGAAGTTCAATTTAGAGTAGATTTCCTTTAAATATTTCTATCCAATATTTTGTATCCTGGATAGTGCAGGGGACATGCTACATCTCATTGTCATAGGGATCTTCATTTACACATTTCTGCACTGTATTTACTCAGGCTGTCCCAGATTAGATGAAATATCTTGTTTTCAGTGGGGTCATGATTTTCCCATTTTGATAATGTATTTCTTCAGGGTAGCCTAGCACAGGGCCCCCATATTCAAAGGAGATACGCAGTGCATCCCTGTGGAAATGGGGGATGTGCTTTGCAATTCCAACAATGCACCACAGCATGATAGCCAAATATGTGGGATGCACCTGCTGCAAAGGGAATGGGCCAACATGCACACAAATAGTATACCATGCAAGTCAAGGGTGTGTTCCCATGCATATGCCATGCTGTGGCATACTCAGTGGGAAATTCACCCCTCACAGCCCAGAGCAGAGCCCACAGCTAGGCTATGAATAGCTGGCCTAACACAGCCAGCCACCCACAGGTGGGCTGCAGAAGTGCACCCAGGTACACAGCAGCCTGGCAGCCCTGGTGGACTAGAGATACCCCCTCCCATCCCCAATCAATCCAACTCCATCCCCAAAGAGCTCCATTGTGTAGGACCCCCCTGGACACAATCACACCAGAGGAAACCACTGTCCATATCCATAGCATAGAGGACTCCCACCCACCTCCTTGGTACATAGACAACCGCAATCTCCCAATACCCAAGCTGTTGAGGAGACTGGCACTGCCCTCCACACCCTGCTACAGCCAGCTACTGACTGCACTGGACCTGGGCTGGGGACCTGCACTCCAGCATGACCCATGTAGCTATACCAATCATTGGGGCACTACACAAGCTGTGGACCCACAAGTGTATGCAGCTGTGTAATGTCCCTGGCAAACCATAAGAGGGAATTAACATACCTCCAATAAATGCCTTGTCAATGCTGTATCTTCTTGCTGTCATACAGTCTTCACCATTCCCCAGTGTAGCATGCCACCCTTCGGACTGGTGAGGTATCCTGGGTGCCATGGGGTGCATTATCCTGTAATGCCATTTGTAGTGTACACTCCAGGCTATGGATAGTGTTTGCAGTTTCCCAATTGTACAAATAAATAGGAAGTCGGCTGTAACATGCCTGTTCCAGGACCTGTGTGAGTTATTGCAGCATCGGCTTTCACCCACACTGAGTAGTGCAAGGGCACCGGGACGATGGATCCGAATGCAAGTGCCTGAGGTGTATGGCCACTGGGTGTTATCACCCACACACATCTTACACCTATGTATGACACATTCCAGCATTCTATAGCTAGTGCTTTGCCACCCAAAAATAACATGCCATTTCTTCTGTGAACTATCCAGGCTAAATGTATAGCAATCAGGGATCCGTACTGTTTCCCAACTGATTGTTTCCTGATAAATACTTCACTGATGCTGCTTTCCCGACATGATCACCATCCTGTCAAATTCTATCTTTATTGTTAACTTGCCCATCACTATGATTTCCCGACACACAGTATCCTGCTGCTTGAGGTAGTGTTGTTTGCTTGAGGGAGTGTTTACATATAAGACGAACAACAAGAGTATGGCGAGAGTACTGCAGGCAGACAGGTGTGAAGCAAGGTGACCAAATAACTCCATTAGCTCACAGTGCCACCTGTCTTCACTCCTATTACTGTACTTACAGTTAGTACTGTAACTGAATGTTTGAATAATTCCAATTTTCAGCTGTGGGTGATTTTGTTAAGGGGAAGCCACAGATTATGGAATTGTTTGCCGTACTTGCTGAGGTACTTGCAGAGATAGCTGAGGCAGTGGTTGTGTGCAAGACAGTCAGCTCTAAGCAAGGAAATGATAAGCTCTGCATAAATGGTTATCTTTTTGTTAAAGAGAGAAACTAAGGAGACCTTTACTATTGGTGATGCCAAAGCAGAAAGGGAAAGAATTGCTTAGGAAGGGCTTCTACTGTGGAGGTGAGCATCACTTAAGAAAACTGAAAGAGCATAATCACGCTCCTGATGCCACTGATTTCCTCATTGCATCTGCACTTGCTTCACTAAAAGAGAGGGCTATAGACACTCATGACACTCCTGCACAATTAATTCAGCATGAGATAAAAATATCAACAGAGGTCATGCAATGTATGCCATCTAGACAAGCATTGCAGCAAATAGTGAAGCATGCAAGATGTAATGTCACCCAACCAGAGCCAAGAACCTTAGATGATTTGGTTTTCCTTGAACACTTATGTCTGGTAAATGGTCAACGATTCCTTGCAAAGGAGTCATCATTGGGTGAGGACAAGATAGTAATCTTTACTACAAAGCAGAACATGGAGAAGCTTGCAGTGGCAGAGTTTTGGGCAATTGATGGAACATTCATAACTGTTCATACTCTGTTTAGGCAATTGTACTCAATTCATGCAGCAGTTGGCACACAAGAAACATCCCGTATTGTTCCCTTACGGTTTGCATTAATGTTGTCAAAATCTAACGATTGCTACATGCATCTATTTCAGGATATGCATGATATTGCTGATGAATTTTACCTTATGCTGTCGCCAAAAGTAATAATTACAGACTTTGAGCAAGCGGCTATTAATGCATCAAAATAAGAGTTCCCTGACAGCCTGAATGAAGGTTGTTTGTTTCATTTTAGAAAAATGTTGTGGCAAAAGATACAAAGCATGGGACTTGCCACAGAATATGGAGCGGATACAGAATTCAGTCAGAAAATGAGACAACTAGTGTCACTATTGTTTTTTTTTCCTGATAGTGAGATAGAGGGAACATGTTTGGAAATAAAAAGTGAGATGCCACCATCTAGTGTTGCACTGGTAGAATGGTTTTGAGGACTATTATGTCCTCGGCAGCATACAAAGGAGGATGAGAAACAATACCACAGTATGCTCCCCACCCCTCTTTCAACCAGCAGTTTGGTCTATACATGAACAAATGTCAATGGGTTATCTGCAGACTCAAAATAATATGGAGGCTTGGCATCTCCATCTTGCAGCATTAATCGGTGCACCACTTGTGGGCATATACAGATTTGTAGCAGAACCACAAAAGTAACAGCTAGTTACAATCAGCACTATTGAAAAGATTAACTGAGGTCAGCCAAAATCTCCTCAGTAAAAACGCTACATTGCCAGAGAAACAAAAATAGGGAATATTGTCAAAGGAAGAAATACCAGATCCGTGAGTGAGTACTTAAGAGGAATTACACACAACCTACATATATGAAAAGCCACAGCCCTCAAACTATGACAGTTTGACTAATAAAGTTTTGAGTTTACACTCTACCCCATCTGCCTTCCCATGCTGAGTGAGCAAGTACTTGAGAGGAATTGCACACTCTGACATTTTAATTACTTAAATAAAGTTTTGATTTTAACAGTCTGACCTAATTTAAATAGACATTGAACAATATTGAGCAGCTACACTGGTGACGAATCTGCAGTACTGGGAATGAACGGATGCCATGTTTACGGTGTGACGTTAAAACACAACAGCCGAAGAAAACTCAAGGTAAGGATAAATTAATCATTTTTAATGTCATGACTGAAATAACACTGTCTTTCTTTTGTCGTCTTACTTTCAGGGTAATTTCTGTATTTAAAACTAAATACATGCATAGTTCATCATAGTAACACTGTCTTTCTTTTGGCATAAAGTGCTGAATACTTTGAGGGTAACTCTGTGTTTAAAATTAAATATATGCATAGTTCATCGTAGTAACACTGTCTTTCATTTCACTATCATTTTGTTTCATGCTGAGATGTTTTGTATGTGTATTGCAATTTTAATTATTGTTAAGGCGCCTTGGTTTTTTGAAAGGCGCCATACAAGTGAAATTTATTATTATTATTTCTTCAGGCATCAAGTGCTGATTATTTTGAGAGTAATTAGTTGTTTTTGGTCCTGATGGTTATTAAGTGTACACTTGTGCCTGACACCTAAACCTGAAGGGATAAAAACTCTTGGTATTAAGTACCAGTCAGGAATTAAGTAAACGGGAAATCAGTGTCAGTACTATGACAGACAGGATAATATCAGTCGGGAGATCATACTTAACCCACAATCAGCAGGCATATTCTAGGAAAATACATTGTAAAAGTGTGTAAAAGGAAGACCACATTGAAACTGCCTCTCATCATATCTGCACTGTGCAAATTCAGTAGAAATAATGGGTAAAAGCATCCCAAAAGCTCTCCACAGCCATACTGGCTCTGACCAGAATTTGTTAAGTTAGTTGTGATTAATTGATTACTCATGCATGTTCAAAAAACTTGCTGTGAAAAATAGCTAAATTAACCTAAATCTACATGCAGACTCTTTTTTTCTTTTAGTGTTTAACATGAACAAAAACTTCAAGGTATGATAACTTTTTAATTTTGTAAAAGTTGAGTATGACAGTTTAGTATGTGTGAGAAAGGGTTAGTACAAGTCACACAATGTATTTTTAAAATATTAATTAAAAGTAATTAGTTATCTTTGATTAAAATGAAAATGTTCTCTCCACTCAGGAATACTTTCAAATGTTTATTTTGTTCTGTAAAATCTATGTATAGCACAAACATTTTAAATAAATTGTTTTAAAAGTCTTCATGAGGTTGTACATTATTTCTTAAATTAATTGTGGTGTACAGCAGTTTTCATGCTTTGCGATGGGTTTTAAAATCTTTGTTAAGTTCATTAAGTATTTGTAAAGACCTTTGTTTTACAAGATGGTTTTGAAAATCTATTTGTTGTTCAACAGTTTTTAGAATCAACGTATTGCATAATGATTTTTAATATTCACATACAAATCCTTTATAGAAGTTTTGAAAATATGTGATTTAAAAATGTATGTGCTGCAGGAAGATTTTGACAGTCTATGTGTTGTATGATGGTTTTCAAAATCTATGTGTTGCACAAAGATAGTTATTTTGAAAATATACATGTGCTAAGTTCTTTAATAATGTAATAAAACTTTAAATGGAACTTTTAAAATACTTTAATGTTAAGGATGATAGTTTATTATCTGTGATGGAGAGGTACAAGTAGAGACACAATAGGTCCTATGCATTGCTGGGCTCAGAGTGCACCACAGAGGGCATGGACTAAGATGTTGAAGTGTGTGCTGTGCAATTACCACCAGCTGGACACACAGGGCTGCACAACATTTGGTACTACCTGAGGGGGGATGGCCTTTGGCCGGACTAATTAGAAGGCCAGAATGGTCCTACGGCTCATGGAAACAGTAGATTATGGTATAAAACAGCAACCCTAATCACCACTCATCTCCCTCACCCTTGTGATCAGGGTGAGACAAATCAGTTTTGACCAATGGCCAGTAAAACAGTTGTTCTTTTTCTATCACGTTTGATATTTGTAAGCCATCTGGGTTCCTGCCCATGAAGTGATTTTTGAGCCTCGAAAAATGATGGCCCTAAAAATACATCTTTGCCTACCACAGTTTGAAAGATAGTGGCCAAACTCAATGACTACTCACAAACTGATTTCTTCCACCATGCTTGTGACCCAAGATCAAGCTACAAGTCTAGTACCATCCTAAAAAAAAGCTGTGCTGAGTTATGTGAGTCTCTGAAAGTTCAATGGTAATTTGCAGTTACAGCACAGTTCTATTTTTGTGTGTGCTAATTGTTGTTGACCCTGTGTATAGTGTGACATATATTTAGCAGCAATAGTTTTTGTACTATGTTGCCTACTACCATATGTACCATCCACATGTAACTTGTTTTATGCAGCTATAGCATGCCTGTGCATAAAATAGTATACATGTCCCAAACTATTTCTAAGTATGCATCTTAAAAAAAGCAACTCACAAGTCTGCAGTGTGTATGGTAATTAAAATTTTTTAACATCTATGCTGCTTTGTAGAGGGTCTATAATATTGTATGCAATGTAAACCATAAGTTGTAAAAGGATGCAATCTAAGGATAGGTGGACTGGTTCTGCCGCACTTATGAACCTTCCTTGACTGGGTCAGCTCAACTCTGATTGAGAATACTGACCCTTTCATGGCTCCACCTAAGTTGGTGAGTTGGCCCATTCCAGAAGTGTGGTCCAGTCCAGTGTTCGATGGTGCAGGATGAGGAAACTGGATTACAGGCAGCAGCCTGTTCCACAGACATCTGTGTTGTGTGGAGAGGGACAGGGACATGCCTTGGGGGTACAGGGTACATACCAGAACCTGGAAGACCTACAGGTCAGCAAGCAGCAACAGGTTACAGGCAGCAAAAAAAAAATATTAATAACACTCAACACCTGTACTGCAATGCAAGTTATTGAACAAGGTCAGGGCAGGATTCAGAAATAAAAAAAGAGTTTTTTTTCCAGTCTCTACTGAATACTCTTGGGTCCCTGGACCCTCAAATGACCAAGAATGGCAAACATTCATGTTACTGGGGCACTGAAGGGAGCCAAGCAATTAGAAATATAGAAGTTGTCAGCGGAAAAGGACCTCATGGCCCACCTCATCTGCCCTAAAGTCCCTAGCTAGTGTTCCACTGTAGACCTTAACTGATCTCTTGTCATTCCCTCCCCAAAGCGCTGTCACTAAGGTCCCCTTGTGTCTATGGTATGTATGTTTGAATCATTTTACTATTTTGGCACCCACCACCTCTGCTGGGAGGCTGTTCCAGATGTCCAAAACCTTTTCTGTGAAGAAATATTTCCTCACGTCCCCCTGAGTCTTTTTTCTGTGATTGACTCAAGTTCTGGTCAGTCCTGTATGTCAGTGACCACAGTACATCCCTAGAAAACAGTGTAACAGTTCATTTGGGGTGTTGTATTGAAAGGAGGCAGTTGTGTGTGAGCTGAGTGGACTCCACAAAAAGGAAACATTGTAACTTCATTTTGTTTTTTGTTAGAGAGAGACAGAGAGAGTAGAGAGAGAGAGAGAGAGAGAGAGAGAGAAGAGAGAGAGACCAACAAATTCAACAGCAGACAACAGCAGTGTGCAGGTGTTTTTTTCTTATTTTTAGAAAAACTAAAGGAAATGGATGTTAAGGTTACTACAAAAAGCATTACCTGCGGTCTGCAGTGCCATGAGGCAGGTGCAGTTCTCATGAAATCATCAAGCAACAAAAAAATTATAGTAGTGATGTGATAGGTTAGGTTAGGTATTTTAAATCAGTCTATTTTTCTGGGAAAATCAACAAAATTAAAAAAAAGTTTATAAATATCACTAGCATCGAACAACTTAATAATTCTCTTTCTTTTGGAAAAATATTTAAAACAAAAAAAATGAAGGCAGTAAGAACTAATAAGGAGAGCAAACAGGACAGGAGGACTCTGAAGATCATAGTTCTCACAAATTATTTTTTGGAGGGGGCTTTACATCTCAGACTCGGTGTTGCCCATTGCCTTAACTACTACTAGGAAGGCCATAGTACCATACCGATTTTGAAGGGGGGGTACCACATCTCAGACTCTGTGTTGCTCATCTTTGTGCCTGAACTATTACTAGGTCATACTGCTGTAGATTCTGTGTTGCCTATTCCATTCACTCTCAGATTTATGGATTATCACATTCCTTGGGTGTGTGAAAAATCCTCATACAACAAACCTTGCACAAGCATTAATTTTTATAACAATTGATGCAAGGTTTACACAGAGACAAAAATGTATACAATATTTGTGTGATTGTGTATGTCTCTGAACAGGTGCTATAGTTACACAAATAGATTGTGCTTTCTTTTGCACTTCATTGAAGTGAGAGTGCGAGGAAGAAAATGCCATGATAACATATCACGTTATTATGGAATTCAGTGAGTTATTATGTCAATTTATCAGGCCTGGATATCCAGTCATTAAAGGGGGTTACCAGTTATTATAATCTGATATGATACGATATGATAGAACACAATACAATACACTACAATATATTATACTATACTCTACTGTACTATACAGCATAATCCTATTTAATACTGTATAATGTGATATAAAATTACATGATATGATATAATATAATTTAATACATGATTATATTTATTTAGTATTATAACTATTTCTATTTATGTGTCATAAAACATGAATCATGAAACTGAAGTCATGATTTGGGCTTGCCAGCAGGAAAAATGGTAACTGATGCTACTCACCTCATGCAGAGTAACCACGATGGACACAATGCTGCAGTTGCTTAAACTTTTTAATCCAGAAAAAGAGAGCACAGCAAACAAATGCACATTATAGACACTGTGGGAGGCATGCACTGATGCCACATACATGGGGCCAGATTCTAGAAGGGTGGCGCAAGTTGCCGCCGAATGCAACTTGCACCACCCACAACTGCATCATTGACCCTGCAACCTATTCTAGAAGGGGCAGGGTTTCCGCAGCAAAGTCCTGTGACTTGCGACATACAGTAAGGTACGACACACAGAGGGCATACCTGGCTAGCATCTCACAACCCACTACCGCAGGTCGCAAGTGCACCCCTCACCTGTGCCCAACCCCTGGGTCACCCGCCACAAATGCAGCACATCTCCTGCCCTGGTAGTCCAGTGCCCCCCCAACTGTACAATTTTAAAAGGTCCTCATTTCCCTGGTATTCTAGTGTCCCCCCCAACTATACATTGATATATAATAAACAACGATCCCAGTTTCCAGTGTCCCACCCAACTGAACAGT
Organism: Neoceratodus forsteri; assembly: GCA_016271365.2. Classification (NCBI taxonomy): domain Eukaryota; kingdom Metazoa; phylum Chordata; order Ceratodontiformes; family Ceratodontidae; genus Neoceratodus; species Neoceratodus forsteri. Next base: position 692,153,101 of record CM057454.1, on the reverse strand, counting down.
AATATAATGAAAAATTATCACATTTCCCTGGTAGTCTAGTGCTCCCACCTGAACTGTACAGTAATATAATGAAAAACTATCCCGGTTCCCTGGTAGTATAGTGGCCCCTCCCCTGTACTGTACAGTAATATAATGAAAATGATCCCATTTCCCTGATAGTCAAGTGGCCCCACACCCAGCCATGCCAGCCACCCAGCACCCCCCACCATCTCAGCCTGTGACTGGCACAGCCCACCTCTCACCTCCATGGCCAGCTGCTGACTGAGTGCAGATTGGCGGCACACTGCACAGACACACTCAGAGGTGGTGCAGGTGCATCTGTGCAGTAGGTGAATACACACTCGGTGTAGCCATGAAAATGATGAGCTGTGTAATCACTGGCTGAGACAGGCTGGGGGGTGCAGTGACTAACGCGGCACAGGCAAGCCGCTGAACTGGGAAACAGGATCATTTTCATTATATTACTGTACAGTTGGGGGCATCGACTACCAGGAACTAGGATTGTTTTTCATTATATTACTGCACGCTTGGGGCCACTAGATTACCAGGGAAATGGGATTGTTTTTCTTTATATTACTGTACAGTTTGGGGGGGACACTAGACTACCAGAGAAATGGGGATCTTTTGTATTATATTAATGTACAGTTCAGGGGGGCACTAGACTACCAGGGCTGGCTTATTGTAGCATTTGTGGGTGATTAGCAGTTCAGGGCACGGGTGGGGGGCTGGCAGCGCCGCCCTGTGGGGCTTCTGCCAATGGCTCTTTTGGGGGACTGGGGGTATGGGTAGCCCTGTGAGGCCCCACTGGGGTGTGCTGGGCATGTGGGGGAGGGAACCTGTGCACTGTCCGCTGGACAGCCGAGTCTACAGGACCCTTGGGGGCATCCGTAAGTTATACCAGCTAAATGCTGGTTTAACTTGCGTTGCCAGATCTCCTCCCAGGGTTCTTGTAGAATCCCGATGTGGGCACTTTGTGGCTGCCCTTCTAGAATGGGGTACAACTGCTGCAGTAAACTCCCTAGCACCATATCGCAGTAGGTTTATGCGGCGTAACAGCTGTTTGGTGCAAGGGCAGGCCACTTTGTAGAATCTCGCATGTTGCAACTGCTGGCGTAAGTTGCTACATGTGCCATTCTGCTTGGCGCAACTGCTGTTACGCCAGGTGTAACCCATCTAAAATCTGGCCAATGCACTTTGACGAGAGACTAAGGAACTGCCAAAGAGACTGCGTTTTCATTCACAAAACACTTAAAGGGGCAGTAGCAGTTCCAAGAACATGCAGTAGTGAAACGGTATATTTTAGAGTGCCAAAAAGGTGGCTGGTGAAAACAGCTAAGTAAAAACAACTAAGTCAAATACAGCAACCAAAGATTGCCCCCCTTTCTGAGGTGTGTCCCTCCTGGATTTGCTATATACAAGAAGGGTGGTGCGGGGGTCTTGTCCCCCACAAAAACAAAACTTTCTGTATTTGACTGAGCTGTTTTGTATTAGCTGTTTTTGGTGGTCGCTGTTTTTATTTAGCTGTTTTCACATGGTGCCACTAAAAATACAACCATTTTCATCCGACATTTATTTTAACACTAGGCTAGAGCAGCATAAAGGTACTAATGTAATTTGTACTTAGTAGCCAACAGGGATTATAGTAGCTGATCATTTTTGACTAATCCATATGGATTGTACATGCTGGAGGTTGCTAAAAAATGAGATGTTCCACTTTATTTCTGGGCTGTTACTGAATGACCTTAAGCACCATTTGACTGTTTGGAAAGGTAGTCAAGGGCATGTTTGCACTTGCCCAGAAATCCCCCAGGTTTTAATTTAGTATGTTACACAGCAAATGTAAAAGATTTTTTGTTTCAGTAGTTAAAATTTAAAAAACATACACACAATTTAAGTGCAAAAAACATCTTTAACAAATTAGCCCAAAATGGTTCACAGTAGCCCAGTACATAAATAAACCAACAAAAGACAATGCAACAATATTATGCTTCAAATATGGAAAATTATTTATTGGTCCTAAAAAGCAGAATGACAACCATATAGCTTCAATGGCACCTTAAGTGCAAAAAGTTAGCAAACATGATGATCACTGTCTGTCATGCTGGTGCTAGAAGGCAAACAATCTTTGACAAATGGTGATGTATGACAGTTTACTTAAGCCATTTGTTTGTTTATGATAATTAAAGACTCATAAGGGGCTTAACAAAAGTTATTCAAGCACCCTGTATGATCATAGTGATAAGCCAGTGTGACAGTACCATATAAAACAAAAAAAAATCAGTTACCAACAAATGCATAGCCAGTACAGAGATCAAATCCATTAGCCCATAACATTGAAATTACCACTCATTGAGGAACTGGAATTTAAACTGGTATTCATGTATTCATAGGTGATTCAAAAACATGCCCTCATTAAAAACTGCAGTTTATAAGGGAGTTTTAATTTTGATGTGGTCGTTGAAGTCAGGAGGGACGTAGGATCTTAATATGAAGATTTTAGCTTGAAGGAAGTCAGTATCACTCCCCCCATTAGGCCAGAGCATGACCTTTTCCACCCCAAAAAATGACCATTCATGCTTAGAGCCTGATTGAGAATACATGATGTGTGCTGCTAATGATGATTCCTCACTTTGATGAGTGCTTGCTCTCATATGGTCCCCCCTATCTTTTCCTTTAGTTTCCTTTTAGTACGGCAAATGTAGTATGCTTTGCAAATGCAGGTTGCTAAATACAGAACATGGGTGGTGTCACAGTTTATAAATTACCTGATGTCCAAGCTTACACCACTGACTGGATGTTGAAATTTACTGGTAGCTGTCAAAATGGTACACTATTTGCAGTGTCCACATCTGTGGGTGCTAGTTGGTAACACCAGCAAGCAAGTAGTCTGATGTGGTACTGGCTAAAGGCTATGGGTAATGACATCATCCTCATTTTTAGAACATCTGCAGACCATGTGGGGATGTTAGGACATGCATCCCTGCAATTTTTGTTTAGTTTGTAGTATACCTCAATGCTTGCACAGTACACCTTCCAACTGACTTGCCCCAATGCCATATGTATTGACAAAACTAAGCCTACCACCATGACTATTGGAGTCAGGTCTGGTTTAGGGTACAAGGAGGCAATCCCTATTAATGTTTTTCTGCCCTCATATATGCCCTTTCAGCATCAGCACTGGCATAATCTCTTTCTGCAAATCTCTCCTGCAGCTCATTAGCTCTTTGAACGAACCTAGCATCTGAGCTGCAGCTACTCCTTACCCTAAGGAGTTGACTTTTAGGTAAGTTTCTAACTGTGTGTCGTGGGTCGCAAGAACTGGCTAAGAGAATAGTTTTCCTATCTGTGGTTTTTCTAAAAAGATCTGCATAATTACTTTCTTCCTTGTTCATAATTTTTCTGCTGTCCAGGAAAGAGATGGCTTCATTGCTATGTGTAACTGAGAATCTTAAATTTAGGTCGGTACTTTCTAAGTATGCCACAAACTCCTTTACTTGCAGCAGGTCACCATTCCACACCATGAGCATGTCACCAGAAAAGTGCTTGGAAAGAACTATATTGTGAGGGAAAGGGTTAGCCAAGTCATGATAAACAAAGATCTCTTCCCACAGGCCTAAGTAAAGATTTACAAAATTAGGGACAACTATTGCCCCCTATAGGTGTGCCATTAATGTGCAGGAAAAACTCTCCATGGAATAAAAAGGTGTTGCATTCCAAGACAAGCCTTGCAAGCTATATAAGGAAATTCAAGGGTGAACTGGCTATAGCCCTACAGTTGAGGTTATTTTCCACTTTTGCCAGACCCCCACATGGGGGATGTTGGAATAAAGAGATTCCACATCAAGGGTTATCAAATAATAGGATACCTCCATGTGGATATCGCTTAAGACTGCCAGTGCCTCCACTGAATCCCTGATATGGGATCTCAAAGTGCTCACAAATGGCTTAATGTAACAAATTCTGGTCAGCACCACTTTGACTGCTAATGCAGTCACTTAGTAAGGACTGTTTCACAGAACCAGTTTCAGCATCTGGACTTAGTGCATGTCAAGTTTTGAAATGCTGACATCACTAACCCAACATGTAAATGGGGTAACTTAGTGATGTCAGCATTTCAAAACTTGATACATGCTAACTGCCAATACTGGAAATAAATCTGTGAAACGATCCTTATTAAGGACTCTATGATGCCGGTTCAACAACAGTTTTGTCGACCAGCATAACAGCGATGGAATTTATGTCGACCGCAAGTTGCAGTCGACATAAATCCTGATGGTTTCCCAGTTCATTTTTCTATTGGGGGTCTTTGCCCCCAAACCCCCCATGCAGGGTACTCTGCTCCCTGCACTCCCTGTTCTAATTACAATCACCTCTGTAGGAGTTGATTCAGGAAGGGGTGTAGAACCGAGAGACAGTGTGCCCCTGTCTCTAGTGCATCAACACAGCAAACTTTTAATGAACTGTCGATTTTGTCAACAGTGACATAGATCACTGTATTGGTGTCACTGTCAGGGGGTATACCTTTATGAAGGGACTGCATTAGCAGCCATAGTGGCTCTAACCAGAACTTGCTTATTACTATGCACTGTCATAATACTTAACAGAGTCATTTCAACCCCAAAATTTTCACTGCTTGAATGAATTTAACCAACTTTTAAATGGCAGCAGTACAATGACAATATAATGTCTCAGTTGTCAACTGGATTGAAGCATACTGTAACTACAGCCAGCATCCTTGAACTTTAAGGAACACATTACATACTGGCAACAAAGTTAGAAATATAATAACTTGCTCTTTAATGCTAGCCAGAAACATAATGCAGAAATATATTTATCTAGTTGTACCTGCCGAGGCTTTTTTTTAATTTGTTTTTCTTGATGCATTGTTTTTTTACCTCCACCCATTACCTTCTACAATTTAAAGAACTAGCAAAATGAGAATGTGATACTGTATATATGTATATAATTACTGGCAACCCCCTTTATCAAACTGTTTTCAAGCATCTTAAAAATGCCGTAATAACTCAAAGACGAGTTATTACGGCATTTCTAAACTCTCCTGTCTCCTTTTGTGTCACTCATCTGTATTCTGCCTTTTCATTGGTTCACGCTCTGTAGTGGGCGGGCTGAATAGCTTTAAAAAAATGGCGGCTCGTTTTCTCGCTTGCCGACGAGCCGTTTTAATTTACCACCCTCCCCATCTCTATTTGATTTTTTAAATGTTTTATCTGGTTGATCCCACCTTCCAAATAGAAAAGGACTATCTGGTTGATCCCACCGTGTCTCCGGATCAGGAGATGCAGTCGCTGAAAAAAGGTCAGTCTGAAAGAGAAACGGAGAAAGAGAAAGTGTGTGTGTGTGAGAGAAAGACAGTGTGTGTGAGAGAGAGACAGACAGTGAGTGTGTGTGTGTGTGTGTGTGTGTGTGTGTGTGAGTGAGAGAGAGAGAGAGAAAGAGAGTATGTGTTTGTAAATAGCAGATACTAAGACAGCATAAACTGCATTTTTAAGATGCTTGAAAACAGTTTGATAAAGGGGGTTGCCAGTAATTATAAAAATTAAAAAATAAGCAACTGTGTGTATGTGGATTTTTAGCACACCTCAGGTGTGAGAGTTACCTCACAAACCTCGAGCTTCACTCGAGGTTTATGAGTTATCACACACCTTGGGGTGTAAAAAATCCATAACACACAGTTGCCTATCCAATATTTCTCTCTATATATATATATACATATACATATATATATATATATATATATATATATATATATATATATATATATATATATATAGCTCTTCCCAATCCTTGTACTAGTGTCCCAGGAAATGCTTGCTTCCTGATCCTAGTTTCACATATGCAGAGAGCACAAGAACAGGTGCTTGATAAGAGGCTGCTCCTTGTTCCTTATTTAAGTCAGGTAGAGTACAATGTATCCACACAGACTACTGAACACAAGCCTTCCTGCTGTTGATCTGCAGATAATTTTAGATTTTACAGCAGTTATGGGTGTTGCACATCTGGTAGAGAGAAAGCGAGAGAGAGAGTGAGCGAGAGAGAGAGAGAGAGAGGGGGGAAGTGAGAGAGAGAGAGAGAGAGCAAGAGCGAGAGACAGTGAGACAGAGAAAGCAAGAGAGAAAGAGAGAGCTCAGAACTCAAATGAAATCAGATAACTGCAAAAGAGAGCTTTTACTGCCCTCTCCCCACAGACACAGTTTTTCCATTGCCTTGTGGCTATTTGACTGAGACAAGTGGCATGACAGAGATAGCCTTTAAATTACATAAAGTTCATTAGTACTGGATGAAGAAGTTTGGAAAACTTTCATTTGCTTGCATCAGACTACAAAACCAGTAAGATGCAGGGGCAAGGTTGTGCATTTCACTCTGGCAGAACTGTCACAGGTTGCTAATATATCTGAATATGAACCCTATTGTAGTGTTATGACTTAAAGGATATTTGGAAATGAATACTGCATCCATTTTTTTGGAATGCTAAATGAAAGACATCAGAAGGAGATTAGCGGTTTCTTTTCTGATGCAAAGATGCATAGAAAGAGAATAATATTAAAAATGTACTAGTACACAGTGGCAATGAAACCCATGATATACTGCACTATAACAGTCCTCTAGGGAGAAGTTTGAATGCAAAACAAGTACAAAGGAAAGATGAAACTGATCACAGAAATTGCTGCTTGCTGAGTACTCAGGTTTATGGACTGTTTCATATACTATTCAGTGGAGAGAAGTGTCCCTGCAGTAGGACCTCAGAGGCTCATTTTCCAGTTTCTTTTTTTGAGTGAGTGTCTTCGAATTGTGTGCAGGTTGGCTGTTCTGAAAAATGGAAGGAGTTGGGGGAGAGAGAATACGTACTGAGAAATGCAAAGGGAGAGAGAGAGAGAACACATACTGATTTGAGTGAATGTGTGCTAAAGTACTGAGAAACATGAGAGAGGAGAGAGAGAACGCATACTGATTCATGCAGTACTCTATGTGATTGAACTCAACCGGGTGGAAATGTGGAGTAAACAAAATGCAGCACAGTCGGTATCTGGCCCCAGAGCCCTTTTAAGCAACATGTCAGTAATAAGTCAGCATAGCTCTGGGCTGTGCAGCCGTAATAATCCACAAACTGTGAAAGGGGCTCAGTGAGCAAATTAATCCCAGATGTTATTGGTCTGTCAGGTTGTGAGACTAGACTTTTGTGGATCTTAGGCAATAGATAACTTGTGGGTCTTATAGGATGTTCAGTGGTTAAAGTAACATTGTGTCATTGTTAACGATATCGTTCTCTACAGCAGTATTCAAAAATTGATCAATGTATGTTTGAACTGCAAAGTGGGATCATAACTAAGTGGTTTGTAGAATATTTTGTTGCCAAGTTGCTTTCTAACCTCTGCTGCGTACAGTAGTTTACATTAACCTTAACAACACTCCCACCATTGTCAGCTTGCTGAATTGTGATCTCAGAGTTTTGCTGCAATGCTTTAAGTGCACAAAACTCCTCCCCTGTCACGTTAACAAATTTTGCCTGAAGCTCAGAGTCCACAAGTCTATGTAAGTCTTGTTCACAAGCCCTGACAAACACTCCCACCATAGGATTCATTGGTGGGTTGAAAGTTGATTTAGGTTTCAATAAACAATTCTCATTTCCACTCTGGTCAGTACCAGCATCAACTTCAGCAGTTGTGTTTGAGATATTATCATCTTCCACACTAACAAAAGAGTTGTCTCTACCCATATTGCTGAAAATGCACCACAAGCTCAACAGGCATGCAAATCTGTGTAGGTCCACAGTACTTTAAGTTATTCGTTAGCACAAACTTAAGTCCCTTATTTAAGAGAAATAGTTCAGCTGGGGTAAGGTGGTAAGAGGAAATATTTATTATGTTGTTTTCCTCCTCTATTAGCAATTCCTCCCCCCGCCCCAGCCTTTTCCCTTGTATCTCCCTCTGTCTGGAGAGTTGTTGCCACTGTTTGCCCCTGCTGCTCTTGCCCCACCTTGTTTTCTTTGTTGGTCCTGGAAGGTTATTCTGGGTCTGAATCTTTACTGTGATTCCTGATTCTTATTTGAGGATAGGCTATCCTCTAAATACAATTATGAGTTAGCATCCTCAGAGCCACTGTCAGTTTGGGAGTGTTGGCCACTATTTGTATTCCTAAGGGCAGATTTAGGTTGTATACTATCCTTTTTCTTCCAGTCAAATCCATTATTATTCAAAAGTCACCTTCCTCCCACAGAAACTTACATTGTTTACGGGCTTCAGGATTTTTGTATAATTGGGCAATGGTATTCTGGAGTTTATTTTTAAGGGTTTCAAATTCAGCAGGGTCAGAGAAGGTTTGCAAGATTTCTTCCTTCTACTTAACCTATGCTGGAAGGAGAGACTGTTGTTTAGCTACAGAGTCATATAAAATGAGCTTGATGAGACTGAGAGATGAGGAATGAATCTCCTCCTTCCAGGGGTCAAAAAAGTCAGACCAATCTCTCCCAAATAAGGGAAACTTAAGAGTCCTGAGTCCTCAATGAACTTTGACCAGTTCCATGGACTTTTCCAAATATACTTGTTGCCACGCTGTCCATCGTAGTTTAAGTGCAACCCTTTCATATCGAAGAAAAGCTTCCCAGATGGTCAGGGGTGAAGATGAATTGATAGTTTCTGTTGGCTGTTGCTGTCCAGATAGATTAGAGCTGGTTGCCTTATTTGGACTTGTCACTTGATTCCCTTCCCTCATGCTGTTTTCAGAGGACACTAATGACAATGGGGGGGGGGACTTTAAAGAACTGGTCTGCAAAGGCAAGATGATTTTTTGGGAGGAACCAAACTTTATGTTTCTGGATGAATTACGTCTCTCCAGAGTAGCAAAACTGAAATCACTTTTTAGAAAGGGGAGAGGGGTAGTTGTTTAACCAGAAAAGGCACACTAAGCCAGAGTTTGTTTCCAGGTGTGACCTGGCAGCACAAGGAAGTTAAGTGACTTGCTCAGGGTCATATAGTATGCAAGTGGGGGCTGATGGAATTCAAACCAGGTATCCAAATTTGCATCTTAGTGTGTCCTTAAACACTGTGCTATACTACCTCATACAAAGGAAAAAGCAGAGTAAATTGGTATGCTTCTGGATTGCTCAGGATAGGTTCCTCACCAGATGTATTGGATAACTGGCAGATATGGCTGCTTATAATGCAGTGGGAGTGGAACCAGTGGATTTCTGGGTAGCAATGAACCATGATTTATTTGGCTGTACTATTATACACCCAGCACTGGTCCTCACTGCCCAACAACCATGACATCACTGCCAGTTCCTGTCCTACCATGACCATCTGCTTCTCCACCCCCTTCACAACTTGCAGAAAATGTACTTGTGGAACTGATATGGTGGAACATTTTTTATGTGCTATCCCTCCCACCTGAATCCCTTTCTCCTCCTCTTCTCCAGTTCATTTCCTCATAGTTTTTATATGACATCATGGAAGATACACACACACACACACACACGCACACACACATATGCATGCACACACACACACACTTCCACTGCCCACTCTGACACACTCTCCTCCTTATCCTCTCTGAGCATCCTGGACCTGGAATTTCAAAGAGTTGTGCATGATGCAACTGCAATTTGTGTCATTATTGTGATGGAAATAACACCTGCATCTGCATCTGAATGTGATGCAACCATCAAAAGATGGTAGCATCACTTTCTGCTGCATCTGTTCTTGGATAAATATCATGCCACGTTTGCATTGGCAAATTGACTTACAGCACATCTGCATCAGAAAATTGACTCATATCAATTTTTAACACAATACTTGTGTCTGCTATTTGCACCACAATTATGGCACAAATGCTAAAGCACTGTAAAGATGGTCTAAGTCATATAGCAGCTATAAAAGAAGCAAATTTGGCCCCCAAATCAAAGGAGTTACAGAGACAGGAGATACAATGAAGACAAAGAGGGAGAAATGCATAGTTGCATTATGAGTTAATGCAGATAGACTTTCAGGGCACTTTGGACAACATGCACTTGTGTTACAAATTTGCATTGGTTATATTGATGCAATTGTGATGCAAATTTATACTTGCACCATATTAATGATGCAAGTATGAAAATATGACACAAGCATGTTGCTACATTTTCGTGATGCAATTTTATACATTTTAATGCAGCTGCACCATTTATGGGCACCTTTTTAAAATCCAACCAATAGCATCTCACTGCAGCAGCCTAGTTAACTAAGTTTACCTTCACAGGGAGAAAAAGGCATAAAAATGAAGATTGATTTCTGTGTCCCAGCCTGCTGCACTAGTTGTCAAATTGTTTCTCAGATAAATCCTTCAAACTCCCCATTCTTCTTACATAAGCAATAAGGTATGAACTGGGGTTATGTTAATGTTCTGTTAATCACCCTCTGTGTGTGTAATATGGCACAAGGCACAGCCAAGTGCCACATATCCTCAGGTGGTGCTTAACCGAATAGTAACTTAACCCCAGGGAGGCTTATTGCTATTATAAAATTAGGTATTCCCAAAAATTATGCACATAGCTATTTAAATTTATGTTTTGTTAATTTATATCTACTTTTTAAAGTCATACAGTGCCCCTGCAGGTTTTCTAGGCTCAGAAGATCCTCTGACATGCTAAGATTTTATGTGGTGATTGCCTTGAAAGCAGACTGCTCTTGTCATTGCCCTAGTACAGGGTTAAGCCATTCACTAAATTGGCTGAAGCAGAAAAAAGGAACAGGACTCCTGTTACAGAACTAGGAAAATAACTGTCTTTTTTTCTCTAATGCTGTGCTATTGTGTCTGCTACTCTGTCATCAGTAAGCCCCATGATGCACGGTGTATAACGTCACTTATATGGGCATGTAACAAAACATGTTTTTTTACCCTGCAATACATGTATTTATTGAAAATTATTTTAGAAAAACTCAAGCAGCAAGTTTAGAGGAGGACAGGAAGTATGAAAGCTCAGCACAGTAGTGGTAGGTTGTCTTGGTGAGAGACATGCACTTGCTTTTTCAAGCATTGTTGTGAGTGTGCATGAAAGTTTTCACATGCTGGTTTCTCAGACTGGGTTGCATGTGGTTTTCACTGGGATTATAAAATAATTGACTGAACAGAAAAAAAATAAATATTATAAGAAATATATCACTGGCCCTGTAATCAGGACCAGAATTCAACATCTTTACAAAGGATCACAGGAGAATTTGTAGATTGGGTTAACTGTGATGGTGGCTAATTTAATTTTTGCACACAGCTCATGCAGCAGAAGCATTCAAGAGGGACTAGACAGGTAGGAATGCTGCACATGTAAACACACTGTATGAATATGTTAATTAAAGGTTAATGTAAATGTTGTGGAATGCTGTTGGCTAATCAAAACCTTTGATTTCGTGGACCTTGTTTGTAATCCCTGTTAAATTCACTCTGCCCTGCTCACCCTGCAGGGGGCAAAGCACATAAATATGGATTTCTTTGTCCTCTACACCACCCGAAATCAATAAAAAAAAATTGTCAAAAGTCTTTCAGAAATACCTCTGTACCTTTTCTAGGCTGTTAAATTTACCGTGCCTTGCTTTTACTGCAGGGCCTGCAGCTGCCAGTTCAGGTTCACACTGTGCACTGTCTCCTCTGTCCCCTGCAACATTATTTTACTAGCCTACTTGCCTGAAACCACAGTCAAATTTAATGAGAATTACCTAGCTGGAATTATAATACATGATTCTCTGATGTTTTTGAAAAGTTTATTTTTAAAACCCACACTGTTTCACATAAAAGGAGCTTCTTCAGTAGCCATGTCCTTTCCCTGTGAGACAGAGCTGGAAATAACATTGAAATGTATTATGCTTACATTGTATCACTTGCATAGGGGCCTAGTGTTTAGTGTGCTGGTTCTGTTTGAATTTTAAGGTGGTGAATATTTCTAATCCTCCTAACTGCCTCTCCTGTTTTCTTTAATCTTGCCTCTTGCTATATCACTCCCTGCTCTCACCTAGCCTGGGTAGACCATTTTATTTGTAGACTGTGCTGACCCTCAAGCCCTCCTCTTTGCAATCTTTCTTCTTTCTGATATCTTCCTCCTGTCTTGCTTTCTGTGCCCTCCCCTCAATTTAACTAATCCCCTGCTCTACTTTGCCCCTGCTGTTCTTCTTTCTCTACCCCGTCTGCTCCCTGCCCACTGATTTGCCCTGCTATTAACTTAATCCTACATTCTTCTCTCTCTTCTTCTAGCAGGAGACCCCTGACTGGGCGATCCCACTGACCCACTCGCTTCTTGTTGGACAGCGGAATGGTTTCCTCGACTCAGCCGCTGACCGTGCACTGCTTGCCCACCTACCTGCTTCCTGAGGTACGATAAACCATGGGTGAAGCCTTGCTGCAGCATTTTCTATGGCGCTTCTCCTGCTGTAATCCAATTGGGTCCCTTTGCCCTTCTGGAGCTCCCTATTGACTGTGCCTTTTAGCCCTATTACTGTCACCTTGGGAAGCTGAATTCGTTCACCTAAAGGACTGAATCTCATAGTAAGCTGCCTTTTCTCTAGCTGCATTATTACAGCATGCTCAGTTAAGACTGTACCACAGAATTTTAGACTGCACTGTTAAACCTTTTTAAATATTGGCTATAGTGCTTATAGTTTGTCGCTTGCATAGGGTGCCTAGTGTTTAGTGTGCTAGTTCTGTTTGAATATTCTCCCACCCTCCTACCTCCACCCCCCAACACTCTTTAAATACAACTCTAGCCCTTCCCCTTTTTTCCACACTTACAAAGGTAAATCAGCAGGCAGCCTACCCCTATTAAAGGGCCTGACACCAATGCTCATAGTATAACTAACTCCTTTTTTGGCCTCCTTTTCTTCTACCCCTCAAATCTACCTCCTCTATCTCATGCCCCCTCTCATTGTTTTTCTCCTCCTTCACATTCTGACCTCCCACCTAAAAACCCAAACTTTGACATGTACAAGGAAACAGAACTTCACATTTCATCTTCTCTCAGGAATTCTGCACCCTCCTAGAGCAATACATTACTTCAGACTTATCATGGGACACTTTACATGCCTTATCTTGCCCCTAACTGTCTTAATGTTTACCTACCCCACTATTCTTGTAAGCACAATGTTCAAACCTAGCTCTCTCCTACCATACATAAGAAAAGCCTTGTGGGCCATTGGCACTGCAAGTTCTGTACCATACCTCTCTCCTAATCTCACTGGGTCAATCTGCTGCTCTGTTCTCCAAAATAGCACTCCCACACTACTTCTAGCCTCACACCTCCCATCCCTCCCACTACCAACTTCTAATAATAGGACCTCCTTTAGAAGAACCATATCCAGTCTAAAGCTGCTAAGATTCATTATAATTCAACATTGCCTTCTTCTATTGCTTCTGTCAGGTAATGTGCACCTGAATCCAGGGCCTGGGTCACAACCCCCTCCCTCCACCAGCAATTTGCATGGTCTCAAGTTCATCTTTATTAACATCTGTAGCCTACTGCCTGAAATTGACCTCCTCCAGGTCTGGGTTGTACAACACAAACCGGATGTTCTTGCTGTGGTTGAAACCTGGTTGTCCCCCCAAAATACCAGACTCCACTGTTGTCCTAAATGGGTACATGCTATTCAGGGAAGGCAGACTGGGGAAAAAGGGAGGGGGATGTGCCATCTATCTAATTGACTCACTACAGGGGCATGTCCTTCCAAAAATAACATTGGGGAATAGTGTTCAGACACTGGCTGTCAAAATTGTGATAGACAATAAGGGTAAATCAATTACAGCATTACCTGTATATATCCCCCCTCGTGATACCACAAATGGCTTTAATTCTGCCCTGAAATGCATTCCCAACTTGACCAATCACTCTGGGGTAGTCTTACTGGGTGATTTTAATATTAATTGGATGGCCCCTGTAGCCAGCCCATTTAGAGATGCTGCTGCAGCCTTAGACCTATCTCAGCTTGTGACCTCTTCCACTAGAGTCAACTACAGAACTGGCAATAGTACCCTGATTGACCTTATATTTACTAATCACCCAGAGAGAATCTCAGACACTGAGGTCCTACCTGACTCGCTCAGTGACCATGCTCCGGTTCTCTGTCACTGGTCAAACCACTCCCCCAAACTCCCCGTAAAACCATTGTATAGTCATATCCTCAAAAGAAGACAGCTAAAGCAGTTCCAGGACTACCTCCTACACTGTGACTGGTCTGCTCTTGACTCAGCCAACAGCTCTGACCATGATTTGGCGGACTTTATCTCCACTTTTAATATGGGTTGTGATATCTTTGCCCTTTTTAGATCAAAGGGTTCTGTAACCTCTGGATCATCTCTGAGCTCCTTAAATGTATGGCCACATGGGACCACCTCTGGCAAAAAGCGCATGCCATAGGCAGTTCTATAGACTGGCAGAGGTACAAGACCCCCAGGAACACCTGCACCTGTGAGACTTGCCTTGCTAAAGTGGCCCACTTCAAAGATAGCCTTTCCTCCACCTGGGGGAATGGGAGGAAATTCTGGGATAACATAAAAGATCTCTCTGGAAACCTCAACACATCCCCCTGTCCATGTTAAATACTAACGGTATCATAACTCAAGACCCCCAGCTCACGGCTGACACCTTTAACACCACCTTTACAGACCTTAGCGGTGTCCTCTCCCCGACTTCTTCTCAAATTCTTCTAATTTGTCTAACTCACATTTGATTCTTGGTTTCACATCTATGCCCCCATTCCACTTCCACTTTGTCTCCCCATCGAAAGCCAGAAAGTACATCCAGTGAGTACTGGGGAAAACCAGATTCAGTAGTGATACTCTGGACCTCAAGCTATTGCACCTCGCACTTGACGCCATCAAATCTCCCCTCATAAAACTACTAAATCGGTCCCCCTGCCTATGACAATTCTCCCAATAGTGGAAAGCTGCAGTAGTGACTTCAGTCCACAAGAGCAGTGATAGGGAATCCCACAGCAACTACCACCCTATATCCATCCTTCCTCCTCTGTCTAAAACCTTGGAAAAGATTGTATCTGATCAACTATCTGAATACCTCACCAAATACAATCTGTAATGTCACCAGCAACATGGCTTTAGGAAGGGGCACAGCACCACCTCAGCCCTTCTTGAATTTACCAATGTGATCCATAAAACTCTTGACCATGATCACATCATTGGGTCTATTTACATAGATCTTATGAAAGCCTTTGTCATGGTTAATCATGCCCTCCAAGTTGCTGCCCTCCCTGCTACTGGTCTCTCTCTCAGGAGGCTACCTCCTGGTTCACCAATTACCTAAATGGGAGAATGCAGCTCATCAGAATCCTCAACACTCTGTCCTCTAGCCTACCCATTCGGTCCAGAGTCCCTAAAGGTTCTATCCTTGGTCCCCTTCTTTTCATCATTTTCCTCAACACCTTTCCACAAGCCTGCTCCAGCAATCTGCTCCTCTATGCAGATGATGCTGTCATCTTTTCCATTCACCCTGACCCCCTCCCCCTGAAGAACACCATTCACAAGAGCTTTACTGAAATAGAGTCCTGGTTTTTGCTCCACAGACTCATAATTACTTACTAAAAAAGTAGGGTGATGATATTTGCTACCCTCAAAACAAACACAAGGGGGTGAAATTGAGCATCCTTAACAGCCACCATCTTCCATTTGAGCAAGTTACCAGCGTCAGATATCTCAGGTTAACCCTCAACTACTCTCTATCCTATCATGAACATGTTAATCTAGTTTGTAGTGCAGTGTACACAAGAATTGGGCTACTCTACAGGCAGAGGAACTGTATGACCACAGATGCCCTACACCTTGCAGTAACAAGCTTGATCCTTTCTATAATTGATTATGGGATAGTCATTTACAGACCTGCGACTGACACTGTACTCAATGCTTCACCCACACCTGTGACCTCTATGACCAAACTAGCTAGCTAAACTTCAAAGGTAGGCTTACCTACCAGTCCTGCCTACTGGCTAAAATGATTTGTCTTGGCCTCACTCCTCCCTCAGCACAGAAACTCCTTACTCGGGCCACAACCCCCATGGTACAAGGAGTTCCACCAAAGCCTCTTACCAAGTCCCTTTCTGTAGGATCACCCTAGGACAGCTGGCTTTCATGTATAGAGCACCTGCTTGGCTAAATGGCCTCCCTTCTGACATCCTGGCAGAACTCAAGCTAGGTATTTTTAAGTCCAAATTCTGATAGCATCTACTTGATATCAACAGCTGTGACTGTCTCTAGCCTGGGCTGGTGCCCAGCCCTGCAACCCCCCCCCCCCAAATCTCTCCTCAACTTGTTACTGGTGATTAAGTCAACTCAGATGGTTTCTGCTTAGCCAAGTATTTCCCCTACTCAACATTGAGCACTGACAATTCTGTTATTTCCCTCCTAATGTACTGCTTTTAGTCCATTTTTATTCCTTAACCTCTGTATTTAATAAAGTCCTTTTGGGACTGCCTTTACAATATCCTACCACCATTTTAATGTTTTCCTCACATTTTCTCCTCATGTAGCAATAGTGTGCTTCTGCAATTCCTGCCAATGCCTGTATTTTTCTGCCGTCATATTCACACTATATAATGTATATCCTTGCTCTCATTTTTGTATTCCTTGCCTGAAACCTTTTTTGTGTAATGTATTTTTGGTATGTTTATTGTTGTATTACTAAAAACTCTCTGATGTGGAGCCTTTCTAAATGAATCTCTGACTCAAGGGTATTGTAAATTCCAAGACTTAAATAAATAAATAAAAAGTATGCAACACAAGGAGTTTTCCTTTATATTGTTTATTCTTTTTGGTAACCAGATAAGGCCCACTAGGCACAAGTGCCTGTTTTCAGTAGCAGCCCAGGAGCACTGGGTAGGTTAAGTGACTTGCTCAGAGTCATGTAGTAGGCAAGTGAAGATTGTGGGACTGACACCCAGATCGGCTGGATGTATCAAGCTCATTCACAGCTCATTATGCTAACCTTTCAAAAAGATCTAACCTTTTTATTCCTAGTGTTGTTGATTGGTTGCTGTAGGTCATGGGGCTTGCCAACAACTTTGACATGCTCAGTGTGTCTTGTCTGAAAAAGTGCTGCACCGTGACACTGAAGTGCTGAAGTACTAAAGGGAAACAGAATTCCGTTGGACCTGCTTCACCATTATCCAACATATTGGACTTTGGCACATTTGCCAAATGCAAAATTTGGCATTGAAACATCCTTAATCTGAAGTACTTTTATATTCCCTTTTGCTAACTAGAAGATTTGATATCTGACAATACTGGATGTTATGTGTGAAACAATAATCCACTGAAAGAAGACATACAGTATTTTATTCTTTTCCTCTTCATACTGCATCATCATTCTGACTTAACTGTGACATCACAACTGACTCAGAAGAGCCACTCACCTACTGCTACCTTGGTCAGTTGTTATATCTCAATGAGTGAGGTCACAGAACTGATGAGGTATGATGGGGAATAAAATTAGATTTATCAACCCACTTGTATACTGCTGCTCTTCAAGTCACAACTCATACTATTGAGTAGAAAACCCTGATGAGCAAAAGGAAAAGAACAGTACTTTAGAGAAAAGCAACAACTGGCTGCTATTTGTTGTGCTACTAGCTCTTTAATGCTTGATTGTTGTCTCTCTCTACTGGTAGACTCTTCACAGCCTGAAAGTCTGTAAAAGTCAACCGCCTACAAAAAGGGAGAATACAGTGTTTTGGGCTAGTCCCCACTGCAGTGCTAGACATGCTTCATAGGCATTGAGGATAAATGGTCCTAACTGCTGGGCAGACAGTGAAAGTGCAAGATTTTCAAATGTGCATCAGAGATTTGCAACACAATGTGGGTGCATCTCTGATGCTTGCCCCAATAAGATAGATGACCCAAACAATGGCTAATTGCCACAAGTAGCACAAGTTGCAACATCTCTGGTGCCACTTACATTATAAAAGTGATGCATGCATCAGTAAGTTAGTTACTTAGTTAGCTGATTAGTGTGTCACTTTATTAATCTGCCAAAGGCCATTATAAATAAGACTTAAACAATAGTTATAATATCATATAAACACATAAAGACAAATATCACAAACATAAAATAATCCATAAAACTGATTGAAGCATGCATCACTTTTCTGATGCAAGCAGCTGTAAAGAATAGAAACTGTTAGAAATGTATCAAAACATTCGAAAATTGCATTCATTTTGTTTGGTGCATTTATTTTGATGCAAGTGTACCTCAAAACAATCACGCTGTGCCTGCATCATGACTTTTGAAAATCCCAGCCAAATGTTTACTATGTTATGAAATAACACTCTTTACTTTTTTATGAGTAAATTAAAGAAAACATATTTGATTGTAAAAAGAAACTGGCCATTTGCAGTGTTTACAGGACACCATTTAAGTAGATAAAGTCCCCCCCAAAACTCATAATGTAGACTACTGCTTTAAATCTATTTGATTTTATAAAAACATTACCGAGCTCCTAAACAAAGAAGTATAGAAGCATGTATGGTCGCATGGTCTGAGCATTGAACTGTGAACCAGCTCTCTGCTTTAATTCCTTTACACAGGCACTAACTTACTGTTGTGACCCGAAGCGAGGTTACGCAAAGGCCTTATGTTTCAATCCCTCACAACAGTTACATTAGGTGCAAGTTCCCTCTCAACAGTAACATATGGTACAAGTAAGACGGTACAGTAAACAAGATATGCGCCTCAGTTGGACTGTCCTATGGAAGTAAATTGTAAACAAAATACAAAATATTTCCAAACTTAGCAACAGAGCTGACCATGAAATGAAATGACTGAGTCCTTTTTTCAATATTAAGTAGTAGTAGCCAAAATCACAGGTCAGTGAACAAGAGTTCTTGCACAGACTCAAAGTGACAGAAGAGTTCAGCTCCATCTCACTGTGTTTCTCCTCAATGATTCTGCAAAAAAAATATTACTATTATATCCAGAACATAAATTTAGCGCTTGGCAGCTTTAAAAAGTGTTGCCTCTGGGACTTGTGGATGAAGAAAACAGTGAGGTGAAGCCAAGCTGCTCAGTGATTTATTTATGTGAGAGCATGGTACAAACATACTAACTAGCAAGAGCTGAATTTATGTTGTTAATGTATTATAAATGTAGATGCTGATCATTAAGAAGGTTTAGTTCATGGTACAGCATGTGTCTTTGTAAAACAGAAAGGCATGCAAGCTAGCTTGCCTTTATCACTAAGGGAGGTGCTGTATGTAGCCTGTTAGTAAGATGTCCTGACATCCTAGCCAGTAAAACAAAGTATTTTTTCCCAAGTGGAACAAATATATTCATTTATTTATTTATTTACAGTTTCATGACAGGGAAAGGTACCCTAAATTGAAGCTCATCCTCAGGTGTGACACAGGGACACAAGGAAAGGCAACAGTGGAAAAGTGGAAACAAATACAAAGTACCTATCATGTGAAGAACATCAGAAAATATATAATGCAACACCTGTATACAAGAAACTGGTGAAGGCAGAGTATGAGCATGTAGCAATAAACATATACTGTATATTGCAAGGTCATATCCATGGCCAGTGATACAGCAAAAAGCAATCAAGGAGAGGGGAGCAATGGGAGAACAGATAGTCACTAGAGCAAGGATTGATTTATTTAGTTAAAAATGTGGATACCAATATAGGGTTGAGAGAAGTGAGACAGCAGATGCAGTTAAAAGAGTGGAGATAAGGTAAGGCCCTGCCCACACCATAACTCTCAACTGTCCCTGATTTTCATGGACGTCCCTGATTTTGCCTCAAAATTTCACTCTGTCCCTCCTAAAAATTGTGTTTCCGTGACCAAACAGTGGTGGTTGTAAGCACAAAATAATGTCAAACATCAAAGTTACAGACTTGTTCTTCCTTAGAAAATGCATTTCACACTAAGCTCCTTATTTTACCAGCATCCTGAGTGGATATCACCAATTTTGAAGATGTGTTCCTGATTTTAGTCCTTGGCCCCTGATTCCTTTAAGCCTTGTCCCTGATTTATAAGCCAGGAGGTTGAGAGGTATGGCCCACACCATGCTTTTTAAACAATTTTAACAGAGTTAAAGCAGTTTGACAAGTTTATGTTCAGACTTTAGCATGATAAAATCCATACTACTGTACAATCCATGTTTTGAAACTGTGCTTTACCCCTTCTATGAGCTACTGTAGGTTAGAGCACCATTTCAGGACAACATGGTTGCCTTAGTCCGAGTTAGCAGCAGTATGGACATGAACTGAGTTCTAACTTGGGTTAAGGTAGGCATGCATGAAATGTAATTCTGTTTTTAGGCTATACACATCCAGAAAAAAAAATTAAGCACATAACTGAGCTCATTATAACTTAATCAATTCAATGCTCACTCTGTTCCCAGTGTTGGAAGCTGAATCCAATTTTGAGTACCCCAAGATGCACCACATCAGTAATTCCTTGAGTTAGTGCCACATGGGTGCCTTGGAATCATCCCAGAAGCACACAGTGTCAGAGCACACTCCAGATGCCCCAGATATCATGCTTAACACCACTTTCATTAATATTTGTGAAAAACCTTATCATAGTTTGGAGAGGGCCTGAGAGTCGAGTGAGGAGAGGGAGGTTGTTCCAGACAGCAAGGGGATGAAAAGAATAAGCAGACTGGCCTACAGAGTATTTTCAGTGAGGAATGTGAAAAGAGTGAGGAGAATGGAGGAGAGGTAAAGAGGAAAGGAGGTGAGTCAGTATTTAGCAAGAAATGAGTAGCTGTGAGAGAGGGAATGGGCATACAGGGAAAGGAGGAAATGGTCATTGTTTTCTCCAGGACGCAACTGGAAATAAGTCTCACCTCAGTGTGCCCTTCCCGGTCCCAAATTTTGAAAAAAAAAATGGTACTGTAAGTAACAATAAAGACAGTTAAAGCAAAATGGCAAAGAGAGTGGTGGAATGGGTCCAGTCTGGCGGAGATAGTTCTGGAGACCACTTTAAACCACATACACATAGTCAGACGCAAGCAGGATCATTCTGATAATGACAGTGCAGTAGACTGGAATTAGGAGGTAGAATTTGTTGAAGCATGGTGCTCTCAGCTTTGGTCAAAGCTTTTTCTTAATGACATTAATGTGGGAGGAGAAGCGAGAATTTGATCCATCCACTTTTCGAGATAATAAAAGTGAGAACTTTAAAGGGGAGTATCATAAAAATGCAGAATAATTTACTAAAACTATCAATTACATGAAACTAACAGAATAGTTTTCTCAAAGTACATTTCTTTAGATATCTGCTAAGCTCCTCTGCATTGCAAAATGTGATGCACTAGTAATAAGATACCAACATTGTTAACTTGCTTGGAGTCTCAGGATTGATCGGGTCATTTGGTCTGATCACTGTACAGTGAAGTTCCTGTTCGGGGCCCCCCTTGAGAGCCCTCCACCTGCAGAGATGGTTAGCTACCATCCTTTGAGGGGGTTGACCTCTGAGGGTTTTTTGGCAGTGGTTGACCTATCTAGTGTGGACAAAGCATGCATTGAGGGTGTGTGTGTGTGTGGCAGTTGATGCTTATAATAAGGCACTGTCTGGTGCGCTCGACTCCCTCACACCAGTCCATGTATGACCCGGGTCCCTCACTTGAGGTCCCCTTGGTATGACGGGGAACACAAGGCAATGAAGACCTTGGGTCGGAGATTAGAGCACTGCTGGTGGAAGTCCAGCCTGGGGTAGACAAACTGGCCCTACATGTGCATTATGGCACATACCAGGGGAAAATCAACCGTAAGAAGGCAGAATTTCTGTCCCGGGAGATTGCCGCCAGGAAGAACTGACCAACTGTGCTCTTTTGGATTGTGGACAGGCTTCTCCATCCTTTCTGTCTACAGCTGAAGATGGCCTTTTCAAATGCATTGTGCGAGGAGTTTGCTTGGTTCTTCTCGGACAGGGTGTCTGCCATCAGGCAGGGGGTTTCGCCAGCAGGCCAGAATCTGGCTGACAGTGGTCACCTTGGGTGTCTGGAGAGTACTTTACCTGGTGGGGGTGAGTTTAGACTAGTGGAGGTGGCTGAGGTCACTGAGATTGCTTCCAAGCTTCAGCACACCTTTTGTGAACTGGACCTGGTGCCAACTCATTTCTTAATGGGATGTGTTGACGCCATCAGCCCGGTGTTTGCCTTGATTGTCTGGTGTTCCTTGTCAGAGGGGGTCTTTCCTGATGTCTTGGAGGAGGCATTGGTGAGACTGCTTCTGAAAAAACCATCACTGGACCCTGACGTAAGTCAAATTACTGTTCCATCTCCAATCTTCCATTTTTGGGTAAGATTGTGGAGAAGGTGGTGGCACTTCAGCTTCAGGAGCATCTCGTGGCCCATGATCTATATGAGCCATTCCAATCTGGGTTTTGTGTGAGGCATAGCATAGAAACTGCACTAGTTCAGGTGCATAATGACCTCCTTAGGGCTAGAGATCAAGGGAAGGGGACAATTCTTGTCCTCCTCAATCTCTCTTCAGCATTTGATATGGTTGGCCACCAAGTGTTACTGGACCACCTAAGGGAATTCTACGGGCTTGCTGGCACTGTTATCTGCTGGTTTGAGTCTTATCTATCATACAGGAGGCAATGAGTAGTAAAGGGGAATTTCTCCTCCTCCTCCTCTGCCCTCCTGTCGTGTGGAGTTCCCCAGGGTTCAGTCTTGTCACCGATGTTGTTTGCCATATATCTATGCTGCCCCTGGGAGAGCTCATTAGGAAGTACAGTTTGGGTTTTCATTGCTATGCTGTTGATACCAAGCTGTGTCTTTCCTTTGCCCCAGAACGTCTTGTGCAATGGAAGTGCTTAACAGCTGCCTCGCTGAGATCAATGACTGGATAGTCTCCAGCTAGTTGTGACTGAACCCCAATAAGACAGAGGTACTGGTGGTACAGTCAAACAGAGAGCTTGATAGATTGACCTCTGGTGCAGAGACAAGGCTTTTTCTTGGCTCTGTGCCATTGAAGGCCTCCTCTAGGGTGTGTAATCATGGCGTTATTCTTGTCAGCGGATTGACACTTGAGTTTCATGTGGTGTCCGTTGTCCATACTAGTTTTTACCATCTGAGGAATAGCACCAGGATAAAACCACTAGTTCCACCGCTGGACCTCCCCACCTTGGTGCATGCCTTCGTGATGTCCAGGCTGGACTACTGCAAAGTGTTCTACCTCAGGGTCTCTGGGGGTACCCTGTGCAGACTGCAGCTGGTGCAGAATGCAGCAGCTAGTCTGTTGACAGGACAGCCTAAGTACTGTCATATCACTCTGGTGCTGCATCAACTGCACTGGCTGCCAGTTAGGTGGAGGGTCCTCTTCAAGGTGGGTTTACTCAGCTTTAGGGCCCCACATGGACTGGGCCCTAGCTACCTGAAGGACCTTCTTACACCTGCTGTCTCAGTCCACTCCCTCTGCTCCTCCTCTGGGGGTCTCCTTGCGATTCCCAGGATGACGTTAAAAACTGCAGGTGACAGAGCATTCAATGTCACCGCCCCCATCCTGCGGAATTCACTTTCTCCAGCTGTTAGAGGCCCCTTCTGTTGAGGTATTCAAGGCCCACCTCAAGGCCTTCCTGTATAATCAAGCCTTCCCAGACTGTGTTTTATAGCCATCACCTAGTCTTAGAATTTTAGGTTTAAATGTAACCCTTTGCTATTTTGAGATTAGTTATTGCTTCTGAGGGCAGTATTTATATAATCTTGTTTTAAATTGCTGGAAATGTTGTATTTTATGTTCAGAATATGTTGACTATGTTTGTTTATGATTGGTATAATGAAGTTCTGGTATGTTCAGCACCCAGAGCCTCAGGGATGGGTGTCTTCTTTAAATAACATTTGCCTTGCCTTGCCTTTTAATCTGTCAGCAAAAAAAGTAGTTGACTTGGTTCTGTTTTATTGGGGGGGGAGCAAAACCTCCCCATTTTCTCCTTGTCCCCCTCTATAGCAATCCACCAAAGCTGCCTGCTATCCTCTCACCTGGATGGTCAGCAAATACTTATTTTGCAAATGAAGCTCCTGCAGAAGGGTTGCTTTGGTAGCAGCCTGTGCCCTGCCCCATAATGCAAATACAATATGCTCAAATTTAATCAGACCAAGAGGAAGACTCAAGTCTAGATACAAATCCAGGGTTCCCAAGGGACAGAGCAAAGCACATTCTGCATGTTAATAGGCTAACAACTGCCCACTATCCAGCAGCAGTAAATGTTGAACTTGAACATGGGCAGTACATTTTGTGACTGATAATCTGCTGCTAGTGAGTTATTCAGGGGATTCAAAATACGTTGCAACCTCTGATAACATGGCAAAGTAAAAGATAAAGCAATATACATTCCATTGCATAATTACAGGGAATATATAGTAAGTTAACATTCTGTCAGTGTGGAAACCCTCTTTTAGTATATGTTCATTTAATTGAAGGTATTGTTCCTGTTTTTTCCACAAGCAAGAAGTAATCCTGCAAACTCTTGCCCCATGACATTTTATATGGAAAGAAATACTGTCACCTCAAGAAAGGTAGTAAGAAAATGATTGAGTCAACATTATTAATTTTCAAGAGCCAGACCAAAAGATGTACCACAGTATGTACATCACACTGGAGAATCAATCTAGGAAGAAGAATTGAGGTGGAGCAAGACACAGAAATAACTCACACAGCCTATGGGAATGAGAATACCTGTCATTGCTACAAGGCACATAGGTCAGGCAAGGATTATCACTGACATTGTTTGTGATGACAGACGAACGCCTTGCCCTGCCAGTCAGATGAAAGGCACAGGTAAATGCCAGGCTGAGGAGTGGTAGGGGAAAACAAAACTTTTCAAAAGAGTAATGATGACTTTCAGTAGTAAAACATTTCCTGTATATACTGTATATGGGGAGAGAATTAGAGAAAAAAAAAGAATTCTTGCTTTGTTTCTATAGATACTTCTGTTTGCATGTTTCATATGAGTTCATCATTACCGTCTTCTTCTCCTGGTTGGTGATGTCAAAGATAACCCTTACCCCACCACACCTCTCCCTCTTTTCTCCCCCTTCCCCTTCTTACTAGTGTAAGAGGCCTCCATCTCAACATGTTGCTCCTAAAATAGACCACCTGAGACTGTGAATTCAATAATTACAACCCTTTGTTCTTCTTGTCTCTGAGATATGAGTCTCTTCCAGGAATTCTGACACAGCCATTACCATTTATGATTACTGTTTTTATAGACAAAACCATATAAAAAGGGGAGCTGGAGTAGCCATTTATGTAGTTGTCTTCCTTAATTTCGAGGTATTATTTCTCACCTACACGCCCTCCTCCCATGAACTGTTTGTCTGCAAACTTTCCCTACCTGTTTTTGTTGCTGGTGTCTATGTCTGTCCACGTACAAACCAGACTCTATCCTTGCCCTTCTCTCTTCCATCATTTCTCTAACTGCAACAAGTGAACTCTTAGTTTTTTTGGTGATTTCATTTTTAATTGGTCCTTCCCTGCTTCAATAACTTACTCAAAATGTCCAAACCCTTCAACTCATACGACATATCTCTGAGCTCAGTTGTCTCAACCCCCACCTATTCCAACAGCTTCGTAATTGACTGGATCCTTTCACACCATTCCTACCACATTGTGGAAGCTGGCACCCTACCTGACACTGTCAGTGATCCCCGATGGACTACTGTGTGTGCAAAGTTCAGTACTGAAACCCCCCCTAAGTTCCCCAGTGGCTCTAGCAATATGAAAACAGGTTTGCAACACCTGCACCAGGTGTGAGCCACCACAGAGAGTGAGGATCATAAAGCAGGAGGATGGCAGCATCAGCAGGGGTGATTGGAGGAAGTCTGCAGGTCCACATGGAATCTTTTTTAATTTGGTTCAAGGTAGGAATCACCTGGTTTAGCCCAGATTTTACACAAATATATCTCATGTAACACAACTGTTTATATGCTGAGATATTCATGGTTAGGAATGGCCGAAGTCAGAAAAATTCTCTTTGCAAGGAATTTCATGTTTTCCCAACTTTGCTTCACCCACAGCAACACTTCACATTGTTTTCACTTAGCAAAGTGCTGACCTTTGCCCAGCAAAGACTACATGTAGTGGCACTTTGCCAGGGAACATGTTGGCAAAGTGCCACTATGCATAGATTTTGCCTGTCAAAGTAGCATATTGCCAGTGAAAACTGCTCAAAGGATTTCTTGTTTAAAAACAAAATAGTTTTCAGTTGTTGAACCCACCCACTGTGACATACTGTTCCTACCCTATCCTATGAGCCTGATCCATTAATGTCCCATACCCACATCCCTCCACCCTCTAGCAACCTATTCCCTCCTACCACCACATTCCTGGCAATGTTTGTATGATAATTAAGCAATAAGTTAGGGAAAGGTGGTATGTTATATATAGGATAAAGTATGGGTCTGGGTGTGTAACGAGAATTTACACACACCTGAGGGGTTTGATGCTAAATAAACCCCAAGAGCGAAGCTCGAGGGGTTTATGTAAAGCATCTAACCCTGAGGGTGTGTGTAAATTCGAGTTTCACACCCAGACCCATATTTTATTTTATATAATTGCTGGGTTTCCCTTTTTTTGCCTCAGCAATTGTATAAAATAAAATCTAGCTGTGCAGCCTGGTTCGCTGAAGGTGAAGTGCGTGGCTGTAGTCAGCAGTTTGATTTTGTAATTTTTTTTTTTATTTTGTGCACAGCACTGACTGAGCCAGATTTTTCTTTTTTAATGTACTTACCACCTAGTCAAGGTGGTGGTTTGCTGTCCCATAGCGGTTCCCTGAACAGGCATGGTATCGCGAAGCAAGGAAGTGCAGCGGGCGCCTGCGCACAGTGAGGAAAATCATGCGCGTGTTTGCCGTAATGAACACTCCTTCATTATGGCAAATTACACCACGGTTACCCTATGGGAAAAAAGGGAAACTGGTCATTTTGGTAGGATAACGGCCTGCCTAGGGTTGGTTGAAGCATAAGGTGAAGCTTAGTGCTTCCACCATCTGAAAAGGGCCATTAGCCCACCAGAACACACCCCCTTGAGTGCCTCATTGCGGTTATGAAATGGGTCCCTATCAGTACTATATAAATAAATTACTATTATCTCTATTTTATTTGACAAAAAAGATACAAAATATTGAATAAATCTTTGAAAAGAAAAAAAATAGTCCCATTTGAACATTGTGTTGTGACCACTTTGTCAGCAGGCGATGATAATGTTTTAAGCCTCAGTGTGTAAACCAAGACTGCTAATGCAGAGTGTCTCATTGGGGCACAGTAGGCTTTTCTGTTAAATTTAAAATAAAACACTCACAATAAAATATAAATTAAAAAAACATAAGGAAATGGTTTATTCATGGCACTGGGGAGCAGAGGCTAGCTGAGCTGAGATTAGAGAAAGGGAGACTTGAGCTGCCATGAGCGGAGGGCTGAATTCATCACAGACTGCCTAACAGACTGCATAGCAGGGCATCGGGAAAGAGGCAGTTAATTTAGTGCCGGGCAGGGTAGACATGGCTGCAGAACTGCTGTTCAGTACCCAGGCTGCTGGTCAGATTGGAAGGAGCAGTGGGTACTTGTAGTAAGTATGACAGCTTTTGTTTGTAAAGCAGCAGTTAATGTTTTCTGTTCTGTCACAGTCCATCCTGTCTTTCTGTGGTCAGGAGACAGAGTGGCCTAGCGATGGTGGTAAGTACAAAATACTGCTGAAAAACATGAGGACTGAAGAAAAGTGTTTAAAGTATATCTGAGTTTAGAGTGGGAGCAGTGCAAGGAAAATGTCGACATGGGATCTGAACTGCTGTTATGGGAGGGTAAGGTAGAGGTGCGAGTGGGCAGTCAGCAACAGCAACTAGGCAGTTAGCGACAGTGACTGGGCAGTCAGCGACAGCGGGGAGTGATATGACACGGCTGATTGCTGGTAAGGAGGACTGACTGTCAGGAGCTACTTTCATCCAGGCCATTGTACTACTGGGATAACAATCCAACTGAAAGCAGCTCTCAACCAATTAGGAGCCGGGATTCTTTATACCCATTTCATAATAATATATACAGTATATATATATATATATATATATATATATCCCCCCTCTTACCCATACCATGTCAGTAACATACAACCCATCTCCCTCACCTGTGCCTGTCCCCCCTGAGTCATAGAAATAATGAACTGCTCACCCCAACACCCTCCAGCACCCAGCCGCAATTCCTCCTCCTCCAAATCCCAAATTATGCAATGGAATAAACAATTAAATAAAGGATAGATCAGAAAACCTGTAATAAAACGCAAACACATTTAGTGCTGGAGCAAAATGTATTCGCTGTCCAGTACCTTGCTGTAGAATGAATAAATGATGATATCCTTACTTATAGAAGCACTAGATTGATCACCAATCATATGCTACTATAGCTGCGGATGTTATAATTTGTTCATTCTACCCTAGGACACTGAAGAGTGCATCTCTCTCTCACTAGACACTTTTCTAACAGGTTGTCTGATGTGTCCCTTATTTATTATGCTATTCTTTTAACTAATTTGGGCCTGGGATAGGAGGAGGGAGGTTGAGTGGTAGAGGGTGGTATGGTGGAGATTTCACTATTTATATGACTCAGGGGGACAAGCACAAGGTGTGGTGGTGGGTGGTGTGTTTCATACATGGCCCAGGTGAGGGAAGGGATACATATACATATATAGTGGGTGGGAATATGGAAAATTAAAGGGTCTGGGTGGTGGGAGGGGCTTCAAACAGTATCTCAGAGAAGGTGGGATGAGTTCCTCTTTGCAAAACCATTATTTGAACAACATTTGTCAATGCTGAATGTTCACTGCTGGGATTGCTGTTGTACTGGGCCTTGCTTGTACACATTTTTACTATATATTTACCTAGGATAGAGCAGATGAGATGCAATGCTTCATTTTCAGTGGTGCCCTGCTTTTACACATTGTTAGATTGTAATTACCCAGTATCGGGCAGCTGAGAGGCAATATCTACTTTTTAGTGGGCTCCCACATTTTGATCTCAAATAACTAACAGTCTTTTTATGCTCTGACATTATTATCAAGATAGGTGGAACTTTTAAAATCCCTTCCAAAAGGTGATTTCGCTGTGCGACTGTGGAAACAAGTTTCTCAGGGAATTTGAAAAATGACACCTGCCATGTACAGGAGGTGGGGTAACACAAGCGATATACTGAACATTAGGGCCCAAAATCTGCAAAAAACAGTTAGAAGCAAATGTTGGAAAAATTTGTTTCCTCATAACCTTAGTTTGTTTTTCATATTTCTGCCCCAAATTTTCATCACAATCATTTTATGACCACTCCTTCTGAGCATGACAGGTGTTATTTATAGAACAATGGATGAAACAACATTTTGCACCACTAGTGTTAAAACACCTTTTGGGTAGGATATGGGAAATCTCAGCTGTCATGTTCATGAGGTGGTGTGGAAAAAGGGCTATGCTGAAAATGTAGGGTCAAAATATTGAAAATTACTTCAGTTATGAGCATGCATTGAAAAATTGCAAAGTAGACACATAACTTTGCTGTTTTCTCATATTCTTACCTCAAGTTTTCAACATAGCCTTCTTATGAGCCCACCTCATAATAAGGGTAGAGAACATTTTCAAATCTTGCCCAAAAGGTAATTTTGTGCCACAAGTACGAAAACACATTCTGGCCAGGATTTGAAAAATGAAAGCTGTCACATTCATTAGGTGCTGTGAAGAAATGCCTATGCTGAAAATTAGGGGTCAAACTACTGAACATTACCAACATTACAAGCCTGCATTCATAAATTGCAACACGCTTGCATTCATAAACTTCAACATAGATTTATAACTTTGTTGTTTTTTAATATTTTTGCTCCACATTTTCAACACAGTCTTCTTATGAACCCTCCTCATGAACATTGGCAGACAAAATGCTGAACTCTTGCCTAAAAAGTGATTTTGTGCAGCGATTGCAAAATCACATTTTGGGGCATGAAAACACATTTTGGCCAGGATTTAAAAAATGGCAATTGTCGCTTTCATGAGGTGCTGTGAAGAAATGTTTATGTTGAAAATGTGGTGTCAAAATATTAAAAATTACCAAAGTTATGAGCCTGTGTTTGCAAATTTCAATGTAGGCTCATAATTTTGTTGTTTTTTTTTAATTTTTTACCCCAAATTTTCAACATAGCCTTCTTATGACTCCACCTCGTGAACCAAATCCAGCCTGAAAGGTGATTTTGTGCAGCGACCATGGAATTACCTTTTAGGATAGATGTGCCTAATTTCACTGCCATTGTTCATGAAGTAGGGGTCCCAAGAAAGCCATGTTGAAACTTTCAGGTGCAAATATTTAAAAATGACAAAGTTATACCACTAAAATCAAAACTTCATTGAAATAAAATTAACCTCATACAGCACCTGCTTTTCTCAGTTTGCGGTCTGGCGTAGAAGAGTGAAGACATGTCTGCAGTCCACAGAGGATTATGGCAGTGGACCCCCAATGGGTAAGTAAGGGCTTAGGGGTCTGAAGTGGTGGGTGCTGAGTGGGTGGGACAGGTGGAGGGACTAACAGCAGTGGCAGCAAGAGACATCAATGGATGTCTTTGTTTTTTTAAAGGATATGTTAAAAAAAAGAAAAACTACTTGGGACAGTTTTCTTTATTTCAGGTGGCAACACTGGGGGATTGAGCACTCCCAGTGTCAATGTTATGTTTGTGTGGGGGGTGGGTGGTGGGTGCTGAGAGGAAGGGACAGGTGGGAAGAGTAATGGCCTGATGTCAGCAGCAGATATTAAGGGACTTTTTTTGTTACAGGGTATATATAAAAAAACACTATAAGGGACAGTTTTCTTTATTTCAGGTGGAGACACTGGGGACTGGGCACCCCTGTGTCAATGTTATGTTTGTGGGGAGTGTGGGGTGGTGGGTGCTGAGTGGGAGTGTCAGGTGGGGGAACAGCAATGGCAGCGACAGCAACAGACATCAATGGATGTTTTTCTTTTGTTATAGGGTGTAATTCAACCTCAACAAACACCAAGTCCAGCACTCCCAATCTGTAAAGTGGAAGATGCAATTCACATAATTAGTAAATGATGAAGCTATGCTCCAAAACTATAAACTAGTGTGGCTTTATTAAACTTTGTCACAAATTGTGCAGTCACAAACAGAATAACACAGCTTCAGAAAATCTGGCCAGGTTATCCATTACTTAGGTGACCCAGTGGTTCATTCAATTACAGCTTCGTCAGGGGGCTCCTAGATGAAGCTGTAATTGGAAGAAGTACTGGGGTACATGGGTAACCTGGGCAAGGTACAAGGCTGCTATGTAGGAATGAAAAAAAGCAATTGTAAGGGAACAAAGAAATTATGAACTAGGACTGGTAGTTAAGATCCATGATAACTACAAATCATTTTCCACATATATAAATCATAAACAGGGGAGAAATGTTCAGGTTGGGCCCATGACAGATGAAAATGGTGAGATGATAACAGAGGAAAAACAAATTGCTGATAGGTTTAATAATTTCTTTGGCTCCATGTTCAATACAAAATCAGATAGTATGGCATTAAGTGGAACATAATTATACAAAGGGTTCCAAAAATTTTTAATCTGATTGACTGACTGGCATCTTTTACCCATGGTCAATCCTGTAATATACCAATGGGAAAAAGTGCCAGTCAGCCGTATCTCAATAACTAAGGAAAAAAAAAATCAGTTTGCGCCACCATGTTGATTTCTCAGTAAACCACAGTAGAGAACTGCAATGGAAAGTATCTATATGAACAACTACACTGGCCTTCAGAAACATTGTTTTCTATTATTATTATTAGCATTATTAAAACATTTCTAGACAGTAGAGCATCTAGATTTCACAGAGTGACTAGTACCCCCTTACACCTAAATATATTGTACATAACTTGAATATTAAAATGCATCATCTACCCAATTTAAATTTTCTAGACAGACTGACATCAGAACATTCTCATCCTTTCTTAATTTGTAGAAACAGAGGCTTCTCTAATATATCCCTTTCTCTCATTTAGTCATGAATTATTTTAAGTTAACTTTATTCTTCCAGATAATTCTAATTTTAGTAATAACTAACAAATAGGTTGCAACACCCCTAATTATTATTTCATCATTCGTAATGAACAAAACCTTCAGAATCAGACCTGTGTCTGTCTGTTGTGTAATATCCCATAGGAGTTGAAGATATTGCACCCTAGGCTACAAGTACCATTCATAGTTAAAAATTACATGATACAAGTCTTCTATGTGGAATTGGTTACAGCTACAGAAACAAGATTTGTCATTAGTAATCCCTTCATATCTTGCTTTTAAGACATTACTGGGAAATATCTCCAGATGGTATTGCATGTATAATTTTCATGTTTTATTATCTGAAAGAACATCCAGATAATGTCTATAATAGTGCAGTATATCATTCTGCACTATCCAATGAGAAATATGGAGTTTAGTAATATTCTCTAAGTCACATAGTTTATGATATTCTACTAACTTGTCTGTGACATACCTCTGATATTTCAGGCTTATGGTTATGCCTTTGGTGTTGTAATATTCAGATTTACCAAGATCAGTCATTTTTAGAATCATCTGTACCCTTTGTAGCTGATTTACATTCAACAAATCATTATCGACCCAATATGTCTTCTCCTGTAGACATATGTGAGGGATTCGGTGTTTTCTATGCTGAAGCAGTCTAATTCAGTAGTTCACTTTTTTGGCATAAAAAATATCCTGCTATGCCTGGTAAACCTAGCTCAGCTCTTATAAGTGCAATGGGTACTGAGTTTCCCAGACCCAGAGATGCTTTCAGTAATTTATTCTTAGATCCTTCAATAACTTCAAATTTACCAGTATCCCGGACTTTAACATTATAAAGTGCTTGTGCATTATAATTTGCTTTTAAAGCCACTATAAGAGGCCTAACTGTATTTCCACTATACTTCCTATTAAATAGAATAAGGGAGGTTGCAGTCTGTTTCAGTTTTATTTTCAGTAATTTAATGTGGTTAAACCAACTGCCATCATTAGAGAATGTGAGTCCTAGATATGTGTACTGTTTTCCTGTATCCAGCTTTTTCCCACCAATCTGTGAAGTTCTTTCTATACATCTACCACCAAAAATCATGATCTTATTTTTTGTTTCATTAATTTTGTGTGAATGGTAAGATGCATATATATTTAAGAATTTTAACTTTTTTTGTAATCCAGACTGTGAGTGGGAAAACAGAACTAAGTCATCCGCATAAGCCAAGGCTGCACAATGCCTATTCAAAATTTTTGGGGAGTCAGATTCACTTATTTCTAATTGCTGCAACAAATTATTTATAGGAATACAAAAAAGAAGTGGGGCCAGGACACAGCCCTGTCTGACTTACTTAT
Organism: Neoceratodus forsteri; assembly: GCA_016271365.2. Lineage (NCBI taxonomy): Eukaryota > Metazoa > Chordata > Ceratodontiformes > Ceratodontidae > Neoceratodus > Neoceratodus forsteri. The sequence goes on along the minus strand of CM057454.1, from coordinate 692,119,732 downwards.
TGGTGGGGAAATTAGCTGATAACTGTCCAGATCTTCCTAGTCTGATCTGAGCCCATGTCCCCATATATAGTTCACTAATAATGGCAGTCAGGGAATCTGATATACCCCATTGTTTTATTTGTTTCCGTAAAGTATTACATGCAATCATAGCAAATGCTGAAGTAAAATCTATAAAAGCTGCATACGATTTCTGCTTTTTTAATTTAACATAATTCTCAACTAAATGTTCAAGTATAAAACAGTTATCGGTAGTGGAATAACTCTTTCTAAAGTCAGCCTGTAATTCTTATAAATCTCTCAAGTTGCATATCTGTTCTTTTAATCTGCTAAAATAACTTTTGTAAAGATTTTACACATATTGTCCAGAAGTGATATAGGTCTGTACATAGCAGGATTTTTCTTATCACCTCTCTTATATATGGAGATAACCAGGGTCCCTTTCCAGGAGGATGGAAATACTAGTATGGTAAAGCAGTTATTAAAAAATGCTGCTAAAATTTTAGCCCACATTGAAGGAGCGTCCAGAACTACTTCAGCTGGAATTAAGTCCTGGCCTGGAACCTTTTTTCGTTTTAGGGCAGCAGTTGCAAAATACACTTCAGATATTGACATTTCCCTAAATTGCATAATGTCTGGTTTATTTGTTTCTAATATAACATCTATTGTTGAATCATAGAAAATAGCCGAGTAATATTCAGCCCATTCACACACTGAAATATGAGTCAATCTCATATTTTTATTTGTCAGTTCCTTTTGCTACTAAGAGCCAATATGATTGAAAGTCATTCTTTTCTATTGTTGTTAACATTTTATTCCATTGCATAAGCTGATATTCCTTTTATTTTTTATCCAAAAATACTTTATAACTTTTCAAGGCTTGGTTAAGAATCTTACTTTTATTTCTTAGTTTGTTATTTTTAATGTTTTTTGATGAATTGAGTAAGTTTGTTTTTTCCAATCGACACAGCATCAAACCATGTGTTCTGAGTACAAGTCTTAGAACCTTATGGTATTACATTATTGCCTCAAGACAGTTATGGAACAGCGAATACATGAGAATTGACTAATGTGGTGACTTTGTTGGATGGAACACATAGTAATGTAAAAATGTGTACTGTTTACCAGTATTCATCTATATTTCCCTTGAATGTTATTTGTTCGATTGAGACATGTCTTGTTTTTGTATTTATGTATATGCATTTAATGTTATTGTAACTTGATACTTTAAACAGGTGCACCTTGCGAAAAGGGCATACATAGCCCTAATGGTGGTATCACTGTATAAATAAATGTTATCTACTACTACTCTACTAAATAGTTCAGTTCTTCTCCTGTGGTATCATTGCTTAGTAGTTTCTTCTTGAGAATCACTCCATCTAATTTTAATATGATCCCTTATTTCCATCTGGGGCAATACATGTTTTATAATCTCCTGGGGCACTTGTAAATTAGGTTTAAGTATAATTGGGAAATGATCACTTTCTACACACTTAATTACCTTACAATATTAAACTGTATATCCCCTCCACAGACTATAGTCTATTACAGAAGGACCATATACAGAAAGGTGAGAATAATTCCCTGGCTTGTCCCCTTGTATTCTTCCATTCATTAGTGTAAGAAAATGAGTAGAGATCAAATTAATTCATTTATTTCCTGCTTTGTTGACTTTTGAATCAAATGAGGCTCTATTGTATGTATCAGCATTATCATAACACCAACTATGAAGAGTATTCTTGGCATATCCACCATAGTTACCAATTCTGGCATTGAAATCTTCACAGAGAATAACATAATCATATGTAGATGTGGCCCAGATTTTATATATGTGATCATCCAATGTTTCCCAAACTTATTCTGAGTAAAACTTAGAAGTTGATGGAGGTATATAAGTGCTTTATTTTTTCTCTGTAGCAAAGTGTTTCTTACAGGGTATATCTTCTGTTAAATTATTAGAGGTAGTGCTTACATTTTTGTGACTTTTTATCATTAGGCTAAGCAAAATTACTGTTTGCCACTATTTAATTTATTTTTTTTTCTTTTTGCTGAAAGGTTTTGGGTTTATCTCAGTTTCCTTCTCATATTGAAGAAGCTAATTGCTTTCCTGCCACAGTTCTTCCAGGGGATTAGATATGTAACTGGGGGGTGAAGCTGACAAACTGTTGGTAACTTCCAACAGAAGGAAAGATTAAAAGGTCAGGTTAGTTGATATCCTGAAGATGGAAGACTAGGTTTGCTGGCAAAGGCACCTAGCTTCACCTGAGCTCTTTTCTTCTAGGTTGCTTGAATGTACAGAGCAAAGAACCTTACCAGAGCAAGGACAAGGATTAAGGCTTATTTTGGCTAGGCAGATTTACTGTGTGTTATTTTCTTTTGTACTCACAGGGATTGTTACTGTTTGTTGCTAGCATTGTTTTGCTTTATTTTTCTCTGATTCAAATTGTTGTTGCTGGGTATACCTTCTGCTGCATTATTACAGGGTGTAGCTACAGGTGTGTGCTTACAGATTACTACTGTAATCTTCTGATTCAAATTCTCTTTTGCAAGGTATATCTTGTGTTACTGCTTTATTTTTCTCTGCAGCAAAGTGATTCTTACAGGGTATATCTTCTGTGAAATTATTAGAGGTGGTGCTTTACAGGATTTACAGTTTTATCTATCATTAGGATAAGCTTTCAGGGCTACTGCATTTGTTGTTGGCTGATTGTTTCTGCTCTTACCTCTTTGTTTCTTTTATCTGTGGTACTTCTTTTTCATCAGGGGAAGGGCCCAGCCACTGACCCCCATCCCCAACCACCCTACACTACACTCCTTTTACAGGGTAGCACAGTCATGACATTTCCTGTAGCAAAGCAGGAAGGGGTGGATCATAGGGGTATCCACACAGTGACCTAATTTACAGTGGCACAAGTATTTTAACATGTTATAACAAGTTATACACAAGCAAACAAACAAAACACAAAATCAAACTTTTGCTTTCATTTTCCTCCTTCTAATTACTCTGACCAGGTTATAAACCCAGCAGCTTAACTGGAATGGATATTACTAAATGAAGGTGCTGCGGGACACTTTTCAGAAGGGCAGTTTTACAGGATTTAGGACACTGTCCTACATGCTGGGCCTTTGGAGATCTAAGGGCTCTGCTCCAGGCAGCATGGGCAGAAATTGTGTGCCTCAAATTGCATATTCATGAGGAAATATACGATAAGAACTGCCCGCAATTTCCCCAACATCCAACAGAAGCTCATCAACTGCAGAGGGTAGTTGGTCCAGGAGGTTGTCAGGTGGTTAGGAGAGGCAAATCAGGTGACCCATCACTCGGTGCTCTCCAACATATGATCTCCACAAACAATATAAAAACTACAAACGGGTATCTGCCTCTATCTCCAAAATCAAACAAAGGGGCAGAGGATACTGCAGAGCAGGACACTGCAGCACAGGAGCAAGCACAACAAAAACTTGCCCAAAACAGGAACCAAAACAAAAAAAGCAAAAAGGAAATCCCAAAAACTTCTGATCATAGGAGATCCTTGATTCAGGGAGTTGATACCTATCTTCAGCCAGGGGTAATGGTCAGATGTCTTCCAGGTACATCAGCATTGAGAGACACTGACCACATTGCTAAAACTGAACAGGAAGTAGAAGAAAACATTGACATCCTGGTACACATAGGAACTAATGGTCTTGCCAGCTGGTCACTTGTGGAGATCAAGGAACACCTGACCAGGCTGGGTGACAAACTATAATTTATTTCATCTGACATCTCCTTCTTTGAGATCCTGCCAGTCTGGGATAGGTGGGCAGATGGACAGAAGGTCAGAGAAGAAGAGATGGGGGAGTTAAACATGTGACTGAAGGGCTGGTGCCAGGAAAAAGGACACAAATTTGTAGGGAACTGGCAACATTTTTGGGAGTGAAAGTTCTTTAAATTTGATGGACTGCATCTGACTAAGGAGGGAGTCAGTGCATTGGGGCAGACGTTTGATGTCTTTGCAGAATATTTAAAGTAGCAAATGGGAAGGGGGTGCAGCACCCGATATGTCAAATGGGAAGAACACTTCTCCCCCCTCAGCTAGTGATCAAACAGGAGTTCAGCATGTTTGAAGTTCATTTGCTTCAGCAGGTAAGGAAAAAGGTCCCGCTCCCCATACGACACACAGGGGAAATGCCAGACCTCACCCAAAAACTAATACACTGAAATCTGGCCAATGGAAAATCATGTACACAAATGCTCACAGTCCGGGAAACAAGATCCCAGACCTGCAGGCAATAATGACAGAGGCTAAACTGGACCTAGTAGCCATTAGTGAGACATGATTTACCAGTAACCACACTTGGGAGACTTCAGTACCTGGCTATGTACTGTTCAGAAGAGACCAAGGTGCAAAAAGGGGGGGGTGGAGCAGCCCTTTATGTCGATGAAAATATCAAAGATACAGAAATTAAAAATACACATAAGGAGCCAGAAGAACTGTGGGTCACCCTGGAAACAGGAAATGGGACAGTCATACAAACTGGGGTTGTCTACAGACCTCCAAACCAGGGGGGAGGACATAGACACATTCCTGTTAGAAGATATACAAAACATGACAGCTAAAGGGGAGGTTCTGATTATGGGAGACCTCAACATGCCAGATACAGATTGGTCAAGACCAGCAGGAACATCTGCCAGAACTAGACACATAGTGGATTCCTTGCGGGGGGGCCTCAAACAACTGGTAGAACAACCCACAAGAGATAGGGCTATCCTCGATCTAGTACTGACTAATAGGGAAATGATCACAGATCTCCAGGTAGAAGGTCACCTGGGAGCCAGTGTCCATCACATGGTATGGTTCAATTTGGCATTAGAACTAAATCATCCCATTCCAAGGCAACAATATGGGACTTCAGAGGAGCTGACTTGGATAAGATGGCCAACAGAGTTAAGCTGGCCCTGGCAAAAAGAAATAAAGATGAGGGGTACAGTGAAAGTGGGCAAGCATTAAGGATGCAATACTTGAAGTAACATTCCATTGTGTTACAGAGAAAAGAAAGTGCAAAAAGAAGAAGGAACCCACTTTGGTTCTCAAAAACAGTAGCAGAAAAGGTCAGAGCCAAAAGGTTGGTCTTCAGAAATATAAGGGAATGCAGCGGGATGATGATAGGGAGGCATACCCAACTTCCCTAAGGGAAGCAGGGGAAGGCAGTAAGGCAGGCAAAGGCCCAAACCATGGAAACACTAGGACAAACAGTAAAAGAAAGTGACAAGGCTTTATACAGATACATTAGTGAAAGGAGAAAGTCCAGAGAGGTTATTGCTAACATCAAAGGGGATAAGAGGGTGTGTGAGGAGGAGGACCATGTGAAAACATCTATCCTAAATAGTACTTCTTCTCAGTATTTACTGAAGAGAAGGTAGGGCAGGGCCCACAGCTCAGCACCATGGACACAGGGGGGGCAGGAGGTGTGCACTAGTCCCTTCACAAAAGAAAAGGTCCTACAAGACCTCGATAAGTTCAGGGCAGACAAGGCAATGGGACCTGATGTAATATATCCCAGGGCACTAAAGAAGCTAAGGGTGGAACTAGCAGAGCAATTATCAGAACTGTTTCTTGAGTCTCTGAGCACAGGAGAGGCCCCAGAAGACTGGAGAAGGGCTAATGTGATCCCACTCCACAAGAATGGTAGCAGGGAGAAGGCAGGGAGCTACAGACCAGTCAGTCTTACCTCAGTAGTGGTCAAGATTATGGAGGCACTCCTTAAGGAAAGGATAGTGCAACACCTGGAATCCATAGGAGCACAGGCTCCAAGATAGCATGGGTTTACAACAGGAAAGACCTGTCAAACTCATCTTATAGATTTCTTTGACTGGGTAACCAGAGTGGTGGACCACGGGGGAGCAGTTGATGTTGCCTACCTTGACTTCAGCAAAGCTTCCGATACTGTTCCACATAGAAGATTGATTAATAAGCTGGGTAGTCTTGGGGTGGGTCAGAAGTTGGTCAACTCAGTGGCAAACTGGTTGATGGGCAGAAAACAGAGAGTGGTGTTAAACGGTATACAGTTAGAAGAGATGCAAGTCACAAGTGGGGTACCTCAGGGATCAGTCCAGGGGCCAATCCTCTTCAATATCTTCATCAGTGACATTGCAGATGGACTGGTGGGCAAGGTTTGTCTATTTGCAGATGACACCAAGACCTGCAACAGAGTAGATGATCCATATGGGGTGGGCAGAATGAGAAGAGATCTGGATAAACTGGCAAAATGGTGGGAAAAGTGGCAACTGGGGTTTAATGCAAAGAAGTGCAAGATCATGCACATAGGGAAGAGAAACCCTGAAGTCACCTATAAGCTGGGAAGGGAGTTGCTGGCACTCACAAGGGAAGGAAGAGACTTGGGCATCATCATCACAGATGACCTGAAATCATCCAAGCAGGCCACTAGAGCAGTAGGTAAGGCTAGGGGGATGTTGGAGTGTATTAGTAGGGGTATTACAAGTCATATGAGTGAGGTAATAACCCCTCTTTAGAAGACACTTGTTAGGCCCCATCTGGAGTACTGCATGCAGTACTGGAGGCCACACCTTCACAAGGACACTAACCAAATCGAGGCAGTCCAGAGAAGGGCAACCAAAATGGTGCATGGACTGCATCAGAAAACATATGAGGACAGATTAACAGAGCTCAATATATATACCCTAGAGCAAAGGAGGGAGAGAGGTGATATGATTGAAACATTCAAACACCTTAAGGGCACTAACAAGGTGAAAGAGTCTAACATGTTTCAATATAAGAAAAATAGCAGGACAAGAGGACGCAGCATGAGATTAGAAGGAGGCCGATTAAAGAGTAATGTGAGGTTCTTTTTCACAGAAAGGGTGGTGTATGCATGGAGCGACCTACCTCAGGAAGTGGTGTATATGAATACAGTGCAGGGCTTCAGACAGGCATGGGATAGGCATAAGGGAGCAATAAAGATGAGTATGAATAGATAGGCCATTGACAGAGCAAAGGCCGATGGTACATTCATAAGGTAAAAAAATAAATGGGCAGATTGGATGGGCCTTGCGGTCCTTATCTGCCATCAACTTCTATGTTTCTAGGTTTATAATACATAATTTGTATTGATAAAACTGAACATAGATTAGCACCATATTTAGATTAGAAAACATTAACTCAGTCCAAGTATGCTTATCTAATTTCACTCAAGTGACTAAACCCCCAGCATATCTTCCTGAATTCGCAAGATTCTGTCCTGGTACATGGTACCCTTGGTACCCATTCCTTGCTGCATCACTATCAGGTGAGTGCCAAGTTTCCTATAAGCATATTATGGCATGCCTATCTATGAAGTCTAACCAATCCTTATATGCAAATTTTGCATGTAGCCCTGATAAAGTCCAAGTAAGGAAAATACATTCATTTTCCCTTTGGATATTATTCGTCAATTGTTTTTTTGTTTGTCAATAACTTGACAGATCTAATACTTCAAATCTATCCGAAGTAGTGACATTGTACAAAGTTTCCACACATGAATTATTTCTATGTTCTCCATCTATTTTCTGTCTGACTGCCCTAGTCTCATGTGTAACCTCTGGGATATATGTCACAGACTGGACTAAGAGCAGACCCATGGTGTCTAAGAGGCCTGCACTGCCCATTATTTTGTCAAACAGACTCTGATACTGTACTGATATCAGTATCTGATCGCATTCTTGATCGGTTCCATTTCTGGAAACCGATACAGCATCCCAATTTTCTATGGATATATTGAGTAACTGTTCTATCAGATCTATAAATATCTGTTTAAGTTTGTTGTCATTTTTATTTTTGATGCTAGTCACGCCATAAAGCAAGACAGTGTTTATCACTTTATCATCAGTCTTGTCCCTGAGTCTATTTTTAGTTTGGCATATTAACTCACTGTCTACTATGTAAAGGCCTGTTTTATCTAAAACAGTTGTGTTTTGAAGTACTAAATCAGCCAGTTCAGAGTCTTTAACCATTATATCCACTTGTCCATTTTTTTGATCAGATTCCCAGCTATGAACTTTTGTGATTTCAGCTTTAGCTGAGTCAATTTTCAATGCCTGTGTGAAGACACTGTATTGGACATTCTTAATTTTTTCCACTTTCTCTTTTGGTATTGTTTTCAGTCCAAAGATGCTAATTTGTTTCCCAAATGGCTTGTGCTTTTTGGGTACACTTGACATCTTCCCGTTTATGTATTCCACATCATAACCATATTTCCTGAGTGCCTCGTTGTTAATCCAAGTGTGATTTGCTATTCTGTGGACTTTACAAAAGATGAAAATACAGTCTGCCCCTTTCTAATCTTGATCTTTTCACATCTGTACAAAATCATGCTCTGTTACATCAGCCCTCATTTCTGCCCTAAAAAGGTTCACAATCTTACTTTTACTGTCACTTGAGATGTTAATTTCTTTGCACTTATACCCATATGGGGCCAAAATTGCACAGTCATAGGGTCTGCACCAGAAGACATATGAAGAAAGACTAAAGGAGCTTAATATGTATACCCTTGAGGAAAGAAGGGAGAGAGGGGACATGATAGAAACTTTCAAGTACCTCAAGGGAATCAACAAAGTCCAAGAGGGTAGCATCTTTCAGAAAAAGAGATGTGCAAGAACAAGGGGGCACAATTTGAAGATAGAGCGGGGACGGCTCAGAGGTAATGTGAGGAAGTATTTTTTCACAGAGATGGTTGTGGATGCATGGAACAACCTCCCTGAGGAGGTCATGGAGTCAAGAACAGTGGGGGAATTCAAAAATGCATGGGACAGACATAAGGCAGTCCTAGTGGGCGGTAGAAGGAAGTAAGCTGTTGGTTAACTAGGATCTGCAGCTTATCTGTTAGGTAGGAAAATGGGCAGACTAGATGTGCCAAGCGGTCCTTATCTGCCATCACATTCTATGTTTCTATGTTTCTATGTCATCAATATCAATTAGGCCCTTGATCACTCTGTACCATTTTGCTATTTTTATCATTCAAGCATCCGCTTGAGGAGGGAGGCACTTCCTCCCTTCTGGTTGAATAATTTTTTATTGTTTCTTTAGCTTGGGTACTATACCAATCCTCTCTAAAGGATTTCTGGTCAGTATCAAATTTTGTGAGCTGTTTTTTTATTTCATTCAGTGCATATAATGCATGTTTCACTTTTGTTTCATTTACAGTATCTGTGTTGCTATAAGAATCCAATACCTCTAAGGTGTACCTATCCTTTTTTTCCAGTGTGGAATCTGTTTTCTATTTTCATTAAGTTGTAATATCTGATCCATTCTATTACCTACAGTACATCTGTAGTTGTTCTACTTTGTAAATGTGTCTGTTTTTCCATGCAGCACTTTTCTTTTCCTTCTTTGTTTGTACCTTTCTTTACTCCCTTTTTCCTTCCTGTTTTTCTCTCCTTAACTTTATTCAAATTTATTTTGGGCATATCTGGTATATGGATTAAAGAAAATTCTGGTCGAATTATTTATGTTTTCTCTAAGACAATTGATGACCTTATTCAGGATTTCATCCAGCCTACATCCATTAATACTGTAGCAATATTTTCCTTCAGATTATCCATTTCATATCTGAAGTTAACAGGTTGTTCTATTATGGCTAAATGTGCAGCATAAGGGTTGCTTACAAACTTTTTAAAGTCTTCACTGAGGTCAAAAGGATAATTTTGAACAATGCTATCTGCTCCTGAGTATTTAGAGTGTAATTTCCCCATGTCATGTTCTTTGTCAGGAGTAATATACTGCTTTAGCCCATTTATATTTTTTTGTAAGTCATTAGCAGTATTTTTTAAGTCTTCATGCCAGGTAGTTTTCTAATTAGCCTAAGCAAAATATTCTGGTGAAAGATTTAGAGACTTAGAATGGCTACATGCAAATGGAAAGATCTTTGATCTACTTTCAGTTCTATCTCATTATTTATCACTGTATCTACTGCAGATAAAGATTTACTACTATGCTCTTTATATGACCCACCCATTGTTACACCAATCAAATCCAGAGTAAGTGATAACACAGTAACTTCTTCTGCAGGACTGTTGTTTTTGGATACTGATTTAACACTAGTATAGGTATCCTCAATTGCAATTACCTCCTGCAGCCTTTCTACTGGATTAACTATTTTACAGTGCTCTACAATTCTAATCTCCTTACTGGCATCAGATTGCCATGGCTTTTTAGCTTTCTTTGGTTTAAAAGCAATTGCACTTTTTACAGTCTTTGCTTTGCTATTGGTTTTGGTCTCCATTTTTGCTGTGTAGTTCCGTTTTCCTTTTCTAGCTCTGGCTCATATCTCTTTGGGAGTTGAATGATTACCCATGGGATTCTGTGATATTTTTTTGTTTAGAAAATCACTTTCAGTTGTCTCTAATAGACTAGCATTTTTTCTAATGACTATATCTTTCATTAACCTGGCAGATTCAATCTTTACTATTTGAGCTTTCTTCCTGGTTAACACCATTTTATCAACTTGATTTAGCTGTATACACTCTTCTAGTAAAAGTAGTTTCAGAGAAACTGTCAAATAAAAGTCCAAAAAATAGAAACATAATAAAATTCAGACTTATTAAATGCTAAAATACCTGCTGCAGCTTATGTAGATCTATAAGGCATACAATACCCGTTATACAAAAATGTAATTAAACTGATCTACACACCATTATATAAATTCAGTATTTATAAAATCATTCAAATAAGCCTCAGAGGCAATTATAAAAACTTCTGAGTCCATCTAACCCATGCTGTTATCAGTGTGACAGCGTAGCAATGGGAAAACAGTCCACAGTTCTGTAGTTTATGAGGTGGATATGATTTTTCTTTTTCTCAGAATGAGCAAGATGCCCTTCCCATCCAGTACTCCAAAGGCTCTCTGTACAAGGTCGTATGCTCGAATCAGACTGTTTAATTGATGCACTCCAAAGTTGTTGTTAATTTAGGCTTCAAACATTACCTTTGTTGCTTCTGTAGATTCTCAAAATACCCTCTAAGTTTAAACAGAAAGACAGGAAAAACAATCATGTTTGTACCAGTTAGTGTAATTCACTCAAAGCCTAGATATTCTGAATGTTCTAAATACTCTGACTCTAAATTACTTTATATGTCTTTATATATACATACATATATATATATATATATATATATATATATAGACCCCACGTTTCATATGACGCAAAAAGTTACAGAAGCAGTAATAAAAAAATAAAGCCCTAAGGCATACACTAATAATTGCAATATACCAGTAACTAAGTACAAATTTACACTGAACTTTAAAATATATGGCTTACTTGTTAGTTTGCTTGTCAGTTACAGGTTCTCTGTTTGCTACTAGGTCACTTCAAGATTTCAGAGATTTCAAGCACTGAGCATAGAATTCACCTTCTGTAATTGTGGAGTTTAAATGTTCTTAGTGGGTCAATGAGAGCTGGCAAAAAATAGCACACAGATAGCACACCACATAAAAAGAAAATGTCACTACGTGCTTTCTGCCATTTTAGCTCCATGTGTAACTCTGCACTTTTTCCCTCCTCGAACTCTGAAAAGCACAAGAAATTAGCTGCAGTACGTACCTCTAAAGAAAAGCGAAGCTGCTCAAGTCTGACTATCTGAAAAGCAAAAAGTCAGTATTTTTAACTAAACAGCTTAAACAGAATAGGAATCAGCCTCGAGCTAAACAGTTTTTGACTAATTGCAGGTTGCCTCTTGCTTCATGCTTGCTATCATGTTGCTTAAATGATGATTTAACTAAAAGCTCCACAGGTGCATTCATATAGAGAGGAGCCACGTTCATAAGCTTAAGTGTGTATTAATATGTAAAAGACAAAGAACCTCTGTGCTCAAACACTGAGGCAAGGGTTACCTCAAAGGGCATTTGGATGGGAAGCCAAGTTTCAAGAAAATACAAAATCACACATGCCCACACAATGCAAAACATCATGGGCTGCATATGCAAATCACCACAGAATGTTATGCTGGTCCAACTTTAAGCAGAATTGCATGGTGCCAAAAGGCCTCTTACACATTTTGCAAAGGGTGCTAACAGAAGACATAGACACGTGTTTCGTCCTACCAGGACTCATCAGTATGCCTCATCTGTTTGACACCCCAGTGGAATGGACCAGCTACCCTTAGACGGTGTGTCTTGGATATGTTGTGGTGAACCCATTAAAATAAAAAACTATTTAAAAGACAAAGAACCTCTGTGCACAAACACTGAGGCAAGGGTTACCCCAAAGGGCATTTGGCTGGGAAGCCAAGTTTCAAGAAAAATCAAAATCACACATGCCCACACATACTAATATGTATGCGTGTACATGTGTTAATATGAACAAGGTCTGCTATCAATTACTGTATTTTACCAAGCATACTGCCTGGTATCATATGACTTAAAATATATATTTTTTTAAAATAAATAAAACCCTATGTGAAATTAAAAAGCTGAATTTGCCCAGCGCCTACACATAAACAATAAACAACATAAACAAAATGAAATCCTATCCAGCAATCTATGGTTGAAACACAAAATTACAAAGTTTACAAATTGTACTTAAGAGAAATAAATATGGAGATTCAGATTATCAGTCTCCAAATTGAAGACTGAAGTTTCCTTTTTCAATGTAAAGTTAAAAGCTTCTGAATATTAGTGAATACATCCCTTAAGTTACAGAACACTGAGAAAACAACAGGTTAGAGTTGAAACAGCTATTCATTTTGGTGCAGTCCTTCAGTCAGGTCCTTGAGCAGTCCCCAGCAGCCATCCTCTCTCCTCTCAGTCCAGCCAGTCCGACGCTGTTCGGCTTAGTCTGACTCCACCTCAAGGGAAATCCCCCAGTCCACCTGTGGGCCTTCTTCCTCAGGAGAGAAAAAAACAAAACCCTACAAAGGTGCATGACAGAGGCTTGCAGAAAGCTGATCTGGTAAGAAGACAAACCTCAAAGGCTTAGGTGGCATATATTTTGTAAAATTTTAATGCCCAAAGTCTCCCTGCTTCTCTGGGCTACTCCTCAACCCAGAGAGTGATAGCAAGCATCTGTATCTCACAACTTGTCTAGTGTCCTATAGATCAAGTAACTAAAAGCAATTAAATGTTTCTTTTTTATTTCTTGTTAAAAAATAAAGGGTGACATTGTATAATCACAATGAACCACTCCTGCAGCCTCATGGCCAAACCACACCAAGCATTGGTAAATCCCAGCATAACCCACACCCTGTGGTGGTTTATTGCATAAATAAGAACCTCACCAATAACTTTACAAGAGAGAGACATTAGAGTAAGATTGCAGGGTTTGGACCCTAATAAAACACCACTGCCAGATAGTCTACATCCTAGGATGATCAAAGAACTAATCTGAGGATTTGGTAGGACGAAAGGCATCAGTAATTCCCATTAATGCTGTGTGGAATGCAGAATTCCGTGGGTGGAATTAGTGCAGAATGACCATTCCATGGGTGAAATTTCTGCCAGAATTTTACTTGTTTGCCTGCAGAATTCCATCTACTGTGATCCACAGAATAATATTCCACAGAACATTATTTTATCCACGGAAAATTATTCCACAACAATTTACGCAGAATATATTAAGATCCATGGAATAATTTTTTGCAGAACAGTGATTTTTCCACAGAAAATTATTCCTCAAGTATTTTATGCTGCAGAATTCTGCCATTCTGTTTCCAGCAGAATTCGGCAGAATTTTGGTGGAATTTTGACTATGACGTAGAATTTTGTTCTGTTGAAATTTGAAAATTCTGTACAGCACTAATTCCAATATATAAAAAAGGCTGTAGGAATTACTGCAACAACTACAGACCCATTAGCTTAACATCGGTATTATGTACAGTTTTTGAAGGGATTTTTGAAGGAAGAAGTTGATGGGTTTTTTTTTTTATAAGGTTAGCAGAGCACTAGACAATGGAAATCTTGTGGATGTTGTATATTTAGACTACAATAAAGCATTTGACAAAATCTCCCATGATGACCTTGTCAAGGTCCTACTTAACATGGGATTACATGTAAACTTAGTTTCCTGGACAGAATCATGGCTTACAGGTAGGAGACAATATGTCTGCTAGAGGGGTTATAAGTCAGATTGGGTGGATGTTTCTAGTGATGTACATCAAGGGTCTGTGTTGGGCCAATGTCTTTTTAACATTTACATGCCATCAATGAGGTGCGGAGAATGTGTATGAATCTCAACATTCACAGATGACACAAAACTGGGCTCTGTGATACTAAACAAAGAGGATGCAGAGAGAATGTAGGGTGAACTAAGTAGTACAGAGAGATGAGCCGGCAAGCATAGTTTGGATTTCAATTATATTTAATTATAACAAGCTGATGAAACAGGTATTTTCTAAATGGAAAGTCATTAATCACTAGTTAAATGTTTTTGCTAGAAATTTGCATACTGAAAAAAAGATTTTTCTTACATTCCAAGATGGTAACAAACTTGTGTATGCAGACAGAAATACCAGCAGACAGCAAAGCCACACGGTCAAGTTACAGAAGAAGGTCAGACAGCATTTTATATGCCAATTAATTATTGATAGCCAGTTGTGTGTGGCAAAACTGTAAATACTTGTATTATTCAACACCAGTAAGTCAAATAACAGTATGGAAATTAATGTACAGACTGTCTGATGTTTTTTAATACCCGCCTACTGAAAGTGCAATTAAGAATATAATTGAGAAAAATGAAAATATTAAAAAAGTATAATTATAAATATTCTAAAATATGATATTTATATATTAATAGCTCCCCAGATGAAGCCTTATCCAGGTGAAACATTGGGACCTATTGTACAGACTTTGGAAAAAGAAAAAATAAAGAAAAATTTAAGATTGAATTTGTGTGATGAGCTTTTTGCTCAAGCAGCCTTACAAACTTTTGCTTTGACATTTCCACACCTAAACAAGGCCTGATCCACAACTAAACTTATTTGAATGATTTATTCTGTAATTTCACTTGGGGAACCCCCAGAAAAATGGATTTTAATTTAGACAATGTTCAGTTATGCATTTGGGTATAAGGGATATTATGGCCAAATATATGCTTAACTGACACATTTTAAAGACTGTAACTGAGAAAAGACATTTGGGAGTTATAGTATCCAAAGATATAAAATTCAAATCTAATAGTAAGGTTGGACCAAAAGAGCTGGAGTAATATTGGGATGTATTAGGTGTCATATAGAAAGCAGAGATGAAAAGGTAATACTCCCTCTGTATGCTTCAGGCTGTACGGGCTGAGTTTTCACTGCTATTCAGATGATACTCAGCTGTACATGCCCTTTGTGCCTGAACAGGACACTGTGGTCTCGGTATTCAACAGCTGCTTATCCAAGATCCAGGGTTGGATGAGTGCCAATTAGTTGAAGATGAACTCAGACAAGACTGAGGTGTTGGTTGTGGATCCAAGTCAGCAAGTTGAGGGGTCCTTGGTAGGTCAATCAACTGGTCTTGTTTTTGTTTTCCATCAAAGAAATTTTATTGATTTTACAAATATTAACATACTAACCAACAAGGCATTGAACATGTAGATCAATATGCTGAGCTGGATAAAGTAAGTCAGTCAACTGGTCTTGTACTAGACGACTGCCAGCTGAAGACCACTGAGCAGGTGCGGAGTCTGGGCTTTATTCTTGATGAGGGGCTGACCCTGAAGCCTCAGGTGTCTTCCGTTGTCAAAACCTCACTCTACCATCTGAGGAATATTGCTCGGATTAAACACCTGGTTCCACCCAACAACACTGGTCCATGCCTTTGTGACCTCCTGCTTAGACTACTGCAACTCCCTGTACCTAGGGCCTCTGGGGGTTGATGATCATCGGCTGCAGCTTGTGCAGACTGCAGCAGCCAGGTTACTGAATGGGTTCTCTCATTTTTGCCACATTACACCTGTGCTGTATGAGCTGCACTAGCTGCCAGTACAGTGGAGGATCACCTTCAAGGTTGGTTTGCTGACCTATAAAGCCATATATAGACTTTGACCACACTACATACAAGAGCTTCTGCACCCTTATTGCCCCTTTCACCCACTCCGCTCCACCAATGAGGGATTGCTGCCGGTTCCCAGGGTTTGGTTGAAGACATCCGGTGCTCAGGCATTTGTTATGTAGCGCCTACCTTGTAGAATTCTCTCCTCATCAGGTTCGGGAGTGCCTGAGAGTGGAGAGCTTAAAGCAACACTGAAAACATATCTATTTAACCTTGCCTTCTGCAATTGAGGAACTAATCAGGATTTTTTTGTATTATTGTCTATTTGAACTATTTATTTACTTATTTTAACGTTGTTCATTTTTGTAAAGCGTTTTGATATTCAAAATTCTGCTAGAGAAATAAAGTTGTTTATTATTATTATTATTATTCATTGGTTAGGCCACACCTCGAGTACTGTGCTCAGTTTTCAGCACCAAACACGAGCATGGATATTAAATGTTTGGAGGGTGTACGATGTTGAGCCACAAAAATGATTCCAACAGTTAAAAGACTGAATTACAGGGACAGATTAGATGCGGTGGATTTGTTCTCTTTGGAATACAAAAGACTGAGGGAAGATCCGTGCCTGGTTTGTGGTACACTCACCAATGACGATTTGTGGGGTTGTCTGGGACTGCAGTAAAAAGTCTATGATCATAATACTAGATTGCATATACTGCAACTAATAAATGAAACATGCAGGACTGTTAGAAGAGCAACATAGTTTAGCCAATTGTGGCCATATGGAATCACCTTCCGCTAGAGGTAGTGGGAAGTAAGAATATGGAAGAATTTAAGAACAATTTGGATAAGTACTGCAAGGAGAATGATATTGTCAGCTATTCCCTTTGATTTAAGGGTGAGCTATTGTGTAACATGTGCCCTTATTGACTCATATTACACCTATGAGACCTATGATTATGTATTTATCTGAAGTTTGCAATATAATTCTGCAGATTTTTTTTTCTGCCAGCAATCTATGGCCATATTTGTTTTTCTACATGTGGTATTCAAAATTTAAGCTCATTTATTGAATCTAACCACCCAACCTGTAGAGTACCTTAATTGTGATGTCAGCAATCAACTTTTTCTTTGTTTTTTAATTGGTTCAATTTTTCCTCCTATATGATGATACTGGCATATCTGTATTTACAGACAGACAGAGAGGGGAGCCAGAGGCACAGACCAGTTGTGGGGGCAGATAAGGTAGTGAGTGGTGACTAGTTAATGAGAGGATGTTCAGATTTGGTGGTCCAGCCTCACCTTTGGTCAGCCTCTGTTAACCAATACCATGTTTCCCTTGTGCTTTTACAACTCATTGTATGATTTTCTTTTCAGGTCTACCTGTGTAAGGCTCATTCAACAGATACTACTGCTGCTGCTGCTGCTGCTGCTCCTGCTGTCCTGAATGTACTCTGCCAGCCCTGTGATTGTAAAAGGGAACTGAAGATGAATCAAATAACAACAGTGGTGATAAATTTTAACATTGTTTCAATGTTTTGGTGACTAGAGTAGTGTTTGTCTGTACTGATGAGGTATTTTAACTTTTGGCCTTGCTCTGTTCCCACTCTTGATAGGTAAGCCGGGTAGCGAGCAGGGAATAGAAGGCCCGACACCAAGGGTGGGTAAAGTGCTGGAGGAGGAGGAGGATGATGGCAGGGGAGGATGGTGGGTGTTTTCACAATGCTTTAAGTGGGGAACTACTGAGGGAGGCTAGCTTTTATTGGGGATGTGGGAGGATCTATTCCTGCACATTGAACATAGGGCTTCAGCCCTCCCAGTCAATGTTTTGGTGAATAGAGTAGTGCTTGTGCATACTTTTTATTTATTTAAAAGTTGATAATCGGGAAAAGCACCATTGAGCTAAGGCTTGTTTCCAGGTGTGACCCAGGGACAGGGGGACAAAAGGGAAAATAAAGCTACAATAACAAAGCATCAGTAAAAAATACAAACAAGGAATAATTCAAAAAACATGGGCCAGGGCTACAAGACCCAAAATAACAATGTAGAGTAAGACCAGCAACAGCGAGTGATACACAGCATAAGCACGTGAACATGATACAATAAAAGCAAAGTTAAAAAGGAGGGTTGCATTTACACAAAAAGAAACAATTACAAATAGCAAGTGCAAACAACCCAAAAACAGCATAGCAAGCAAGTGATTAGGAACATTAAGGGGTAATGATTGGGGACACTATGAGCATGACTGGTGGGAAAGGAGTCTGAGGAGCTTTTTGAATGAGAAAAGGGAGGAACGTATGTGGGGGTCAGGGAGTAGTTTATTCCAGAGAGAGAGATGGGAAATTGAAAGAAAAGGCTGATTGACTAGAGACAGAGTAGGGGTGAGGGATGGAGAAAGTGTGAGGGTCTCTGTGCTGAAGGGAGTAAGTTGAGGAGACAGCTTGGGTGAAGTGGGAGGAGAGATAAGAGGGGAGGATACCAAACCAGAATTTGGCAACAAATGAAGCATAGTGCACTATTCTCCTGTGAGGCAGGGGAGCAAGTGAGAGGGCAGAATAAAGAAGACAATGGTGAGTAAGAGGGGAAGACATAGTAGTGAAATGACAGAAGGAGTTTACCAGGATGTCGAGTCTGCTTAAGGATGACTGAGGGCAGTGCCGTACACCACATTTGCATAGTCAAAGGTGGGTAGGATCATTTTGGTAACAAGCACATGGCAGATAGGGAGGGGAGGGCACCTAATTTGGCATGAAGCTTGGCACAGATGGCATCAATATAGGTGGTGAAATCCAGGTGGGAGTCAAGCCAAACACCTAGATACTTGAATGCCGCTATGTTCTCGATGCAGGAGCTGTCCAAGATAGTAAATGTTGGAGGGTGCTGAAGAGTGGCCAGCTTTTGTCTAGCACTGAAAGTCATAGCCACTGTTTTTTTTATGTTAAGTTTGAGTTTGTGATCCTTGAAAAGGGTCTGAACTCTGTTGAAGTCATCCTGAAGAGGGGCCTGTACACTGTTGATGGAGGGCCCAGAGAGGAAAAGAAAAGTATAATCAGCTTATATGTGTATTTCAGCGGATCTACAGACTATGGGGAGGCTATTTATAAATAGGGAGAAGAATAAAGGCCAAGGATGGAGCCTTGGGGGAGCAATGAGGATAGAGCATCACCAATTTGAACCGATTGTTCCCTGTCATGAAGATAGGAGTGGAATTAGTTAACAGCTAGATCAGCCAGGCTGACAGAGCTAAGAGTTCATAACAAGAGGGGGTGGGAGATGGAATCGAATGCTCTTGCCAGGTTGATGAAGATGGAAGCTGTAATATGGCTCCTGTCCATCGCAAAGAGTGGCCCTTGCGCTGCTACCTGCTGGTGGCTGGACTTCTGCATCCATCCAGTGACCCCCTGACCAAGGAAAGCAGCCCAAGCCCAAACCAGGCTCTTCACTTCAGCTGAGCGGCCCTGGCACTGCTACCTGTCAGTGGCTGGACCTCTGCATCCATCCCGCAACCCCCTGACCAAGGAAAGCAGGTACGATTGGTCAGCTCCTAGCTCGGAGCTGTCAGGTTTCAATCCCCATAATTGGACTGGCTCCTGGGTACTGTGGCTGCCTCCCGATTGGATGCTGCAGATCTCCATTGAGAAAGCAAGCAATCAAGTCACCTTTTTTGAAACACAGCTCGGCCACTGCCTTGCTGTACTGCTCTCTGGACAGTTTGTTCTGCTGAATTTACTGCTCATGTGAAAATGTTTTGTTTTTTTTCTTTTCTTGGAATTTTCTGCTATTTAGCCTACTGTACAAGCTAGGCCTGACTTCTGTATAGCTCATGGCTTGTACTGTTGAATATTTTTACTGCTTAAACATTTTACCTTTAAACTATTGCACTGTACATGTAGGAATTGCCTTCCAGATTATAGCAGAGTTGTAGTGAACTTTAACTGATTGCCTGATGTCTATATAGCTTACTGCTTGCACTACTGAATTTTTTCTGCTGAGCTAATTGCCCAATATTGTAGAATAGCTTGAACAACTGACTACTGCCTGCTGTTTTTCTGCCACACTCTTTTCCCATCACAGTTCCTCTCATTCCTCCTTGGACTGTCTTCTGTTTCCCTCTTTCTCTTGCTTTTTCCCTTTTGCATTTATTTTCCTTTTTTCCCCATACACTTTCTCTGCCATCTACTGGACCCCTGATTCACTCTCCTGACACCCCCCCTGAACAAGCACATTCTGTAAATATTGCCTGACATTTTTGGCCATCTTCTGCACCCATTCCAGACTACCCTGAGTCGTCTCCATCACATGCCTACTCTCCAGCTCTCCCTGGTCTCATTCAAGCCCCCCCTCCCCCATCAACCTCCTGAACCAGCCTTTTGTTTTGCTAAATTCCCACCTGGCACCTTTGACCAGACCTCTCTGCAGGAACCTTTTCTCTCCCATTATTTGCACCTACTTCTACCCTGAGTACTAAATTGCCCAGGGCCCTCCCACCAATTTACTTGAGCTTTGTCTTTGACTTTTTAACTAACAGACTGCCTTTTTTTTCTGCTCTTTTTTAGCCATAAGCCCAAACCAGGCTTTCCACTTCAGCCGAGTGGCCCTGGCACTGCTACCTGTCAGTGGCCGGACCTCTGCATCCAGCCCACATTCCCCTGACCAAGGAAAGCAGGTATGATTGGTCAGCTCCTAGCTCAGAGCTGTCAGGCTTCAATCTCCATAATTGGACTGGCTCCTGGGGACTATAGCTGCTTCCCGATTGGATGCTGCAGATCCCCATTGAGAAAGCAAGCACCCAAGGCACCATTTTCAAAACACAGCTCGGTCACTGCCTTGCTGTACTGCTCTCTGGAAAGTTTTTTCACCCACTTCCCCATCCCCTTCTCCCTCCTTTATTTAATACACTTCCCCAGTGATATCCACCCCCTGAGGCCTCACACTAGTCAATTACAGAAACTCCTTAAAAGGGCTCTCTTTTCTGTAACTTCTTAAAGGTGTGATCCTCTCTCAAGCTCAAATTTAACTTATCATCCTCAATGCATCTAAGATCAAGTGCATTGACAGTGACTATGGTCCTCCTCCTACTTCATACACCAGCCCCACCTCACTTAGGACAGTCACCCTCTACCCATAGTACCCCCCTCTTATCTACAGCACCTGTACCAGACCTCCCCGATGCTTGACCACTCCCCCTCGGTACCCCCACACTTCCACCCCTGCTACCTCTTACAGTGGTAGCCACAGACATTGCCAGTTATTTCCAGATATTTCGTGAAATTTCTGAAGAGTTTCTCTCTGCTGCGCCTACTGTTAAAATGCAAAAAGCATCAGATATTTCTGGAAATATCACAGAAATTTCGGGAAATAGCTGGCAGTGTCTGTGGCTACTACTGTACTTCCCACTTATACCTTGGTTTCTTCTCCTCTATGCCTTTTCCACCCTTCGTACTCTACCCACCCCTTGCACCCCAGCACCCGGCCCCATGTCCAATTGCAAGAGGAGATGCCACAATCACTATCATGCTTTGGTGCACCTAATCACCCTCTTGTTGCTTTCATCAGGTAACATTCATCCAAACCATGGCCCAGTGCCCAGCTTATGAACAAGCCTGCCTAGGCTCAAGGACTCTGCATAGCTTCCATGAATATTTGCAGCCTCCTTAAGAAGGCTGCTGCATTCCAATGCTGGGTTACTCAGCAACAACCGAACATTGTCACACTCATTGAAACCTGGTTATCTAAATCCACCCCTGACTCCGTCTCCTTCCCTGGTTACACCCTTTTCAGAGAAGATCAGATGGGTAAGCATGGAGGTGGTTGTGCTGTCTACATGAGTGACTCCCTCCTTGGACATGTACTTCCACCACCCAAGCTTGATAATGGGGAACAAGACCTCATGCTAAAAATCTCCCCCAACACTGGTGAGGTCCCACTCTTTCTCACCATTGCCTATATTCCCCCCAGAAAGCAAGACCTCGCCATTCAGGCACTTGCTGACTACCTCTCTGGCCTACTGCCCAAAATGGCTCAGATAATTGTTGGTGACCTGAATATCTACTGGCTCTCTGCCATGGTCTCCCAAACCAGAAATATCTTTGCTGCCCCTGACAAGTCTCAACTTGTCACCACCCCAACTAGATTCAACCCCTCTACTGGCACCAGCACCCTCCTGGACATCACCAATACCAACCACCCCCAGAGGTTGCTCAATATTAGTGTACTTTCCAACTCATTTAGTGACCATTCCCCGGTCATATTCTCTTGGTCCGCTACTAACAGCAAACCTGCACCACAAACCACCCAGCTATGTTGCCTACTCCCAGCAGCCTGCGTCACCTTAAACTGTACCTCTCACAACTGGATTGGTCCCCAATCAGTCAAAGATGAGGCACTGGATTTTTTTCACTAGCACTTTTAACACTGCCTGTGACCTCTATGCCCCTTCACTAGAAATCACACCAAAAAGCAAAGCACACCTTGGGATCCCCCCTCCCTCCTTCACAAACTTTAAATGAGAGACAACCTATGGCACATTGCCATGGAATCTGGCAAGCCAGCTGATAGGCAAGTGTACAACACCGAGCGCAATAAGTGTACTTGGGCCATTCGACAGGCCAAAGCCTAGTACTACCAATCTGCTCTCGTCTCCCCCAGGGGTCAGCTAGGAACTTTTGGGATAATGTAAAAGAGCTGAATGGGAAATCCTGCTCCCCACTCCCCTCTCAACTCTCCTTTAATGGAACTGTCTGCTCTGACTCCCTTGGCCTTGCAGGCTGCCTAAAGCCCACTTTCTCAGACCTGAGTTCAGTCCTGCCCAGTAACTTATTTCACCCCATCCAAGTAGCACCCCTGCCCACTCTCTAGAGACCTCCTTTCTATCTATGTACCATCTCCCTGC
Source organism: Neoceratodus forsteri (assembly GCA_016271365.2). Classification (NCBI taxonomy): domain Eukaryota; kingdom Metazoa; phylum Chordata; order Ceratodontiformes; family Ceratodontidae; genus Neoceratodus; species Neoceratodus forsteri. Next base: position 692,096,898 of record CM057454.1, on the reverse strand, counting down.
TGGAGGCTAGACCCCTTCTGAAAAAAGACGTTAGTAGTAGCAACCCCGGCACCAACCTACTGGACACTAGGCTATTTCATCTGATGTTGGATGCTATCCTGGTCCCACTTACCGAGCTGCTCAACCGCTGCCTGTGCCTGGGGAAGTTCCCCAGCATATGGAAAACCTCCATCATCACTCCCATCCTAAAGAATGGTGATCGAGTGACCCTGGGCAACTATCGACCTATCTCCATCCTCCCCCACTCTCTAAGGCCCTTGAAAAAGTAGTTGCCAACCAGTTTGCTGAATACCTGTCCATGCACAATATCCTGTGACCTGAACAGCATGGTTTTTATACAGGACTCAGCACCACAACTGTGCTACTTGAATTCCCCAACTTCCTGCACTCTGCTTTTGATGCTGTAAGTCCTGCCAGTGCCATGTTCATTGACCTCTCCAAGGCCTTTGACACGGTTTGCCATACCCACCTGCTTGACTCCCTCAGATGCCTTGGTGTCTCCCCCAGCCCCCTTGCATGATTCACCAGCTACCTCTCTGCCAGAACTCAGTTTGTGAAAATCAATATCATCCTATCTTATACATGACCTGTCTGCTCTGGGGTTCCCCAGGGCTCCATTTTAGGCCCTCTCCTCTTCAGTCTCTACCTCAACTCCCTCCCCTCAGCTTGCCCAAGTAAAATCCTCCTTTATTTGGATGACGCTGTGCTCTTCGCCTCTGACCTCAACCCCAGCACACTCCAGGCCACCCTCCAACAAGCTTTTGATAGAGCTGAGCATTGGTTTACATCATGAAGGCTAGTCCTGAACCTAAAAAAGACCAAAGCTATGCTCGTCTCGCTACATCACCAAAGCAAAACCAGTGGTTCCCCTGTCATGATACTGCCTAGCACACTAAACCCCATTGAGCAGGCTTCCTCCCACAAGTATCTGGGTATTACCTTTGATTCAGCACTCTCCTTCCATTCCCATATCAATGCCCTTTCTGCTGCCACCAGTGTCAGGATTGGACTGTTATACCACCATAGGGATGGACTGCCTATCACAAGAGACCCTTAGATTGGCAATCACCTCCTCTGTCCTGTCGCTAATTGACTATGGACTTCCCATCTATGCTGCAGCCGACAACACTGCACTTGCAAGAATCCAGCTCTCCATAAACAAGGCCTGCAGGCTAATGCTGGGAGCCCATAGGTGCACCCGTATGTGCCTGCTGTACTCCACAACCAACATGCTCAACTTTGAAGAAAGACTCCGCTTCCAAACCCGCCTTCTTGTAAAAAAAAAACCTTCTAAGGCTCTCCCCCCGGGGGTCGCCACCTTCCTGCAGTGTGCCTCCCCCTCAGTCTCCACTGGCAGCACTGTAAAAACCTCCCTTATTGTCCCCAGGGTAAGGACCTCTATGGTCCAGAGATCCTTTTGCTATCAGGCTCCCTCCTGGTTCAGTTCCCTCCCAGACAACATAGCTGACTCCACTAAGCTTGGTCATTTCAAGGTCTCCCTCAGAAGCCATATGACAAGCACTTGCTGCTGCTACTGCACATAATCCCCCTCCAGCCCCTTACCCTCACCTCCTAGGCTGGGTTTTCCCTGTCTACTTTTGCTGTATATGCCTGGGGTCTCAGGCTACATCTGCCGACTAATGTAATAAAATATATCTGGTTGCTACCTGATATGGTACTCGTGTACCTATATTATGACTACTGGAATCTACTTATTACCAAGCTTGTACCACCAGTGAATTCCTGTAACACTGGTTGCTTTTTAATCTAAGCATTATGTAACATAATGTTTTGTTTGCTGTGATGTATTGCTCTCTTGACGAGGTGCCTTTGCAAATGAGTCTTTGACTCAAAGGTCTGTAAACCGATGATCTAATAAATAAATAAATATAGCATTTGTGACATGCAAGAGAAAAGATATAGTCGAGTGATGCTTTCTAAGCCAGACTGGATGGGAGAGAGAGTGTTGGAGGAAGCAAGGAAATCAGACAGGCTAGAAAGAATGAGTAATTCTTGTAGTTTGGCAAGGGATAGAAGGATGGAGATGGGCCTATAGTTAATGGGGTGGAGAGGTCCCCTCCTTTGTGGAGAGGAAGGACTTTGGATACTTTCCAGACCTTGGGAACGTGGAGGAGGAGGAGAGGGAAAGGTTTAGGATGTGGATGAGCGGGGCAGCTACTGCAGTATCACATGATTAGGGCACTGGGGAAAGGGCACCAACAATAATGACGACCCACTCTCCAGCACATCCCTTGAGAGCTATGGTAGGGTAGTATGGCCAGATTGGGGGGGCAGCGAATATAGCGACAGGATCACTGTACATACACTCGTGGAGTGGGAGTGAGCATGCACAGTGAGGAGTGGGAGGGGATGTGAGAGGTTGTGCCATGGTGGGTTACCGAGCCGATCCCGTGGCATGGTGGGTGGGTTGCCCGCACTGGTCAGCAGGGTACTGGGTTTGAGTCCAGGTGATGGTGCGTTTTTGTTGTGCCCAGCCTTTATTATTTTTTTTAATGTTTTCACACTCCCCGACATGCACCCCCTGGAGTTCAGAATCCTTTAGTAGGGAGGTCGCGGGAGCACAGCCCCACCACATAAAACATTAAAAAAGTAAGTCCCTGGAGCCGTTTTGCTATGCACCGGGGTGTCAGGGTGCCAAAACAAAAAATGTGGCACTCTTGACTTCTTGATAACGATGATCACCTTTAGGATTATGCCATTATCACATAGAACTGCTACGGCACAAGCGGAGATGTGGAGAAACTTGGGGTGGAGACCGTCGGGATAGGACTTAGCAGGATTTAGGATGAGGAGGGCAGTGTAGACTTCAAGTGGAGTGAACAGGGGGAACTGGTGACCAAGGGGTTGGTCAGATGAAACCGAATTGGATGAAAAGGGAGAGGTGTGGGAGCAAGTATCAGGGAAATCGCAGGTGGCAAAAAATGTATTGAAAATGTTGGTGACCGATGCAGGGTCAGAGACGGAGGACCCATCAATTTGAAGTACTGGGGAGGTGTGTTGGGCTGGGGGGTCTAGGAGGGAATGGAGAACTTTCCAAAAAGATGTGGGATTGTGGTGATCTTGATGCAGATGACTCTTGAAATAATTGGCCTTAGAGAGGTGGATGACTTTGGTACAGGTACTCCTGAGGGCTTTGTATACATGAAAATTGGCCGGGAGAAGAAAGACTTTATAGTGGTGCCAAGCTTTATCCCTAGCCCCGCACCTGGCAAGTAGGTCAGCAGTGATCCAGGGATGATGGTGTCTCTTCACTCTGGATTTCTTAAGGGGGGAATGATGATTACAGATGATTAGGAAGAGATTGGAGAAGAGAGATAGAGCTGAGTCAATGTTGCTTGCTGAGTAGATGGGTAGCCAGTCAGCCACATAAAGGTCTTGCTGAAGGGCAGTGATGTCAAGATTGTGGAGGAGGTGGGACCAAATGTACTTGGGGGCAGCACGAGGGGTGTGGATCTTTCTTATGCAGTAAGTGATGCAATGGTCACGTATGCCATCTGGCACTACTCCTGATGCAGTGATACGATGTGGGTGACAGGACAGGACCCAGTCGAGCAGAGTGTGGTTTTGGGAGTGAGGGTTTAGGTGAGTGGGTTCTTGAATCAATTGAGTAAGATTCAGAGCCTCTAATTTAAGGATGGTGGACTTGAAGGAGGGAGAGATCCAACTGAGGTTGAAATACCAAGTAATAGCAGTTCCCCATTAAACATGAGGGAAGAGATGGAGGAGATGGTGGATACTAGGGCATCAGGAGACATTTTGGGTGGGGCATAGAGGGCACTAATATAGAGCAGGGTAGTGGAAGGGATGGATAGAAGCACTAAAATTACTTCATGGGAGGATGTTCTGGCTTCCTTGAAAATGATGGAACAGGAGATGGATTGTCTAATGTACAGAGCAATGCCACCACCTCACTTACCTCTATCTTGGTAAAATAGGTGGAACTCAGAGATGGAGATAGTGGACTCAGGGATTTTAGCTGATAGCAAGGTTTCAGATGCACAAAGGATGTCTGAAGGGTAATGGGAGACCCATACTTTCGGCATGTCGAGTTTAGGAAGGAGGCTGCATTCATTCAGGTGAAAGGTCCTAAGACCCTTTGTCATGGAGGAAAAGTTAGCATTAGGGACTGCTCTGTTATGGGCCATTGTTGGGAAATTTAACAGAGGATCAGGGTTGGGATGGACATCACCAGGAAGGAGTAGAAGAAGTATAAATATGGGGAAAGTAGGAAGGGTACTTTGACTTTCTGTGGATATGTGAGGGGGATCTTGGAAATGGGGATGTGAAGCAGCGCAGGGCCTCAAGGTTAAAAAGAGAAGATGGCAGTAACCCAAGGTAGATGAAAGGAGAGGGGTGGAAGAGAGGTGGGTCAGTTATTGGGGGCAGATCATGGAGAGCCAAAAGAGGGGGAAAAGGGAAAGGAGTAAAAGGGAAAGAGGGAGGGGACGGGGAGGAAATTGGGGGGAGCAGGGAAGGGCAAAGTGGGTGGGAGAGGGCTGAAGGAGGGGAAAGCCATGGAAAGGGAGATTGGAGAGGGTGAGCAACAAGAGGTAGATAGGTAAAGGCATGATAGGAAGTCAGGGAGAGGTGGACTGAGGTAGAAAAAAAAAAGCATAAACTTGGAGGAGTTAGGACAGAGATGGAATACAACAGTAATAGGACTGAATTAGGCCAGGGGAGAGACTGAGGAATAACACAGAATGGGACTGAAAGATAGGAAGCCCAACAAAATTAAAAACGTGCAGCCTTATAGCTATACAGATGCCACTAGGCAGAAATGATAGACTATGGAGGCAGCTGTGAAGCAATCACCACAATGAGGAAAGTAAGCAGGGGAGAAACTGTGTAGAGAGACTAAAACCAAAAGGGAGAGGCAGGAGCATAAAGAGTCAGCAGGTTGGGCATCCATAAGGAGGAGGCCAGGTCTTGCTAAGCCAAGACCATTTAAAGAGTGCTGCGGTTGGGGGTGCACAGGCGGAAGAAAATTTGAGCTGAGGATAGCAGAGAAGCAGCCAAAACTGGGATATGCAGAGCCATGGAGTCTGAAGCCAGGGCAGAAGTGGCCAGCCAGGTTGGTTCCAGGCATGAAGAATCAAATTGTGGCAATTACCTTCAGGTAGAGCAGGAGCTATGGGTGGCAGCTGCAACAGAAAAGCAGCACCATGGGAGAGGAAGCTGACTCAGGCATCAGAAAGCAGCAATCTGGGGAGGAAAAGAAGAAAACAGAAATTAATTAAACAAAGGTAGAATGAAAGGCAGGGTTAGAGAGGAGGGCAAAGGAACAGGAGACAGACCTGATGGTGGGGGGGGGGCATAAAGAGACAAAACAGGCTAGATCATTGGGTGGGAGTTAAGGAAAAAGAATTGAGGAGCCAGAGAAAAAGATACTGTGGGGGGGAAGCAAGGAGACCCACAGACAAACTGAGGAAATCCTAAACTTGGGGACAGGAGAGGAAAAAAAATAATGAGTATAGAAAAGTCGATCAGATCAGCTTGGGTAGAGAGGGAGCAGAAAAGAGAAAACAGAAAAAGACAAAATCAGCAGCAGTAGCAGCAGTTTACAATTACGATTGGAGCAACATGCACAGGCAGCTAGTTATAAAAACTGCAAAATGACTTAAAATTGCTAATCATAAATGAGCAGAGCTAGTCACAATAGAACAAAGCAGTTAAAATGACCCAGATTGCAATTGCTAGGTAGAGCAGCATTAAGCATCGTAGAACTAGGCAGTTAACATAAGCAACTTAATTCAGGAAGAAAGATGGTAGGCAGCTGACATAAGGCTTTAAGTACAGTATACAGCAAACATAAATTACGGAAATTTCAGACAAAATGTTAAATGAAAAATTTGAGCTGGGGATAGCAGAGAAGCAGCTGAAACAGGGATATGCAGGGCCACGGAATCTGAAGCCAGGGCAGAAGTGGCCAGCCAGTCCTGTTCCAGGTGTGAATAATCAAATTGTGGCAATTATCTTCAGGCAGTGCAGGAGCTGTTGGTGGCAGCTTCAACAGAAGAGCAGCACTGCAGGAGGGGGAGCCCACTCAGGGATCAGAAAGCAGGAATCTGGGGGAGGAAATGAAGAAAACAGAAATTAATTAAACAGGTGGAACGAAAGGCGGGTTTAGAGAGTAGGGCAAAGGGACAGGAGACAGAACTGATGGTGGGGAGCCTAAAGAGACAAAAGAAGCTAGATCATTGGGAGGGAGTTAAATAAAAGGAATTGAGGAGACAGAGACAAAGAGACTGGGGGGGGTATTACAACTTTTGGCCTTTCGCTATTTTGGCTTTTCTCTATTCTCACCCTTGGTAGGTAAACTGGGTAACACGTAGGGAATAGAATGCCCAAAAAGATTACCTCCTCCAACTCATGGAGAGTATGACCAGTAGTACGCAGGACTGGAAAACCCCTCAGCAGGTGGAGGACACCTCTGAGGACTCATGTCTGCTGACCTGCCCGTCCTCAGGGCAAACTAAGAGGAGATGATCCTAAATGCTTGGAACTAGGTCATAATTCTAGTGTAGGGTGTTATGTTCATAGTGATGAAGTTCCATCTTCTGAAGTTGTTGAATGATGAGTTCAAGAGGGTCGATTCTTGAGGCTGAAGAGGCAGATCCAGTCCGATGGAATGTCCAGATCCTATACATGGATAACATCCAGCTGTTAAAAGGAAATTGGACAAAGTCCAGGATTTGTTTGTGATATTAGTAAATTTTTGTGAAAAGTATAGAACCAATGTGAGCATGAGGAGCACAAGTTATTTTTAATGGGCTGCCAGACTCTGAATTATGGGATGTATCATGGGTTATAAAATCCTTACAGCAGTCTGTCAAACTTTGAAGAAGGTGGGGCAGGATATAATGCTTTGTTCCTTTGTATACTGGAAATTGTTTCAGATGTTTGCAAGGCTCTCCGAGGTGCTTATTCTCAGTACTGATTAGGAGGAAAATGTAGACACCGAATGAAGTTGGACGATGAGGTAATAAGAGCTTTGACGTTCAGAATGAGGTCTAGTGGTTTTGAGTTCAGTAAATTTACCATGTTTCACCACATAGGTGACTATAGGGAGGCAATCAATGATTCAGAGGGAGAAAAGCATTGGGTACCATAAATTCAAAGTTTGAAGGTAAGTTAGGGTTGCTATGATGAGGTTTGGATGGGCACATTCAGGAAGGATTGCTAGTTTGAGATGGCAGACACGCTTGATGGTGAAGAATAGCAGCCTAGTGGTGGAAGCTTAAGTGACCCTTATGGCATTGACTTGCTGATGGATCCAATATTAGTACGCTATGGAGTGTTTGAAAGGCAGGGTCTTTGACTAAAATTACTAGCTGATGAGACAATAAGGGATCAATATCAATAGAACGAAACAGGTGCGTTGATTGCTTAGTCCAATACAGACTGTTGTAAAGTGCAACTGTAATAGAGAAACAGGTCAGTTGTACATGTGCAGAATGACGAGTCAATGAAGGAATGCTCTTGGTGGTGGTATTCGCTTGGAGGAATAAGAAAGGGGCATCTTATCAGATGAGTTAAATGACCAGTAGATAGGTAGCTGGCATGGTAGAGCATTGTGACTAATAGGTATGGATAACTTTATGAAGTATAGTGATGTCCAAGAGCCAGGGAGCAATGACTTGGGATAACATAGATTTGCAAAGGTAGCTGTGCATTGGAGGTCTGTCTGTAGGTATCTGAGACACTAAAGGAAGATGGGTCTGAGAAGCATCCACTAGCTATTCTAGGACTTACAAAACAGATAATGTTGATGATCTTTGTCAGCGCTGAAGAGAACAGACTATGAATGAAAGGTACAACAGATAATGACATCACCGCTATGTGGTATGCTGCAGTCCCCGTTATCCTTGAGAAGTATGGTTCTTGCAGAAATAGTGTATCCCAGGAGGGAATAAGTTCATGATTCCAGAGTAAGATAATGGATGATAAGAAGGCTTGACAAGAGCTTGGATTTTGAGGAAGATATAGGGAGGTAGTGGGGTCCATACTGTTTCAGTTATTGGGATGAATAAGGAATGATGCTTCAGAGTCAATGGAGAGATAAGATCCTGTATGGTCCAGTTGAGTAGTATTCCAGCAATTGATCCTAGGTTGGAAGATTATCGTGAAGTACCGACATTTCGTGTATTGATGTAGACTATCCATTGTATTGTTCAAGAGATGTCATAGGATGAGAGATTCTTTAGGTAAGAAGATAAAAAATCCTTGGAGCATTGGACAGGAGCAGTAGAGCCAGCCAAGTTGAAGCATGAAGCGGACGAGCTGGTTGAAGTACTTGAATGGATGAGTGGATGCTGGATGTCGGCAGTCATAGGGAATGCCCTCAAAATGCACACATCAGCATACATTAAGGTGCCCCAAGTTACCAGAGCAGCAAAAAGGTAGTGTTCAACATAAAGTAGGCCAGCCGAGCACAACAAGCCCCTGAGAGGATAGAAGGAGGTAAGGCAGGCCATATCTGTCCCATCAACAATGTCCAGGAAGGCCAGAGAGGCAGTGGTGCACATGATGATACAGGATGACAGTCCATAAAAACTGGAGCTGGAATAGGCAAGGAAAAGATCATGCAGGTCCAGTTCATGAGCTGCAAGCAAGTGGTGGACACCCCAGTCAGGCGGAGTTTGGTGAGAAAGCAATGATAGACCAAACATTGATGGGAAAGTTCTAATTGGAAGTCCACAGATGAGAGGATGGAGCTTGAGAAGAGGCCTATTGAGGTCAAGCAGCATCGCCTTTGGGAGTTGCAGGTAAGGCAGCAGACTGTGGGGTAAACGCCATGGTGTAGAAAATAGAATAGATGGAACCCAAAACAGGCCTCAGGTGGAGACGGATGCAAAACTGAGAGGAAGATCCGGGTAGAGGATACTGGGGGAGTGGGGTATGAGGTTCCCACCTCCAGAGGAGATGATGAACTGGAAATGCTGACAACAAAGGCTTTGTGGTGATGGGGTAAGAAGCAATGAAGTATGGAAGTCTGAAGGACAGGACTGAGGTCAAGACATAATGAGCTGGCAGGGTCCAAATCCAAAACTTGAGAAGGCCAAGGCAAGGGCAGGTAAGGAAATCTCAGGGACAAAGAGAATCAAGCAAGGAGGCCAAGAAGGGGAGGTTCACCATGAGGCCAGAAGAGCCCAAGCTTTGATGAGGTAACCTAAGGCCAAAGCCCGGGATGGGCAGGAGGAGCACAACTAGAAGGCTTGAGAGATTGGTAAGAACATGCAACAGAGACTGGAGGCAAAGCCCAGGTGCAGGTGCTTGAAGGCTGATGGGTTACAAAGTTCTAGTTCTGAAGGAAAGTGCAAGGCCAGAGCACTGACATAAAATTGCAAGTAGTTGATCGAGAAAAGTGGAGACCAATAGGGTATAGCGGTCTCATTCCCGAAGGGAAGTGGTGAATCCAGATTGCTGGTATAGAAGTAGGCAGTTGAGATGATGGAGTACAGAGGTCCCATTCCTGAAGGGAAGTGTTGAACTCAGGGTACTGGTATAGAATTATATTGGACGAGCCAGGAGAGTTGAGACTGATGGGGTATAGCGGATCTCATTCCCGAAAGGAAGTGGCAAATCCAGATTGCTGGTATAGAATTCAGATGGTTGAGATAGTAGATGGAGGGCACAGGCTCCCATCCCCAGTAGTCGGGGCAAGCTAATCATCACTCGATGCCACACCAGGCCATTAGGGATTTAGACTGCAGGTAAATGGCAGAGTATAGAATCAGTTGAGACTGAGGTAGAGGAAACAGGCTCCCATCCCTGCTAGACATGACAAGCCTACCTTCTCTCAATACCTCAGAAGGCAGAGTTAGGGATGGAGGATGTCAGGGTGCTGGTAGGATTGGTAGTTGTTGGTAGAGAATCCAGCTGGGTTAAATGGTAGATGAATTGTAATGGACTCCTATCCCCAGCAGACAGGGCATGCCTACCTATGCTCAATGCCTCAAAAGGCAGAGTTAGGGATGGAGACCAAAAGACTGCTGGCATGGACTGAGCAAGGAAAAGGTAGGCAATAGCTGTGGAGTAAAAGATAAGCAAACAGACAGGAGCAGGACAAAGGGAATATGAGTAGGGAACGGAAGGAGAATGAGCATAAGAGGAAAATAAAACAGACAAAACAGGGGAACAACATAGAGCAGGCACAGCCAAATAATACAGGAAAGATATGGGAAGGAGCTTGATTTGAGAAGGACTGAAGGAACCATTAACCGGGACCTGAAGAGGAGGTAGGAGGGTGCAGGAGCCTTATCAGCAAAGTGGAGGAGGCAGGTGATTCTAAGTTTTGGAAGGGTGGGAATTAGTAGGGTTATAAAGGGGCAAATTTGGAAACAATAGACTGAGCAGGGTGCATTAAAGCAGAGACCAGGAATGATGCAGACGGGGAAAAAATCATGAGGAGCATTGGTGGTGGACAAAACTGCTGGGGAAGGTAGCTTGTAAGAGCTGACAGAGTGTAGTAAATACTAGGAAATCAAGTGCCAGATGAGGGGAAATGGGGTGCCATGTTGAGGCAATAAAAGGGAGTGGCTATGGAGACGAAGCTCCGGCATGAGAAGCCCAAAAGCAAATACAGTAGAGCAAGGGACAAGGGCAGGAATGGAGATGGGGAGTAGAGATTTTTTTTTTCAGGTTTAATTCATTTATGTATGGTACTGATGCCTAAGGCCATCTAGGAACCAAAGTACTCTGGTACTACAGGAGGCTACATCAGATAATGGTAAAGACATGGGGAAGGGGGGGCATGGCATAGAGATTTGGCAACACACAGCAACAGGAAACTGAAGAATGGGGAGCTCAGTACCTTTGGTCCCTATGATCACATGGACTCTAAATTCAGCATGACACAAATAAGTGAAACCAAGGTTCATCGCAAGAGTTATAAAAGTGTAGCAAGTCGCAGTGTAGTTATGTAGTGGAGACAGATATTCAGTAAGTCCCAAAAAACATTACCGAGTTGCCAGCTGGGGCCTGCCATGCAGTGGAACTGGAAGTCATGTAGTAAGCGGACAACTAGGTGCAGCAAGGGCAGAAGAGTTGTCAGCACTGTCATGTATCATGTCTTAATTCACAATGGAATGGCATGGCACCAAGTTTCAATCAGGACGCAAGGAAATGCAGGGGCAGAGCAACAACTGTCAACATGGAGGGAGAGAAAAAGAGGAAAACTTACCAGCATGCACTGTGGAGGTGTGTTGAGGGCCAAGATGGTGCTAGACACAAGAGAACACCAGAGGAGGTACCTGGACAGCCGCAGACTGCTCTTGGAGTGGGCATGAGGGCTCTGGATGGGGTCCCTGTGACCCAACATTGGAGGGGGTCAAATGGAAGGCTTAGACTTACTGGGGGAGGAAAGAAAAAAAGGGGAGGGAAGCCTAGGGCTGGTGGGAGGGAGCACAGAAAGGGGATGGGGAGCCAGGAAGAGGAACGGAAGGGTCAGAGAGACAAGGGGAAACTACAAAGGAGGGGAAAAATGGAAAGAAGAGGAAGCAAAAGGTGGACAATGGAGCAGAGGGGAGAAAATAATGGAAAACTAGCAGGGTGGGCAGTGGGAGGCACAAGATGACAACAGAAGAAGAAGAAAAAGGGGACAAGGGGGGAGGCAAAAGGCAGGGAGCGAACAGGTAAGGAGCAAAGAGGAAATGAAAAGGAAGCACAGCCCATGAGCCACAAAGGGAGCCCAGAGCACTACGTGTTTTCCCAACGCTCTAAGCGAGAAACTGCTGAGTGAGGCTAGCTTTTATTGGGGATGTGGGAGGAGCTATTCCCCCATATTGAACCTCTGGCTTAAGCCCTCTCAAGTAACTCAACCAAGACCTAAATCCTACAGTGTCAATGAGCAAGTAGTTCATGTAACATTTCTTTGGGAGGAAAAACTTATCCTGCCTACTACTGCAAGAAAAGGTTATGGTTCAACCCTGAACAGCAGTCAGACAACATGTTCATTGAACTTTTGCAAACCTTCATACTCAGTAAAGAGACAAATGACAAGAAAATCTTGTGTCAGACAGGGAAATGTTTGTATTAAGAACAAGACAAAGTGAAACAGGAACTATAAACACAAGAACCAAAAAACAAAACTATGTGCAGAACATCAATAACAATCTAACCATTTAACTATTTACAATTTTTCATGCACAGGAAGTGCAGAGGACCACTTTGCTGTCCTGTCACTGCTGGCCAGCTGCAGGTCTGTGCTGCACCCTCTCTGGCTGGACCGTCTTTTCACAATGTCCATAATGCACCACTGGGTAGCATATACTCAGGCAAGGGAAGCAAGAATTGCTACCACCTTTCTTTGTTGTCTCTTTATATCTTTGGCCATGTGCATGGCATTGATGTCTGCCTGCCGGATGGGTGAGGGTGTCTGTAGTTGTGGACTCCCTTGAGGAGCAATTGGTGGTACAACAGATGGCACGGTCCCTGGTTCAGCATCATTGTCTCCTGGCTGCTGCTTCTCCTTTGCTTCCAGCCTCTTCAGTTCCCTCTGGATATTCTTGACATGGTTTGTTGACCATGTAGTAGTTTTCTTTGCCTTCTGACAGCATAGCACTGGAGGAGGCTGTGTGTCAGTGTTGTCTGTAGCACAGAAAGAAATATGGAGTTTGAACAAATGTAACTGTGCAAGTGTCAAATTAATGAAATCATCAGTAATAGTAGTTTAGTACTCTGTCTGACCTGTGTAACCTCACTGTACCTTGACTGTCTGGTGATGTTTGCCAGCCTCGGCCCTTGCCTACTCTCTTTGGTCCCTGCTGTATGTTTACCACTCTCCCCCCACAACATCCCATATAGGACGGGAAGTATGGAGCCCATGAGTATGTGAAACCTAATTTTTAACCAATGTTTCATCATCCACATGTTGCTGGGCTGACTGTAGGTGTGACCCAGGGCAGTAAACTGGATCAAAAACTGGCTGAAAAATAGGACACAGAAGGTGGTGGTGAATGGAGTCCAATCAGAAGAGAGGAATGTGACTAGCGGGGTTCCGCAGGGATCAGTGCTGGCACAAGTCCTCTTTAATATCTTCATAAGCAACCCAGCATTGCAGAAGGAATGGAAGGGAAGGTGTATTTCTTTGTAGATGACACAAAAGTCTGCAACAGGGTGGACACTCCGGGGGGGTGGAGAAAATGAGAAGGGACCTCAGCAGACTTGAGGAGTGGTCATGAGTGTGGCAACTAAGATTCAATGCCAAAAAGAGCAAGATCATGCACCTGGGGCACAGAAATGAAGGGGAAGAGTACATGATGGGGGTGGAGGTATTGACAGCCACCAAACAAGAAAAGACCCTGAAAGTAACCATATCTGATTACCTGAAGGTTACCAAACAATGTGGGAAAGTTATGGAGAGAGTCTGTGTAATTCTGGGGTGCACAGGGAGAGGTAACTCCAGCAGAAGGAGGGAGGTGGTGATTCCACTATACAGAACATTGGTGAGACCTCATGTCAAGTACTATGTCCATTTCTGGAGGCCGCATCTCCAGATGGACATAGAGTAGAAGCGGTCCAGAAAAGAGCAACAAAAATGGCACAGGCCACACCAGAAGCCATATGAGGAGAGATTAGCGGATCTCATTAGGTATTCCCTGGAAGAGAGGAGAGAGAGGGGAGATATGATAGAAACTTTCAAATAACTCAAAGGTATAAACACGGTGCAAGAGGGTAGCATCTTTCATAAAAAAAAGATGTTTGAGAACAAGAGGCCATGATATGAGATTGAGAATATAAGGGGGGTTGACTCAGGAGTAACATGAGGAAGTATTTTTTCACTGAAAGGGTAATGGATGCATGGAACAGCTTACCTGTTGAGGTTGTGGTGGAAAAGATGGTAGGGGAATTAAAAACTGCATGGGATAGACATAAAGGAACCCTAGCAACAGGAAAGAGGGGGTAAGCTACAGATCAGTTAGGATCTGTGGTATCTGAAACAGGCAGGGAAAATGGGAAAGCTAGGTGGGCCAAACAGTCCTTGTCTGCCATCAGATTCTGTTTCTGTGTTTCTATGTTGCTCTAGGCTGTCTTTCCACTCATCAGTGCCTCCATCACTGTCTCTCTAAGGTGTACCATCCACTGAAAGGATCCCCGCCCCCACTTACATTCACTTACTTCTTGTTTTATCACCCACTCCACCTATCTAGTTCAGAACATTTTACCAACGTGTTAATAGCATTCTGCAATGGGAATTTGTAACTGTCTGTCAGGTGCATGTTGCCCACACAGAGTATGATGAATCCTCCTTTCCATCCTACGGGTGACTGTATGTTTCGTGGACCATCCCGAGCCTCAAAAGATATGCATGGTTGACTGGACCCTCCACTCATTTATGATACTAAACAGTGTTCGCTGCTACATATACAGCATGTATGTATCTCTTCTCTACAGGTCCCCACAAGTAGACATTGGAGAGAGTGTTGTGCTTAGGATGACATGTGGTGGTGTTTGTCAGATGTTGTGGCATGCGTTTGGACAAGGAAATGAATCAGCAGTAGGCACTAGTCACAGGCCGTTTTAAGTGGAAACAAACAATACACTGTTGCTATAGTACAACAATTTAACAAACATTGCTCACGCTGATGAATTTATCAACAACTAACAAGTTGCTTTCTTATGTGAACCATTTTATCAGAATACCTGACTGACAGAAGGACAGGAAAATGGTAGGAGTCTACAAGTGATTTTATTTTATTTATTTATTTATTATTGTGTTGGAATTACAACCTTTGAGCTACAAGCTCATTTACAAAGGCTCCATGTCATAGATAGAGCAAATTAGGAAGGTACAAGGATAGAGAGCATAAAATAAAAAAAACATGTTGGACACTATATGCAGGTTATTACAAGAATAAAAATAATAGAGCATATACAGATGTCATATATATATATATATATATATATATACACACACACACACACACACACACATAGTACTATCAATGCAATATGGCTATAATACAAACAAATTAATGTGCAAGGGAGGGAAGAGGGCAACAGGAAGGGAGTCGATAAGGGGGCTAAATAAGCTGCCAGAAAGTGGCTTTGTAAGGGAAAAGCATTTGAGGGAGTGGAGTAAAAAAAAAAACAGGGGGTGAGAGAATAGAGGTGGGAGGGGTTGGGTGCCACAGGGAGATATACTTTGTAGAGAGAGAAGTGAACTGCGGGCAGGGACAAAGTAAGAGGGAGAGAACATGAAAGGTAGAAAGGAGGGGAGACTTGGGAGAGGAAAAGAAGGGGAAACATGTGAGAGAGAGGAAAGGAGGGGGTAAGGAAAGAATGTAGAAAGTGCCAGTGTTGACCAGAGTGCTGTTAGGGAGTGGGGAGAGGGTGGATGGAGGTAGGTGGTGGGGGGGGCGTAGAATGAAAACAAGTTGTGAGGATAGTGAAATAGGAAATGAGGGAGTGAGGGGCAGAGGAGGAAAATAAAATGCCGGGTGGGAGGGGTTAATCTGTACAGTCACATTTTCCAAAGGCATAAAGGTGCCATTTAAGATCTCTGTTGAATAGTCCCAGTTTGGGGTGATATATTATGCTAGCTAGGAGCTCATTGAGCCATAGTGGGGCCTTATAGGAGAAAGTTCTTTGGGCAAGTGTAGTTTGATGAAATGGGACATGCAAATGATTCCTTGTCTTGCTTTTGGTTGAGTGTGAATTGTCAGCCAGCTTTTTCATTTTCATTTTTTATTTTTTACCAGGCGATGGTCTGGGCACTGCCCTTTTTCAGCCATGCTTGACATACAGAACATCACATACATAATACAATACAAAACAATACAATTAATAACAACAGTTAACTACATTTACACCAATTTTCAATAACTATCATTGAGTGTTCTCTGGATGGATTTCAGGGTTAGACCTAGTAGGGCTTTTTCCCAAGGAGGCAGACTTGGTACTGAATTCTCTCTTGTAGGTTTAGCCAATTTGTTTGGGCATAGGGATCACAGGTATACGTTAGGGCAACTACTCCTAGCTCCAGCCTACAGGCCTTGTTTAGCTCTGTTCTAACTCATTTAAGTGTGGTGTTTGTGGCTGTGCTGTACACTGCCAGGCTGTAATCAACAATGGAGAAAATAGAGCTGTTAACTGCTAGTGTGAGAGCCTCATTAGTCAAATGGGAGATGTGTCTGTAGAGTAAGCTTATTCTAGTGTTGACCATTTTTACAATGTTGTCGATAATGCTGTGTGTAACAGAGGGAGCTGTCAAGGGTAACACCCAGATATTTAAAGGTGTTCACTTGTTCTAATGGTTTATATCTGCTGTTTAAGATTGTGAGAATACTATTTTTCTTCTTGCTCTGGTGGTTGGAGAACACCATTTTTTTTTTTTTGTAATTTAGGAGGGGTTTATTTTGGGTGAACCACTTCTGAACCCTGGAACAACTCTCTTGCAAATTGTTTGTAAGAGAATTTAGATGGAGTCTGCTTACATAGATGACAGCGTCATCCGCATAAAGAATAGGGTTGGCTGGACAGAACTTGGGGAGGGAGTTAAGGAAGGGACTAAAAAGTAATGGCCCAAGGATAAAGCCCTGAGGGACCTCAGATGACACTGTTCTGACATCCGAGAGTGTATTTTGAATTTGTACCTGCTGGGTTCTTTGATCAAGGTAGCTCTGGAACCATGAGGCTGCATCAGTGGCTATGCCAAGGGTAAGCAATTTCTTTAAAAGGATACTGTGGTTGTCCAAAGCAAAGGCCTTTGTGAGGTCAATATATATTGGCCCCACCAGGTTCCACATGTCCAGTGCCTGATGGATATAATCTCAGAATTCTAAGAGGGCAGTTGTGCTATAGGCTTTGTGTAATCCATGCTGTTGTGAGCATAGGATATTGTATTTATTTAGATAGTCAACCAACTGGTCTGATGCTATCCATTCAAGGGCCTTTGGTCGGTCGGTAGTTACAGTGGCTTGCACGGTCATCACTTTTATGAACTGGGGTTACTACAGCTGACCTCCATTTTGTTGGGAATTGTGTGAGTTTGAAGGAGAGACTGATAATTTTAGTGATTGGTTGGACTATTTCATCTAGGGTGAGAGCTATCATTTTAAGATTGAGGTTATCATTACTGTACCATGTTTTTCTGAGAATTCTCTAGAGATCTATTTTTGCTTCAAGAGCAGAGATTTTCTTGAAGTAGAAAGGGGGATCGTTGGGGCAGATGGGTCATGGGTGGCCTTTTTAATGTCTGTGCAGTCAGTTTTGAAGTTAAAATATTCTGGAGGGAGTACTTAGCTAAAGTCAGAAAATGTTGTGTTAAAAGTGTCAGCAAATGGTTTTTCGGTCTTGTGAGATATCACTATTAATCAGAAGCATTGAGGTAGAGGAATTGCTGACTTTCCCCATGAGGTCTTTGAGGTTACTGCAGAAGTTTTTCCCATCCCCACAGGTTTTGTTAAGACAGACTTTGTAATACTGTGCTTTTCCAAGCCTAATATTATGGGTACAACTATTTTTAGCTGCCCTGTATTTCTGCCAGTCATCCAGCTTCCCAGTTGTCTTGGCTCTTTGCCATTGGTGTCTCTATCTCCCATGCGTTCAAGAAGGGATTGGGTGATCCATCCATTGTTAGGGTTTTTTAACTTCCACTTTTTAACTGGGGCGAAGATGTCACAAGCTGCATTATAGGTGTTAATGAAGAGCTCCAGTGCCTGATTGACATCATAAAAGGTGTTGAGGTGGGTCCAGTCAACATAGAAACATAGAAACATAGACTTTGAGGGCAGATAAGGACTGCTTGGCCCATCTAGTCTGCCCATTTCCCTACCTACAGGATAGGCCGCAGATCCTAGTTAACCAACAGCCTATTTCTTCCTACCCCCCCAGAAGAATTGCCTTATGTCTGTCCCATGCATTCTTGAATTCTCCCACAGTTTTAGACCCCACAACCTCCTCAGGAAGGCTGTTCCATGCATCCACTACCCTCTCTGTGAAATAATACTTCCTCACATTGCCCTGAACTGCCCCTTCTATCTTTAAATTGTGTCCCTTTGTTCTTGCACATCTTTTTTCTGAAAGATGCTACCTCTTGGACTTTGTTGATTCCACTGAGGTACTTAAAAGTTTCTATCATGTCCCACCCTTCTTTCCTCAAGGGTATACATGTTAAGCTCCTTTAGTCTCTCCTCATACGGCTTCTCTTGCAGACCCTGCACCATTTTAGTTGCCCTCCTCTGGACTGCCTCTATCCTGTCTATGTCCTTGTGGAGATGGGGTCTCCAGAACTGGATGCAGTACTCCAGATGGGGTCTCACCAACTATCTGTTCAGAGAGATAACAACTTTCTGTTTTCTGCTGCTGATGCCTCTCCCTATGCATCCCGTATACCCCCAGCTCTCCCTACTGCCTTCTAACATTGCTTGCTAACCTTAAGGTCATCTGATATGATTACCCCCAGTCAAAATGCTGAAGGTAGGTTTTAAAAGAATCTAGCTGTCAATTCTTTAGCACTCTGCTAGCAATAGAATGGGAGGCTCATTTTGGTGATTTATTAGACTAGTGACAAGTGATAAGCAAATGGTTATTAAGTGAATCCGGGTGGATCAAGATCGCAGTTATTTTCTCTTGATGATTTGTGAGAGCCCAGTCAATCAGGATGTGGGAGCCAGTGCAGTTGTTATATCTGATTGGTTCACACACAATTTGGGTAAGGCATAAAGGGAAAGGGGAAATTGTTTGACCAGAAAAGGTACACTAAGCCGAAGCTTGTTTCAGGTGCAACCTGGGAGCACAAGGAAGTTAAGTGACTTGCTTAGGGTCACACAGTATGCAGCTGGGGGCTGTGGAATTCAAACCTCAATCTCCAGGTTTGCAGCTCAGAGCCTTAAATCACTGCACTATACTGCCTCCAGCATGAGCAGACCTGCATGTCTTTATGGGGTGCTGCCTCACTGAATAACCAATTAATGTTGAAGTCACCCAAGACAAGAAATTCCCTGTCATGGTTGAGGGTATTAATATAGTTGGTGAATTTGTTAAAGTGGCATATTGACCTCAGGGGGTAAGTAGACTGTGAAGACTGTGAGTTATTTACTTTGGTTATCTAGTAGTATTCTAACAGCTAGAGCTTGCATCTCTTTGCCAAGGTCAATTGGTTCAAGTGCATGGCCCAGAATGTTGTTTTTTTAGGTAGACCAGACATCCCCCCTCTCCTTCCTACTCTGTCTCTCCAAAATATGGTGTACCAACTTATGTAGAGCACATAATTGGGAATTTTAGGACTGTGCCACGTTTCCATGATAGTAACAACATCAGGATTATGTTGAAAGACCCATGATTGATGGACACCAGCTTCCATGTGCCCCTATTAGTTTCCCAAACCTGATACAGACAAGTGGGGCCAGGATTCAGGTGGATATTGCCAGAAAGTAGGAGTAGAATGAGCAGCAAATTAAGGAGGTTCTAAGCCATGTGAGTCTCCTATATTTGTTACACCAGGGAGAGCATTTTCTACTCATATAGTGCCTGATAATTGAGGGTTGCAATGGTTGAGTGATTGTAATTACAAAGGTAGTGGCTGGGCTTAACTTGTTCCTCCATTCAGGGTGACTGATTGTGGTACTAGGGGGAGTACAAGACACATCATTCAGCCAAAACTGATGGGCATCCAAGGAGTGATGATTCGGAGGTATCATGGAGTTTGGGGGCTACCACTAGGGTTGCCAGTTTGAGAAGCATAGCAGTGAATGATTTAGTTCTCCCAGTTTTTGGGAATGGGGGGATGGAGTGATTATTTACAGTGGTTCAGCTGTGAATGTGATGAATGTGCATGATTCATCCAGCAGACCAGGGTTTCATTTGCACTCAGAGAGGTTCCAGTTGCACATTGTGTGGCATGCCTTGAGCAACATGTTCAACCTTCCTGTGCTCCCCCAGGTAACACAGTTGTAATTAGCCTAGTGCAGTAGTGCACAATGGCCCTCTTACTTACCTGGTTGACTAACATAGAAATGCATAATGGTGCAAACATGATTTCCTATCACAATTAAAGTTTTCTTGTCTGACCTCACCCAGCGATGGCAATGCTAGCCCTCTCACCCTGACAGCAGATTCTGCTGACTAGATCCAGATACCCACCTTATCTGATGCCCTGTTACGGACCTTCCATGTCATTGTCACAGTTTGACCACTGTGTGATAACTCTGCAGACTGTGATCAGCCCACACACACCCTCAATCCAGTAGCCATTCACTGTTCAACATTCTGCAGAGCACCACGCACTCCACTAAGGGAATAATGAGACATAACACCTCCAGCAGTGCCTACTGCAATGCTGCACTTTAGTGACAGGGACACAGTCATCATAAGTAATGATTCACCAATATTCCAATAAACTTATGATGTTGAGCTGGCTACACACACTCTCCTACCACAACAGGAATGATTCCCACCACCATGCCACAACCACCCTGCTGTATGGATTACAATGGAGGTGTGTTTACCAAGGACTTATGACATGATTTACACATGCTCTTTGGGGAATGTGTGTAGTTAGTCAACACCAGGATGGGGGAAGTGGTCGGGTGGCCAGTTGTTCCTTGGAAGCACTTCAACTTCACAACACTGCAGATCTAAAGTTTTTATGGTGGTGCCTTTTGAATATGGCGCATGGATGCAGGCAAAATTTTTGTTTGCAGAGGTGCAACACCTAAAATGGTAGTCATTCCATTCACTTTTTCATCACTACATTAATTTTGTTAACAATGGGCAACACGTACTACTGAGCATAGGTTATGCACCAAAAGAGTGTAACCAGCATGTGCAGCTCCGCACCTGCAGACAGGTGCACACTGGACTGTATTCACTACCAGCTGCCACCTGCCTGTGGCCCTGCCCCCAGGTGCACAAGACTCCGCAGGGTGGCCATGGGCAGGGTTGCGGTCCCAGGCGGACATCCATTTGGATGCCCATCCTGGGCCAAAAGTGGATCCCTTGCACTGAGAGGCCCGGGTCAGGGTGTGTGAATGCCCACTGCAGGCACCCAGACCTGTGCGCACATTCTCCAGTGATGGACCGTTGGTTGGGGGCCCCCACCCACCTCACTGCAGGGCCACTAATGGTACCAGCAGCCCTAAACTGGATGAGGGTGTAGATGGTAGTAGGCATGACACATGTGGCAACTCAAAGATAGTCACAATGGAGACAGTTGCCATGCACATGACTGCAGATGCAACAAATGTTAACAATGTCGAGTTGGACAACAACACAGCAAACAACTTGAAAGCAATCCAAAACAGATGTAATATTCTCTCAGGTCATGCATCAGTCCCTATGGATACATGTCTAGCATATGGCAGTGCTGTGGCATGCCCATGCAATTAGATGACACTGTTGCAGACACAGTTCACCCATGGTGTGACACACGCACACTGTCAGGTCCATCACGGAAGGGTTGTAGTCAGGTGAAGTGCCATCCATTGTGCTTGCCATCACAGGCAGGTACAATAAAATACAGAGGTATTTCTTGTTCTTAACATTTTGTTGACAGTATTTAGAAGGAATTCCTAAAAACAGGATGATAACATACATTACATGCAGTGTATCAGGGTAAAAGTTCATTTCTATAGATTAGTTATCACAATCAGTGTTTGAATTATGGGAGGCAGGCAGGGCACATAACTCTGCACTAAGACCTGGTAGCTCAAGCTCATGTATCACTGCCATTCAGTCTTCAGTTATAATGGGAAGAGTGGAGTTGTGCCTTTATTATGGGCCAACCTACCTCATAGTCACAAAGATCATAAAGTGCAATTCCAATACTGACTGATGAAAATAACTTTGAAGGATCAAGTTAGCATACTCTCTGGTGATGCTGTCCTCCACATGTTTCCTTCCGGGCTTGGCAGAAGAAGATCCCATGGACTCCAGCTCCTGAGTTCTCTTCTTCTTCTGGCCCTGCTCTGTAAAGACCACTGCTCTGCCAAGAGGCTCCAGCACTTCCGCGTCCTGCATCTGGAGGTCGTCCCATTTATGTTTAATTTGTTGCACAGTCCAGGACATGATTCCCCTTCCTTCTGCATCCAGGGTGGACTTAATGGAGACCCACAAATTTTCTCTCACCTTTAAATGGAGTCTCTTTGACCCATATCGTTCACCAACATGGCTGGAGACCTCATTTACCAATACCACCACCTCCTTATGAGAGAGTGAGGGACCATCTTTCACCTTGTGCTGGCAGAGGAGATGGTGGCCTGCCACTCAAAGTTGTGCTGCACAGGTGGCGCCACCCCATGGCCTTCCAACTGCTGACCCACCCCCTGCTTCTGGCCCTGTTCCTGCTCCTGCCACCCCCTCGGTCCCCACCCATATGCCAACACTGAAGCAGCATTTTTAAAGTGAAGTACATTACAGTGGCAAGTTACTGTTGCTGCTGTAATGTACCCGTGGGACCCCGGCACTGCTTTCTCCGGGGTTTGCCCCCCTCCCTGAATCAACTCTGACCTGAAGTTGACAATCTTTAGTTACGGGGTGTGGTGGTTAGAGACCCCCACATGGGGGGGGGGGTTCAGGGGGTGAAAGCCCCTGAAAATAACAGACAGTTTTCAGACAGACAGACATATGCTGACTGCAGCTTGCAATCTACATAAATCCATCGCTGTCATGTCGCATCCAAACAAAGTTGTTGATGCCATATTACTGATCTGTGCCCACCACGCAGCTGCTCAGATTCCTCTTCTTGCCACCTGCCCAATCGTTTTGCTGCTGTTCCAGTCATTCTTATCAATAATACTGATTGAAACAAAATATAAAACACTGTACTCTAAAGAGAAAAAAATCTCCTCAGTACTGATTAAAAATGAAACTTAAAAAAAACTTTGGGGCTTCTCTATTATTTGACTCTCTCTCTCTCTCTCTCTCTTTCTCTCTGTCACACTTTCTCACACACACACACACACACACACACACACACACACACACACACGTATTCTCTCTAAGTCTCTAGTCTGTCTCGTTCAGTCTCACACAACAGGAAGAACATGCTATTGGGATTTCTGCCTGCTGAGACTCAGATTTTTTATAACGCAGTTTGTAGAAAGCTCTGTGGTTAACATTGGGATACTGTTTACAAAGTGCAGAATTTTTTTACCATGGACATGTGTAATACGGAAACATGAAACGTGTGGAAAACTTCACAGAGAGAGTGGATTTCAAGGGAACATTATGCTAGTTACCATGAAATGCACAATAATCTGTGACATGTGGAGTCAGTATTTTGTCATAGGGAGTGTGGCAGCAGACATACACACAGTTAATCTGCAAATTATTCTGCCTTTCCTGATAAACTGAGCAATCTGGACTACAGAACTTTTTTTTATGCAATTCAATACAAAAATACGCACTTCACAAAAAAATACTGTGGTTGGCTAGCCCGGTGGCACTGAGGGTTGAGGTGCTGAACACCACACCTTGCGCTACGCCGGTGACCTGGGTTCAGGAATTACCTCTGTTTGCTGGAGTGCCGGCATGGAGGGGAGGGTGAGAGCAGGATCAAGCGTTGGCTCTCCTCTCCTGGGAAAGGGGTGGGGTCACCTGCCCATAGTCCCGCCATCACCGAATTGAGGGTCAGTGCCAGTGCAGGTGGTCAACGGCATGACTGGAAGGGAGGGCCATCCCAAATGGCATGTGCATGCATGCCTCCACACGCATGAGCTATGTTGGGGTCGCATGGGTGTAGAGGATGGGAGAAAACTCAAAAATTACATATGAAAAAAAAATGCAGTTCTAAGTCGAAATTCCACGAAAGTTGCCAAAATGATTTCTGAACTTTTGTGGAGCTGAAATTCTCACTTTCATGGAAATTCCACAGGCAGAAGTTTTCTTTTGTACACCTCTACCCAGCACCAAACCTTGTGGCACCCCACTAGTCACACTTCTATCTCCTAAGTGGCTACCGTTTACTACCACTCATTGCCTCCTATCCATAAATCAGTTTGAAACCCACTTTGTCACTTTCTCCCCCACACCCAGGCTGCTTAGTTTTCTAACTAGCCTCCTGTGTGGCACAGCATCGAAAGCCTTTCTAAAGTACAGACAGGCCATGTCTAGTGGTCACTGACCTGACTCATTTACACTGTACTCTTTGGCATACTAATAAATGGTTTTGAATTAATTCCAGAGTCTGAGTTAAATGTATTTATTTATTTATTTATTTATTCATTCATAACTAGGATTACAAGTACCTTTGAACCAGGGATTCTTTCACAAAGGTCCCACATCAAATGAGTAAGACAGACACAAACATAATCATAGGAAGAACAGGGAGTGTACATTAAAGAGAGGACTATAGCAGTGATGAGGTTAAGTATACAGGATACAGGATATAATAACAAGGCAACACACTGGTTAACTATCAAGCAACTGTGGTTATCAGTAGGACAGAAGTTTCTACAGAACAGTAATACAGTCAGAATAAACAGACTGTCACAGCAAGCATGCAGTCAATCAAAGTAGTGGACTTTGTCAAAAGGGAGTATAAGCGGGGAGGGGGAGGTATGACAGGGATATTGAGGGGGTTGGCAAGGGGGGGGTAGTGAGGCAGGAGGAGTTAGGTGGTGGGCCAAAGGCAGGGCTAGGATTGTGGGGCTGTCACATGAACTAAGAGTTGCGAGGTGACCACGTATTTTGGCTTTAAAAGTGCTGAGTTTGGGATCTAAGAGAATTTCAGGGGGCAGATTGTTCATCCAGGTGGGAGCTCTACAGGTGAAAGTTCACTGAGCCTGAGAGGTCCTGCAGTGTGGGACATGGAAATCAGCCCTAGTTGAACTGCGGGTGTTATGTTGATTGATAGCAAGGGGAAGTACTGCTTTGGTAACAGGTGGAGTTAAGCCAAGGATTTTCTTCGCAAAGAGACAGGTTTGGTATTTAATTCTACCAAGTAGGGGAAGCCATTCGGTTTGATGATATACTGTAGATCACAGGTGTGAGTCCATTTACTGGCACCAGTAAAAAGCCTACAGGCCTTATTAAGTGGTATCATAAGTCATTTGAAAGTGGAGTCAGATGTAGTGCTGTAGGTTATAAGACCATAGTGTATAACAGACAGTATGGAACCAGTGACTACAGCCTTAGAACCTCAGGGGTGTGACGCTGTCTGTGCTGATAGAGGACACCATTTCTGCAGTTCACACTCTTAGTAATTAGGTTTATGTGGGAGGTGTAGGACAGGGAGCTGTCAAGCATGATACCAAGATATTTGAATTCATGGACCATTTCCAGGGGTTGATTTATGTTGTTTACAAATAGTGAGGTGTACAGATTTGTATTTGTTATGGTTGCTAGCAAAAAGCATTGTCTTTGTCTTTTTGTAGTTCATTAGCAGTTTGTAGTTGGTGAACCAGAATTCGATATTAGAGAAGTTGAGCTGTAGGGTGCTAATGAAAGGGAGTACACCTTTGTAAGAGTGACCAGCAATTCCTGTGCTTTGTGTCTGTCTTTATTGGAGTTAGCAGCTCCCACCCAGCACCAGCTCTCCTCCGCCTGTGCACACCTGGTCCTGTTTCTGCAAACAGGCCATGTCCACTGCTCTCCCTTGATCCACCTCCCTGGTAACCCAGTCAAATATATGGGATTAGTGTGACATTAACTCTTCCCTCTGAAGCCATGCTGCCAGTGGTCCTGAAGCCCTTTTTCCTCCAGGTGCTCCATGAGCCTCTCCTTCAGTAGTGTCTCCATTAGTTTCCCCACTACTGATGTGAGACTGACTGGCCTGTAGTTGCTAGCATCCTTTCTATTGCTGCTTTTGTACAGTGGGACCACATCAGTCCTCCTCCAGTTCTCTGGAACTTCCTCCATCTCCACAGAGGTGCTAAAAAGCATTGTCAGAGGGGTGGCCAGCACAGTGCTCATTTCCTTTAGGACCCTTGGATGAATCCCAGCTAGCCCCATAGCCTTATTCTTATTTAACACTTCTAATTCCTCCCAGACCCTCTCCATTTAGAAATATCTTGTGTCCAGTCCTCCTCTCCCTTGTGCTTACTGTGGCATGCTGGTCCATCCCCCTCTACTGTCTGCCATGAAGACTGAGCAGAAGTAATCATTTAGTACTTTGCTTTCTCCTGATCTTCCTCTGCACAGTCCCTCCTGCTCTTCTAATTCTTATTATATCTCTCCCTTGTCTTCCTCTTATCCTCCACATAACTGAAGATGGTTTTGTCCCCTTTTTTGACACCCTTAGCTATCTTCTCCTTGGTTAGTGCTTTAACTGCCCTTAACTTCCTTCCTGCCATCTTTGTTTTGTCAGAGACACCTCCCTGTCTTCATCCTTCTCAGTCTCCTTGTAATTTTTAAATGCTGTTGTTTTCCTCCTTCACTGCCTTTGCCACCTCCTTAGAGTCCCATAGCAGTCTCTTCCTCCTCTTTCCTTTGCTCACGTACTTCAAATACCATGCTATTGCCTGAGCTATACCCCCTTAATTTTTCTCCATTGAGCCTTCATCCCCCTCTGCCATCACTGCCTTCAAGGCATTCTCTGAGTCAGTTTCCCATTTCTTTAAAATCTGCCTCCCTGAAGTCCAGGACCATCATCATAGTGTGTTTTTTCCTCTCTCCTATCCATATGCTAAACCACACAATAATGTTGTCAGTATATATTTAGGACCAGTATGCATCATCAGCATAGCATTTCTGTTTGGCATCTATCAAATGTACAAACTGCAGTTTACACTGCAATTCCAGAGATGGCTGTTTATGATGCCTTGTGGGCCTTCTTCTACTCTGTGGTAAAAAGGAAGTACACATTGACTCAGAGTGATGATGTTTCATGCATGTCTTCAGGTTGGTGTGCTGCTGCTGGTGCCCTCCCCCACCCCACACACACTGTGATTAAATTGGAAATGCTTAGGTGGGGAAACTTTTACCTCTAGATTTGTAGGTGTGGAACTACTCTCATCACCAGGATGTGGAACTATCTTACAATGTTCAATGAATAAAGATGACAGAGGTGTAGGAACTCTCATGCAATATTGCCAGGGTTGGGGAACTGAGGGTCTGCTAAACTGAAGTTCATAACACAGTATAATGTACTGACACCTTCAATCACCAGCCATGTAGAAGATTTGGTTTAAAAATATGGTACAATGATCAAGTTATGAATGAGCATTGAAATATTTCAAAGTTCATTTGTAACTTTGCTAATTTTCAATATTTTCCACCAAATTTTAAACATGTCCTTTTTGGAATACCACCTCATGAACAAGGCAGGTGAATTTTTTTAAATATGGGTGAAAAAAGTGACTTCGCAGCCATTCCACAAAATCACGTCCGGGGTGAAGTTTGAAAATTTTCACCCACCACGTTCATAACATAGGGTCATAAGAATACTATATTCAGAATTTGAAGTAAACAAAAAAAAAATGACCAAGTTTAGAATGTACATTGAAAATGCCAATTCTTATTCAGAACTTAACTAATTATCAATATTTTGACTTTAAACTTTCAACATAACCATTTTTTTCACATCACTTCATAAATGTGAGAGGTTTCATTTTTCAAATCCTGGACAAGATGTGTTTTTGCACTTGTGATTTAAATGTGTTTTGGCCACTATTCTATAGTTGCTATGTGTCATGTTTATAAGAGGAAGTCATAAAATGACTATCTTGCAAATTTATGTTCAAATTTGGATTCAAAATAAAACAAAATATTAAGAAATGTGTGCAGTGTCAGCCTTTACCCCAGTGG
Organism: Neoceratodus forsteri; assembly: GCA_016271365.2. Lineage (NCBI taxonomy): Eukaryota > Metazoa > Chordata > Ceratodontiformes > Ceratodontidae > Neoceratodus > Neoceratodus forsteri. The sequence goes on along the minus strand of CM057454.1, from coordinate 692,069,190 downwards.
GTACTGCTTTGTGGTCTTCTGCCATTGAGCTGAGTTCACTGTCGAACTCAGTGAATCAACTGGATGTGATGAGACTGAGAGGATGATGCTGTCATGTGGCACTGCCCATAACCTGGGAAGGGAATTCACAGGTTTGCCTGCACAAGACCAAGAGAAATCTTCTCTTGGCATAGGGCTATGCACCTCTGCATTTATTACTGCCAGTGGGCCCTGTGCTTTGGCTTATACATGGACTCTTTGCTCTGCATGTCTGTATCTATAGCCCCATAGAGCCGCAGCCCACCAGACAGCCTCACAAATTCTTGATATCCATGGCCAAACAGAAGTGCTGGGCCTGCAGGGACCTTCATGAATGAGGATATAATTTCACTATCGCAAAAAGAAAGGAAATTCTTTGCAAAAACTGCACCAGTTAGGGTTCAACATAATGCCACAAAAATAGGACAATGTGGTGTTAGGGTTACTGACCCTAACTCCCCATCCCTCCCAACAACAAAAGGACAAAACTACACAAGCAACCACAGATAGCCACAATCAGGTAAGGCAAACAACATACAGCTGTTTTCAGATGACACAAATGCAGTATCACTGATCTGTTACCTTCATGCTTATGTAGCCACATTTGTGTGTTTATGTTGTACAGTGTGCATCAGTACCTGCGACTACAGAAGTAGTCAGAGGCTAAACTGGACATAGTAGCAATTAGTGAGACGTGGTTTACCAGTAACCACACTTGGGAGACTTCAGTACCTGGCTATGTATTGTTCAGAAGAGACCGAGGTGCAAAAATGGGGCGAGGAGTGGCCCTGTATGTTAATGAAAATATCAAAGCTACAGAAATTCAGAATACACATAAGGAGCCAGAAGAACTGTGGGTCACCCTGAAACAGGAAATGGACAGCCATAAGAAATGGGTGTCTACAGGCCCCAGACCAGAGGGAGGACATAGACACATTACTGTTAGAAGATATACAAAACATGACAGCTAAAGGGAGGTTCTGATAATGGGAGACTTCAACATGCCAGATACAGATTGGTCAATACCAGCAGGAACATCTGCCAGAACTAGACTCATAGTGGATTCCCTGCAGGGGAGGGCCTCAAACAACTGGTACAGCAACCCACAAGAGACAGGGCTATCCTAGATCTAGTACTGACTAACAAAGAAGGGATCACAGATCTCCAGGTAGAAGGTCACCTGGGGCCAGTGACCATCACATGGTATGGTTCAATTTGCTACTACATCTAAATCATCCCATTCCAAGGCAAAAATATGGGACTTCAGAGGAGCTGATCTTGATAAGATGGCCAACAGAGTTAAGCTAGCCGTGGCAAAAAGAAACACAGGTGAGGAGGTACAGGCAAAGTGGGCAAGCATTAAGGATACAATACTTGAAGCAACATCCCATTGTGTTAGACAGAAAAGGAAGTGCAAAAGAAGGAAACCACTTTGGTTCTCAAATACAGTAGCAGAAAAGGTCAGAGCCAAAAGGCTGGCCTCTCAGAAAATATAAGGGAACACAGCGGGATGAAGATAGGGGCATACAAACTGCCCTAAGGGAAGCAGGTAAGGCAGTAAGCAGACAAAGTCCCAAACTGAGGAAACACTAGCACAAACAGTAAAAGAAGGTGACAAGACTTTCTATAGACATTAGTGAAAGGAGAAAGTCCAGAGGGGTATTGCTAGCTTAATGGAGAAAAGGGAGCATGTGAGGAGGAGGATCCTGTAAAGGCATCTATCCTAAATAGATACTTTGCTCAGTATTCACTGAAGAGAAGGTAGGGCAGGGCCACAGCTCAGCATCATGGACACAGGGGAGGGAGGTGAGCACTACTCCCTTCACAAAAGAAAGGGTCCTACAAGAGCTTGCTAAGCTCAGGGTGGATAAGGCAATGGGACCTGATGGCATACATCCCAGGGTACTTAAGGAGCTAAAGGAGGAACTAGCAGAGCCATTAGCAGAATTGTTTAGTGAGTCTCTGAGCACAGGAGAGGTCCCAGAAGACTGGAGAAGGGCTCATGTGATCCCACTCCACAAGAGTGGCAGCAGGAGGAGGGAACTACAGACCGTCAGTCTTACCTCAGTAGTGGGCAAGATTATGGAAGCACTCCTTAAGGAAAGGATAGTGCAACACCTGGAATCCATAGGGGCACAGGATCCAAGACAGCATGGGTTTACAAAGGAAGGTCCTGTCAAACTAATCTCATAGATTTCTTTGACTGGGTAACCAGAGGGTGGACCAAGGGGAGCAGTTGATGTCGCCACCTTGACTTCAGCAAAGCTTTTGACACTGTTCCACATAGAAGATTGATAAATAAGCTAGGTAGGCTCGGGGTGGGTCAGAAGTTGGTCAATTGGGTGGCAAACTGGTTGACTGGCAGAAAACAGAGAGTGGTGGTAAATGGTATACAGTCAGAAGAGATGCAAGTCACAAGTGGGGTACCTCAGGGATCAGTCCAGGGGCCAGTCCTATTCAACATCTTCATTAGTGACCTAGCAGATGGACTAGAGGGTAAGGCTTGTCTGTTTGCAGATGACACCAAGATCTGCAACAGAGTAGATGATCCAGATGGGTGGGCAGAATGAGAAGAGATCTGGATAAACTAGCAGAATGGTCAGAAGAGTGGCAACTGGGATTTAATGCAAAGAAGTGCAAAAATCATGCACATAGGGAAGAGAAACCCTGAAGCCACTTATAGGCTGGGAGGAGCTAGCAGTCACAAAGGAAGAAAGAGACTTGGCATCATCATCACTGATGACCTGAAATCATCCAAGCAGACCTCTAAAGCAGTAGGTAAGGCTGGGGGTGTTAGGGTGTATTAGTAGGGGTATCACAAGTCGTAGAGGGAGGTAATAATCCCTCTGTACAAGACATTGGTTAGGGCCCATCTGGAGTACTGCGGCAGTATTGGAGGCCACACCTTCACAAGGACATTAACAAATTGAGGCAGTCCAGAGAAGGGCAACCAAAATGGTGGGGACTGCATCAGAAGACATATGAGGACAGATTAATGGAGCTCAATATGTATACCCTTGAGCAAAGGAGGAGAGAGGTGATATGATCGAGACATTTAAACACCTTAAGGGCATAAACAAGGTGAAAGAGTCTAACATGTTTAAATATAAGAAAATAGCAGGACAAGAGGACACAGCATGAGATTAGAGGGAGGCCGATTAAGGGGGAATGTGAGGAAATTTTTTCACAGAAAGGGTGGTAGATGCATGGAATGGCTTACCACAAGAAGTAGTGGCTATGAATACAGTGCAGGGCTTCAAACAGGCATGGGATAGGCATAAGGGAGCAATACAAATGACTATGAATAGATAGGTCACTGACATAGCAAAGGCCGATGGCACATTTATAAGATAGAAAAAGAAATGGGCAGACTGGATGGGCCTTGCGGTCCTTATCTGCCATCAACTTCTATGTTTCTATGTTTCTATGTTTAAGTAGTATTGTAATGTGGGTATCATGGTTCCAGCAGCACATCTAGAAGTTTTTCAAGGAGGTGGCAGTTTTATTTAGGGGTAGTAGAATTCCCCAAAAAAGTAAACCGTTTCCTTTAAAAGCTCAGTTTAGGTTAAAACTGCTACTTTTTTTACTGGCTTAAAGGAGTAGTGGATGCTACCTTCCTGCATAGTTGGATCCACTAGTGCATGGTTTTCTATATGCAGCTGCGTAAGTGCAAGTCCCACAGAGGCCTGCCCTTTGGTAGAAAAAAATTGATCTGTATGTCTTACACCTGTGGCTGAGGAGACACAGGCCCTTCAGGGGGCTGCTTTTCTGCAGACTGAAGTAATGTTGCAATTTTTGCGTCATGGAGTTTGTGGTGCCTGTACTTCTAGACCTAGAGGTCAGTATGTATGTCTTATACCTGTGACTGCAGAAGTGTTGGGGGCTGCATTTTTACAGACAGGACTGTGTATATGTCTTACAATGTGAATGAGTACCTGTGGCTATAGAAGCATTGGTGCCATAGGGATCTGTGCTTCTGCAGACAAAAGAACTCCTGTAATCTATAACTGATCCCCACACTATCTTGTCTGCATCCCCTACCCATCTACTTCCCTATCTGTCCCCCTCCTGACTTGCCCCTTCTTCTCTATTCCACTTGCTTACTCAATCCCATGCTCTCTTTATTTGCTTGCATCTTTCTCTTCTCCCATCCTTGTTTCTTCCTGCCTCCTAATTATTACTCCATCTCCTTACCCAGGACAAATCACTCAATGCATTTAAACTTATATTGTCTTGTATCCTCTGCTACTTCCATGCTTAGCTTGTATAATCAGTGTTAGGTCAATCTCTATATTGTTTGTTATAATATTGTTCTAATTTGTAACTGTACCACTTGTTAATTGCTTTTTATACACCTATTTGTCTCTTCTTCCCCACCCCACCCCGGATGCATCTGAAAATTAGCTGTACTCAGCTCAGAATGTCTTTCCTGGTGAAACTTTTGAAATAAATAAATAAAATAAATTATCTGGGTAGTATTGATTTGTATCTGTGTCTGCAGGGGTCTGTGCATCTGCACATAGAAGCAGTGTCATGATTTGTATCTGTGGTAAGCACACTGCAAGGCATACACAGTCACTTCTGGCTGAACACTGAAATCCACAATACAAAAATATGGGATTTCCACTAGAAATATTATGATGCAAAAATATTCCTTTAAGGGGAACCCTAAGTGGTGCATTAACACAGTTTTTTCAAAGAATGTATATACTACTGGTACTGGTATGAGTATTTTATGTTTTAGGTAGTAGTTTATTGTAATGGTGCCCTGGGCCTCAGAAGTAGGGCACCACATATAAATAAACTCTTCTCCCACATTTTAATCCCAAGGGGGCTGATTCTGGAAGTCACCTGCATCAGGCGTAACTTGCAGCAGAAAAGGGGGCTGCACCCAACACAGCTGCAGCAAATGCAAAAGGTGCTATTCCAGAAAGTTTCTCATTTGTAGCAAACTGTCTGGAATAGCCACAATATCTGGTCCTGCACCATGATGAGGGGTGCAGTGGGAGGCTGTGGCACAGGGCTGGGATGTAACGCTTGAGAAGGTGGCAGGGGGCAGTTGAGGTACCCCAAGGACAAGCAACCCTGAACACCAGCACAAAAGGGTTGGCCTCCACAAGCTCTGGCACAGGGTATGTTGTCACCCGAGGGCAGAAGCTCTATACATGCTAGGTGCCCCAGTACCACACTGTGTATCACCTGCCTGACAGACTACCTACAGAACCATCAATCCCCCATATAGCTGTTGTCCAGTTGTGGCATAGTGCCCCAACCCATGATTCCCCATTCTCTGACAAGACTACTCCTGCTCACACTCCCCAGTGGTCTAGTGGCCCACCATCCTCCCCACTCTGACAGACAGTGGTGCAGAAGCCTCCCGCTCCCCTCATCTCTGACCCACTTCTGGACTGACACTTCCCTCTGCACACCACCATGGCTAGCTACAGAATGTGATCACACAGCCCACATAAGTGTACTGTACACTTATGCAGGCTGAGCAATTGCATTCTGCTGCTGGCCATGGTGGTGAGTGGAGGGAAGTGCCAGTCCAAAAGTGGGTAGGGGATGGGGGTGGAGTGGAGTGGGGTGGTTGGCCACTGCCTGACAGAGTGGGGAGGGTGGCAGGTCACTATAATATATCCATTATAAAACGGATCCCCCTGTGAAATTATTTTAAAAATTCAGATAACAAGTTTTACAATGTATGTTAATATAAATAAAAAACAGAAAAAAATAATTCCTCTCATTGTACAGTATTTGTAATGAGAGTAAAAGGAAGCCACTAGAGGGTGTTGTCTCCCTCCCACATTGTATTAATAATTAATTAATGGCATTCTTTTGTTTTGTTTCATATAACTGCCAGGCTGAGTTTTGTACGAAGCATCATAGCATGAGACAGCTGAATTTCAGGGAGAGCGGGCAGGAAGTGAGCATGTTCACCTGCAGCTGCTGTACACAACTTAGTGGTAAGACTGATGACTGTATGGAGAGTCATTGATGGTGCGACGGGGCACTTTTGAACAATATTGTAATGAGCAAAATAAGAGATCACCTGATTTCTACTGGGTGCAGGTGGAAAGTGAACAAGTCCCTTCACAGCTGCAATACAAAGCACTACTATTCAGCGTGTTACTGACTGAGAGATGGCGCGCTGATGGCCATCAATGGTGCACAGTTAGATGGCATTTGCAGTTGGTGATCATTTTAAAAATCAGCTACAAGGTAGTTTTTCCTTTTTCATTTCCTTAAGCGAGCCAAACGGTGGGTGGGCAAGCATGGCGAGATCGATGACTGCTCCCATGTTGCAGATAGATTTTTTTTAAACGTCTCTGGGAGGCATGGATCTCAGCCTGCACTGCACTGAATTAAGGGTGGAAATTAGGCAAGTTGGAATTAAGAACCTAAATCAGAGTATAGAAACCTGTAAAAATCTGAGAAAAAAATGTATAAAAATTAGCTTTGGTACCAGTTACAAAAAGCTATTTGGGAAAAGGTTTATCCAACTTTTTGGACATTAGTAGCTTATGGATGTGATGAGAATAATGTAATATATAACTGGCATGGAATGATCACTGAAGAAAAACAAGGTTGTATATTTCAATAATACATACAATGCAGAAGTGTGTGAAGAGATTGTACCTTTGCTTAAACACTTTTCAAATAATGAATATGTAGAACAATTTATATTCTCTGGGGCTGAAGTAAGAGGGGCTATCCTGTCTCAAAAAAAGAAAACAGCAGCCAGACATGACAGTCAGCAAAAGTATTTTTCCATAACCAGGACTTTTGGTCAGATTTATTGGCTCCATTATTTACTATGATAAGTCATTATTTAGTTTTGCCACATGACTGAAATCAAGGTGTTATTGTTCCACTATTCAGGCAAGCATTTGCCAATGCCAAATGTTTGTTTGTTTGCTGACATTGGCATTGGTAGTGCAGGAGTTAGACAGGTGCATAATAGGAATGGCAGTGAAGTATTGAACTAATGCCGACTCCCACCATGCAGAGAGTGAAAGGCATTGGGGGTGACTTTGGGTCATCGGCCATAATGCTTAAGGCATTCCACTATACCCCACCCTGTAGACATGGACAGGTGTCCTGGTGTGCTTTGGGGTCTTCAGTCCTTATGCTCAACTCATTCCATAAGGAAATAAGCTGAGATGGGTGCAGTGCAAGGGAATAGGGTGAACTTTAGGGCTGAAGACCCCAAGGCACATCTCGATGCCATCGGTGGCTACAGGGTGGGGGGTGGAATTCTGTGAGCATTATGGCAGATGAACCCAAGGCACACCCCGATGCCTGTCAGTCTCTACAGGGTGGGCATTAGGGCATTATGGTTGGAAACCCTAATGCCCCAGGTGTTTGTTGGTATTTTCATTCCAAATTTTCAACATGAGCTTTTTGGGGCTCCACCTCATGAACAGTGGCACTATCATTTTGTTAATCAGTCCTGAAAGGCAGTGTGACATAGTGACTGCGCCATTGGGTGCCACAGGTGCAGAAACACATTTTGGGCAGGATGGGAAAAATGACAGCTGTACTGTTCATAAGCAGGTGTGAAAAAATGGCAATGTTGAAAATCTGGAGTGAAAATATGAAAAATTGGCAGTCAAGAGAGTGCATAAAAACTGCACAATGCACACCCATAATGCAATCATTTTTTGGAATTGTTCCACCTAATTTTTGACATGGGCATTTTGGTACCTCCCCTCATAAACAGTGGCACTGTGATTTTGTTAATCTGTCACAAAAGTTGATTTCCCAGAGCAACCGTGCCATTCTGCACCACAGGTGCGAAAACACATTTTGGGCAGGATGTAAAAATTGACAGCTGTACGGTTCATAAGGAGGCATGAAAAAATGGCAATGTTGAAAATCTGGAGTGAAAATATTAAAAATTGGTGAGGTTAGGAATGTGCATAGAAACTGTGTAACCCAGTCATTGTTTGGAATTTTTTCACCAAATTTGCAACGTGGGCTTATTGGAACCTCCCCTCATAAACAGTGGCACTGTTGTTTCATTAATAGGTCCCAAAAGGTGATTCCATGCAGCGACTGTGAGATCACCATTTGGGACTGAGAAAAGAAATGACAGTGCCAGTGTTCACAAGGTGGGGTCCCAAGAACTCCATGTTGAAAATCTGGGGCTAAAATTCCTAAAAATGGCTGAGATATCACCCTAAGTTGAAACCCCCCTTTGACTCCTATTATACAGCTTACCTTGAAATCTTCAGTTGGCAAGTCGACTTTGAAGAGTGCAGATGTGTCCAGGTTCAGACAAGATCACTGCTCCTGACCTCTGGAGATAAGTATGGTGTGGGTGGGGGTGCTGGGAGGTGGATGCAGAGGGGGACGGTGGGGATATGGAGGGGAATGGGGGAGACAACGATGGACCGATTTCTTTTTTACAAGGAAAAAAAATGGCGAAGGATGGTTTTCTTCATTCACAAGGAAAATTTAATTATTAACAATGTGGGCACACTGGGGTGGGCTTCTTGTGTTCCACAATAATGGGGGGGCATGCTGACACAGGATTGGGCACCCCGATGTTGGCAAATAATTTAGAGGAGATTGATGGGAGGGTGGGCATCCAACACTGTGAGTGGGCATCCCGGTGTCGGAAATCAAATATAAAGTTTTGACACACTGGAGTGGGCTCCCAGTGTGCCACAATAGTGGGGGGGCATGCTGACATGGGATTGGGTACCCTGATGTTGGTAAATATTTTAGAGGGGTTTGGGTGGTGGGGTGTATCCAACACAGGAATGGGCATCCCAGAGTCAGAAATGAAATAAAACAGTTGTTTGGCACACATGGGTGGGCTCCCAGTGTGCCACATTAATGGGGGATACAGCTGACATGGGGATTGGGCACCCCAATGTCAGCTTTGGCAGGAGTGGTGGGCAGCAGGAGCTGCCATTGTGGAAAGTCGTGCTGCAGCTACTTTATTTATTGAAATGTTTCACCAGTAAAGGCACACTGAGGAAAAATGTTGCTCTTAAATCCAGCCATGCTCATCACAGTGCATGGCCTACTGTGCACTGTAATGCGATGGCCAGAGTCTTGTCGCTGCTACTGTGATATTGAAACTGTACCTGACTGCAGTGGAGATTTCTTTTAACTCTTTGGCTCGCTTTAAAACTGCTGTCATCGGCAGCATGCTCACTGATTGGTGGCTGAGTGAAGCACCCAATAAAGCATCTACTGCATTGGCCACAACACTGACACACCTTTGAAATGTGCTACTGAGACAAGATGTTTATTGCACATGCACTGTGTGCATGCGCACAAGCAAACATAAAAATGTGATAAGCAGGAAACAAAAAATTATAGACCAATTACCTTGCTCCCTGTTGTACAAAAAATATACACAAGACTGATTCTAAACAGATGAAACACTTAGACAGAAGAGAATAAATTGATTTCAAAATTTCAGCATGGGTTCAGAAAGCAATATAGGGTTCCATGTCATAACAGCAATTGCAAAATAGCAATCATCATTAGGGTGAGTGTACATCTCTGAAAATGAATTTCAGTGATGTACACTCATGATGAGGACAAAAAGGGTGCCCGAGATATGCAGGTTTAGTTTTTAATGTGGGGGGCTCTGCCCCCCCCACCTCCCTACTTATGGATTCTCAGCTCCATGGGGGTGCATCTTGATGGGGATGAAAAACTTACAAAAATGGAAAGCCACCTCCTGGAAAAAAAAAACCTGTGCTGCACCAGACCCAAACCCTGCAACCTGCACCTCCAGGTGACCACCCTCCCCACCACACTAGTGAACCAGCTTGGCAGCTGCCCACCACACCCCCTCCCACATGTCATTCCTCCCCTGCCTCTCCCTCCCATGCATGTGTGCACATGCATATATGTGTGTACTTCCTGTCACTCTATTCACCCACTTCAGTATCTGGTCACCCCCCTGCTAGATAGCCATGAACACAGGTGCTGTAATTGAGTCACTGTATTTGTAGATGACCAATTTTTGTCACCTTGTTCACTGGATACCCAAGATAGCACTATAGACTTAATCTTTACCATAAACTATATTATCGATGTGTATGTAGAAGGGAAAAGGGGCCCATATACATATGTGTTGTCGATATGAAATCTGCCTTCAACTCGGTAAACAGGATAATACTATGGGAGAGCTTGGAAAATCTGTAAATTGACAGACAACTACTGGCCATATTAAGAATTCAACATACTAATACCACTGCTAAGGTTTGATATACTAAAGATGGTGCACTTTCTAAAAAAATAAGAATCACTAGAGGAGTCAAACAGGGCTGTTTGTTAGCCCCCCATTTGTTTAATCTATATATTGAAATATTAATAAAACAGATTGCAAGAATAGATACATTTGCCCCCATCATAGATAATGAAGAAATTAAAGTGTTGTTATATGCAGATGATACAATTATACTATCAAGAACTCCTCTTGGTCTAAAGAGAGAAATTACCAGTATTATGTCCTCCTTAAAGGAATTAGATCTGGACCTAAATGCGAACAAATCCAAGATCATGATAACTGGTAAAAATAATATTAAAAAGGATCATTGGGTTATAAATGGGATAGAATTAGAAGTTGTTAAAGGGTATAAATATATTGGTGTAACTGTAGACAGAAGTCACTCTTGGAAGCGGCATTTAATGGAAGTAAAAAATAAATCCTATAAAACTACAGGGGCTGTAAGATCATTTGCTAACACATTTTCAGAGAATAGTTTTAAGGCCTTTAAAACTACATCTGAGGCTAAAACTATCAGTCACTCAATGTATGGAAGTGACATTTGAGGTGTTTATATTGATAACATCAACAATATTGAGGTAATTCAAAATAAATTTATCAAATATACCCTGAATCTTCCTAAGCATTACCCCTCATCCTTTTTAAGGGTAGAACTGAGTATGCTTCTCTTAACTAAAATTCAAATAAAGGCAGTTAATTACTGGGGTGAAACTGTGGCAAAGAATAATGAAAGACTTCCAAAGATGTGTTGTTGGGATTCTATTGTTAAAACTCAATACAAAATAGCTAGGGATAATTGGTTTATAAGATTAAATACAATTTTAAAAAGAGTGGGCCTGGAGGAGTTATGTTCTGATAGGGCAGTTCAAAATGCAATCAAATTTGTGGATGATGCAACACTAAGATTAAAAGACATAGCTATATCTAAGGACTTTGAAAAAATCCATGACATAGACAAATTTGGTTTATATACTAGTATCAAAATCCATGACATAGACAGATTTGGTTTATATACTGGTATCAAACATTCCTGGGGTATGGAGAAATACTTAATGATTTGTGAAAACAGATACCACAGAAATACCCTATGTAAACTTAAGTTAGATATATTAGGAGTGGATATGTCACATTTAAAACAGGTTTAAGGTACAATGAATGTACATAATTGCAAATCTGTTAATATGGTATACCCAAGAATGTTACATGGCATCTTTAAGTGTGATTTCTGGAAAGAAGAAAGTAATAAATGGGTAACAACTCTATGCTCATCACTAAGACATAAGGAAACTGTTGATATCCATAGGAATTTACTAAAGTTAGATAAAACAAAATAAATATTTGGGCTAGCTATATTTCTGATGGCGGTTAAGATTTAATAAACTTATTCTGAATGTGCAATATCTTGTTAAACTGTGAATGTAAGAATTGCTCTTACTTTTAATGATATGAGAATTGTGTGTATTTTAATAAGTATGGAATGTTATAAATTATATGATTTTATATGTTTGTACATCAATAAACTTTTGACTTTTGACTTTTTGAAATCCCATCCGAAGGTGATTTTGTTGTGCAACTGTGGAAACTTTTTTTCTGAGAGGATTTGAGAACTAACACCTGCTATCAGTGCTTCAGATAATTTTTTTTGGGTGGAAGTCAAATACTATACTTCCATGGGTTGAGATTTGAAAGTCATTTCAATTTTACTGGAGTCAAAATACTTCCAGCTGTCAGTTTTTGGAAGTCAAAATAATTCCAGTCCACATATTTTGGAGGCTGAAATTCTCCAAGCTCTATATTTTTTGAAGTCATAGGCCTTCTGAATATTTCATTTTAACCCCATCCATGCCACAGTCACAGAAATATGTTTCTTAATGAAACAAATCAGGAAAATAAGAATGTGCATTTATTATACATGGCCCTTGGCCTCTTTTCATAAACAGGTACCACAAAGTGCAATACACACAGTAATAGAGACAGGTAATAATGTGACTGCAAACATGTAGAGTGAAAATTGCCAATGTTATGAGCCTGCATTCATAAATTGCAAAGTAGGCTCATAACTTTGTTGTTTTTAATATTTTTACTCCAAATTTTCAACAGAGTCTTCTCATCAACAAAGGTTGTATATAGACCTCCATCTCAGGGGGAGGAAATAGACAAAGAAATGACAGATGGCATCATTAGAATGGCAGTAAAAGAGGAGATATTGTTGATGGGGGACCTGAATATGCCAGATGTTAACTGGAGCACGTTTACTGCAGAAACATCCAAGAGCATAGTCTTTCTCAATGCACTACGGGGGCATGCCTCAAACAGCTAGTGTTGGAACCCACTCAGGAGGGAGCAATCTTAGACCTGGTACTCCCAAATGAGGATGGAGATAGAATCTTAGATTTAGAAGTGGGTAGCCATCTGGGAACAAGCAACCACTAAACAGTGTGGTTCATGATAAACAGCCATAGAGTCAAGCCATACAAAAGCAAGGGTGTTGGACTTTGGGAGGGCTAACTTTGGAAAATTGGGAGAGTACCTCAGAAAATCAGTAGCAAATGGCCAAGGAGGAGAGGTGGAGGAATAACGGGGAAAAATCAAAACTGCCATCACAGAGGCAACAAGCTTTTGTGTGAAGCAAATGAACAAAACTAAACAAAGGAGAAAAACACTATGGTTCTCAAAAGAGGTGGTGGGGATGGTTAGGGAGAAAAAGATAGCATTCAGGAAGTATAAGGAAACAAAAGGAGCAGGACAGAGAACTGTAACAGTTAAAGCAGAAGGAAGTGGGGAAGGCAGTCAGAATAACAAATGCTGAAATCAAGGAAAAGATAGCCAACTGAGTTAAGAAGGGGGATAAAACCATTTGTAGATACATTAGGGAGTGAAGAAAGACCAGGGGAAGGATAGTGAGGCTTAATAAAGTGGAGGAGGGGTAGGCAGAGGGTGACTGTCAAAACGCAGGGATACTGAATGAATACTTTTGCTCAGTATTCACAAAAGAAGAGAAGGGTGAGATACCTAAATCAAACGATAGAAGAACTCTGGATAGGTGGTCAATACCAGTCCAATCACAGAAGAAAGGGTCCTGAAAGAACTCCTAAAACTGAAGGTGGACAAAGCAATGGGGCCTGACGGGATTCACCCCAGAATTATAAAAAAAAAAACTAAGGGGAGAACTAGTGATGCCACTGACTACCCTTTTTAGTAAATCATGGGAGGATGGTGTGGTATCTAAGGACTGGAGGAGGATGGATGTGATTCCCCTTCACAAAAGTGGGAGCAAGGCAGATGCAGGAAACTATAGACCTGTTAGTTTGACCTCAGTGATAAGGAAAATGATGGAATCAATTCTGAAAGAAAGAACCGTTGAATACCTAGAGGCCAGTGGGGCACATGACCCAAGGCAGCATTGATTCACAGTGGGAAGGTCATGTCAGACAAATCTAATAGATTTCTTTTACTGGGTGACCAAAGTAGTAGACCAGGGAGGGGCTGTGGACATGGTCTTCCTAGACTTTAGCAAGGTATTTGATACAGTCCCACATAAAAGATTAATAAACAGGTTAGCCAGCCTAGGAGTGGGTCCCAGGGTGGTAGCCTGGGTAAAACATTGGCTGGACAGCAGAATGCAGAGAGTAATAGTAAATGGAGTCCACTCCAAAGAAAGGGGAATTACTAGTGGGGTATTGCAGGGTTCAGTACTGGGACTGTTCATCTTTACTGTCTTTATAGGTGACATTGTGGAGGGACTGGGAGGAAAAGTATGCTTCTTTGCAGATGACACAAAGATCTTCAATAGGGTTGATACACAAGGGGGGTGGAAAGGATGAGAAGGAACTTGGCAAGGTTGGAGGAATGGTCAAAAGTATGGCAGCTTAAATTCAGTGCAAAGAAGTGTAAAATAACGCACCTGGGAAAAAAAACCCAGGGGAAGAGTACACAATGGGGGGGAGGTACTAACAACAACAAAAATAGAAAGGGAGCTGAGGGAGTCATATCAGATGACCTAAGGGTAGGCAAGCAATGTGAGAAGGCAGTAAAGAGGGCTGGGGAGATACTGGCATGCATAAGGAGAGGCCTCACCAGTCAAAAACAGGAAGTTGTTATCCCTCTGTTCAGACAGTTGGTGAGACCCCATCTGGAGTACTGCGTGCAGTTCTGGAGCCCCCATCTCCGCAAGGACATAGACAGGATGGTGGCAGTCCAGAGGAGGGCAGCTAAAATGGTGCAGGGTCTTCACCAGAAGCTATACAAAGATAGACTAAAGGAGCTTAATATGTATACCCTCGAGGAAAGGAGGGAAGGGGACATGATAGCACCTCAAGGGAATCAACAAAATCCAAAAGGGTAGCAACTTTCAGAAAAAGAGATGTGCAAGAACAGGGGGGGCACAATCTGAAGATGGGGGAGGCTCAGGGGCAACGTGAGGAAGTATTTTTTCATGGAGATGGTGGTGGATGCATGGAACGGCCTTCCTGAGGGGGTAGTGGGGTTAAAAACAATAGGGGAATTCAAGAATGCATGGGACAGACATATGGCAATTCTAGAGGGGGTAGGAGGAGGTAGGCTGTTGGTTAACTAGGATCTGCAGCTTATCCAATAGGTAGAGAAATGGACAGACTAAGTGAGCCAAGCCATCCTTATCTGCCATCAAAGTCTATGTTTCTATGTTTCTAAGGGCAGAGAAAATATTCACATCCTGCCTGAAAGGTGATTTCACAGAGTGACCAAGAAATCACATTTCAGGACAGACTTGCATAATTTCACTGTCATTGTTCATGAGGTGGGGTCCCCAAAAAAGGCACATTGAAAATTTGGGGCAACAATATTCAAAAATGACCAAGTTATGATGACAAGTTCAAAACCCTTTGAAATACATTGAGCCACATACCCGATTTCCTCAGTTTGCGGTCTGGCATTGAAGAGTGAAGACTTTTTTTTGTCCACTGAGGATTATGGTGTTGGACCCCTGGTAGAGACATAAGATCTTGGGGGGAGGTGCTGAGTGGAGGCTCAGGTGAGAGGACAGTAACAGAAGAAGCAATAGACATCGATGGATGTGTTTCTTCTTTTTTACAAGGTGTTTTTTTTAAATAAAAAACTTTGAGGGGCAGTTTTGTTTCTTTCAGGTACTGACACTGGGATTGGGCAACCTAGTGTCAGTGTTATGTTTGGCGGCATCAGGGGAGGGTTCCCTGGTGTCACACAATCAAAACAGGCAGGGTGGAGGGTAGCAGCCAGCACAGGGAATTGGACACCCCAGTGCCAGAATTTTAACATTGAGGGTGTGGAAGACATTGAGGGGTGGTCGGTATGTTTGGCAGCACCATGAGTGGGCTCCCAAAGTGTTGCACAATGAAAATGGACATGTTGGGTGGTGCTTGAGGAACTTAGGGTTGTAGCCAGCACAAGGGATGATAAGTGGAGGGGAGTGGGACCACAGCAGGTTGATCAAGACAGATCAGCTATGCTTGCTGGGTGGCATTATGTAGATCAATGGAAAGAGCTGTCTATGATTGACCCAGCTCTTTTGTTAGAACTATATAAAGATTCCACCCAGCAAGCCAGAATAGTGTCATGGTCACTCTGGCTGATGATTGGTGTAACAATGGTGAGCCACTTGCAGACTGCCTTGTACTGGACCACAGTGACACACCACTCAAAAAACAGTATATCATAACCAGGACCCCTGGTGTTCTATGGCAGAATTTTTTGATTTCTTCGGCAGGGCTCCTCGACTTCTGCAGCAGCATTTTCTGATTTCTGCGGCATGATTTATTCACTTCTCTGGCAGAATGCAGTCCTGTCATTGGCTAAATATGATGTGATGTCATCGATGACATCATATGCTGAGCATAGAGGAGGGGCTTCAGGATATACGAGATGGGAAAGAAAGCCTGACACTATAGAAAAACAGTACTGTATATTTATATGCCAATTCACCAAAAACAATGAATTCATATATATTCTGCGGCATGATGCAAATTCTGCGGCAAATTCCACAACTGCAGAACCACAGAATTCCAGGGGCCTTGATCATAACAAAATGTTCACTATGCCTGCATACAGCAAACATATAAACTAGGAGGATTTGATACCTAAAATTTATAGGTTTCATAGAAAAATAGAAACATAGAAGTTGATGGCAGATAAGGACCGCAAGGCCCATCCAGTCTGCCCATTTTTTCAACCTTATGAATGTGCCATAGGTCTGTACTTTGTCAATGGCCTATCTATTTATACTCATTTTTATGGTTCCCTTATGCCTATCCCATGCCTGTTTGAAGCCCTGCACTGTTTTCATATCCACCACATCCTGAGATAGGCTGTTCCATGCATCCACCACCCTTTCTGTGAAAAAGAACTTCCTCACATTATTCCTTAATTGGCCTCCCTCTAATCTCATGCTGTGTCCTCTTGTCCTGATACTTTTCTTATATTGAAACATGTTAGACCTTTTCACCTTGTTAATGTCCTTAAGGTGTTTGAATGTTTCGATCATATCACCTCTCTCCCTCCTTTGCTCTAGGGTATACATATTGAGCTCCGTTAACCTGTCCTCATATGTTTTCTGATGCAGTCCCTGCACCATTTTGGTTGTCCTTCTCTGGACTGCCTCTATTCTGTTAATGTCCTTGTGCAGGTGTAGCCTCCAGTACTGCACACAATACTCCAGATGGGGCCTAAACAGTGTATTGTAAAGAGGGATTATTACTTCCCTCTAATGACTTGCAATACCCCTATTAATACACTCCAACATCTCTCTAGCCTTGCTTACTGATTTAGTGGTCTGCTTGGATGATTTTAGGTCATCTATGATGATGATTCCCAAGTCTCTTTCTTCCCTTATGATTGCCAGCAACTCCCCTCCCAACCTATAGTTGGCTTCAGAGTTTCTCTTCCCTGTGTGCATGATCTTGTACTTCTTTGCATTAAACCCCATTTGACACTCTTCCAACCATTTTGCCAGTTTATCCAGATCTCTTCTCATTCTGCCCACCCCATCTGAATCATCTACTCTGTTGCAGATCTTGGTGTCGTCTGCAAACAGACAAATCTTACCCTCCAGTCCATCTGCAATATCACTCATGAAGATATTGAAAAGGACTGGATCCAGGACTGATCCCTGAGGTACCCCACTTGTGACTTGCATCTCTTCCTACTGTATACCATTTACCACCAGTCTCTGTTTTCTGCCTGTCAACCAGTTTGCCAACCAGTTGACCAATGTCTGACTCACCCCGAGCCTACCCAGCTTATTAATCAATCTTCTATGTGGAACAGTATCGAAAGCTTTGCTGAAGTCAAGGTAGGCAACATCAACTGCACCCCCTTGATCCACCACTCTAGTTACCCAGTCAAAGAAATCTATGAGACTAGTTTGACAGGACCTTCCTTTTGTAAACCCATGCTGTCTTGGATTCTGTGCTCCTATGGATTCCAGGTGTTGCACTATCCTTTCCTTAAGGAGTGCCTCCATAATCTTGCCCACTACTGAGATAAGACTAACTGATCTGTAGTTCCCTGTCTCCTCCCTGCTACCACTCTTGTGGAGCGGGATCACATAAGCCCTTCTCCAGTCTTCTAGGACCTCTCCTGTGCTCAGAGACTCAGTAATCCATTCTGACAACTGGGATTTAATGCAAAGAAGTGCAAAATCATGCACATAGGGAAGAGAAACCCTGAAGCCACTTATAGGCTGGGAGGGGAGTTGCTAGCAGTCACAAAGGAAGAAAGAGACTTGGGCATCATCATCACTGATGACCTAAAATCATCCAAGCAGACCTCTAAAGCAGTAGGTAAGGCTAGGGGTGTTAGGGTGTATTAGTAGGGGTATCACAAGTCGTAAGAGGGAGGTAATAATCCTCTGTACAAGACATTGGTTAGGCCCCATCTGAGTACTGCGTGCAGTATTGGAGGCCACACCTTCACAAGGACATTAACAAATTGAGGCAGTCCAGAGAAGGGCAACCAAATGGTGCAGGGACTGCATCAGAAGACATATGAGACAGATTAACGGAGCTCAATATGTATACCCTTGAGCAAAGGGAGGGAGAGAGGTGATATGATCGAGACATTTAAACACCTTAAGGGCATAAACAAGGTGAAAGAGTCTAACATGTTTAAATATAAGAAAAATAGCAGGACAAGAGGACACAGCATGAGATTAGAGGAGGCCGATTAAGGGGAATGTGAGGAAATTCTTTTCACAGAAAGGGTGGTAGATGCATGGAATGGCTTACCACAAGAAGTGGTGGCTATGAATACAGTGCAGGGCTTCAAACAGGCATGGGATAGGCATAAGGGAGCAATACAAATGACTATGAATAGATAGGTCACTGACAGAGCAAAGGCCGATGGCACATTTATAAGGTAGAAAAAGAAATGGGCAGACTGGATGGGCCTTGCGGTCCTTATCTGCCGTCAACTTCTATGTTTCTATGTTTCTATGATAATGGCTTTGCTAGTTCCACCCTTAGCTTCTTTAGTACCCTGGGATGTATGCCATCAGGTCCCATTGCCTTGTCCACCCTGAGCTTAGTGAGCTCTTGTAAGACCCTTTCTTTTGTGAAGGAACTAGTGAACACCTCCCTCCCCCCATGTCCATGGTGCTGAGCTGTGAGCCCTGCCCTATCTTCTCCTCAGTAAATACTGAGCAGAAGTATCTATTTAGGATAGATGCTTTTCCTTGGCCCTCGTCCTCACCCCCCTTATCCCCTTTGATCTTAGCAATACCCCCCTGGACTTTCTCCTTTCACTAATGTATCTATAGAAAGTCTTGTCACCTTCTTTTACTGTTTGTGCTAGTGTTTCCTCATTTTGGGCCTTTGCCTGCCTTACTGCCTTCCCTGATTCCCATAGGGAAGTTTGGTATACCTCCCTATCTTCTTCTCACTGCATTCCCTTATATTTCCTGAAGGAGACCCTTTTGGCTCTGATCTTTTCTGCTACTGTTTTTGAGAACCAAAGTGGTTTCCTTCTTCTTTTGCTCTTGCTTTTCTTTCTAACACAATGGGATGCTGCTTCAAGTATTGCATCCTTAATGCTAGCCCACTTTGCCTTACCCCCTCACCTGTATTTCTTCTTGCCAGGGCTAGCTTAACTCTGTTGGCCATCTTATGAAAATCAGCTCCTCTGAAGTCCCATATTTTTGCCTTGGAATGGGATGATTTAGTTCTCGTGGCCAAACTGAACCATACCATGTGATGGTCACTGGCCCCCAGGTGACCTTCTACCTGGAGATCTGTGATCCTTTCCCTGTTAGTCAGTTCTAGATCTAGGATAGCCCTGTCTCTTATGGGTTGTTCTACCAGTTGTTTGAGGCCCTTTCCCTGCAGGGAATCCACTATGTGTCTAGTTCTGGCAGATGCTCCTGCTGGTATTGACCAGTCTGTATCTGGCATGTTGAAGTCTCGCATTATCAGAACCTCTCCTTTAGCTGTCATGTTTTGTATACCTTCCAACAGTAATGTGTCTATGTCCTCGCTATGGTTTGGAGGCCTGTAGACAACTCCAGTTCATATGGCTGTCCCATTTCCTGTTTCCAGGGTGACCCACAGTTCTTCTGGCTTCTAGTGTGTATTCTGAATTTCTGTAGCTTTGATATTTTCTTTGACATAAAGGGCCACTCCACCCCCCCTTTTGCACCTCAGTCTCTTCTGAACAGTATATAGTCAGTACTGAAGTCTCCCAAGTGTGGTTACTGGTGAACCATGTCTCCTTAATGGCTACTATGTCTAGTTTAGCCTCTGTCATTGTTGCCTATAAGTCTGGGATCTTGATTTCCAGACTGTGAGCATTTTTGTACAGGATTTTCCATTGGCCAGATTTTGGTGTGTTAGCTTTTGGGAGAGGTTCAGCATTTCCCCTGTGCATCCTATGGGGAGATGGACCTTTTTCCTTACCTGGTGATGCAAATGAACTACTAATATGCTGAACTCCTGTTTGATCACTAGCTGAGGAGGGAGGGGTGTTCTTTCCATTCAATGTATTGGTTGCTGCACCCCTTTCCCCATTTGTTAGTTTAAATATTCCTCAAAGACATCAAACTTCTGCCCCAATGCACTGATTCCCTCCTTAGTCAGATGCAGTCCATCGCATTTAAAGAACTTTCACTCCCAAAACTGTTACCAGTTACCTACAACTTTGTGTCATTTTCCAGGCACCAGCCCTTGAGCCACATGTTTAGCTCCTCTATCTCCCCTTCTCCGACCTTCCATCCATCTGCCCCCACTCTCCCAGACTGGCAGGATCTCAAAGAAGGAGATGCTGGATGAAATGGATGACAGTTTGTCACCCAGCCTTGTCAGGTGTTCCTTGGATTTGGCCCTATGTGTATGCTGTTGTGTTTTTTATGCACCAGACTTAAGTAGCTTTTAAATTATTTAAGAAAAGAAAAAACATTCCCTTGCTGAGCATACACAGTTTTAAAAAAACAGCATTCTAAAAATAGCAGGATTTTTGTGACAACAGAAAGTCATGATGTCTTATTATGAGAGACTGCTGTTTATCAACTGGAAGGGACAGCACCCTGCCAAAGAATGCCTTCCCTACTGTTTTTATTCAGTAAGGACGGGGCTATGTGATAGTACGTAGCCCTGCCCTGATGAGCATGCTGTGTGTGTGTGTGTGTGTGTGTGTGTGTGTGGCTCCATTTGCCATTAGCTGCATAAGCAGCTTTATTTAAGTAAACTGGACATCAGGGTGCCCAATCCCTGGTTCCAGTTTAATTAATCATGTAGTCTGGCACTGGGGTGCCACCCCATCTGCTGGTTCATTTTCTGTCTCCCCACTGTACTGCCTCCCTCACACATGCAGTGCACACTTGCTGACTCCGGCAGGCCCAATTCTTGGTGTCAGCATAGTTTCATGATGACACTGGGGTGCCCAATCCCCATTGTTGGGGTACCTTCTCCATTTCCTCCATTATGTTCCTCCCAAACACCACAATTTACACTGTATAACAGTGGGTTGCCCCATCCCCAGAGTCAACCTGGACAAACTCCTTCCCCAACCCGGCAATGGGGATGCTGGATTGTCCACCCACCCCTGTACCCCAAGTGTCATTCTGACACTGGGTTGAGAAATCTGCACTGTTGGACCATGTAAAAAAAGGAAAACTGTGCCACAGATATCTTTTGTTTTCCTGAAATAAAGAAAACAGTCCCTTGTTATCTGTCACTGTTCCCAACTCCACTCCCCACCCCCTACTCAGCACCCAGCACCCCACATCTGCCCCTTACCCCATACTTACATAGCCAAGGTCCAGTGTTATAATCCTTTCTGGACCAGAGGCACATCTTCACTGTTCTGTGCTAAATCAGGAACTGAGGGTGACAGGTAAGTGCTTTTAGAAATTATAAATAATAAATTAACCTTTGAAGCACACTATAACATACAAATAACTGAAGCAAATAAAGTACTGTGTGCCTTAAAAAGAAACTTCAGGAGTAGATGTGAGACAGTGGTTATGCCACTGCACAGAGTGTATGTTAGACCATTGTTGGATTATGACAGTCAGGTGTTGGGGCCCATATCAAAGGGTGGGGTTACTGCCCTGGAGAAGGTGCAGAGATGGGCTACAAAAATGATGTTTAAAATAAGAATGGCTTCATGTGAGGGAAGATTGGAGAGGTTAAGACTAATGTCACTAGAGACTCAGAGAGTGAAAGGAGATCTACCTACGTGTTATGATACAATATGTAATAATAATTTAGTAAATTAATTAAATTTAATCATTAAAAACCCAGAAATCAGTACCAGAGGACATCCCTTACAGTTTAGGGGTAAAAAATGTAATACTAACAGAAGAAAGGCATTTTTACACGAAGGATAGTGGGGCCATGGAATGGGCTGCGTATGGAGGTAGTAACTGGCAATACAAAGGCACAGTTTAAGAGTAGTTTGGATAAAAACATACTAGAAGGAAATAATATAGCATATTATGTGTAAATAGATAGGAGCAATAAACAGGCTGCTTTAGGCTTTCTTAGCTCCTCTAACCATAATATGAACCGTAGTATTATTAATACTTGTACTCATTTTTGTTTAAAAAATTGAGAGAGGTGGAGAAAGTGGGATTCTTGGGGGAGTCATGGCCTAAGGAAGCATGGGAGTCTTGGGCAAACTATTCACCTCAACCATGGGAATGTTTTGCCATACAGTGCTCCTTCCTTCAAAATGTTGTTTCCACGGGTAGTGGAAGTGTGGTTCCAGAAGCAGCAGCAATTGCTGGTTCGGATGTTAGTGGTGCCAGCCCTGAAGCACTGCTGACTACTGCCTGCCTCCCCCACAGCAGACCAAGGAGAAGCAGCAGCAGGAACAACAGCAACAGCAGGAACAATAACAGCAGCAGCTTGTTCTGTACCCCACAACTGCAGAGCAGCCTACTATATCTGAATATGAATAGATAGGCCATTGACAGAGCAAAGGCCGATGGCACAGTTAAAAGGTAGAAAAATAAATGGGCAGACTGGATGGGACTTGCAGTCTTTATCTGCCATCAACTTCTATGTTTCTATGTTTCTATTTTTGCCCCCCCCCCGCCTGTGCCTGGTCCTCTGTGTAGCTCACCAGTCTGGCATTTTTTCACCACACTGCCAGGTGACCCAACTGTTGTAAGATGCAAAATCTGTGGCATTATGGTGCATAGTGGTCACAAGGGCACCCACTTGAGCACAGGTGGTTAAAGAACACACATGGAAGTGCATCACCATGCACAGTGGGTGGCCAAGGTGGTAGAACTAGCAACCACTCCTGCAGTGGACGGTACAGTGGAAGAGGGGGCTGTACTGCGACGGACTGCGTGGTGTCCAAAGTGAAGCAGAAGGGAGAGTGCTGAACAAGTGGCAGCTCCCACAGCTGTAGCCAACCCATCAGAAATGCCAGCCACACAGGTGGACCTGGCCATCCTACGGAGTGAGGTCTACCACCTGCTTAACATTGTCAACCCAATGCACCAGCAGCTGGACCAAATGGAGGCTCAGCAATTACAAATGATTGCTATGCTCTGTACACTAACTGGTCAGCCCCAGGCCCAGTAGTCTTAATTGGTTTTCTTCCTTAACATTTAGTGTGCTTTCTGTCTTTATTTTTCCTCACTGTCCTCCCCTCCCAAAAAAATATGTAAAACACACCAAACAAATTATGAAAGGTAAAAAAAAAATCCTGTCCTCTGCTTTCCTTCTTTTCCTATATAATAATCTTTTTACACACAGAATGAGTGTGTAATTTTTTTCATTAATGTTTTCTTCCTGCTGTATTGTATGTTAAAGTAGCAGTGCAATAATCCAGTGACAATTTTGACCTATACTGTTTTATTCTATTTTCAATTGTCCCTTATCTACTGACTTGTATGATACCCTTCTTTCCACAATTAATTTGATATTGCATTACTCCCTGTTTTTACATCTAAAATAATAAAAGTAGTGCTCCTTTTAATAGTGCTCAGACCTGATTTTCAACAGTATCCCCAGTTGTTTTTGAACACCTACTGCTCCATAAGGTAATGGTGGAGCACTGCATGCTAGTTCATTTTAGTCACAACAGAAATTATTTTAAATAATACATGAAAAAAACAGGCAAGAATACTGATGAAAACCTGGTGCAAGCCAGATTAAAAAGGTTTGCATTGTTTATTATTTAAGATGTAAAAAAAAACCATAGTACAGCAGACGGAAATTGTGGAAAGAAGGGTATCATATACACAAGTCAGTAGGCAAGTGTCAATTGAAAATAGAATACAAAAGTATAGGTACAAATTGTCACCTGATTATTGCACTGCTGCTGCAATTGTCATGCTGTATTACTTTCTGGTTACTGCTGATCAAGTTAGATTTTCATAGTACACCCACAACTACAATCAAAATACCTTAACACAATTACAATAAAATTAAAAAAATAAAATTCCTATCTTATGTCAATGTAGCCTGCTTATACTGCTTCCTACATCATTCAGCATGCGGTATTAGTATCCTGATGAAGAATAATCACATGACAAACTGTTCAGAAAAGTCACAAGTATTTCTTGATGCAGTGCTTAGAAGGTGCACAGAGAGCCAAAACTGTGTATCAGTGTCCCAAGTTAAAAATTGCATGCTGGCACCTGCTGCTGCTGCTGTCCTGCTGTTTGCTGCTGCTGCTTGTGCTGATGTACAGATGACTATGGGCTGAACTATAATTGGATGTTCTTGACCTTTCTTCTGCTGTGTTGAAGGAAACATGCTGTCCTATGTGTGTGCATATTCCTAATAACAATGGTAAGTTATTGTTTGTGTCACTGTCATGTTTTTTTCAGAGACAGTGTTGAATCTTCTTGTTTGCTGTAAGTAGTCCGTCTTGTTGTCTTTTTGCAGGGAATCATCATTATCAAACAAATTGAATGTTTCCCCTACACCAGTGAGTTGGCCATGATCTCATTTATACACTATACATATGTGCTGCAGTCTAATGTGGTACTGTAAAATTACATTTTTTTGGGGAGGGATTACTTCTGTGGGTAAGTTATAACCATTTCTCATCAATGTTCTTTTCTTCTACATTCTCAGGTAATAGCACACAGATTCACAAGTGTAACGATGAAACTATGCTGCCACTGCACGTGTTCTACATGTGTCTGATTGCTGACTTTGACTGT
Organism: Neoceratodus forsteri; assembly: GCA_016271365.2. NCBI lineage: Eukaryota > Metazoa > Chordata > Ceratodontiformes > Ceratodontidae > Neoceratodus > Neoceratodus forsteri. The sequence continues at coordinate 692,044,285 of CM057454.1, read as the reverse complement.
ACAAAAAAATAGCAAGCCATGAAAGGTAAGTATTATTTTTTTTGGGGGGGTTACATCATTGGAAAACAATTTTCCTTAAAATTTTTGTCTTCTTTTCAGGTCTTCAGTGTATCCAAACTGTTGTTTGTGTTCAGATTGGAACATACTGCAGGTAAACAGCACCTCAATGATACCAGCAAACAGACGAAGAAGAAATTATTCTGAGTTCATTCCAATACCCCATTTAGTACCCAGCAGTGCTCTTCCTGTCTTTAGTTATATCCAGCTTGAAAGACACAGCTATTTCTAAACACCTGTGAATAAAATAATCAAGTTCAGTGACTCACACTGAACCAGTATCTTACATTCCATCCCAACCAGGAATACTCATTGTAGAATTCTTGCACACTGAATTCTGCCTGTCTCATCTGTATAGAAAAACAGATATTATCTGGCCTGTATTTCATCGCCTTTAAATACTTCACTTCTGCAGAAAACAAGGGAAAAAAAAAGGGAAAAATAAAGAGAAGAGGAAATAAAACTGATACTTGCCTTTAGAGATGCAGCGGATTTAAAATCTGCTGGTGAAGTGAACACAAAGTGGCCACTTCGTGTTGGCACTTCACTACGTGGAGCGCCCCATAGAAAAGCTCACTTCGGGGGGAGTCACGTGATGCGAACATGGCTTAATCCGCGCTCTCCAGGAGTCCTCACCACTCTTCCTCCAAATTTGATTATCTGTCATTACTGACCTCCTCTGTAGCCGTTGGAAAAAGGATAAAAGGATTGGAAGATCTGATAGTTAGAACGAAGGGGTTTATGGAGGTGGAAATGCACAAAATAACCCCTAAGCACACCCCGCCGGCGACACCAGAGAAGGCCGCAAAAAAATCCAAGGCCTTACCCTTTCAACAGCTGCAGAGTACTGAAGCAGGAATGGGAGAAGAAGAACCGCTTACACTAGCAAGATTTCTGGAGGAGTTTCGGCCGTTTAAGGCAGAAATGAAAGAAACTAACATGTGCACTAGAAGAGAATACTCGTAGGATAGCCGACAACGAAGTAAGAATCCAATCGTTGGAAAATAATAAAGAAAGGTTGGATACTACTATGGTACAGCTGAAGCAAAAAGTTAACAAATTAGAGCTCAAAGTAGAGGATCTTGAGGAAGGTGCCGCAATAATGCGGTGATCATAGGACTGCCCGAAAGCAGAAGGCACAGATACAATTAAATTGCTCAAAGACTGGTAGAGAAAATAGCGGGCCTTCACCATATGGATCTTCATATATAATTGAAAGAGCTCATCGAGCCCTTTCGTCCCTGCGCCCCACCAAATGCTCCACCCCGATCCTTGATATTTCGCTTCTCAACTTTCAGGAACGTCACTTCATAACAAAAGCCAGAGAAATGAAAGAGTTAAGTTGGGAGGGACCAAGTTTAGGGTGGCACAAGATTTACCTTTGTCAATCAGGAAAAAGAGCTACCTTTCACCGTTAATAACCAAGTTGTTGGCAGCAGGCATCAAATTCCGTATGGGATACCAGGTGAAATTTCAGGTTCTGATTGGTGATGTTTGGAAGGCATTCGAAACAGCAGAAATTGCATCGTCGGAGCTGCAAGTCTCGTTCCCCAATCTATTCAGAGCTACTTGATAGCCTAGATTAACATAAAATACGAGGCAGCGGAAAGCTCCATCCTGGAGGTCTCTTGTTTTCAAAAATCGAATCATAACATGGTTTAAAGGAAGAACATCGGGGGCTGCTTTTTTGAAATTTTGCCATTCTCACCCAGCTGTGGTCATGGTATACGATATCTGAATGGAACCGGCATTCCTGCTACGCATATGGGCGTGTAGGTCCAGATTTTCTTTTCAGCGGTCTGTATTTTAAAGGCAAAATACTGAAGATAGCATAATTAGTAGATGCTCTTTACTATGGTGGTAACGACTGTTGCGGTACCCAGTTCAAAGTTGTAGTAGCGCCTCCATTACGTAGTAATGTCTGCGTAGCATGAGCTCGGTTAAGAGTCATTCAGCTTTACGTGATAGTGCAATATAAACCATGAGATCCGGGAAGGTTCTTTAAAGAGTAGTTTAAGAAGCCAGGATTGGTTGGGACTATCACTTATCGAAATCTTTAGAGTTGATTGGGGTCTTCCAGTGGGATCGAGAAGCTATGTAGAGTACAGTCGTTACCCTCTTCCTCTTGTGAAGTGTCATTATTACTGGATAGATCGGCATGGCCCGAAGATGCTGTTACAATGCCTGAACAGTAGCCGGCGCATTCATAAGTGATACGCTAGATTAATGTTTAAATAACTGTGGGGAGTGCAAAGGGGATAATACTGCAGACTAAAAATGATTAAAGCATGGAAATGGACAAACGTATCCCCTAATGTTAAGATGGGAAGGTTACTGGATGTTTAAAGTAACCTCGCTGGGTTTATGTACAGTTTATTATTCAATTGGATAGTGTAACGGGGGATTTGATTTGAATTTTTTTCGGAATAATTCAATAATACAAGTTCACAAATTGGCTTAATTATTAATTATTGCGTGGTCGGAGGGGGGGTGGGAGGAGTTTTGGAGAATGGGCCAAGTGGACTGTCATCATGAACCATGCGTGTAGAGGTGGGTGGGTAGTAGAGGGTGTGTTGGGTATTTTGGGTTCTAGTTTTTATATATGGAGGGGGTTTAAGGCCTGCAAAGCTAATTATGGTGAATGGATAATTAGGCAACTGTTTTGTGTTATCAGATTTTTCTGGAAAGGGGGATGGATGTGGCAATTAAAATGATTACATTGAATGTTAAAGGGCAAGAGACAAAGTCAAGCAAGTTAAAATATTGAAATATATTGAAACAATGGAAGCTAGGATAATATTTTACAGGAAACCCATCTATTACAGGAAGAATGTAATGTTATGAGGAGACTACAGATAGGAAAGGTTTTTTCATCGTGAGGTACCACACAGAGCAGAGGAGTTATGTTAATGTTCCACAGATCTCTACAGTTTATCCCTGTAAAGTTATTCAGGATGATGACGGAAGATATATTGTTGTTCAAGGAAAATTACAGGGTAAAAATATATTGCTTGGGGCAGTTTATGGGCCCAACTCAGATTCCCAGGAATTTTTCATTAAGCTGCTCAAAGTCTTACAGCCTTTTGCTCATATGCAAATGGTACTAGCAGGAGACTTCAATGCGGTGCTTGACCCATCTTTAGACAGAAAGGCTAGAGCTCAACCATTAGTTACCCCTGCATCAAGAGCTTTCAGGGAATTGGTGGACCAGCTGGAGTTAGCAGATGTTTGGAGGGTTTTTCATCCTCAGGAAAGAAGTTACACATTTGTTTCTCCATCCCATGGGTCGTTCTCTAGATTAGATTATATTCCGGTATCTCGTAATCTACTCCCCTGGGTTCTTAACTCTGCAATTGTTGCTGCCCCTTTCTCAGACCACTCTGCTGTGGACTCTACTGTTTCTTTGCCTTCACTAAGCCGGAGAAATAACAGATGGAAGATTAATAATCAGATGTTGAGGAACTTAAGGTAACCAATATTTGTCAGCTCAAATTAAAGAATTTTCGCTTTAATGCCCCTGATCAGCCCAAATTAGATATTCTTTGGGAGCATTTAAAGCATATATTGGGAATACTAATCAGTCAGGCAGTGCAAAAAGAAGGAGGAAAGAATTAATATGGAAAGAACATTAGAGCAAATCAAGTTACTAGAGCAGGAATATCTTAATACCCCTACTGAGGATACAAAGATAAAGTTAATTAGGGAGAGGGATACATATCTAAAGTTGCTAGGGGAAAAGGCAGAGCTGGCAATTATTAAAACTAAAGCAAAATATGTTGATCAAGGGGAAAAGGCGGGCAAAATATTGGCCAAGCGTATTTCTCAATTTGAGGCCTCCCGTGTGATAGAGGGTATTTTCTCGAATGAGGAAGGAACTATAAAAACAAACCCTGAGGATATAGCTCTGATTTTTCAGAAATATTTTTCCGCTCTTTACGCTGATATGCAAGTAGTCCCGACCGCGGATGTTCTCTCCCTTTTCTTAAAAGGACTGCCTCTCCCAAACCTCAATGAGTCAGATCAGGCTGGGCTGATTCAGGAGATTACACAGGAGGAGGTGGAGGTGGCTATTAAAGAATTAGCACTGGATAAAACTCCTGGTCCAGATGGTTTCTCTCCTAATTTCCAAAAACATTCGCCACTCAGCTTTCCCTATTCTCCTTGATCTGTTCAAATATATCCTAGCTGGCAAGAAATAGACTCTTCATTAACGGAAGCCCTTATAGTATTACTACCCAAACCTAATAAACCACCGGAAAATCCAGCCAATTATAGGCCAATTTCTTTGCTGAATTATGATATTAAATATTGGCTAAGATACTGGCTGTCTGTATCAATCGGGTAATATCAAATTGATTGGTCCAGAACAAGTGGGTTTTATGAGGGTAGATCTTCTTCTGATCATTTTAGAACTCTGGCACATGTTCTTTTGTTTCTGAGGAGACTACGATACCAATGGCTTTGGTCTCTTAGATGCTGAAAAAGCATTTGATAGAGTCCATTGGAACTATCTTTTCAAACTATGCACAGATTTGGCTTTCCAAAAAATTGTGGAATGGATTCAAGTATTGTATACGACCCATCAGCTAGGTTATGTAATGTAGCTATTTCGTTTGTCTTCAATTTGCAAGCTGGTACAAGGCAAGGATGTCCTCTATCGCCACTGCTATTTAATCTTTATATGGAACCCCTAATAAGGAGTATAGTATTATCGCCGGAGATTGAAGGTATCAATCTGAGGGGCTGTATAATTAAGGTTACGGCTTATGCCGATGATTTACTAATTTATGTTTCCAATCCAGATTCCTCCATCCCTAAATTATTAGAGATTATACAAGGGTTCAGCAGATTATCTAATTATAAACTTAACCAAGACAAAACTATTGTATATCCCTTAAATAACAGAGTATTTAAAGTGGCTATAGCTTCACTTGGTTTAAGATGGGAACCTAAATCTTTAGATATTTAGGTCTACAAATCTAATACCCAGGCTAATTCCCTCAAAATTAATCTTGAACTTTTACTTCAAAATATTAGATTTGATCTCAAGAGATGGGCACAATTATCACTATCCTTATGGGGAGGATTAGTATTGTAAAGATGAACATATTTCTGAGACTTTTACCCCTTATCTATGTTAAACATTTGGATTCCCTCTCCTGGTTTAGGAAACTTCATGGAGAATTGGCTGATTTCGTATGGGGCCACAGGAAGGCTAGAATGTCATATTCAAAACTGGCAGCTCCTAAGAATTCTGGTGGGCTAAGAATGCCTCACTTTATGTTATATTTCGGGCAGCACATTTGAATAATATGGAAGATGGATGTATCATGACAGTGCTACTAAGAGCATGGGATACACTCCATTATGGGTTCAATTAGAGTTGAACTTTATTAAAGGTCTAGACATTAACTCTAAGGCTTTGTTTTCATCCCACCTCATATGCTCCCACCATTACTGAAAAACTCGCCGTGGAACTTCCGCTAGAATACACAACCAGCTTTGTAATTTTAAAAATATGACCATATATGGGATTGGGATCAGCCTATTTGGGGTAACCCGCACTGGAAAATAGGATTTCAATCTATTAAAAGGAATTGGGTACCTAATTTAGCCGACTGCTCCATGAGAGATTTTATAAATATGGATGGTAGGGTGTTATCATCCGAGCAGATATTAGGAAAGCTTAATTTACTCCATAAAGATATTTTTAAAATATACCAGTTGCGACATGCCCTGATTCAAAGAATTGATACCAAAAGGGTTCATTCACCCTGTATTTCCTTTTGGGAGGATCTTAACTCATATATTGGTGCCCCCAAAGCTATTTCTAAGATTTATTCAACACTGTTCAGTTGGGCCTTTAAGGATAATCTGGCTCCAACCTCATATTGGGCCCAAACTTTCCCGAACATGCAGTGGAACTGGACACATATTTGGCAGAATTGTCATAAATGGATACAAGATCACCTTAGATTAATGCAGTTTAAAATATTGCACAATATTTATTATACTCCTCAGAAATTAAAAGACTTAAAACTAGTAGAAGAATCCCTGTGTTATAGATGTGGTAAGGAAGTGGGCGATCTTCTTCATATTTTTTGGACATGCCCTAACATAGCTCCTCTGTGGAATGAAATCAAAAGTAAATCTGACCCATTGCTGGGTCTAAAGGATCTGTTTACTCCAGAAGTTTGTCTACTGGGTGACATGTCAGGTTGCAGGGTTAAACAGAGGAAATTCCATATATCCATGATTGCTAGTGCAGTTAAAAAATTGGTATTGAGATATTGGAAGAATCCTCGCCCTATCTCATACTCTGAATGGTTGACTGAGTTCCTTTCCTTCTTAGAACTGAGAGGATGATTGCTATATTGCATAATGTGCTGCCCCGCTTTGAAAAAATCTGGTCTCCTCTGGAAACGGTTTATATATAGATAATCTTGTCCTGAAATGCCCTTTCTTTCTTCGTTTGCCTGTGTTTTAACAATCATTTGCAGTGCCCTTTTTTTTTTTTTTGAGGGTGTGGGTAGGGGTTGGGGTGATAGGGGGGATTGCGGGATTTATGTGTCTTCCCTTTTTGTATAAATAATTACGAATGTTGGTTTTGTGTACTGAATTGTATGTTATGGACTGTTTTGATACTGTTCCCGCAATTGTATGTTTAAAATGTTTAATAAAATATTAATTGCAAAAAAAAAAGAAAAGGCTCACTTCGCCTTGTTATTATTACTTCGTGTTGTCATTCCACTTTAAATGCAAAGTAAGGTGGAGTGACAACAATACTGGCAGCATCCCACCCACACAGTCACCAGAATGAATATGCATCCCCAAAGTGCTACTGTCTTGCGTCCTGAAAACTCCCCAGTGCTGATGAAGTGAAATGAGAGTGTAAAAAGAAATGCAAAGTCTCCCAGAATTAATGGCACACTCAGTCATGCATGCAGTGGTCAGGTCACACACAGAGTCACCAGAATTAATGTCCATCCTCAAAATGCTACTGTCTTGTGTCCGGAAAATTCTCCAGTGCTGATGAAGTGAAATGACAGTGTAACAAGAAATGCAGTCTCCCAGAAATAATGGTGGTGCCATGCAAATGCACAGACAGATTAAGTTTGTGCTGCACACTCAAGGGATGCATACAAAAAAGCACAACAACACCTAACCACTGCTCACAAGTCACAAATCCAAATCTGGAAAGGAATACATTTTGCCAATTGGGGGATTAGTGCATGGCAGTAACACTCCACTACCAGTAAAGATACCATAAAGCAGTATACAAAATTCATGCAGGTACAGTGGATAGCAGGTTCATACTGCTGCAATTACTCTGTAACACAATAAAAGGTGTCTGATTTAATGGCATGCATCACACACACACTCACATGCACACTCAAGTAATGCGTAGCAAATTGAAAACCTTTAGTAATATAACCAAATGTTTTAAACAGACAAATTGTACACTGCTGCACCACAACAATCAACAAGAAAGTCAAGAATTACTGAAAATATTACTATGTGCACATTAACACATTTATACAAGAAAAATATAACCAAAACAGAAAGACTGCCTTTTTCTCCCAGTTAATCTACCTACACCACAAATACGCCCTTCCCCAAAGCACACTTCACAGTACACAGACTGACTGTTCTAAATTAACATTCAAAATCCCCACACAGCAATAAACACTCAATGATGTGAGCATAGAAGGGCTTCCTACACTCAATGTACTAAATTTTGAGCAAAAAATATTATTCAAAAAGGCATTTTAAACAGCTTTTAGAGGCTTTGAATCACAAAGCTCTGAGAGCAAACTGTCTCCAGCTACCACTCCACACACACTACCCAGACCAGAACTGAGGCTGTGCCAAACAATCTTGAGCCCATCTGCAATCCCATGAATAACTGCAGAATTTTACTTGGAGCTCAATTACAAGGCGAAGTGAGGTGAATTACATTGATTTCAATGTTCTTCAACTTAAAATTGGTGGAGAAGTGGTTTGGGGAAGGCAGAATAACGCAAAGTCATTGGTTTCAATGAACTTCGCTTTGCTCATTATGAAGTGAAGTACTCCGCTTCACATTGTGGAGTTGTCTGTGAATTCCATGTTACTCAGTGAATCACTTCACTGAGCAAATTGGGGCCACTTTGCCCACCACTACTTATAGTATTGTAACTCATATGTTGTACGGGAAGGAACGAGAATGCCTATGGCTGTACTTCCCTGATGGGCTATAGCACAAAACTCCCAGACTTAAAAATGCTTATTAACGAGTACAATGGTGGAGTGGTGAAGCCTGAAGAGATACTACAAAACATGCTTACAATACTTCCAAGTAACTAGTAAAAAAATGAATGTTGTGATTCATGACGTGATTGTGAATCATGATTTGTGATTGCATTTGTGACCGTGATGGTGAAGAACATGATTCAGTGTCGACAGTGTCAGATAAACAATATGGAACTGTACTGGGAGAGGAACACAAATGCCTATGGCTGTACTTCCCCGATGAGCTGTAGCACAACTCCCTGACTTAAAAATGTTCATTAATGAGTACAATGGTGGGGTGGTGAAGCCTGGAGAGGTACTACAAAACTGGCTTACAATACATCCAAGTAACGAGTTAAAAAAATTAATGTTGTGATTCATGACATGATCATGAATAGAGATTTGTGACTGCATTTGTGACCATAATGATGAAGAATGTGATTTGTATCATGAGTGACTCGTAATGATGGTCCTGACTTAAGGACGCATATTAATGAGTACAATGCTCATGCAGAATTATGCACCACACCTGTCCAATACTCTGAAGGGAAGCCAAAGAAACAGCTGTGACTTAAGTTACAGATGGCGACTGGGCCCTAAAGAGATGCAAATGCACAGACAGATTAAGATTGCTCTGCACACTGAAGAGATGCAGATGCAAAGGCACAACACCTAACCAGTGCTCACCATCAGAAATTTAAATTTAGAAAAGAACACGTTTGCCGGTTGGGGTGGGCTGTGGGGAGGGAGCAGTTGCACTGCTGCAGTAACAGTCACTAGTACAAGTACCAGTAAAGATACCGGAAAGAAGTATAAAAATCACACAGCTGCAGTGGATAGCAGGTTCACATTGCTGAAATTATTTTGTGGCACAATAAAAGGTGTCGTACACATACTCACACACTCACTTAGTAATGCGTAGCAAATTGAAAGCTTCAGTAATATAGCCACATATTTTAAATAAACTAAAATTATGCACTGCTGCGCTGCACCACAACAATCAGCAAAAAAAGGCAAGAATTATTGAAAATATTACTGTGTGTACATAAACAATACAAGAAAACTATCACCAAAACAGAAAGCACTGTCTTTTTCTCCAAGTTAATCCACCTACACCACAAATAAGCCCCTCCCCCAAAACACACTTCCAGTGTCTCTCAGTACACAGACTGAATGTTGTATGTTAACATTCAAAATCCACACACAAACAGTAAACGCTCGATGATATGAGCACAGGAAGGTTTCCTATAATCGATGAACTAAAGTTTTAGCAAAAAAAAATGACTCAAAAAGGCTTTTTTAACAGCTTTTAGAAGGTTTGAATCTCAGAGAGCTCTCAGAGCAGATTGTCTCCTACAGCTTCCTACACAAACTACCCTAAACTGAGGCTGTGCAGAACAATCTAGAGCCCATGTCACCTGAAATCCCACGAATCACTGCAAAATTTGCCTTTGAAGCTTAAAAACAAGGCAAAGTGAGGTGAAGTACATTGTTTTCAATGCACTTCACCTTAAGAATTGGTGGAGTAGTAGTTTGGGAAGGTGAAGTAATGCAAAGCTATTGTTTTCAATGGACTTCACGTTACCCATTATAATGCGAAGTACTCCGCTTCACGTTGCAGAGCACTCCACATATTCGCCTTCACTCTGTGAATCACTTCACGGAGCTAATTGGGGCCACTTCACCCATCTCTACTTACCTGTAGATAAAATAATTTATGTGGCTGCACTGCAATGGCATTGTTGCTGCAATTACAGTAGTTGTTATCATTTTGGTCCTAGGACTGTATGACTGCAAGTTAAAACAGTCACCTGGGAAGAAAAATTGAAAATCACTTGCCTGTATTTGGCAATAGTGGCATGTATAAACAGGTAAACAAAAGATTAGCAACACAGTTCAAGTCAAAAACATGGGATCCGGACATGAACATCATGGTAAAAAACATCATCAGACATTGCAATGAGGCCATTACATTGCCACCCACAATATCGGTGGATAAAAATGCCTCGGGACAGAAAAATGCTGGGCAGGCACTATGCAGGCAGCAAACACCATCCTCTGCAAGCATCCCCCTGACACAAACATCCCAGCAGAAGGCACTAGTGTGGAACACACTACATGAGGGCCTGAGGCTGTGACAGTGCAGGGGGGCCCCCATCACTGGGGTGCGTGGGTGAGACAGGCCAAAGCCAGGATAGGCAACAGGCATGGCCATCCACGTGGGGAGCACCACTTGTACAGAAGGCTATGAGGAGGCCACAGGGCAACAGAGGAGTAGTGGGACAGAAAGACCTTGGATGGAAAAGATGGCAGCTATCCTGGCCATGTCCCTTGGGGGTGGGCAACCAGAACACAACATGCCCCCAGCACCCCACCAGACCAAGCCATGGTGCCATGGTGAAGGTGGTCAGGGCTCGAGAAGCAGCCAGCAGAACAGAATGGCACAGGGGAGCAGCACAGGAAGAAAACCCTGAACTCGTGGCAACTCACCCCAGTACCCAGAACACTGGCCAAGCCCCCGTTACCCAAGTATTCAGGCTAACACCCATGCCCCAGGGGTGCCCCCCATGACAGTACATGACACAACTGGGGTGATGGTTCATGTAATCATGTGCCCTGGCTGTAGCTCATAAAGCCCATGAAATATTCCAACCCTGCAAGGCACCCGCACCCCCAAGCCAGTAGCTGCAACCCCCACCCCAGAAGTACTGCCTAGTACAACATGTCCCCCACTGGATGCAAGACCATGCCACCCACTGAACAGTGGCTTCCCATGCCCACCCTGCCAGCATTGCCCCTGTTATATGTTTCCTCCACCCTGCCTGTACCTCCGTGCCTTGTCCTGTGGGTCTCCTGCTGCAGCCGTTGTCTTGCACTGCTATGCCTTTGTCCTTGTGCCCTGTGCATCCCATGTCCTCTGTTTCTGAGGGTCCTAGTTTCCCACACTGATGGCTCCTACAAGCCACTCTGTACTTGTCTGCCCACACATCCTTTGGCCACTGCTCTGTTGCAACACACAACATTCTACTTTGTGGTGTTTTGCGATCACTTTGTTGTCACTGCTGTAATGTTATGTCTGGCGATGTTACTTCCGCAGTGTTATTCCTGTGATATTTTGGTCACAATGTTATATTCATACTTACTGCAAATTACTGATGTTAATCATGATGGGTGTAATGTTTTTTGACTGTGTGATGGTGCATTGCTGGCTGCAGCCAGGCTAGCAGTGCAACACCTTCAAGGAAATAACCAGCGATAACAACCAACATTAGAAATTATTGCTCACTGTGGCACCAGTATTTTGATGTTACTTGTTCTCCAAACATCTTGTACTGATTATGCAGATATATTTTAAACAAGTTATCTAACAAAACAAAGTATTTTTTTTAAAAGAATAGTCCATCATTACTGAATGCTGGAATCCTGATTAATTTTGAATACATTATTTTTAATTCCCAAATTTAAAACAAAGCTGGTGAATTTGGGGACTTTATTTCAGGATCATTTGGCTATTCTGGTTAATAATGATGATGACAAGATAAGCCCGATTTCTGTAAAACTAACTATAGTACCAACGTGGTACAATAAGAAAAACATTAATGCATATTCATAGGACATGAACTCACCATGACTGGCTGCAGATTCTTAGACTGAGCACAGGTACATCTGTCTATCTGTCTGTCTGTCTCTCTCTCTCAAGAAGCAGGGTGTCTGTGGCTGGCTGAGGGGTCTTACATTGGGCAAAGGCACCAGTTCTCTCTCTCTCTCTCTCTCTCTCTCTCTCTCTCTCTCTCTCTCTCTCTCTCTCTCTCTCAAGAAGCAGGGTGGCTGTGGCTAACTTAGGGTTCTTAGATTAGAAAAGGCACCAGGTCTATCTGTCTGTCTGTCTCTCTCTCTCTCAAGAATAAGGGTGGCTGCAGCTGGTTGTGGGTTCTTACGTTGGGCAAAGGCACCTGGTCTGTCTCTGTCTCTCTCTCTCTCTCTCTCTCTCTCTCTCTCTCTCTCTCTCTCTCTCTCAAGAAGCAGAGTGGCTGTGGCTGGCTGTGGGTTCTTACACTGGGCAAAAGCACCAGGTCTATCAGTCTGTCTGTCTCTCTCTCTCTCTCTCTCTATCTCTGTCTCTCTTTCTCTTCTCTCTCTCTCTCTCTCTCTCTCACTAGCACAAACAGTAAAAGAAGTTGACAAGACTTTCTATAGATACATTAATGAAAGGAGAAAGTCCATAGGGGTATTGCTAAGATCAAAGGGGGTAAAGGTGTATGTGAGGAGGAGGACCATGTAAAAGCATCTATCCTAAATAGATACTTATGCTCAGTATTTACTGAAGAGAAGGTAGGGCAGGGTCCACAGCTCACCACCATGGACACAGGAGGAGGGAGGTGTGCACTAGTACCTTCACAAAAGAAAGGGTCCTACAAGAGCTCAATAAGCTCAGGGTGGACTAGGCAATGGGACCTGATGGCATACATCCCAGAGTACTAAAGGAGCTAAGGGTGGAACTAGCAGAGCCATTATCAAAACTGTTTAGTGAGTATCTGAGCACAAAAGAGGTCCCAGAAGCATGGAGAAGTGCTCATGTGATCCCACTCCACAAAAGTGGTAACAGGGAGGAGACAGGGAATTACATATCAGTCAGTCTTACCTCAGTAGTGGGCAAGATTATGGAGGCATTCTTTAAGGAAAGGATAATGCCACACCTGGAATCCATAGGAGCACAGGATCCAAGACAGCATGGGTTTACAAAAGGAGGTCCTGTCAAACTAATCTTATAGAGGGGAGCAGTTGATGTCACCTGCCTTGACTTCAGCAAAGCTTTCAATACTGTTCCACATAGAAGATTGATTAATAAGCTGGGTAGGCTCAGAGTGGGTGAGAAGTTGGTCAACTGGGTGGCAAACTGGTTGACGGGCAGAAAACAGAGAGTGGTGGTAAACGGTATACAGTCAGAAGAGATGCAAGTCACAAGTGAGGTACCTCAGGGATCAGTCTTGGGGCCAGTCCTCTTCAGTATCTTCATCAGTGACATTGCAGATGGACTGGAGGGTAAGGTTTGTCTGTTTGCAGATGACACGAAGATCTGCAACAGAGTAGATTATCCAGATGGGGTGGACAGAATGAGAAGAGATCTGGATAAACTAGCAAAATGGTTGAAAGAGTGGCAACTGGGGTTTAATGCAAAAAAGTGCAAGATCATGCACATAGAGAAGAGAAGCACTGAAGCCACCTACAGGCTGGGAAGGGAGTTGCTGGCAGTCACAAGGGAAGAAAGAGACTTGGGCATCCTCATCATCGATGATCTGAAATTATCCAAGTAGACCATTAAAGCAGTAGATAAGGCTACTAGGGGATTATGGGGTGTATTAGTAGGGGTATCACAAGTTGGAAGAGGGAGGTAATAATCCCTCTTTACAAGACACTGGTTAGGCCCCATCTGGAGCACTGTGTGCAGTACTGGAAGCTGCACCTGTACAAGGACATTAACAAAATGGAGGCAGTCCAGAGAAGACCAACCAAAATGGTGCAGGGCCTACATCAGTAAACATATGAGGACAGATTAACGGAGCTCATATGTATACCCGAGAGCTAAGGAGGGAAAGGGGTGATATAATCAAAACATTCAAACACTTTAAGGAGGCATTAACAAGATTAAAGAGTCTAACGTGTTTCAGTATAAGAAAAATAGCAGGACAAGAGGACACAGCATGAGATTAGAGGGAGGCCAATTAAGGGGTAATGTGAGGAAGCTCTTTTTCACAGAAAGGTTGGTGGATGCATGAAACGGCCTTCCTCAGGAATTGGTGGATATAAATACAGTGCAGGGATTCAAACAGGCATGGGATAGGCATAAGGGAGCAATACAGATGAATATGAATAGATAGGCCACTGACAGAGCAAAGGCTGATGGCACATTAATAAGGTAGGAAAATAAATGGGCAGACTTGATGGGCCTTGCAGTCCTTACCTGCCGTCAACTTCTATGTTTCTATGTTTCTATGTTTCTCAAGAAGCAGGGTGACTGTGGCTGGCTGAGGTTTCTTATTTTGGGCAACGGCACCAGGTCTATCTCTCTCTCTCTCTCTCTCTCTCAAGAAGCAGGGTGGCTGTGACTGGCTGCAGGTTCCTACATTGGGCACATGTACAATGTCTGTCTGTCTCTCTCTGTCTCAAGAAGCAAGGTGGTTGGCCTGGGTGTGTTACTATATTTCAGTGTCAGGATATCTGTCATTCAGTCAGCATGATATCAGTGGCTACAAGTTGACATTTGTTTAGAATACTGCAGGTAATAATGACTGTACACATTCTGTGAACTGTACTGACAAAATCAAGGAAGGTGAAGGCAAACTCTAATTACATGTCATTTGACACTTATAACAGGAAGAAGTACTTTAATGCCATTTTTTATGCTCTTCCACCAACATCTTCATCATCACCAATGAGGAAGCAGCAGTCGCAGTACTCAATGCTGGAGTTGTACCCACTTGAAAATTCTTTTTCCATGAGTGCATCATCAACCTCAATGGAATACAATTCAATGCTGCCACCAGGATGGTCTGCTTCGCCTTCATCATCAGCACCACCATCATCATGACTGGGTACAAACATAGATGTGCTTGTCCTACTTGGTATATAACCTTCATTCATTTTGATAAATATCAGCATGCCAACATTTGTAGGTGATAGGTTAGTACAACAATCACACTCAATGGCCCCTGCAGAACTAAATACCCTCTCCACACTTACACTGGATGGTGGGCAGGTCAGGTACTTTAGTGCTACTGATGTCAGCACTGGCCATTCATTTACCTTGCCACTCCAGTACTCCAGAGGATCATCCAATATTGTCAGATGCCTGTTTTCTGCCAAATAGGCCTCAACTATGCTCTGTGATGTGCTCATTACTGATCAGTCATCCACCTGTTCACAAGATTCATCTAGGTCACAAATTCCAACTTGGGACAAGGCACCGCAAAGTGGATTAATGGCCAACTGTGCAGCTGGTATTGCCCCTTGCTGTTCAGCCACCTTACTGGATGCACAGTATACACAATCACCTTCAGCCTTGTTATGCTGTGGTTTGCTGAACTTTGCATGTGGCATTTGTGCCCCATGAACCAATCTGACCAACTGTCCAGTGAGATTTTGAACCTGATCATACCCTCCCACCAATATGGATGCAATGCCACATTTGTAGTGTGGGTCCAGCACTGTGGCTATTCCAAATTCTGGAGATTTCCAAATGGTGGTGATGTGTCTATTGCTGTCTAAGACTATAATCATGTGTTTGAGTAATGCACAGCTTGAACTATCTCTGGCCACATCAGTCCTAGGCTGCAGATTCAACAATGTCAGCCTCAGCAGCCAGAGCAGTGGAATGGCTTGACTAACGGATGCAGTGCCACCGCTCACTGCCTGTGTGGTATGTTCAAATGGCCTCAAAATTAGTATTACTGAATCCATGAGTTGCCATTGCTCAGTTGTTATTGACACTGATGCCTAGAACTGTCATAGCTAGTGTGCATAACAAGGTACTCTGAGATTGCTTTGTACTGCTCGTACAAGTGCTCTGCCATGTAAAGTGTGGAGTTCCATCTTGTGACAACTTCAAGCTTGAGGCGGTGCTGAGGGAGGCTGTTTTGGATCTGCAGCTGCCCAAGTTGGTCACGGGCCCTTCCAGAATGTGCAAAGCGGGCACAGATGCGACATGCAACAGTCAGCATTTGCTTGATTTCAGGGTACTGCAGAAACTCCTGTACCACAAGATTTAAACAGTGGGCCATGCAGGGAAACCCTTACAAAGCCACCATTGCTGATACATTTAGCAACAATGGACCCATTATCACTTGTTATGAAGCCAGCTTTAGCTTTTAGGGACAGGGGGTGCAGCCACTCATCGATTTCTATCAGTAGCAAGTCTAGCATGTTTTTGTCTGTATGTGACCCTGCTACACTCCTCATTGCAAGTGTGGCTTGCTGTCTAATGCCATGAAGGTTGCTACCACCACAGTCTGACTTATTACAATGCTTTTTCATTCCACCATCACAGACAACCCCAGGCAGCTGTGCCCAATGTGCAGTAATACACAGATAATGACTGCCCACCATTTTGCCACTTGTCCACATATCCATAGTTAAGTGAATACAAGGTTATGCAGAATGCTGAAGGACATGTCTTACAGACTCTGTCACACTAAAATATAACTCAGGGACAGCACAGGTGGCAAATTATGTCCTGGATGGGATCTGCCATTTAGGACATGCGTGTGCTGCAAAGCATCGGAATCCTGCATTCTGCACAAAGGAGAACAGCAACAGGTCTATTGCAAGCATTTCTGATATGGCAGCATTGATTTCACATACAACTGCATAATTTGTCAGGTATTTACTGTGCCACTCAAAAAGGCTGTGCAACGTAGGTTGCATTGTTCTGTGTTATGCAGGTAGCATACCAAACATCTCTGCTCTGTGAACTGCCTTGCATCGGGTGCCTTTGACATGAGATGGTGGGTGCACAGCTGACAAGCCAATAAATGCTGTTATTTTACCTGTTTTAAGCACAGGGGTTTATGTAGTAGAATTAGTACATAGACCACCATTGCTACTCTGACCACTACTGGAACATTCAAAGTCATCCTCCTCCCCCTCATGCCTGTAGAAATCCTCCAGTGTTAATTCACAACTTTTACCTACATGGCTAATTACATTGACTTGGGAATGGGATACCATGCTCACTAAGGTGGATGAGAGTGAACACCCCACTATGCCATCAGCTCCCCTCTGGTGCCAAGTCCACAGTGCCATGTGCCTGCTCTTGAGATGAGTATGCTGGCCCCCAGTGCCAAGATGGCTACCCTTTTTACCATGCCTCACACACGCTTGGCAAACATGGCAGTTTGCCACTGTTTCATCTTTTTCATCTTGTATGAAAAAATCCCAAACTAGGGATTTTGCTGCCCTACATTTCACATGATGCTGCTAGTTCATATGGGACTGCAATTTTTATGGAGGTGAAATGGGTGGTGTGCTGCATGATTTTGGGTGAGCTGCAAACTTTGATTTTCACTGAACATCATGATCTATGAGTATGACTTCAAGGTCATCAACAGACAGATCTACATCAGAAGAACTTTAGGAGGGTACTCAGACTGTTTACCTACAGCTACCTTAACTTTATTTTTGTCCCATTCCTACAGTATATGGGGTTGCTAGCATCATCATCATAATCATCACCATCCACAAATTCACTTGTTTATGCTATTCTGTGGAGATATTACAACCGCAGCCTCACTATGATCATCCACACTTTTTTTGTAAACATCTGACTGTTTGGATGGCCTAACATGAGGATCTGTGGAAGCATGAAACTGTGAATCATGATGATCAGGGGATCAGGTTCAACTACTGTGGGGAGTGGGACATCAGCTACACTCAAGTCTTCTGATTCCACAACATTTTTGCCATCTGATAATTTTGCCTGGGTTGTAGCAATACTCATGCTGTTATCAAAAATGCCATCACTCACTTTACCACCAGTGACATCAGCATCTCCAACCAGCATTGAAGTGACTGATTTTGCTGAGAAAAACTGTCACAAAAATCTCTGTACTTGCAGCAACTACTACCTTTCCCTTCTGCTGCGTACTACCGCATCCATGACCACACTTAACACTGTTAGCCCCTGATGAACATGCCTCATCACAACAACCTCCATTGCTAGCATTTGGAGGCACACAAACAATAGTCTTCTTTGCAGCAGCGCCAAAGCCAGAAACAGCTTTGCATGACTGTCTCTTTGCATGCATTTTGTAAAATTACACAGACAGTCACCAAAAAAGTGCACCACAAAAAGTGATTTCTCTGGTCTTGTGTTTTGCTGTAACAAATTCAAGATAATTCACAAGACAGTACAATGGCAAAAATACTGCAATAGGCACTTTTTTTATTGTGTCTGTTTTCAATCGTTTAGATGCTATTATATGCACTGAGAGAGAGTGTTCACAGTACTATGGGGAAACACACAATAGTTGTACAGTGACAACAATTTCAAGAGACTAAACACAGACATTTAACAGCAACCTTATGTTTCTTCATTTTTTTGTGGATGGGAAGCCAGAAAACAACAACAGTGACTTCCAGACGGAAATTGGGCACTAAAGAGACGTAGCCGCACAGGCACAGCTATACCTTAACCAGTCTTCACAAATCCAAAGGTGGAACAACAATACCTTATTTTGTGGATGGGGAGGATTTACAGCAGTAGCTAGATAGAAGCAGGAAAAAATACCACAGACCGGCTGAGAAACCAAAAGTATTGCCTTTACGGTGGTGCAATAAAATGCATATGACTTGACGGCATGCACACAAACTAAAGGTAATGTGCAAAAATTTTAACAGTTCAGTAAACTACACCACAGTCTTTTAAACAGACTGAAAAAATGCACAGTGAACAGCTGAAACTTATAAAAAATTACTAGCAGTATTACTGTATGTACCTGTGTACAGAACTGAACACGCCAATACTAAAACACTAGACAACAAATGGAAAGACTGCCTTTCACATTGTGTTCTGTGAATCTCCCTTCTACATCTCAGTTCTGCCCCCTTGAAGCATACTTCTGCAGTGTCTGTCAGTACAGACACTGAGGGCCAGATATTCAAAACTTTGCCCAGGGGCTAAATTAGCACTGCCCGGTGGGCAAACTTAGCCTGGAGCACAGAGCAAGCTATATTGAAATGGAAATAGCCCAGTGCTAATCCTGCTGAATATTGCAGTCTAAGGAAGCTGGTCTGGGAGTGCAGGGCAAAAATAGCCCGGGAATAAGACAGCACTGAATAAAGCAACCAGGAAGTGCAACCCACAACAACAACACAGTGCACAGCAACGTGAGGGAAAATACAGACGAACTACATGGCCAATGTGTGTGCCAGCAAATGCATGGACTCAGTACAGCTGCAGGAAGCAGCAGATGTGAAAGAACAGTAATCAAAACTGTATATTATTCCCCGTACTGTTAGCACCACGCTAAAACATTAGCGTGGCATTAACGCAGAGCTAAGCAGTTAGTCCGGTGCAAACACGTTTGCCCGGAGCTAAAATGTGCCATATTCAAAAGTGCCATGCAAATGAACCTACTTAGGTAGTCTCTGGGCAAACAACTGGATTAGTATCTCATTATACCCTGATTTGCATGCAATTTGCCCAGCATTACTGCAGGGTCCCACAAAGCCACCTGTAGGTCAGTCTGGAAGTACAGGGGCTGACCAGGTCCAACCGCAGCTCCACCTGTAGGTCAGTCTGGCAGTGCACGATGATAGCTGCAGGCTACATGTAAACAGTACAGCATAGCATAGCATATTGTACCCAGGGGACAAAACAGCATAGGTGGTGGTGGTGCTGCATGCAACTGTCACACTGTAGGGCATGCTACAGTGCACAGCAGACACTACAGTGGCAAGGGAGCCAGTAGTGAGAGGGACACAGCAATGCCTATGGTGTGTAGGGCAGTGATGATGACTGCACTGTACACAGTGACAGGCCCAACCTGCAGGTGTTTACTGACAGTGGACATTACTGTTACGCTGTTGTGTGACCCACAGATGCTGTACCTGTGGCATGGGATGCTCACAGTGACATGTACATTTCTGGCTTTGTGTGCTGTGGCAGTTGTACAGCTGTGCGGTATGTGGCCCAGGGGGGGCATATATTATCCGAAAGGCACACTAGTGTTGGGGTAGTCCCAATACTGGCCCATGTGCACTACATGATGTGTCCCAGCCTTGTGGCCACACCTAGTCCTGTGCGTACAGCCACCCATACACGCTCCTCCCAACATCCTCCATGCCCACAGTGCTGCATGTGTGTGCTGGCATCTGTTCGTGTCCACAGATGTGTGGTCTGCAGGTGTGTGCTGTATGGCCACACTGCCATGCTATCCACTGGTGGCAGGGTCACCACTTACTGCCTGGCATGGCTGAGACTGGTGGCAGATGATGGCATTATTGTGATGCCATCGGTTAGCAGCATGCTTCCTCTATGTTTGGCTTTATCTATGTATCATATTTATTTGTTAGGGTCATGCAAAACCCACGCTAAACCCACGCAAACACCCACAAAGCCAAAGTGTAGCGCAAAGCTGATTGGCCAGGGTTAAGACAAGCTTTTCCTGGGCGGTAATTTGCACCACGCTAAGTGCCACACTAAGTCATGCAAAACCACTTAGCGCAGCGCTAGTCGCTGAATATAGCATTGCACCTGTATTCATGTCAGTGTGCCCCTTGCATACATTATAGTTTTGCCCGGCACTAATGCAGTTTGCCTGTGCTATTTGGCCTTTTGAATATAGCAGACCCTCGCTAATCCCACGCTAAACCTGCACAAACAGTTTTTGCCCGGTGCAAAGTTTTGAATATCTGGCACTGAAAGTGCTAATTTCAGACACTGAATATACTAATTTAAGATGCAATAGTCAAACAAAATCAATAAACTCTCAATGATATAAACACACAGGGGTTTACTAAGATTGTACTAAATTTGGACTCAAAAGTACAAATGAAAAATGCTTTTTTGAACATTTTTGAAGGTTTGGATCTCAGAGCTCTGAGAGCAAACTAACTCCAGCTTTCCACTACACACACTACGCTGAACAGAAGCTGTGCAAGCCAATATAGAGCCCATGTAAAATGGAGAAAGCAAGCTCCAGCACAACTCAATAATCACTCAATATAAGACTTTATTGTATATATATAATGGATGTTAACATGAAGCAACAAACAATCGACTAGTTTCTTCTACTGTTTTTGCAAGAATACAGCGCATCCTGATGATGCACCGTATTCATGCAAAACCGGTAGAGAGCAAGCCAGTCATTTGTTGCTTCATGTTTGGTGTCTGTTTTATATTTATACAATAAAGTCTTATTTTAAGTGATTTTGACTTGTGCTGGAGCTTGCTTTCTCCATTTCACACTTGTTTTGCTCTGTGCACACTCCGAGCGACAGGAGCATTTTTTTGTACTTTCTTTATAAAGCCCATATGACCTGCCATCCTGTGAATCGGTGCAAAATTCACCTTTAAGAGCAAAAAAAAAAAAAAAGGTGAAGTAACATGAAATTCATATGAAGCAATGGAACATCCGTGTTAATAATAAATGTAAAGTTTTTCACTTCACTTTGCGGAGCATTTCACAAAATTCAAGTTATATACGAAATACTCCATGTAGCAATGTTAAGGGACTTCCCCCATCTCTAGTTTGGAAAGATTTCTGGGCCACCAGAGTATTGCAAATGAGCTGTGTGGTCTTCCTTGGGGTTAACAAACCTAATACTGATCCCCTGAGCTAATGAGGTCAGAAGTGATCTCTTCTCTTCATGCAGGGCCCTGCGTGAAGAAAGCAACAACAGATTCTGTTGACAACATGTTGCAAACCATACTTCTTTACCTTTGAAGACTGTGCCACTATGAGGAATTGGCTTGGAGCTATACTTTGTGCTTCAGACAGGAGGCTACAAGATGGGGGGAGGTGGTGGGCATTAGGATTGATAACTCTAAGGAAGACACCACCACTGATCTGTCAATATTCTGAAGACCCAAAACTCAAATGTTTTTCATTTCCCTACTTTGTTTGCTTTGCATTCTTCACCCCTAATATCTACATGATGTAGTTTATTGCAATTAATATGATAGCTAGATAAATAGATCTACTGTAGAAATATAGGTATAGATATCGCTACAGATATAGATATGTAGATGTAGCTACAGATACAGATATAGATATAGATATACTGTAGATAAAGATTGTACCGGCATGTACCACCAGTATAGTGAGGGTTGCTTGACAGATTCTATATTAGACCCCTAACTTTGCACCTTAATCGGTTTGGCATCCTTTGACAAAATTGCTTCAGATTTGGCATGCATTGATTAGCAGGCATAGTCTAAATATGTGGAATGTTTCATGACAACAGCTGGTGCAGTTTTTGAGACATGAATATTTCATTTTACTGTACAAAACTAATTTTTTCTTACACGTATTTATTTTTCTTTATTTACTCTCCCCTATGGCCTACAGTAGATGTAACAGAATGCTTTCAGTAATATTCAGGGCAGTAGCAGACTGTGCTGAGGTAGTGCCTTTCCAAGGTTTGATGAAAAAATATTAAATGGTCTCAGAGTTATAAGGATTTAAAGTCTTTTTAAGCTGCTCTGGGCATGCTAAGTAGAGTTTTTTTTGATAACACTTTGATATGATATGAAAAATTCCTTGTCACCAGACCATGTTTGGTTTCTTAACACTTGCTTCTCACAACATGAAAAAATTGTTTGTGTCGTGACACTGCCATCTTTTTTCCTCGAACTAGAAAACATGAAAAATGCTTAAAAATTGTGCATTTTTAAAAAGCAAACACCTGAACCAAGCTAAACAGGATCCTTTAGCTAGATTTGGGTGTTTGTTTCTTAAAAATGCAGAGAGAAAACCTTTTTTGATCACCCCAAAATCCAGGGTGCCCAGCTTAGTAAGATGAGCTGTTCACCCGCTTTCTCTGTATGAGAACAGGGGGAGTTTCTCCACATATGCAGCCATAGATGAAGATGTGTTGCTAGCTTGTGTGCCAGCAGTGAACTGGTGACATATAAAATATCTATCTATCTATCTATCTATCTATCTATCTATCTATCTATCTACCTATCTGTCTAGGGATGATAGATTCTATGAGGGCAGACCTAGACAGAAGGAGAATCTTGGTGGTGATGGTGGCTTTTGCTGATACTATGCTAAGGAAGTGCATTGTTTAGGCATTAACCATGTTCCAGCTATAAAGTCTGGATTGCCTACAGTACCTTTGGTTATGTTATTTTTTGTTCCAATTAGGGGTACTGGGCTGACTATATTAAAAATGGCAGTATGTATCTTTGGTATCAGTGATTTTGAAAACAAACAAAATAAATCTGTATCTTGAGTCTATTCTGTTAAATCAGTTTGAATTAGACTTGGATGTGGAATCAGCCCACTTTAGTTTATACAGTTTGTATGTAATATATATTTCTGGGTGGTTGTTTATATATTCAAACTGGAAAATAACAAGCTAACAACAACAAAAATGGCACCACACATCTGGGTATGAAAAGAGGCAAGGTAAAGTTCTGGTTGTGCATTAGCGCAACTCAAAAGTGCAAAAATCACAGCAGTACCATAATGTAAGGACTAATACATTAGCTTACCAAACAGCATTCTCTCAAAGGGCATAACAGAGCTGGACCATCCATTCCAGTGACCTGACTGGTTTTGCAATGAGCTTTCTCAACACGAATGTACTCCAATTTGTGGTGCTGTTTTTTTTTTTGTTACTAGCTTGGTCTTCCCCTTAACTGACACTCACAGTCTCTGAGGAGTGGCTTCCTTTTCTTGCCAAACTGGCTTATGAATTATTTTTTCTTATTTTCTTACTAGGATTGCTCTAACACTTTTTGGCCCTTCCTCCTGTTTTCTCCTGAAAACTGAAGCAGACCGGGGTGCTCACCCCTGGTACCATTTGCTAACCCCCTCTCCTTCAGGTTGCCCTACTGGCCATGAATACATGGTGACACTGGGATGCCCGCCCCAGTGCTGCCCTGGTGTTTAATCAACACTGTGGTACCCAATCCCCAGTATCAGATCCAAGATTCATTTAATTTCAAACTGTGAAAAAGAAAACCATCCATTGATGTCTTTAATTTTTTTTAAATGTACCTGTAAAAAAGAAAACAGTCCATCACTGATCTAAAAGGAACATTGTTTAACCAGGGGTAGCACACTAAGCCAAAGCTTGTTTCCAGATGTGACCTGGGAACACAAGGAATTTAAGTGGCTTGCTCAGGATCACACACTATGCATCTAGGCAGCTGTGGGATTCAAACCCAGGTCTCCAGATCTGCAGTTCAGAGTCTTAACCCACTGCGCTATATTGTCTTCATTTGGGTCTGACCTTCCAGACCCCCACCCTCCCACCCTGACCCTCCACTAAGCACCCACCACACCACACCACACACCCCCACACACACACACAACCTCACTCACCTGAACATGTCCCATGATGTAGATCCACTCTTTGATCAAAGACATGTCTTGCTGCTGGAAATGGTGAATGTAATATGAGAATATGAGGTAAGTCTGCTCTAATATATTTCAATGGGTTTTGAACTCTTAGTCACAACTTTTTAATTTTTAAATATTTTTACACCAGATTTTCAACATGGCCCTTTTGAGACCCCACCTCACAAACAAGGGTGATGGCATTTTTGAAATCCAGCCCAAAAGGCAATTTCCAGGTCACTGTGCAAAATCACCTACAGTATATGACATGATTTTTAGATTTTCACCTATTGGGTTCATCAGCTGGGGTCATTAGAAAGCTATGATGGAAATCTGGTGTAACATAATGCTCAAATGACCAAGTTATGAATGACTGTTGAAATATTTCAATGTTCACTTGTAACTTCACTAATTTTCAATATTTCTCCACCAAACCTTCAATATTGCTTCTTGCTGACACCACCTTATGAGCATGGCAGTTGAAATGTTTCAAATATGTACTGAAAGATGATTTAGCAGTCACTGTACAAAATCATGTTTCAGGTACGATTTGAAAATTTTCACTTACCGGGTTCACGAGGTGGGGTCATAAGAAGGCTATGTTGAACATTTTGTGTAAAAATATGGTAAAATGTTCAAGTTGCTCATAACTTTGCTAATTTTCAATATTTTGACTCCAAACGTTCAACATTGCCATTTTTTCACAGCACCTGATAAATGTGGCAGGTGTCCTTTTTTTAAATTCTGTATGAGAAGTTTATTGTACTTGTGCTGTGAAATGATGTTTTGGTCAATATACTATAAATGCCACATACAATGATTATAAGGACTGCAATGAAATGACCATCTTGAAAATCTGGGGTGAAAAAATAATTATTAAGAAATGTTGAGTCTAGTGCCAGACCTTACCCCAATTGGTAGTGTTTTGTGATCCCATGCCAGTGAGCTGAATTCAGGGGTGAGCTAAGTGAGTCAGCTGCATGGAACAAGGTTGGGGGAATGGCACTGTTATGTGACATCCCCCAGCAAGGGAAGGAAAAGTGAAGATTTGTTCACATGGGCCCAGGCACTATTTAGTAAAGACAACTCTTCTCTTGACATAGGGCCCTGCACCTCTGTGAGGGCCCAGTGCAATGCCTGAGAGATGGACTCTTTGCCCTGTGCATCTGTATCTGTGGCCACGTGAAAGCACAGAGTGCAGAGGGCCCTGCACTTTTACAGCCCACCCAACAGCCCCTGGAATTCTTAACATCGATCACTGCACAGAGGTTCAGGGCCAGTAGGGACCTGCACTTCCATAGTCAGATGCGCATCTGCATCGGATCATGCAGGCCCCAAAGGGACCTGTGTGAATGAGGATACGATTCCACTATCGCAAAAAGAAAGGAACTTATTTGCAGAAACTCTCGTATGCACCAGTTAGGATTCAGCTTAAAGCATCAAAAGTAGAGACATGTGGCATTAGGGTTTCCAACCCTAACTGCACCACCCAACCCCCGAGCAGCAAAAGGAAAAAACATTAAGGCTTTGGGTCTCTGGAGTCTTGGTGAATTGGTGGTGGGGCCTTCCTTGGGGTTGACAGCCCTAATGAAGGAATCACAGAAGGAGCACGACAGGGAACTGTATCAATTAAAGCAGAAAGAAGTGAGGAAGGCAGTCAGAATAGCAAAAGCCCAAACCGAGGAAAAAAATAGCCAATTCAGTTAAGAAGGGGATAAAACCTTTTATAGGTACATTAGGGAGCATAGAAAGGTTAAGGGAGGAATAGTGAAGATTAATAAGGGAGAGGGGAGGTGGGCAGAGGGAGACAGTGAAAAGGCAGAGATCCTGAAAGAATACTTTTGCTCAGTATTCACAAAAGAAGATAAGGAGGAGTTACCTAAACCAGACAATAGAAGCACTCTGGGTAGGGGGGTTGACACCAGTCCATTTACAGAAGAAAGAGTCCTGAAAGAACTCCTAAAACTCAAGGTGGACAAAGCAATGGGGCCTGACAGGATTCACCCCAGGATCCTAAAAGAACTAAGGGAGGACCTAGTGACACCACTGACCACACTTTTTAACAAATCATGGGAGGATGGGGTGGTACCTGAGGACTGGAGGAGGGCAGATGTGATTCCCCTTCACAAAAGTGGGAGCAAGGCAGAAGTAGGAAACTACAGACCTGTAAGTTTGACCTCAGTGATAGGGAAAATGATGGAATCACTTCTGAAAGAAAGAATTGTTGAGTACCTAGAGGCCATCGGGGCACAGGACCCAAAGCAGCATGGATTTATAGCAGGAAGGTCATGTCAGATGAATCTAATAGATTTCTTTGACTGGGTGACCAAAGTAATAGATCAGGGAGGGGCTGTGGATATGGCCTACCTAGATTTTAGCAAGGCATTTGACACAGTCCCACACACAATATTAATAATCAAGCTAGCCAGCCTGGGAGTGGGTCCCAGGGTGGTAGTCTGGGTAGCAAACTGGCTGAAAAACAGGACACAGAAGGTAATACTGAATGGAACACATTCTGAAGAAAGGGGGGTCACTAGTGGAGTACCCCAGGGCTCAGTACTGGATTCAGTCCTCTTTAACATCTTTATAGGTGACATTGCAGAGGGTCTGGAGGGAAAGGTATGCCTCTTTGCAGATGACACAAAGATCTGTAACAGAGTTGATACACAAGGGGGGTAGAAAGGATGAGAAGGGACTTGGCAAGGTTGGAGGAATGGTCAGACATATGGCAACTTAGATTCAATGCAAAGAAGTGCAAAGTAGTGCACCTGGGAAACAAAAACCCAAGAGAAGAGTACACTATAGCAGGGGAGGCACTAACAACAACAAAAATGGAAAGGGACCTGGGGTAGTCATATCAGATGATCTAAAGGTTGGTAAGCAATGTGAGAAGTCAGTAAGGGGAGCCAGGGGGATACTGGGATGCATAGGAAGGGGCATCACAAGTAGAAAAAGGGAAGTGGTTATCCCTCTGTACAGACAGTTGGTGAGGCTCCATCGGGAGTACTGTGTGCAGTTTTGGAGACCTCACCTATGCAAGGACATAGACAGGATGGAAGCAGTCCAGAGGAGGGCAAATAAAATGGTGCAGGGTCTGCATCAGAAACCATATGAAGAGAGACTGAGAGAGCTTAATATGTATACCCTTGATGAAAGGAGGGACAGGGGGGATATGATAGAAACATTCAAGTACCTGAAGAGAATCAACAAAGTCCAGGAGTGTAGCATCTTTCAGAAAAAGAGATGTGTAAGAACAAGGGGGCACAATTGAAAGGTAGAGGGGGGACAGCTCAGGGGAAATGTGAGGACATTTTTTTTCATGGAGAGAGTGGTGGATGCATGGAACTGCCTTCCTGGGAAGGTTGTTGGGTCTAAAACAGTGGGGAAATTCAAACATGCATGGGATAGACATAAGGCAATTGTAGTGGGGGGTGGCAGGAAGTAGGCTGTTGGTTAACTAGAATCTGTAGCTTATCCAGTAGGTAGGGAAATGGGCAGACTGGGTGGGCCAAGTGGTCCTTATCTGCCGTCAAAGTCTATGTTTCTATATTTCTATATTTCTCTGTTGGCAACATGTGGTGAAACATTCTTTTCTACTTTTGAAGAGTGCATCAGTATGAGTCACTGTCCTGGAGCTGTATCTTGTGCTTTGGAAAGAGGGTACGGGCAGGTGGGAGGGGTGAGCATTAGGTTTGACAACCCTGAGAAAGACCCCCCCCCATTGATTTGTGAAGATTCCAGAGACCCAAAACCTTAATGTTTTTTCCTTTTGCTGCTTGGAGTTTTGGGGGAACATGTCAATTCATCCCGGTCATTTTGCTCCATGACAGCTCACCCCAGACTATTAGCTCAGGCATCAATTGGCTCCCCCATCAATTCATCCACAGAAAACTCACTCCCACTACAAATTGTACTGTACTCCAACAAGAACTGCAGTACAATTTCCATTTCTACAACCCTCAAGAATGTTGCCTCATCTGGTTGGCAAATTGCACCAACCTGAAGTTTATTTTATAATATTTACACTGTGATACAACTATCGGAGACAAATTGACAGGGGTGCCAATTGACGCCAGAGCTTATAGCCAAAGGCGTGTTGTCGCAGAGTAAAATGACCAGGGTGAATTGTGACGTAGGTGGGTTGTGGGGGTGGGGAGTTTGGATTGGAAACTCTATTATCACATTTCTCTACCTTTGTTACATTAAGTTGAAACCTAACTGGTGCATTAACATAGGTTTCGCAATGAAATATATGTATATACTGTATATCTGGCTGAAATGTTGCTTCAAGTGTTTTCCTCATTTCAGTGTATAATCCTTCTACCTTCTCCCATTAATCTGTATTTCACTTCTCATACTGATGCAACCCTCCACTATTTGTCAAATAAGGAGCTGAGTTTTGGGACAGTGCTGATTGCCGAGAATTCATGTTGACTTTGAAGTAAATTGCTGGCTATATGTATTTTTTTTCTTATACCCATTACACTCTGTGTGCACTCCCTCCTGTGTTCTACTGTAGTAGTCTCAATTATCTGTTAGCAACTCCTTTTGCCTGCTCAGTTCAAACTTATTTGTGTGTTATGTGTGTTTTGTTTGACCCACCTGTAATTTTCCTTACAGCTGGGGAGCACATAAAGTATTTCAACATTCGAGATCTAGACCTGACTAATGGTTGTGCAACCATCACCTTCCCAGGGATGACCTCTACTTTTGACATTTTTTGTAGCCTACTGGATTAGGAGCTCCATGTTTCTGGGGGGGGGGAGAAGTTGAATGATTCCAGTTGCTATTATCTGTTCATAGTGCTGGTACAGTAGAAGTAGCATCTTCTAGGTACTGTAACAGGCCATCTGTTTTTAATTTTTCTTGTGCAAGGCATAGCATTTCCAGTTTCTAGCTTTGTAAACATCCACACATGGCAATATAAATTAGACTCAGTCAAGGGCATGTCTTACTAAATATTTATATATATCTTTTTTTTCTTTGCCTGTGACCCCATCTACCTGACTTTGCCCAACAAAATGAGCAGACCATGACTTTGTGACATGACAGGGCTTCTGGAAACTGTAACTTGAAACATGAAACAAACCATATTCTCACCAGCAAACCAGTATATTGTACACAGCATAAGACAGAAATTAAAGACAACTGAGTAAGTTTCCAAGAAACAGAGATCCAAAAATGTTTCATTTCATCTTTTGTTTTTTGTTTTCTTTTTTCAGGTCAGTCCCACCCATTTTAATTGCATTTTCTGTAAAGTATACTGCTGTTGATAGCTGCCTGGAATGTTGGTCTGTGTATGTACAGTGAACTACTGCTCTGCTTTCACTTCTAAACTTTGGCACATCTCCCATAGTTGTCAATAAAAATAAATGTACCAGTTCAGTTTAAAGCTTCAGGGAGCTCTTGAACTTTGTACATATTTAATTCTAAAGGGGAACAGAAATGCTGTAAGATTCCCAATTCACATTTATCCACCCCTTATCTTTCTGTATGTACACCTATCTTTTTTTGTTTTCTGTCTCCCTCACCTTTAGAATCAGATCTGTTTTGTATGGAGCTCCTCTATCGCACCACTTTAAATGCACCATCCAGAGGCAATAGAGAGATGTACAGAGATAGAACGGTGGGTAAAAAGATTGGAATTGGGAACGTGTCAAGGTAGTAGGTAGATAGATAGATAGATAGATAGATAGATAGATAGATAGATAGATAGATAGATAGATAGATAGATAAGCAGACAGACAGACAGATACACAGCAGACAGACTGACGTTGACAGAAGGAAAAGGCTCTTGTCCCTTCCAATCAGCCCACTGTACCTAACTATTGTGCTTTGCTCTTGTGGCAATCCTATCCATTGGTACAGTCACACCTTTTTCTAACTAAACACGCACATACCTATTATATCCTTGGTTGAAGCTGCTGATTGAGCTTACCTGTACCACTTCCTCAGGTAGCTTATTCCACATGTCCACAACCCCTTCCATGAAGAACTGGTTATTGGTATCCTTATTGGTTCACACCTTTGTATCTTCACGTCTTGACTACTGTAATGCTTTATATCTAGGGTTACCGGGGGTGGATCTCTGTTGCCTGCAGCTGGTGCAGAATGCTGCAGCCAGGTTGTTGACTGGGTTATCAAGAACTTGTCATATCATACCTGTGCTGAGTGAATTGCACTGGCTGTCAGTGCAATTGAGGATCACCTTCAAGGTCACGTTGCTGACCTACAAGACCTTACATGGACATGGACCAGACTACCTGCAAGATCTCCTTCTGCCCTACCACCCTCTCCGCCCACTCCGCTTCACCGACGAGGGATTGCTGGAGATTCCCAGGGTTTGTCTTCAGTCATCTGGTGCCAGAACGTTTTCTTCTGTGGCCCCAACCCTGTGGAATTCTCTATCTTGTCGGATCAGAGAGTGCCTGTCCATTGAGTCTTTTAAGGCCTCATTAAAAAGTTATTTATTTGAATTAGCTTTCTGCTGATAACATTTGTTTATTCTGCTGCCTTTTAATTGTTTTATATATGTGTTTATTATTGATGTGTGTTTGTTGTATTTGTTATGTATTTGTGCTTTGGTATTTTGAAAAGCACCTATATTTATTTTTATTTATTTAGTTTTTGTTAACCGGGTAGGTGCACTAGCCAACAGGTGACTATTTTCAGGCACGACCCGGGAGACACAATTACAGTACAAAATAGGTTAGTTTAGTTAACATAATACAGGCAAAGGTACAGTGGTACAAGTACAGACATATGATTTTCAAAGGCAGGCATACGGTTTCAAATAGGCAGAGGGTACTGCCGGGAGATCACATTTAGAGGGAGAGAGAGGCAGGAAGGGAAGGTAAGGGGATTTTAGAACAGCAAGGAGGTGTGAAACTGATGAGAGGTGGAGGTAATGAATGAAAGGACGGAAGATAGCAGCTAACGGTTTTCTTGTTGCTGTGCAAGGGATGGCAGAGCAGGGGAGGGATGAATGGCAAGTAGGAGGGAAGAGTGTTGCAGAAAGCAAGAGGATGAAACCAGAGGGTAAGGGCAAGGAGGAGTCGAGGGACACAGTTTCAAAGTGCAGCATTTAGTGGAAGGCACAAAGGGATCCAATAGCAATGGAGCCGGATCAGGAGGTGGCTAGGCTGAAGCACGTGCGGCAAGGGGGCGGCATAATTATGGCTTAAAGGCAAGGCACTAGGAAGACCCGGCTGTGGAACTAAAACCCGGCTGGGCTCAGGGAATCATGCGACAAAGTACGGCTAGTTGTGGCTTTTGCGAGAAAAGGCGCTAAAAGGACCCGGGGCTATGGAGCTAGAACTCGGCTGGGCACAGAGACGCATATGGCAAAGTACGACTAGATAACATCAGGTAGGGGGGAAGAGTGTTGCACAAAGCAAGAGGATGACGCCAGAGGGTAAGGGGCAAGGAGGAGCTGAGAGACACAATTTCAAGGTGCAGCATTTAATGGGAAGGCACCAAGGGATCCAATAGCAACAGAGCTGGATCAGGAGAGGTGGCTAGGCTGAAGGCACGTACGGCAAGGAGCGGTGCGATTATGGCTTTAGCGGGAAAGGCACTAAGAAGACCAGGGCTGTGGAACTAAAACTCGGCTGGGCTCAGGGACTCGTGCGGCAAAGTATGGCTAATTACGGCTTTCGTGGAAAAGGGCACTAAAAAGACCCGGGGCTATGGAACTGGAACTCGGCTGGGCATAGAGACGTATATGGTAAAGTGCAGCTAGATACGGGTTGGCGGGAAAGGCGCAAAAGGGGTTTTGAAACTGAGACCAGGTAGGACTGAGGGGGAGAGGAGTGAGAGGGGAGAGGAGAGGGAAAGCAAGAGGGACCAGTTCCCATTAACAATAAGAAACATCTTATGGTTTAGTACTACACAGTAGAACTGGAAGGATAAAACAAAAGAAGGATTATGTCATAATTATACACAAAGTCAGAGGAGAATAAACAATGTTGGATATGCAGTAAAAGGTCAGAATAATATACATATTACAGCAAAGGCAATTAGGCAGCAAACATGATTGAAATAGAGTGTCCATATGAGAGGTTTGTAAGCATTACATTGTAAGTGCAGGCAGTCTTATAGACAGTTCATAAGTGCAATCAGACAAACCAGGTGACAGAGCAATCGAGGGAGGTAGGCTATTGAGTATATGGCAGGGAGGATTGATTTAGACAGGTTACAAAGCTTAAGTGGGATCAAAACAAGTGCAATGGTCCTTAGAGTAGAAATGCGAGCGAAGTCTCCACTTGAAGGCTAGGTGTGATGGAGCATTTCTCAGATCCATAGGCAGTAAGTTCCAGGCAAGAGGGGCAGCACACCTGAAGGCACCAGCACCCTTGGAGGTACGGCAGTGGGGAACTGATAAAAAAGACTTGTCTGACGACCTCAGGTCACGCGATGGTACTACAGGTTGGAGTAGTTCAGACAATGTGGCAGGTTTTGACACTTTGATTATGGAGTCTGATAGGCTGCAAAGGTAGTATAGCCTCATGGAGGAAGGGGATAGCCAACCTAACCCTTTGTATAGTTGGCAATGGTGAGTCAGACATGGTACTTTAGCTGCATATCTACAGACATTATTGTAGGTGGTGTCCCATTTCTGTAGAACAGTTTTATTTGCCATGGTGAGGATAGGTGCACAATAAGACAGAGTGGGTAATAGGATACCCTGGCAATAGCAAGTTTGGCGGTGGTGTGTGAGCATAAAGTTAGTCCCTGTAGGCAGCACCCAGCTTACAGTTGACATTCTTACACGACTCCTGGATATGCTGCTTCAGATCAAGATTTTGGTCAAGCTGTATCCCAAGATAGCGGAAGAACTTACAATCTCAAGGGTGGATCCATTGATATCAGGAATTGTCAGTGGAGATGTGCAGGCTTTAAGCTATGCTTTGATCCAAAGAGCATGGCCTTAGTTTTGCTAGCATTGAGTATAAGGCGATGAGCTTCAAGCCAGTGCTGTGTAAGGTAGAAGGCTGATGACGTGTGGAATTCAGGTGAGAGATGTTGTCAGAGTGAGCATATATAACAAGATCATCAGCATAGAGTAGTGAGTTGCCTGACGTTATTACGGTGGGCAGGTTGTTGATAAACAATGAGAAGAGGAGTGGACCAAGAATAGAGCCCTGTGGTACACCAATATTGATCGTGGTACTGTCAGAGATGGCTGAGTTAAGCTTTACAGCTTGAGACCTGTTGGTGAGGTAGCTACTGAACCAGGACGTTACTGGGGGTGAGAAGCATAGGTTTTTGAGGGTAGCAAGCAGTAGTGGATGATCAACAAGGTCAACGGCCTTTGTAAGGTTGATGAACACAGCACCTGTTAGCTGCCCTTTGTCCATATTTGAGAGAACGTCCGATGTGAATTTAGTCAGAGCAGTTGTAGTACTGTGGTGCTTCCTGAAGCCATGCTGCACTTCACAGAGTGCATTAGTGGAGTCAATAATTCAGTGACCTGGGTGGCTACTATCTTTTCGAGTATTTTACTCAGTACCGAGAGTATGGCAATGGGTCTGTAGTTTGACAAGTCATTTTTGCTCCCTTTTTTGAAAAGTGGCGTGATTCTGGAAGCCTTCCAAATCTTGGGGACAGCACCTGTAAAGAGAGATAAGGTGAAAATCCTGGCAAGTGGGCGGGATATGAGGTGGGCAGCTATTTTCAGGAGTCGAGGTTCCAGGGTGTCAGAGCCCGGGCTAGTGTTCTCATATATCCCCAACAGTAGTTTGCAGACTTGATTTCCAGTAACCCTTTTAAAGTAAAACAATCTTTTAGAGGCAAGTTGTGGATTGGAGCTTATCATGTTGAAGTATGGTTGAGAGTTATCAGGCAGAAATTTTAAAGAGGACGTGATAGCAGATAGGTCCGAGAATTGCTGGTTGAAGGCATTGGCAATGGTGAGGGAATCATTGCAGTGGACCCCTTGTAGAAGCATGTCCGAGGGGTTGAAGGATTGAGGGGTTCCGAGGAAGGTTTTTATATGATTCCAAAACCTTCGAGGATCATTAGCAGAGCTGGTTAAAAGGTCTTGGCAGTATCTTCTCTTTGCAAACCTGATATGTTTCTTACATTCGTTTCTATGCTGTTTGTAAGCCTGATGATCACAGGGCAGCCGGTGGATTTATAATGTTTCAGAGTTTGTCCCTGAGTTTGAGCTTGTGGAGAAGATCTTTGCTCAGCCACCTAGTTTGTTGCCCCCAGACCTTCTTTTTATCTTAGGTACATGCTTCCTTTGTACCTCCCAAACCTGCTGAGGAACACATCAGGGCAGCCTCAGCACTTGTTGCACTGAGATGTCGGACCAGTCAATAATAGATATGTCATTGAGAATGCTTGTACATCAAAGCGCTGCAAGGTTGGTAATGGTGATGAGGCGGGACCGAGGAGCAGGTGGCTGACAGGAGCGCCAGTGACAGACCGGTGGGAGAGTGGTCTGTCGAGAGTCCGCAAGTACAGTGGTTTTGGATACATGGTCGGGCCTGTTGGTGAGAACCCAGTCTAATAAGCGTTCCTGTCTGCGTGTTAGTCATTCGTGCATTCTGTTTACAAGTTGGTGAAAGTTATATTTTGGACCATAGATGCAAGGTTGCCTTGATTCAGGCCTAGCCAGTTTAAGTTGGCGTCCCCAACAGGATACACTCATTCAGTTTCACAGTTGAGACACAGGTTGTAGTAAGATCTGGAGCCTTTCAAACCTCCAGTGGGTGGGTTGTACAAACACAGGATGTGCAAGTGTTTGGCTCCTAGGGACAGTGTAGAATGTAGCGATTCACAGCGCATGTGGGGGCCAGGATTTGGAACCGCTTTTAATGAGAGGTGATTTTTGTAATAAATGGCAATGCCCCACCCTTTTGAGCCACTTGATCCTGCGAATGATGGCATACCCAGGCAGGCGCAGTGGGCATCTAGGATATTGGGTTTGAGCCATGTTTCAGTAAGGCACAGGATGTCAGGGTTAATCAGTTTTGCCCAGACTTCAAGCTCAGCCAGGTGCCCCATAAGACTCCTTATATTCATATGGGCTAGTAATAGGCCTTTATTAGCTTTGGCTGTGGTTGGTGTAGGGATATTATGTGGTGGACCTGGGTTCAACTCGATGTCACCAGCTATCAGGAGCAGCCTTTGGGCTAGGAACTTGAGCAGGTTTCTAGTCAGAGTGTCACGTTTTTTATGTCTAGCCCTATGCTGTAGGTAGTATAGGAGTGACAGGTAGGTACAACCTTTCTTCAGGAGTGCATGATGTAGAGCAGGAAGGGGGTGGTGATAGGAAAGGAGAAGATTAGAGAAGAAAAAGTCCTTTATAGAATCCGCTTTGTGATTAGTGACAAGCGGCACAGATAGGGAGACACTACTTAGACCATACAGGAGACACAGGCAGAAAAAAGAAGCCAAGCTGGAGCGATAGATAGTGACATAAGGAGTCATTTTAGAATGGGAAGAGAAGG
The DNA here is from genome assembly GCA_016271365.2 of Neoceratodus forsteri. NCBI lineage: Eukaryota > Metazoa > Chordata > Ceratodontiformes > Ceratodontidae > Neoceratodus > Neoceratodus forsteri. Next base: position 692,008,431 of record CM057454.1, on the reverse strand, counting down.
TAGCAGGGGCAACAGGAAAGGAGGAGTATTGGATAGAGCAGTGCTAAGTGTGGCAATGCAGATATAGAGAAAATACTGGAAGGCCTGGGCAAAATACTTGAAGGAAAAGAAAATAGGACGCTGTGATGCAGGCCAGAAGGCGGCTTGGTAAAAGAAATAACAGAGCTGTTAGTCTGAAAGAATAGTGAGCTGCCTCTAGTGGAGGCAGAGTATAAGGAGCCAATGGAAAAGTAGACACTTAGTCAAATGACCTCCTGGTGTCTATAAAGCCAAAGGTCGACCAGGGTGGGTGAGGTGGGGGGAGGGTGGGGAGCCAGCGCAAAGCGCCGGCGGGAAGAGAGCTTCAGGGAGCTGTATTACTTGGCTGCAGTGGCAGCGCTCACAGTCCCTGGGGGTGCAAAATAGTAATCCAAATCCAAAAAATATAGAGTGAGAACAGCCGCTTTCTGTGGAGAGTGGTACTTGGCAAAGTCCCAAACCCAGCAGGAGAGGGCCAGCAGGATGGAGGTTGAGTTAAACGTACTTTTCGGGCTTTTGCGCCTTTAGCGGCACAAGGTACCAGGGTGCAGCAGAGCTCCTGGTTCCCTTCCCGGGTGGCTTGTGGTCAGTGCGGCCCCTGGCAACAGACTTTCTGGAGGGTGCTTTTGTCTTCAGTGGGGGCCGCTTGTTAAGCGGGGACCCCAGAGGCGTCTTTTCGGTCCAAGGCTGGTTCCTAGATCCTGGAGGAGGGTGTCCAGAGCCCCGGTGGGCTTGGAGGGATCCTTGCGGGCTTTTGTGCCTTTAGCGGCACAAGGTACCAGGGTGCGGCCGAGCTCCTGGTTCCCTTCCCTGGGTGGCTTACGGTCAGTGTGGCCCCTGGCAACAGACTTTCTGGAGGGGAGCTTTTGTCTTCAGTGGGGGCCGCTTGTTAAGCGGGGACCCCAGAGGCGTGATTTGATTATTGAATCTCTCCACTTCTAGGTTTAATGAATTCCTGCTCATCACTATGTTTGAACTCAAGGAGAAGAGTTCCTTGCCATCCAATCTATCCTGTGCAAGTACATGCACAGTATATCTCAACTGTGTCACCCCTTTCCCTCCACATGTTAAGGGTATACACATTAAAGGTCTGCAGCCTCGCCTCATTCATCATTTTCCCTGGGTCATGGACCATCTTAGTTGCCCTGTGATTTACTGCTTCTCTCTTGTTGCAGTCTTTCCTCATGTGTGGGTTTCAGTATCTTGTGCAGTATTCCAGGTGTGCATGCACCACTGACCTGTACAAAGGGAGGATCACCTCCCTACTTCAACTTCTTATCCCCCTCCCTATGCATTTCCAGCACTCTGTTTCCTTTGCTCATCATCCTGTTGCAGTGTGCAGTGTTTTTAGAGTATCCAATGTCATCACCCTTAAATTTTTTTCTTCTGTAATGCTATCCAGTACTGCCTCACCCATTTTGTGTTACACCCTTGGATTTCTTTTACAAATATGCATTTCTTTACATTTCTTTGGTGTTGAAGTTCAGCTGCCAAATCTTAGACCTGCTCAACAGCCTGCTCAGATACTCCCTTACTTCTCTTCTGTCTTCTTCCATGTCTACCCTTGCACAGATCTTTGTGTCATCTGTGAAGAGTAAGATCTTATCCTTGACACCTTCACCTGCAGTATGTCACAGATGAATATACTGAAGAGGACTATTCTTAGTACATTGAGGTACACTGCTTGTCACCTGCCTCATCTCTGAAATCTCCATATTGACTACCACCCTCTATGCTCTACTCCTCGGCCAGCTTTCTACCCTATTTTCTATTTTTTCCTCTATCCCAATATCCCTAATCTTTTTGACCTGCTTCCTCTAGAGGACTGTGTCAAAGGCCTTACTAAAGTATAGGTAAACAACATCTACTGCCTGCCCCTTGTTGCTGCTGTGGTTAGCTAGTTGAAGAACTCAACAGGATTTATCTGACAAGAAATTCCCCTTATGAGCTCGTGTTGTCTGTGCTCCTGCACCTTGTTCCCATCCAGGAAGTCCACGAGATCCTCCCTGATGAAGGGTTTCCATACCTGAAGCACCAGGGCTCATGTGGACATCTGTATGTCCTTGGAGACACTGACCATCTTTAAAATTGCAATAAAGCACTTAAAAGGATTTCTTGGTTGGTGGTTCTTCTTTCTGCAGAGTGCAGGTAACTTGAAGCTGGTTCATACTGTGTTTTGGCTAAGCAGGCCCCTTCCTGCACCTTACCATGGCAGGTGTTCATGGTTTTGCTTCCTGGAACTCCTCCCTGAGTAGAGACTCGATAGTGTTGCCCACTATGGACATCAAGATGACTGGCCTATAGACCCCTGGCTCATCTTTCTTCCCACATTTGTGTAACAGAGCCAGATCTGCTGTTCTCCAGTCCCTAGGGGCTGCCCTCATGGGTAAAGAGCAATTCAAAATGTTTGATAATGATCCTGTTATAACACCCTGGGTAAAAGTCATTAAATCCCATAGATTTATCTACTTTCACCCCTGCTAACTTTTCTAAATGAAGAAACAACGATGACCGGCACAAAGCAACTGACTCAAGCTCCAAACATTTAATAAATGCAATATTTGCAAAAAGTGCACGTTCATACATACAGTTTTGTGGGTATAAAAGTAAACAGATGTTCTCAGAACAAAAAGGCCCAAATGGTTTTGCTTTGAAAAACCTCCTCAGGTGTACTCAGATGTGACATATACTGCATCATTTATACACAAGTAATAAATGTGGCAATGAATTAGTGTAACACAGTGTATAAAGATATGTTAAAAAATACAATAACCCAAGCCTCCAAGGCCTAAATGGCTGGTTGCTCTCTTTTTCTGCTGCCCAGAGGAAAATACTATAAGGAAGCCATATTGGTGGCTCTAAAACAGGAACTAGAGCAGGTACAAGTGCAACTCAAGGCCACCCCCACTCTTCCCCAACTTGGTAGCACAGATCACAGGGATGAAATATAGGATAAACACCATTAGGCACCAAATCTTCTGCTTCAAACACAACTTTTGGAAGTCAGGGGAAATAAATAGCAAAGGTCTCACCTCCCAACTGAGGAAGCAGACAGCCAAGTCCCTCAGCTTCACAATAGTGATGGAACAATTGCCTCTCACTCCATTGCACACCACCAGGGGATGATGACACAATACGAAAAGTTTTACTCTTCATAGCACACTAGAACTACCTCAGTTCCCAAACTTGGAGCATTTCTGGGCCAAACCCCATTACCAAAGTCAACTCCTGAGTTGCAGGAGGAACTGGATCGACCATTAATGGAAGGTGAACTCTGTGTCAGCTAACTAAATGTAAGGCACCATGCAGAGATGGCTTTACAGTCAAGCTCTACCATATTATGCCTCAGATAGTTATCCCTCCCTCCTGTCAGCACTCCAGGATGCCCACAACAAAGCCCCCCACCATGAAAGAGGCACTCGTGACACTTCTGCCTAAAAAGTCCATTGATAACTGGATTGTGTGATCTTCCATCTTATCTCCATGATCTCCACAGATACCAAAATTCAAGCCAAAGCACTTGCAACTAGGATAGAGAATATTCTCCCCTACATTAATCCACCACACACAAGCAGAATTTCATAATTGGAAGATGTGGGCTGACAATATTTTTCACACAGTTCTCAACCTTAAATGGCATGATGTCAAAGCTATAATCCCAGTGACTGCTTTGGCCATGGACCTTAGTAAGTCATTTGACTTTCTCTAATGGGATTACCTTCAGGCAGTGTTTTAAATATATGGGTTTTATCCCTCATTCAGAAGCTGTATTTCCACCTTGTATCACAAACCTACTGCCATGGTCCTCCCAAACTGCATCCTCTCCACCCCTTTGTACTGCAACATGGCACATGTCAGGGATGCCCCTTCATCCTCCTACTTTTCCTGCCAGCCCTGAATCTGCTCAACAGAAAACCGAAAGCCATGGAAACCGTTCAAAGAGTTAATGTTGGGGGATACAAAATGCTTGGTGAATACCTATGCCATTGACTTACTACTTACCCTTGCCAGCCTGATCCAGTTCCTCCCCATGTTCTCAGCCTGCTGAATAATTCTGCAGTTCTCTCAGGCTTGGTGTTGAACTGGAAGAAGTCCACCATGCAAATATACGAAAATACCAAATTTGCCAGCACAAACAGGCCACGTGGTCTATCAAGTCTGCTTGAATGTGTAGCTTGCACCCCTATCTTGCAGGTGCATCTTCTCCCTTCACAATAACCTCCCCACCCTGTCCTATCCCCTTTTGAATCCCCCACTGTCTTGCAGGATACCAACTCCTCTGGCAGAGAGTTCCATTCTGCCACACCCCCTTCTCCATGAAAAAGTGTCTCCTCATTTCCCTCCTATATCTTCCCCCCTCCAATCTAAGACCATGACCTCTTGTGTCCCTCCCCCTCCTTAACTTAAATATCTCTCCCATACATGTCTTGTTCATCCCCTTTAAGTACTTGAAGGTATCAATCATAACCGTTCGATCCCTCCTCTCCTCCAGGGAGTACATATCAACTCACAAGGCCTCTCATTGTATAGCATTTCCCCCAGTCCCTAGATCATTCTAGTTGCTCTGCACTGCACCCCTTTCAGTAGTCTGATATCCTTCTTTAGATATGGGCACCAGTATTGCACACAGTACTCTGGGTGTGGCCTGACCAGTGACCTGTAGAGAGGCAGGATCACCTCCCTGTTCCTGGAGGAGATTCCTCTCACAATACACTCCAGCATTCTGTTGGCCTTTGCTGCTGCCCTTCTACACTGCCCCAAGTCATTCATTTTCCCAGTTACAACCACCCCTGGGTCCTTTTCCTCCACGGTGGTACCTAACTGTACTCCACCTAGCTGATAGCTCCTCCCTGGGTTCTTCTCTCCAAAGTGCATCATCTTGCACTTTTTAGCATTGAATCCCAACTGCTACTCCTCTGACCACTCCTTCAGTTTAGTCAGGTCATTCTGCAGTCCCTGCCATCCCTCTATGTCACTCACCACTGTTCCCAACTTGGTATCTTCAGTGAAGAGGCTGATCTTGTTGCTTATGCCATGCGAGGTGTCTGCTATGAATATTCCAAACATCACCAGCCAGAGTACCGATTCCTGCGGCACTCCACTTGTCACTACCCTTGGAGATGAAAGCCCCCCTCCACCACCACCCTCTGCTGTCTTCCCTGTAGCCAATTTTTAATCCAGTTAACAATCTTAGTCCCAACACCCACATACCTCAATCCTCCCCAACCTCCCATGTGGCACTGAATCAAAGGCCTTGCTGAAGTCCAAAAATATGACATCAACCACATGACCTTTGTCCAACTCCCTCATTACCCAGTCATAATACTCAACTAGGTAAGTCTGACAGGACCTTCCCGACACAAACCCATGTTGATGACCACCCTGGAGTCCATTATCCTCCAGAAATGTCACCAGCCTCTCCTTCAAGATTGCCTCCTTCAGCTTCCCCATGATGGATGTCAGACTTACAGGTCTGTAATTGTCTGGTTCATCCTTAGGGCCACCTTTATGGAAGGGCACCACGTTGGCCATTCTCCAGTCCTGTGACATGCACCCTATGTCCAGGGAGGTGTTGAATAAGTCCACCAGTGACCCAGCCAATACCTCCACCAGTTCCCTCATCACCCTGGGATATATGCTGTCTGGACCTGGTGCCTCATCCACCCCCAGAGCCCTCAAACCCTCCAATACCCTGCCCTCAGTGATTACCCTGTCTGTCACCCCTTGTGCCTTGCCCACCGTCCCACCCCTTGCAGAAGCTGCCCACCCTTCTTCATTGTAAATGCAGAACAGAGGTACTTATTTAGTGCTTCTGCCTGTTCTGCTCCTTTCTCTGCCCACCCTGGTCCTTCTTTTTTTTATCACTGTTGCCGTTTTTCCTCCTGCTGCAGTGCTAAGCCAGCTTGGGGCATCCAGCCACTGGCCCTGCTCGCCTGGAGAGCTGGGTGGCTTGAGCTGCACCCCAGGAGGATCCCGGAAGGCCATCATGCCATCCTGCTGGAGGGCCCCCCATGCCACTCCCAGCTAGGAAGGCCCTGGACCTTCCCCAACGGGACTCCTCACGGGTCCTCCGGGCAGTGCAGGGCACAGCCATCAAGCTGCACAGTAACACCCAGCCTTTTCCTTGCTTTTTTCTCCCCATGAGAGCATGGATGTGCAATGACATCCAAGGCATATGTGCCAACGTCCACTGCACTCCCTCCCCATGTACACCCATGCTAGCAGTGCCCCTGGGCATCCCCAGGGGCCACTACAGTGTGGCATGTTCTTCCCTACCCTCCCCAGGACTAGGAGAGCAGTCTACAGACACTCAATCCTAGTCCTCCCCTGCCAACCCACGACGACCTGGGCTTGTTCACAAACCCGGGTTGCTGGTGTGGCACGAGGTGTGGTGTCCAGTGCCTTAACCCTCAGCCACACCAGGCCGGCATACCCCCACCCCCCATCCTTCTTGATTCTCACTATCTGGTCCTTGCAGTTCCTTCTTTCCCTTAAGTATTTGAAGAAGTCTTTTTCCCTGTCTCAGATTCCTTGAGCCAGCCTCAGTTCCCTGAAGGCCTTGGCCGCTCTAACACCCTTAGTAACTTCTTTGGACTTCTTCACATACTCAGCAACAATATTTTGAATCACAGTTAGTAGGTAGCTGCACTGACCAAACCCCAGGGTTCTCAATAAGAAAAAGACAAAGAATCAGTCCAATTCAGTTAGTCCATTTATTTCAGCCATAACGTGGAACCAACAGATTGAATATCGCACTGCTTGCACACTGCCTGCTCACGTATCGCCCCCTCCACAGGGCTTCCTCAGAGCTAATCAACCTTTGTTACACAGGTGTTTAAATACAAATTCATTAAGTGACACACCTCATTAATTTACGATATCACCAACTGACATCCAGAATTACAAGAGTGCACACAATGATTGCACGAAGGCCATTAAAAATCTCAAAAGCTCCTACTACAAGGAAGCCCTCACTACTACATGGGGAAATGGAAGAGCATTCTGGAGCAACATCAAGGAAGTTACTGGAAAACAGCCGTTCACATCCCCAAATATGCTCAGCCTCAATAGATCCATTACTCTTAACCCAGCAGGTATCGTTAATACCTTCAGTACTGCCTTCACTGGCCTTAGCTCCATTCTCCCCCGACTTCTTCACTGATCTTATCTCACCCGTTGACCCCACCAACACCTCCCATTCTACTACCCATACCCCATTCTATTTCAAAGCAGTCAAGCAGCATGAAGCTCGGAAGTACATTGGCAAGGCAATCGCCAACACAAGATTCAGCAGCGACTCCCTGGACCTAAAACTATTGTCCCTCACAATTGATGAAGTTATCAGACCACTTACCAAGATTCTTAACCTCTCCCTCTGCCATATCCAGCCCCCTAATTTATGGAAATCTGCTATCTTCACTCCCATCTACAAACGTGGCGATAAGATTCAGCATGGGAACTATCGTCCAATCACCATACTACCTCCCCTATCAAAAGCACTTGAATGCATTGTATCCAATCAAATCACCAACTACTTGGACAACCACATCTTATGTGCTCAGCAGCATGGTTTCAGGAAAGGGCATAGCACCACATCTGCCCTAATGGAGTTTACTGCTGCTATCCACAATTCTCTTGACAACGGACACCTCGCCGGGGCTGTATACATTGACTTAACAAAGGCTTTTGATACCATCCACCACACCCTACTTCTAAATCAACTCTCAAATCTGGGGCTCTCTCCTGACTCAATGGCCTGGTTCCAAAGCTACTTGTCTAACAGATCCCAGTGAGTGAAGGTTGCCAGTACTCTCTCAAGTACTCTACCAGTCAGCTCAGGTGTTTCCCAGGGCTCCATACTGGGACCACTCCTATTCTTCCTTTTCCTGAATCACCTTCCTAAAGCCTACCCTGAACAAATTATTCTCTATGCAGATGATGCAGTAATTTTCTCCTCCCACTAGGACCAGCACTCCCTGCAAAAGAATCTTCAACTCAGATTCTCATCAGTTGAAAAATTACTCTGTTCACCGAAATTAATACTCGACTATAAAAAGACCAAGTCCATGATCTTTTGTAACTCCCACAACAAACACAGGTCTCCTCCACTGATCATAACAAATCCGCATGGGTCAACTATCGAACAGGGCTCAACCTTCAAATACTTAGGGATTGCTCTTGACTGTAACCTGTCCTTCACATCACACATTGACAATATCGCCAAAGCTGCCAACGTGCGTTTTGTCCTCCTCTACAGACATAGGTCTTGTTTAACTCCTGCTGCCCTAAGTATTGCAGTGCAAAGCTCAATTGTCTCCATCATCGACTATGGCCTCATCATTTACAGAGCAGCCACAACTACGGCACTTAGACATATCTCTATCATGCTCAACAAAGCATGCCATCTAGTCACTGGGTCGAACCACCTTACACACACATGACCTATACGCACAGTCAGGATGGCTACAACTATCTAATCGCACAAAATATCAAACCTGCATAATGGCTAAAAAGATCACAATGGGCCTGGCTCCACCAGGGGTACTATCTCTCCTCAGCACTAGGAGTAACTCTCACCACACGAGAGGCTCGGATTCCCATTGCCTGATGATCCCTCATTGCAGAACCTCCTTGGGTCAACGCTCTTTTGCCTACCGGGCTCCTTATTGGCAGAATAACCTTAACACTGGCATTTCCTCCACCCAAAGCTAGGGCTTTCTAAATCAACTTTCTGACTCCACCTCACCACCTCTAGCACCTGCAACTGCCCTACCTAGTGGGATCTCCTATCTCAGCTCAGCAGTCCATGCCTCCTAGCGTCTCATTTCTCCACTCCCTCCCTTCCTTCCACTCCCTCTCCACCACCGTCCCCCCCTTTTCACCCCACCCTGCTACTCTTCCTGCTCTTCTATCCTGATTGACAACTGCCCTTGGCAAGCTGTACCTATAATTTTAGGTTTTGCAACTGTATGTTAAATCTGATGTTTTATTCTGTATGTTAAATCTGATGATTTATTCTGTATGTTAAATCTGATGTTTTATTCTGCTTTATCAGCTGTCATGTTAGTCTATTGCTTTTTGCCCATCTAAATATAACTGTAGTGTACTGTCTGTGGAGTGGAACCTTTGTAAAAGAGCCTTGGCTCAAAGGTATTTGTAATCCTAGATGAAATAAATAAAAAAAAAATTAAAATAAAAAAATGCAATCAAAAACGTGTTATGTCACCAGTGTAAATACACCAATTATATATAAAAGACAAGAAAAAATCCTTATTTATTATGCACTGATTTTTCCCTTTTTTTAACATAGTTTAAAGTCATATTTTATTTAGTTTTCTGTCTTTCAAAGGGACTTTATATTTATTTCTCATATGTCCCGGCTTTCCAGTAGAGGACACCCTGTAAAACATACAGAACAAAGAAGTTTGTTTAAAAAAAACAAACAGACTATTTTAAACAATCATGGTGTTTGGTTCCACACATATATTTCAGTTCAACATAGTAAAGACACAAAATTTCACAGTATGTTACAACTATAATCCAAGGATATAAAAAAAAATTACAAAAAAGAGAAGGGGGGTTGAAACAAAGGGAAAAGGATGCTAATTTTTTCTTTCTTTTTAAAAGGAAAGGTGAGATTTCAAACTTTCCATTTAACCCTGGATAGTTCAAAGCTCCAGTTCTGTATATACAATTTTGTTCATGACAATTTAAAATGTTGTCAATATCCCCTCCACTCATATTATATGGTATGCATTCAGTGCCACTGGGCTGGCAGTATAGCCTAGAGGTTAGAGGAATGAGGTGTGAATGAGCTTGGCACATCCAGTAAACCAGACCTGAGTTTGATTCTCACAACCTTCACTTGCATACTGTGTAACTCTGAGCAAGTCACTTAATCACCCAGCGCTCCCAGGTTGCCCCTGAAAACAGGCATTTGTGCCTAGTGGGCCTTACCCGGTTACCAAAGACTAAAATAAAATAAATAAATGTAATCTTGTGCTGTATTTGTGGTTGTCCATGAACATGTACAGCACTTACATAGGATACATTTTTATTTTTAAGTGCATTGACATGTTCATATATCTGGAACCTTAGCTTGAGCTTTGTCCTACCCACATAATAGCAACCACAAGAGCACGATAACAAATAAATTACTCTCTCCGAGTTACAATTAATCATGCCTTTAATTTTCTCTGTGGTGCCTACCATGGGATTAGCAAAGCTTTTTTGTTTTCTCATATACTGGCATCCCTTGCAAAAACCATAGGATTTATTGCCCAATTTTTATGTTGGCTTACGCTTGTGCACCAACCAACATATTGCAGTAGTAGCAGATTTGGAGGTGCAGTCACTGTGGGCGAATGCAGGGCACGCATCAGTAGGTGCGTACCTCATTCTCCAATAAGCCAGCATGCAGGTGCCAACACCAGCAACACGTAAAGAGGCCACCAGATCTAAGAAAAGCGCCACTGCAATGAGAGCCAAGCTTGTCACGTGATGGCACTATAACATGCCTCCCGACATGCCTTTTCTAGTGAAGCAGTTAGAGAAACATGGTGGCACTGACTGCAGCCGTGCAGAGTGCCAACTTCAGGGGTGCCCAATCCCCCTGTCGGCATGCCCTGACCCACTTTATTTGCCAATGGGGGAGCCCACTCCCCATCAGCATAATGTCCCCACTCCCATTCCAATTCTGTGCCAAGGGGGTGCCCAATCCCCCTCGGCATCATGCACCCCCCCCACAGTCTTTCTTTGCTGATGGGGGGCCCATTCTCCATTGGCTTCAGTCCCCCTTGCTCAGTCCAATTTGCCAATGGGGGAGCCCACTTCTCATCGGCATAATGTCCCCAACCCCCATTTGTGCTGTGTGCTGAGGGGGTGCCCATTCCCCTTCGCATCATGCGCACCCCCCACCCATTTCTGTGCTGATGGGGGACTCAATCCCTGTCGGCTGCAGTCCCCCTCCCCGTAATGCAGGTGGTACACTGGAAGCCCACCCAAGTGTATCAAACAAACACCTGCAAAAAAAGAAAACTGACCCTCATTGTCTTTTTCCCCCTGTAAAGGAAGAAAACAGTCCCATGAGGTCTTTACTGCCCCCTCCTCCAACCCACACCCACCCTCTGTGTACCCTGCCGCCCCACACCCCCCTCACCCCATACTTACCTCTGGAGCCCAGCACAATGATCTTTGGTGGACTGGTAACACATCTGCACTCTTCAAAGCTGACCATGAACTAAAGAAATGCCGATAAGCTTTATAATGGCATAAAAATGTTTTTTTCTACTTTGGTGCATATCTGGTGCATTTTGGGGAATTTCAACACCAAATTTTCAACATGAGGTTATTGGGACCCCTCCTCATGAATTCAATCACTGTCATGGCGTTATTCAGTCACAAAAGGTGATTTCATGGTCACTGGGTGGAATCACCTTTTGGGCCTGATTAATGAAACGACAGTGCCACTGTCCATGAGGAGGGCTCTCAAAAAGTCTATGTTGCAAATTTGGTGAAAAAAACCAAAAAATGATTGTTTTACTAGCGCGTGTTGTGCGGTTTCCAAGCACGCTCATAACTTTGTGAATTTGTAATATTTTCACTCCAGATTTTTAAAATTGGCATTTTTCCACACCTCCTTATGAACAGTACAGCTGTCATTTTACATATCCTGGCCAAAATGTGTTTTTGCACTTCTGGTGCAGAATAGCACGGTCGCTGTGGGAGATCAGTTTTAGGGACAGATTAAGAAAATGACAGTGACACTGTTCATGAGCAGAGGTCCTAAAATGCCTATGTTGAAAATTTGGTGACAAAAGTCCATAAAATGACTGTGTTACAAGCATTTGTTGTGCAGTTTCCACGCACCCTTGTAACTTAACAAATTTGCAATATTTTCATGCCAGAATTTCAACACTGGCATTTTTTCACACCTCCTTATGAAAAGTACAGCTGTCATTTTTCACATCCTTCCCTAAATGTGTTTTTGTACCTGTAGTGCACAATGGCGTGATCGCTGTGGGAAATCAACTTTTGGGACAGAATAACAAAATCATAGTGCCATTGTTCATGAGGGGAGGTCCCAAAAGGCCTATGTTGAAAATGTGGTTTAAAAAATCCCAAAAATAATACGGACATGAGTAGCACAGTTTCTATGCATGCTCATGACTTCACCAATTTCTCATATTTTCACTCCAGATTTTCAGTGTTGCCATTTTTTTACACCTCCTCATGGACAATACAGTTGTCATTTTTCACATCCTGTCCAAAATGTGTTTTCATGCCTGTTTCACCAAATGGCATAGTAGCTGTGCAAAAACACCTTTTGGCTATAAACCGATAGTGCTGCTTTTCATGAGGTGGGGTCACAAAAAGCCCCTGCTGAAAATTTGGAGTGAAAATACCAACAAACGCCTATGGAGTTAGGGTTTCCAAATGTATCACCCCACCCTGTAGAGACTGATAGGCATTAGGGGTGTGACTTGGGATCATTGGCTGTAATGCTCATGCCATTCCACCCCACCCCCACCCTTCAGCCAGTGACAGTCATTGAGGTGTGCCTTGGAGTGTTCCACCCTAAAGTTCACCCCATTCTCCTATACTGTGCCCATCTCAGTCTATTTCATTATGGAATGGGGTAAGTATAAGGTCCAAAGACCCCAAAGCACACCATAACACTTGTCAGTGTCTACAGGGAAGGGTGAGGTAAAATGGCATGAGTGTTATAGCTGATGACACTAAGTCGCACCCCAGCACCTGCCAGTCTCCTGCAGGGTGGGGGTGGGGTTGGCATTGGTTCAATACTTCACTGCCATACCTATTATGCATCTCTAACTCCTGCACTACCAATGCTAATGCCAGTGAGACAACATTCGGCATTGACAAATGCTTGTTCTTTCTGTTCCATTTCTCTTGCTTGGTATGCTCCATGTAATAAGAACTGCAGCAAGCAAGAGCTGTTTGAACATTTGTTTTGTGTTATTTTAATAATATAACCATATCCTGAGTCTAGACTGTGCCAGTGCTTATCCTGTCTGCTAAGTTGATCTAGTGACTCACATCAGCTGTGAGAGGGTGGGTGTGGAATTGCTTTGCAATGCAAAAGGAGGAGGGGCAGCCCACAGGTTTAAAGATTGTGCTGCTACTGCGCAAGCATGAGTGGCGTGATTGCCACTCGGAAGAGAAATGGAGTCAGGAGAGGAGGATTTATTTTTCCACTAAAACAAGGGTTTGAACATTATGGTTGGGGTGAGAGGTTACTCTAATATAAAGCTAGTTTTCTCCCTTCTTAGATTTTAAAGTAAACTCAGGATAATTAATTTTAAATTGTTACTTCTGGGTTTTGTTTTTTTATATTTATTCTTAAAATCATAAGAATGGGTGTCCTTAATATTTGGGTGTATTGGTTTGCTTTATGTTTAATATTATGTCCTGTCCTTTTAAGCAAAGTTAAAGAACAAAATACTGAGGACTTAGCCTCAATAACATGTTTAAGGCATCAATGAAGGGAAACCCAGGAGGACAAAATGTCCCCCAAAAGATTAAAAAGATGTAACCCTTTTTCAATGGTAAGGGAATCTGTATTTAGTGCTGGGTCTTTTAAACTACATATGCACTTTAAATGTTTAGACAAACAAACAAATATATACCTGATCCTGAAAATGGGAGGGGACATAGAAACAAACCCTGGGCCATTCTCTCCCTTCCCTGTAAATTAATATATGATAACGCTAGAAGCTTGAAAAATAAGGCAGACATGTTGAGAGTTTGGGAGGCCTCAGAAAATCCAAATATCATAGCTTTGACTGAAACCTGGTTGACCCCAAAAAGTAGTGATGAGGAAAACAGGTTACAAGGGGTATGTGCTGTATAGCAGATATGGGGAGGGGAAGGGGGGGGTTGTTATTATATCTAAAATGGGATTTTGGACAAGTAAATGTGTTGTTCATTGGTGAATTAGGTATGATTGAATGTATTCTCCTGAAAGTTAAAGATTTGAATTTGGTCCTGGGATTAATTTACTCTCCCCCAAAGGTTAAAACCATGGACTTTGACAAATTGACTCATTTGTTATACTTACACTCTTATGGTTCTGAACTGTTGTTAGTGGGTGATTTCTTTTTTTTTAAACTTTATTTTTTGATTTTATCTTATATCCTTTTACAGATACATAAACCATATTTGGGACATACCATCAGCATTAATACATGACAGAAAGAGAGAGATATACCCCCTAATTAATCAGAGGATTAGTGATTCCCAAATATTTTGATACCACATATGGGGTAACTCCAATATTTCGTTCACAAATAAAATTCCGTAATAAAGCTGTTTAAAGTGGCCCATGAGCAGTGTGGCTACTTCGTTCTGTACTCAAGAAAAATTATAATCTGTCCAGCTATGAGCCCCTGTATCAGGGATTATTCTTGCCACACTATCTACCTAAAAGTCCAAGTCCATTTATAGAGTACAGGCAGCATCCCTCTAAACACCCTCAAGCCAAACTGCCACCCACCTTAAGAACAGAGACAAATGAGTAAGGGATTATTGTACTAACTTTGCCAGGCTACATATGAAACAAGAGGAAGGGAAAATAAGACGCTAGCCCTGTCCAGTAGATTTAATATGAGGGCTAAGATAGGCCTTGTCCTTCTAGCAGCGTCCTTAAATTTTGAAATGAAGGCCATTTGAGAAGGTGCCTATAGAAACATAATTAAAACACATATAAAGATCAAGGTCTGGCCTGTCCGGACATTTTAAATGTCCTCCTGATCTTCTGACCCACTGGACTCCTCGCACACGATCTCTCTGCCGCTTCTGACTGGATTCGGCAAAACGTGCGGCCCACTTGCCAGCCTCCATGGGGTCCGAGAAAACCCACACTTTCCCTCTGTGCACTATCCTCAGCCGAGCAGGGAACACCAGTGAGTGGGAAATATTTGCTTGCTTAAGCCGTTTTCGGATCCCATCGAATCTTTTCCGCCTGAGGCGGGTAGCATAGCTGATGTCTGGGAATAGGTGAACCACTCGGTCATCTTGCAAAATAGGTCCCACTTGTCATGCATAACGTAGGATTCGATCCCTAGTGCCCACTCCATCCGTTATGATTAAGAGGGTACGGGGGGTCTCAGCATCCTCACGATACCCCCGAGGAGTAATTCTATATACTTTCTGCAGGCCAAATACAGTGCTGTGGTCATCAGGGGTCAGTTTTTCCGCCAGCCATTCTCTCATAAACATTAAGGGGTGATCTCCCTCAATTCCCTCCGGCAGGTCCAACACTCGAACGAGCGAGGAGCGGGCCTGATTCTCAAGAGTCTCGAGCCTGGCCCTAAGATGTGTATTTTCCTTAACCAGCAGTGATGTTGCAGCCAATGCTGCCTCTGCTTGTTTCTTAACATTTTCATCCTCAGATCTCATGTCTTCCACAGTGGATTCGATGGCCGTAACTCTTGATCCGAAGGAGTCTATCTTGTTGTTCAGATCGGCCATGGATGAGAGCAGCCTGTTCAGTTTGAGGCCCAGAGAAGCCACGGTTTCTTCGGAGTCCCTCTGAAGTACGGCCTGCGTCTCAGTAGGGCTTCTCATCTGTTGCGCTGAATCGGCTGTCTTAGCGCCGGATCCTCCACCTCTGTCCTTACGAGGGTTACCCATTTTATAATTAAAGGGATCCTCTTTCAAGTAGTAACGTTAATTGGGGTCTCTTCCCAACGACTGAGGTTTTTTTTTAGTAATTTATATGAATCAAAGCAGGAGCTGTTGTTGGATGCTGCCGTTCTGCTCGGGCTCCACAGCGCCCCCCCCAGTGGGTGATTTCAATGCTGCATGGTATAAACTGAGGGGAAATGCACTGCGGAATAGTTTGGCTCCATTAAATTTGAACCAAATGTTGCCCTTACTACTAGGAAAACCTCCTTAGTGAGTGAGGGAAAAATTTGGGCCTTTTGTTTACCTCTGAAGGAATCCAGGTAACATCTATAAATGTAAAGCAACCTATATTTGGGGACCATTGTTCCATTGTTTGTACATGGGGGGGTGGATGGTCATAAAAAAAGTCAAAGAAATAGCCAAGTAAGGTTGTGAAATATGAAGAAATATAATAAAGAGGCATTTCTGCATAAACTGAGGAATGTTAGGTGGGATAGATTATCTTTAATACCTGAACTGGACTGGGCTATAGAAGAATTTACTTCTTTGTTAATCCAGGCATGCAATGAAATTGCCCCTGTTAAAGCTAGAACAAATAGAGAAATAAATGTTCCCTGGATTACAGATAAAATAAAACAAAATATTCGATATAAGAATAGGTTATGGAGGAGAGCAAATAAAACCCTCGAAACAAATGATTGGGAGAAATTTAAAAAAGAATGAAATTTACTTAAATGTAATATTAGATTAGCGAAAAAAAACATATTACATGACTAAGGTTGAACAATGTATAGACCGGAAAAAATATTGGCATTTGATTCAGTCTTTTCAGCACCCAGTTGTAAATAAGCAACATATCCAAATTAGGGAAAATGATATATTGTTGTCATCCTCAGATTCAGCAGAGAGGTTAAATACTTATTTTATTACACTCCCAGATACCCAAACTCCTTATAGATGTTTTGAGGTGAATGGACTAAGAGAACATCAGCACCATTTGGGAAAAAAATTAGATTTAGAGTAATTACCTGTAGAGAGGTAAAGGAAGAACTAAGAAATCTCAAAGTAAATAAAGCCCCTGGGTTGTATATGATAGAAAATAGATTTTAAAAAGATTCCCTTGTGGTAACAGCCCCAATACTAACAAAACATTTTAACTGGAGTTTATTAAATAGAAGGTTTCCGACTATGTGGAAATGAACAAAGGTTATCCCGATTCACAAAGGCGGCCCCATGGGAGAACCAACAAATTAATGACCAATTTCATTGCTGTCCGTGGTGTCAAATGTCTTGGAGAGATTAGTTCAAAAGCAGTTCAGTAACTTTCTGGAAGAGAATTTTCTCTTGTCCAGCTATCAGTTGAGTTTTCAAAGGGACCATTCCACGGACACCGCGCTTGTCGACTTGGTTGACATCATAGCCTCCAAACTAAATGGAGGTGATTTGGTGGGCTTGGTGTTCGTGGATCTCTCCAAGACCTTCAACACCATTGACCACAACATTTTGTATGAAAGAATGTTGACCATGAGGATTGACAATGAAACCCTTCCTTGGTTCCAGTCATATTTAATAGAAAGGGAGCAGCAAGTTCAGGTTGGAGATGTTCTTTCAAACTCAGGGAGTATCAAAAGAGGAGTCCCTCAAGGCTCGATTTTTGGCCCTTTATTATTTATAATGTATGTAACTGATGCTCTTAAAGTAGTAAATTTCTCAGCTTTACTAATGTATGCAGATGATACTGTTTTGCTGGCAAGTGGGAAAACCCTACAGGTGGTGGAAGAACATCTTCAAAGAGATTTTAGTACTTTGGAAATATGGTTGAGGAGGTCAAAGTTGGTTCTAAATAGCAAAAAAAATATACCATATTTTCATCCAAAGGGAATGAAAATTTAAATCGATATAAACCCTTTATAAAAACATGTAGTAATGAAACATTGACACAGGTTGAATCCTATAAATACCTGGGGGTTATATGGATCAAAACCTAAAATGTGATGTCCATATTAAGGAATGGATATATAAAATAAATAATAAGTTGGGAGCCTTTGGGAGATCTAAGTATTGTATGAACCAGAAAATGAGAAGGGATGTTATAAATCAACTAATTATACCATGTATTGAATATGGTAGCCATATATATGGTATGGCTAATAAATCTGAGTTAAAATCGGTAAAAGTGTTATATAATAATTTGGCCAGATTTATACTAAACTGTGATAGACATATGCATCATTGCGATATGTACTCTTTATTACATTGGCCCCATTTAGAGCAGAAAAAGGATCAAAAATGGATTCAATTAACTCATGGGGTGGTTCACAAACAATCTCCCGGATATTTAGCAGAAAACCTGTCATATGTTACCCATGGACACCAACATAAACTTAAAAGAAATGAGGGGAAGTCTTTTGTAATACCTAAATTAATGAACAAATATGGAAAAATTACTTTTGGCTTTAAAGTGGCTCAACTTTGGGCTCCCATTGAAGCAAATAAGTGGAAAACACAAAAATGTAAGCAGTTTAAGGATGTGATTGGATATGATCTAAAAATGAAATGTTTATGTCATGATTAGAGTCTTTGTCTTGACTATTGTTAAGGTAAGAAGGTAATAAATTGCATTTTGTTCTTGTTAAGACAGACATAGATGTTTTTAAATACGTGATAGTGTTTATTGATGTAAGTTTTATGTCATTGTATTTAAATCTGGAATGAAAGTTGATACAGGTCCATCCTGAAAATGGGATTTTTCCCAATGATGTGTTACTATTGCTACCTGTCGAAAAATAAACTTTTTTACTACTTATAGCTATGGACCAATTGGTCCTTCAAGTTTTTCCCCACCTGTATGAGACCGGCAGGGGTTGGGTGGCAATTTCCTTAAGTGCTGGTATACATCTAAGTGTTTCCAGATTCTTTTTAACTATATCTACCACTTGTTTTGTTCCCCTACCAAAGTTTGTAACAAAAATTAATGGAGTGTCTTTTTCCTTTTTCTTATTTTTTGGGAGCAGCCAACATTCCCTCGAGATCCAATCCACTTCTGTTTGTGTTACCATGAGATCCTGCATTTTATACTGCCTCTCCTGAAATTTATCTGTGAGTTCCTCAGAATGTGTTTCATATTTTTCTTTTTGTGAGCAGTTTCTTTTCATTCTAAGATATTGACCTTTTGGTAAGTTCCCTATCAAATGTTGTTGGTGACAGCTATCTTCCCATCAGAGGCTGTTTCTATCTGTGGGCATAGTATGTAAATCCATGTCAATTGTACCATCTCTATTTTTTGCTATGTGTAGATCCAAAAAGTTTACTGCTGTCTGATTTGCTGTTACTGCAAATTTGAGATTTGGGTTTGATTTCTCCAGAGCTGTAGCCTGCTCCCTTCCTCACATCAAACTGAGGTAAACTATCTCAGCTCACCTCAATTTAAACTCAGAACAAAACACAGACTTACCTGAAGCTGTTACAACACAAAGAAACTTCCAGAGCTGTAGCTTGCTCCCTCCCATACATCAGACTGAGGCAAACTATTTCAGCTCACCTCAGTTCCCTTCAATCCTATTTGTAATGCTTTGTGTATATAAGGACTGCAGTTAGTCAGGGCTGGATGCAGTTTCACATATCTAGGGATAACAATTACCTATGGACGGTTTGACATGGTGTCAGCTAGTGTGATGCCCCTACTTAACCCAAGACCTTCAATAGCTCTGTATGATAGGGTTACCACCTTTTCAGAAGTCCAAAGTGGGACATTTCCTCCTGAAACATGATTTTTTGCAGTACAAGATAAAACCTTGACCAATGCACCAGACTTGTTTTCTCAAAATAATCAGAATTGAGAGTAGGTGTTGTAGTTTTTTATTTGTTTCTGTCATTTCTTATCATTTAAAGGTATTTTAATTAAGGTATTATAGTTTTCTACAACATTAAGAGGAAGTTAGAAAATATTTTTTCCACTATAAGATGTCAGGACATGCATTATTTTTCATGTTTTTTCACAGGACACAGCTGCCCAAATCAGGACTGTCCTGCGAAAATCAGGACAGGTGGTAACCCTACTGTATGAAGTTTGAGACATCCATTGCTTAACCTGATACAAAATGGCCACCCTTGTGAGAATGAGTTAATGCCCTAGAGCCAGATATCAAAAGATTGCTCAAGATCTATTGCACCCATTAGGGGAAAGTGGAGGTCATATGGATTTTCATTCTTTTCAGGTTTACCGATCTCTTTAGCAATCTAGACCTCCTAATATAAGATTTAATCATTGTCCGTTTAGAAAGGCTCCTTGATTACTTCCTGTTGGAGGGTAATGCTCCCAGGCTGAGTAACACTAAAATAAGGTTCCATGGTTCCCAAGGAAAGATTTGACTTACCATGGTTCCAGGGACACTTGTTGGCCTATAGAACCCTGCAGGCCATGTGATCATTCCTAGAACCTACAGCCTACTTGCCTTAGTAGCTGGCCTTGGAAAATTCCTTTTCGCATATACCCTCCCTAAACTTCCTACAATGCACTAGAGTGACTCATAAACCAAAAGGCATCCCATACTCACTGAGATCAGGAGAACTTAGCTCCATTGCATGGCACTAATGCACACTCCCAAAAGAGCTACCAACTCCCTCAACTCTTCATATATCTCTAGGATAACTCCAACATCCACGTAGGTAATAAATCCATCAGAAGGAGTCAATGGGAGCAGAAAGACTACTTGCTGATATTAGGGATGGGCAAACTGGCTCTGCCACACTTCTGTCCCCCTTGGTCTGACTGAGCTCTGACTGGGAAAACTGAGCCTTTCATGGCTCAAACTCAATCACTGAGTTGGCCCAGTTTGGAAGTGCAGCCTGGTTGGGGAATAACATTCTCACTACCAGTACTGCATGAAAAAGGCAGGGCAGGGTGTAGAAATAAAAAAAAGGTGTTTTTCCTCCTGATCTTTAATAAATACTCCCGAATCTCTGGACAGTCACGTGACCAACAAAGGTAAACACTCATGATCCAAGGGCACTGAAGGGAGCTTATCACTGAGGGTCTCTGTTCTGTGATTGGCTGATGTTCTAGCCAATCCTGTGTGTCAGTCACCAAAGGACATCCCAAGGAATCAGTGTATCAAATGCATTTGGAGCTTTACATTCAAAGGAGACAGACATGTGTGTGTTTGTGTGTGTGTGTGTGTGTGTGTGTGTGTGCGCGCATGCGCGCGCATGTAGAGAGATTAAAAGACAGCAAAAATGAAACAAAACATCTTTTCATTTTGTTAGAGAGGGAGAGTAGAGATGAGAGACCAAGAAATTCAACAGCAGAGTGCAAATGTTGCAGCAGAGTACTCTGTAAAAAAAATGATTTTTCTTTTTTGTTAGAGAGTGAGAGAGAGAGACCAACAAACACAACAGCAGAGTGCAGAATAGACAGCAGCAGAGTTCAGATATTGCAGACTTCACAGTAAAACATGAAAAAATACCAATTTTTCAATAGTCAAGAAGAGACAGAGGAGAGAGAGAGAGAGAGAGAGAGAGAGAGAGAAAGATAGTGTGAGAGAGAGACTATTGAATTCAATAGCAGACAACAGCAGAGTGCAGAAAAAATGTTTTTAAAAAATATTAAGGAGAGCAGCAGAGTCAGACAGGACTGAAGGTCATAGTGCCTCAATAATTTTAAAGGGGGCTTAGTGTTATACAGATTTTGAAGGGAGTGTCACCCATATATCAGACTCTATGTTGCCCATCTCTGTGCTGCCCTGAAAAGTCATACTGCTGTAGACCCTATGTTGCCCATTTATGTGCCTGAAGTAATACTAGGTCATAGTGCCATACAGACTGTGAAGGGGGGTCATGTCTCAGACTTTGTGTTGCCCATCTCTGTGCTTGCTACTAGATCTTACTGCTGTATTGTATACTACGTGTTGCCTATCTCTGTGCCTGAACTACTACTACTAGGTCATAGAGGCATACAGGCTGTGAAGGGGGGGTCATGTCTTAGACCCAGTGCTGCCCATGCCTTGGCCTGAACTATTACTAGGTCATATTGCAATAGCATAAACTCTGTGTTGCCCCTCTCTGTGCCTGAACTACTACTAAGTCATAGTGCTGCACAGATTTTGAAGGGAAGGGCGTCATGTCTCAGACTTTATGTTCCCCATTTCTGTGACATAACTACTATTAGGGCATATTAATTGTTCTCTGAACAGGAGTAAGCAAATCCATGATTTATTTTCATTTCAGCTCCCCTACCAATGAAAATAAAGAAATTATTTGTAATTTATTTATACCTACATTGGTATTATATTTATTTATATTGCTGGCAGTCTAGTCTGGAGTTTGAGTAATGAGCTGTGAATGAGTTTGATATGTCTAGCAGTCTTGGGTTTGATCTCATAACCTCCACTTGCATGCTATTTGACTCTGAGCAAGTCACTTAACCTCCCCAGTGTTCCCATGTTTACCCTGAAAACAGGTACTTCTGGCTAGTGGTCCTTACCCAGTTAACAAAGAGATAGATAGATAGATACATAGATAGATAGATAGATAGATAGATAGATAGATAGATAGATTTATTACAAAAAAAACTCTGTTAATGCATCAGTTAGAGTCCATATTACAGCGACAAAAATATAGAAATGTGGTGTTAGGGTTCCCGACCCTAACACTTCATCCAACCCCCCAACTAACCCTACCATCATACCCCACCCCCACCCTCCACACACCAACAGGCAATGGGGTGTGCTTAGGGTCATCAACCCCAATGATCACCCCACTCCATGTGTAAAGTAGCTGAGATGGTACAGCATAGGAGACTGGGGTGTACATTAGGGTAGATGACCACAAGACACACCCTGACACCTGTTGGTGTTTGGATGGTGGGGGTGAGGTGGGGCAGTAGGGTTTGTTGTGGGGCTGGGATGGGGTGTTAGGGTTGGGAACCCTAACACCACATTTCCATATTGTTGTCTCTGTAATATGATCCCTAACTGATGCATTAACTGAGTTTTTTGCAATGAATTTCCTTACCTTTTGTGAAAGCATCACCACAGCCATAGTTGTTTATGGGTGTGCAGAGCCCTCTTGGCCCTGCACTCCCATCTATCCATAAGTGTAGAGATATTGTAATTAGTCTTCATCTCCCTGTTCTAGCCCTGCCGTCTCATGCTCCATGATTTTCCTTATTTTCAGGTGGGAGGGCAGGGTTCTTTGGACCCTACACACCCATCCCTGTGTAAATGCATGAGCAAATTATCACCATAGCCATCTGATTACCCCAGGACATGTACATGGTACAGAAAGTGTTCAAATCCCTGCCAAAACATAATTCTGTGCAATTGCTATGCCATTCCATGCCACAGGTGTGAAAACACATTTGTGCAGGATTTGAAAAATTAGAGCTGTGACATACATGAGGTGAAGGTAATAAGACAGCTATGTTAAAAATCTGGGGTCAAAATATACATACTTACAAGTGGGTGTACCAAAATTGCAATGAATGGTCATAACTTTGTCATTTTTTCATATTTTGACCACAACATTTCAACATAGTTCTCTTACTACCCCACTTCATAAACCCCATAGGTGAAAATGTCTTAATCTGTGGCAAAATGCAATTCTGTACCACAGGTGTGGAAACATGTTTTGGACAGGATGTAAGAAATGACAGCTGTACTGTTCATGAGATGTTGTGAAGAAATGAATATGTTGAAAATCTGGGGTGAAAATATTAAACATTGCCAAAGTTACACACTTGCATATGGAAAATTTCAATGACTGCATGTAACTCAGGTGTTATTATATATTCTTTCACCAGATTTTCAAAATGGGCTTTTTGGGACCCCACCTCATGAACACTAGCACTGTTATTTCTTTACTTGGTCCCGTAAGGTGATTTCTCACAATGATCACAAAATCACCTTACAGGTCTGATTAACAAAATGACATTGACAGTGTTCATGAGTTGGGGTCCCAAAAAGCCCATGTTGAAAATTTGGTGAAAAAGTACCTTAAAATGGCTGAGATATCATTATAAGTTCAAAAATGCCATTGGCAGCCATTATATGGCACTTACCTTAATTGTTTAGTTCACAGTTTGGCTTTGAAGAGTGCAGATGTGTCCCAGTCCACAGAATATGACAGCTGATGATCTCCGGTGGTAAGTATAGGTCAAGGGTGTGTGTGGGTGGTGGGTGCTTAGTGGGAGGGTCAAGAGGAAGGAGGGGGGATGGGGAGATGATGAGGGACCATTTTCTTTTTTTTTTCAGGATCTGTAAAAAAAAGATGTTGGGGGACTGTTTTCCTGTTTTACAGGTACACATTAAGCAATACTTCAGGACACTGGGGGTGGGCTCCCCAGTGTCCAATAGTACTGGGGATAGGAAACAACTGGAGACACTTGGAGTGGGCTCCCCAGTGTCCCAGACTGGTGGGGAGTTAATGTCAACAGCGGGATTGGACACCCTGCTGTCGGCAGAGGATTACAAAAAAAAGAGACGGGGACTGTTTTCTTCTTTTACAGGTATATTTTTAACAATATTTTGGGACACTGGGGGTGAGCTCCCCAGTGTCCAACAGTACTGGGGGGTAGGATATAATTGGAAACACTGGGAGTGGGCTCCCAAGTGTTCCATTCTACTGGGGGCAGGGGTCTAAATGCCAAAATGGGGATTGGGCACCCCAATGTTGGCAAAAACACTTTTTTCTATTAAAATATGCCTCGGCCACCTTGGAGCCAGGAAAATGATAAAATATCCTTTTATTAGGTAAACACCAACACGGGGGCTGAGGAATCTGATTATTCCATTATTTTGGCCAAAAAGGCGAGAAAAGTTTTAAAAGGGGCCAATGTTTTTTTTCTAAAAGTAGTGCCACATAATTATGACAGTTTTCAGGAAACAGTGCTGAAATTTCTGGCAGTTTTCGGCCAACAGTGCCGTTAGTTGTTTGAAAACTGCCACAATTTGCAGTAGTTTTGCAAAAGTAGTGCTGCAAATTTGTGAAAGTATCATGGGCCAATGTAAAAAACATATTTCCATCCAGTATTTAAAAAAACTAATGATAGAATTGTGTTCCTCGGCCCCAATTATGTAAACACAATTGTTGGTGTTTACCAACAGGCACTAATTTTTGAATTATATTGTTTTTTCCACATTGCTAACTGAAAACTAGATGGCAGAAGCTCAAAAGAACTTCCCTCATTTGTGAAAGAGAAAGCACTTTCGCGAAAGAGAATTTGCACTTTTGCACAGGACAGCTAATTTTTCTCATAGGAAATAATAGGAAACTTGAAATTTTAATAACTTTTGAATGGATTTATATTTTTCAGCAAACCTTCAAAAGGCACATCTGCATCCCAGACCCCATATACCCTGAAAGTTTTGGATCAAACCGCCAAGCAGTTTTAAAGAAATGGTGTGACAAAAAAATAAAATAAAAAGAGTTATTTTTCACATTTTTTGACATTCTGTAGCTCCGCACCTGTGCATCCAGATATAGAGACCCGTGATATCAAATGATGCATGTACAATGTCAGGTGAATCAATCAAACGGTTGCAAAGTTGTTTAACATAGAAGTGATTCTTGAACCCTAACTATAGTGGCACTATCAACTCACTAATATATATATATATATATATATATATATATATATATATATATATATATATATATATATATCTTATATATATGTGTATATATATATATATATATAGTTTAAATTGTTGTCATCTGTTCCTTATGATCTTTGAGTACACTATTGTAAGTATAGTGAACAATACATTTTGCATTCAGCTAACTTTAACAGTCCACCAAAATCAGCAGATAGTGTATATATTTATATCCTGTGATAACAATGGCTTACTCTAACACCAAGATCATGTCATATAATATTAATGGAATGAACAACCCGATAAAAATGAAACATATTCTCAAATATCTAAAATCCCAATAATGTGACATCAGCTTTCTACAGGAGACCCTCCTTTCCCCCGCAAGAAGTGTTGAAACTCAAATCCTAGACATACCCTCACCTATACTGAACAATGCCTCCTTGGAAAAAGGTAAGAAATGGGGGGTGATTCTTATCTCGGCCTCCTTCCCCTTTGAAGAGGAGAAAGTGATTGCAGACCTGGGGGCCTGTTATATTATGGTCATAGGCAAGGTACAGGATACCTGTTACATTAGTTAATGTATACATATCTCCTGGTTCACCTTGGAATTTCTACTCCTCCATGATTCAGTAAATAGTAAAAAAACTGAAGGAACTGCTAACTGTAGGAGGGACTGGAATTTGATATTTAACATGACCTTAGACACTGCTTTGCAGATTCTTAACCCAAGCAATAGAACAGCTCTGCTGTTCATGAAACTACTGTTAGATTTGGGACTGGCAGATATTTGGTGTGTAAAATATCCACAGGCCAAGAAGTACACATATTTCTCCCTCAGGTTCAAAATATTCTCTAGATTAGACACTCTTCTGATGACACAGGGTCATAATGTTGCAATGCTTTATGCTGCAACAATATACCTCACTGCCAGTGCAGCGCTATATGTTGCCAGTGGCATATGTCTGTGCCTGCACCCCATGTTATGGGGGCTGTGCCCCTGAACCCCCCCAACTAAAATAACCAACTCCAGGGGGGGGTTAACACTTAAATTTGCACAAAGTGTGAAAAACAAAATTCCATGTGTCTGGGACAGGGAATCAAAACCATGTCCCAAATGCACTAAATGCCTCCCTTGCTGCCTATGGCTCATCCTGTTGAGCCACAGCAGTGGCTCACTGGCCCCTCCTCCCAGCAGAAGTCTTATCCTCTACCTGGTAAGATTGAGAGGGTGCACTAGCGTGTATACACCTTATCGTGAATTTGCACCCTCTCGCTCTGCCATACCAGGATGTTCCTGTTGCACGGTATTGATGTGTGCTATCAAGTGTGCAAAATACTGACCCTAGTAGATTTTCTGACTTACACAAAAGATATGACATCATTCTAATCAATGTGATGGGTGGGTGCATCCACTCTATCAGACCACTAGCCGATCATTCTCGAGGCTAATTTTATGCTTCCTAGGAAGACCACCCACTGGAGGCTAAACGTCTCCTTACTCAGAGGCCAAGAAACAGGTACTGAAATTTGAAATGTAATTAAATGGACTCTAGAACATAATGCCAAACCAGACATTGCACCCCAAGTTCTGTGGCATACCACTAAAACAATGGTCTGGTGAAACTTATTTCCATAGCTACGCATAAGAAAAAGGAAAGACAAAAACAGTTAGATACATTACTAGACCTGTTGTGATCACTAGAGACCAAACAGAAACAGAAATGGACTAAACAAATCAAAGAAGAATTAAAGAAGCTAAAAGCCAGAATCCAAAATATACAAAAAGCAGAAACTGAAAAAGCTTTCTGGTACCTAAAAGAAAAATATTACAAGGGGGAGCTACAGCAACTAAGTTTCTGGCCTACCGCCTCAAGCAGCAGACAGCCAAAGCTACCATCACTAAAATCAAGCACCCCAATACTGGCCAGATGACCTAGAGATGGGATCAGGTTGCTGAAGCCTTCATGTCCTATTACCGGACTTTATATCAACCTCAACAAGAGTCCTTGCTAACAGATAAGAGACGATTTCTACAGGCACTAAATTTGCCTTCAGTGACCCAGGAGCAAGGTCTGTTCCTTATGACACCTATATTCCAGAGTGAAATTTCAACAACTATTAAAAAACTAAAATCTGGGAAACGCCCTGGACTGGATGGTTCCGGGTGGGGTGGATTTTACAAAGTCTTCCTAATGGAAGCTGTTCCTCTATTTCAAGAAGTTTACATAGAAATTTGGAGGGAGAGAGGACCGCGATGATCATCCTGTCATTATGCCACCATAACAGTTCTCCATGAGGATGGTAAAGATCCCACACAGTGCAGTTTCTACCATTCAATATCTCTTCTTAATGCAGATTACAAGGTTTTCACTTCTATCATAGCAAACGTTCTCAACCTACTGCTTCCCCAATTCATCCACTTAGACCAGATGGGCTTTGTGATGGTCAGGCAAACCCTTGACAGTGTTCATTGTACACCTAACATCATTGACTCAATCAGTGGAAATCACACACCTGTGTGTGTGATTAGTTTAGATGCAGAGAAAGCTTTTGACAAGGTTTCCTGGAGTTTTCTTTTCCTTGTCTTGGACCAACTTGGTTTCTCGCAGTTTTTCGTAGATGGAATAAGAACACTCTATACAGTTCCGCAGACATACATGAGAGTTAATGGAGGCATCTCAGACAGGTTCAAACTGGGCAGGGGCACCCTTCAAGGGTGTCCCTTATCACCCATTCTTTTTGCCCTATGTATCAAGCCCCTGGCAAAGGCTATAAGGGATGACACACATATCAGGGGAATAGAGGTGGGGGGCACCATTCAAAAGATTTTGTTATATGCCGATGATGTCCTTCTGTACCTATCCTACCCTGAAACCTCTATCCCCAGGGTTTGGACACTTTAAGAGGAGTTCAGCCACCCCACCAGATATGCTCTAAATAGGACAAGACAATTATAAGCCTTCACCTGCTGTTATCAAATACTCCCCCTTAATTGGAATGCTACCTGAATTAAATATCTTGGGGTATAAATCTCTAAAAACCTAGATCACCTAACTAGTCAGCTTCAGCAAGAAACAACCAAATGGTCTGTCCTTAATTTCTCTATGTACTCATGTATACAATCTGTGGTCATGAACATATTATCCAGATTTTTGTATCTCTTCCAGTGTCTGCCCCTCAATATCTTGAAACCACAGTTTTGAGATTGGTGTCAGATCATAAACAAGTATGTCTGGAACTCGAGAAGACCCTGAATAAAATAGTTATGCAAATGGACAAAATTAATGGGGGAATGGCACTTCCAGCCTTGGAGGATTATTATTTGGCAGTACATCTGAAGATTGCTCTCTTATTTATTTATTTATTTATTTATTTATTTATTTATTTATTTTTCCCGTCAATTCATATCCCAAGCCCATCGATTCCAATCATATAGACCATCATAATCCAGGCATATTATATCATCATTATTGAAGGAAAAAAGATGGGGGAGAAAAGGGGGGAAGACCCTGCCAAACAGATATTCCCTTAATTTAGTTTTGTAATTAATTAATAATGCCCAGTCTTATGTTGTCTCTGAAGGAGGCCCAAATTTTCTCAAATGTTTCCATCTGTCCATCGTTAATATAGTAGATTTGTTCTAAATTCATGATTTCTATCATGAAGTCAATCCATGTTTGTATTACTGGAGGTTGCCTATCTTTTCATTTAAGTAATATGAATTTCTTTGCAATTATTGTTGCTGTTGTAATAACGATCATCTGATCTGCATTAAGTTCTATAGCAGGTATCAATAATAATGTCAATTGAGCCATATTAGCTACATTTTTATATAGCGTTTTTTAAATGAACCATATAATTTTATGTCAAAAATTTGAAAGATATGGACAGGCATATAGCATATGTATTAGCCTACCCATAGTTGTGGTCATATAGGACATTTTTCTGTAATGGCAGAATTAAAGTGGTTTAATCAAAAGGGGGTATACTAGGTTCTATAAAAGGTGCTAATTTGAATTTGTTGAAGCTTGCTAGCTTTCACATAATATGAATATGATTTTATTATATTCTGCCATAAAGGGTCTGTAATATTTATGCCTAAATCATTTTCCCATTCTTTAATCAATTTATGTTGTTCTTTTTCTTAATGTATCAGCAAGCGTTTTATATATTGTCATCATTAATTTTGTTTTCCTTTTTTATCATTTAAAATATTACGTAATGATGACGTCTATGTTTTATTTTGTTTCTTATAAGAAACTTGTACAAAATTTCATAATTGTAACTATTGAAAATAATGTGTATTAGGTAAATTCAAAACTTGTTGAAGACTTGAAAAAGATTTAATTTTTTATTTATCTATAGCATTTTTCATTTGTTTAATACCCCTGAAGTACCAGCTTTGAAAAGTTAGATTTTTAACTGATGGTTCAAATTTATAAATTAACATAATAGGTAAATAAGGTGATATTATATTATGTTCTTTCAGTTGGAAATGAGCTTTCTCCTAGGCTATAATTGTAGTTATAGTGACTTGACTCAACATTATATTTTTATCTTTTTTGTAGTATTCAGAGTAGAATAATTGCAGCATTTCAGAGTATGGATGTGCTTTAAGCTCCAATAATGCCATTTTTTATGGAAATTTGTTCTCATGTAACCATTCCCAAATCGGTACAAATTTTGAAGCTAAGAAATAATTATACATATCTGTTAAAGCCATCTTACCACTAGCCTTATCTTGTACTAAGTGAGAATAGGCTATTCTATGAGATTTATTATTCCATATAAATTTAGTGATTATTTCTTAAGGTGATGGAAATATGTTTGAGGAGGTATTAATGGCAATGACTGAAAAAGAAAAAATAAATTTAGGAAGGATCTTCATTTGAATTATGTTGATCAGGCCTATCAGCGTTAAAGATAAGCATTTGCAATTATCTAGTTCTTTAATTGTTTGATTTATAACAGGTTTGTAATTTGCTATTATTGCTTGCTTAAGATCAGGAGTGAGTCTAATACTGAGATATTGAATCTCTTTATCAATCTGTATCTGTTGATCAATTGGGTAATTTATTTTAAAATTCTGATCTAATGACATAATTACTGTTTTGTCCCAATTAATTTTATATCCAGACAATAGTCCAAATTGTTTGGCTGTCTCAATGATCTCAGGAATAGATGTTTCAGGGAAAGATATTTATAGAAGAATATCACCCACATAAAGACTTGGTTTATATATTTCATTATTAATAGATATACCTTGTATACCTGTGTTGGCTCTTATTCTATCCACTAATGTTTCTATTACCAAGGGGGAGAGTGGACAGCCTTGTCTTGTTCCACAAAATAAATTAAAAGGTTGCGAATAATTATTGTTAGTTTTAACAATCGCTGTTGGACAATAATATATTAATTGAAGTCATCCACGGAGCTGCTCTCTCACTCCCATCTCCCTGAACAAATGTAACATATATTGCCATTCTACATGATCAAATGCTTTCTCAGCATCTAATACTAAGAAAATTGCATCTTCATCCTTAGCTAATGATAGT
Organism: Neoceratodus forsteri; assembly: GCA_016271365.2. Classification (NCBI taxonomy): domain Eukaryota; kingdom Metazoa; phylum Chordata; order Ceratodontiformes; family Ceratodontidae; genus Neoceratodus; species Neoceratodus forsteri. The sequence continues at coordinate 691,977,617 of CM057454.1, read as the reverse complement.
ATATTAATACATAGTCCTGGATTCTCCCCTTTTCCCCCACAAAAGACAGAGACCATTGTTTGTCGTTGTGCTCAGATTGGCAATTAATTTATTTATATTCACAATCCAATATTCCATTTCCATTTCTTTATCATATTTCCAGAAATTTAATTTATTTTCATCCACATATCAATCTCTGATTATCCCTCCCCCAGTTGAAAACCTGGGTGCCGGCCGGTCTGTTGGCACAGCGGTTGGATTTCTGCTTGCGACGCCGGTGACCCAGGTTCGGGAACGGACCTGGGTCATCGGAGGACCAGCCAGGTTGGGAAGGATTGAGCATCCCATGGGTGGCTCTCCTTCCCTGGGGGGAGGGCAGGGGCTGCAGCCGGCATACGAGCGGCACCTAGTGGAGGCTGGGTGCATGCTCCACGTCGGGGCATAACAGAGCTCTCAGGATGAGGTGGATGCTGGACATCATTGCACGTCCCCATCCCGCTTAAAGGGGGGGAACAAAAATCCCACACCTTGCGTCTCGGTGATGCTCTGCCCCTGGAAGCCCCGATTGACCACTGGAGCCATTCCCCTAACCAGTCACAGTCCCGCGGTCCGATATCTGGGGTCAGAGCTGCGGCCCCACTCTCTGGGGGGTAAGCCAGGGATGACTGGGGGAGACGGCGATAGCCGGTGGTTGGGGCTCCAGGGGTCCATGACCAGAGTCGATGGTCGACGAGAGGTGTGGAAACCAAAAATAGAAAATAGAAAAAAAAAAAGAAAACCTGGGTGCCTTCTGTTTCTCCATTTCCACTAGGTAACAGTGAAAACCAAGACCGCTTTCTTCTTCCTCTTCTTGAGTTATTCCTTTTCTCTTCCCCCCCCTTTTCCCCCCTGCCATCCACCTTTGGCAGTCCACAACCATATCATCACCTGCCATCCACCTTTGGCAGTCCAAACTGTCCAACTGGACTCGTCTGTCATCCACCTTGACGGACCCACCATACAGTCCCCCTTTGATTGTCTTTCCCTCTTGCTCTGTCTAGTAGGGTGGGTGGGAGGAATCAAAAACTCCAGCAAAAAGTGGCTGAGACCCCCTTGTGCTGTCCCTTATGTACCTCCCTTCTCCCCTCCCTTTCCTGTTACTTGTCCATTGTTCTGGTCCTTAGCCCTTCCCCTTCCTTCCCCTTCCCCTCCTGAGTACAACCATTCCATGACAGAGGGAAGGGGTGCACCGGGACAACCTGGTCTGCCCCTTAAAGGGCAAACTCCATTGTCCCAGATTCCCCCCTTTTCCCTCACAAAAGACAGAGACCATTGTTTGTTGTTGTGCTCAGATTGGCAATTTATTTATATTCATAATCCAATATTCCATTTCCATTTCTTTATTATCATATTTCCAGAAATTTCATTTATTTCTATCCACATATCAATCTCTGATTATCCCTCCCTAGGTGAAAACCTGGGTGCCTCTGTTTCTCCTTTTCCGCTAGGTAACGGTGAAAACCGAGACCACTTTCTTCTTCCTCTTCTTCCTCTTCTTGTGTTATTCCTTTTCTCTTCCCCCTCCCCTCCTTTTTTCCCCACTAGCCATTCTCCAGCTTGCGTTGGATGGCTGGCTTCCCCCCCTACTTAGGGTATCACTCTCCCTTACCTCAGGGACGATCCTTTCTTCACCCTTTTTTTTTATATACCAGTTTTTGCCTGTTTTCTCCATGCCTCTATGAAACCCATTGTTTCTGTATTGAACACGTCTATGACTAGATCCGACAGGTACACACCATCTGACCTGTAGAAATCCTCCACCCATTCTTCTACCCCCCGCAGTATCACCTGTCCCCCCATCTGCCTTATCAATGACCCCACCCTTCTATTCATCTTTCTCCTGGCCTTCTCCACCACCCTGTGGCTGTGTTCCTGTCTCCATACACTTCTCGGTATCATATCTGATCAGGCGAGGCACACCTGATGCCACCACTGTCGTATTGCCACTAGGTCCCTTTTTATCTGTAAGTATGTGTGTACCCATGGTCTGCCCGCCAGGTCGTTGCCCCCTAGATGTATAATGATTAGGTCTGGACTGGGCCGATGTCCCTTGAGTTCCTTCAATGCGGGAAGAAGCTGTGCCCATCTCATCCCACGTATGCCGTGCCATACCAACCTACACTGTCTTACATCCTGGTACAGCTGCTTTCCCCAGCTTTCTCCTCTGCTCTCTTTCCAGCCCAATAAATATAGGAATGGCTGCAGATCCAGACTTCCATGATCCTTCCTCTACCTATGGGGTGCAAGGAAAATTAATTAATTTACACATACTGTTAGTGCCATCACCGTATTATCCCCCCAGCCTCTTTCTTTTCTTTGCCCCCCAACTTCACCCCCTTTACCTGCGATCCCCCGTAAGCACTACCTTCTATACCACACTTTTTCTTTTCTTTTTTTTTTTTACTTCAGTGCTCTGATGTATTTTTTATAACTGGCTGACCGCCAGCGCCCTTTTTCTGAAATGTCCCTAACGGGTTCCCCCATTGCTGCCCACTCTGAGGCAGCCCCAATCTGTAGGGAATGGGATGAGTAATTAGCTGGGTCCTCCCCCATAAATTGCATGCCCTTTTTCAGCATTGCTGTGACTTGATAGTCGGTGACCCTTTTCCCGTCACCATGTACAAATAGCTTTCCCGTCCTGGTCACCTGCTTTGCAGTGAAAGCCCATTGAGCCTGCACTGGGCATATTGCAACCTCTAATTGCCCTTTCGGTGTTACCATGCAACCTTGCCCTTTTTGGTCCATTTTTGACTTCCTGAGCTTGATCCATATCTCTTTCACCCCCCAACTTACATCATCCCATTCCAAACCTCCTTCCTTGTCCTCTTTCCCATGGCCTACCACCTCACTCACTCTCATAGCCCCTGCAAACATTATCACATAAATCATGTGAAATAGCTGGGCCTCAACCTTTGATCTGCATATTACCGGGAGCACCTCTTTTAGCCTTATTAGCCACTGCTCCCCTATTGGCCTCCTATTATCTCCTGGCCCACGTTTCAACCTGCCCCATCCCTCCATCATTCTCCTGATAAGCAGTGATTTTGTCAGGTCCTTCCACCCTTTTAGGCTGCAGATAATACTAATCCCTGCCAGATAAACCTCCATTATGGCGTGGGCGGTCCCTTTCTGCCACTGCTCCATGGTGAACATTCCCAACTGTTCCTCTGTGAGTGGCCCACTTACCTCCATCTGGTGCTCAGCCCTGAATGTCTGAAACACCCGCCAGGCCCCATCGTAAGCCCTCAGAGTCCGAGGTGCCCATGAGCTGCGAAACAACAGTTCTGCTCCTTCTTGCCAACGTCCCAGATGTTTGTTGATATAGATGTTTTTTTGTTCCTCCGCTGCTGGTGCCAGCCTCCGGAAACGGTCCAGCTGCATAAGGGAAAGGCTGTCAGCCAGGGTATTGTGTACCCCTTCTATATGTTTTGCTCTGAATGACATGTTCAGCTGCAAAGCCCTTAAAACTAAATGTTGTAATACCTTCATGACCATCTCTGACCTGGCTCCCCTGTTGGTTAGTACCTCTACCACTGATCTGTTATCACACCAGAATGTCACTTTCTGATCCCGTAGTTCTTCCCCCCATCCCAGGGTGCATGCCTATATATGGGCATGATTTCCAGCAAGGTTATATCTCTTATTGTCCCATCCTTTACCCAACTACCAGGCCATGGTTCTGTGAACCCCCTGCCCCTCAGGTAACCCCCCATGTCAGCCCCCCTGGCTGCATCTGTGTAGAGATAAAGGTCTGTGTTGTACACCCACTCTTCTTGCCAGAACGAATAGCCATTATATCCCATTCAGGAATTCCTCCCATATCCCAAAATCTTCTCTGACACCTTTTGTCAGGTCCACCCAGTATTGTGGCCTGGTAACCCCTGATGTAGCCCTAGCTAACCTCTGTGTGAATGCCCTCCCCGGGCCAATGGCCCTCCAGGCAAAGTTCAGGTGCCCCAATACTTGCTGGACTTGTTTCAGCTGTACCTTTCTCTTGCTGGTGTGTAATTGAATTAATTCCTTCAGTTTCTTTACTTTATTGTCTGGCAGCCTGAATATCTCTTTTGGTACATCTATCTCAATCCCCAGAAATTCCATCACCCTGCTGGGTCCCTCTGTTTTTTCCGGTGCCAGTGGCACCCATAGCTCCCTACATAATTCCTTAAACTTACCCAGCATAATCTGCGTCTCCCTTTTCCCTCTCCCAATGAAAAGGAAGTCATCTAGATAGTGAATGACTGTTCTATAACCTGTCCTTTCTTGGAATATACATTACAAACACGTGCTGAAAGCTTCAAATGTCATGCACGCTATGGAACATCCCATTGGCATGGCTTTGTCAAAATAATACTGCTCCCCAATTTTAAAGCCCAATAGATCCCAGTCTTCTCTCCTAACTGGTAGTAGTCTAAAGGCAGACTAAATATCCATCTTTGCCATCCATGCATCCTCAGTAGCCAGGATTATCCGTACTGCATCCTCCAGTGTCGCATATGTCACCCTACTGTGTTCCTCCTCGATGAAGTCATTTACCGAATACCCTTCTGGATACGACAGGTGGTGAATCACCCTGTACTCTCCTTCTTGTTTCTTGGGTACCAAGCCCAAGGCGAGATCCGCATATCTCACAGAGGAGGGATGTCGAATGGTCCCTCTACCTTCCCTGCTGCCCTCTCTTTCTCTATCTTCTGTCTCAACATTTCTTCCTTTCCTTTAACGGAGCCCAAATTGCCCGCCTCTCTTGCTTGCCTGGGCCCATCACACTGTAGTGAAAACCCCATCTTAAAACCCTGTATAATCATCCCCCATACTGCTCTGTCCAGATATATGTCCAAACCAGTTGCCCATGCCTCTATGTTGATGGGGGTTCTGGCTATCCTGAATTGCTCCTTGTCTATCCCCCCCTTTTCTGCTCCCTGGCCCCCCGTCTTGTGCAGGGTTCTTTTGATCAGTGGTTCTGACCCCCCCCCTCGTATGCCCTCTACCCCATCCCCCATTCCATGTTTGCCCTTTAAATCCGTGTCCTTCCTGAAAATACTGTTGACCTGCCCCTTGTCCCCCATGTCCCTGTGACCCTTGGGTCCATGCTGTCCTGCATCTGCTCGCCAGGTGTCCTCCACTGCATTTTGAGCCAGCGTGGCAAACATGACATTGGAGCCATGAGCAAAAGGCCCTGTTGTAGGCCCAACAACATCTCTGGGGTGTCGACCCTTTCTTTCCCCATTCCCCTTCGGGCATGGACTGTTCAGTAACATAGTCCGTCCACAAATCTAACTGCTTTGTGTCCCATCTCACATCCCCGAATGTTGCCATTCTCTGTCGAAAGAATTCATCATAATGTAGCCACCCCACCCTCCTTTTGCCTTTGTCCTCCTTATTATCAAGGAGTGCGTGATGAGCGGGATACCCAGCTCCAGCTTTCTCTCTAAGACAATGGCTGAGAAAGTGGCAAAGCCTACAAACCATCCGTCCCAGGTCTTTCCCTTCATGAACTTGTCCTCCTTTTTCCCCAAAAGCACTATTGCCGCTGCCATTTTGCTCTTACCTATGTGTTTGGTTTCTTCGTACTTTGCTGCCGCTTCCCGGCTCACCAAGGTGAATATATCTACATACTCCCCTTTCCATATTTTCTCTTTCATGGCCAGTGGAACATGCTCTCCTATCCTCATCCCGGGTGCCCCTATCTCCCTTGTACCTTTTCCTTCTTTTTCTGCACTCTCTTCATTACTTTTTGGCCCTTTTTTCCCTCCAGTCTCCACCAGGGCCGATTCCATCTGCCCTAAACCTCCTGTCCCCTCACCGCTACAATTTGCCCTATGTATTCTTTTATACTATCTCCCACTGCAGTGGTTGTGTTACCTGGAACCTTGTCCAGGCCATGCAGCCTGGCCTCTTCCTCTTGCCCCATTTTCTCTCCTTGTGGCTGAGGAGGAGGGTGAGCTCCTATGGTTTGTGGAGGGAGGAACACGTTCTGGGGGTCTGGCCTGGGTTTCCCAGGGAAGATCCCACCTTGATCGGGGGGAGAAACTGGTGTTCCCGCATCTATGGGCTGCAGAGGTACTGGATCCACTGCCCTTGTGGGTTCCACCACAAGCGGTGGTACCCTGGTGGGGCTACGTGACCCTTTGGCTGGCCGTTTCCCTTTGCCCCTTTTCTCCAGGCCTGCTTTCCTTTTCTCCCTGGGTCTCCATGGTTCCTCCCCCTCCACCAGCTCCCACATTCGGATGGCCTTCTTTGCCAACTCGATTATGGCCCTGTAGGCATCTTCTTTTGATGGCTTGATTTTCTTTGGTGCCATTTCCTTCAGTTTTACCCTGTGAAGATAACTATAGGAAGAGAACAAGAGTCATTCCATGCCTGCATTACTATGTATATGCTGTATATATATTATTATTTTTTTTTTTTGCACCCTCGTGCCCATTCGGCTTTTCTTTCTTCCTGCCTGTTTTCCCCCTTTTTTTTTTGTATTCCTTTCGCCCCCACATCTCTTCTCCTTTTCTTTTTGTCATCACACTGTGTGTAACCTCACTTTATTGGGCCACCTTCTGTTGGCCCACCTTTCCCCCTTTTCTTTTGGAAAAAAACCCTTCAAACTATGCCCTTGTGTCTGTAAACCCCGCCGCCTCTATGCCCCCCCAAGCACTTCCTCATGGCCTACACCCCCCTTTTTTGGGGGTCCCTCAGGCATTTTTTTGACCTTCTGTCACCCCCACCCCTCTCATGAGTCCCCATGCTACCAATTGCCATACTTGCTGTTGCTCGCGTCACCCACGGGTCACTATGGTAAAAACCTCTTTTTTTTTCTATATATGGGCCTCTCCCTGCTGGCCCTTTCTTAGAAACACTCCCAAAAAGCCTCGTGTCTACTGAGGCCTCACTCATAATCCTCTGCAAGCATTTTCAGTGGTTTCACCATGTGTGTCTTCGCGCCACGTGTCGCATGCAAAAGTCCCCCACACAAGAAAACCCTGTATTTTGATTCCCTGCATCTTTGACCACCAGCACCCTCATCCTGGCCTCTTCCCCTTCCCCCATGGTTTGTAACTGCATTTGTTAGTCCCCATGTCCCATTATCCCAGCGCCGCCCCAGCTCTCTCAGCCAGGTGCTGGCCTGTTCCCTCACTTCTGTCCCATTGCAGGCCTCCTCCCTTTTGGGCCTTTTCCCTGCCTCTCTCCTGAGGCCCGCTGCAATCCAAACCCAGCTGCTTGCTATCCCCCAGGCCTTCCAGGCCTGTGCTTTGTGCCCATCTCCCCAATGGCTTCTAGGCCTCCAGTCCTGGTCCCATGCAAGGCCCACGCCAGTCACAGACCCCACGCCATGCTGCCCTGTGTTTGGTGTGCTATCCACCACACCATTCCAGCATTTAAACACACTGTCCTTCAGTCTCAGCCCTCGCCCTTCCCTCAAGGCCTTCGCCAGCCACCCTACCCTCGTAGTCCCTTAAATCAGCCTTGCACTGCACCACCATGCTCATTCTTGTGGAATCAGCCTTTCTCTGCTCAGTGCTACGCTGAAGCCCCTCCTGATACCGCCAGCCATGTGCTGGACCCAGAATGCTTGTTTCCTCTCTTTTGACAAACTGCTCTCCCCCTATTGCTTCTTGACACTGCTCGACACAAAACACTCAATTCTCTAACACTGCGCTCCACAAGATTACAGACAATGTCCCTACCATGTACTGCAAAATGCTCGTTTTCATTTTTTTTTTTTTTTATTCCCTCTGGAAACATCTGCTAACCCGGATCGCTACCTGCCACCACTCTCGGCCATGTGCCACAACCAACAACGCTCATTTATTTTCTTTTCCAACCAAAACTTGCTCTCCCCAGGAAAGCTACTTCCAGGTCCTTATTATTTATATATTATTAATTTTTTTTAAACCATCCCTCGCCTAGCCTGCCCAGACAAGCTCAGGTACCGCTTGCTCCTCCACTCGCTCTGCTCCTGGCCCTGCATCCTAATTGACCTCTTGCCAAGCCATGCAACTCAAATATAAAAACCACCTATGCAGATAAATCAGTTCTCTCTTTTTTTAAAACAACTGGCAACCATTGTAAAACTTCTTATTCTCTTTCCAGTATTGTATGAAAAAACTTCTCTTTTTTTTAAACACATCCAACTCATTATTCTCTTTCTTCAAATGTTTACCTGTTTTCCTGGTTCACAAACCTCCAATAGTTCTGCCAATCTGACGTGCTGCAGCTTCTGTAAATCAAAAACTCCAGCAAAAAGTGGCTGAGGCCTCCTTGTACTGTCCCTGATGTACCTCCCTTCACCCCTCCCTTTCCTGTTACCTGTCCTTTGTTCTGGTCCTTAGACCATCCCCTTTCTTCCCCCCCCTCCTGAGCACAACCATTCCATGACAGAGGGAAGGGGTGCACCAGGACAACCTAGTCTGCCCCTTAAAGGGCAAACTCCATTGTTTGATATACTCTCGTACAGATCGTCCCTTTAAAAAAACATTTTGATCTGTGTTTATGATGTTTGGGACAATATTTTCTAATCTTTTTGCTATAATTTTGGCAAAATGTTATAGTCCACACTCAGGACTGCTCTGTTATGGTCCATATCAGAATATCAAGCTATTTGGAAGCTAATGGAGCTGAGGAGGAGGGTCCGCCTTTGGGAGTGAGAGTTATGGACCCCATATTTAAAACTAAAAATGATGACATCTCCATTCTGGCAGTTTGTCATATGGTACAGGTCATTTGCAGAATCTGGGAGAAGTACAGATTCTCATCCTCATTATGGTCTCTCCAGTGATTCACCTGGAATGAATCCTTTCATCCTGTGAAAATGGACCATACCTTCCAAAGGTGGGTGAAATTGTGCTTGTGTTATCCAGCCCAGTTAATATCTGGGTTTGTGGTTCTGGACTTTAATACAATTAAAGAATCCTTCAAGCTTAATAATTCAGACAATTTCAGTTTCCTACAGTTAAGAACATATATTGTGAGTCTTCAGGAGCTTGGACAAGACCAATCTCACTCAGCCTCCTAGTTGAGATGATTAAGGCCATCTTGCTCCAATCACTATTGAAAGACAACATCTTGGCTTTGTGTAAAGCTCTTAGAAGTTTAAATAAAGATTATCCAGTCCCCATGAAACACAAATGGGAACAGAAAGCTGATGTCCATCTTACAGAGGGTGATGAGGATAAGATATTTACAAAAGCTAATAGAACTACCCACTCCCCCATGGCAGGATTTTGCTTGGAAGGTCAGGACATGGTACTTTTGAATGACAGTAATACAAAGCATGTGGGGCCCTCAGCAATCACAGGCCTGCTGGAGAAAATACTCAGAGAGTAGAGCACACCATTCCAATATCTCATGGCAATGCTCTGTATTGCAGCCTTTTGGCAACAAATAATAGCAGTGGTATAAGATTTATTGTCTATTACCACTACCCTGAATATGTCACACATGATTCTGGCCTACCACCTCAGAGATCTGTGATCATGATCAAACATACTTGTGGAGCATACTTCTTGTGGCTTTACACAATGCTATTATTTACAGTTGGCTTGGAGAGGAATCCCCGATCTTCTAACACTGGCTGAACATTGTTCAGGACATCCAGTCAATGGAAAAACTGACCTATAGGGTCAATCTCAAATCTCATATTTGCTCGATGATGGGACTGGTGGTCTCTCTAGAGGAATGATCTCCCCTCTGACCCTTCTTAAGCAAAATATTTTGGTCTGTCCAAAATCCATCTACATCTTTCTGGATGCATGTCCTGTCCTTCCTTGTGTTTTTGGGTTGACACCTTAGTACCTGCTAACGGTAAACCAGATTGAATACTGCCTATATTGCACACCTGGTGATCTGAAATACCTCTGAAATAGTCTACGTGTAAGGCCAACATCATTTGCTGATGTAATTGATATATGTCTGTTTGTTATACTACCAGAACACTTGAATCTTTCTGATGCATGTGTTGTATCCAAGTATTTCAATAAACTTGAGTTTAAAAAAAAAGTTATTAAAGTTTAAAGTTTCCCATTATTTCCTATGGAAAAAGGTAGATGTGTCTTGCAAAAGTACTGTTTTGCTGCCACAATAGCAGTATTTCCTTTTGCAAATGCGAAATGTAGTGTTGAGATTATGCCATATTGTTTTCAGTTAGTGAGGCAAAACAAATTTAGATCATTCAAAAAATACCAACTGTTGTGTTTACCTAATCATGGCTTGATGAATCAGATTCTGTGGTCAATTTGATCCACAAATACCTAGAAATATATTCATTTTCCTGTGGCGTATTTGTGCTACAAATTTGACAGTCTTTTAATGAAAAAGGGAGTTGTGCCACAAATTGTGGCAATTGCCCACTGTTTCATGAAACAATAAATGGTGTGTTGCGCAAACAGCTGCCAAAATTTGTGGCACAAATATGGCAGCTGAAAAAAAAATTCTGGTCATTTTTGGGACAGACTGTCCCCAGAATCTGATTTCTCAGCCCCCGTTTAGGTAAATCAAGGATTTTTTTTATCCTTTTACAGTCTTGAGGGGGGGCTGAGGCATGTTAATATTAAATGTACCAACATCAGGGTGCCCAGTCCCTGTATCAGCAGTAGAAGCCCCCCCCACCAGTGTGGGACACTGGGGAGCCCACTCCCAGTGTCCCAAGATATGTCTCCCCCCAGCACTGTGGGACACTGGGGAGTCCACTCCCAGTGTCCCAGAATACATCTCTCCCCAGCACTGTGGGACATTGGGAGTCCACTTCCAATGACCTGAATTATGTATTATTTTAAATCTAAGAAAAACAGTCCCATGACATAGGTTTAATTTGCTGACAGCTGGGTGCTCAGTCCCCATGTTGGCACTAGAAGCCCCTCATCCCGCTTTGGGACACTGGGGAGCCACTCCCAGTGTCTTGAGATGTCTCCTCCAAACAGTGTGGGACACTGGGGGAGCCCACTTCCAGTGTCCTGAAATATGTAATGATATATTACCTGTAAAAGACAACAGTCCCCAACATCTTTTTATCTGAAAAAAGAAAATGGTCCCTCATCATCACCCCATCCCCTCCCCATCCCAACCTTCTCACTGAGCACCCACCACCCACACCCTTACCCTATACTTACCTCTGAAGGTTGTCCACTATCATCTTCTGTGGACTGAGACACATCTGCACTGTTCAAAGCTGAACTGCAAACTGAGTACTCAAGGTAAGTGCTGTATAATGTATTTCAGTGGCATTTTGAACTCAGGTTCATAACTGCCATTTGTAGGTATTTTTCCACACATAGGCTTGGGCCCCCTCATGAATGTTTTATTAATCAGGTCCAGAAGGTGAATTTGCAGTTGCTGCATGAAATCGCCTTTCAGGACTGATTAACAAAATGATAGTGCCAGTGTTCATGAGATGGGGTCCCAAAAAAACCATGTTGAAAATTTCGTGAAAAAATTCCTGAAACTGGCAGGCTTACAAGAGGTCATTGAAATGTTTCTATGCATGTGCATAACTCTGGTAATTTTTAATATTTTGTCTCCAAATTTTCAACATAGCCATTTTCACATCACCCCATGAACATTTCAGCTGTCATTTTTAATATCCTGCCAAAAATGTGTTTTGCACCAGTGGTGCAGAATGGCATTGGAACACAGTTTAACATTTTCACCTACAGCGTTTATGAGGTGGAGTCATGAGAAGACTATGTTGAAAATTTGGGGTCTAAATAGGAAAAAATGCCAAAGTTATGACATTTACGGTATTTGCAATTTTGCTATGCCTGCTTGTATAGTAACTTCGGAAATGTTAAATATTTTTACCCCAGATTTTCAACATAGCCTTCTTATTACCCCACCTCATGTATGTCACAGCTGTCATTTTTCAAATCCTGTCCAAAATGTGTTTTCACACCTGTGGCATGGAATGGCATTGCAGTTATGCAGAATTATGTTTTGGCATGGATTTGATAATTTTTCTGAATCGGGGTACATGAGGTGAGGTAATAAGATGGTAGTGCTGACAATTTGGTCACTGTTATCCAATAAATGGAAGAGCAGTGCCCAGAGAACCCTGTACTTCCACACCTACATACATATTCGCATCTATTGACGGATAGGAGCACATGGCCTAGAGAAACCTGAGCTCCACTGCCAAATAAGAATATGATTATACTATCTGAAAAAGTAAGGAAAATAATTGCAAAACACTTTGTTAATGCATCACTTAGCATTCTTACTAAAGTGACAAAAGCAGGGAAATGTGTTAGGGTTTCCAACCTAACACCCTATCCCACCTACAGACACTGACAGGCATCGGGGTGTGGCTTGGGGTCATCTGCCCTAACACTCACCCCATTCTCCTATACTGTACCCATCTCAGCTTATATACTTATGGAATTAGGTGAGCATTAGGTTGATGACCCCAAGCACACTCCAACACCTGCCAGTGTCTGCAGGGTGGGGTGTTATGGTTGCAAACCCTAAGACCATATTTCCCTGTTTTTGTCACTTTAGTAAGAACGCTAACTGATGCATTAACAAAGTTTTTAGCAATCTCTCTCTCTCTCTATATATATATATGTAATAGATATTGTAAAAATCAAAAACAAGGCACTGCGTCAGCATGTGGTCTAAAAGCAAAACAAAATGGTTATATTAAATGCACACTGAAAATAGAAAATAGAGTTAAAAATCTATGTTTTGACCATAGGTCTTCTTCAGGAAATATCTAAAAGAGAAAAAAAACAAAGTTAGTGTAGAGGGGAGGTAAAATGAGAGATATATACAGTATATGTGGGGAAAGAAGAAAGGAGAGGCTCAGGGAGAAGTGATAAATGGTAAGATTAAGTAAGAATTTGTGAAACAAAAAGGTGATGATGGGAAAGATAAAGCATAATGGGAGTGAAAGAGCTGGGGAAGTTCCCAGGTGGGGACTAATTAGCAGGGCCTAGTAAGAAGGCTGAAAGGTGACAAATGTGTGGGAAGGAGACAGAGATGGACACTTATGGTGAAAATGAAAAATAAATTAAATGAGTACAAAAACAAATAGACTATAGGGAAAAAAAAGGGATGGCTGAAAGATATTAGTGGAAAATAAGTCTATCATTTAAACCAGAGGGCTGCTGGGAGCCAAGGCAGATGATCAGCTTGGCTTCCATGTTTTTCTTTGGTCAGGATCCAGAAGCCCCTGCTGAAGGACACAAAACAGAAAGGTCATTGACATTGTGGTCCCTGGAGATAAAGTGAGATACAATGGGTTTAGCAGTTTCACCATTCATGACTGCTCTGTAATGTTCCTGAAATGGTCAGCAAGACGCCCACCAGTTTCTCCGATGTAAATAGCTGTACACTTCCTGCAAATAATACAATACACCACATTAGTGGAGGTGCATGAGACTCCTTGGTGATGTGAAGATGTATGCAATAGATATACCACTCTGGTGATAGCGTCGGCTCGATATATGCACACACAGATGAAATGCGTTTATGCACATGAGGCCACAGGTCATGTCGTCCAACTGCCCAAGGCATGATATATCAGAGCATGACCGCACACCTCAGAGTGGTTCATCTATCTTATAAAATGTCAGAATTGTTTTGGAGGGATTAAAGTGCAGGTGTGTGGTTGCGCTCTGATATAATGCACGGTCATGTGATGCTCATCATCCAATAAAACAACAATTTCCTACCCATTTTATAAATATATATATATATATATATATATATATATATATGTATTTTCATTGCAAAAAACCTTCATTAATGCACCATTAGAGTTGAAGCATCAAAAGTAGGAAATACTACCTTACGGTTCCCTAGCTAAGACCCCACCCCACTGTGCATGCAAGAACAGGCATGAGGGTATGTTTTGTGGTTTTGAACCCTAAAGCTCACCCCATTCCATGAGTAAATAAGGTAAGATGGGTGCGGCATAGGAGATTGGGGGAGTATTAGGGTTCACAACCTCAAAACACACCCCTCATGCCTGTTCCTGCATGCACACCGGGGGTGGGGTCTTAGGCTTGGGAACTCTAAGGTCGTATTTCCCTACTTTTGATGCTTCAATCCTAGTGGTGCATTAACCAAGTCTTTTGCAATGAATTTCCTTACTTTTTCAGATAGCATAATAAAATCCTTATTTGTCTTTGGGGCCCTGCACTCCCATCTCTCCATACATATGTATGTGTATGTAGTCAGAGGAGCATAGAGGCCTCTGGGCCCTACACTTCCCTTCATGGGACAACACTGACCACATTGTCAGCATAGTCATGTTATTATCTCATCTGATGTACCCCAGTACAGAAAACTTTTGAATCCATGCCAAAAGGTAATTCTGAGTAACTGCAATGCCATTCCACTCCACAGGTCTGAAAACACATTTTGGGCTGGATTCAAAAATGACAGCTGTGACATACATGAGGTCAGGTAATAAGAACTATGATGAAAATCTAGGGTCAAAATATTTAACATTTCTAAAGTTATGAGTGGGCATTCCAAAATTGTAATGAATGGTCATAACTTTGGCATTTTTCATATTTTTTGACCCAAATTTTGAACATAGTCTTTTAAGACCCCACCTCATAAACCCCATGGGATGAAAAATGCTCAAATCCATGCCAAAATGCCATTCTTCACCACAGGTGAAAAACACATTTCAGGCAGGATGTGAAATATGACAGCTGTACTGTTTACGAGGTGGTGTGAAAAAATGGCTATGTTGAAAGTTTTGAATCATAATATTAAAATGACAAATGTTATGCACATGCATAGAGACATTTCAATGAACACTTGTAACTCGACCTTTTTGGGAATATTTTCATCAAATTTTCAACATGAGCTTTTGGGACCCCACCTTATGAACACTGCACTGCCATTTCATTATTCAATCCTGAAGGGACTCTGCAGCAACTGCAAAATCACATTCCAGGCCTGAGTAATGAAAGGACAGTGACAGTGTTCATGAGGTGGTCCCAAAAGGGCCATGTTTAAAATTTGGTGAAAATATCTAAAATGCCAAATATATCAACATAAGTTCAAAACACCACTGAAATACATTATATGGCACTTACCTTGAATCCTCAGTTTGCAGTTCAGATTTGAAGAGTGCAGACATGTCCTGGAACACAGAAGATGACAGTCCAGGACCTCTGGTGGTAAGTATAGGGTAACGGGCAGTATGGGGTGGTGGGTGCTCAGTGAGATGGTTGGAATGGGGGAGGGGTCAGCAGCGATGACGAGGGATAATTTTCTTTGTTTTAGGTTCAAAAAAGTTAAAGATGTCATTGGACAGTTTTCTTTTTTTAGGTCAAAATACAATATTAACACTATTAGCGGACACTGGGAGTGGGCTTCCCAGTGTCCCACACTGCTGAGGGGTTGGGGGTAACAAAACAATAAAAATACTTGCGGACACTGAGATTGTACTCCCCAATGTCCCACACTGCTGTGGGGGACTTGTGAATGCCAACAGGGGGACAGGGCCCCCCATATTGGCAATAATTATAACAAGAATAGGTGGGTGGTGGAGAGGGACATCCGACACCAGGGATATGTATATTGGTGTCAGATTATTACTAATATGAATATAAAAAGATGAAGGGGAACCAAGATTGGTGGGTGGGGGTTGCCACTAGACACAAGGGAAAAGGGGTGACTCAAAGCATACTCTGCAGCCAGCAGCATGAGTTCAATCTCACTGTTCTCATACAGAGGATGGAGGACAAGCGGTCCTCTGGCTAAACTTGGAAACCAGAGATTTCGGGTGCCCAGGAAAGGTGTTTCTGGCCACATGCAACAAAAATAACCATCAGGATGTAGCTTAACGGGTTCATTTAGCTAAGTACTGATTTTTTTTTTGTATTACATTCATTTGTACATGTTTTCTTCATTTTCTGTCTCTTGCTAACAGCAAAACAATATGGCAGACACAACAGAGCTCTGTGAAACTACAGCAGGCTCTATGTGATCCTACATGTGAAATAACAATAGCTTCTGCGAAAACAAGGGAGCTCCTGTGAAAACAAACTAGGCTCTATAAGACCCTACATGCAAAAATGGAGTACCTTCTGGAAAACAAAAGTATTTTTGTGCGGAACATCTAACCTTTCTCTTAGGAAATAATGGAAACATTAAACATTGAATAACTTGAATGGCTTAATAGTTTTTCACCAAACCTTCAAAAGGCACATCTGTGAGACAAAGGCTTTCTACCCTGAAACTTTCAGACCACAACCTAAAGTTGTTTCTGAGATACAGATGGACAAAGAAATGGCAAACAACAGATAAATTTAGGATTGTTTGACACTCTGTATCACAAAAACCACACACCAGATTCACAAGCTGCCCCTAGAGATTATGCTTGCCACATTTCATGCAAATCAATTGATTGATTCCAAGGTTATTAAGGTTCAAACATTTGGCATTAACATTGAAGTTTTAACTCAACCGGAACATACTGATATATATATATATATTAGAGGCAAAAAACTCCATTTAATGCATTAGTTAGGGTTGTTCCACACAGACAAAAATGAGGAAATTCGATGTTAGGGTTGAAAGCCCCCCTTATTCCGCCCACCCCCAACTGGCATCCGGGTGTGCATTATGATATCAAACCATAACTCTCACCCGTCACATGTGTAAAGAAGCAGGGCGTGGGAGAATGGGGTGAGGGAGTTAAGACCGACTAACCCTAATGTACACCCTATGCCAGTTGGGGGTTTAAACAGGGGCAAAGAAACCCAACACTGAATTTCTTCGCTTTTATTGGTTTTGGAACAACCCTAACTAATGCATTAAACAGAGTTTTTGCCTCTAGTTTCCTTTTTGAGAATGATAATGAGAAATAGTGAATGTAATGCGGCAGCGGGCGTGGGGACGTTTCAGACCCCGTGCTCCTGCCACATGATGTCTTTTCATCATTAGTAACATTGTGCCCACAAACGCAAATAGTAATGCGCATGGTGACACAAAGCGAAACAGAAAGATAAACAGTAGTGTAGACAGAAATGTTAAAAACAATGCAAAAGCAAGCGCAAATGAAAACACAAAGGGTAACGCACATGGTGGCGTAGATGTGAACGGTAAGTGAAACGGGAACGGAACCGCAAGTGAAAACGGTAATGGTAACAGTAATGTAAGTGCACAGGCTGGTTTTCCCCAAAAGCTGCATAAATAAAGACAGTGAGTACAAAGAATGTATGCATAATAATGGTTCTCAGAGCAGAAAATAGGAAGTTGGAATACTAAATTGCTTATATCTCAGGAACCGTACGACGTAGAAAAAAAAATTAAAAGTCATATGATTTATGACTTTCTTGGCTAGTTCTGCAATTAACCCCCAGTAGGGGGCTAAGCATTTTTTCAATGAAAAGTCCGTATCTCGCACCATTTCTGAGATATGGGCCCTGAATGGCGCAGTGAACACCGTAATGTTATCCTATGGGAAAAAAAGAGAAGTTCGGAGTGCCATAACTTTGGCTCCCTGTAATATTTTTTCACCAAACTACAAAAAGGCACATTTGTGGGATGTTTGCTGTGTTCCCTCCAAATTTCAGCCCAAAAGACCAAATCATTATTTTGCAGCAGGGCGCCAAAGGATTCCTGTAATGCATCAGATGCCGTAATGTTATCCTATGGGAAAAAGCATCAACTTTTGAGTGCTGTAACTTTGCTGCCATGTAATATTTTTTCAATGAAACACTGAAAGGTATATCTGTGAGAAGTCAGCTGCGTTACCACCAAATTTCAGGCCAAAACACCAAACCGTTCTTTTACAGCAGGGTGCCAAATAATTGCTGTCATTTTCCCACAACCTAGAAAAGTACTGTCGAAGTTTGTGAAAGCTTTCGCAAATTCATTCGACAGTGTCGCAAGTGCGACAGTACTTTGTGAAAGTACTTTTTCCAGAAATTAAAAAAAAACATATTTCTGGGGTGTTTTACCCCAAAATAAAGACACGGCTAGCATCCTCAGGGTCTGACTAGGTGAATACAAAAAGAATTAGGTTGCTAGAATGTCCCAATTTTAAATGCCAAGCATTTCTTTTATTGCTAACTGAAAACAAAATGGCAGATTTGTGACAGTAAAAGGGTAATTTGCAAAAGTAAAAACTGCGTTTGTGACACTGTCAAACTTTTTGTTAACTTTTCCCATTGACTTATAATGGGAAATTGTTTTTTGAATAACTTTTGAACCGTGTAATATTTTTTCACGAAATCTTCAAAAGGCACATCAAGAACCCCGGCCGCATGTTCCCTGAAGAGTTCAGACTGGTTGCACAAACCGTGCAATCTGTAGCGATGACAGTAAAATTCAGAAAAGTGTAAACGTATGCGAGATCATGCTTAATAACTCTGCAGTTGTATATGTGACCGTAAGCAACTTGACAGATCTTAAGGTGTATGGGTCTTGATTCTGCATTCCAAATTTCAGAGACATTCATCAAATGGTTGCAAAGTTATTAAGGTGCAAAATGTTGGGTTTCACATGTAAATGGCTCCTCAACCCTAACTATAGTGGCACTACCGTGCCACTATAAAATATATATATATAGATATAGATATATAATATATATTATATATATATATATATATATATTATATATACATTCTTTGCAAAAACTACATTTATGCATTAGTTAGGGTTCAAGATAAAGTGACAAAAGTAGGGAAATATGACAGTAAGGTTTCCAACCCTAAAACCCCTGCCCCGTCCCCGAAGCGATCGATGGGTGGAGTCTTCCTTTAGGTTGGGGCCTATATAATTTGGTGCATGGTTCTACTCACACCACTCTGTAATGCCACTGTTATGAACTGAATAATCTTAGATTCTCCCTTTTTTTGTGTGTGTTTTTGTTTTTGTTTCTTTTGCAATTTGGATTGCTTCTTTTCTATCAGGGTTTGAACATGTTTGGCTAATCATAATGATAATCCTTAATCTAACTACTTAAATATTTGTATGATTTGTTCTTATTTAATACAGTTTTACCATGTCACTCTCCTTTGTTATCAGTTTGTAGTACTGCACTTCCTGGTATCTTCATTAATTGTAAATTCTTCAAGTTATTAGTTCATAGTAACTGCTTCTTCACATTTTTATAGACAACGTTCTCAAATTCTGTGGAGTTGTGTCTTTACCACACTTAATACTCTAGGCACTCAATTTTAACTTTAATTTTAAATTGGGGTGTTGTCATATGTATAGTAAGCTTTAGTTCATTAATCAACAAGTTTTCTAGATTAAAGAATTCAGATTTTATTTCACTCAATGCTGTTTTAGGTGTATTTCTGTCAATACCAGTCTCTAAAAAATGTTTAGTCCTCCCTCTCCTTACATCTAAAGAATCTAATTTTTTCAGGTAAAGCAGGCCTTCTCCATCACTACTGTCCACTTCATTATGTAGTTCTGAAATCATCCCACAGCCAATCTCCAAACCTCCCAGTTTAGTCATTCTCCCTCCCCAGATACACCAGCAGTACTAATGAATGATTCAACACTGTAGTGCCTGTTGCTTTGTTGTCTTTGTTCCAGTGAGATGCCCATTTAGTCTTTCTCCCTCCCACATACACTCTCCTTCTAATCTAAAGTCAAACCAGGGCCCAACTGCAGTTGGAAAACTGGCACTTCAATTTATTTCATTTTATTTATTTCATTTATCAAGATTTCGGATACACCTTTGAGCCAGGCTCTTTTGAAGGTTCCACATCAGAAGACAAGTACAACAGAAAAAACATAGACACTTGAGCAAAGAAATAAGACAAATTGGCAGTTGGGGGGCCTTGTCAGATACAATAGAGAGCAAATACACTGCAAAACATAAATAAATCAAAGATGAGCAAAATACACTGCAAAGCATATATACAATAGTGAGCAAAATACACTGCAAAGCATATATACAATAGTGAGGCTGGAGGTCAAGAGAGGTGAAGTAGGAAACATGGGGAAGAGTCAGTAGTCACAAGCAGGACGGTAGAGGTGAAGAGCAGAGTCAGAGTAGGGTAGAAGGGGTAGGAAGGGAGAGGATAGGGGAACATAGAACAGAGGGCAGGATGGGGAGGAATAGGCTAGCTAAGAGGAGCAGTCAAAAGAGGCCTAGTGACAAGGTGTTGTAGCAGTCGGTACTTAAAGACACCCAGAGTTGAGCTGTTTAATATTTCTGATGGAAGTGAGTTAAACCAGGATGGGACTCTGGATTTGAAGGAACGTTGGCCTTGGGTAGTTCAGCAGTGGGGAATGGTAAAAGTAAGACTTTCAGAGCCTTTGGTTTGGCTTGTACCACAAAGAAAAGCTAGCAGGGTCTAAATCCCTAAGGGTGGGAGTTCCAAGGTAAGCTTTTTGCCTATGATGCAGGTTTGATACCTAATCCTACCAGAGAGTTGGAGCCAGTTTGCTTGATTGTAGATGTCACAGGTATGTGTCAGTCGGTGGGCTGACGTCAGGAGACAGCATGCCTTGTTTAGATATTTGAACCTCAGTGTGGGCTGTCACAGTGAGGGTTAAAAATACTGTAGTTTTTGGAGCTGGTGTTCTCAGAATCAGAATTTAATGCAGGGTGCTGTTAAGGCTGAGGAATGTGCAATATGCATACTATTTGTTCTCAAAAAAAGATTGCTGCAGTCCATATATAGTATATAATGTCTTGCCTTTCAAGGATTGTGAACTTTAACAGTCAAGAAATACAGTAAACACTTACTATGATAAGGGAGGAGCCTGCAAGGTATCCCAGCAGGTGAGGCTTTGTCTAGGAGCATGGCCAGGGAAACCTGGAAAAACAATAGGGACCCAGGTAGGATCACCCAGAAGGGGTTGGAGAGAGGGGGATAGGGTTTCCAGGGGGGAGGGAGCTTGTGACCAGGGACAGGGAGGAACTAAGCCCTTAAGAAGGGCAACACAGGAGGAATTCCTGCTCATTCTTTCTTGTCCCAGGTCACATCCCACCCAAACCTCACCCTCATAAAGGCAGGGGGGAACATGAGGGAGTATAGGGAACTTGCTGTCCCACTAAGGGGGATCGCCTTAGGGGTCGAGAAGAAATTTCCCATTTTTTTCCCATGGGTTTACCAGGTTTTTGCCTTCTCCAGCAAGGTGGGAGTAATTCCAGTTAGAGTAGGCTAGGGATTAGATAGGTAGGTGTCACAGTCATGAACCTTTGTAAGTGGCGGCTTGGTAGTCTTGGAACGCTGTGGGAGGGGGTAACAGGGGATCACGTGTCTTGACTAGCCAGATCTCCTTGAGTCTGACAGGAGGGTGGGCCTGACAGATGGAGTCCGGATGGAACCCTCTTTGGGCAGCGTCCCACCGCATGGTGGATCCTCTGATGGGGGAGAAGCTAGCCGCAGCCGGTCATGGAGCCATCCCTCATGTCCTGGAGGTTGTTGCCCTCGTGGGGTCCTGGTTGTTGGTAAGGCAGCCATACCCTGGAAGGGGTGGTCGACCATCAATGATCTAGTTGCTCCATGGTGAGCTAGATTCCTTCCAAGGCTACCTAGCTGCGCACATCAAGCTGAAGCGAATGTATATATGGATAATTGGTTTTATTAATAAACACATGGCTGTGGCCATATCTCCAAAGCTTGTTGTTGTGTCAGTTTGTTCAGGTGAATAAGGCATATGCCCTCAAAAGGCAATTGAATGGAAGTTGATACCTTTAGAAGCAAATTAAAACTCCTTAACCCCCATCCCACACCTAGTTTCTAAACCTTGAGTGGGAGCAGGAGCATAAAACTAAAAGAGTTTGTGCTTTTGCAGAGCTGCCAGTCACAGACTTTTAATTGTGGATTTGCTTTCTTTGTTTCTTCTGTGTGATCCCTGGTTTAGTCTTTCTCCCCTCCCCCTCACACACTCCCGTTCTAATCCATTGACATACCAGGAGCCAACAGGCATTATTAATGAATGGTTCAACACTGTAGTGAGTGTTGCTTTGTTGCCTTTGTTCCTGTGAGATTGCCAATTTAGCCTTTCCCCACTCCCCCACATACACGATCTTTCTAATCTAAAGACCAGGAGCCCAACTGCACCTGGAAAACTGACACTTCAACTTATTTGAACCTCAGCATCAACTGTCACACTCAAGGCTAAAAGCACTGCAGTTTTTAGAACTTGCAGTCTCAAAATCAGAATTATATTTAATGTGGGGTGCCGTTAAGGCTGAGGAATTGTGCAATATGTATACTTTTTGTTCTAAAAAAATGCTGCAGTCTCATATGTAATGTATAACGTCTTGTCTTTCAAGGGTTGTGGACTGTAACAGTCAATAAATATAGTAAACATTTACTATGATAATGGAATGGTAATTGAATGGAAGTCTATATCTTTAGAAAAAAATAACTCTCCCTAACCCCCATGTTACACTCAGCTTCTAAACCTGGTTAAAATACATTGAATTGACGTAATTCCAGCTGAACTTCTACAGAATGTACTGTGCATACAGATGAATTGTGACAGCATTTGCATTCTGATTTTTATGTCGGTACTTTTCACATCTGACTACTTCATTTATAAGTAATGAATGTTTTCTTTAATTATTTAAATAAATAAGTAGCTGCCTGCAATTCTGTACACGTCTATCCCCCACTCCCAAACCAGAGAAACAAACAGCACCTCTTGTGTTTAGTGGCTGGAGCAAATGTATAGTTCCATTTTGCATTCCTTATTTACAGTAGTTCTGTTGCCACTGGGTGCTGCCATTATAGCCCATAATGCCTTGTCTGTTTATTTGTGCATGAGATCTCTGATTGCATATACACACTCTGACTGACAGAAATATTATGAGCTGGCAAGTTACTACAGTTCAAAGTTGAAAGCTCAATGGATTTGCACATTGTTCAAGATTACAGCTGGTGGAAAATGAAATAAACATAGGCACTTCATGTTTAGAAAAGTAAACAGCGCTTGACTCTAACACTAGGCATGCCATCCACAGTATATGAGATTTTGACATTTTCCCCTCAAAGTACATGTATCTTTTTATTTAAAAATGGGACCAATTGATGAAACAGTACTTGTAAACCCCTGCCACAAACAGCAACCACATTTATAATTTTTAAAAATAGGCGGACATTTAATTGCTGAAGCCTTCATGATGCAAAACCAAGACTCCCTCACCCCAAAGCGTCTCCAAGACAACTCAACAATTCAGTATACTTGATGAGCACTCATCATGTAACAAAATAAAGGACTTATTGTCTTGCACACTTGTTCTGTTTGACACAGAGTCTAACTACAGACCCAAGTTATACTATAATATGATTATGCAGTGCATGAGCCCACAAAATGAGAAAGTGAGCCTACCATATACAGTACTGTACAGTAATTTATCATTCAGTCACCCAATTCATCATGAACATGGAAGCTCTCAGGCAGATCACACCACCGAGAGAGCCTCCCACCCAACCTGGGCACTGGGGCAGGACCGATGATGGTCTTCCCTGATTTTCCCTTTACTTCCAGAGTTTGGCAGACTTTTTAAATTAAGGTGTAAGTCTGACTAATGGTCAGTTACAGTACATACAGTACTAACGAAATTGTATTGGGCTTGGGTTTTAAGGTGCAACGTACCCTCCCTATAACATACCATTTGGTGTCAGTGGGAGATCTGCAGTTTGTGTTAGAAGTATGATCACAAATGCTATTCTGTCATTCCCCTCAATCCCTTCTCTGAGTCCAAAGATCTTTAAATTTTTCCTGCAATTCCAACTTTCTATATCTTCTAGTTTTGCCTCTAACTTTGCAGTCTTTCTGCTATTAGTAATTCTTTCATTTTTCATTCATATTAATGTCTTCAAGGCTACTTGGAATATTTCTGCCTCAGCGTCCTCCATCCTTATTTTATGTTCACTTAATTCCTGCCACCTCTCTTTGAACACCAAGGCCATGGTTTGAGGTAACATTCATAATCGTTACTTCGGCCATAATGATCTAAAAATGTACAATTGTTAATTGACCAATGGTCGTAGTACTTTTTTTTTTGTATCACTTACACCCAAATTGCTAGGCATATTGTTAGAGTCTAGTAGCAGTATTTTCCACATTTTGCTCTGGTAACATTTCAAATAAATTCCAATTCTTGACATTACCTTTGTGTATGAGAGATGAAATAATAACTTGCTATTATTGTGCCATATAAATGATGTATTTTTAAATAAAAATGTAGCAGCCAGCACTTCGGTACATAACCCCTCCTCCCCCACACACACACACACACACACACACACACACACACACTCACTCACCCCACCACCACCACCACATGAGCTCACATTTAGTCCAGATCAGTTTAGCCCTTTAGCAGTCAGTAGCTTCATAAACAGGGAATCAGGCAGGAGAAAAACAATCTAACAATTCCTTTGCCCTACAAAGATATATCACTGTAGACATTTGTTTCAGTCATAATTGTTACTTATGATGCACACTATGATATTTTAGATAGTAAAGTAGCATGGCTTTAGAATGTATGTGTGTGGCATCCAGTCAATGATTATTTATTTTTCTTACGTACAGTATTTCATATGCTCATAAATTTCCCTTGAATAACTTAACCAAGAAAAAAAAAACTGTTTGTTGTAGTAATTGAATTTGGGTTGTGCAAAATGTGTTAATTGGTGGTTACGGGGTGTTAGCTGCGTATGTTGATTTTTTTTTTTACTATGAGTGTTATCATTAAGAGTTTTGTTTAGTAACTGATGATAGTTTATCATTGTTAACAGAACAGAAAAAATAGAAAGTAATGTAGGTTACAGTGCATCTCGCTGTGCTAGTTGTAAGGAGTGCCATGGTAGCAAATTCTGTTTCAATTGATAAACAAGAAGCTTCAGAAAGCATCATGGGGGGACAAAAAAGGTTGACAGTCACTAGACCTGCTGTCTGTGGTTTACATTTTTTAATTTTGAGGATACACCTTTTAAAATGCCGATTAATTCACTGTTGCCATCTGTCAAGGTAATGGTGGAGTCATAGATAGAAAGAAAGATAATGGATCTAATAATCGAGGGATCCTGTGTGTTGTTTTACCATTGACAGCTGTCAAAATGATTAGGGGGGTGAAATGAAAACATTCTCAAGCCTGGTAATAATCATTTACAGTACATCTCTAGTACAGCAGGTAACGTAGGAGTTTGAGTGATAATCTTAGTTGCTTGTGTCGAAAGGATAGGATTTGGTTGTAATGTACTGTACTTGGTTTTGGGGATGGGGCAAATTAAACTGCGAAAAGGGTGACAGTGTATGACTTGTGACGAGAACATGGATTTTCTTGAGACTGGGATTAAAGTGCAACTTGCTGAATGCCAAAATGATCTGTGTAGATATCTCCCCACCACACACACACACACACACACACACACACACACACACTCATAATTTAGAATTCTCACATTCATAATTTATATAACCACCCAGATATGTGCATGTGGTATTATAATAGCTCATCAGAAAAGTGTATGCTGAGTCTTGGAGGAGCTGGGGAAGCTGTAATACACAATCTCACGCCCACGACATACACAAATAGGAATTCCTACACACATCTGAGCTCAGAACCTTGCATATCTGCCTGTGAACCACAAGCTGATGGAGACAGTAGTCAGACTCATGTGCAAGCACATACAGTAACATTTGAATTCAGCCACCACAGCAGACTCTATTTACCAAGTATTAGAATGATTCTAAATGTAGAGCACATATGTTGATTTCTCAATATTGAGCTGGAGTAGTCATACTATTTTGCATCTAATCTTCAACTAGTTATTGTCCTCATCCCTTATAAAAAGTCACAAATATTTCCTCCTTATGAAACAAAGTCCTGGAAGTATTCCAAGATTTTAATATTGCATTCTGGGCAACTGTTTTTTTTTTTTTTTTAGTCCTTTGATAATTCACTAACTGGCATAAGTAGGATTGCAGAGACTTTTTTGTGTTTCAGTAAAATAGTCATAGAAACATAGAAATATGAAAGTTGATGGCAGATAAGGACAGCAAGGTCTATCCAGTCTGCCCATTTTTTCTACCTTATGAATGTGCCATAGGCCTGTACTCTGTCAATGGCCTATCTAGTCATATTCATCTTTATTGCTCCCTTATGCCTATCCCATGCCTGTTTGAAGCCCTGCACTGTATTCATATCCACCACTTCCTGAGGAAGGCCATTCCATGCATCCACCACTCTTTCTGTGAAAAAGAACTTCCTCACATTACCCTTTAATCGGCCTCCCTCTAATCTCAGGCTGTGTCCTCTTGTCCTTCTAGTTTTCTTATATTGAAACATGTTAGACTTTTTCACCTTGCTAATGCCCTTAAGATGTCTAAATGTTTCAATCATATCACCTCTCTCCCTCCTCTGCTCTAGGGTATACATATTGAGCTCCGTTAATCTGTCCTCATATGTTTTCTGATGAAGTCCCTGCACAATTTTGGTTGCCCTTCTGTGTATAGTCTCCATTCTGTTGATGTCCTTGTGCAAGTGTGGCCTCCAGTACTGCATGCAGTACTCCAGATGGGGCCTAACCAGTGTCTTGTAAAGAGGGATTATTACCTCCCTCTTATGACTAATACACCCCAACATCCCTCTGGTCTTACCTACTTCTTTAGTGGTCTGCTTGGCTGATTTCAGGTCATCTGTGATGGTGATGCCCAAGTCTCTTTCTTCCCTTGTGATTGCCAGGAACTCCCCTCCTAACCTATAGGTGACTTCAGGATTTCTCTTTCCTATGTGCATGATCTTGAACTTCTTTCTGTTAAACCCCAGTTGCCACTCTTCTGACCATTTTGCCAGTTTATCCAGATCTCTTCTCATTCTGCCCACCCCATCTGGATCATCTACTCTGTTGCAGATCTTGGTGTCATCTGCAAGCAGACAATCCTTACCCTCCAATCAATCTGCAATGTCACTGATGAAGATATTGAAGAGGACTGGCCCCAGGACTGATCCCTGCGGTACCCCACTTGTGACTTGCATCTCTTCTGACTGTATACCATTTACCACCACTCTCCATTTTCTGCCCACCAACCAGTTTGCCACCGAGTTGACCAACTTCTGAACCACCCTGAGCTTACCCAGCTTATCAATCTTCTATGTGGAACAGTATTGAAAGCTTTGCCGAAGTCAATGTAGGCAACATCAATTGCTCCTCCTTGGTCCACCACATTGATTACCTAGTCAGAGAAATCTATGCGATTAGTTTGACAGGACCTTCTTTTTGTACACCCATGCTGTGTTGGATCCTATGCTCCTATGGATTCCAGGTGTTGCACTATCCTTTCCTTAAGGAGTGCCTCCACAATCTTGCCCACTACTGAGGTAAGACTGACTGGTCTGGAGTTCTATGCCTCCTCCCTGCTACCACTCTTGTGGAACGGGATCACATGAGCCCTTCTGCAGTCTTCTGGGACCTTTCCTGTGCTCAGAGACTCATTAAACAGTTCTGATAATGGCTGTGCTAGTTTCACCCTTAGCTTCTTTGGTACCTTGGGATGTATGCCATCAGGTCCCATTGCCTTGTCCACCCTGAGCTTAGCATGCTTAGCGTGATCTTGTAGGACCCTTTCTTTTCTGAAGGGACTAGTGTACACCTCCCTCCCCCCTGTGTCCATGGTGTTGAGCTGTGGGCTCTGACCTACCTTCTCCTCATTTCTATTTCAGATAGATGCTTTTCCTTGGTCTTCCTCACACGCCCCCTTATCCCCTTTGATCTTAGCAATACCCCCTCTGGACTTTCTCCTTTCATGAATGGATCTATAGAAAGCCTTGTCACCTTCTTTTACTGTTCATGCTAGTGTTTCCTCAGTTTCAGCCTTTGCCTTCCTTACTGCCTTCCCTGCTTCCCACAGGGAAGTTTGGTATGCCTCCCTATCTTCGTCCCACTGCGTTCCTTTATATTTCCTGAAGGCTAGCCTTTTGGCTCTGACCTTTTCTACTACTGTTTTTGAGAACCAAAGTGGTTTCCTTCTTCTTTTGCTCTTGCTTTTCTGTCTAACGTAGTGGGATATTGCTTCATGTTTTGCATCCTTAATGCTTGCCCACTTTGCCTGTGCCCCCACACCTGTATTTCTTCTTGCCGGTGCTAGCTTAACTCTGTTTGCCATTTTGTCAAAGTCAGCTCCTCTGAAGTCCCATATTTTTGCCTAGGAACTGGATGATTTAGTTCTAGTGGCCAAATTGAACCATACCACGTGATGGTCATTGGCCCCTAGGTGACCTTCTACCTGGAGATCCGTGACAGAAGTAACTAAATTGTTGCAATGTATGGCACACAGTGGGAGTTACAAATGTTGATGTGGTGCCTGCACTGAAATAAAAAGTATATACTACCTCTGTTATGTAATTTGAGTTTTATGCATATGTGATTGTATCAAGAATCGCTGTGCTAATAACAATACAATTCTTTCTTTTCTAATCTATTACTTGCCTCACCTGATATCATGTCATACTTGTGTGTCTGTAAAAAAAATGGTGCTGATAAAAACTAAATAAATAAATCAGTAAATAAATGAAAATATTTGCCATTTGCTTCGAGATGCATACAGTATGTGTATGTTGGTCACAATAAGTTAGGATGTTATCTTGTATTGTTCTATTGTTTAGGCCATCCAGTATTTTCATTTGTATTTGTTCAGTTCCCTGCATTTTTGCATAATTTTATTTTATTTAAAACTTGTTAACAGAGAAAGGCAAACTGAGCCAAAGAACATTTCCAGATGCGATATAGGAAACCTGGGAAACAATACAGAAAAAGGGGTGCAAAAAAAGGATAAATATGAGTTATCTTGGAGTAACCTCCTGAACGCTGTCATGGAGAGTAATTGTCCTGTCACTCTGGTATACCGCTAGTTTTTTGCTAGACTCTCACCGGTCCCTGTCATCCTCAGTCAGCTATACTGTATGTCATGTATCAGGAGCTCCTGTCTGTGCAAGTGGTGATCTGCATATGCCAGCATTACAGCCCAAACTGTTAACTTTTTTAATGCTAAGAGACAGCTGGGCAGCATCAGGGATTGGGGACCACTTGGAAACCATGGAAAGTCTTTTTCTGATCTTGCCACCACCCTGGATTAATCCAAATCTCAACAGTCTTATTGTTACCCCCAGCACACCCAGTAGCCTCCGGTTCCCTCCACCTTTACCCAACAACCCACAAAAGTAAAAGACTATCATTTGAAATGAGGATGAATACTGCACTACTGTATGTTGAAGCCACATGCTCTTCACCAGTCACAAGACTTGTGAATGAAATTATGAAGTGCTCTTATATTGAAACTGGATTGGCTGATTGTTAACCAGTCAGGAGTCACTATAGGATCACTTCATCATTTAATTCATACCCTTTTTGTGACTGAAGAAGGGCCAGCTGCTACAATGAGCTGCTAATATTCACTCTGGTCCAGACTGAGAAATCCTTTACTTTTGAGGGTCCACACATTTGGAGGATCCAGATGGACAAAAATGGGTACACTTGGATAGCTGCAGGAACTCTTTCTACTTTCTAGTTCTACATGTTCCAAATAATTTATAGATGTTCACAATCTGTACTAGCCTCATTGGAAAGCCTGTCTAAGCTGCTGTACTTTGTTCCCAGCCACCAAATGGAAATTAACAATGATAGCGGGGGAGACAGGGCATCACATTTACCGAACCACAGTCGCGAAATATTGGATTGTACAGTATACAGTATGCTCCTGTCATTCATGCATGAAACCGTAACCTATTAGCTTTAGTAATTTCTTTCCTTGATGCAGTTTGAAATTCAGATATACATGCATGTGCACATGGAAGGAAATGTAACTATGCTATGCGATATTGTCCAAGTATTGGCGCATGTTTCAGATTTGAAAGTACATTTTTTAGAATGTGTATAAACAATCCATTGATCAGCCACTTGACTTGGCTGCCAGCATTTGCTATGCACTGATAGTCCTTCAGGAATCTTTGTTTACCACTTACTCTTCTGTTAACATTCTTCCTGGGTAAGAGCTTCTGTAGTATTTTGCCAATAAATCCCTTGACACCCCCCCCTTGCCGACTGCCATCTCCTCTCTATTACATTTTTACTTAGGTGTTAAAGCTTCTGCTTTAATTTGCCTTGGTGTCATGTAGTTTTCTGAAGAGCTAATGTTGCTGTTCCATCCCCCACCCCTTTTTCATGAGCTTTTAGGATCACTCCATCTACCATAATATTATCATATACTCTGTGCTGTTGACATTCATATACACAATGTTCTATTTTTCTTTTGTCTGAATATAGCTACACTGGTTCTTCTCCATTAAAATTTTGGCTATTATAACCTCCGTGACATTTGCCATCAGTTCCTTTGTATTCTCAGATTCATTCCATTTTGCATTTTAATGAATTCAGGAAATGTTGGGACTGTAAAATTAATTTAAGACTATGGTGTTTAACCAGTGTGCCTGCATAATTGAATACAGCAGCCCACTTGTATGGAGGTATGCCACAATAACTCCCATGCCGAGACAATGCTTGGGCTATGGTCTGTGGGGACACCTGCCAGAACACTTCAATAAAGCCAATAAAATGTCACCGCAAATAGCACCACTTGGCACATTTCTTCACATAATGAGGGGGATTAACTTAATTAAGCAACCATGGCAATACCGCATACCTTAGTACATAATACCGCACTATTCCAATATCACTTAATGAGGTAATGCTCGGTATACTTCCCCTACCGA
This sequence comes from Neoceratodus forsteri, assembly GCA_016271365.2. Classification (NCBI taxonomy): domain Eukaryota; kingdom Metazoa; phylum Chordata; order Ceratodontiformes; family Ceratodontidae; genus Neoceratodus; species Neoceratodus forsteri. The sequence continues at coordinate 691,946,962 of CM057454.1, read as the reverse complement.
GGTATATCTTGTTAATGGTAAATTTTTTCATGGTTGCCACTGTATATGTATGTTTACCTGTAAATGCAAGGCTCTCCGGTCCCTGCACTTCCATTCATAGGACAACAGCAACACAATTGTCAACATAGCCTTGTTATTACCCCACCTGATGAATCCATTACTAAAAATTGTAAAGTCCCCTCTAAAACGTCATTCTGCACCACCACAGCATCATTCTGTGCCAGAGGTGCAAAATGACATTTTGGCCAAGATTTCAAAAATGACAACTGTCACATTCATGAGGTTGTGTAAAGAAATGGCTAAACTGAAAATCTGGGGAGAAAATTACAAATGTTACAAGTGACTGTAGGCAAATTTATTTGTATTTTATTTATTTATTTAAAATCTAGGATTACAAATACCTTTGAGCTGAGGCTCTTTTACAAAGGTTCCACGTCAGTGATAGTACATACATGAAAAATAAGCAGTGCTACAACAATTTACAGCAATCAAGAACACAAATCAGTAGTCACAAAGATGTCACAAGCAGGAGGAATAGCATGGGGAGGCCCAGTGAGGGCAGCTAGGGGAAAGGAGGATAGATGAGAGAATACAGGGGACACACACACAAGGAAGAGACTAGCACAACACAAAGGCATTGTCAAAGGACTACAGGGAGAGGTGCTAGCAGGAGGTGTAGGGACAAGGAAGAGGGAGGATAAGTGAACAGTGGGGAGAGCAGGCCAGAAGCAAGGTTATAGATTGGGGAAGGGGGGACAGTTAGGGGTGGTAGTCATATGAGCTAGAGGCAGTGAGATGGAGGTGAAGTCTGGTTTTGAACATACCCAGGGTAGAGGTGGTGGGGATGTCAGAACTGAGATCATTCATCCAGCTGGGAGCACAGTGGGCAAAGGATTGTTGGTCCTGTGTGGTGCAACAATGGGGAATCTGAAATAGTTGATGTTCAGCCCCTCTGATGTTGCGTGGATTTAAACTAGGGCGCAGGAGAGCTCAGACACCAGATGTCAATGGATGTACACAACTTTGCCATTTTAATATATTTTGACCCCAAATTTTCAATGTACCTCTCTTATAATCCCACCTCATGAACAAGTTTAATAAAAAATTGTGAAATCCTGTCTGGAAGGTGATTTCATCAACCAGCCATGAAATTGTCTTTCTTGCAGCATTTGTGAAAGGACACAAAGTTTGTTCATGAGGTGGGGTCTCAAAAAGGATATGTTGAACATTTGGTATCAAAATCATGAAGAATGAGAAAGTTATGCACCAAAGTTGAAAACCCCATAAAATACATTGAACCACAGTTACCTTAGTTTGTCATATTGCAGTCAGTGGTTCCAACAGCAAGACATATCTCCTGTATCAGTGTGGATCTTCAGTCTGGGACTGGTTCAGGGTCTGGAGGGAGTGGGGTGGTGGATGCTGAGTGGGAGATCTGGGTGGGGGTGAGATCATTGAAGGATCATTTTTAGGTAAAAAAAGAAACATTGAGGTACCCACTTCTTTACTGTAGATCCACAACAACATTGGAGGGGGACCACTAGATACCAGGGATACAGCACAGAGTTATGGGGATGGCACACTAGACACTAGGGATTTATAATACATGATGAGCAGAGGGTGGGGGGCACCACTAGACACCAGAGATTTTTTTACACAGAAATATATGCTAAAAACATACATGGATAATGATGATGGCATTCCAAGGGTGGGAGTGCCACTAGACACCAGGGTTTTATCATACATGGGGAACAGAGGGTGAGGGGGTGCCACTAGACACCAGGGAATTTTTTTGTAATAAAAATACATATTAAAAACATACAGGAACAATGATCAGAGGCTGGTGGTGCCACTAGATACCTGGGATAAATGATAGTATAAAGGGCATGGCAATGGCAGGTGGGGGAATGCCACTAGACACCATGGAAAATTACACAAAATAATGGGAAGAATGAAAAAATAACTTTTTTCATTTCGAAGAATCCTTCCCCATATGAAATAAAAAACAATTATTTGAAACAAAGAAGGAATTGAAAAAAATCTAATTCAAAAATCCTGTTTCGTGCCAAGGGATACTTTTTTGTTTCTACAAAAGTATCAAACAAAAAAGGATCCAATGGCATGAAAAAAGAATCAGAAAAATAACTAAGTCTGAATTCCTTTATCATGCCAAGAGATCCTTTTTCATTTGAATGAAAGTATCAAAGAAAAAAGGATCCCTTGACATGGGAAAAAAATCTGAAAAATAACTATGTCTGAAATCCCTTTTCATGTCAAAGGATCCTTTTTCATTTGAATGAAAGTATCAAATAAAAAAGGATCCCTTGTCATGAAAAAAAGTTGGAAAAATGGCAACGTCCAAAATCCTATTTGTGGCAAGAGATCCCTTTTAGCGCAAAGGAAAAATGAGTCACAAAAAATGGCTAAGCGAGTCACGAAAAAAGATTTCAAATAAAAAAAAAAAGCGGGTCTTTTTTCAAGCAAATAAGTGGAGAATCCAGGAAATGGAGTCCTGGTGAGCAAGATACATGTTTTGATGTTTTACCAGGATATCATTTTGGGGTGGGGGGTTGACATTCTTTTTTCATGAGAAGAAAATGCAAAAGAAGGTGGCAGAAAATGAAAAGGATTTTTTTTTCTCACAGAAAAGGATTGGTCCCATATGAAAAAGAATCCTTTTTCATTTGACCAAATTCTTTCTTCCAGGAAGCTATTCAGAAGAGTGAAATTCATATTGAAAATAATGGGAACTTCAAATTGTAATAACTTTGGAATGGATAAATATATATTTTTTTACCAAACAAGCAAAAGGCACTTCTGTGACCCAAGCCCTTTCTAACCTGGAAATTTCAGACCAAAAGTCCAAACCATATGAGTGAAACATGATGAGAAAAAAACAATAATTTTTTTAATGTTTTTTTTTGCTATCCACATCTCAGAATATGCACATCTAACCAGAACAAAACTTGACACATCAAGAGACCCACCCAATGAGTCCATGCAATGCAAACTTTCTTGCTAATCTGTTGAATGGTTACAAAGATATTAAACTGCAAAATGTAATGCTCACTACTGCCATCTGTAGGACAGTTGATGAATTACACATGAGTTCCAGTATAAATTATACATTTAATCTGGCTAGACTTGATCCCTTCTGCCATCTGTATGGTAGTCTCTACATTTTAATGCTGGTTTTAATCCAGTCCAATGAATATGGTGAACGTTTCAGTTTTTTGTTTTGTTTTGTTACAGTAACTCATGCTTTTATAAAAAAATAATTGTAGAACAACATTCATGCATTTATAAAAAAAAACAATTATATAAAAATTAGTATCTAAAAAAGTAAGGAAATTCATAGCAACAGGTGTGGGGTATGCCCTGGGGTTGTCAGTCCTAATGCTCACCCCATTCTCATATACTGTACCCATCTCAACTTACTTACTCATGGAATCAGGTGAGTATTAGGGCTGACAACCCCAAGGCACACCCTATGCCTGTTGCTGCCTGCAGGATGGGGATGGGATGTTAGGGCAGGAAACCCTGATGCCACATTTCCCTACTTTTTTTCACTTTAACCCTAACTGATGCATTAACAAAGTTATTTGCAATGAATGTTATATATACATATATATACATATATATATATATATATATATATATATGTATATATATATAGTATGGTAGCACAGTAGTGCTATCATAGTTAGGGTTGAGGAGCCATTTACATGTTAAACCCAAACTTTGCACCTTAATAACTTTGCAACTGTTCAACAGAGTTGCATGAAATTTAGAACACATAATCAGGTCCCATACACCTTGGGATCTGCCAAGTTTCGTACCGGTCGGATGTATGGGCTGTGGAGTTATTAAGCATGATCTGCACATGCATTTATGCTTTTTTTGGAATTCTACGGTCGCGCCTACAGGTCGTACGGTTTGTGCAACTGGTCTGAAATCTTCAGGGAACGTGCAGCCAGGGTCCCCAATGTGTCTTTCAAAGATTTCATGAAAAAATATTGAACGGTTCAAAAGTTATTCAAAAAACAAGTTCCCATTATAAGTCCATGAGAAAAGTTAACAAAAAGTTCGACAGTGTCGCAAATGCAGTTTTTACTTTCGCAAATGGCCTTTTTACTTTCACAAATCTGCCATTTTGTTTTCAGTTGGTGATCGGAAAAAATGCTTTGCATTTAAATTTGGGACCCTCTGGCAACCTAATTCTGTTTGTATTCACCTAGTCGGACCCTGGGGATGCTAGCCATGTCTTTATTTTGGGGCAAAACACCCCAGAAATATGTTTTTCACATTTCTGGAAAAAGTACTTTCGCAAAGTACTTTTGCATGTATGACACTGTCGAATGAATTAACGAAAGCTTTCGCAGATTGCAACAGTACTTTTCTAGGCTGTGGGAAACTGACAGCAATTCTTTGGCACCCCGCTGCAAAAGAACATTTTGGAGTTTTGGGCTAAAATTTGGTGGGAATGCAGCCGACATCTCACAGATATGCCTTTCAGTGTTTCATTGAAAAAATATTACACAGCAGCAAAGTTACGTACTCAAAAGTTGACACTTTTTCCCTTAGGATAACATTATGGCGTACGACGCATTGTAGCAATTGTTTGGCGCCCTGCTGCAAAATAACAGTTTGGTGTTTCGGGATGAAATTTACAGGGAACACAGCCAACATCCCACAGATGTGTCTTTCAGTGGTTTGGTGAAAAAATATTTCACGGAGGCAAAGTTATGGCACTCCGAACTTCTGTTTTTTCCCATAGGATAACATTATGGCGTTAGTCACACCTTTAGGGGCCCGTATCTCAGAAACGATGCGAGATACAGACTTTTCATCAGAAAAATGCTTAGCCCCCTCATAGTGGCTAAGTACAAAACTAGCCAGGACAGTGATAATTCATATGACTTTTATTTTTTTTTCTATGTCGTACAGTTCCTGAGATATAAGCAATTTACTATTCCAAGTCCTCATTTTCTGTTCCGAGAGTCATTATTTTGCATACATTCTTTGTACTCACTGTCTTTGTCTATGCAGCTTTTGGGGAAAACCAGCCTGTGCGCTTACATTACTGTTACCATTACCGTTTCCGCTTGCGGTTCCGTACCCGTTTCACTTACCGTTCATGTTTACGCCACCATGTGCGTTACCCTTTGCGTTTTCATTTGCAGTTATGTTTGCATTGTTTTTAACATTTCTGTCTACAGTACTGTTTCTCTTTCTGTTTCGCTTTGCATCACCATGTGCATTACGATTTGCGTTTGTGGGCACAATGTTACTATGTGACAAGACATCACATGGTGGGCTCCGGCCACCGCATTACATTCACTATTTCTCATTATCATTCTCAAAAAGAAGGGAAATTAGAGGCAAAAAACTCTGTTTAATGCATCAGTTAGGGTTGTTCCACAGTGACAAAAGTGAGGAAATTCGATGTTAGGGTTGAAACCCCCTTTGCACCCCTCCAGCCCACCCCCCCAACTGGAATCAGTGTGCGCGTAGGGGTCATCAGTCCTCACCCCATTCTCCTATTCCTCAGCTTCTTTCCACATGTGATGGGGTGAGAGTTAGGGCTGATGACCCCTACACGCACCCCGATTCCAGTTGGGGGGGTGGGCTGGAGGGGTGCAAAGGGGGTTTCAACCCTAACATCGAATTTCCTCACTTTTGTTGCTGTGGAACAACCCTAACTGATGCATTAAACTGAGTTTTTTGCCTCTAATATATATACAGTGTATGTATATATATATTATGGTAGCACGGTAGTGATACCATAGTTAGGGTTGAGGAGCCATTTACATGTTAAACCCAAAATTTTGCACCTTAATAACTTTGGAACCATTTGATGGATTTGCCTGAAATTTGGAATACTCGATCAAGACCCATACACCTTAGGATCTGCCAAGTTTTATACCAGTTGGGTATATGGCTGTGGAGTTATTAAGCATGATCTGCACATGCATTTACGCTTTTTTTGGAATTCTACAGTCGCACCTACAGGTTTGCGCAACCGATCCGAAATCTTTAGGGAATGTGTGGCCAGGGTCCCTGATGTGCCTTTCAAAGATTTCATGAAAAAATATTAAACGGTTCAAGAGTTATTCAAAAAACAATTTCCCAATATAAGTCAATGGGAAAAGTTAACAAAAAGTTTGAAAGTGTCGCAAATGCAGTTTTTACTTTCGCAAACGGCCCTTTTACTTTCGCAAATCTGCCATTTTGTTTTCACTTAGCAATCAGAAAAATGCTTGGCATTTAAATTTGAGACCCTCTAGCAACCTAATTCTTTTTGTATTCACCTAGTCGGACCCTGAGGATGCTAGCCATGTCTTTATTTTGGGTAAAACACCCCAGAAATATGTTTTTCAAATTTCTGGAAAAAGTACTTTCACAAAGTAGTGTCGAACATGTGACACTGTCAAATGAATCTGCAAAAGCTTTTGCAAAGTTCGACAGTACTTTCCAGGGTGTGGGAAAATAACAGCAATTCTTTGGCAGTGTGCTGCAAAAGAACGGTTTGGTGTTTTGAGCTGAAATTTGGAGGGAATGCAGCTGACATGTCACAGATGTGCCTTTCCCTGTTTTGTTGAAAAAATATTACAAGGCAGCAAAGTATCGGCACTCCAAAGTTGATGCTTTTTCCCATAGGATAACATTACAGTGACTGACGCATTTCAGGAATCCTTTGGTACTGTGCTGCAAAATAACGGTTTGCTCTTTTTTCTTGAAATTTGGAGGGAAGACAGCCAATATCCCACAGATGTGCCTTTTAGTGGTATGGTTAAATAATATTACAGGGAGCCAAAGTTATGGCACTCCGAACTTCTCTTTTTTCCCTTAGGATAACATTACAGCGTTCCCCACGCCTTTCAGGGCCCGTATGTCGGAAACGGTACGAGATACGGACTTTTCGTTGAAAAAATGCTTAGCCCCCTAACAGGGGCTAAGTATAAAACTAGCCAGGAAAGTGATAATTCATATGACTTTTAATTTTTTTTCTATGTCGTACGGTTCCTGAGATATAAGCAATTTAGTATTCCAAGTCTTCATTTTCTGTTCCAAGAGTCATTATTTTGCATACATTGTTTGTACTCACTGTCTTTGTCTATGCAGCTTTTGGGAAAAACCAGACTGTGTGCTTACGTTACTGTTACTATTACTGTTTCCGTTTGCGGTTCCGTACCTGTTTCACTTAGCATTCACCTCTACGCCACCATGTGCGTTACCCTTTCGGTTTTCATTTGTGATTGCGTTTGCATTGTTTTTAACATTTGTGTCTACAGTACTGTTTCTCTTTCTGTTTTGCTTTGCATCACCATGTGCATTACGATTTGCATTTGTGGGCACAATGTTACTATGTGAGAAGACATCACATGGTGGAAGCGCAGGACCCGCAGGGTCCTGAGCTTCTGCTGCTGCAATACATGGTGGGAGCGTGGGGCCCAGAGGCAAATAACTCTGTTTACTGCATCAGTTAGGGTTGTTCCACAGTGACAAAAACGAGGAAATTCAATGTTATGGTTGAAACTCCCTTTGAACCACTCCAGCCCACCCCGCTGCATTACGTGGAGGGAGCGCGGGGCCCTTTTGCGCTCCCACCACTGCATTACATTCACTATTTTTCATTATCATTCTCAAGAATTAGAGGCAAAAAACTCCATTTACTACATCACTTAGGGTTGTTCCACAACGACAAAAGTGAGGAAATTCGATGTTAGGGTTGAAACCCCCTTTGCACCACTCCACCCCACCCCACCACATTATGTGGCAGGAACATGAGGCCTGAAGGGCCCTGTGATCCTGCCGTCACATTACATTCACTATTTCTCATTATCATTCTCAAAAAGAAGGGAAATTAGAGGCAAAAAACTCTGTTTACTGAATCAGTTAGGGTTGTTCCACAGCAACAAAATTGAGGAAATTCAATGTTAAGGTTGAAACCTCCTTTGCATCCCTCCAGCCCACCCCGCTGCATTACGTGGTGGCCCCGCACTACTATCACTAGTACATTTTTGTATGTAACAGTACTGTATACGTTTGTGTTTTGTGTGGTGGGAGCGTGGGGTTGGAAGGGCCCTGTGCTCCCACTGCTGTTTCACATTTAGTATATTTCAGTACTGTTGATGTTAGTGTTTTGTGTTGGAGGAGCGCGGGGCCTGAAGGGACCTGGGCTAATGTCACTCTATTACATTCAGTATTTTTCAGAGTTGTTTATCTTTGTGTTTTAATTTGTGCTACCATGTGCGTTTACATTTCTGTCTGGTGCCACTGTTTCAGTATGTGTGAAGACATCACGTCACACATATTCCTCCTGAACAACAGTGGCACACAGAGAGACAGACACACATGGATGTAGGGGGGGAGAGCCATGGTAACAGGAACAATCACAGACTTGCTGTATGTTAAGTGATGAGCCAGAGGCAAAGAAGGGTGGTGCAGATCAGTTGTACAACTTCCTGATTACAGGTAAAGTGTAGTTAGCATTGTTGTCACTTGAACGGCTTCATCCAGGTAATGTCTCTTCAAACTGCAACACCAGGTACTGGATCCTTAGTAGAGACCCACAACAGAGCTGAGGGTATGGACATCAGTGGTAGACATCAGTGATTTCAGGGACACTCAAGTTAGGACAGTTAGTGTTTGTGTTGACTGACACAGGTAATAACCCCTTCCCCCAAGATGTTGTACTGTATCATGAGTACCGATGCGCAGCAAGAATGAGGCAAGCAACATCAATGGTATAGTTCTGTAATTGTTGATACACACACAACTTAGCACAGTTAGGATTGCTATGGCTTCACACAGGCAATTTACACACGCATACCAGTTACTGATACTGACTGTACAGTCACAACTGCAAGTGCTTAGGTACAGTGTCACACAGCTCTCTAGACCAGGTATTGCACTCTGAGTGTAGACTGACAGTATAGATGTAAGTGCGGTACATGGTAGTTCACTTAGTTAGGAATCACAGGAGATCTGTAACTCAATGTATGAACACCTAGCCCACATATTGTACACTGGGTTGACAGTACAGAATAGAAAAAAACATGGAGGTAAACAGTGTGATGGGGGAACTGCACTATTACAGCACTTGCTGCATCCTAAGTAAACAGCCACAGGAAATGATACACAATGTACATCAGTTGTACAGCTCTCTGATTACAGGAATAGTCCAGTTAGCACAGTTGCCACTTGAATGGATTCAGGCAGGCAATGTGTCTACAAATGTGACATTAGGTACTACATTTTAAGTGGCGATACAGAACACAAGTCAGGGAATGTACATGTCAGTGCACATACACAACACAGGTGAGTATTTGTACATGACTGGCACACATCACTGATTTCAGGGAAACTGAAGTTAACTTTGTTAGGATTTGCATGTATTTAGGCAGCTAGAGCTGCTGCACCTCCCAAAATTTGTAGTGCATTATGACTGGTTATCTATAAGAACTATAGGGGACTGGAGATCTATGGCACACCTCTGTAATTGTAGGTACAGTGAAGTTACCACAGTTAGGAGTTGCAGAAACTTAGCCAGGGAATTGAAGTAGACATAGCAGTGACTGCATCCTAAGTGTGTAGTCACAGCTGCATACTGTCAGATACTGATGTGCAGCACCTTGCTACAGTAATTACTACATGCTGACTGTAGAGGCACAGAAAAAGTAAGTGCATTGCAGACTTTTTTACACTGTTAGGAATTATGGGAAGCATGACATGCAATGTGCCACATCGTTGCCTATGTTGTGGATACTGAGTGGACAGCATAGCAACCAAAGAAATTCATGGACACATACTTGTGGCACTATTTGTTGCAGTTGATTTGTATGCTTAATAGAGACAACGGTTATGCTCTAATGTCGTAATGCTATTTTAAGTAAAGACTCAACAGAGTAAAAAGATTTATTGCCAATTGGTTAGACTGAAAAAAGCCCAATTAAGACTGTATTTTTTACAAAATCAGTCTCACAATACAATCCTTGTATGTGTGTAATCATTGATTGGAATATATGTAAATGTGTCACATTTATAGGAACTTGATTATATGAATTGGAGCAAGTATGTGATATTGTAATACAGTATAGAAAGAAGGTAGGATAAGAAGGTAATTTGTTCTATTTATTGTGATTGTGTTACAAGGTAGACATCTTAAGGTTAAGTGATTGCTATCCCTGCAGTGTTCGCCCATCTTTTGCTGGTGGGGTTGTTATCTACCATCTACGCATATACCTGGTTCTTTAATAGCTGGTCATTGTCTTTAATTAGGTGTTCTGTGTTTACAGTGACATTTAAGTGTTCACTACTCTTTGTGGGAAGAAGTGCTTTCTGACATTCCTCCTGTAGTTGTGATAGTGAAGCTTTACCTGTGGCTCTTCATTGCATATTTGATACTAATCTTGAAGATACTTTGTCTAAGAATGTTGCCAGTTTTTAAAGAAGTAGAATATTCTAGTTAAGTGTCATACATTACTTGTGTCCTATGTTAATAAAGGTATGTCAGAATCTTATAAGCAGTGATTACACACATGAAACAGAAATGTGTAGTTGTTATTGTGTGACTGATAATGTGGATGTTCCTGGGGTGGGTGAAAAACCATACACTAAGTGTTTAAGTAATAGAATATTTAAAAATTCTGATTTCAGTGACATTAGATTACTAGCATGTTCAGTTAAATATTTAATGATATGTCACTGACTAGGCGCATATGGAAAATTCCCACCTGACCCCTCAGTAGAGGCGATCAAAAATATGGTCAGGAACAGGTATGAAGTACGCTATGATCAGTAACAGTGCCTGATTTACAATTGTCAACATTGTTTACATAGGCTAGAATTACTTGTATGACAAGTATAAAAAAAGTCATATTATTACAGGAACAAAAAACATTATTTTCAATTGTTACATTGGTTTATATGTTACTTCTGAACTAGTAAGTAAAACAATTTGCATGACATGCTGTCATTATCAAAGACATGGTGCATTGAACTTAAACATTATAGTACTGTATTATATGTTAAACATTCATTTGTACTTTACTCCTATAGTAATACTTTTAGTAGAACAATAAAAGTAGTTAGCAACAATGACAAGGTGGCATAAGAATGCAAATATAATTTACAAGTAATTACAAAGCCATGGCAAATTCAGTTAATGGAAAGATGCAATCATTCGTTATTTACACTTGCTTCATTCAACTTGTTGTATAATGAATAAAGATTGTTATTTTTACATATGAACAGTATCAGTATAACAAATAAAGCAGGCATAGTTCAACACTGTTGTATGGTGAACGAATGATGTTGTTGTCTACATGGCAACAGCTAATAGACAACAAGTGGTGATAGACAACTTGTAACAGAGTGCACCGTTTGGTGAATGAGACATGTGTTGCTCAGTTGTTTACAATGGTAAGTGAGAACCTTTCTTTATCTGCAGAGAGTAATAGTTAAAAACTGGCAGCAACTTCTTGTTATGTATGGGTATGATGCAGTAACAAGAAAAGATATGTACAGAAGAGGAGATGTAGGAAGGCCTCTGTTTTGAGATGTACAATCTTTGATAGACATGTAAGCATGGTTTCTCTAGTAACTATGAATACTGTTGGTGCCAATTGAAGCCACTACAATTTCCATGTTGTCACTGATCCACACAAGATCTGAGATGTCATAGTGCATGAAACGTGTCTGCCAGTATAGCATTTTGTTGCAATAGTATGGTTTGTTGAGAGTCGTAGACTGGAAACAATTGTAGTAAACTACGACTCTTTCTGTTAAAAAGTAGTCATTTTTAAAATGCAACATGTTCTGTCATATTCTTCTGAAATATGAAGGTCATCATAATTCTTCAATATTAGAAGATATGCATTTCTTAAGTGTCATGGCAGTCTCTGTTTAAAACTGATTGTAGAGTCATCACTCTCTACCCATCCACTTCTGTACCTTAGTAAACAGGTGTAATGACCAGAATGCATGGATTGGCCATGGTGATAGATTATACTGGGAGTGTCAAACACTGATTGGTTAAAGACTATTCTACCAGCTATGTAATCTGTGATAGCAGTGTCAACTCTGAGACCGTTGGAGTCAAACCTGTGCAACATAAGCAACAGATATTGAGATGAACTCCTGAGACGTATGGAATGAGTGCATCTGCCTCCACACCTTTTGCAGAAGTGACCACATTGAGCATTGGTAAATAGCTGTCGGAATTTGACACTTTTGGCTTGAGGGACAAAAAGAGTAATCCACAGCATGTCTTCTGTGGTTTCACGCTGTGAATGGCCACATGAAACACATACATATTTGGTAACGTATGACACTGTGAAGTAGTGGCGCATTGGGGTGCTGTCTTCATCCAAGTTGTTAATGACAGCCATCAAAAACTCACTAGTGCCTTGCTGTATGTCAGCAGCAAATGTACTACATCCAGCATATGTACCTAACAGCTGTCGAAGTGGTGTTAGTGACTGTACATTGTGAGACTGGTCAGAAGTCATGTTGACAATCTGCTTCAAAGTGTTTGATAGAGGATTTTCTTGTGAAGCAGATATTGCCTGCACAAAGTGTGGCATGTGTAGAAAAACTTGCATAGCTAAGTTAGCATAGCAGTCCACTCTAGTGCTGTTGTCAAACACTGGTACAGTGGCTACACCAACAGATTTCTGATGAATTGCTGGCTGTGAATGTTTACTTGAAGTTGTGACCTTTACTGAACTCTTTTGAGTTGAATCACTTCTGGAAGCTTGTGTCCATTTGTTGATACCTGTAGATTTGACTGTATGATGTGAGACAGCCAGATATATAGGCAGTGGTATTAAAGACATTTGTGGTTGATGTAGAGTACATAACCTGTTGTACTCAAGAATACATAGTTTGTCAGCTCGTATTTTCTGAGGTGCTAGAGTTATAATGTGCAATCCAGAAAGACTGCGAACATGTGAAAGTGCCACATAGCTCATGCCATCCTTGAAAATGTTTGTACCTATGTCCACCATTGCTGAATCCAAACTCAAGCCCTGAGATTTGTGAATGGACACAGCATATGCAACACATACTGGGAATTGTTTCCTGTTAACATAGATATCCTTAAATACCTGGAATTTTGCGCAGGTCCGTTGTATGTGTACAGGCTGTTCCATGTTGTCAAAGTAGACTACAAGTGTCTCGATATATGTCTTCTGGACATTGTAGACAAAGTCAGTAATGTTTCCCATGGCACCATTTACCATGCCTCGCTCAACATCTAGATTACGTCGCAGCATGATTCGTGCATTCTTACAACATGTGAGAACAGCTTCTAGGCCAGCTGTGTGTGAAACATCTGACTTGAGTTCACTGAGTCGTTCAGTCATCTTTGCTACTAGATTGCGACTAAGAATGACACCATCAACTGTATCAACAGCATGCAGAGTTAGAATTTCTTGGTTTTCTCTCTGCAGCATTAGATTGTTGAACTCAGTGCATTTCTTTAGTCGTGGCATAAGACACACTATGTGTGTCCCTGTAGAGTATACATCACTGAAAACATTACATGCTGTTTCTATGGATGCAGTATCTACTGTGATTCTCCGATCGTTTAACATGCAAACATGTTCTGGTGATAGAGAACCTGTGTGAGCTTCATCTAAAAGTGATTTGTAAGCCAGATCACCACTTTGGCGCATGTTCTCAGACAACTCAACGTAGGCAAATAATTCCCAAATGTTATAGCCTGCAATGCAGAAGAGAATATTCTTAGCTTGCTTGGCAGTTAGAGTGGTAAACACATGCTCTGCATTGACTGGTGCAAGCTGTAAAAGGTCTCCCAAAGCAACAATACTTTTGCCACCAAATGGTACTCCATCATTAGTACCTAAGATCTCCTGTAGACGTAGATGAATACAGGCAAGCATGAGATTGGAGACCATGCTGATTTCATCAATGATGAGTAACTTCATCTTTGTGAACATGGAACGGAGCTGAGATGCAACCTCGAATGACAGTTTATGATACTCTCCAGTTCTGCCATGTGCCACTGGCAACATAAAGAGACAGTGTTATGTAACTCCACCAATGTTGTACGTGGCTAGTCCTGTGGGAGCAGTGACAGCAACAGACATTGATGACCCTGTCAGGCTCCGTATCTCAGCAGTGATGGCTTCAATGAGGAAACTCTTTCCTGTGCCAGCTGAAATGCTAACAAAGATCAGTAGTGTTTTATAGTCATGACAGTCACATTTTTTTGTTTCATGTTGTAGCCCATGTTGGACAGTGCCAACTACTTTAGAGTGAACTGTATGCTGCTGCTGATTTAGTCTTTCTTTCAAGTCAGCTGGGTTGACAGTGGAGTATGTTCCATGTTCCGTGGCTGTCTCAATTTATGACATTAACACTTCTGGGGCATTTAAAGGCAGAGGCTCACCTAGAACAGCTTGTCCTTCTGGATCAAGGTTGTCTTGTGAACTAACAGGAGTGTCTTCCTGAAGCTGCTTCTCTGCCTTCTCAAGCTGTTCTTTCTCAGTCTCTAGTCTCTGTATGTATGTGTCTGAGTATTCACTTTTGAAAGTCTTGTAACTGCAATTGAATTCTTCCTCGAATGTATCACAGTCACGTTTAATTCAGACTCACTCCTCCAGGGTCTAAATAGGAATAGGAGAGCAAAGTAGTAGTGTCCTCTGCTCTCCGATGTGCCTAGATGCAATCTACAGTGGTCTATGAGCGATGGCTTGTGTCTCTTTTCGAGACAGCCATCCACTCCATTAACCTTGTAAATCTGGCGTGTTGAGTCAGGCAATATATCTGCCTTGTAGCGATACTACTTAGCCACCTGAAAGAGACACATATCATCCATGTCGTCGTGTCTACGGGGATAGTATGTGTCTATCAGGTTATTCTTCAAGATATGTTTTGAAGAAGGTCTACTGGCAGCGAGCTCCTCAATTTCAGCATGGGGAATCAGTACACATTTGCGCTTCTCTTTGTAGTTAACACTGAGAAACTGGACAGCGTCAGACTTCCCGTACAGATGTGTACCCATTAAACGGTCACTGGCTTCATAAGCTCCACATTCTCTGTGTGAAAGAGTCTTCAAGCCCAATGATCAGAGCTGAGATGTCAGGCTTCTGCTTGAAGTGGCAATATCTTCCCAAAGATCTTGCAAGCTAGTCTGCTCATGTTTGGTTATGTACGAAGTGACATACCACACCAGGGCCAATGAGTTATCAGCCACAAACTGAACACCTATGTTTGCTTGCCACATTAGGAGAAGAGTTGGGTTGTAGTTATTTATGTACACTTCTTTCTCATCTCTGGGTAACTCGTATACCCTCTTGGTTGATTTTGCCTTCAAATGGTGTCGCATCGCTGAGAAAAGGTCATTCATGGCACCATCCTGACAAACTCTTCTAGGAAATCCAAAGCGACATCATGTGTACCAATTAGATTTGTTCTTTACTACTCACTGGCAGTATTTTGTACAAATATGTCGCTGGAACTTTTGAACCAACTTCCATAGTGTAGGACTATCATACTTGTCTGGAATATGACAAGTGATATATTTCTTGATGAATGCTAACACTTGTGCAGCTTCTTGTTCACCTATGCATGGTGCATCCTTGATCCACAATAACATATGGATGTGAGTTGCACCCCCGTGCTTGATACTCCATCCTCCAAAAGTAATGCTCCACAATACCAAGAGGTGGATTGTCCTTTGACAATATGAAAGCCAGAATGTCATGGAACCACTTGTGAAAATGTCTTGTGACAGACACAGGATCAAATGAACACATTTCTCCAACAGTCATTGATGAGATGCTGTCGACATCAGAATTTGCCCACTTCAACAGTTCAATGAGCTCATCCCAGGCATATTCAGCACAACTAAGTGTGACAAACCATGTGGCTGCACCATACTCTCGCAGCATTGTCATCACTTCAGAGTGTCTGCGATACCAATATTCTTTGGTGCCTTGAAGACTTGAAAGAATGGAAGACAGATTCACTTGCACATTTTCATCTTTCTGCTTTAATTTCTCTAAGAATTGAGCAGCTGATATTCCATCTAGTGGACTTGTGAGACGAATAGTATGTGCAATGGACGCAGACAGAATGCTTAGTTCACTCTCCCAGAGGAGATGAAACAGGTACTGTATGTTACATCTGAATTTGCCGTCTTTACTGAGTACACAGCTAGTACGGTACTCAGCACCCTGTACATGCACTTCTCTTTCATCTAGACATCCACCTGACCCTTTTGGGAATAAGTCTGGGAAACAATGTGCTTCTAGTGTTGCCTTCCAAATGCTGACAGGCTCACCTTCCACCTGTTTCATTTGATAGAGATCAATGTTATCTTCTACTGGATCTCTGCCATGTAGTGGGTGAATTGTGTACTGTTCACACACATTGTCACTTGTCTATCCACTGACCTTCTCAATCATTGGTTTAGTTTTTTCTAAGAGATCATGTTGGACAGAGAGACTAGCCATCTGATCTATGTCAAGGTTTGTATAAAAGGGATTGTTACTCTTTAAATAAGTAAGAGCAAGCTTCACCTTTTGTACATTGACAACATTTTGTCAGATGACATTGGACTTTGTTCGAACACCATTTACAAGAATCATGAAACTATTTTCAGTAGTGATTACTTCCACATTTTCCTGTAGAGGAAGTGGTAGATACATCACGGAACCCTTCAGGGATCTCACAAATTCTTTCTGTGGAATGTTATGTGTCTTTGTGTTCAGACATAGAATGGTTTGGAATGGTTTCATTGTCTGAATTAGAATGCGCTCAAACATATTCAATGTTGAAATCGCACTTGGCGTAACATGTGCCACCATATTATTCAGCAGTGACCTTGGTGGCAAAATGTTACACTTTAGTTTGGAGAAACAGTGTTTGCAGAGCAGAATGGTGTTTTCTAAGTGAAAGTCAGATTTCATCAGCAAAAATGCTGAGAGACGGAACCACATGTCATTGTATGATGACAAGGTTTCCAGGTTAACTGTGACTGTTTGTTTACTGTAGCACAAACGGTCACATGAGATACATACAGAGTCAAACTTCTGAGACTTTGCCAGCTCAAATTTTGCTATTTCTTTGCCATACTGTCTCAGTATGTCAGTCTCTAAGACTGACACTGATGTTTCAGCAGAAGTGTTAAACTGAGAAATTTGTGTGTCTGGTACAGAAGTGACATGTTGCAGTTGTTTTAGAAATGTGATGGCACCCTGCATGTCACCTGACTGCAATAAGTCATTTAGACAAGTGTATTGATTTACAGCTTGTCATACTTCATATACTCTGTATACAAAGTTTTGCATGCCTGTTTGATGGACTCCAAGCATCCGCATGTTGTGAAAAAGACTATCACAAACACCACTATCGAGACATGCAAGTGAGTGACCCATAAGTCCAGTATGTGGATGAATTTCACAATGGTCAATTTTGTTGAATAGTTTATATCTTTCTTTGCGATCTGTAATCACAAATAGGTTGATAAACTGTTCAACTTTTTCAAATGACGATTGCCTACGATTGCAGGTGTCATCACATGCCCATGACAGACAGTGCCATTTATTGGACACAGTGGTTGCATCACAGTCATCATGTGTGTCCGTTGCACTGTCATCATAAATACTGAGTACATGGACCAGTTTACTGGACTCATCAATGGTGAACTTGAGTTTCTTTTTCTGGGAATAATAAGATTCTTCACAGAAATATGACTCTGAGTGCTGTGTGTGTGCATCCAGTGACCTGTGAAAACATCACAGAAATTGTGTACAGTCAAAGAAGGATACTGTTGTAGCCTTTTTTTGATGTCATACACAACTTTTCTGAATTGTTCAAGCACATGAGACATCTTACGCCACAACCGTTGCAGAACAAACACTGCTCTGTTAACAGAGGTGTGTACTTTGAGATGAAATTTCATCAAAGACAGATGGCTCTTTGTCTTTTTGCGCTCATGTCTCATCACAGCAGCAATAAGTCTGTTGATCTTAGCTTTACTTGCTAGTGAGCCAAAGTACTTCTGCTTTCTCAGATGACAATCACCAGGTGTGAGTTTACACCGTTGTTTTGGAAGTCTGTTTATGGTTGCAGTTACAATAGTTGTGTTTCGTCTGAGAGATCTACACAGCTGTTGCAGAGGTAAGCATTTTTTACTTGCTCTTGAGGCAGTATGTGCTTTTGATGTGCAGTGAGTTATAGTGGGGGGTCACTGTTGCAGTGAAGATCTCTTTCTCTTCATATTCTGGTGTCACATTTGTGTTATCTTAAACAGCCTTCAACAACAGTGAAGTACTATGATACCTGTCTCGTTTACTTATACATCTACATCTGTATTTAGTTGGCATTTTTTCTTATGACAGCCCACAGTGGCAGAAGCAATCTTACAGAAGTATCAGGCACCAGTATGAAAGACAGAGAAAAAGACAATGTTACTATATGGTTCTGTTCATGACTTCTAACATTGTTCATTGACACATCTGATTTAAGTATTGCATCAATTAAAATAAGCTACTATTATAAGCTTTTAATTGCATAAGGTATTAACATTGTAACAGTTGCATTTTATTTCTGTTATATTGTCTTGCATATCTTTTTCACTATAGCATCTAGATTTTGTTTTGTATGAATTTCAGTGTTAAGTTTTTGACAATTTGTATTATTCAGATACGTTGACATAGCTGATGCTGTCACACTGCTTGTTACACAATGACTTTATTAATGATCTTTCTGTCAATTAGTGCCACATTAATAAGTCAACTTTGCACACTTAGTTGAAGTTAGTGCATATGGATGTTTACATGTGAGATTGTTAAGGTTGGCATTTTATCACACCTGTTAATGGAATTACACAGCTGTCATTTCTGAGATCCTTGTGAGATGTTTTTTATGTAGTTACAGTGACCACTGTTGCAGGTGTTGTGTGAAACCACTGTTCAGATCGTCTTGTTATAATGACAATCACAATGTTCATGAGTAGAGGTGTGGAAATGATTATGTCTAAAATTTAGTAGTGATAGTCTGTTATATGACTGTTTATATGAGTGTGTGTATGGACTTCACTACACACATTTGTAAGTTAGTGTATTTACAGTATCTCCATGTCAGCTTGGGAACGTTGCATTTATGTCCTAAGATGACATTGTTGGAAATTAGTTGTCAATGGTACATGAAAATGACTGCTTTGTGAGGGTGCTTAGCAGCTGGTAAACAATGCATTACTACAAGTGAGTTGCTCTGTAACGTTGTCACTAAAGATTACCACCTGTTTCGTGGGTGTGTTTACAAAGTTACAATACTATGCGTGTCCACTTGTGACAGTACCAATGCAGTGTAGCAGTTTTCAGCATCAAAAAATTGGTTATTTTTGTCATTAAGCATCAAATTGTGGTAAAAATAGACAATTTTGAAAAAAATACTGTTGAATGCATGAAAGTGTCGCAAATAGTAGTGTTATGCATTCTACAGTGTCGCAAATGTTACTTTCATGCGTTCAACAGTATGGCAAAAAATAATGTCGAAGTTCAAAAGTTTTGCAAAAGTTACTTTCGTGCATTCGACACTGTCGCAAATTACTTTCGTGCTTTCGACAGTTTCGCAAATTTTAAACTTGGGAGTAGAAAATGCATTTATTATCAAATCAGATCTGATTGTATTTGACTGACAGCTTGTTCTACCAATGCAATGCAAGATTTGTCAGGCCATGTGAGACAACCAATCAGAGATGGACAACACTGAGGAAGAAGGCAACAGCAGCCGTCTTGGTACAAACTGAGAGCCAGCATTTTTCAAAACTGTAAGTACTGTATATTTTAGAAAACATTTTCCTAGCATTAAAAAAGTGGTAGCAACATGTTAATACTATTAATCAAAAGATTTTTTTAGTTCCGTATTTGATAATGTTACTTGTAATAATCTAAGTTGCAGTATTATTTAGATAAAACTGTTTAAAGTCAGATAGTAGTTGAGTACTAACTTGTACAGATACAGCTGCAAATAGAGAGAGATAGTAAGCTGCACGTGGACCCATAACACAAGAGGGAACCAATCAGACATGCTTCTGTGGTTGTAATTGTTTAAAACTGCCTATGCAAAGAATGCATTTTTCCCACCTCTCAATGTTTGCAAATTTTAGCAGTAGCAGAGGTCTAGTAATAGTTAGTGCATAGCCTACATTGATAATAAAGCCAGAGCACTAGCAAATGATTTGTTTTATTTGTGTGTTATTAATCAGCCCAGTGAAGCTGGCTTGAACTAAAGAGCAAAAATATCAGTTTGACTGTCACAACAGCCTCGCTACTGCAGGGTGAACACTGACTTTTTTGGTAGCTCTCTGTGCACTTCTGAGTTTACAAACTGAGAATGGCAGAAAATAGCAAAATGACTTTGTGGATAGTTGGAAGCAGTATCGTGAAACGAGCGTCTGAGTATGCTCACAATAGAGATTTGGGGAGAAACCTGCAGCTCCCAAATTGCTCTGTGAAATAGTTTGGTAGGGGTGGAATGAGGTGGGAGCACCTTATGCCAACCATGCAGAGACTTTTGCATACTCGGCCTCATCCTGACATATTGCTGATACATCTTGGAGGCAATGATTTGGGCACCAAACGCTGGGTAGATTTAGTAACAGAAGCAAAATTGGACCTTGCTTCTATTATGAGTATGTTGCCTGCCTGTATTATCATATTTTCAGATATCACAGAGCACAGGGTCTGGCAAGCAGAACACTGTATGTATCTGATTGGCAGAGCTCGAAAAAAAGTCAACATACAAATATCTGCATTTCTATGCATGCATGGAATGTACACCATACATCACCCAGAAATTAAGTATTGTTATGCTTGGCTATACCTACCAGACGGTGTACATTTCTTGCATGCTGATAATTTCCATTTCCTGGGACACCTTCAAGATGCAATCCTCAAAGTCCTCTAAGAATGTCAGACTGTTTGATCAAATATCAAAGAGTTAACAAAGGTACTTTTCAGAACCAAAAAAATGTGGTAAAAAAACAGATCAGCTGCATACATCGGTCACACACATGTAACACATGGGTTGGGAATGTTCAGATTGTGCCATGCTGTGTTACAATACTTGGGAAAGTGGAATAGCAATGCAGTATGTTGTTTGCACTATTTAGTACTATATGTGCAAATGGAACTATTATACATGCAAGGCATAAACACAGCTATTTTGCATATTTCAAGGCATTATTAGTATGCAGGTGTCCTCTTTATTAGTGAGTTGTTGCTTGTATTGACTGACTCAGGATCTGTTGTCTACTAATGCCCCCCCTCCAGTAGCTTGCTGGTAATGTATTACAGCATTTTTTTTTATGTTGGCACACTTGCACAGCCAACATCTTCTGAGAGTGTGGTGAGTTGAAGGCGCGGTCGCTGTTTGGTGAATGCAGGGCATGCACCAGTAGGTGCATCCTGCATTGCCCAATCAGCCTGCATGCCAGTGCAACACTATGCATACATAATGGGGTGAGCACATCTAAGGAAAGGTCCACTGCAATGCTAGCAAAGCTTGTCAGACTCAGTGGTCCTTTTCTTGCTGTGCTCACCGCCATTATGTGCATGGTTGGTGAGTGGGCGTCCGCTTAATGTCTGCCGACTTTGGTGTCAGTTTAACCCCCCCACTGTCTTTGTGTGGTGATGGGAGAGCCCACTCCCTGTTGGCATAACCCCCCCATTGTTGTTCGGGACATATACCGAAAATGACAGTGACATTGTTCATGAGCAGAGGTCCTAAAATGGCTATGTTGAGAATTTGGTAAAAATGCTCCATAAAATGACTGTTGTATGAGTGTGCGTTGTGTTGTTTGCACGCACGGTCGTACGTTTGCAAACTTCTAATATTCTCACTTCAGATTTTCCACAGTGTCACTGTTCTGCACCTCCTAATGAAAGTACATCTGTCATTGTTCAAGTTCTGACCAATATCTGTTTTCTCAGCTCCGGCTCAAAATGGCGTGGTTGCTGTAGAAAGTCTGTGTTCGACACACATGATGAAAATGACAGTGACATTGTTCATTTGCAGATGTCCTAAAATGCTTATGTTGCACATTTGGAAATGAAAGTCGACAAAATGAGTGTTTCATGAGTGTGCGTTGCACAGTTTGCATGCATGTTCATGACTTTATGAATTTGTAATACTTTCACTCCACCTGTTCATTATTGGCATTTTTCCATACCTCCTTATGAACACTCCAGCTGTCTGAAATATGTTTTCACACGTACGGCACAGAATTGCATGGGCGCTGTGTGAAATCAGGATTTGGGACAGTTTTAAGAAATTATGGTGACACTATACATGAGCAGAGTTCCTAAAATGGATATGTAGAACATTTTGTGTAGAACCTCCATACAATGACTGTGTTGCAAGCGTGCATTTTACAGTTTCTGTGCACCCTTGTAACTTCGTCAATCTGCAATATTTTCATGCCACATTTTCACCACTGGTATTTGTGCATGTCTCCTTATCAATAGTCCAGCTGCCATATTTTAGCAGCCTGCCCAACATGTGTTTCTGCAGCTGTGGCGCACAATGGCGTGCTCGCTGTGCGATATCACCTTTTGAGACACATTGACAAAATCACAGCACTATGCATCTCTAGCCATGCCACTCCCACTGCTAATGCCAGCGTGACAACATTTGCCATGTTATTGCCATGTTAAAATGGGTAGCGTTTCCTTAAAGAAATGGTTTGTCACATTGTTAGGTCTAGCTTGGTTGGTGATACTAATGGTGTCACACGGTCAATAGCAGTATGTATTGAGTCTGCATGATAGTTATAATGTTCCACAAAACAAGGCATGTACTAAGTCATTTCTGCCCCAAGGTGCTTGATGGCATACTGAAATGTGCTCTTGTCATTTTTAAGCACACAATTGCATACAAAATATCAAAATACATTTACAATGAGACATAACAGTAATGGAGATTTTTTTTTATGTTTCCATTGCAGATCAAGACAACAATAATCATGAGGCAGTGAACCTTGCGAGAGGTGTGTCTGCTGCTTGAGGTGGTCCAAGGGAGGGAGAGTGCCCGCATCTTAATGCAGAGCACGAACCATAAACTGGATGCAATGTGGAGGTGCATCAATAGTTATCTTCACATTGTGTTGAAGATGAAAAACAAGAACATCATACAACTGAAGAGGAAGTGGAAGCTGTTGCACCAGCATTTTTACATATTAAAACAGTGGGAGGAGATACCGGACAACGATATGTGCTGGTACTACCTTGTATATGAACTGTGGGAGGCTGCTGGGAAACCAGCTAACCCATCGTAAGTTTCTCAACAGAACTTATTATAATGCATGTGTCTTTCTACAGCTTTAGATAGATACCATTACATATGCTATGGCAGTTCATAGTATATTGTGACGTAATTCAACTGTGAGGTTAGCTGAGTGACTAGATAACAGCACAATATGCCGATGATAATGGTGTAGTGACTATACAGCATCCATTATATGTAGACAAGATTTTATTTCATGTACATTTTATATAGCTATCATGTTTTCTGACTCTAGTCAGTTCATGCTGTTTTCTTTAACTTAATTTTGTTCTGTATGACTCGTGTGCATGAGGTGCCATAGCATGCAGTTATGCTAGTTAGTAATGGTAATTTTAGTATTTCACAAGCTGTGAAATAACATTGTAAACTTTGAGATTGTGGTATTACAAATCACAATGTACACGAGTTGCAGAAATCTGACAGATGTGATGCAAATAGTGTTATTTTTAACATGTAGCATTATACATGATGTTTAGGTATCTAATATGAAATGTGGTTAAATCCCCATTAGTAGTTACTAGGCTATTGTGAATGTCTTGAGTTGTTGTTCAAATGTTGTCCATGTTACTGTAGCAACTAGATATGCTGATTGTATTGTTGTTCTGTACTGCTCTTGAAACATTATTTTAGATATTAACAGCGCTTGCAATTGAATATGTACCCGCAATGTTTGTGATGTACCAGATGACAGGCAATGTTAACTACTTGAAGCAGGTTTAATGGTTGCATCAAATGTTGTTAAAATGTGATGCAATTAACATTCAAGACTTAGTAGGTCTATTTTTGTCTTTTATCACAGGCCAAACTAGGACTCGCCTGCCTGCCCGTGAGGTAGTACCAGCGCAGCATGAAGCTGTGGAGGGTGGTCACTCGGACACTGACTCTGTCATTGTTGTCGAGTCCGACGGTAAGATACAGATATAAATAATTGTACTATGTAATTGGGGTGGCATGAGGGTGTCATGTAAGGAGTTACCTGTGCTACTTACCTCAATTCTTTTTAGGAATTACTATTTAGTGAGTAAGTATTATTTGATGCATCTGTGTAGTATTTGTAATTGAAAAATGGGTTTGGGGAATTATTTCACCTGATTTAGTAAGGCAACCAGACAGCCAGTCTGCCATCAGGCAATAGAGACCAGTGAAGAATAAGTCCTTGTCTACACTGCCTGATTAGGTTCCAAATTGTTGCTGAAACAGAATGTTCATATTCCAAAAAACAACCATGTTTTCTTACCATGTAAGTGAACCACACACACACACATGCACACACAGACACATTGGACATAGCAGTGTCACACTCAGTCCTGCTGTCAGGTCATAATTGCACATGCCTCATATGTTCCTTTGGCTGCCCGCTGACTTAGCTGTGACACACAAATCTTTACTTCGGGTAGCAAAACAGAAAATACCATGTCAGAAGTGGTGATTCCACATTAGGGTCGAACACCTCACGCACCTCCACTGTTACTCATTAGTGTTAACCCAGCAAAGAAACAAATACAAAGAGCACTGCAGAAATGGATAACTATGCTTCAGATGTTCAAAGTATACCAGTCTGTGGTGTAAGCTTTGGTGTACTTGACTTTGCTACATAGGGATGTGGACTGGTCGATATTCAATGGAACTATGATAGGGGTCAGCAGCGTTGAATATTGTACCCTGGGCACCCCCCCATATTCATGGCACAGCACAACTGCACTAGCGTAGGTGGCTAGAGTACAGTATAGGGAAGCAGTGACACAAGTCACATTTTGCCATGGACAGCAACCAAAATATTGAACAATTACCATCTACATGTGCCATAATGCATGTAAGGTGCACATGGGTCCATTAGCATGTCATTATGGACTCATTCACATGCAGGCACACCGTTTCCTCACGATTTGTGGCTGGCGCCCTCCCAGGTAACAGGTGTTGGGGATCGTCGCCATGTGCAGCACAATCACGGGCATTTGCAGTAAAAAACAAACACTATTCTGTTCAATGTTCCTGGTTCTGCAGTGGAACGCTATTGTCCTGATTACGGGTATCTGTAGAAATAGATGTAGAATTTCCCAATATCCCTGGTGGTATAGTGGGGTGCTATCTACCCAATCGCATTCATCTGTATAACGAAAAGACTTTGTACGATATACCTGGTGGTCCAGTGGAACGATATCTTCATGTTCATTGGTATTTGTGGAAACAAATAGTTTCAATGTCCCTGGAAGTGTGGTGGTGCCTCCACCACCTGCCCACTGAGACACATTGGAACGCTCACCTACGTTCAGCCATGGATCAGCAGAACCCCACCCTCCTGACGGCACATCGGCTGCTGACTGATAGCTTGGTAGGGCTGTATGCCCGTTTGTGAACAGCGTGAACTAATGGGTGTGTAGACCATACCATACTACACATTCCACCCACT
This sequence comes from Neoceratodus forsteri, assembly GCA_016271365.2. Taxonomy (NCBI): domain Eukaryota; kingdom Metazoa; phylum Chordata; order Ceratodontiformes; family Ceratodontidae; genus Neoceratodus; species Neoceratodus forsteri. The sequence continues at coordinate 691,921,227 of CM057454.1, read as the reverse complement.
TGCCAATTGTACAGAACATTGATAGTGTGGTTGACGTTTCTCTGTCCCTTGCATGTGAGTATATTTGTAAGGTAAATTTCTCCAGATCCTTGGTGTCCCACTGGATGACTGTCCAGTTGATCATAGGTAACGTTAATATAACATTTACCACTAACCCAGGTGCTGTACTGTGGGTGTCTGACTGGTTGCAGTCAGAAGTAACAGAAACATCAGCTGTTTCCCCAGTTACTACAGTTGACATGTGTGCTCAATTGTGCATTCAAGTACAAATTACAGTAAACTGTTACCTGTGTTCATACAGTGGAAGCCCTCCTTGGCTGGCGAGAAATACGCACTGTCATGCTTCCCCCCCCTTGATGAACGGCAGGCAGTACACCACCCAGCTGCTGCTCTGCTGTCTGCTGACCAGCACTGTCAGTATGGCTGTATGTCCATAATTACTTGCTGTGAGCCAATGATTGTGCAAGACATATTGTTCAACAGAATACACATATGTGAATTGATCAATTCACATATCTCTAATGTGTACTATCATATGGCCTGTGAGCTCATTAGATTACAGTGTCTGACAATGGATCCACAGTCCTAGCAATGATTTAACTTGGCATATGGCGGGGTGGGTAGGTGACTGTTGTCCACCGCTAATAGTGGGGGTGTTTGGACATTAGGGGTTAACGGGTGGGTGGGGAGGAGTGTCCATTGCATACTAGCCATAATGGGTTTCTTTTTTTGGTTTTTTTTCTTAACCTGTGATTGGCCAGACATGTCCACAGAATCACCTCAGATATACATTAATTTTATATGAAATTTTTCACAGGATTGGACAGACAGGCCCACTGTAACTGCAGGGATATAGGTTAACGTTATTGTAGTTCAGCATTCATTTGCTCTGTGGGCACATTTATGTTCTGCAGGTGGTTTGTTGTCCAAGAACTGCTGAGTGTCAGTGTGTCTGGGGCAAGTTTCAGGGTATTGGAGTGATGTGTATGTAAATGGTTTAATAATGACATCTACTTGCCCATTTGCACTGTGCATGCATTGTGGCCCCATTTTTAAGTAAAGTTTCACATATTGTTTGTTACTTCAGCTATCAAAATGCAACTAGTGGTACTGTATCACCATGGTGCACTCTGGCTGCTGATTCTGGCATGCTGCAACTGTGCTATGTGCACAGATGATGGCCAGGGTGCGGTATTCAGCAACGCTGGGACATGGTGCACCTCTGTTGAACATCTCCCAGTGGATGTTACTGCACAGACATGCCCAGCTGTACCTGGGATTACATCACAGACTGGCACAGCTTTAATGTCTGTTTTTTTTAAATTCAAAATTTATTCACCACATTTTCCACATTACAGGAGGCAGTAATGAACATTTTGACATGAAATTCGTAAGACAAGACATACTGCCTTCAACCTTCCCTCCCCCTCCCGGCACGAGCAGTTCATTCTAACACTGTATCACCCACTAACTACCTTTACCAAGAGTAATTAAGGTGGTAACATCGACTACACATTACTTCAAAGCCACCGTAATTAGAGTGTGAAGGGGATCCCAGATAACCTTATACCTATGTACTCTGTTTTGAAGGCTAGCAATAGCCTTCTCTGTAAGTAAATTTGCTAAAATCTCATTGAGCCACTCCTGATATGTTGGACATGTCCCTTACTTCCAACGCCTGAGAATGATTTTTTGGGCTAAGAGCGCAATCATGGATATATAAAATCTCTAGATTTTAACCTTTATGGAAGACAAATCCTCCAACAGGCAAATATCTGGTGTAAAATAGTCTTGTAAACCCAGTAAAGGATCCAGGTTGGTTTTTATTTGCTCCCATAATAAGGCTATCCGGGGACATGACCAGAATAGATGAAAAAGTGACCCTGCGTTGTGGGAACACTTATTACACCTATTGGTGTCAAGAAGGCCCCATTTTACCAGTTTAGTTGGGGTATAGTACAAATTATGCAGGATGTGAAACTGCATGAGACGTAATCTATCTTGGGATACATATTTATGACTATACATCCAGAGGACGGACCATTTAAAAGTATATTGGGGAAAAAATGAAACCCAAAAGTTAGTGGGGCCACTACCACATCCAAACCACCATCAGAACAATACTTGATATATCTTAGAAATTACATCTGAGGAGACGAGGAAAGGAGAAAGTTCAGATATCAATGCAAAGGCCGCTGGATGGGGTGGAGTGGCCCCAAGAACCATGATTAACAAGTGCCTCAATTGAAACACTTTAAAAACCTGAGACTCCGGAATTCTGAACTTGTAAATTAACTGAGAGAATGAGATCCACTCTCCAACTTCATCCAAAAATGAACATACTATCCCCTCTCCTAAATGAGGCAACCATGAATGGGAAATTTTCTGTTTGTTTATGGTGAAAGCCAGGGATTTTCAAATGGATTGAGTGAGATCTCTGCTTTGATTGTAACACAGAAAGGAGCACAATTGCAAATGTACTCTTAGCGAAGTCATGATAGTGCGACATTTGTTAATATTATGCAACTGAGAAATTTTTAGATAAAGCATAGTCAGAGGGTCCATGTTCATCGATTGGATAAAATCTAATTCAATCTTGAGCCAAGCCAGGTTCATGTTATCTGGGCCCGGTCTTACCCATCTCAGGTATTTAGCCAAATGACTAGCCCAGTAGTAGCTGGGCTAGTAAGGAATCCGCAGCCCACACTTCATTTTTGGGTGCAGATAGTTTGTGGTATGCCAGCCTAGAGATCTTACTCGACCATATAAACTTGGTAAAGAGTTTATGCATTTTCTGAAACCAACTTAAGGGGACAAATGAGTTAAGATGCGACAAAGGGTAAAATAAACGGGGAAACACATTCATCTTAATTATATTAATACAACCCCATAAAGATAACGGGAGTTTATCCCATCTCTCTAGGTCTTGAGTAATCCCCTGCAATAGAGGTCCAGATTTTCTTTAAAACCACAAGGAAGGATTCGCGTTAGCTTTTATACCTAAGTATTTAATAGCCGGGGTGACCAGCATAGTCCCAGAGAGATAATGTCAGTCTTGAAAACTTTATGGTTAAGAGGGAAAAAAGATGCCTTGTTGAGTTTAACTTATAATTCAGAAACTACTAAATCTATTAACCTCTCTTAACATGTTTGGGATAGATATTACCGGATTAGCTAAATGTAAGAGGAGGTCGTCAGCGTACGCTGTTATTTTCACTACCTCATTCCTAATGGGAATACCTTGTATTCCTTCATTAATAAGAATATGTTGAATAAGGGGTTCCAGATAAAGATTGAAAAGTAATGGAGAGAGGGCATCCCTGCCTCGTACCTGACCACAGCGTAAAAGACTTGGAAAAGGTCCCATTCCCTGAAATCCTCACCGTAGGAGACTGGTAATTTGCCCTGATCCAATCTATGAACATGGATGGGAATCCAAATGCTTTAAGGGCTTGAAATAGAAAAGTCCAATTAATCCAATCAAATGCCTTCTCGGCATCCAGGGAGACCAACCCACAGGATGTATGACATCCCTGGACTCTGAGAAGACATGCGAGAGAGTACGCAGGTGATCCGAAGATGCACATCCTCTCATAAATCCAACTTGAGACATATCCACGAGATCCGGGAGAACCAGGGTTAATCTATCTGCCAATATCTTCGAGAGAATTTTGACATCTTGATTCAGCAAAGATATCGGCCTATAGCTCTGAACCAATTCTGGGTCCTTGTCCGGTTTAAGTAACACAACTATCAATGCTTCAAACAAATGTGCATCTGCCGTCTCTCCAGAAAAAATGTGCAAATAGAGACGATGCAACACAAGTAGTAATTGTTCCCTGAAAACTTTATAAAATAAGGCAGAAACCTCATCTGGACCTGGGACTTTACCCAGAGCAAAGTCCTTTATGACAGCAGCTATTTCTTTCTGTGATAAAGGGGAAGATATGAATTTCTTTTGAGAGTTAGAGAGTAACGGAAGATGTACTTCGCTGAGATACTCATCCAGTTTTTGGATGGGTGGAGGACTATCCATATCCCTATATAATTGCTCATAAAAGGTGGCAAACTCCTGGACTATCTCTGAGGGGGATACCTTCAGGGTCCCATCAGATTGTGATCTTATTGGGGGTATAAAACTAGCTGACTCTTGTTGTTTTAAACGTAAAGCCAACAGGTGCCCCACTTTTTCTCCTTGATCTGTAAAACTGGCCTTTGTGTGGATTATAGCCAGCTCTGCCTTTTCTCTTAACATTCCCAAATATTTATCTTTACATTTTAATAACTTCCGTGACTCCTCTTGAGAAATTTTTTCTGGGTGAATATTTTCTAATGCCCATATTTGAGACAATAAGGACAATAACTCTGTTTCCTGTGCCTTCTTCCTCTTTGTAGCTAGACTAATAAGAATGCCCCTTATATAAGCCTTAAAGGCTCCCCATAAAATATCCGGCCTTGTACTATCTATTAGGTTGGTGGAAAGGAAAAACTCTATCTGCTCTTTCAGCAATCCTCGATATTTTTCATCTTTTAGTAATTGTTCGTTTAATTTCCATCTGGTCTCTCTTTTGGGAATGTTAAGGAAAGCCAGATTACCAAGGACTAAGGAATGATCCGATATTGGGCCCGGTTGGATTGAGGTGGACATTACCCCTGGCAAGAGCTCGTGAGAGACTAACAGGTAGTCAATGCGAGATTGCGTGCCATGTACTGGCGAGCAATAAGTATATTCCCTAATATTAGGATGTGTGACTCTCCAGACATCACACAACCCACACTGATCCATCATTTCCTTAAAGGCCCTGTGCCATGGAGACAGTTCCCTCGACCCAATGCTTGATCTATCCAAATTCGGATCCAAAACCAAATTAAAGTCTCCCCCTAAGATGATTGGAATAGGGAGTATAGGAAGGATCATAGAGATCAGTTTCATGAAAAAAGAGGGATCATCTGTGTTTGGTCCATAAATGCTACCTAGAACCAAAGGCATGGCCCAAATAGTACCCTGAATTAAGATGTATCTGCCATCTGTGTCCTTAAATACCTGAGAAGGGACAAATGGGATGTCTCTATTAATCAGTATCATGACCCCACAACTATTGGTTCCCCCGAAGCATAAAAAACCTGACCTATCTGTGGTCTCCAAAGTTGTAATACTTCGGAATCCATTAAGTGAGATTCTTGTAAAAATGATATCTGGGCACGCAACAGACTCAGGTGTTTAAGTACCTGATATTGTTTCAGTTTTTTTCCTGATCCCTTTCACATTCCGTGTAGCAATATTAATACTCTGAGACATTTATTATGTCAGGTGTAAATCCAGATAAGGTATCTATCATATACTGCAACCATGTAATAGGTGATTCTATTCCCCTGAACCTGCTGTGCCAGTCTCCCACCCAACCCTCCCTTTATTAAGCCCTGTCCCTCCCACCCCGACTATCCCTCAAACAATCCACAACTTCAGTAACCCCAGAACATTGTCCAAGAAACCATCCACCCAAACCCCCTCTTATCGCTAACAATGTTCAGCAATACTTCGTTTACTGCTCCTCCCCCAGCCCCCCCAAAAATGTCCCCAAACCCTGTATTATTTATAATACAATCCCCCTTTTTGAGATGTTAGTAATAAAAAGAGAGAGAGGACTCAACGTGATTGCAGTACAAGCCGCTATGTCCCTTGCCTATCCCCTCATGAAAGCCATTGAAAGCAAGCCAGTATTGATAAGGCATCACTACCAGAAACATCATGGCTTGCTAGGACATGTGGCTTGCTAGATATGAAAGAGCGCCTCGTGGTGCAAGATGAGGAAGCCGGCCACAGCCTTATATGAAATTCACTATGCGGGCCATTGTCTCAATAAGCTCTCCAGCCCCATAGGGACAGGCCGCCATTCCTCTCTTCCAATTTGCTGTGCCTTTGCCCCAATAAACCCCTGCTTTTCTCTGGCCATAGCGACCATTAACGCTTAATGCTTGAAACAAAAGCTCCCTCCTGTGTTGCAAACACATAACTGCACCCTGGTGCTTTACAAGGGAAAGGACCTCACAGCCCTTGTAATTATATTTCCCCAAAAGCTATAGCCTTTTACTGGACCCATCCTTACCAAACTCTTACAGGGGAAGGGGAGACTAAATATTGCTGAGGTGGCTGTGTTTTCTCCAAACATGAAAACTAATGAGAGATCACTTAATTACTTGAAACCCCAGACCCAGACAAAATGAACAAGAATGTACATCCATAATTGGAACACTATGAGAACCGAAGGGCCCGAACCCCCAGACCCAGACAAAACAAATAAGAATATGCATCCATAATTAGATCTCTATGAAAACAGAAGGGTCCCTTCTACCCCATATTTGGGCTGAAATGAGAGTCCAAGGATGTTTAACTGCTTCTTTCCAGAAGATTCTTTTGCTTGAATGCCCAGCCTTCTCAGATCGATTCTCATCTTGTCGGGAGAGACCTGAGGCCTTTCATGTGTCCCTAAAGAGATCTGGCAGGGATACTTTTTTTTTTGCTGTTAATATTTTTTTTTATTATTTCAGTTTCTTTACAATAATAATAGCCCTTATACTAGACAGGATTAACTAATGAGTTGCTGGTTACATATACAACTCAACACAGGAGCAAAAAGAGCAATGTTACATGACCTGTACTCACCTCACTTTATACAATTTGTTATTTGAGATAATGGAGAGGCAAGGCATCCATGCTCCTCATTCATACCACATAACAGGGAACAGAAATAAAAGGGATTTTTATATCTCAGGTGCTGTCCAGACTTCTGGCACCCTAGTTAAAGAGCAAACAAACACAAAGAATCACTATTCTATAAAGTTAGATACCCTACGTATGAGTAAGGGGGCATTTTATTTCCACCCATATATACAACCCTGGTTAGCCAAGTTTCAGTTCATTTCCACAGTCTTATTGCCTTATTTGAGATCCTGGTTGCACAGTTCAACACACACCAGTCTTAGGGGTAGCATATCTAACAAAGGGGGTCCAACAATCCTCGTATGTTACAAGGGAGTTAACTATCAAGTGGGAAAGCTTATCCATAGTGGCAATGTGGACCATAGAGGCAAGGAGTTCTTGGGTACTAGGTATCAGTGTAGTCTGCCATCTACATACAAGGAGCCTTTTCGCCTGCATGGCCCATAGGACCAGCCAACGGTGTTCCAATTTCTTTAAGTGGGGGGCTTCTGATTTTATACCCAGTAACAGCAAAAGGGTGGACTGTGGAATACTTTTCTTTAACACTTTGGTTCCTACTGCACAGATGTTATCCCACACTGGTTGTATCATTGGGCAAGACCAAAGAATGTGAGCTAAGTCCCCCGGGTAGGAGTTGCATCTCCAACATAGATTAGATTTTATCACTCCCGCCTTTTGTAATACTACCGGTGTACGGTACCAGGAGTGTAAAATTTTATTTTGTATTAATTTACTTCTCACATCTATAAAATGTTTCTGAGCCCCCTTCCAGCATTCCTTCCATTGTGTCTCAGTAATTTCCAGTTTTAAAGCCTTTTCCCATTTTTATTTGGATTTTTCACTTTGGCAGGGTATTAACTCCCGGAGAGCATTATAAATTAAACTGGCCAACCCTTTTTTTTTTGGTTATCCAAGAAGGTGTACTTAAGGAGCCTCTTTTTGCCACCTGTGTCAGATATGTCTGGGCCACACTCCGTATTTGTAAATACTTCTAAAAATCGGAAGTCGGAATTGACCATCTGACCTGCAGGTTGGCAAATGTGTCCACTACCAGGGCGGACGTGGCTAATATATCCTCCAATCTGGTAATGCCCTTATCTGCCCAACTTTTCCAGTACACAGCTTTTTTATCTATACACAAATTCCCATTTCCCCATAACGGAGTTAATTTAACAGGTGCCAAATCCACCTTCAACTTCCTCCTTACCTTCTCCCAACATTGCAAAGCAGCCCCTATTGTGGGATGCTTTTTTAAAATTGTTGGAGGTTTATAAATAGATAAGCAATGACAAAGACTTTTTGACTTACAGCCTGCTCTATGTCCACCACTGTGGTTGAGGGAGGAATCTAATCCTAACCAGCGTATGGATTGTGCTAGGTGGAATGACCACTTATACGCTGTAAACCAGGGCAGACACCACCCCCCTACCTTCCAGTGTGCACGCAGTTTATTCCTACTGTACCTGGGAGTTTTCCCTTCCCATAGAAAATTCCCTATTGCCTTATCTATCTTCTGAATCCAGCCCTGTGGCAAATCAAGAGGGATATGTGCCAGGAAATAAAAAATTTGGGGGGCCAAGATCATCTTAATTGCAGCTATTTTGCCTGCTAAGGTTAAATGGAGTTTGGTCCATCTGGACATATCCTCTTGCATTTCCACCAATAGAGGGTGAAGATTATATTCCCATAATTTCGAGAGGTCAGCAGAAAAACTAATACCTAAATACATGATATTTCCCTTAGCCCATTTCAAGCCCGTGTCCCCTAATACTGAGGGGAGACACCTGGAGTTGAGAGGAAGAACTTCGGTTTTAGTAGCATTTATTCGAAGTCCAGAAATTTCCTTAAAATGGCTCAGGGTTGCAAGTATAGAAGATAACGCCTCACCTGTATCTGCCACTAGGACCAGAAGGTCATCAGCATATAACAGAGTGGTGTACTCTGTGTTTCCAGCCGTTATCCCTTTTATAGACTGACTGCCCCGAAGACACACCGCTAATGGCTCAACAGCTAACACAAATAGAAGGGAGAGGGCACCCTTGCCTGGTGCCACAGACCACAACTGAAAAGGTGAGGATAGAGTAGAATTGGTCAGCAATCTGGCCGTTGGGGAAATATACAAGGCTTTTACCCAGGATTGAAGCGAGGGCCTATTCCCAGCTTACCAGTACCTCCTGGAGATAATCCCATTCAGGAATCAAAAGCCTTTTTGAAATCTATAGCTATTGCAGCCGCTGGAGTGTGTAGTTGAGATGCAATATGGGCTAAGTTGATTAGGGTTCTAAGATGATCTGCACTGTACCTACCGGGGACAAACCCCACTTGAGAAGGATGTATTAACTGTGGTAACAAAGACCCCAATCTTAGTGCTAATGCTTTGGTAAATATCTTGTTATCCACATTTAGAAGTGAAATCAGCCTGTAGCTACCCGGGGAGGTGGGATCTTTCCCTTTTTTGGGCAATACAGTTATGACCGCCTCACGTAGCGTGGGCAGAAGCATCCCTTGCACCTCTATTTCAACATATACTTGTTGAAGTATAGGAGTAAAAACATCTGCTAATGCCTGCCAGAATTCCACTGAATAACCATCCCCCCCCGGGGCTTTCCCTGATTTGAGAGAAAATAAGGCCTTGTTTATCTCTTCTATAGTTAACGGGGCGTCCAATAATTCGGCTTGCTGTGAAGTTACTGAGGGGAGTTCCACTGTTTGCAAAAAATCCCAAATTACTTGGGAATCCCCTTGTCTGGATGAAGAATACAGAGCTTTATAATATTCTGTCATAACTGCATTTAACTCCCCACTGTTAGTACACATCCATCCTGCAGCATCTCTCAGCCCAGCTATATACTGATCCATTTGCTGTTTCCTTAGCCTATATGCTAATACCTTCCCCCCTTTCTGTCCCCCTTCCCAATATTTATGCTTCAACCTCAATATTGATAATTCCGCTCTCCTTAATAAAAGAGAATTTATCTCCATTTCAAGGCCTACTATCTTCCTTCGCAGAGAGTCATGCCTTGCTTTCCCTTTTTGCTCCTTATGCTGTCTCTGTACTTTTTTTAGCTGTCCTTCCAAATACTTTAATTTTGTTTCCTATCTCTCTTCTTGCCCCTGCATAAGCAATAATCTTACCTCTCATGGTGGCTTTAAAAGCCTCCCACCTAACCCCAGCTGTGGTGTCCTGTGCCGGATTTTCCACAAAGAATCTCTGGGCCTCCTCCTTAGCCCATTCTAGGAACTTTACATCCTTTACTAACAAGGGGTCTAACCTCCAAGAAGTAGATACAGGGGAACAGGGGCCCCATGTTACAGACAAATACACCGGGGCATGGTCCGAAATTATAATGGGAAATATATTAGACTCCCTAACTGCCTGCGTAATCTGTGGGGATGTTAAAAATAAATCAATATGGCTATATGAATTGTGTACCAGTGAATAAAATGAATAATCTTTCCCCCTTGGATTCAGTGTCCGCCAAATATCTGTCAATCCCTGGTCACCCATCCAGTTTACCAGAGCTCTTCTACCCCTCCCATGTGCTGCGTTATCTTTTTTTGGAGTTTTATCCATCATAGAGTCTGGCACTAAATTGAAATCACCTCCAAAAATAATGGGCATATTATTTTTATTCATGTCTAGAAGCACCTGGGATGTTTGGTGGAAAAAGGCTGCATCATCCTCATTTGGCCCATAAATATTCCCCAGTACTATAAGCCCGGTGGGAGTCTGAAACGTACCCATCACCCATCTGCCCTGCTGGTCCACCCTAAAGGTGGTAAGAGCCCAGTGCAGTTGTTTATGTACTAAGATAGCTACTCCACGCTTTTCTGTAGTAGCTGAAGCATGAATCTCTATACCTACCCAATCCCTTTTCAGTAATCCATGACCCTTCCCATCCAGTTTAGTCTCCTGAAGGAAAACCACTTGGGCTTTAATCTTTTTCAAGTATGACATTATCTTCTTCCTCTTCTCCGGCGTGTTCATGCCCCTCACATTCCAAGTGATACAAGTCAGTTCAGCCATATTCATACCCTTTAACAAGCCATAAAATATAAAACGCCAGGTTAGAACCGCCGGTGAGGATGGAAGATTGCCACTTTGCCACACACCAGTACCCGTAGCCCTGGCAGGGATACTTTTAAGCCAGCAAACGCTGCCTCTGGTTCTTTGTAGGTAGCCCAGGAACCAGACACCTGTACCTGTAGCCTGGCTGGGTATCCCATATGAAATTTAAGACCAGCAGCGATGATTTTTAAGACAATAGGATGAAATGCCACATGTTTCAAATGGACTGAGTCTGGAATATCTTGCTCTATTCTAAACTTAGCTTGCTCCCAACGAACTTCTTGGCATTCTCTTACTTTGTACAGAAAATGTTGTTGCTCTAAGAAATTTAAGAAGCAACAAATTATAGGTCGGGGCATTGCTCCAGGAGGGGCTTTGGTCTTAATGACCTGTGGGCTCTCTCTATAATGTATTTGGCCCCAAATAGGGAAGGACCAGCAATCTTCTTCACCAGCTTCAGGGTAAAAGCAATGGTATTCTGGCCCTCCTCTCCCTCTGGTAACCCGAGAATCACAACATTATTTCTCCGGCTGTGACCTTTGAGGTCTTCAAGCTTAACCTCAAATCTGGACAATTTCTGGTGCATTGCTGCCATCTCAGGCTTGAACCTCTCCACTTGATTCTCTAATGAGAAGATCCTAGTCATGTTGTCTGAGTTAGCGAGAGTGATCTCCTCTATTTTTCTCGTGAGCGACTTCATTTCTGATGCCATCTCCTTAATCTCCTCTTTGAAAGGTTTAAATTCCTCCAGAAATTTAGACAACATGAGCAGCTCCTGATCCGCCCCTGTATTCAAAGCATCTCCCTTTTCTGCTCCACTCGAGGCCCGGGATTTTATTGGGGTCTTTTCTGGTGTAACTGGCGGGGTGTGTTTCTGCTGCTGCTTTTTCATGTAAACGTCCATTCTCTTTTAAAATCACCCTACAAGGGCACAAAGTAGTAGGGAACTGAAATAGCACAAAATAAAAGGTTTAGAGATCAAGGAAATATACCAGAAAAGAATTAAAAGAGACGGGAGGCTGGAGCTGTACTGAGGAGCCACTATCCGATAGCTTGCATCACGTGGTCCTCCTTAATGTCTGTTTTTCTTTCAATTAAATATTCTAATAAAGGGAGTATGTATATAGTAGGATGTGCCACATGTTTCATGCTTAAGTGTCCAACCTGTCATTTGTGACTGAACTACAGGATTCATGAGACATCCACAGTGAACAAAGACCGTGTTTGAGTATGTTACTTGGAAACTGTAACAGAAAAAAAAAACAATGGTATCGCATTATATTTATAACGATGTATTAGAAACAGGTATCATACACAGATGTGCATCAGTTATACACTTCTCAACTTGGTTTAGCTGAAAATAAACAATAATTGTCCATAGCAGTTGTGGGTTTAAATAACATATACAATACTGACGTAGTATTATTTTTGAATTGCTTCATAAGTAAATGTTGTTGTCACTACAGTGTGAGAATATATTAGTACACATTTGAATTGTATTTGTGTGTTATGCAATCGTATGAATGACTAATACAGCCACTAACTACAATATATATCTAACCTAGATTTTGTATAGTCTATGAACACAGTTGTTACATATTGCTATACTGGTCACTCATGTGATACATACTGATGTCACCAGATACAAAATGCACAAAAAAAATTAATGTTATGCAGATAGTGATTTGAGACAAAAAAAAATAGTTTTATTTCTTTATGAAGTCTGGTGATATGACCCATGTATATGTCGCAGATCATGATTTTCAAACTGTTGTGTTGTTGTTATATATTAACAGAATCTGTGAACTTGTCAATGGCCAGTATTCTATGTGCATGGTGACACTGCCGTACTAGCAGGGAATGGGGTGGACATCACTAAATGGGTGTATGGACATGTACGGTAATGTACACACACATACTGTTAAGATCACAGAATGGCGTAGAATAATGATGTGTTCACAAGTTGTAGGAATTATCTGTGACATTGTTGATACTGATCATGTAAGTCACTGTCTCACTGTACAAATGAGAAGAGTTGCTGTGTGCATGCCACTGTTGAATACTAACGTAACATGATCTAAACACAGAAGTGTCATTGAAAACAGGGATGTGTTTACATGTTTCAGTAGCACAATGTCACAGTATTAAAAAATCATTTTATTACTAAAAGTAGATGTGTACCTAAATATTTAGTGGTATGTGTAATCATTTTTTTACTTGTTTGTTTAATAGAGCCCGGGGAAGCTAAGGTTGAGAGACCAGTGGCGGTGAAGCAGGAGCCAGACACCAGCTCTCCACGTAAGTACCATCACAACAGATATTTATACAAAACATAGTGTCCCAGTATAGTGCACCAACAAGGTATGTTATGATGACTGAGTGTTTGCTAGGTGGTTGTGAAATAACTGACAACATACAGTGGACCTGTTCAGCATTTTTTCTATAACTTTAAGATGACATGCGAAGGTGTAATAGCACTACATTGTTCAGAGGTGCAAATGAATCACACAACTCTGTTCACCAGAATGGTGCGAGTTTCATGTTCATTTGCTTCTGTTGTGGACAATGTGTGTGTAGTACTATTTTCACAGAGTCAGTAATTGTGCATCACGTGTACAAGTTCCCATACATGGATGTTATGCCACTGAGAGGAGTGAAGGTGTGGTGGGAATGAACATGTTGCTGTTTGGTGGTTGGGAGAGAAGCGGTGCAGAACATCTTAACAAAGGATTTTTACTTTTATAAATTATTGCAGGGATTCGAGCAATAGGCCTGAAAGTGTGGTAGTGGTACACCAGGGGTATAGGAAGCATAATTACAATAGTTATACACACAGCCAGCATAGGTGGAGGATGAAGGTACAGCTGTAGCTTGCCAGGTCAGTTACAGCTGTCAGCTGTCATGCTGGACGGTGTGATGTGGTACCCAAGCTGTGAGTCACAGCTGTTTAACATTTAAATAAGTAAAATTGACTCATTCAAGTACAAGCAGTACTTCTGAGTGTATAGTAACATAGTGAGAGTGCATCAAAATAGGTGTAACGGTCTATCATGTCTCCTCATTTGGACAGCCACTGCCTTAGTAGCTGACCCTACTGCCTCCCCCTGAGGTTCTCTGGTTGCTCCCTTCCCAGTTCCAGATGTTGTGAATGCATTGCATTTTTAGTCTGGAGCCATTACCTTTATAACTGTCTCACATCCTCTTGAACTCCTGTACCATCTCTGCCTACATTAGGCCCCTGGGCACCGCATTACATGGATCTACCACCCTCCTAGTGAAGTGCACCTCCTACTTTCCCCCAGAATTTTTCCTCCTCTGCCTTGCAGCCACGTACTGTTGTTGCCCCCTGCTTCTTACTTCTAAGCATCCTAACTGCTGCTGTCCTGTTTACAACCTTCATGTACCTGAAGAACTCTATCATGTCTCCCCGGTACCTTGTCTCTGCCAATGTGTAGTTATTTAGCTGTTCGCTCCTCTACACATAGGTCCTGTTTCCCAAGTCCTACTTTACTTTTGCTGCCCTCCTCTGCACACTGCCCAGGAGTTTAATGTCTCTCTTTAAGTGTGGCACCCGCAACTGCATACAGTGCTTGAAATGCAGTCTAACCACCCACTTATACAGACGTACTATCACTTCACTCCTTCTGGACACAATCCCACTAGTGATGCATACTGTAGTCCTTAGCTACTGCCCTCCAACAAGTCTCCAACTTGTTTATCATGACATCCAACAACAGCCCCAAATCCCTGTTAGCGGCCAAAACTTGTAACATTTCAACCCCCCCCCCATGGACACTTGGTATGGGTTTCTGTGTTCCAGGTGCAGTACCTTCCACTTCAGTGTATTGAACCTCATCATTCACTGTCTAGAACATCTTTCGAGAGCCTACAGTGCAGCCTGCAGCCCAACTGCCCCTTTTCACATTCCACCAAAGTCCCAGTTTTCAGTCAGCTGCAAACAGACTCATCTTACTCCTGATACCTACCCTTATGTCCGACAACGTAGGTGGTGAACAATAGGGGCTCAAGTACTGACCCCTTTGGGAACCTACTACTGACCGTCTTGGAAATTAGACTATCCCACCAATTATGAAGATCTGGGTTTGGTTCTGGAGACAATTTGCTATCAATCTGATGTGTGCCTACATCATATGCTGCACATTGGGTTTGTATGTTACATGCCATGATAATGAGCATGCTAATTGTGTTTCATTATCTACTGTTCTGTTTAGATAGAACGGTAATCAAGCGTGCCCTATGACACAGTTAAATTGTGCACTAGCATGTATTACTGTGTTCCTCATGGTGTAACAGTTATGTTTCTTGTCCAGCACTTTTGAACATATATCCTACTGTTTATTTACATGCTTTGACAACAAAATGTTAGATTAAGTGCTTGGTAAAGTCAGTCAGCTCCTGCTTACTAAATCTGTAAGATGGTTTCAAGTATTAGAAGAGCATTGTGGAACCCAAACTAAAAAATTAGCTGTAAACATTCTTACTGGTCATGGACATCTATCACAAACACTACTGTCAAATTGATTATGTAGTGAGGAAGGCTTAAGAGTGTTATAGAGGTGTTTAATTAAAATAGAAATTAGAAACTTTCACTAATTGTGTTGATGGCCAGTTAATCATGGTTTAGGACATTTTGCTATTTGATAACACTCTTTACTACACTACAGGCATGCAGATCACCAGAATAACATACAAATGACATTTTCTTAATGGCTTACTGCTTAATCAATGCTATGTCGATAATACAATATTTATATATATGGAAATATGTGCAGAGGGTGAATAACAACTTGACATATGTGTGTCTTTTGAGGCACTCATCACAATGATGATGATGATGTACACATTTAAATATGTTACCATACTGTTGGTGTGCAGGCACTCGAATATTCTCTTGCAGGCGTGGAAAATCAATATAACCACAGATGCTAAAGTATAGTTGTTCACACACTATGAAGATGTTGTATTAGTGTATGACAATGTACTGTTTATTATGCCAAACCATTTAGACACTGAGTATTGCTGTATGGTAAGCTAAATAACAGAATAGTATAGAAAATGCAGTGTTGTTATTACTTTTCAAATGTTTCAGCACACACCATAATATACTATGGAAGTATTATCACTGAATAGAAAAGACAAGAATCTATATTTGTATCACAGTTCTAAATAGTGTTAGTTGTGGCAACAAAATGTATAACTATTTAAGCAATAAGGCATAACCAGAGGTTATGTAATGGTCTGTTAATCACCTCCTGGGGGTTTAATGTGGTGCAAGGCATAGCCTAGTGTTACGTGCTCCCAGAGGATGAGTAGTTGACCATTTAACATAACACCTGGGAGTGCTTTATTGCTATTATAATAACTGTTTCTACATAGTGTGACACCTTGTTCAGCATATGATTAGGCTGTACATGTGTGTTACTCAAAGATTTACATAGGGCTTATAGAATGTTCACAGCCAATCAGAAAGCTCAATTTCTTAGACGCTTTTCAGAATACTTTATTAGATACATATTGTAAGGTGAAACACAGAAAGGACATCACTGTTTTGAGGCTGATGTACTGATTAATGTTTTTTGATTCTTTGTAGGGCCCCGCCGTGTGAAATGCTGTACTGGCCACTGCTGCTGTTACCAGAGGCTTGAGCGCAAGGTTGGCGGTCTTAAGAAAGATAATGTTGCACTCCTTGAAGAACAGCAGAGAATGCTGTCCTTCATGGAAGCGCAACAGCGGACCGTCAACCTAGTGCTTGAGCATGTGGTGACAGCGGCCACTGACACCGTGGCCAGTACCAGCACTTCACCTCCACCACCACCACCTGTCCCATCCAGCTTCCCCAGGTGAAGTGACCACTCTCCAACACAGTCCAGTATCTCCTCCGCAGGGCACAACAGCTTC
The DNA here is from genome assembly GCA_016271365.2 of Neoceratodus forsteri. Lineage (NCBI taxonomy): Eukaryota > Metazoa > Chordata > Ceratodontiformes > Ceratodontidae > Neoceratodus > Neoceratodus forsteri. The sequence goes on along the minus strand of CM057454.1, from coordinate 691,904,518 downwards.
CACTTCCATTGTGCCTCCACATTGCATCCATTTTCCAGCTTGGACTACCTCAAGCAGCAGCACACCTCCCACAAGCAGTGGCTGCAACAACTAACAATAAAAACAGTTTTAGAACTATACTTTTTTTTGTATATAGAATAAAAGACAAAAGACAAAAATTATCTATTTTTTATGTATAATATTTTTAAAAAACATCAAAATAGTTCTATTTTTCTTTGTCTTCATTTTACATGTGAAAGTTGTTTCTTTTCATAATTTATTTTCTAAAGAATAAGACATTTAATTTGAGTTTTTACAGAGGTATTTTTTTACTTTTATAAAAAAAATATTTTGTTAAAAACACTTTTTGCTTGTGTAATTATTCAATTGTGGGATATGTTTATCATTAATATTTGTTACAAGGGTTAGTGAACTGTGGTTTTATCATAACCTCAAACATTCTAGCAGATTGATGTGGGATTAAAATCTACACAGATATGTAGGCTATTATATTCCTAAAAAGGTGCCACACTATTTTAAATAAGTTTCATAATTGTGGCCATAAGGGTCTTGCAGGGATTATGTCAATGGACAGTTAACCAGCCTGTGAGTGTATCTGTTAGGCTGTACACGTTGAGTCATTCTACGCCAGCAGCAGGTGATTAACAGACCATAAGTACAACTGCTGGGCATTTTTATTGGCTATATATTATATAAGAAACCATTCGTCTTACCTACTTCGGCAAAAAAGATTTATATAGAAAAATTCAAGCTTTAAACAGATAGTACATTTGAATTCTTGTAATGTTATGACGTTGAAGTGTTATGACACCATTCTTGTACGTACATAACTAAGTATAAGTTCTGTCAAGTTTTTTTTGCCTAGAACAGAGACAGAAGAGAAAGATTTAAAATATGATTATTTAAGAGGTTGTTAACAAACAGAGTACTACATTCTTTATGTGTCAGAAAACTAGGTACATTGACTGCAAAAAGATAATGAGTAAAACACTGTAACATTATAACTTAGTATTGACATAACACTGGTAAGTGAAAGTACATATATATATATATATATATATATATATATATATATATATATATATATATAAAGCAATATGGTTGAGACGGATGTTGTCTTAGTCTTCATGACAGAAAACACTATTAGATGGCTTACTCTATTATTCATTTTGGTGCATTTCGCTATGTATGTGCAGTAGTGACACAGCAAAAAATCATATAGTATTGGAACTAATCATTCTTATAAAGACAGGATATTCATGGCAAAAAACTCCGTTTAATGCATAAGTTAGGGTTGTTCCACAGCGACAAAAGTGAGGAAATTCGGTGTTAGGGTTGAAAACCCTAACTCCAAATTCACCCCCCAACACCACACACACACACATGCAAGTAGGGAGGAGGACCAAGCCAACATGACCAATGACAGACAACCAGCAGCAGGTGACAGAAATGAAAAACAATTGTCTAAATGTACTACGAGACATCCCCACCCACCTGACCAGGTACTGCATGCTCAGTGGAGATCAACAGTAAAACTGAGGCCATGTATACCAAACATACACACCCCTGATTGCAGGTGCACACAACGTACCACACTTAGTAGTTGCACCAGTTACCCCAGCATCTTGTTGGCTTTAGCTGCTGCCTTCCTGCACTGAGCTGAGTTGTAGAGTCCAGACAAACTTAAAAAAGTAAAATAAAACTCAAATGTTTTTGACAGCATACCAAAATATAAATTACCCCTGTCATCAGACTGCTGAATTCACAGATTTTGAACACTTCTTTTCTCAGCTGGGTTTCTGTGTTTAAGTAATTCATTTTCTCAGTGTCTTTCTGTAGCAGTTTTAATGATTTTCAGTGTTATTGAATCTTCTGTTTGATACCACTCAATTTTTTTGCACAACCCTTAACTTTTGTGTGCAACCCTGTTTGTTTACTGAATCTTATATTTCAGGTCCGTGTTTAAATCTGCTATTTTGTCAGTATCTTTCTGTAGCAGTTTTATTTATTTTCAGTGCTGTCACATCCTCTGATACCACTACTGTACATTTTTGGGTGCAACCCTGTCCTTCGAATCTTCTGTCTCCTTGTTTGCTTACTGAATATTCTGTTTCAAATCCAAAGTAAACCATTTTGTCAGTGTCTTTCTGTAGCTGCTTTAGTTATTTTCAGCATTGTCAAATGTTTAGTTTGATACCACTATATTTTTGCATGCAGCCCCATTCATGGAATCTTCTCTCTCACATCACTTAGTCACAAATTTCACTAATCACACCATTAAATCTTTGGATGCAACCCTGTTTGTTTACTGAATCTTCTGTTTCACAACCCTGATTAAGTAAGCCATTGTGTCAGTTTCTTTCTATAGCAGGTTTAGACTTGGACTGCCTTCTTTTGTGCAAGAAGTCTCTCACACATTTAAAACATTGAGCTCCATCTTGTCATAAAGATCTTGTTTTAGTTGCTGTATTATCAAGCCATTTTTTCTGGAGGTCAGCCAAGATACCATGTGATTTTACAAAGTGAATAAAAAGGGCCACATATTTTTTTCACAGCATCCACTAATGTTACTATACTTTTGCCACTAGACAGGAAAGCTCATATTAACAGATTTAATGAGTGTGCAAACAAAGGACAGAATGTGAGTAAAACCACCACATTTTAAAGCACTAACAATATTGGCACCATTGTCTGAAACCACAAATCCAGTATTGAGTCATAGGGGCTCTAACCACTCAGAAATTTTGTCATGCAACTCCTCAAAAATATCAGCAATGTGATTCTTACCAAACATGCTAACACTAAGAGCTGCCATTCTTCATCTTCCTTCCTATACACTGTTGCTTTTGGTGGTGTTTGAAGATGATTGTGACAACCAATGTGCTGTGATGCATGTATAATCAGTGGTTTGAGAACTCATCCACATGTCTGGTCAGGAACATAGCACCACATTCTCTCTCTTTAAGAGCCAATTTTATTTTACTTTGCATACATTCATAGCCATAGACTTTGGAACAGTTACATCTACAAAATATTCATGATTTGGTATGGTGTAAGTTATGTGGAGAAAAATATTTTAGAAGGACTCTAAAACCTTCATTTTCCACTACAGAAATGGTTGCAGGTTCTTAGCAATACATTCAGCTATTAACCGATTAATTTTTAATGGTACTCAATTGATGTGATCTACTATGGGCATAAATTCAGCTATTAATTGTTTGATTTAATATTACTTGATGTGAACCACTGTAGGCAGATTTTTGTTCAAACATTGCAGTAATGGTGTGCTATTTAGTTTGTGTAGGGGGGAAAAAACCATCGGATTGCAATGGGGAAGCTGTAATTTGTCCAAATACTTTTGTTAGTGAAGTCAAACATGTTTTTCTTTTTCTGCGCTGTCTCTCAGTCTGTTTACCATCACTGTTGTCTGTAGGAGTATTTTCATCACAGATATTTTCCCTTGCTCAGGACTGCTGCACAGCTGAATGGTTGGATGTGCTCTTCCCAAATGCTTTTTTGGTGATGTTTTCCCAAACTGACCCCTTACTTTGTCCCTGCTAACTTCCAGATGACAAAAAGTGCAGACAGCAAAACATTTATTTTGGGGACTTACATAAAAATAGCTCCACACGACTGAGGTGGAACATTTTGTCATCCTGCCAGGAATGGCAGCAATTTTGGTGGCTGGTATTTTTGAACCTGATTCATGCACACTGTGGCCGTCTCTGGAAGAGCTGCTATGATTGCTATTGATTTTTTTTTTCACCACTGGCTATGGCTAGTGGTGGTGCTTGCTGTATGAGTTTTTGTTTTTCCTTATTGGGTTCAGGAACCCAGGTGGCACCCTCTGCCTCACAGGTATCACATTCTAATTTATCACAATTGGAAGAGCATAATTGTGATACATCATGATCATGATCATGATCTTGTTCTTGTAGATTTACAACATCTTCATCAGAGGCACAGCTTTCTGATAAAGGAGCTGAATATGCACAAGTGGCATATCATGGAGCGCCATGTCTAGGGGAATTAGACAGAACCTTTTCCTTAATCATTGCCATTCTAGGTCTAACTGTTTTAGTTACCTGTTTTTGTGTTTTATCTGATTTTTCTGGCAATGCCAATAGTGCTGCATAACTTAGTTCAGGGAATTCACCAACATTCTTTTCTTTTCCTGATTGTATTGCTTCATTTTCATGACTTGTATTAATTATATCTGCAGCAGTGAATTGCCTTGTTTTATTTTTCTAAGTTTCTTTTCGGGAAATATTTTTATTGTTATGTGTCTCAATACTGCTGGTGTTGACCACATGTTCCATAACAAATCCTGATTCTGAATCCATCTTTGGTGTCCAACTTAATTACTTAAGTAGTACTATTAGTTTGGATGAAGAGATGGGCATCAGAGAGTCTGAGATGTGACACCTTCTGTCAAAATATTTGAGGCACTATGACCTAGTAGTCAATCAGTCACAAGGATGGGCAGCACAGGGTCTAAGATGTGACACCCTTCTTCAGAATGTAGTACAGTAGGATAACATGATGCAGGCTACCCAGTGAGAGCTCTTTTAATTCACTCCAGCCACCTGCTCATTTTTTCAATCAATTTTCTGGGCTAAACTGCACATTGAAAATCCAAACTTTGCTCAGAAGACGTCTAAAGAGTTTGTTACTCACCTACGATCGGGAACTTTCTCATGGAGTTTGAAATGAGAAAATCCCTGCCAAAACATATGCCTCCAGCAATGCCTGAGAAAGGCCCCAAAAATCCAAGGGCCTGTAGTGCTGCTGACTCCATTGGGATAACTCTCAGCTCACCGGAATTGGAGCTACTTACCCTGTCAGGAATTGTAGCCAAATTTAGACCTTTCAAAGAAGAGCTGCATTCCCTTGCATCTGAGATTAAATCAATCTTTTCTGCTATGGAAGACATATCTCATTGTACCTCTGACACTGAAGCAAGGGCCATATCCCTCGAAAACTATCTAGACAAGATAGACCCAGAGCTTGTTGGCACCAAACAAAAGTAAGCTGAAATGGAGCTTAAAATTGAAGACCTCAAGGGAAGGAGCCACAGGAACAATGCAGTGCTTATAGGTCTGCCTGAACTGGAGGAAGGGCAAGATCCTATATTACTTATACAATAGTTTGTTGAGAAAGTGGCTGGCCCTTTACCATTTGGGTCCAAATACATGATCAAGAGAGCTCACAGAGCTCTCATATAGCCCCTCCATCTGGATCCCCTCCGAGACCAATTATTTTTTGCTTCCTCAACTATTTGGAGTGCCAGCACTTTCTCTCTAAAGTTAGAGAGATAAAAGAGGTTTGCTGGGAAGGGATCAGGGTTCAAATAGCCCAGGACCTGCCAGCTACTATCCAGCAATGTCATATGGCTTTTCACCCCCTCATAGTCAAGCTGATTGCCGCCAGCATTAGTTTCTGCATGAACTCTCCCGCTAAATTACAGATACTACTATCCAGTACATGGCACTCTTACGAAGACCCCGAAGTGGCCCGTATGCTGCCTTACCTGAACTCTTTCGGGATTCCTGATTTGTTTTGAGGAGGTTCATTTCTTCCCCTCTCGTAGCGTAGAGGAGCAGAGTTTGCAGCTAAATTGAATTGCCTACGTGAGAGCCTGCAGCAAGAAACCTGCCTCCACACTTTGGAACTGGTAGATTTCAATGCATCTGGCTTGGAGCTGCTTGCTCGCCTATGTGACTTCTACAAAAGGGTCTCATTAAATGAGGTCCATTTGAGGACTATACCAGCATCTAAAACACTACCAGCCCACATTCTGCTAACTTAAAAAGACTTCCTGGTGGACTTCCCGGCTAACTTTGTTCATACCTAACAAAGCTCAAACTGTTGGCACTTGTAAGATCCACGATATGGCTTTAAAACTTTTGTGTAGTCTCATATTTTCATTCCTACAGTAGAGATTGTTGCATTTTAAAATCGCTAGAGGGTGCTCGTTCCTTATTTTTCTGAGGTGAGCTGATTCTTAGTTACAGCAATAGAAATTGTATTACATGTTCACTCATGCTTTAGATGTACACTTGTTAAGAGTTTTAAATGTTACACTTTTATAAGCTAGTGTTTAATAAATAGATTTATTGGTTTAAACCATTTCCCTGAAGATTTACATGAGGTTAAATATAACAGGGATTCTTTGGGGGTTAGAATATGTTAAAGATTGCAGTTTCTGATTAATATCATTTTGCAGTTTAGTTTTAAAGTGTTACTTAGAAGGTTTGCTTATACAAAACCTCATCAGGGATAAGAATTAAGGATTGTTAAGATGTTAATTATTCAGGGTTCCTGGGACTTTTATCAAGTTTCAGGTTTTATATTCGCCTGGTTTGGGGTTTGTTAGTCTTGTTATTGGGCCTAGGCTTAAGAGAATAGGATCTGGAATCATTTGGGGGTGGTTGGAGGGAGGAAGCTGTAGAAAAGGTGATCTGCAGAATGCAGTCTGTAATAATTAGGGGGTGTGGGGGGAAGGGTTGATGTGTTCTGACAGATTTCAATGCTCGCTTTCCATTTGTTCAGGCTTAGGGGTGTGTCAGAGTATGGTCTGGGACTATGGGTGGGTGGGAGGGTTGTGGCACAACACTTATTACTGGAGGATAGTAGGGTTAATGACTCCAGTTATATCTTTGGACCTCCTGGCAATCTTATTTTTGGTATAAAATACGGCTAACTCTGTTAAATTTGCATCTTGGAATGTCAAGGGAGTCAGACAAAAATTTAAACAATTCAAAATTCTGAAGCATCTCTCTTTACTGTCAGTTGATGTTACATTTTTGCAAGAATCTCACTTATTGGAATCTGAAGCCCTTCGGATGAGGAGGCTGCAGGTTGACCAGGAATTTTCAGCAGAAGGCACATCCCAAAGCACTGGGGTCATGGTTCTTATAACTAGAAAGACCCCATTTTCACATATCCAAAAAATCAAAGACCCAAAAGATAGATTTATTTTAATACATGGCATTTTATATACCATTGAGATCTTATTGGGCAGCATATATGGGCCAAATGTAGATTCACCAGGGTTCTTTGTGCAGTTAGTTAACACTCACTCCCCATACCTTTCTTTACCAATAATACTGGGAGGTGATATGAATCTAGTATTTAACTCCTCGTTGGATCATTCTGGGGGATCTCATAAAGGGCTTTCTCCAGCCCAGCGAGCCTTTTGTGAGCTTATGGATCAATGCGGTTTATGTGATATATGGCGCGTACCTAATCCCAGGGAAAGAGGGTATACCTTTATTTCTCCAGTTCATAAATCTGTTTCCCGCATCGATTATATTCTTTTATCTCAAACATTTTTGCCGGGCATTTTAGTTTCAGTGATCAAACCTGGCCCCCCCTTCTGATCACGTTTTAGTTGTCTGTCAACTCTCTTTCTCCCCTCTCTCTCTACGAGAACAGTGCAATGGAAAATTAATAATCAAGTTTTGAAGGACCCTGAGTTGACAGCTACACTTTCTACACATATTGAGCAGTTTATTGAAGTCAATCTCAACTCCACGTCTAGACCAGATCTAGAATGGTGTGCTTTTAAGGCCTATATGAGAGGGATATTAATAAGTATGTGTGCTCAAAGAAATAAAATATGGGGAAAAAACTTATCTAATCTCTTATCACAAATTTGAGCAATAGAGGCTACCTTGAACCCCCAGTCCTCAGATACCATTAGAAAGGAGGTAGCCAAATTGAGAGACACCTATTCAGAACTATTAAGAGAAAGAGCAGAATTTGCAATTCTGTGGACTAAAGCATCCTACTCAGACCAGGGTGAAAAGGCAGGGTGCCTTTTAGCACTCAGGATTAAACAGCTAGAGTCATCCAAATACATTGCATCCATTTAATCTCTAACAGATGGATCCTTTAAAACATCCCCCTCAGACATTGTATCTGAATTCCATGAATATTATAGTAATTTATACAGCCTCATGAAGGACCCACCTTCCAATCAAATTTTAGATGAATATCTGGCTACTATCAATCTCTCTTCTCTCTCAGCAGATCAACAAACTGCTCTAATAACTCCTATTTTCTCCGTGGAATTGGTCAGAATTATCCAAGACCTTCCTTCTGATAAATCTCTGGGCCTAGATGGATTTTCTGCTAACTTCTTTAAAAAATGTTATAAATAACGTCTTCACCTATTTTTGCCCCTATTCCAATATATTTTGTCAGGAGCTTCAGTCGACTCCTTTTTATTTGAAGTCTTAATTGTTTTACTGCCTAAACTTGATAGAAACCCAGAATTGGTCTCTAGTTATCGTCCCATATCATTACTGAATCAAGATATCAAAATTTTAACCAAGTTGATGGCTGATCACATTGACATTTTATTGCCTGACCTTATTGGTCCAGAGCAAGTAGGCTTAATGAAGGGCCACTCCTCGGTCGACCATCTTCAAACTTTGTCGCATGGCCTCTTGGCATCCAGAGATGCTACCGCTCCTGCAGTACTGGTTTCTTTGGATGCCAAGAAGGCTTTTGATAGAGTGGACTGGAACTTTTTGTTCTGAACTCTGCATGCCTACAAATTCCATTTAAAATGCCAGTCATGGATACAAGTGCTATACCGTTCCCCAGTAGATCGCGTAACAGCCAATGAAGCAGTATCAAGCCTTTTCCCTTTATTATCCAGTACTAGACACGGTTGCCTGCTATCCCCACTGCTTTTTAATTTATACCTGGAACCCCTTATTCGTCTTTTGAAATTGTGTGACAGGATTCAGGGAATATCCATTTTAGGTCACAAAATTAAGGTTTCTTCCTATGCGGATGACCTTCTCTTACAAATATAACATCATACTGCCTCAATCTCTCCCATGTTATCCCTCATTGAAAAATATAGTCAATTGTCCAATTACAAGCTAAATCTGGAAAAAATCACAGTATTTCCCCTTAATCATAAGGTTCATAAAAAGTCCATTACTGATCTGGGGCTCTCCTGGAAACAGGACTCTTCAAGGTATTTGGGCATAGTGTTGTCAAGGAGCCCTAGACTTTTGCAAGAAATTGAATCTGGATTCTCTAGTGAAAATCATCACTATGGATCTTGATAGATGGTCCAAGCTTCCAATCTCTCTTTGGGGCAAAATCAACCTAATCAAGATGAATGTTTTCCCTCAACTCTTTTACCCTCTCCATTTACTTAATATATGGTTACCCCTGTCATGGTTCTGCAATATGCATAGTCTCATCACCTAATTTATTTGGTCTAATAAACAACCATGCTTAGCATATTATAAATTAGCTGCTCCCAAGGTTAAAGGAGGGTTATGCCTCCCTCACTTAGCTTTCTATCACTGGGCCTGCCATGCCACTAAATATCTTCAATGGATGTTTCCCCCCTGATGATACACCCTCTTCTCTTGCGATACCTTATTGGCTCAGAATTGAAATTGCTCATATTCAAGCTCGTGGTATATCCCCGATTAACCTCCTATACACTAAAGTTAATGCTCTTCCTTCTAGTCTAAAATGTTCCCCCATAGCAATCTCAGTCAGGATTCATGCACAATTGTGTTCTTTCCTTAAATATAAACATATACTGGACACAGCACAATCTATATGGGGCAATCCCAAGTTCAGAATAGATAATAAAATGCTCAATGCCCATTGGTTGCCCCATTTGGGTGATGGATCCCTTTCTTTTTTTGAGTCAGATGATGGTACCTGGCTTTCCACCACAGATACTATAACTAAGTTTAATATCCATACCCAGAATGCTTTCAAGATTTTTCAATTAAGATATCTAATTTTACAGGTATTTGGCTTAGCTCCTTTACAACCAGTTAAGTTATTTTTCTTTAAGGATCTGAAGCCATGGATTGGAACCCAACAAGCTGTTTCCAAGATCTATGGTATCTTGTATAATTGGGCCTATCTGAACTGTTTTGCTCCCTCAGCCTATTGGCTCATATCATTTCCCACTTTAGATATAGATTGGGCTATGGTATGGCACAATTGCCATAAATATATTACCCAAGATAGACTGCGCATAACTCAATTTCACATACTACACAATTTATATTATTCCCCTCAAAAACTATTTAGATTTGGTCTGCTCCTGTCTCCAACCTGTGTTCACTGTCATAAAGAAGAAAGTTCCCTTTACCATATTTTTTGGACTTGTTCCAAGGTTGTAGCACTTTGGACTAATATTCAACTAAAAGTGGATCCCTTACTGGGTCTGAATTCCCTTTTTACTCCAGAAATTTGTGTATTGGGGGATTATTCTGAGGTATCGGTACCTACTCACAGATATCACATGGCTATTATCTCCATGTCTGTCAAAAAAGTGATTCTGCATCATTGGAAAGACAGTGAAGACATATCTTACTCAGAATGGTTTAAGGAGCTTCTTGCAAATCTCAGAACTGAAAAAGCAATAGCTAGTCTTAATAATAGGTTAGAGAAGTATATGTGTATCTGGGGCTCCCTGCATACTCTTTACTCTCTGTGACTTTAACATGTCAGAATTTACCTAACCCTGAGGTTTTTCTTTCCTTTCTCTGGTTTAATAATCTGTGTTGTGTAGGGAAGCAATTTGGGAAATTGGTGGGCAGGGGGTTGTGAGGAGGGAAGGGGGAACAGTTCCAATACACTGTCTGGCAATGTATGTCGGTATTTACCAGTTATGGGTTTTGTTCTATTTTTTGTTAAAACTAATAAAGTTTGAATTGAAAAAAAATGTCCTATAGTAGTATGACCTAGTAGTAGTTCAGACACAGAGATGGGCAACACAGAGTCTGAGATGTGGATGACACCCCTCCCCCCTTCAAAATCTGTACGGCACTCTGGCCAACTCAGGATTGGCAAGAACAACAGTCAGTCAAACAATGAAGATCTTAATTGGGTTGCTCCCTTGAGTGCCCTAGTATCATGAGTGTTACCTCTCATACAGTTGTTGGTCATAAGGGTCCAGGGAGTATTCGATAAGAGATTGAAAAAAATGTTCTTATTTTACCCTTGGGTACCCTGCCCTGCCATCCTTGTTCAGTGACTCACTACTGCAGTACTGGTGACTGTTATATATGTATTTTGCATTGCTGTTGGCTGCTTGCTGAGCAAATGACATGAAAATAAGACACCATTTTTTAAAACAATATCAGTTTTATTTTCTTTATTTAACAAAGGGATCTAAAAGTATAATGCTGATGCATTTCTCATAATCAAATAGATTAAAAATAGGTCTAAAATCTTCAGACTAATTCAAAGCAAATCAGGGTAAATCAGAATCTAATGGAAATAAATCAGAGTTGGAATCAGAACCAGGACATAACCAACCCACTCATCCCTAGCTAACATTTCCTTGCAGGGTGAAGGCACTTTACTCTCTTTCCAACAGATAAGGGAGAAATATGGGTGTCAGAAATCAGATTTCTGGTGATACCTGCTGCTGAGGAGTGCTAACATGGCCATGGCTAAGACAGTTCCCTCACACATCACCTGGTAGTGGATGTAAGGGCTGAATAAGGCAGTAGCAACTTGTGGCTCAGCAGGACAAGCCAACAGTACTATTAGAGATGCACCCCCCCCATTCTTGACAAACACAAAGTGGATTGGGAGTCAGAGCTTCAGGGTATTATTCCCCAGAACACTTGAGAAACCTGCATATGTGCAGTTCACGATGCATACAAAGATGCTGAGGGAGAGATTATTTAAATTAAAATATTACACAGGTGGCACATATCCCCCTAGCTTTTTACAAAATTCAGTTGATCCCTAACCTGAACTGCTGGAGATGTGATAGGTCAGAAGCTGGACTCCTTCACATTTTATGGCCCTGCCCTCACTTGCAATCTTTCTAGTACAGGATTCTTTCCAATTGTTCCAAGGTCCTACACAAAACCATTACACACTCCCTAATTTGAACCTGCTAGGAAATACTTCACTGGTCAATGGCTTGTGCCAGCAAAAACAATACTATTTACTGGTGGCCATTATGGAAGCCAAGGGAGGCATACTGATGAAGTGGCAACAGCTGTCTTTTCCTTCCTTACTCACATGAAGCATAACTCGCAGCTCTGTTTGAAAGGCTGTCATACTCAGCCCAGAGGAAGAAAAACATGTATTCCAACAACTGGATCCCATTCTTATGCTCACATTTATATGCACTGCCTTGGTTACCTCACCTGTGAACCATCCCCTGTGAACCCACCATATACAGTAGAATTCCTGCCTATTGCCCTGCCTGACTAAACCCTTTTAAAGTGCCTGCCACCTACAGTTCCTCACCACACACCCTGTATAAGAGGTGCAGCAGGTTGCATCAACTTTGAGAGTTTATTTGCACAAGTCTTTTGACACAATGTATTCATTCTGTATGTTCTTATTTTATCCATAGGTGTTACTGCAATGTTCAGACAGTTACTGTGTTAAACTGCTATACTGCTTTACTGCTCACTTCTGTCAATGTATGATCCTTTACAGGTTTTGGATCAGACAAATACATATCTCCATGAAAAGAAAATTTTTAATTAAACTTGTAATGTTAAAATACAATAATCCGGACTTCTGGTAACATCACTATAATGGTGGCTGCCTAATCCAGCTAGCTCCTGAACCAATTCGGCAATCTATCACAATCCTCCTTCAGAAATTGACTAATTGTACTCAGGAGGTCAGCCAACGTTCATCCTAATGTCTGGTAAACCATCGCAGGCAAAAGATAAAAAAAAAATGGCCAAACAATCCAATTTGAAGCAGCTACCAATAGGCGCTGGCATTGAGGGTTTGCAGCCTGTCTGCGAGACCGAACACATTCTGAATCTTCCCCGGACCCTGATATAGAGGAGGAGGAAGACCCGCCGAACAAAACAGAGAAAGCTTTGGCAAAAATCCTAAAATCGGTTAATAAAATCAAATCCTTGATCGCCGATCTGCGAATGGACATCAGAAATATTAACACTAAGGTCCAAATGAATGAGACCAAGATTACAGAGCTGAGTGAATCCCAGGATAGCAATGACAGAATTTTGACCTACCTGTTGCAGTGGGACCACCTAGTTCATTGCAGGCTAGAAGATGCCGAAAATAGAGTGAGGAGAATCAACTTTAGGATTCATGGTGTGCAGGAGGGGGCTGAGGAGGGCTATGCCTTACCAGCATACTTTATACTCCAATTACTGAAAACCACCCTATCCCTTCCCTCGGACCTGCCTTTGATGATCGAGCGTGCACACCACTCACTTGGCCCTCGCCCAGTGGACCTGAAAACAAAACCAAGATCCTGGATAGTTCAGATGCTGCATTACCAAGCCAAAGAATCAATCTTACAGGAAGCTTTGCAACATAAGGACCTAAAGTTTGAAAACCAAAATATATGCTTTGATCATGATTTTTCAGCAGAGCTGCAAGTGAAGCGTCTCCAGGTTAGGCAAATAATCAAAGAACAAAAGGAAAAAAGGAATATAAAAGCCCAATTTAATTTCCCAGCAAAGCTAAAAGTGCACCTGGAGGGCAGAGCACGAATCTTCAACTCCCTGGCAGAGGCAGCACCATTCTTGGTGGAACAGAAAATCACGCTCCCAAATAGGGAACTGGAAATGCTGGAGCACAGACTGTTGACAGGAGTCTGGGGAGTTAAATCGAGAGGGTGCAAGAGGTCTTCGACATGGCTGTTCCCACCTCGAGCTTTAACTGATCTGATGAAGCTATTAAAGAGGTCAGACCAGGAAATACACTTGAAATTGGATGTAGGAGAAGGAAACCAGATGACATGAGGACTGCAAAGAAGTTTTGGTAGCTGTAATCCTGTGCTGTAGGGTGCAACTGGCTCTCTGTGGTGTGGCGTTGACATTTTGGATTGAGAGAAAGGTGGTGGGGGGAGAAGATCTCTTTTTGCAGTGGGGTGAATACTCTCATTGAGTGGAGAGGAGACCTCCCAGTATTTCAAACAATCTTGTACATTGGGGACTTACTCAAGGCTGTTCAAACACCACAGAGAAGGGATATGGACAAAATAATGCCCATGGTCTTCATTATTTAGTACAATTACACCTGTTTAGAATTATGAGGGCTTATGAAGGGGAAGCATGAGAGGGAGGAATAGGCAGGAAAAGCTCACTGTGCTTATACCTGCTCAAGAGTTATTTTGAAGGAAGAGTTGGGGGGGCAGCCACAAAACCATGTGGATAATGATGCAGGGGAATCTTTGCATGCTACTCATATTCCTCGGTTTATGCGGGGAAAGGGAGTATAACATGCTACACCAGGAGGTCACTAAGGTTACCTCTAGATTGACATCAGTGAGGTTGCATAAACCTAAAATCCCTCACCTAGGAAGTCGTTACACGTTTTTTAAAATCAGAGGTAATAGTTGCTATGGTGTGCAGCAACATAGTTTGATAGCAGTAACTCAGTTTTGGCAGTTCACATTTTACTTGGTTTTATGGGTTACTGATGTGTTGATGTGGGAATTGTTTATTATTATAGTTATTAGTTATAGTTACCGTCTGTCTGCTATAGGGAACAAATCATATCTACCTGTCCTCATTGGGTGCATATTAATATTCCAATTGATGTCTATGGTTAAAGGGAAATTGATAAGACCCATTGACGTTGCAAGTCAGGATGACTAACCTCAGTGTGATTACATATAATGTGAAGGGTATTCATTCACCTGTAAAGCGTTCTAGAATTTTAAATGAACTGAAAAAGCTTGAATGTAACATAGCTTTTTTACAGGAAACCCACTTGGGAAAGGATGAACACCTTAAACTGAGGAAATTGTGGGTAGACAGAGAGGAAGCTTCCCCTTCACCCAATGGCAGGCAAGCAGGAGTAACCATCTTTTCAGGAGGGCCTGCCCATTTCAAATAGTCAATATTGAGGGGGACACTTTTTGTGCATCTCTGGCATCATGCAGGGTCAGTTGATTCACTTGGTGAATTTATATGCGCCCAATAGCCAAACACATGTATTTTTAAAATCGGTTTTACATAAGGTGGCCTTATTGCCAGAAGGCCAGTTAATAATAGCTGGAGATTTTAATGCTGTGGTTTCCCCGGGCCTTGATAGATCTTCCCTGTCCCTGAGTCATAACAGGGTGACAACCAAAACTCTGGCTGCTTTACTAGAGGAGCTGGGGCTAATTGACGCTTGGCGGACCCAACATAGGGGGGAAGAGATTACTCTTTTTTTTTCAGCAGCTAATCAGTCACACTCTAGAATAGACCTGTTTGTAGTCCCCAAGGTGCAGATTTATAGAGTATTGCCATCAAAAATATATAATATTACTTTCTCGGATCATGCTCCGGTTGGAATCACATGGGCACTGTCCAGAGAGCACAGATGCTCTCAATGGCGATTAAATGTTTTGCTACTAAATGAAAAGGCTCTAACTAAGAAACTGGCTAAATTAATAAAGGAAATATATGACATTAATGTACAACAGCGCTGCTCACTGATCAGTACCTGGGAGGCCTTGAAAGCGGTGGTGAGGGGAGAATTTATTAGCGCAACCTCAGCAAATAAAAAGTTAGCCCAGATATCTCGAAATAGAATCTTAGAAAAGATTAGCTCCCTGGAGGAGGAGCATAAGAGAAACCCCACAAATACCAGAATTATGAAAGCATTAGGGGAGGGAAGGGAGGAACGAAGAAAACTGGATGACAGGATGATAGACGGCCAATTAAGATACCTGAATCAGAGATACCACAACTCGGGAGGGAAGGCCTCCAGGCTTTTAGCGATTCAGCTACGTAAGGCCCAAGCAGATAGGACAATATTGAAATTAAGAAATACTGCAAACCCCTCAGCCCCTTGGACGAAACCTCAGGAAATAGCACAGCAATTTCAGCAGTTCTATCAAAACCTTTATAGGAGAGAGGATCAAGGCATAGATATTGTAACAAGTACAGAAAACTTCCTGACAGATTTACCAATTCCTAAATTACCGGAATCAGCAAAATTGGAATTGAACAGTAAAATTACAATGAGGGAAGTCAAAGATACAATAGAACATTTGCCCACGAACAAGGCCCCAGGACCGGATGGCTACGGTCCTGAATTTTATAAAAAGTTTAAAGAGGTGTTGGCCCCTATCCTAACTATGGTTTTCAACTCCTGTTTGGAGGAGAACCATATTCCTGACTCGTGGAGGGAAGCCTTTATTAGTGTCATTCATAAACCAGACAAACCGAAGGATAGATGTGATGCCTATAGACCTATATCCTTGCTGAATCAGGATCTGAAGATACTTACTAAAATTCTGTCATCCAGATTACAGAAACATATAGAAAAACTGATTCACCCAGACCAAACAGGCTTTATTCCAGACAGGCACTTAGCTGATAACATTCGGAAGCTCTTGAATGTTATGACATCTAATTCCCAAACAACATCAGCCCAATTAGCCCTTTTTCTGGATGAAGAAAAGGTGTTCGATTGCCTAAACTGGGAATACTTGTGGGTGGTTATGGGGAGGATGGGTTTAGGGGAGGCTTTCATACAAAGGGTTTCACTCTGTTATGGAAACCCCACAGCTAAGGTGAGAGTTAATGGAACTATCTCCTCAGGTATTAGGCTAGAGAGGGGGTCTAGGCAGGGATGTCCCCTTTCACCCCTTTTATTTGCACTTAGCTTGGAGCCATTAGCAGTGGCTATCCGAGAATCAAAAGACATTAGGGGTATTATGGTGGGAGGACAGTGCTGCAAAATATCTATGTACGCAGATGACACATTGATTTTTGTGGATGATCCCCGCATTACAGTTCCAAATTTATTACAACTACTGGGCAAATATGAGGCAATATCAGGCTTTAAAATTAACATTGAAAAATCAGAGGCTCTGGTACTGAGGGGGGAGGTGACGACTCATATTATAGGTAAAATTCCATTCAGATGGGTTAAGGAGAAGGTTAGGTATCTGGGAGTCTGGATTCTGAAACATATTGATAATCTATATAATTTCAATTATAAACTACTGATGGACCAAATTATTATGGATTTGAGCAGATGGAAAGTACTGACCCTCACTTTCTCGATGAGGATTTACACTATTAAAATGAATGTCTTGCCAAGAATGCTGTTTTTGTTGCCCACTCTCCCAGTGCTGATACCTGAAAGAGACCTTCAACATTTACAAAAAAAAATCACCATCTTCATATGGGCTGGCAGAAAACCCAGAATCCGGTTAGTAAAATTACAAGAGGGCAAAAGGCAGGGTGGCTGGGGCCTACCGAACTTAATCAGATACTATTGGGCAGCTCAAATTATTCCATTCGTTAAATTGTTAAATAAAACCCAAATGATAGATTGGTGCAAGATGGAACAAGATGCCTATCCAGGGGTGCCAGTCTGGGTGTTACCATGGATTATTCTACCAAAGACTCTCCACAGGATGGAAAATAGATGGACGCAGCATACCATGGCAATATGGTCAAGGCCACTGTTTTTCGGTTTTTACCAGAAAATCCGGTAAAATTCCGGAATTAGGGCTGCCTGAAAACCGTTAAAAACGAAGATTTCATGGAATCTGGCATTTTCTATCAGATCAGTATATCTATAAAAAAGTCTGTTTTTCTTTTAATTCCTTCCTGTACTATTTTCAGTTTGCTTTATTTAATGCTCTGTATATTAAGCCTTCTTTAATTCTGATTATTTATGCACATACTAAAAGAATGATAACAGAATCCCAGTAAAATCCGGAAATTAGAGTAACAATCACCGGTGAAATTCCGGAATCTTAAGTCTTGAAAACGGAATTTAATTGTTTTAATCACCGTAAATCAGTGGCCTTGAATATGGTTAAAGATTAGAGCAATATGGGAGAAACCTGAGCAGGTATGGCGGTTTATTCCCTTGCAGTACCCTCCAGAGTTACTAAGTATGAGAAGGGATAAAATTATTAAGGATTGGTCCAAACGAGGTTTAGTTACATTGGATCAATTCATTGAGGGTGATACTGTAAAGGAGTTTAGTAAGTTACAAAGGGAATATGGTCTTCCTTATTCTAATTTTTATAAATACCTTCAGCTTAGGCACTACATCTTTTTGAGGGTAGGAAGTAATAATTTGACTGGGCAGTTAGAAGAGGGAGTAGTTCTGATTAAACATAAAGCAGATCTGGGTGACACAAGTCACCTAACCTCACAATTTTATAAATTGTTAGAAGACAGGACACACCTCCTGGTAACTCAAAAAATCCAAAGAAAATGGGAGGAGGAATTGGGGAGGGAAATTCTGGGGGAACACTGGGATAAGATATGGGCCAATATTCAAAATACCACAAATTCGATGATATGGAGAGAGTATAAATGGAAGGTGGTGGTAAGATTTTTTATTACTCCTGTGGGATCCCAGTACTATGCTAGACACCCATCTGACAGATGTTGGAGAGGATGTGATGGTAGGGGCTCTCACTTCCACATGTTCTGGGCTTGCCCTAAGATTAGAAAATGTTGGGACCTAATTAATAGTGAAATAAAGAGAATATTGGGGCTGGGTCAGGACCTGGATTTTGAGCACTTGATTCTGGGAGGCAGCCACCTGAAATTAGAATGAAAGGTAAGAGGTACCTATTTTTAATTCTCTCGGTGGCAGCAGTCAAGGTCTTAACACAAATTAGCTAACACAGAAACAACCCACAACCACTCAGTGGTGGAATAATATTAATAATATTCAACAAATAGAGTCCATTACAGCCAGGCTTCGAATCCAGGTCTCAAGATTCAACACCAATTGGCATCCAATCTTCAACTATTTGGTGGAACAGAGAGGAATTCCTATCCTCGAGCAACAGATAAGGGCTTGAGGTAGAGGGATTTGGCTAGATGGGGAGTTCTTTGGAGGATTAACTAGTAGTAAATATTTGTTTTCCTAATCACACGGTTTATAAAAGCAGACAGACAGTTTTAAGTTAGGGGTTACTTAAGAGAAAATGAAAACAAGGGATACAAAATAAAATCCACAAGGAAATGTTGAAGGCTATATGGACAGAACCATTGTAATAAGTCAAGAATAGAGAGATAAGAGAGGAGGTGATTTTCTTAAACACAATGTATAATTAAATATAAACAGAGGATGTCTTCAGTCTGGAATTTATTTTAGATCATTTTTATATTCTTTTTATATAATTGTGGCAATTGTCAATGCTGTATAAACTGGATGTTGGTATCCCAAATAAACTTGAACAAGTTCAAAAAAAAAATACAATAATCCAATACTAGAGAAACATACATATTTCACAAGTAGACTTTAAGGAAACTAAAATGCAAATGTTAGAGTAATTGCTGAAGGTAAATGTAATGGGTTTGAATTAGTAAGAATTTAATAAGGTATTATCAGTCTATTTCACTCAAAGTTTACCTCATTGGACAAATTAATTATATACTATACTGTATGTCCAAGCCAGGTATTTCTGGTAAATCTCAATTTCGGACACCACATTCTAAAACAAAAGCAAAAAGAACAGAATACAAACAACATTTCTTTCCCCCACGAATCATACTGTTATGGAAAGGATACAAACACTGACTGTCACTTTTCCATATAAAGGGTGCATAATCAAATTTTTCATTAAAGGAGAACTGAGCTAAAACTATAAGGAAGTTTTCCAAAAATAAACTTTTTTTAAGTGCTGATTAAAATTCTGCTATTTTGTCTATACAGGTCTTTTAGTAACCGCTGCGGGTGTTTCTGCTTTACAGTCTGATGGTAAGTTCCATTTTAGAACTGTGTGATGTAGTTTATGTCCCTCAGCCACTGAGTTCTGTTGTAGAACATGGATGCATTGTGCCAGCAATAGAAGAGTAGAACGGGGATATAAACTACATTATACAGTTCGAATATGGTTCTTACCAGCAGCATGTGAATCAGAAACTATTATAATAAAAAAGCCTGGCTAGCTACAGCATTAACAGAATTTGAACCAGTATTTAAAAAAACATCTTCTACTTAGAACATTGACTTATAGAGTCAGTGCAGTTCTCCTTTAATGAAAAATGTGATTATGCACCCTTTATAGAAAAAGTGACAGTCTGTTTTTGTATCTTGGCCATAACAACTGCACTATCCACAAACTCTATCTTCTAAGGAGGAGGTTCTTAATATCCCTACCCCTCCTACCTACAAATACCTTCTCAATTCCACAGAACTTGAAAGTGCATCCAGTGGGATCTGTCTGCTGACATATTGTGCAAGTGCATTAATTTTGTCACTTCTAGCAATGTCCCTCAGATGCTCACTTCTTGTATCTTAAAATTATGAGATAAGTGAGCAGGATTAATGACAAATTTTCACTGTGAAATAGACTGTTAGTACCTTATAAATTCTTAGCAATTCAATCCCCTCTTATCTTTACCTTCAAGAATTATGCCAAGAAACACAGAATTTGTCAGCAGAAATTGACAGGATGGCACAACCAGTCTGGCTTATTTTTCCCTGCCTATTCCAGAATCTCAGACCCTACTTTGCCACCTACCTTTCCAGTACTTATTAAGTCCAAGTGTCTATTCCCTTGCATGCTTGAAGCCCCCACCATCTTCACCTCCAGTATTTCTTCTGGAAGGCAGTTCCAAACATTCAACATCCTTTCTGTGAAGAGTATTTCCTTGCATCCCTCATAAACTTCAATCCTTCAAGTTTCATTGAATGCTCTCATATTCTGGTACTTTTCCTCATTGGAAAGCTTCTCTCCACCTCCACCTTGCCACCCTGTAAGGTACTATTAGGTCTCAGTCATGTCACCTACTGTAACTCTCCTCTCCTCTCCTCCTCTCCTCTCCTCTCCTCTCGTCTCCTCTCATCTCCTCTCCTCTCCTCTCCTCTCCTATCCTCTCCTCTCTCTTCTCCTCCCATCCCCTCCTCACCTCTCCTCTCCTCTCCTTCCCTCTCCTCTCATCTGGGGAGTACATATTGAGATCCTGCAGCCTCTCCCCATATGACTTCTCATGCAATCCCTGCACCATCCTGGTAGTCCTCTACTAGACTGCTTCCACCCTGTCAATGTCCTTGTAGAGGTGCGGCCTCCAAAACAGAACACAGAGCTCAAGTTGGGGTTTCACTAGTGAACATAGAGTGGCAACACCACCTTTCTTCTCCTGCTAGAACCCCCCTCCCTATGCACCCCAGCATTACACCAGCCTTGCCTGCTGTCTTGTCACACTGTCCTGCCACCTTGAGATAATCTGATATGATTACACTGAGGTTTCTTTCTTGCTTGATGAATATAAGTACCTCTCCCCATCTTACAGTATATACAGCAGCCAGGTTACCCTACCCCATGTACATGATTTTGCACTTTTTGGGCTTAAGCACAGTTAGAACAACCTAGACCACTCCCCTAGTTTCCCCAGATCCTTTTGCATTTTTTCCACCCTTTGTTTTTTTTTAATTGAATATGCTTTATTGAGTATTTAAACAGAGGTTCAAATGACAGGAATACTACCGTAATAGTACAATACCAAACAAATGATGTACAAGCAGAACATACAGGGATAACGTAGCTTACACACCAACAAGAGTCAGAACTGTATAACAGTAATATCAAAAATCCTTAACTCTCTACCCTTTCCTGAGTGCCCATCTTGTTGCAGATTTTTGTGTCATCCAGAAAGAGACTCTCCTCCACCTCCAATTCCAAAGAGACATTCATATGTTATTTTTAAAATGTATTTGTGATTTATGTTTCTCTAGCAATGGGTTATTGTATTTTTAACACATCATTATGCACTGTGTTGTGCATGTGTACTGCCACTTTAATTAATTGTGTATAAATGATACAGTACATGACACAGCCAGGTACTTCTGAGGAAGATTTTTGAAGCAAAACCAGTAGTGCCTTTTTGTTCTGAGAGTGTGTTTACTTTTATGCCCACAGAACTGTATGTATAAACTTGCACTATTATTAAACATTGCACTAGTGCTCAAGTCAGTTGTTTGGTGCCAGTCTTCTTTGTTGCCTCTGACTGATTTAAAAACTGGGTGCATTCATTTACAGCAGAACAACTTTATAGCTTCTCCTAGCTTTTCCAGTACCCTTGTCTTTGTTATCTGGACCATTGCTCCAAAGTCTTTGTCCCCTCCTTTCCTGACCCTACATTTTGCCAGTGATCCATTCTTTTCTGTAGTAAATACTGAAAACTAATTGCTTAGTATCTCTGCTTTCCCCTTATCCCCTCCTTCTCCCACCTCTCATTGTTCTTAAGTCTCACTATACCCCCTTTGACCCTGTCCTTCTCCTGAATATACCGTAAGAACAATGTATCTCCTTTCTTCACCCCATTACCTACCAGAGCTCTGTCTCATGCTGGAGGACAGAAGAAAGTGGAAGACATGACTGAGAGATTCAAGTACCTCTGAGGAATAAACAAGGTGAATAGCAATGCGTTTTTCACAACTAGTGTTAATACGAGTGGAAACTCAATGAAATTGGTGGTGGTGGGGTTCAACAAGGATGCCAGGAAGTACTTTTTAAAAAAAAATGAGTAATGGCAGACTGGAATGAACATCTGGAAGAGGTTATCTGTGCTGAGACAGTATGGGGTTCAAATAAGGATGGGACAGGCACATGGGAAAAGTGTACATAGTGGCAGATAAGGCAGGGAGAGGAAGAAATAGTGACCGATATGGACATAGTTCCTTAAAACCATTAAAACTTGCTAGAATTGTGACCCCCCCAACCATACCTTAGATGGTTCCACCATTGAAAATGTCTCTGCTTTCAAATACCCTGGGTCTGGCTAGACAGTCACCTAGACATTTTTGAGCATGTGGATGCAATTCACAAAACACTGCACCTCAAACTTGGTGCTCTGTACAACAACCATGGATGCATCTGTCTGAATGAATGGAGAGCCATTGTTTACAAAAATTATCCTACCATTATTCAACTATGGTGACATAGTCTACAGTGCTGCTCCAAAAAACATTTTGTCCAGACTGGGCCCACTCTTCCATTCATTCTGCTGCTTAGCTCTGGACTCTCCACCTCGCACTCACCACTGTACTCTCTACACCTCCTTCTCCTTCCCTTCACTTGAAGACTGTTGACTAACTCACTGTGCCTCTTTTGCAGCCAAGTACTGGTTAGGCTGTCTCCCTCCCAACCTTTCCACTGTCCCTTCTCGGCCCCCTCCCACATTCATGCCCTTCATAACTCCTTCCGTTCTCTTGCTAGGTCAATCTGTCTTCTCCTACTGCTTCCCAGAAATCTGGAAATCTCTCCCATTACATATTCATTCTGCCTCCTTCCCCTCTTCTCTTCTACCCTACTGGCCAATTTTACCTCTCCCTCCTGCAACTGTTTCTAACTCACATTATTCATCGCCTTTCCTCCACTATCCCTCTTCTCTCTTCCCCCTTCCCCTCAATTACCCCATCTCCTTTCCCCTCTCCCTTTCCATATTGTGTATTACTACTCCCCCCCTCCAATAACCTTCTCCTCCCCTTTTACTCTCTTTCTACTTCCATTTCTAATCCTGCTTAGTAATTCCAATCCATTGACTAAATGGGCACCCCTTTTTGGGACAAACACCCTTCCTCCCATTCCATTCCATGTTTCTCCCACTTTTAGTTGTAATAGCATGGTAACTCACAGAGGTCAGGGGCATCCTTACTGTACACAGCCCTGTGGTGTTCTAGCCCATGAAAAACATGCATTCTTTCTATCTGGTGTCTCAGATGCTTCCTTCCAACTCAACCTCTCACTTGCTTCTCTCATTTCCATGCTACTCTCTCAGTCTGGGGTTACTTGAAAGTTTCAACAGTGTAATAGCAAATTTGTCAGTGAATTACTGTAACATTAGTGTTTATTTACTTTGTTATGTGTTTTCTACTTCTGTATACCACTTCCCTGTCCCCTCAGAATGCATCTGGAAAAAGGCTATTTCAGCTAAGTATGCCTTTCCTGGTGAAACTCTGGGAAATACTGGGATGTATAGGGAGAGGCATCACCAGCAGAAAACAGGAAGTTGTTATCCCCCTGTACAGACAGTTGGTGAGACCCCATCTGGATTACTGCATCCAGTTCTGGAGACCCCATCTCCACAAGGACATAGACAGGATGGAGGCAGTTCAGAGGAGGGCAACTAAAATGGTGCAGGGTCTGCAAGAGAAGCCATATGAGGAGAGGCTAAAGGAGCTTAATATGTATACCCTTGAGGAAAGGAGGTAGGGGGGGGCATTATAGAAATGTTTAAGTACCCCAGTGGAATCAACAAAGTCCAAGAGGGTAGCATCTTTCAGAAAAAGAGATTTACAAGAACAAGGGGACATAATTTGAAGATAGAGGGGGGATGGCTTAGGGCAATGTGAGGAAGTATTTTTTCACAGAGAGGGTGGCGGACGCATGGAACAGCCTTCCTGAGGAGGTTGTGGGGTTTAAAACTGTGTGAGAATTCAAGAATGCATGGGACAGACATAAGGCAATTTTTGTGGGGGGTAGGAAGAAATAGGCTGTTGGTTAAATAGGATTTGCAGCTTATCCTCTAGGTAGGGAAATGGGCAGACTAGGTGGGCCAAGCAGTCCTTATCTGCCGTCAAAGTCAAAGTCAAAGTCTATGGATGTCAGAAATATAATTCTGCAACCAAAAAAACTATATGGTGAGATGTTTAGCTTGACTATTAAATACTGCTGCTTTAATATTTTGGTAGAGCCACTTTTCCCTCTCATATAGTAAGGCTGGAAAATGTAACAAGAAATGTTGAACTGGTATTAATTATTTTGTCCTGACATATACACTGATCAGTTCATTTTTGCCAGAAGTGTATGAACTATTAGGGAGATAACCCAAAAAGATACACAGTTTGAAACTGCACAGTATATTTTTGGCACCATATTTTCACAGAGCACTAACAATTTATTTGTTGTTATGCATTGAATTTATTCTTTCAAAATTTCTTTGAGCAGCTGACGTCCCTAACTCTTTGCTTTGCTTTTGATACATCAGCTGAATGATGCCTATTAGCATTATATGACCAAATCAGAGATAACCCAAACATTGTCAGAACATTATTTAGCTTAAAAAGTTATTATTGTGTATATTTTTTATTATGCCTTGCATGTAGCACTTCGGTAACCTATCCTCATTTATTTCCTTTACTCTTTTCCAGTAACATGTTGAACTTATAATTATTTTACATTCCAATGAAGTTATTCCAGTTTCTGCTCATAAGCAAGCAGTTTTGGTATCCCTGGGTAGTTTCAGAACAGTTCTAATAGGAAAATCTTGTATAGTTTCAATATTAGGACATTTTTTGCAGTACCCCTAACTTTGCTAATCACTGCCATATAGTAACTGATTAATGACCTTAGCCTCAAAACAAGTTTTCAGAACTCTAAAAGAGTTGTTAGCAAGGTTCTGCATGAACCTGTTAATACTGAGAGAGAACTGTTTTGAATGTTCTTTTACTTGGTGATGCGGCAATGTCCGTTTTTGAAAATACCTTGTCCAAAACTGATTCTTCCTATTTGGTTTTCATAACCATTGTGTTAGAAGGTTGTCCTGTGTTATTTCAAAAATCCTTTGTCTTCTTTGATTGGAATTTCATTGTCAGTGTCCCGGAGATTTAAGTCTCCTGTAAATATTTTCTTCTGGCAGCTACTGCTGCCATATAGTTGCCCCTTCTGTTTCTTCATCATTGTCAGCACCAGAGAGGTTGTGAAGTAAAACTCTACTGGTGAAGTTGGTGCAAAGTGGCCTACTTTGCACTATGCAACACTTCATGTAGTTTTGTCAACCTGCACCAACTTCACTGATGGAGTTGTTGTTTATTTTTCATAAAATTAAAAACAATCAAACAAACAGAATACTCATTCACTGCCCTCTGGCACCCTTTCCCTCCCATGTCTCCTCATCCTGAATATGCCAAACAAACCTCCTCCCCCTGCCCTCATAGCATCCATACACCCTTCTCCACCATTCCAGTGTAGTCAGAGTAAAATTTGTGCCACTGCAAGAAGTATTTTATTGAATGATTGAAATTGTTGTACCAAGTAAACATACAGAGATTATGAAAAAATCTTGATTACAGACATGACGGTGGTGGGGGGAGGGCAAAAGACAATCAAGAAGTATACTGGATAAATAAAACATATTGTAGTAGACATACAAACACAAAATAAAATAAATATATTGTAGTAGATACACAGAAACAGTATGCTGGTAATACAAAACATGGAATAATACAGAGACATATCCCTTTTAAGTGATTAGACTGGGTGAATTACAGTAAAATCCTTTCATCATCCTCATAACAAAATCCACTCCCAACCTGCTCCCCTAGCTCAATGCAGTAAAACATTAACTATCCATCCCACCTTCTCCCACAGCAGTTAGAAAAAAGGATTTACAGTACTGAATATAATCTAGCTATAGTATATGGTTAACCACTATTGTGTAAGGATTTCTAGTTACATAATTTTCAGTTTTATGTCATAACAGACACTGCTGAAATGTGATTGCTGTTACAGTGAAGTCACATCACCGAAAATCAGTTTCGGAGAAGTGACTCCCTGGCACACAGGACAATGGTGCCGGGGACTTACAATTATAATGTTTTATGTTGGAGGGCTGTGCCCCATGCACCCCCACTACTTAAGAATTCTCAACTCCAAGGGGGTGCATGTTGGAGGGGTGCAAAATGTAAAAATAAAATTTGGCCGGGTGCAACAAAAACTTACCTGTGCCTGGATCCAAACCTAGCACCCTGTCCACCCAAGTCACAAACCCACTCACCATGCCATGTGGCCACCTCTCAGGGATGTGATGATGTCATACAGATCTCTCAAGCTTTGATCTTGAGGTCTATACGATGTCATCACATCCCCCCGATGAAAACTCATATAGAATAGTGCATAGGTGACCATACACAACAAGGTTGTACAGTATTTGTATCAAGGGGATGTAATGATGTCATATAGACCTCAAGACCAAAGCTGGAGAGGTATGTATGATGTCATCACATCCCTGAGATTCAAACATAGCCTTAGTGGTGTATGGTCAGTTATAAACTATTTTGCATAGTATATGGTTTAAAAATGGAAGAGACAAGCCTTTCTTTGTAAAACAAATAAGGAGACAAGTATGATCAGGGTCTTACCATCAGTGCTTGGTGCTCCAACTTGCTCTGTTCTACGAAATTGATGCTCCCTAGTCTCCATCGCACTCAAGGCTGAATAATAGCCACATTTGTTTTCCTAAAACAAAAAAGTAAGAAAGGGTGACGTATAAGTATTCAGAGGTACATCCATGTGTCCGCGTGTGGGAACTGACATGGAAAGCTGCTTGATAAATGGTGGCACCATTTTCTGCTTCCTTCTTGTTTTCAAGCTGCAGATTTATCTAATTGAGTGGCAAGGCTGAAAAGTTATTATAGTATTATTGTGACATCAGAATAATACTATAAAACATTTTCTGATATTTGAACTGTACCATAACAAGACAATTATGTGTATGAAAATCCATATACAATTTGGGTTAACCATATACTATGGCCTTGTTGTGCATTGTCACCCATATACTGTTCTATATGTAGACAGCTGGCACAGCCCTCTCTCCCAAAAGATGAGCCAGTTCCAAATTTGCATTCACTGAACATGCTAAAATTCAGTCTTTTGGACACCAGCAAAGCGGATCTGAATGAACTCAGTTTGCCTTCAACAGTTCAGCATTTCAGTGTGATAATATAGCATGTTTCACAGACAGCACACATTGCGCATGCACAAGTTTGTTGGCAAGACTCACAACTTGCAGCAGCTATTCAGTGACAGTAGAAACTGAAGACTCTTCATGCTGCCTGCATCTCAATGTAACTTGCAGATCTCTCTCTCATCAAGGAAGGATCTGTAGAGGTGACTACAGCACTAGTGCAGCATGTTTTATGTGAGAAAGTTTGTCTGTTGATTAGAAATATTTCAAAATAATCAGACAATCATAAATTATTATTTCATTTCATGAATTCTCCCAACATGTAACTGTAGTTTCAGGCAGGCAAGCTAATGAAACTGTGCTGTAGAGGAAAGAAGAGGGTGTCAAATGTCAGCCTGCAGACCTACCTTAGCAGGTAGAGGCTCTGCAACAGGAGCAAGACATAGTAAATTTAGTAGACTATGAAAGGTGCAAGTGGGATTTTGAAATATTTATTTGACACATGTGCTGTTTACAAAGGGTTTGTGGTGCAGAGGCCACATATGGTAGATATGGTTTACCTATGGCAATGTGACAACATTGTTGTTGACATTTGGCATAGAGACATCCCTGATATCGAGAGGTAAAATTTCACCTGTCAGACATTGGTCTGTGTCAGAGTTAACTCAAAGGGGGGCAAAACTTGGTGAAAGGGCAAAATTTCACTGTCGGGTCCCCCACAGCGACATTTTCGAAACTTGTCGAAAATGTTGCAGTGGGGGATTTAGCTGATGGGGTTTTGCCCTTCTGTCAGCATACCGGTAGATACATATTTATTTTTTTATTTAATTGTTTTTTCTTCTGCACCTGGAGCAGGGCAGAGTGAATTTAGTAGACTAGAAAAGGTGTATGGAGGAATGTTGAAGGATTTATTTAACAACTATTTTTACAGATATGAGTGGTACAGCAGGGCACATCAATCCATCTTTTTTTTTCTCTGTGTGAGCCAGTCAGCCAGTAAGAGAGAGAAAAACAAAGCAGAGTGCTATGTGAGACACAAGGACAGTATTTGGGGTACTGTGTGGACAGTCAGTGGAGAAGTTGTGGCCTGGTGGCATTGCTTTTCTGTGTCACCTCAGGAATCATAGAGTACTGCAGCTTATGTGTGTCAAGTGGGCATCAAAGACTCATTGACAACTACTGTGAGTCATTATTGTTAGCATTCAACACTGGCTATGTTTTGCCATCATCTGCCATGAGTGTGTGGCTAATGCATATATAACAAAAAAAACCTCCAGCATTTTCAGTCACCATATATCATTTCTGATCTTGCAGGCAAGGAGACTGAACAAGTTGAAAGTTTTAAGTATTTAGGACTGGTTCTTGATCAGTCCCTTACTTGTCAATACAGAGGGATTCATTGATTAAATCAGTTCATATTTGATTGGATTAACTGTACCGTATAAATATTGTCTACAGCTGATTCCAGAAAAACTTTGGCACAGTCATTACTGGTGTCAGTGGTTGATTGTGGACTGCCTTTGTATGCATCTGCTTCTTGTCCTCTTTACATAGAGTGAAACTTCCAAAAAGAACTAGAAGACAATAAAAACAACTCTGCTAAATTTTGGAACATCCTCAAAGAAGTCGAAGGTCAGTCCACTGCAACACCCCTTCCAAACAAAATTGTGTCTGATGGTACCACCTATACGGACAAAGCTGATATACTAGAGAAGCTTAATGATCACTTTGCCACTGTAAGGCTTGCCCTCGACACCTCACCTATCAGCAAACTTAGCCCAGCAAGAGACTACACTGTTGGCTTCACTGATAATCACAACCATAACCAACCGCATCCCACCCCCTTCAGCTTCCTCACAATTATGTTCAAGCAAGTGGAAGACCTCCTCCTTTCTCTGGATACAAAAAAGAGTGCGGGTGCAGATAATATTGAACCTTACTTCCTAAAGCTTGGCCATACCTATCTGACCGCACCCATTACACACTTATTCAACACCTCTCTGATTCAAGGTGAGCTACCTGTCTTGTGGAAAACTGCCCACATCCTACCATTATTCAAGACTGGGGATCCGAGTGATCTGAACAATTACCGGCCTATTTCTATACTATCCGTCCTCTCTAAATTACTTGAAAAAATTGTCAACATCCAACTTAGAGAACATTTGAATTCACAAAAGTTGCTAAACCCGGCTCAGTCCAGCTTCAGAGCCAAACACAGTACAATATCGGCTCTTGCCAAAGTAGCTACAGACTGGCAAATGGCCTTGGATTCTAAGAAGCATGTATTTGCCCTCTTCCTTGATCTAAGTAAGGCCTTTGATACTGTGGATCATACCATTATGCTTACTGCACTGAGTAACATCGGACTTGATAGTTCTGCCATTAAATGGTTCACCAGCTACCTAACCAATAGGTTACAACAAGTCAAAGCCATAGGAGATCTGTTCCCACAAAAATCCTTGTTATGAGGAGTCCCACAAGGCTCCGTCCTGGGCCCTATCCTCTTTGCAATATATTCTGGACTCACAGCTGGGCACAGCAAATGTGCACTTATTTGCAGATGATACTGTACTCTATACCACAAATTCATCCTTGGATCTGGCCCATGAGTACTTATAGAAAGACTCTGTCACCCTCCAATACAGCCTTCTCACTCATAAGCTCCTCCTCAATGCCAAAAAGACTAAAGCAATGATTTTCTCACCAAAGTCTACTTATGGATGTCCACATATCACACAGATCCGAACACTCTTAGATGAACCCCTTGAAGTAGTTGATACCTTTAAATACCTAGGGTTCTGGCTGGATAACAAGATCAACTTTCAGTGCCACTTAAATGAAACCTTGAAGAAACTAAGACAGCGATTAGGTTTATTCTATCGCATTAAACACCTACTCACGTTAGAAGCCAGAATGAGACTGGTACAAACTACATTCCTACCTATACTGGACTACGCTGACTTCCTTTACAGTCATTGCCCATCAGTGATGCTAAACAAACTGGACACCCTTTACCACCGGGCTTTAAGATTTATCTTAAATCTACCCCATAGTACACATCACTGTCATCTATACCAGGTTTCTGGATGGACCTCACTCTCAACTAGAAGAAAAAGGAATGCTCTCCTCTGGTTTTTAGAGCATTATCTGATAACCTCCCTGCATACATCTTGAACATCTTCAAATGGGCTAAAGGTTCCTATGGCCTGAGACGCTTCTCCTTAATCTGCTTTCAGATTCCTAAAGTGAAAACTACCCTTGGCTCAGCAGCAATCAACTTCTCACTTCCATCACTTTGGAACACTATGCAAGACTCATTAAAATTATCCTCACTTCCAAGCATTTTCACATTCAAAGCTCTATTAACGGATTATCTGAAGGAATCATGCAACTGTTTTGGATGCCAATGACCCCAAAGCCTCGGGTGCCACTCTCAAATCTTACGCCTAAGTATCTCATCCACCCCACATTCCTAACAACAGAAACCTAGGACCTACAAGCCTAGTTCTCTTAATCCAAGATGACCCTGCCTATTCTCTACCTTTTACCTATTCTGGTCTTCCTTTTGGCTGCCTATTCTTTCACCCCATTTTCTACCTTATTCCTTAATACCTCCTTATTTTTTATCATTTAAGTATGAGCTCTTACTCAGCGGAGACTATATGGGATTGTTGTCTCTTCTCATTTCAGTAAAGCTTATCATTATGTACCTTTGCATGCTGATTATGTATGTATAGGCCCATATTGACTGGCACCTTCACAATGTTTTTCCTTTTTTTTTTTGCACCATTGTCCACCATAATTGTAATCTTATGAAGTGTACTGTATTGTATTTATGCCCAGGTCCACCTTGAAAATGAGCTTGCTCAATGGTGTTTATGCCTGGTTAAATAACGTGATTGATTGATTGATTGACTCTATTGGTCATTTTGTTTTGGCCGTTACTAAATTCTCTCATCGCTATGGGATGACTCAGAAGCTGGGATGCCTCTCCTTTGATCAAAGGATTAAATATTTTCTCTTATCAATTTCTACAAGTTTTTGAATCCCCTGTTAAATTATCATTTGTGCAGGTATAGTCCTTTAATGTCTCCCAAAATCATACTAAAGCCCTACTTAATCAAATTATTTTACCTCCATTTTTGCAGAACATCAGCTTGCCAGTGATCTTTCATATATCCATTTATAAATCTCTGGAATGTTTTGCCAAAATATGTACAGTCTTATGATTCACACTGTGGTTTAAAAAAAAACAAAGTTGCATCGTCTAGCCCTTTCACTATGTAGATGTCTTTTTTTATTTTATTTTTTTTTTACTTTTTTATTAACCCTCAAGTCAGATAGCTATAGAGGTAGTTGTCATTCACCATAATTGATCATCAAGCTGGTCGTATTTGCATCTTTATCATCATATTTCCAGAGGGTGGAGATCCAGGACCTTCCTTAACTACCATATTAATTTATTAAAGTACTACTTGTGCCATAGCCACCTGCTTTCCACATTTTTATATACTGATGTTTTTAACCCATTTCACAGTACCATACATATTCAAGATTTGAAACATCTATAATCAAGTTTAACCAAGTCTGAAAACTGAATGGGTCCGAGTCCTTCCATTTCTTCAGAATACAATTTTTAGCTGTAATTATATGTAATACAAGTAATTTCTTCTGATCCTTATCTAAAACATTTTTGTCTGGATAAATATCCAATAAAGAAATTATTGAGTTAAACACTATTTGTTTCTTGAGTATAACTGAAAGAAACCGCTCTATTTTATACCAAAAATTGGACAAACAAGGACAGGTATATATCATATGAATCAATGAGCCAGTGCTTTTGGCACACCTCAGATATATGTTGTTTATATTTGGCTTAAAGAGGTGTAATTTCATTGGTGTGTAATATGTTCTATGGACTGTATTCATTTGAATTTGTTGTAGTTTGACAGACTGAACATTATGAAAATATATATACATATATATTATTTCTTGCCACATTTCATCTGAAATATTAACACTTAGGTCTCTCTCACATTTATATTTTAGTTTATTAATGTTCAGTTTTGATTTATCCACAATTGCCTGATAAATAGATAACATTAGCTTTCTCCCATCTTTATTTTTCCTAAATATACCCACCATCATATGGGGCTCCATTATCCTGAGTTTAGCTTTATTTTGATTTAGAAAACTTCTGATCTGATTATATTGGAAAATTTATGAATCCAGTAGATTGTATTCCTCAGCCAATTGGGTAAATATTTTTACTGTAGCTGACCATTTACATATAAATTCCCTATTTGTTTTAAACCTTGATGTTGCCATACTTTAAAGTTTTTATTTAATATCGAAGAAGGGAAAAGATAGTTTTTGTGAATGGGGTGAATTCAGTAATCAAATCTTGCTCTCCTAGGAGATTTTGAAGCTCCTTCCAACATTTATAGGTAGTAGCTGTAGTGCTAGGCATATGGAATGGGTGTTTCTTAACTTTTATGGCTGAATATAACATATTCATTAAACTATGATAAGGTTGAGCTATGGATTATATTTGTGAGGATAAAAGTTGGGGAGAATGTAATTGAATTCATTCCCACACCTGAGTAGTCTGAGTGGCCAAATAATAATGGCAAAAATCTGGTAACGCTCGTCCCCCACCCTCTTTCGGTAGTGTCAATGTTTTCCATGCAATTTTAGATTTAGTGTGTTTCCACAGGAAATTGATCATAGTTTTTAATTTCTGAAAGAACGTTAATGGAATAGGGATTGCAAGAGCTTGAGATAAAAAAGAATTCTTGGTAATAAGTGCAACTTTATTAAGTTTATTCTACCTATTAATGTCAAATACATCGTTTTTAGTTTATTAAGGTCTTGTTCTATGTTTTTAAGCATCTCCTCAAAATTATAACTACATAAGTTTTCAATTTTAGTGGCAATGTTTACCCCTAAATATTTAAAACTGTTGTCCACTTGCTTTATAGTGTAATCCTTCATTTGCAAATTGAGGACGCTCTCATTTAGTTTTAATATTTCAGTTTTACACCAGTTTATTTTGTAACCAAAAATATGTCTGAATTGTTCAGTAAACTGAATTATTTGGGAAATAGAAGCCTTGAGTTTAGTTAAGTATAATAAATATGATCAGCATAAAGGCCATTTTTCCTTGTTTATTATTAATAGAAATCCCTTGTATTTCTTTTTTATTTCTAATTGCTATTGCTAAGGGTTTTATTACTAAGGCACATATTAGTGGGGAAAGGGGGCATCCT
The DNA here is from genome assembly GCA_016271365.2 of Neoceratodus forsteri. Taxonomy (NCBI): domain Eukaryota; kingdom Metazoa; phylum Chordata; order Ceratodontiformes; family Ceratodontidae; genus Neoceratodus; species Neoceratodus forsteri. The sequence goes on along the minus strand of CM057454.1, from coordinate 691,870,626 downwards.
TGTCTAGTTCCTCTTCCGAGAATGAATTGATCCAAAGTAATATTATTGATTTTAATAACTGCAATCAGAGAATTGCATAAGAGCTCTATCCACCCACTGAGCTGTTCTCCGAACCTCAACCTCTATATAACAAAGACTATATAAGGATATTCTATCCTATCAAATGCTTTTTCTGCATCGATAGCAAGTAATACTGCATCTTTCTCTTGATTTAATGTAATAATGTTAATTGTTCTAATATTTTCCATCAGAGTTCTGTTTTTGATAAATCTGTTTTGATCTTGATGAACGATATTTGGAAGAATATGTTCTAGTCTATTAGCAATAATTTTTGTAAATATTTTGTAATCAGACTTAAGTAGGGAGATGGAGCTGTATGGTGCACACCTCAGTGGGTCTGTGCCCTTTTTTAAAAAATACTTGTATGATGACCTGTTTGAAAGTATTAGGTATACTTTTTACCGTATTAAAAGAACTGAATAATTGTTCTAATGGAGTTAATAGTAAATCCTTATACTTCTTATAGAATTCATTATCTAGACAGTCAAGCCCTGGTGATTTATTTAAGGCTAGTTTTTGTATAGCTATGTCTATCTCATTCCTGGTGATATGTTGATCTAGTTTTTCTCTAAGCTGTTCAGTTATAACTGGGATCTGAATAGAATCCAATAATTTATCAATGTCACTCAAGTTCCCATTGAATTCTGAAGAATAAAGATTAAAAAAAAAAAGTTACGTGATATCCTTAGGTTTATTAATAATATTCCCATGCATATCTTTTAAGTTAATTACAGTATCATGTTTTCACTCTGTGTTTTCTTTATCTGCCAGGCTAACAACTTTAGGGGCCTGGCAGTTAAAAAATAATAATTGGCCCTGGAATTAATAATTTGTTTTTCTGTAGCTTCTGTTATTAATTGATTATATTGATCTTGTTTTTGTAGTAATTTACATTAAAGTCTGGGTCAAATGAGGAGCTATGAGCATTAGAGAAATTCTTGATCTCTTCTTCAATTTGTTTTATTAATTCATCTTTTGATTTTTTCATATGTAGTTAAATTCATTAATACACCTCTTATATAAACTTTAAAAAGCCTCCCAAATGTTACTAATCAAAGTTTCATGGCTACCATTAAATTTAAAATACTCTTCACATGCCTCTTTAATGCTCTTCTCTATCTGAGGCTTCCGTAGCACAGAGGGATCCAATTTCCAACTAGATGGGGTAGACTCTCATTCTGTACCTTTTACAGTTATAATACACAGGGAATGATCTGAAATTAAAATACCAGGGTATTCTATGTCCTGTAGTGTATAAGTTAAAGAATTAGACATAAAAAGTAGTCATTCCTTGAGTAACATTGATGGATAGCAGATAAAAAAGAGTAGACCTTCTTATCCCCATATATTTCCCTCCAAGGGTCCACTAATCCTAAATCAGCCATAAAACTCTGAACAGTAACTCATGAGGATCTATGTGACCTATCCAGTCCTGTGGTTTTATCTAGTTGCTGTAAAGCTAAATTAAAATCCCCACCAATAATATAAGGTGGTTTATTATCAGGGGTGTAACGCACTGCTGTAGTGAATTTTAAGTCATAAAACTGAAGCTGTAGGAATACACAATGCCCTTGTGCATCCATAAGATGTTAAAGTACTAGAGGCATTGATTTCTTCCTGTGAAAAGCTATTAATACACAGCGAGAATTATTTAAGTATTCTGAGAAAAAAGTCTTTCCCCATCTGTTTTCAAACCACAGAATATCCTTTTTCAGCAAATGTGTTTCTTGTAGCATAATTAAATTAATATTCTTTTGTTCTAAATAATTTACTTTTATGACGTTAGAATGATTTTGCAGACCCTTAACATTCTAAGAGGCTATTATAAAATTCTGAGTCATTTACAACATTTATAACTTCTTTAATGGTTCCTGGATCGCCATGTCCAGTCCAATTATTATTTTGATTTGAGGTTCCATTCTTTTTAAATTCAGGGACCTTAGTTTTATTAGGCAAAGCAAACCTTTGTTGTCTATCCCCTCTCCCTCCTTAGAAACGAAAAATATCTGTCCCCTTCCCCTCCATTTCCATTACCCAAATGAAATGATAAAGAAATCATTTCCATACACCAATTATGCCTTCTGACCTAGAACTGAGTAACTCTTCCAATCATACAATCCTCATCTTATTCTTACATATGTTATAGTTTTCTGTATTCTTATTCATTCAGCTCCCAACTGCTTTGTTCACTATTTTTTCAAGGTGCATATAGTTTTTTCCTAAAATACAAATACCTACAATGTGTGTGTGTATATATATATATATATATATATATATATATATATATATATATATATATATATGTGGGGGCATGTGTGATTTTGTATTTTCTTGAAACTTGGCTTCCCAGCCAAATGCCCTTTGGGGTAACACTTGCCTCAGTGTTTGCGCACAGAGGTTCTTTGTCTTTCAAATAGTTTTTTATTTTAATGGGTTCACCACAATATCCAAGGCACACTGCCTTAAGGGTAGCTGGTCCATTCCACTGGGGTGTCAAACAGATGAGGCATTCTGATGAGTCCTGGTAGGATGAAACACGTGTCTATGTCTTCTGTTAGCACCCTTTGCAAACTGTGTGACAGGCCTTTCGGCACCATGCAATTCTGCTTAAAGTTGGACCAGCATAACATTCTGTGGTGATTTGCATATGCAGCCCATGATGCTTTGCATTGTGGGGGCATGTGTGATTTTGTATTTTCTTGAAACTTGGCTTCCCAGCCAAATGCCCTTTGGGGTAACACTTGCCTCAGTGTTTTCGCACAGAGGTTCTTTGTCTTTCAAATAGTTTTTTATTTTAATGGGTTCACCACAATATATCCAAGGCACACTGCCTTAAGGGTAGCTGGTCCATTCCACTGGGGTGTCAAACAGGCAAGGCATACTGATGAGTTCTGGTAGGATGAAACACGTGTCTATGTCTTCTGTTAGCACCCTTTGCAAACTGTGTGAGAGGCCTTTCGGCACCATGCAATTCTGCTTAAAGTTGGACCAGCATAACATTCTGTGGTGATTTGCATATGCAGCCCATGATGCTTTGCATTTGGGGTATGTGTGATTTTATATATATATATATATATATATATATACACACACACACATATACAGTACACGTATACATAAGTATACATATATTTATATATACAGTATATAAATAATTATGCAAATACTCAGACATATACATTTTCCCCTTCCTTTTACTTCCTTCCCTCACCTCTATTTCTTTTTATTACTATCTCCCCTTTAGACCACTTAATAATTCTAGCACCAATTTAGTGATAAATCACCATAGTTTCATTCTTTCTCCAGAGGTTTTTAACTTCCTTCAGATGGCCTGGGGAGAATTTTTCTCTGGTTGTGGCTGAGTGTCCTGATTTTCTTCATGCGCCCTTTTATAAGCCCCATTGCATCATCCAGGTTATCAAATGTTTGTAATCAGCCATTCACAACAAATCAAATTTTTGCCAGATATAGCATAGAGAATGTCACAGCGTGAGGGAATAAACTTCAGATGAGGCAAATTTACAGGATTAAAAATAATAAATAATAAATGACAAAGAAAATCACTACTTAACATCAGTAGTTTCTCATACAATACAGTCCTGGATTCTACAGCTCCTAAGACCCTTGTCATCTGCATTCAACAGCTTGTCTGCAGTAACACCTTTCTCCTTCCCTCTCAAGACTGAACTCTACTAGACTGAACTGAAGTAAACTCTGTGCAAAGGTTTTTATATCTTTTTGGTAGGGTCACCTGACTGAGCTCTTACATGCCTGAACATGCTTCAAAACCAAGGGGAGAGGGGTCTGTGTCAGGGGATTTCCTGGTTCAGTTAAAGGTACAGTGTATATAACCACAAAGATTGACTTTCTATATCACTTATCCACAGTGACTAACCTTTTTTATACATAGAACCTTACACAGTAACAGGTCTATAGTGTGAATTTGTGAAAACACCTTAAGGATTTCTTATAACTGTATTGATCATGAAATTATTATTGTTTTATATGGCTTCTGAGTCCTTTTTTCTTTAAAAAGGTTTTATTAATTGTATTCATTCCTGCTATCTCAAATAGCTTTCATGCTTTTGTACACAAAATGCACTTATGCACTTTACATAACACCTCTGTGGGTGTTTGGCACCATTCAAGGGACTGGATGGATGGAAATGGAAAAAGAATGAAAGAAGACAACTAGTAGGAAGTTTAGTAGGGACAGTAAAGAGCTGCGCTAGGTGGTCAACCTAGGGTGGGGGGGAAGAAAAGCAAAGAGAAAAGCATTAACTGTTGCACAACAGAAGTTTTGCTAGCTAGAAAATAAGGTGATAGAAAAGTGGTCCATCAGTCACAGCTGAGGGTGTAGCCCAACTCTACCACACACCTCCCTCCTTAAGAAAAAAAAACAGTTCTCAAAACAATATTGTTTTTTTTTTAAGAACCCTCTCTCAGTCATAAATATTCTACCAAAACTGTACAGTAGAATGGGGACTGGTTGAAACTTTCTTTCACCCACTATGAGAGCTTCACCCCAGGGTCTCTTTATCATAAACAAATGAAGAGAGACAAAATGTCACTATACAGACATCCTTCTTAAATACATACCATGGGGCTTAATTCACACAGATACTACCTAGTATCCTAAGACCAAATATAACAGTTTTCACATTCTGTTTCATAACTCATCGTTCATTACTCCATGACAGGACAGGAAATCAGCATTCTTGTGTAAGGTTCCAGATCTATGTCACACCACAAAGCTGTATGGCTGAAGAACCAAATACCACCTCATTATTCTACCATTTTTATCCTTCATTTGATGGATCCAACATAAAGGATTATAATCAGTAACTAATGTGAAATTTGGCTCCCCACAAATAAAATCTTAAGGCTTCCATTGCCCATTTAGTTGCCAAAGCCTCCTTCTCTACAGTGGAGTACTTTTGCTCCCTTTTGTATAGTTTTCTTGATATGTACAAAACTGGGTGTTCTTCCCCATCAATTGTTTGGCTCAACGCTGCCTCTATTCCTGTCTCTGAGGCATCTGTATGTATCTTGAAGTCCATCTCAAAATTAGGATTCTTTAATACAGTGGATGAACAGAGGGTGGCTTTGGTGGTTCAAAAGGCCTCATCGCACTTAGGGTCCCACTGTACCGTGTTGCTACACCATTTCTTTGTCAGATCTGTCAGTGGTGTAGCAATCAATGCAAAATTTGGAATAAAGCATCGGTAGTACCATAGAAGCCCTAAAAATGACCTCACATGTTTCTTTGAAGAGGGGATGGAGCACTTCGCCACTGCTTGCAACTTATCTATTTTGAACTTGACTTGACCATTACCTAATAGAAATCCTAGATAGTGGGTCTCAGGCATGGCAATCACACATTCTTGGGGGTTAATGTTAAGCTGTGCTGTTTTTATTGATTTAACCACCTCAGCCAAGTGTGCCATATGTATACTCCAGGCAGGACTGTACATCACCACATCATCCAAGTAGGCCGAACAGTATCCAGTAAGTGGTGACAGTATACAGTCCATAAACCACTGAAATGTAGCTAGAGCTCCATGCAACCCAAACAGCACTGTAACAAATTCATACAGCCCCACAGGGGTACTAAAGGCATTTTTGTTCCCTTGCCTGGAGGTCTAATGGAATCTGCCAAAACCCCTTGGTCAGATCCAATGTTGTGATATATCATGCATTCCCTATGCTGTCTATGATGTCATCAATGCAGGGCATGGGATATGTATTGAACTGGGACTCTTGATTCAACCTCTGAAAATCTAAACAAAGGTGGATTCCACCCTCTTTCTTTGGGACAACCACTATGGGTCACCCCCAAGCACTAGTAAACAGCGTTATGATTCCCAACTGTCTCATCTTGTCAGTTTCTTTCTTGACTTCTACCCTGAATATTTTGAGTAGCCTGTAAGGCTTCTGCCTGATGGGAGGGGATGCAGTCCTAATCCAATGTTTTACCCCTATCGCCCTTCCTGGCACACTTGTGAAGGTTGTTAAAAAAAGAATTGATCAGACTCTCTACTTCCTTTCTTTGGGCATCTGACAGTGCAGGGTTTATTTTTATATCATTGTGTCCATCAAGAATCTCCAGTCTCTTTTAGGCAGTATGCAGTTCAGATTCCTTTCTGGCATCACTGTCATATCCAGGTGTACTGCTGACTTCTCTTCTGGTTTCTCAAGCCACTTTTTCAGCAAGTTGGCATGGCAAATCTTTCTACCTATACACTTCTCTGGGGTCTCACTCTTGTATGTGACAGGGCCTGCCTGACGTACTACATTATATGGCCCTTGCCACTTCATTAAAAATTTCTACTCTGAGGAAGGCAACAATAATAACACCTTCTGCCCTGGGTTAAATGTCTTGTCTCCCACCTTCAGGTCATATTGTTCCTTCTGGATCTTTTGTGCCTCTGCCAGCTTTGATGAGCCTTGGTGGTATAAGTGATCAACCTCTTTCGCAACTGTCCCACATATTCAACAATGTTTAAATGTTGCACATCAGTCCCTTATTCCCAAAATTCTTTTACTACATCTAATGGGCTTTGGGGATTGTGCCCATATAACACTGAGAATGGGGAACAATCTGTTGAGGCCTGGGGCACTTCCCTATAGGCAAACAAAAGAAATGGCAAAAATGTATCTCAGTTCCTCCCTTCCTCATGCACAAATTATGGAGCATTTGCTTCAGTGTTTGATTGAACCGCTCAGTTAGTCCGTCTGACTGGAGATGATAAGCGGAGGTTCGAACAGCCACTATTCCCAGTAACTTGTAGAGCTCTTTTAACAAGGCTGCATTAAAGTTTGTGCCCCATCTGCAAGTATCTCTTTTGGGATGCCCGGGAGACTAAATGCCTTAACCAACTCCTTGGCTATCCTTGGTGTAGTGACTATATGCATTGGTATGGCCTCTGGGTATTTTGTGGCATAGTAACATATCACCAAGATGAATTGGTTCCCTTTAGAACTTTTTAACAGGGGTCCCACAATGTCTATGCCTATTCTTTTGAAAGGGTTGGTAACCAAGGGTAGAGGCATAAGGGGCACTATGTCCTTTTTGCCTATTTATGCCACTTGTTGGCACTCTTTACATGTTTGGCAATACCTGACTATTTGATCATATAGCCCTGGCCAATAAAATCTTTGTAGAATGCACTTCAGGGTGCGATCCCACCCTGTATGGCCATCCCATGGGAGATCATACCTAAAAAACATTATTGGCTCTCTGTACTTCTCAGGCACCAATAACTGTTCGACACTTTCTCCAGTGTCTGGAGTGGAATGTAACCTGTACAATATATCATTTTTCAATATAATCACAGGGACCCCTTTTGACAGTTCCTGTCCAACATGCAAAAAAAGGTTTTAAAGAAACATCACATTTCTGCTCAGCAGCTGTATCAATGCTATTAAACATAGCCTGGATTTTTGTTTCAGGAAGTCCATTTACAGTCTGGTGCCATTGTTTTTGCTGTGTTTTCTTCTGGTTCAAGGGTTTCCTATCTTTACCAGGGTCCTCAATAACATCCCCTTCAAAAGGTAAGGGTCCTCCCAAAGTCCACTCTTTCCAGTATTGGGCCCTGGTAGTCATGCCTGTGACTATCCCTTGCTCAGTTATCAATGTTGGAAAGTTTGGGAAATAATGACCTATAACCATTGGCTGGGCACCAGTCCTGCTGTGACCACCTGGTTCTGTTCTTCAACATCCACCACTATTGCAGCAGTTGGGTAGTGGTGCGTGTCCTCATGGACACATACAATTCTCACGTCTGGCCCTCCCGGTTGCATATCTGTCACCAATTCTGGATGAATCAAAATATTCTTACTGCCAGAATCAATCAGGCCCAACACAGTTGGATTGTTAATACAAATGTCTCTCACAAAGTAACCATCATTCAACAAGGACAAATTGGTGGCATCAGCTCTAAGTCGGGTACAAAACCTAGCAAGGTGACCTTTACCTTGACATTTCCAGCAGTGGGGGTCTGGATTATAAGTTCTGGCTCCTTGATTCAGTCTCCCCTCTGTTCTACGAGTATATTTATTGCAGGCTCGATTAACAACAGGGGCTTTTGCTGTTTGGGGAGCAAGTGCAATGGAGTCAGTTCTATAACCTTTTTTCAGGGGCTGCCGTACAGATAACAAGTCTTCCACCAAAGTGATGGCTAACTCAATTGTCTCTGGGTGATGTTCACTCACCCATATTTGTACTTCAGTGGGCAATATTTGGAGATATTGTTCAACTACTAAAGTCTCAATAATGTGTATGACAGATTTCCCTTCAGGCTGTAGCCATTTTAAACATAGTCCCCTTAGCCTGGTAAAGATTTCTCTAGGGGAATCATTCTGATAGTGTTTAAGGGAATGAAACCTCTGCCTGTAAGTCTCTGCATTTATACAATATCTTTTCAGAATCTCCTTTTTTACCAGGTCATAACTTTCAGCATGCCTGATGTCCATATTACTGTATGCTAACTGTGCCTGCCCAGTAAGGTACAGAGCAAGGCGTATTATCCAATGTCTCTGATTCCACCCACAGGCTCGGGCAACCCTCTTAAACATAGTTAAATACACTTCTACATCATTGGTTGCTGCCATTTTAGTCAATTTAATGTCATTTGGATTATTATCTGGTGATCCTGCTCCTTGTGGTCCTTGTCCAGTCAGTTGAATGGCTTGCAAGCTGTCTGCCCACCTCTGGTCCTAGCGTCTCCCATTCCCACTCTCTTTGTCTCTCCATATCCAGTTGCTTAACTGCCAACCATTTCAACAAGTTAATGATGTCTTCAGGTGGTGGGTCCTCATACGGTGGTTCTTCCTCCTCATCCTCTCCAATTCCTGCACCTATCATCATCTCCATCACCATCTTCTTCTTTGTCACTCCAAACTCCAGGCCAGGTAGAAGGTCCTCTCCTTTCCTCAGTACCTGCACTCTGGTATGCACACCTGGCAGGCCTTCTTCCTTCTTCAGACCTTTGGCATCCTGTGATTTCTGGAGATCTGCCATCCTGCTCTTTGCCCCCTATGTCTGGATACCAGAGCTGGTATCTGGGTACTGGTCTCCCCCTTGTTTCTCTGGACAACTAGTACTATCCCACTTCTGACACCAAGTTTTTCACAGCGTGAGAGAATAAACTTCAGATTAGGCAAATTTACAGGTTTAAAACACACCTTGGTGTGATATTTACTTTTTAAAAATTTTGAAAAATAATAACTGATAAAAAAATTGCAAAGAAAATCACTACTTAACATCAGTAGTTTCTCATATAATACAGTCCTGGATTCTAGAGCTCCTAAGACCCTTCTCATCTGCATTTAACAGCTTGTCTGCAGTAGCACCTATCTCCTTCACTCTCAATACTGAACTCTACTAGACTGAATTGAAGAAAACTCTGTGCAAAGGTCTTTATATCTTTTTGGTAGGGTCACCTGACTGAGTCCTTACATGTCTGAACATGTTTAAAAACCAAGAGGGGAGGGGATTGTGTCTGGAGATTTCCTGGTTCAGTTAAAGGTACAGTGCATATATCCACTGAGATTGACTTTCTATATCTCTTATCCACAGTGACTAAGCTCTTTTATACATATAACCTTATAAGTAACAGGTTTATAGTGTGAATTTGTGAAAATACCTTAAGGATTTCTTTTAACTGTATTAATCATGAAATTATTATTGTTTTATATGGTTTCTGAGTCCTTTTTTTCTTTAAAAAGGTTTTATTAATTGTATTCATTCCTGCTATCTCAAATAGCCTTCATGCTTTTTTGTACACAAAATGCACTTATGCACTTTACACAACACCTCTCCAGGTATTTGGCACTATTCCAGAGACTGGATGGATGGAAATGGAAAAAGAATGAAAGGAGGGAACTAGTAGGAAATTTAGTAGGGACAGTAAAAAGCTATGCTAGGTGGCCAACCTAGGGTGGGGGGGGCGGAGAAGAAAAGCAGAGAAAAGGGTTAACTGTTGCACAACAGAAGTTTTGGTAGCTAGGAAATAAGGAGATAGAAAAGTGGTCCATCAGTCACAGCTGAGGGTGTAGCCTAACTCTACCACAGAGAAATGTATACCCTTATTATACAGCACTTGCTTGAAAGGGTTGAATAACTTTTTCTTTTCCCGAGGTCACCCCAGATAAATCCAGATAGACACTGAAGTGGATATCATCAAACCCGAGTCCTTTTAAAATCAGGGCTTTTTGTAGTATAGCCTCTCTATCCTGAAATCTGAGAGATTTCACAAAAACTGTATGACGGTAGTTTGAGTTCGAAAATCTTGTGCCCGCCTTATGAGCTCTGTCTAATACAATGTTTTCTTCTGGGAACTTTCTTTCCAAAGCCATAGTGAGTAGTTTCTCAAAAAATGGTAAGGGGTTCCCTGTCCCCTCCACTTCCTCTGGGATTTTACAGACCCTAATGTTCGCTCTTCACACTTTATCTTCTTGTTCAGTTATTTGGGCTTGAAGTGCCTACTTCTCTTTTTCTAATTGCTGGATTTTTTTGGGTGTTGTTCATGAAGAATCTTTAATATGGGATGCCCTGGTTTCCAGTTCTTCTGATCTGAAATTTTGCAGCTTGGTATTTAAATCTCCTAAGCCTCCAGTTGCATTACTCAGGGTGTTTTTCAAATCACCAAATGCATTAAGCATTTGATCTTTAAGATTAAACACTGCAGCCAATACTTCTTCTTTGATTCTATCCATGTAATCATTAATTTCTGTCAGTTGTTAGTGAGGTAAATCTGGTGGCATATTAAAATCTGTTGCTTCAGATACCCCTATCAGCACTGAAGTATTGGCTACCTGCAGACCAGAATCCCCTTCTTGAGAATGTAGCTGTATAACAGTGGCTTGGGACTGGGTCTCCCCCCTCTCCTGACCTGACTTGGTATCTCTGTGTTAAATTCCTTCATTTCCCTTACCCCCTGTGCCTCTTCCTTTTGTGTCATATGTTTACTGTTCCTGCAGCTGAGTCATGACTCAAATTGGGCAAAGGTCCACTATTAGGCTCATCTCTGAGGCCTGCAGTGTCCTGCATATTATGCGTTGCTCCTTTGTAAGTAAAAATGGAAACAATATTACCTGCAGAGGGGCTTTCCAAAGGAGAAAGGAGGGTCTGTGGTGGGTCTCTAAACAGTCTGAGATCCGGTAAACTTGGGGACTTAAGTTGGGCTGTCGAGCGGGTGTTACACATTCTTCTCTTCCCCTTTCCAATTGTATCCTTTAACTTTTTTGTACGTCAAACGTTTTTCAACATTATAAAAGGGAGAAAATAGAAGCAAAACAATTACTGAGAGGGGGAAATGAACCAAGCCGAAAGTAGTAAACATCCAAAACCTTAACTGCCCATCGGCATCTTCAGGAGGGATATCATTCTCAACTAATTTTCCCGAGAATGATATCAGAAGTGGAGACCGTCAAAACCTAAACAGGAGACAGCAGTTTCAATCTTTCTGTTAGAGGAGTTTTCCTCAGTTGGTGGCATCTGGCATTCCTTTACCCGGCCATTTCAAAAGCACTATGTCAGAGTATGTGACAATGGAACTTCCTCATGGGCTCCCATCCCTGTATCTCAGATGTCTTTTGTAGTCTGTTTTTTGCATTGCATTATTTTGTCTTTATGTATATATGTCTTGTGATGTAAGAGTTGTATGCATTTCTTTTTTTTTATTTTGGTACATTTCTTCACCTTGGGTCACCCTTGAAAATGAGTATTCCCTTGACATTTACCTGATAAACAAATTTTACAAATTGAGCGTTGCGGTCAAAGGCTGGGCACATGATAGTATAGCCAAAAAAACTATGGTAAATTAGTCCCCAGAAATCCACTGGTTCTAGTCCCACTGCAGTGAAAATAGCCTTCCCTATTGGTCATCCAATTGATCTGATTATAATACCATCTTGAGAAATCCAGAAGCATACTATTTTCCCTCCCTTCCTCATTCAAGTGCTTAAGGTTCTCCTACTTGGGACAGAAGAGGTTCATGCAGAAATGTATTCTAGTTCCTGAAAAAAGATCATCTTGCATTGACTACCCAATTCCTCAAACTCTCCCCACCCCCACATTATCACTAGCAGTTGCAGAAAGCAGCAGGTGGGAAGGGAGTCAAATGGCAAGACCAAATCATGGGTTTCATTTTCACAATTCATGTTTTCTCCACACCTCGCACTACGCCAGCGGCCCGGGTTCAGGAACAGACTCGGGCTGCCGGGGGTCAGTGGGGAGAGGGAGGACCGAGCATCCCAATGGATACTCTCCTACCTCAGGGGTGGGTAACCAAGAGCTCTGCGCTCTGCATCCTTCCATAGCCGTGGAAGCACCGCAGTAGGAAGGATGGGAGATGGCCGCTGGAGCCGAGGGGACGTCACAGTGAAGGAGGGCTGGCGGCATGAGCACGCCACCACCACGACATCCCAAGTGCTGATGTCTCAGGGGGAGTTAGACTCAAGGGGAGAAAAATGGAAAAAAAACCTCCGGCAGCCCTAGATGAAGGCCGCTCCAGTACCACCCGGGGCCACCTACAGGACAGACCCCACTGTGCGAGGAGAAGATGAGGAGGCACTCTAGGGGCAGATCCCTAAGGTGGATGACTCGGGGGAACATGGGCGGACGGAAGGAGTGGGCACCGGAGGTAGGTAGGAGGATAAAGAAGAAAGTATATAAAAAAAAAAATTCATGTTTTCTTAGTGAATAAATACAAATAAATAATAGCAAATTAACAATGATAATAATTACAAAATAGTAAAAATTATCTTATATTACATCATATTATGTCATATCATTTCATACCATATGATAGCAGATATCTTCTTGCGTATCATATCAGATCACAACAGATTATATTTTCTTGTCATATCATCTCTACTGTCTACATACTGCTATCCAAAGTCAAATTATGCCACAGTGACCAAAACAAACAAAAAAAAATCATCATGCAATTGCCACCCAATTCCTTCAGATTTATCCCTATACCCCTGCCTGTAGCCCACTGCACCTAAAAATTCAAACAGATCCTCTGCAGTGTGGCAGTATTGTACAAATGATAACACAAATCCACTGAAAGCATATTGCAATCAGTATAGAAAAAAAGATTCTTCGAGTGTCAGTGAAGTCTACTCAGACTTTGTGAACAAGTGTTCTGACACATGAGTAAAATGTGAACATGGATCTTACTAACAGTCATTCCCACTCTCGATCCCCATTCAAGTCATATGGACCAGGACCAGCAGCAATGGGGGCAGTTGGGTTAGGCATGGGAAGGGATCAGATACAATGGTTCATTTAAGTAATCCAGACAACATTGGTGGTAGCAGCCTGTGCAAACAGAAGCATTCCTTGTTACCAGAGTGGGGCTGCACCACAAAGGTTCCAACATCTGAAAGCCAGAACCAGGTATAGCATATGCTCCCAGCGAGTGCAGACATTGTTGTAAAAAAACTAAGCTTGCTGCCTGAGCCATTATGTTCCTCCACTGAATTGCCAAGATTTGCTTCTGCTTTTCCAAGAGCTGACAGTTCCAGAGACATTTTGTTTCAAGTCTCAGTTCTGAAAACAACTATCCTCATCATCAAGCTCTTTCTTTCTCCATCAAGGATCATGCTTGCTCAGTATATAAATAAAGCAACATTTTAGAATAATATTAACTAATAACATTTTTTACATTAAAATAAAAACATAGAAGTAGAATGGCTCTAAAAACAACACATTCTATTCTTTATCCTCCTCCCCCCTTCACAGATTACATTTTCTATGCAGACAAATACAAAAAGCTTTGTGAACAATAATAACTTAGTAAAATAATTATATTAAAATAAAAAAAGACATTGAAGTCAACTGGTTCTGAAAACAGCATGTAATCTTCATCCTTCTCCGATACTCTTCATCGTGAATCACACTTTCTTCATCATATTTCACTGCAGGATGAAGGTGACACCACTCTCTTCCCTGCACATTGCAGAGCAGGTGAAACAGAAGGACTGGCATCCATCGCTACAGGAGGTGGTGACATCACTAGTTTATCTGAGTCAACACAGCAGCAGGATGCAATACCCATTAAAGACCAGCTGATTCCTTCAGAAGAACATAAACAATACATATTATTTATGCACAGTTCATCTAGTATTTCACATTCATTCTGTATTTTTTTGTGTACTTTATTACTGAGGTCATTTGCATAAAAACAGTATCTTTGCTCCTGAAGAATTAATCTACTCCTAATTCTTTCTCCCTACCTGAGGTCATAATTCACTGCTTGTGACATCACAGTTACTCCAAAGGCAACAAATTGTGGTGTCACAATGGTAAAGTAAGACTTGAAGAAGGGAGAATGCTATAGAGGCAGATAAACTATAAGGGATAAACATCATGTATTGATGAAAATTTCCTTTGTAATAAATAATTGGGAGAAAACTATAGAATGAATAGACAGATAAATCATAGAATCATAGAATTATAAAGTCATAGAATAGTGCCAGCAGAAAAGTACCATTCAGCCCATTGAGTCTGCCTGAGATAGCCCCCCATGACCCTTTTACCTCCCACCCCGCTGCCCTCTCTCACCTCCCCTTCCTACTCCCATGTAGTTATCCCATGCTCTTTTGAATTTCTCAACTGTATCTACCTCCACCACCCACTCCAGCAACCTGTTCCATGGTTGTACAACCCTCTCTGAGAAGTAACACCCCCTCCCATTCCCCTAAATCTGCCCCCTCCAGCTTAAATGCATGAACTCTGGTGGTTTTGTTTTTGCTCAGTCTTAAGATGCTATCTCCCTTAACCTTATTTATTCCCTTCATGTATTTGAAGGTTTCCACCATGTCCCCTCTATCCCATTTCATCTCCAGCGTATAAAGACCAGGCTTCTCCAGCCTCTGCCTATATGGTCTCCCCTGCATCCCCTGGATCATCTTGGTCACCCTTTTCTGTATCCTTTCCAGCCTATCCTTGCCACCCAGCAATTGGGGCCTCCAGAACTGAACTCCATATTCTAGCTGTGGTCTGACCAATGTTTTGTATAGTGGCATGATCACCTCCCTCCTCCTACTAGTGAAGCCCCTCCTAATGCATGCCAACACTCTTGTTGCTTTCCCAGCTGCTCATTCACACTGACTCCTCACCTTTAATGTGTCCATGATCTAAATCCCCAGGTCCTTTTCTTGTTCCGTGACCTGCAGTGTCTCCTCCACCCCGAGGCAGTAAATTGCCCTTGACTTATTCCATCCTATGTGCATTATTTTGCACTTATTTGCATTGAAGTGCAATTACCACTTTTCTGTCCACTCCTCCAGCATGGCTAAATCCTGCTTCATCTTCCCCCCAGAGCATCCACTCTGTAATATATATTCATGTCATCAACGAGCAAATACGCCTTTCCATTTAGACACTCTGCTAAGTCCCTTATGTAAACATTAAACAGTATGTGCCCCAGCACCAACCCCTGTGATACCCCGCTCATCACCCTTAGTTCCCTGGAGTGCTTCCCATTGACCACCACTCTCTGGGTCCTCCCACCAAGCCAATCTTCCACCCACTTTGTAAGCCTAGCTCCCACACCAAGACTGCTCAACTTGCTTACCAGCCGTCTATGGGGACGGAGTTGAATGCCTTCCTGAAATCCAGATAGGCTACATCCACCACTCCCCCCAATCATAAACCTCCATAACCCACTCAAAGAATGTCATCAGGTTGGTCTGACAAGATCTACCACCTGAGAACCCATGTTGGCTGTCATCAATCAAACCCTCCTCCTTTAGGCACCCTAATAGACTCTTCATTATGAGAGTTTCCATCAGCTTTCCTACAACTGAGGTGAGACTGACTGGGTGGTAGTTGCCAGTTTCTTCCTTTCTCTCTCCCTTGTATAGCGGTACCACCTCTGCCTTTTTCCAGTCTCCTGGGACCTTCCCCGATTCCAGGAATAGATTAAACAGGTTGGCCAGAAGTCCTGCCAGATCCACCCTTAGCTGCCAAAGCACCCTTGGGTGTACTTGGTCAGGTCCCATAGCCTTGTCCATTTTTATTTTTCCCATCTCCTCCAACACCCTCACCACTGTGAAGGGACTTGCATCTGCCTTCTTGCCCTCCTTTCCCTTTTTACTCAATACAGGCCCTTTCCCTTCCTTCTCAGTTGTGAAAATGGGTGCAAAGTATTAATTTAGGATGGTTGTCTTCTCCTCATCTCCTACAGCTATTTTACTCCTCTTCCCTCTAAGTCTTGAAATCCTCTGCCTGCTTTTCATCTTATCACTCACATATCTATTGAATCTTTTGTCTCCCCTTTTCACCTCCCTAGCTATTTTCTCCTTTGTGGTTGCCTTTGCCTTTGTAAATGTTCTTACAACTTCACTAAGTTTATCCTTATAGACCTCCCTTTCCTCTATCCCCTGTGACCTTTTTGTAGACCTTAAAGGCCTTTCTCTTCTCTTCTCCCTGATAGCCTCCCTAACCCCTGCTGTGAACCACAAGGGTTTCTTCCCCATTGGTGTTTGCTGATTCTCCAGATGCCTTGCTCCGTGGCCTTGAGAATTCCACCCTTAATTGCTTCCCACAGAAGCTCAACCTCCTCTAGCTTTGGGTTCCATGCAAGCTCCCTCCTTAAGATGCCCCTCATCTTCTCAAAATGTGATATCAAGTCAAGCACCCTGGTGGTTGACCTGCCTGATTCTGCCCTGGCTGGATGGAGAACCGACCATCTGGTGATCACTGCACCCCAAGTTTTTCCAAACTTCAACCTCCCCCTCTCTGTCCCTGTTTGTTAAAATGACATCAAGGGTAGCCTCCCCCTAGTAGATTCTTTAACTAGCTGTCTTAGGAGCACATCTTGTAGGGATTCAAATAAGCCCTTGCTCTTTTGTATTGTGGACAATGGAATTTGCCAGTCTACATCGGGTTGGTTCAGGTCCCCCACCACGAGGATTTCCCTTTCCTGGCCTATTCTTTTATATCCCTAGCCAGTTCATGGTCCACTTCCTCACCCTGATGTGGTGGTCTGTAGACCACTCCTATTCTTATTGCCCTGCCTCCTTACTGCCCAACCTAACCCAAAGGATCTCAGCAAATCCCTTCTCCTCCCTACCTTCTACTGCAACTATCCCTTCCCCGACATAAAGTGCTATGCTCCCCCTTTTTTACCCTATCTATCCCTTCTAAAAAGATTGTACCCATGTAGTTCCACCTTCCAGCTATGGCCCTCCATCTACCATGTTTCTGTTACTGCAGTTTGGTGCAGGTCATCCACCCCCACCACTACCTCCAAGTATATGATTTTATTTCCTAGGATCCTGGCACTGGTTAGAATTCTTATCAATCCCCCCTGCCCTTATAATCTCCTTTTCTCATGCTGTCCCTCACATTGGGAGAGTGCATGCTGGGTTCTCCCCATTAGGCTGAGGATCCTCTTGCCCCTAGTGCAGCACCCCCCCATAGTTTAAATTCCAGTCACTCCCCCACCTCTTGTCAATGTACCCCTGCAGTTTTGCTCTTAGTAATCTTGCCCCCCTGCATCACGTATGTGTAGCCTGTCCCTTGCATACAGGTGTTCATCCACCAATGTATTCCCCCAGTCTCCCAGACATGTGAAGCTCTCTTCCCCACACCACCACCTTAGCCAGAGGTTAAATTCCTTTACTCTGAGTTGCCTGGCTGTGTTAGTGCAATGCACTGGCAGGACATCCAAGAAGGCCAGGGAGCTGACCAATCCCTTACAGCCCTCCGCCAACTCCCTGAACCTCCTTTGAACCACCTCCATCTCTTCCCCTGCCAAATCATTTGTGCCTGGATGCACTATTAGGTGCGGCTTACCTCCCATTAGATTGACACAGTCTCTTATCCTGGAGAGTGCTCTTGTAGCCTCCATGCCTGGACTGCAAAAAACTGACCTCCCCTTAAAAGCTACTTTCCTCCTTTGATACGGAATCCCCTTAATGAGTAAATCCCCATATACAACCGCTGCCTCAGACCCTTCTGTTCTCAGGCTTGCCCCTTCTCCATTGACCTGCCCATTTGTGCACCCTCCTTTCAGTGCAGGCACCTTCCCTTGCACACTGTCCTATCCAATTTGACCTCCCCTTTTACTCATCCTCCCTTTTCCTTGCTACCGGCTATCCTCCCTGTCTGTCTTGGACAATCCTCCCCCTTCTTGGTCCTGGCTGCAGATCCCAGCTCCTTCCCCCCTTCCCCATTGCTCTACCCTTTTCCAAGCTCTCCTCCCTGCTCCTCTCTCATGTTGCATTTTTCTAGCCCATGACCCTACCACCTGTTTGTGTGCTACCTACCCTTGTCCTTCCCCTCACTTTCCCTATTTTCCCTTCACATGAGCCCCTTTAAATTCTCTTCCCTGGCTTGGCCTTCCAGTGCTCCCTACTCCCCTTCCCATCACTCCTTCCTTGTCCCTCAACCCAGTCAGAGGCCAGTACCTGTTAAACTCCAGTGTATAGCTCCTGGCAAGTACAATTCCCTCAGCTCCCTTCTGTCCATAGTCTCTTTGTCCTCTTCCTGCTCCTGGCCCCCCAGTCCCTGCTCTGGGCCCCCTGGTCCACTTCCCCATCTTGTTCCTCCCCCATGCTCTTGGTCCTTCTCCTTGTCCCCCCCTTAATCCCCCTATCCACCCCCTCCCTGTCCCACCTCTCAAAATCCCTCTTCAACCTTGCTAGTTCAGCCTCCATCCTCTTTAGTTTTTAACAGATAGGGCATTGCCCTACCTTCTATGGAGTGCTCATGAAAACAACAGCCCCACAACCATTACAGCCAACTACCCTCCCCATATTTCTTGCTGCCTTTCATTGCCTGGTAATTATAATTATAATTATCACTTCCCCCCTTCCAAGGTGGCACTGGCTGCTGTTTACCTGTCCCCCTCCAGCCCCATCTCCTATGATCCCCACCCCTGGTCCAAGCCGGTTCCTTCCTTGCTCTCCACAGTTTTTCTTCTTTGTCCTGCCCCCCAAATTAACACCCAATCATCCAGTCAGCCAAAAGCCCCTTCAGACAAGATTAAGGCCCTCCCTTCCCTATATATTATACATTCAGCCTAGAGCACTTCCTGAACATGCATTGATCTCTCCCTGTCCTCTTTCCATGTACACTTGGATCAGTCAAGATCCCTCTCAAAACAAGCAGAAAGAAACTGCCCCCTCAGTAAACTAGGTAACAGTCTAGAGCACTTCTAAAAATCAAGCAGAAACTGCCCCCTCAGTAAGCTAGATGACAGGTGAACACAAATATTTCAAACAAGCAGAAATCACCCCTTCAGTAACTAGGTGATAGGTGATCATAAATATTTCAAACAGAAACTGCCCCTTCAGTATAGCCCTAGAAAGCAGAGCACCATAAATATATCAAGGCAACTGGTAACCATAAAAATCTCCCCCCCTCTTTGTCCAGCTTTTAGTTCAAGTTCTCAACCCCTCTCTTCTCATCCTGGTTTTTAGTTCACGTGATCAGCCCTTTTCTGCTGACTTGAGTGGTCCTTATCAGCAAACAATGAGGTCCTTCATGGTGTTGTTCTCACCCTCCATGGGCATTTAATAGAGGTTGGGGCCAGGGTGGGTGGGTGAGACAAAATTCTCACTCCACAGATGCTGCCACCAGTCCTCTCTCTGCAGCCGAGAAAGCTGCCACTGGATTCTCCTTCTCTGTTGCAGCCAAAAATGCCACCACCGGTCCACAGTTTCCTCTCTGCAGCTAAAAATATGGCCCCACCTGGTCCACTCCCTGTGGCTGGAAATGCCACATGTGGTCCACCTCCTTATGGCCAGCAAAAGCTGCTGCTGTTCTTTTGGGGCTGTCTTTAAAAGCCTAGACAGCTTTTGTCCTTAGTGTCCCTTGCCCTGAATGGCGCTCCAGCCCTAGCAGCTAATTGGTTCTGTCAGCCTTTCCCTGCATTTGGATTGCTTGCCACTGGAGCCTGGCTCTCTCCACAGATGCTGCCACTGGTCCCCTCTCTGTGGCTGAGAAAGCTGCCACTGGATTCTCCTTTTCTGTTGCTGCCAAAAATGCCACCACCAGTCCCTGGTTCCCTCTCTGTGGCTGAAAATGCTGACACTGATCTGCTCCCTGCTGCTGAAAATGCCGCCATTGGTCCACTCCCTGCAGCAAAAAATGTCACTGCTGGTCCACCTCCTTGTGGCCAGGAAAAGCTGCCACTGGATAGAAAGAGTGAAAGAGAGATAGATAGATAGATAGATAGATAGATAGATAGATAGATAGATAGATAGATAGATAGATATATCTTATAGGGGCATGGTAGGGCCAACATATTTAGAGTTGAGCAAAGCATCCAATGTTAAACTTCAAATTTTGAACCTTAATATATTCACAACCGTTCAACGCATTTACAAACAATTTTTCATGTGTGGTCCCTTGGGGTTGTTCTCTTGATGTGACAGGTTTCGTTCGAGTCACAGGTGTGGATTCTGAGATGCGCATAGCAAAAAAGTACAAATCACTCTTTTTTGCTGTTTTTTTTTTTGTGTGTGGTCATGCTATGCCCAGATGGTTTGGAATTTTGGTCTGAAATTTTCAGGGTAGAAAGGGGCTTGGCTTACAGACTTTCTTTTGTTTGGTGAAAAATTATTAATCCATTCCAAAGTAATTACATTTTTAAATTTATATTTCTGTCTGTGGGCAGTACAGTCTTTTGGCTAGCTTCCTGGAATGAAAACAGAATTTGGTTAAATGAAAAGGGACCTTTTTTAGTTTCAGGTCAATACTTTTTAATGAGAGAAAATTCCTTTTTCATTTGCAGCCATCTTGTTTTCCATTAAAAAAGAAATATATTCTAAACCCTTAAAAATGACAGCCACTCACCAAGACATATATATTGCTCATCAGGACTCTGTTAAGTGGATTCTGCACTTATCTGTTTGAAAAATGACCTCAGAAAGGATTTAATTTATCATTTTTAATCCTTTTTCACCACTCACTTCTACATTTTTCATGGATCTTTTTTCAATCAAATGACAAGAGATCCCTTGTCATGAAAGAAAGATTTCAGACTTCATTTTCTTCTATCTTTTTTGGTGGCTCCTTTTTCGTTTAAATGAAAAATAATTCCTTCTTACAAAAAAAGAATTTGAACTTAGGTTTTTTCCCCAAATTCTTTTTTCACTACCAGGGATCCTACTGGGTCATAATGTTGCACGCTTAATAGCGTATGACATTTTGGCTAACCCGGTACAGCTCTGCACTAGTGAGAGAATGGATCAATACCACATATGCTGCTGTACATGGTATTGCACCATTCTCACTCTCCCAGGCAGAGGATAAGACCTCTGCTGGGAGTGGATTCTGCTGACCAGCTGCTGTGGCTCAATGGACTGAGCCACAGCAGCAGGAAAGTGCTTCTGGGACTGGGTTTGATTCCCAGTCCCAGAAACTTTTATTTTTTCAATCTTTGTGCACTACCTGACTTGAACCCCACCGGAGTTGAGAATCTATATTGGGGGGTCAGGAGGCACAGCCCCCCATAAGGGGGGAGGTGTGAGGGGCAGAGCCCTCCACAGAAAAAAGAGATATGCTGCATGGCAAGAATCGCACTGCATTGGCAGCGCGATTGCACCATGTGGCATAGTATTGTGAGCGGTTATGACCCCGTGCCACCAGGGATCCTTTTTTGTTTGATATTTTTGTTCAAACAAAAAAGGATCCCTTGTCATGGAAAAAGAATTTGGACACAGCTTTTTCCCTAGTCTTTTTTTATTTGAAGGGATCCTTTTTCATTTGATATTTTTGTTAAAACAAAAAAGGATCCCTTGTCTTTGAAAAAGAATTTGGAATTGTTTTTTTCCTCAATTCCTTTTGGTTTCAAGGGATCCTTTTTCATTTTATATTTTTGTTCACAGGAAAAAGGATCCCTTGAAATGAAAAAGGATGTTTAACTTAGTTTTCAGCCGATTCTTTTACAATTTTAAGAAATACTTTTTTGTTTCCTTTTTTTGTTTAATACAGATAAGATTCCTTCAAATGAAAAAAGTCATTTTCATGCCCTCACCATAGTTATATGAATTTTCCTTGGTGTCTAGTGGCACCCTCCACCCTTCATTCATCGTGCCTCTGATTCCTTAATTTTGCCCTGGTATCTAGTTGTGTCCCCTACCTTCCGATTGCCATTCCTTGTTTTTTTTATGCTTTTCTCTGGTATCTATTGGTGCCCCCCCTTAGATCACAGTCCCCATCATTGCTTGATTTCATGCTGATGTCTCATAGCCCTCCCATCTGATCACCATCCCAGCACTTCTTTTATTTAACCCTGGTGTCTAGTGGTGTCCCCATCCCATCTCCAGCCCAAAATTATGGGATTTTTCCCTAGTGTCTAGTGCCCCCCTGTGATCAATGTTCCTGTAATTATGTGATCTTTTCCTGGTGTCTAGTGGCACATGCCACCATCTGATTCCCAACCCCATAATTAAAAAACACATCCCTGGTGTCTAGAGACAATCCCAACATCATCCAATCGCTGTCCCCTTAAAGATCATATTTGTCAATGATGTCTAGTGGCACCCCCCCCCACCCTGCGATTGTCATCCCCCTTGAAAATTCTGGTATCCCTGGTGTGTAATGGCACCACATCCATTCCATGTCTGTCCAGGACTGCAAAGAAGAAAATGGTTCCTCAACATCTTTTCTTTCCTTTTTTTCCTGTAAAAAATGAAACTGTCCTTCACAGATACTGTCCCACCACAATCCACACTCAGCACCCACTTCCCTGCACTCTAACCCACCCCCACACACTTCACTCCACTAAGAATGAATGCCCTGCATCAATCGAAGACACGTCGTTCTGCTGGAACCGGTGACTGCAATATGAAAATTAAGGTAAGTGCAGTTCAATGTATTTCAATGGGGTTTTCAACTTTGGTAAATAACCTTGCCATTTTTGCATATTTTGTCATCAAAAGTTTCAGCATGGCCTTTTAGAGATCCCACCTCATGAACAATGTATAGTGGAATTACACAAATCCAGCCTGAAAAGGTGACTTCACACTTGCTTGGTGATATCACCTTTTGGCCTGGATATGCAAATTTTCACCATCTTTGTTCATGAGATGGGATTATAAGAAAGGTATGTTAAACATTTGGGGTCAAAATAATGTTAAAACGGCAAAGTTATGTGCATTTGTTGTAATTTCGCTATGCTCACTCATAACTTTCGTAAGTTGTAATATTTTCATGCCAGATTTTTAACTTAGCCATTTCTTCACATCACCACATGAATATGAGAGCTGTCACTTTTCATATCTTTGCCAAAGTGTCTTTTCATGTCTCTGGCATGGAATGACATTGCGGTGGCAGAGAATGATGTTTCAGCAGGAATTTATAAATATTTAGTACAGGGTTCATGATGTGGTGTAATAAGAAGGCTATGCAGAAAATGTGGTTGCTATTGTCTTACAAATGGAAGCACAAGTCTTGGAGAGCACTGCACTTCCACACCAACATACATACAGTATATGCCTCTATGGAGAAAAAGGGCCCTGCGCTCCCACACACAAATAAGGATATGATTATACTATGTCAAAAAGTATGGAAATTCTGTGCAAAAAACTGCATTATTGCAACATTTAGGGTTAAGGCTAAAGCTAAAAAAGTAGGGAAATGTGGTTTTAGGGTTTCCAACCAATAACCTCTCCCCCATCCCTAAAAAAATCAGGGGTGCAGTCCTCCTTGGAGTTGTCAATTGTAAAACTCACCCCATTGTATATACTCCTGAAACAGAGACACCTAATGAGGTGAGCTTTAGGGTGAACAACTCCAAGGAAGATTGCACCCCTGATTGATTTAGGGGTGGGGTGGGGTTTAAGATGTAAACATTTCAAAGTTACTCACATATGCTGACATTTTACTATACCCATTCATAACTTTGGAAATTTTTAATGCTTTGACCCTAATTTTCAACATAGTAATTTTTTACACCATCTCATGAGTGTGGCAGCTGTCATTTTAATGGCTGCAGTGGGCAGAGTCCTGCAGATGTTTTGCTATTACAGTAGAAAAATGGAGCTGTCCAGATTCTAAACAGACTAGATAAAATTGGAGGTTTTGTGAAATTACTCTGCTGCATTTATTGAGCTGAGAAGTGTTGCACTGGACTATTTTGTATGATAACTACTAGCTTCAATATGGCTAGTATTCTCTTTCAAGAAAGTTTCATAGCTCATAAACATTTTAGCTTAGTCATTCTTTCCCAGCAACGAATCTTGTAAAAAGATTTACACTGTTTTTTAACCTCTTAAGACACTGTCTAATTAGCATTGTCTCAGACATAGTTTTCTATAGCAGAATACATGTTTCTTTAACCCCAAGACAACTAAAGAAGTTATCCTTTTACTACTTTTACTGTTTTTTGAATTTTTTTATAAATATATATATGTGCATATATATATGTGTATATGTATATGTATGTATATATACTGTATATCTATCTATCTATATATAGAGAGAGATATATATGTGCATATATATATATATATATATATATATATATGTATATATTATGGTAGCACGGTAGTGCTACCATAGTTAGGGTTGAGGAGCCATTTCTATGTTAAACCCTAAAACTTTGCACCTTAATAACTTTGCAACCATTTGACAGATTTAGCTGAAATTTGGAATACATGATTAAGAACCATAGGCCTTGGCATCTGCCAAGTTGCATAACAGTCAGATACATGGCTGTGGAGTTATTAAGCATGATTTGCGCACGTGTTTATGCTTTTTCTGGAATTCTATGGTCGCGCTTACAGGTCGCACGGTTTGCGCGACCAGCCCAAAATCTTCAGGGAACATGTGGCCAGGGTCCTCAATGTACCTTTTGAAGATTTGGTGAAAAAATATTAAACGGTTTAAAAGTTATTCATAAAACAATTTCCCATTATAAGTCAATGGGAAAAGTTAACAAAAAGTTCAACACTTTCGCAAATGCATTTTTACTTTCACAAATGGGCCAGTTACTTTCTCAAATCGGCCATTTTGATTTCAGTTGGTGATTAAAAAAATGCTTGGCATTTAAATTTGGGACCCTCTAGCTACCTAATTATTTTTGTATTCACCTAGTCGGACCCTGAGGATGCTAGCCATGTCTTTATTTTGGGGTAAAACACCCCAGAAATATGTTTTTCAGATTTCTGGAAAAAGTACTTTCACAAAGTACTTTCATGCTCTGAAATGTCACAAATGTTTGCGAAAGCTTGCAGAATGCGACCAATAATTTTCTAGTCTGTGGAAAATGACAGCAATTCTTTGGCACTGCACTGCAAAAGAACGGTTGGGAGTTTTGGGCTGAAATTTGGAGGGAACGCAGCCGACATCTCACAGATGTGCTGTTCAGTGTTGTATTGAAAAAATATTACATGGAAGTAATGTTATGGTACTCCAAAGTTGACAGTTTTTCCCATAGGATAACATTACGGTGCCCGATGCATTACAGGAATCCTTTGGCACCCTGCTGCAAAATAACGGTTTGGTCTTTTTTCCTGAAATTTGGAGGGAAGACAGCCAACAGCCCACAGATGTGCCTTTCAGTGGTTTGGTGAAAAAATATTACAGGGAGGCAAAGTTATGGTGCTCCGAACTTCTCTTTTTTCCCCATAGGATAACATTACGGCGTTCGCCACGCCTTTCAGGGCCCGTATCTCGGAAACAATGCGAGATA
This sequence comes from Neoceratodus forsteri, assembly GCA_016271365.2. Taxonomy (NCBI): domain Eukaryota; kingdom Metazoa; phylum Chordata; order Ceratodontiformes; family Ceratodontidae; genus Neoceratodus; species Neoceratodus forsteri. Next base: position 691,844,902 of record CM057454.1, on the reverse strand, counting down.
CTGACTTTTCGTCGGAAAACTTCTTAGCCCCCTAGTAGGTGCTAAGTAGGAAACTAGCCAGGACAGTCATAAATCATACGACTTTTAAATTTTCTTTCTACGTCGTACGGTTCCCGAGATATAACCTATTTAGTATTCCAAGTCCTCATTTTCTTCTCCGATACCCATTATTATGCATACATTCTTTGTACTCACTGTCTTTCTCTATTCAGCTTTTAGGGAAAACCAGCCTGTGAGCTTACATTACTGTTACCATTGCCCTTTCCGCTTGTGGTTCCATGCCCGTTTCACTTACCCGTTGGCGTCTCACGCCACCACGTGCGTCATCCTTTTGCGCTTACTTGCTCTTGCGTTTCTGTTATTTTTTGCCATTTGTGTCTACCGTACTGTTTCTCTTTCTGTTTCACTTTGTGTCACCATGCCCATTGACATTTCCGTTTGCATGCACCATGTTACTGTGACAAGACATCACGTGGCACACCGTTCTCGTCTACGCCACCGTGTTCGTTACCCTTTCTGTTCTCATTCATGCTTGTGTTACCTTGTGCACCACTGTTAGCGCTTCTGTTTGCATTGCTCTTCCTGTTACTATGCCACAAGACATCATGTGGCGGGAGCGAGGGGCCCTCCCGCCGCCGCATTACATTCACTATTTCTCGTTATCATTCTCAAAAAGAAGGGAAATTAGAGGCAAAAAACTCTGTTTAATGCATTAGTTAGGGTTGTTCCACAGTGACAAAAGTGAGGAAATGCGCTGTTAGGGTTGAAAACCCTAACTCCGAATTCACCCCCCCCAGCACCACACACACACAGACACACACACACACACATGCAAGTATGGGGGAGGACCAAGTCAACACAACCAATGACAGACATCCAGCAGCAGGTGACAGAAATAACAAACAATTGTCTAAATGTACTACGAGATATCCCCACCCACCTGACCAGGTACTGCATGCTCAGTGGAGATCAACAGCAAAACTGAGGCCATGTACTCCAAACGTACACATCCCTGATTGCAGCTGCACACAACGTACCACACTTAGTAGTTGCATGGCCTTACCTACCGATGCCCCACACCACACCACAACTGGTACTGTGCTGTTAGTCAATATAAATGCTGAAGGTGCATGATGACAGTTGTAGAAAGGTTTTAACACTAGTGAGTATACATTAATTAAGAGAAGTACATAAATTAACTACAAGACACTAGCATGCTCAAGATAAAAGTAGTGTTATATTTAGTATGTGATTTACATAGTAGTACATTTACTGCAACGGTTTACTCAAGATAGAGAGGCTGATGTAAATGTATGGAAAAGTATTGCCTGTTCAACGCTGTGAAATTCGTACTGCCAGTATCAGATGCATTCTTACTGATGAAGGTGTACTGCTGATGTACATACATAGACCTTCAGTGTGTTTCAATACTAAAGATGCAGTAAGTATTCTTTGTAAGAAACAGTGTTGCATGGATCAGGCCAAGCAACTTCTAAATACTGAGCACTACTGAGCCAACAATGATGTACCTGTATCGGAGATGTATATAGGATAGATTTTCCTGTAGGCACTTACTGAGTATGTTGTACCTGATAAAGACAATCTCATTGCATCTGTGATGACTAACTTATTCAAATAGTAATACATTTACCATTGTTGCAATGAGTGATCTATGCCACTTATGGACACAGTGTAATTTTTTTTAACAGTTGTTTCATACTCAGGCTGTATGCCTAGTGTTTGGGTTTGCCACACTTCTGTCACTGATGCTATCAAAGTGATAACTACGTTAATTGTGGTACAACAGGAATCAAGTAGGTATGGTGTAGATATAAACAGAATGCCTTTTAGTATTGATTTAACTCACAATGGGGTAAGTGTACTAGGACAGCAGGGGTTATTCTGTATCACTGTCTCTGTCAGTTATAATCACACTAAGGTTTCGATGACTGTAATGATCAAGTTACACTGTTCATCTTCATGAGTTCATATTCACAGCCATTCTCCAGTAACTAGACAGTGTATGGTGTAACTGGGTGGGACACTGTGTTGCAAAGCTGCTGCAGTACCTAGCAGAGGGAGAGTATCTACTCATAAAGACAATTAAGCAATAAGGCATTACCAACAGTTATGTTAAATGGTCTGTTAATCACCTTGTAGGGGTTTAATGTTGAATGAGGCATAGCCGAATGCCACATGTCACTAGACAATGATAAACTGACCATTAACATAATACCTGGGAGTGGCTTATTGCTATCATAATAAAATTGTTTTTTAAACAACATTAAACCATGTTCATCATATGGTTAGGCTCTACATGTATGTTAATAAAAACTAAACATAAGGCTGTTACAATGTTTACAGTCAATTAGAAAGCTGCATTTCTCAAACCTTTGTTATAATCAGAGATATTATACCTGTACAACTCTTTGGTTTTGCTGAACTCTGTTGCTCAGGTGGCCCACCACATGTGGTGTGGTCTGGTGTGGGGCATCGGTAGGTAAGGCCATGCAACTACAAAGTGTGGTATGTTGTGTGCAGCTGCAATCAGGGATGTGTACATTTGGTGTACATGGCCTCAGTTTTGCTGTTGATCTCCACTGAGCATGCAGTACCTGGTCAGGTGGGTGGGGATGTCTCGTGAGTACATTTAGACAATTGTTTGTTATTTCTGTCACCTGCTGCTGGATGTCTGTCATTGGTTGTGTTGACTTGGTCCTCTCCCATACTTGCATGTGTGTGTCTGTGTGTGTGTGTGGTGCTGGGGGGGTGAATTCGGAGTTAGGGTTTTCAACCCTAATAGTGAATTTCCTCACTTTTTTGTCACTGTGGAACAACCCTAACTAATGCATTAAATGGATTTTTTTGCCTCTAATATATATATTTAGTGAAGCCCGCCAGGATGAAGCACGACACTGCAGAATTCTACAGGACAGCTACTGTAGCAAACAATACAATTTCAATGGGAGTTAATCCTTTATTTTATATATATATATATATATATATATATATATTGTTGTGGCACGGTAGTGCCACTATAGTTAGGGTTGAGGAGCCATTTACATGTTAAACCCAAAATTTGCACCTTAATAACTTTGCACCGTTTGACAGATTTGCCTGAAATTTGGAATACACGATCAAGACCCATATGCCTTGGGATCTGACAAGTTTTGTACCAGTCACATATATGGCTGCAGAGTTATTAAGTGTGATTTGCACACGCGTTTACACTTTTTCTGGAATTCTACTGTCGCGTGTACAGGTCGCACGGTTTGAGCGACCTGCCCAAAATCTTCAGGGAACGTGCAGATGGGGTCCCCGATGTGCCTTTTGAAGATTTGGTGAAACAATATTAAACGGTTCAAAAGTTATTCAAAATACAAGTTCCCTTTATAAGTAAAAGGGAAAAGTTAACAAAAAGTTCAACAATGTCACAAATGCAATTTTTTCTTTTGCAAATGGCCCTTTTACTGTCGCAAATCTGCCATTTTGTTTTCAGTTAGTGATCAGAAAAATGCTTGGCATTTAAAATTGGGACCCTCTAGCAACTTAATTATTTTTGTACACACCTAGTCGAACCCTGAGGATGCTAGCCATGTCTTTATTTTTGGGTAAAACACCCCAGAAATATGTTTTTCACATTTCTGGAAAAAGTACTTTCACAAAGTACTGTCTCACTTGTGACACTGTCGCATGAATTTGTGAAAGCTTTCACAAACTTCAACAGTACTTTTCTAGGCTGTGGGAAAATTACAGCAATTTTTTGGCACTGTGCTGCAAAAGAACGGTTTGGTGTTTTGGCCTGAAATTTGGAGGGAACGCAGCCGACATCTCACCAATGTGCCTGTCAGTGTTTTGTTGAAAAAATATTACATGGTGTTAAAGTAACAGCACTCCAAAGTTGACGCTTTTTCCCATAGGATAACATTACGGCATCCGATGCATTACAGGAATCCTTTGGCACCCTGCTGCAAAATAACGGTTTGGTCTTTTGGGCTGATATTTGGAGGGAACACAGCCAACATCCCACATATGTGCCCTGTTGTCATTTGGTGAAAAAATATGACAGGGAGCCAAAGTTATGGTACTCCAAACATCTCTTTTTTTCCCATAGGATAACATTATGGCTTTCACCACGCCTTTCAGGGCCTGTATCTCGGAAACGGTGTGAGATACGGACTTTTCATTGGAAAAATGCTTAGCCCCAGGAAAGTCATAAATCATATGACTTTTACATTTTTTTCTACGTCGTATGGCTCCTGAGGTATAAGCAATTTAGTATTCTAACCCCTCATTTTCTGCTCCGAGAACCATTATTATCTACACATTCTTTGTACTCACTATCTTTCTTTATGCAGCTTTTGGGGAAAACCAGCCTGTGCACTTCCATTACTGTTACCGTTACCATTTCTGCTTGCAGTTCCATTCCTGTTTCACTTAACGTTCACGTCTACACCACCATGTGCGTTACCCTTTGCGTTTTCATTTGCACTTCCTTTTGCATTGTTTTTAACATTTCTGTCTACACTACTCTTTCTGTTTCTGTTTCACTTTGTGTCACCATGCACATTACCATTTGTGTTTATGGGCACAATGTTACTATGTGACAAGACATCACATGGCGGGAGTGCCCGCTGCCGCATTACATTCACTATTTCTCGTTATCATTCTCAAAAAGAAGGGAAATTAGAGGCAAAAAACTCCATATAATAGCATTAGTTAGGGTTGTTCCACACCAACAAAAGTGAAGAAATTTGGTGTTAGGGTTGAGAGCCCCCCTTGAACCCTCCCCACACCCCCAACTGGCATCAGGGTGCATATCAGGGTTGTCAGTCCTAAATCTCACCCCATTCTCCTACCTCTGCTTCTTTACACATGTGATGGGGTGAGAGTTAGGCTACAACCTAATATGCACCCTGATGCTGAAAAGTGGGAGTCCAAGGGGCTTTCAACCCTAGCATTGAATTTCCTCACTTTTGTCGGTGTGGAACAACCCTAACTAATGCATTAAACTGAGTTTTTTGCCTCTAATATATATATACATATATATATAGCTATATCTATCTATCTATCTCTCTCGCTGTCTCTCTCTCTCTCTCTCTCTCTCTCTCTCTCTCTCTCTATCTATCTTTCTATCTATCTATATTAGGCTTTGGCTGGCAAACACATTATAAAAAGTTTATCCTTAAAAACAACCACCTTTTCTGATTTCATCTTAATGGGTTAAGGACATCCCTGGATACAGGCTGTATCATAAAGACAGACAGAATAAAAGTGGAGGAGGAGTTTGTATATTTGTACATAATGATTTAATTTCTTCAGAAATGACTAACAACTCCAGTATTGAATCATTGTGGATACAGTTTCACTTTAAGGGACTGTCCAAATTAGTTATAGGAGTCTGTTACAGACCTCCGTCATCTGACTCTGAATATACAAATGAGTTAATTAATCAAATATCTGACATAGTAGAAAAGAACGATGTTAATATTATGGGTGATTTTAATATGCCAGGAATAAACTGGGAAATATTTACTGGAGTAACATCACAGGAAAAAATGTTAACAGACTTATGTATTGATCAAGGCCTTGAGCAATTAGTAAATGACCCCACTAAGGGAAACAATATATTGGATCTAGGTATCACTAATTTAGGAAGTCTAGTATCAGATATAGATATTGCTGCTCCTATTGGAAATAGTGACCACAAGGCAGTAGTTTTTAATATAAGTATTACAAAAAGTAAAACAACTTCAGGAATATTACTAAAAAATTACAAAAGAGCCAACTTTAAACAAATTAATGTTTTAATCAACCAAATTAATTGGAAAAATGTGTTCCTAAATAAAACTATAACCCAAGCTTGGGACATATTTAAATATAATATAAATATGATAGAAAATACCTATGTTCCCTTAAAATCCAAATATAACAAAAAAGGTAAAATACGATTTGGTTTAATAAAGATATACAGACAAACAAAATTAAAGAGTGTCTCTTTAAGGAATTAAAATAAATGGTACCACGGTACTAGGGTCAGATATAAAAATTCAGTAATTCATTTAAAACTAATTAGAAAAGCTAAAAATAAATTAGAATTGACCTTAGCACATTCAAAAACAAATAAAAAATCACTTCATTCTTATATAAACAGTAAAAAAGGTGACTCTAGAAAAATTGGACCTATAACATTTGAAGGGAAATTAGTTAATGATGATCAAAAAATTGCCAAGATATTACAGATATTACAAGGTGTAATTTAACCCCACTATATCCATTAATTAATGAGCAAAAAGTTAAAAATATTCTCTACAAACTAAAAAAATCTACTAGCTTGGGACCTGATAACATTAATGCATGGTTTCTGAAAGAAACTATCGACTCAGTTATTGTTCCCTTAACTTTATTATTTAATAAATCATCGTCTGAAGGCAGTATCCCAAATGATTGGCGTAACACAATTGTGGTCCCAATATTAAAAAAGGGAAACAAAACAATGGTTCAAAATTATAGACCAGTAAGTCTTACTTCAGTAATTGGTAAGGCCATGGAAAGAATTGTTAAATCTCACATTGATTCTGAAATTCGGATTCTTGGGGTACAGGATTTCACACAGCATGGCTTTAAAACTGGATCTTCATGTACAACTAACCTTATTTCCTTTTATAATAATATTAGTAGGTACCTGGATAACCATATCTCATCTGATGTTATACCCGGTAAACAAAAGCTAAATACTTTTGGACTACAGTAAAGCTTTTGATAAAGTGCCCCATTCTTTACTCATCGATAAAATGTGTAAATTTGGATACTCAGGATATTTAATAAACTGGGTATCTCAATGGTTATATGGTCTAACTCAGATGGTTAGGGTCAACAATATCTTATCCAAACCACTCAAGGTGACCAGTGGTGTACCCCAGGGCTCGGTCTTGGGTCCAACATTATTTAACCTATTTATCAGTGATCTAAATATAACTTCTAGTAACTTTATTGCTAAATTCGCTGATGATACTAAACTGGGAGGGAGAGTTGATACAGCTTTAAATGAGAACATTCTTCAGAATGACTTAAAAACTATAGAACAGTGGGCTAAAAGTAGTCTTATGGAGTTCAACACGGACAAGTGTGTGGTCTTACACTTTGGGAATAGAAACCTTAAAAACACATACTGGTTAAATAACAAAAAAAAAAATATTCTGAGTGTGAAAGAGATCTGGGGATTTTAATAAATAATAAATTATCAGCAGATTCCCACTGTAATAGAGTGGCAAATACAGCCGATGTGATGTTGAAACAGATTAATAAAACGTTTGTCAATAAATCTGAACAGTATTTGGTAACCTTATATAGATCGTATGTGAGACCCTATTTGGATTACGGATCCCCTTATTGGAGCCCATACCTTAGAAGGGACATTTATAGACTGGAAACAGTACAGAGAAGATTAACCAAGATGATTCCTAGACTCAAAAATGACTCATATAACTTACGTTTAACTAAAACAGGCTTACACTCCCTAAAACAAAGACGATTAAGAGGTGACTTATTATTTTTATTTAATATATTAAAATGTCCATTACAAATGAAACAATGTGGATTAAAATATGCCAAAAACCGTATAGTCAGTAGACTACATAATAAACAATTAATTGTTGAAAGGGTCAATACTAATAAAGAGACAATTTATTTAATGTTAGGGCCCCACAGAAATGGAATCAACTTCCTGAATTCATAGTAAATTCAAAAACCTCTGAATCTTTTAAAAATAAATTGGATATTTGGTTAACAAATAAGGAAGGAGAATGACCTGCTGTTGTGGGGGACAATCTCAATGGGCTGTAATAGCCTTCTTTTGTCCAGTATAATCAGTATAAATCTAAGTGCATAGCACAGCCAATTATCTTACACTTGTTACTGCCTTCAGCAGTATCTAGAATGCATTTTAGTATAGCAGAAGACAACTGCTTCTTTAAGCCCTGAGACAAGTAAAGAACAGGGGGCCTGATTCTCAAAGAGTTATGCCTGGCATAAATTGAGTTGCACCCAAAAAAATGCTGCAAGAAGCAATTTACGCCAGGAATTGCGACATTCTGTATTCTGCAAAGCAGCCTGCAATGCTTGTGCCAAAGTGGACATACGCCACCAGTTACACTATAAACCCCCTGAGACATCATGTTAGGGGGTTTAAGGCAGAAGTTGCCCCCTATTCTTGAAGGGCAGCAACAAAGTCCCCAAGTTTGCTATTCTCAAACAACTCCCAGAGGACATCCACCAAAGTACTTTTAGCTGGTGTAAGTGTATTTACACCCTCTGGGGGTTGTACAGATGTGCCACTAGGCCAGCTTCCAAGACATATGCCCCCCCATGCCCCAATCCACAAACTGATAGCATTAAAGCCCCATATGGCTAATCATGCCCCCAATGCCTCATCCCCCACAGATACATAAATGCCCAGGAGGACAAGCAGACCCTCTCCATGTCCCATCAATCAAATACATATTAAATGCCCCCACAGGGCTTGCACACCCCCATCCATGCCCAATCCCCTGCATGTATTGTAAAAGCCCTACAGGGCTAGAACCCCCCCCACAATGCTCATTCCCCTGCATGAATTGCAAAAGCCCCACAGGGCTAGCACCCCCTCACTATATTCATTCTCCTGTATGAATTGTAAAAGCCCTGCAGGGCTAGCACCCTCCCCCACTCTCCAATCTCTGGAATTGCTATGAAAAAATAGCCCTGATCTCCTGGTAGTCTAGTGGCCCCCACCCAGCACTGCCAGTCCATCCTGTACCCCTGAGTTGTACTCAGTAGGTGACTGGCATAGCCTGTCTCTCACCACCACAGCCAGCCACCGACTGAGCACTGTATGAGCACGTACTTCTGTAAATAGTATGTGCTCAATGAATGAACTTCATTCATTGAGTGCATACTATTTATACTGAGGTTCATACTGAGGAAGACTTGGAGCCAGTAGTCAATGCCCATATGTGGTCCTTATATACATCTAATAATATTTTAGGGTATTCCCATTTAACAGATACTGATCCAGTCTTGATTTAAAAGTAGATTTATTTTTACTAATAATTATGTTTTCTGATAATGTGTTACAAGGAAGAACAACTCTTGTTGTATAGAAATATTTTCCTTTATTTGTCAAAAACCTCTGCCCTTGTATTTGTAATGGATGTCCTCTAGCGTTACATCCTTCCAGTTTGAATGTGATTCCTAAATCACTTATCAGTCTATAATCCTGCATAGTATTATACATAAAAAGATCTGCCCTTAACCTTCTAGTTTCTATTGACATTAAGTTCAGCTTTTTCAGTCTCTCCTGATAATCCAAACTTTCCATTCCTACAATACTTTTTGTACATTTCCTCTGTACCTGTTCTAATTTTTGTCTTGCGTGTTTATTGGATGGGAACCATATCTGTGATGCATATTCCAGTTGTGGGCAGACATATGCTCGAAAAAAGGGCATCATTATATTACTATCCCTACTGGTAATAGTACTTTTAATTGCCCAGATGATGTTATTGTATTTTTTAATAGCTTCTTGAGTGTGTATGTTGGTATCTTACTTACCTGTCACATAATATCCCAAGTCCTTCACAGGTGAACAGTATACATGCTCATACAGAGCTCAGTTGGCAGCTGGCCGTGGTGGTAAGAGGTGGGCTGTGCCAGTTGCTGACTAAGTATGGGTAGGAGGTGCGGGGTGGACTGGCACTGCCGATTGGGGAGTGGGGGGCCATGAGATTACCAGGGAGAGTGGGGCTATTTTTTTTGTGCATAATGCAATTCCGGGGATCAGAGAGTGAGGGAGAGGGGGTGCTAGCCCTGCAGGGCTTTATATAACATATGTGGGAATCGGACATGGTGGTGGGTGCTAGCCTTGCAGGTTTTTGGGGGATTAAAACTGGTGGGGTTAGGGTCACTAGCCCTGTGGGGCTGTACAGTGTGTGTGTGTGGGGGGGGTGGCACTTGTGCCCTTCACTTGGGCAAGCCACAGGCTTGCATCCAACTGTTCTGATATACCCTCCATTTGGCATACTGGTATGGCTGGTACAAGTCATGGGACTTTGCTGTGGGAACCCTGCCTGATAGAGAATCTGGTGCAGGGTCCCTGGTGCAACCATATTTGATGCAAGTCGCAGTTGGCGACAACTTACACCATCATCCCAGAATCGAGTCATGTATCTTTTGTTACTCCTTTTACTATGATTTTGTTGGGAAAAAAACATTTATATTGAGATACATTATGATTGGTAAACACATCCTATAATGTTTAGCCCTGTAAATAGTAACATTTCTGGTTTCAAATCTAAGTACATATTATAGCATCCAACACTATGTGCAGCATAGTTTAGTATATCAGAAGACAGCTGCTTCTTTAACCCCTTTCACCCAAACACACACATGCACACTATCCTCATGACCACAACATTCAAAATAAATACTGCAGCCTAATGTGTTTTAAAGCAATACAGAAACTGTTTGTTTATATCAGACTTGGTTATATGGAACACCATGAAGTTCAGTTTACAATGTGGAATTTGCTACCATGGTACATGTAATTAATATACATTTACGTTCAGCTATTTAATGATTAAAATAACATATTCATCAACATATCCTCTTCCCCACTTCCACCATGTCTTGACTACATGATTTACATAATGATCGTATATAAAGAATTATAGATTTACTTTAAATATTTCCTATCTGATATAGCACAGGGGAGATGCTATATCTCCTTCTCAAAGGATCTTTATTTTACACATTTTTGCATTGTATTTACTCAGAATATCCCAGATTAAATGTAATATCATGTTTTCAGTGGAGTCATGAGTTTACCCATTTTTACAATGTATTTATCCAGGGTAGCCTAGTCCAGATGTAAATATTGTTTGAAACCTGTTCTGATTTCATGCAATGCAATATATTACTGTGTATCTGTAGAACCCCACTGAAACTAAGATGTCACATTTTCCGTGAACTATCCAGGCTAAATATATAGCAATCAGCACGCATATTCTAGGAAAACACATTGTAAAATGTGATAAAGAAAGATCACATTGAAACTGCCTCTCAGCAGATCTGCACTGGCAAATACTGTGCATTAGAAACAAACATTTTTTAATGCTGAATGTTCGCTTTCAGGTATTTGCTGTGCAGGTATTGGGTACTGATAATGCAGAGGTTAGGCCACCCTTTTGCTATAGCAATACATTATTTTTTGTCTTTTTAACTTGATCGAGCCCCTTAAGTTCTTGGATTTGAATATTAAACAGCCACATTAAAGTACCTTTAGTAAAAAAAAAGCTCTGGGGTGTATTTTACAGTAGAAAATGTGGTGTATCATTGCAGCTTCTTAAGGGGCTGTGCCATTGTAAATATGGTATTCATAACATTAAGTGCTTCTAAGATGTCGCCATCTACTCAGTCTAACTTAAAATGAAAAGCAATCTAACTCCTACTATATAGTGCTCACCACCCTACTATGAAGAAAAACATCCTCATGATATCTCAAAGTAACACAAGCTCTACACTCATATTTGGCATAGCAGTAAACAGAGTAACTGTAACTACTAATTATATGTTAGGACACCTAATAAGACCCAAATACTAGTATGAGTGACAAGGAGCACTATCTCTTCAAAACGTGTGTGGGGGGGGGAGTGAGGAGACGTGATTAAATTAACCATATGTACACTTCTGCAGCTTTAAATTGGAATAGTTCCTTCTCTTCCCTCCTCTTGCTTCCCTCATCTGTGCTACAGTATCTGTGGGAATAGTCATCACATTAATGCATTTGGGGGAATAAAAAAAAAGAAAAAAAATTTAACTTACAAGATATTCCATTGCCAATATGCAGTTAGTTTAAACATTGGTGATGGAGGCTTTCTACAGGGCTTTTTAGGTGACAGGGATCTTATTGTAAACTATGAGCACTGTACAGTGTTTATTCAGTTGTGATGACTGACCTCCTTATTGTGAATGGGTTTTGGGGCTGGTGAGAAGGGCTGTAGGGCTTCAACAATATTTTAATCACTACCAAAGTGTTGTCTTGCTGATTCCTAAGTTCAGTATTCAACAGGCATAATGTGACAAAGCTAAACTATCTAGCTAGTGCGCTTTCAAATAAAATTACCTGCTTTGAAGTCACCACAATGGAGACAACCTGGGGCTGGCTCTTTTGTAAATGGATTATTATTTGATACTCATTTTAATACCATCAAAAAGGGAAAACTTCTTTGGTGGTGGGGGGGAGAGAGACAACAGTTTATGGTATTACAAATACTTTTTTGTATACTATATAAAGCAAAGGCTGGGAAACAGCATGTACAAGACAGCTAAGTTTCCATCTCAAGGTTCACCTAGAAGCCACTATTGCCCTGTACCAACTTACAGTACAAGCCATGAAAAATATTCTTATTCATTCTCATTCTCTCACTCTCTCTCTCTCTCTCTCTCCAATAGCTGCCCCACTGAGCTTCCACACTTTGGGGCCATACACAAAATGCATTCTTACTGGAAGCAGACTGTAATGGGTGCAGGCACCCCATTACAGTGAACCCACCCTAGATATATACATAAATAGAGGGACTTACCTGAGTGTAGGGTGCCAAGTGGTAGTCCTGGGAAGGGGTGATGCCAATGCACCTGTAAAATGAAAATGGAACAGGGATTGTAAAGGATCCACAGCTCTCATGGGGGCATCCAAAAGGACAGGATAGACATAAAAGTATACTTATCTGATGAAGGTAGGAGCCCTAGTCCAGTCAGACCTGAAAATTAAAAGAGAAGTTAGGTTAGTTGGGGTGAAAAACAGTAAAAGAGAAAAATTAGAGAAAAAAGAGAAGAAATGGAGAAAAAAGATAGTGAGGTTTGGGGAAGGGGGGACTCAGCTAAAGCCCCTTTGCACCCTAGTGATGGCCAAGTGGCAAGTAATTTATTTAGCAGCACAGGTGGCTAGTGGAAGCTCTGGGAGTGATAGTGGGCCCTGTTGCTGGATAAAGCACATATTGGTGGTCTTGTGAGCTTGGAAAATGCCTTGGAGGGCCTCAATGAAATAATATGTACTTGGGGTCTAGTGGGGCTTCATGAACCCTTGTATTGTGTGGGCATTGTTGGAGGGCTTATTTGTGACATTGTCAGCAGGAGGAATATGCTGGGCTGCAGTTGTAGCCTTACTTTAGTGCAATCATACTTAAGTGAAACTGCCATTGGGCACTGTAAACTACCAACCTACATGGAGCTTAGGCTGCAGCCTACTCTACATGGGTGGTAGAAGAGGAAGCCAAATGGAGTCAGCGGGAGGTGGAGAAGGCATGGGATGAAGCACATCCTCCTACCTTTCTGAATCGCCACTCCCATGAATTAGTTGATGCCCTATAGGGCTCAAGAGGCAGCCTGGATGAGAACAGGGGCTGTAAATGCAGCAAGGAGCTGCTGTTCAGTGAAGCCACTCCCACAGTGTTAGTGGACTGAAGATAGAGAATGCGCTGGGCATCAGGAGCTGCCAATAAGTAAAGCCACACTGTGGCCAATGTAGAAGCCTGGGGGTTATGATTTCTGAGGAGCAAGGAGGCAGCAGGGAGAGCAGCAGTTGCCTCACAGTGGAAACTGCACCATGACTTAATCAATGGCAGGGGCTCAAGAGGCAGCCTGGGGAAGAACAGGGGCTGTAAATGCAGCATGGAGATGCTATTCAGTGAAGCCGCTCCCACAGCATTAATGGCCCAGGCAGAGAGAGTGCACCAGGTGGCAGGAGCTGCCAATAAGTAAAGCCACACCATGGCTTATGTAGAAACCTGGGGGGGGAGTGATATCAAAGGAGCGAGGAGGCAGCAGTGAGAGTGGTGGGTGCCACATGGTAGAAGCTGCACTGTTGCTTAATCAATGATGAGGTTTAGCATGACTCCATTCAGCTGTTTGTTGGGCAGTGTCATGTAAATGAAAAGAGACAGCCGCTGTTTTATAGGAGTGACTGATTTCTTTCAAGTACACAAAGTTTCCACCCAAAAAGTACAGAGTAGTGTCATGACCAGTGTGGCTGCTAATTGGTCTGCTCTGCCGAGTCCTTTGAAGCTTCTGCTGCAATTGGCTCGGCAGTGACACACCTTTAAAGTGACGTTTCTTGTAGCAAGATCTTCATTGAGCAAGTGCAAGTGAACCCACCACTCTGCTAACATAAAGTCTGCTTTTAGCTTCGCTAAGCAGCTTTAAAAAGTAAGCAGTCTAACTTCCCTGTTACTATAATGGAATTTCCCTCAATTTGATTTGAGGCCCTTGGTAAGTATAATTTGTAGACTAGGAGACTTATTGCAATAACTGCTCCAAGGATACATTCATTCATTCATTCATAACCTGGATAAACAGACTAGGGAATCTACAGGAGCAGCCTTGGTACAGTGACTGCAGTTAGTATGTACAGTATTGGAATCACATATCTCAGAGACAGCAAAGCAGTTATCAAATTAATTGTAGTATGTACAAATAAAGTTAACCCTTAATTATTCTTTCAACATTTGTTTAAACAAATTGTCTGACAAGGTTTGCCTCAGGTCAAGAGGGAGCTAGTTCCACATTTTTGCTGCACAGTAAGATATGTCTGTCTGTTGTTAGTTTTCATAAGTGATGTTTTAACAAGATTTGTATGAGTTGATCATAGGCCAGCATTTGGATCTCAAAAGGAAACTGTATAAGAGGTAATAGAGTTTGCTAACAAAAAAAAAAGATCTTCTGAACAAAAGTGCTCATATTACCAATAAGTCAATCATCTGGTGCTAGCTAATCAAGTTTAAGATAAAGGTGCCAGTTATATTTCCTATGTCTAACAGAGATACTTTCCCAGTTTATTGAGCCAAACTCTAAGATGGGTAACAAAATGGACTGTGTACCATGTCAGGGAATTGTTAATCTAGTATAAAGCTCCCAGTTTTGGGTATAATAATTTGTATATCTAAATCCAGATAAATATCAAATAAAAGGTTTAGGTCCACTGGTACATTTCAGCAGCTGTTGGGATTTTACCTTAGTATGGGAATAGAAACTGTAACTGCTAGCAACTCTTGTTTTTCCCTTCTTTTAACTAGTCTCCTGGGGCCCAATTTCAGAACAGTTACGGATGTCACAAAGTGACTTTGTGAACTTTGTGCCATGCATTACGTCAACTTGTATTCCAGAAGAGAGCCTGTGACATTTTGCAGGCTGCCAGCAACAAAGGTGTGCTACACTGCAAGTTATGCCAGAAACCCCCTGCGACATGGCACAGGAAGGTTTATGGCAGCAATTATGCCTGATTCCAGAAGGGTGGCTGATGGAATAGCAAATGTGCTATTCCAAGATGGACCCAGGGAGATATTGGTCTAAGTACAGTAAGACCAGCTATTAACTGGTCTAACCGTACCCTACGTCCACCGGGGGTGCACTTCAGAGCCTGGTGCCCCAACAGCCACCACCACCCCTCCATGGTCCCACATTGGCCCCACCCATCCTCCATTGGCAGAGCAGCCCTCTGTGTGCTGCTGGCACCCCCACGCCCCCATCCCCAAGTACTTCCCTGCAGGGCAGTTCACTTCCCCCATTCATCAACATGCTACTATTGGCATGCATGCCATGCCATTCAATCCATGGTAGTCCAGTTGCCCCCACAACCCCACAGGCCTTGTGGGGCATTGTCATGGTGTCAGGGAGTGGGGCATTGGGGGGCCTTGCCATGAAAGAGTTGTGCCCTGTCAGAGGGCATTAATGTGGCTTGCAGCACCCCGTGTAAGGGCGCCCTCCTGTGGTGCACAGCTGGAGGTGCCACAAGTCACAGGATGTAGTTGCCTGGGATCCTGCCTGTTCTGGAACTGGGTGCAGGGTCCCCAGAATATTGACATATATCACAACTCTCAAGCGCCTGCGAGTTGCAACATTCGTCTTGGAATCAGGCCCCTAGAATCTAACTTTTTTCCCTCATAACATCTTGTTGTAACTGACACCTGCCCAAATCCTCAGTGGTCTTTTGTCACCATAGCTGGCTCACATTTTCTTTCAGAGGAAAGCATTTATTGAGTAACAGTCTCTGTAATGTTTAGCGTGATCACACTTAAGTGAAAGTGCCTTTGGGCACTGTAAACTCACAGTCCATATGAAGCTCAGTCTGTGGCCTGCTCCACATGGGTGGGAGAAGAGGAAGCCAAATGGAGTCAGCAGAAGGTGGAGGAGGCATGGGATAAGGCTCCTCCTCCTCCTCCTACCTTCCCAAAGCACTACTTTGGTGGATTAGTTTATGCCCTACAGGGCTCAAGAAGCATCCTGGGGGAGAACAGGGGCCGTAACTGCAGCAAGGAGCTGCTATTCAGTGAAGCTGCTCCTGTGGCATTAGTGAACAGGGGAGAAAGAGAGAGTGCACCAGGCAGCAGGAGCAGCCAGTAAGTAAAACTGCTCCGTAGCTATTATAGAAACTGGGGGGGGATATCAGGGGAGTGAGGAGGCAGCAGTGAAAGCAGCAGGTGCCACTTGCTAGAAGCCCCTTAATCAATGGCAGGGGCTCTAGAGGCAGCCTGGGGAAGAACAGGGGCTGTAAATGCATCATGGAGCTGCTATTCAGTGTGAAGCTGATCCCACACATTAGTGGACTGGGGAATGAGTGTGCACCAGGTGGCAGGAGCTGACAATAAGTAAAGCCACACCATGGCTAATGTAGAAGCCTCGGAGTTGTGATTTCAGAGGTGCAAGGAGGCAGCAGCGAGAGTGGCAGTTGTCTCATGGTGGAAATCACACCATGACTTAATCAATGGCAGGGGCTCAAGAGGCAGCCTGGTGGAGAACAGGGGCTGTAACTGCAGCAAGGAGCTGCTGTTCAGTGAAGCCACTACCACAGCATTAGTGGACTGGAGAGAGAGAGAGAGAGAAAGTGCACTGGGTGGCAGGAGCAGCCAGAAAGTAAAGCCACACTGCAGCTAATGTAGAAACCATGGGGGATATTAGAGGAGCGAGGAGGCAGCATCGAGAGCATCAGGTGCCACATGGTGGAAGCCACATCGTGGCTTAATTAATGACAAGTTTGGCATGACTCCATTCAGCTGATTGTTGGGCGGTGTCAAGTAAATGAAAGGAGATAGCAGCTGTTTGATAGGAGCAGCTGATTTCTTTCAAGTACACAAAGTTTCCACCCAACAAGTACAGAGTAGTGTCATGACCAGTGTGGCTACTCATTGGTCTGCACTGCTGAGCCTCTTGGAGCTTCAACTGCAATTGGCGCAGCAGTGACACACCTCTGAAGTGCCGTTTATTGTAGCAAGATAGTCCTTGTGAAAGCGCAAGTGAATGTAAAAATGGGTAAAAGCATGAACACACTGTAAATGACATATTGAATCTCAACTGACATATCCTGTCAAATTCAATATTTAAAATGGGTTAAATGCATTACCCAAATGAAACAAATATTTTAAAATTTTGGCTTGGCTTGTCTTTCCTTATAGGTCTTATCCTGCAGGCCCTACACTATTTAGTTACCCTCTACTGCACCACCTCCACACTGTCTAGGTTCTTTTTCAGATGGGGCCTCCAGAACTAGATGCAGTATTCCAGGTGTGGTCTCATAAGTGTCATACACAGGGGCAAGATAACCTTCCTCTTTATACTCCTGATACACCTTCCTATGCATCTAAGCATCTGGCTAGCCTTTCCAGCCACCTTATCGCATTGCCTAGTTTCTCTTAGGTCCTCCAAGATGATAACTCCCAGATCCCTTTCCTGCTTTGTGAATGTCTGTACCTCCTTACCTAGTTCATACTTTGCCCCTGGGTTCTTGTGCCCTATGTGCATGATCCTGCACTTCTTTGCATTGAATCCCAACTGTAATTCTTTAGACAATTTCTCCAGCTTTTTAAGGTCTTCCCTCATTCTTTCAACACCTCCTTGCATGCTCACCCTATTGCATACCTTTGTATCATCTGTGAAGAGGCATACCTTCACCTCCAGTCCCTCTGCAATGTCACCAATAAAGACATTGAAGAGGACTGCCCTCAACTCCAACCCCTGTGGCACCCTGTGCATCACTCCTCCCTCTCCAGAGCACTCCCTGTTTACAAACAACCCTTTGACTCCTGTCATCCGGCCAGTTCTCTACCCACAGAGCTATTTTAGGATTCACCTCGAGGCTGCGCAGTTTGTTAATCAGAGGGAAAGCCTTAGAAAAAACAGGTAATACCAAAGGCAACTAGGAAGAGTACTTTGACAAGTACAGGAAACATTTGGGATTTGTTTTTTTGTATCAGCTAAAATTAAACCCCTGAATTATACAATAAATCAGCCAATTCTGTGGGACCATTGCTCAATAACCAGCACCTTGGAGGTTCTAGAAAAGAGACTGGATCAGCCTAAAAGTGATGCAATAAATACTACACATAGATCCTTTAAAACTTATAATAAGGAACAACTTAGGGCAAAGATTGCTGAGATAAAGTGGAACATACTGTTCTTAATCCCCTCTTTAGATTTTGCTGTACAGGAATTTACCAACTGCTTCGGGCAGTATGTGACAAGATAGCCCCATTCATTAAAATATCTGAAAGTAAAAAACAAGTCCCATGGATAACTGACAAATTAAAGAAAGAGATCCGAGGTAAAAAGCATTTATGGAAAATAGCAAATAGAA
This sequence comes from Neoceratodus forsteri, assembly GCA_016271365.2. Lineage (NCBI taxonomy): Eukaryota > Metazoa > Chordata > Ceratodontiformes > Ceratodontidae > Neoceratodus > Neoceratodus forsteri. The sequence continues at coordinate 691,826,241 of CM057454.1, read as the reverse complement.
TGTTTAACCCAGAAGACTGGGAAAAATATAAATCAACTAGGAATAAACTAAAACAAAAACTAAAGAATACTTAATGAAAAATGTATAAAAATAAAATAAATGAAACTACTGATTCCTGGGGGCACTGGACACTCATACAATCTTTAGAAACTCCAACAACAAACAAGCCCCTAATACAGTTGTGAAGTAAAGGACTTCTCCGTCAACTAAATCTTCTGCAAATCTTTTAAATGACTATTTCATCTCATTACCAGATGTAAATATTCCAAACCACATTATAAATTTAAATACAAAACAAACAGGGAACATTTGGATCCAAAATGTTCAAAAATGTAGATTTAAAGTGATTTCACGCAAAGAAGTGAAAGAACAAATACAAAAAATTAAAGTAAATAAATTGCATGGTCTAGATGGGATTAAGGGCAGATTCCTGACAGATTTGATAGACATAGTCTCACCTGTCTTGACTATAATTTTTAATTGTAGCCTAACAGAAGGGCATTTTTCTCTTGGTTGAAAGCAGGCAAAAATCATCCCTATTCATAAGGGAGGTCCACTTACGGACCCAACAAATTTCCACCCAATCACACTCTTATCAGTGATATCCAAGGTGTTTGAGAGCCTTGTACAAAGACAACTTAGTGAGTATTTGGAGAAATATGCTCTATTGTCCAGATTTCATTTAGGGTTCTGTAAAAGTTACTCCACAGACACCGCACTTAGTGACACGGTGGATATCATTGCCTCATCCTTTGATGGGGGCCGGGCGATGGGTGTGGTGTTCATGGACTTATCGAAGGCCTTCAACACCATAGACCACAGCATAATGATACAAAGACAGTTGGATATTGGTTTTGCTGATGAGACTTCTGAATGGTTTAATTCTTATTTAACCAACCGGACCCAACAAGTTGAAATTGGAAATGATTTATCAAGAAATGCCTTGGTACAAAGGGGAATCCTCCAGGGATCGATACTGGGTCCATCTTTGTTTTTGAGTTACATAAACTCATGGAACAGATGACAAATACTAGTGTTAGGCTTGATGACACAGTTTTGATAGCAAATGGGATAAACTTTAAGATTATGGAGGAGAATCTCCAAAAAGATTTCTCAAACTTGAGCATGTGGCTAAAGGGGTCAACATTGGTACTGAATAGTAAAAAATCTAAAGTAATGGTACTGCATCAAATAAAAATGATAACAAAATTTCTGAAATCAATATAAAAATAGTAAATAATGAAACACTGGCACTAGCTGACAAATATAAATATCTGGGGGTGTGGATAGACACTAATCTAAAGTTTGATTGCCATATAGAAGACCAAGTAAACAGAGTCAATAACAGACTAGGAGCGTTTAGACATGCTGATTTCTGTATCAATGTCTATACGAGAAAATTAATAGTTAATCAGCTCTTGATTCCCATGTTAGATTATGGTGATTATGTTTATGGTTTAGCAAATAAATTATTATTGTCAAAAATAGATGTGGTGTATAACTACCAAGCAAGATTTGTTTTAAAATGTGATTTCAAAGCCCACCATTGCAAAATGTATAATGCTCTAGGATGGATAACTCCAGAAAACAAAAGAAAACTCAAATGGACAGCTCAAATATATAAATTAATAAATCTAGAAACGCCAGCATACTTATTTGAGAAGTTACACAAAAGAGAACATAAGTATGTTTTAAGGAAAGAAGAACAAGTGTGTTTAACTTCCTAGGCCTTCAAACAAATATGCCAAAATTATTTTTTCTTTCACTCATTAGCTCTGAGGGATTCTCTAAATCTTATTGTCAGAGACATAGAGGGAAACCTCAAATCTGTTATGTCTCAGTTAAAACAGGAACTTAAAATATAATGTATGTGCAATGAATACAATTTAAATGTATAAATATCTGGATAAATAAGTTAGTAAGGTTTGACTTTATAAAAATTAATGAGGAAAACTGTTTGCTGTCCAAATGATTCCCCTTCTGTACCCAATATAAATAGTAATGATGGAAATCCAAATGTTGAAGAAGGCAGGTGAAGCACAATTAAACCTCTTATTGGTACCCAAACAAGGGATAAAACAACTATGACTGGAATATTCAAAGGGGTTGCGCATGGTGCAACAGTGTTGCGGCATGTGCAACCCACTAATGTGCCCCAGTACGATATTCAAAAGGGGATATTGTGCTGCGCAATTCCTGATGCACTGGGGTGCACCAGTAATGTATGCGGCGCAAGTGCGGGGGGCATGCCCATGCATATCCAGCACATCCCGATATTCATCCCAGGATGTGCAGCGCATATGCATGCGCACACCCACCTTGTGCCACATAGGGGGGCTCAAAGATCTGCCAAAAAAAAGGAGCAAGGCCTGGCCACCCACAGGTGAGCAGCTGTATTGCAGGGTGCAACATGGCAGCCACTAGCAGTGGGTGGCCACCCAACCTCCAGAGCCATGGTCAGTCACCGTCGTGCCCCCCCCACTCGCTCGTGGGCTTCAGTAAAAAAAAATCTCCCTGGTGGTCCAGTGGACCTTCTCCCTGCCTGATTGTGGGCTTTGTAACCCCTAAAGAACCCTGGTGGTCCAGTGGACCTGTTCCCCAGCCCAATCGTGGGCTTAGTATAAATAATTGATCCCTGGTGGTCCAGTGGACTGAATCCAGCCCGATCGTGGGCTTTGTCAAAGAATAAACCTTAGTGGTCCAGCAGTATCCCCTTCCCACCTGCCTATGCAGTCCCGCCACCCTGCTCCCCCCGGTCAGTGGTGGGTGGCAGCTCCCCACCCGCATGCCGCCCATCGACTGACAGTATACAGTACGGTTGTATAGAAACATAGAAACATAGAATTTAATGGAAGATAAGGACTGCTTGGCCCACTTAGTCTGCCCATTTCCCTACCTAATGGATAAGCTGCAGATCCTAGTTAACCAACAGCCTACTTCCTCCTAACCCCCACTAGAATTGCCTTATGTCTGTCCCATGCATTCTTGAATTCCCCTACTGTTTTTGACTCTACGACTTCCTCAGGAAGGCTGTTCCATGTAATCCACACCTCTCTGTGAAGAAATACTTCCTCACATTACCTCTGAGCCATCCCCCCTCTACCTTCAAATTATGCCCCCTTGCTTTTGCACATCTCTTTTTCTGAAAGATGCTACCCTCTTGGACTTTGTTGATTCCTTTAAGGTATTTGAAAGTTTCTATCATGTCCCCCCTCTCCCTCCTTTCCTCAAGGCTATACATCTTTAGTTTCTTTAGTCTTTCTTCATATGTCTTCTGATGCAGACCCTGCATCATTTTGATTACCCTTCTCTGGACAGCCTCCACCCTGTCTATGTCTTTGTGGAGATGGGGTCTCCAGAACTGTACACAGTACCCAGATGTGGTCTTACCAACTGTCTGTACAGGAGGCACAACAACTTCCTGTTTTCTACTGGTGATGCCTCTCCCTATGCATCCTAGTATCCCCCCAGCCCTCCTTACTGCCTTCTCACATTGCTGACCCACATTTAGGTCATCTGATATGACTACCCACAGTCTCTTTCCATTTTTGTTGTTGTCAGTATCTCACCCTCCATTGTGTACTCTTCCCCTGGGTTTTTGTTTCCCAGGTGCATTACTTTGCACTTCTTTGCATTGAATCTAAGCTGCCATACATTTGACCATTTGCATGCATTTGCATGCAGACCGTACTGTACGACACAGTCCTGATAGGTGAATGAATTCCATTCACATATCAGGACTGTGTTGTACAGTACGGTCTGCACGCCCATTGGCCCACACTGTGGACCAGTGGGCATATAGCCATACTGTACACTGTCAGTCGGCGGGCGCCGGGTGGCATGCAGTGGGGAGTGCTGCCCACCGCTGACCGGGACAGTGGGGTGGCAGGACTGTGTGGGTGGGTGGGAAGGGGTACCACTGGACCACCATGGTTTATTCTTTGACAAAGCCTGTGATCGGGCTGGATTTGGTCCACTGGACCACCAGGGATACATTTAATTCTACAAAGCCTGCGATCGGGCTGGATTCAGTCCACTGGACCACAAGGGATACATTTATTTATTTAGTTTTATTTCATTTTTGTTAACTGGGTAGGTGCACTATCCATAAAATAACTATTTTCAGGCACGACCCGGGAGAATACAATAAAAAGAGAACAGTGGAACAACAGCAACATGGGTACAATAATACAAACAGAGGAACAGTGCAGCAGTGCTACAAAAATACAATGGGTAGAAACAACAAAAAATAATGGTAAGCATTACACAAATAATGGCAGTAAGATATATAATAAATGCAGAAACCACAGACCCGACCTGTGGAGTGAAAGGGTTAATAACAGAGTAAGGTTTTATAGACAGAAATGTGGGGAATGTTCAAACATAACAAGAAAGACTGACAGAAGGAAGGTCGGGGTGGTAATTGGCAAAACAACAGTGGATTGTCAGCAACAAGATTCAAGACGGAAGAGAGCTAGTAGTCAAGATGTTATTTACAAAGACAAAGAAAAATATGGGAAGGGGAGCAGGAGCCAGTCTTGGAGCTGGATTAGAGCATTTAATTCTACAAAGCCCGCGATCGAGCTGGATTCGGTCCACTGGACCACCAGGGATACATTTAATGTTACAAAGCCCGCGATCGGGCTGGGGAGTAGGTCTACTGGACCACCAGGGATACAATTATTGATACTAAGCCTGTGATCAGGAGGGGGAGCAGGTCCACTGGACCACCAGGGCATGGAGTTCTTTATTCAAGCCCGTGATTGTGCATTGGGGTGCATTGCCACCAAGGATCAGGGGGCATAGGTCCTCAACGGCTGCAGCCTGGCAGGGTGCCAGGTGCAAATCGCCAGAGATCGGTGCACCTGCATGCAAATAGGGCCATAATGACATGCAAATGACCCCATTTGCACATTGCATGCATTATGGCCCCTTTTGCATATTCTGCACTTAATATCGTGGTTCCTGCGCCTAGCGCACCCGCACTTGCGCTGGCACATCCCCCTGCTCCTCTCCAGCCACTTGTGCTGGCACAGTGCCATTGCACCATGTGCAATGCGGGCAGCCACAGTACCATATTCAATGGTGCTGAGCTATGGTTCAGCACCATTGAAAATCGCACGGACCATGCCCTGGCACATCTCAGTTGTGCTGCACCCTTGATTGCACCTCTGCCTGGCGCAGTCTGAATATCTGGTCCTATGTGTCCAGTTCTTACTGTCGGTGATTCAATAACAAAATGCACTGCTTCCTACACAACAAAAGACAATAAAGAAAGCATAGTTAGTATGTACTTCCCAGGTGCTTCTCTTACTGACATCTGATGCTTATTACCAAATATTTTAAAAGGAACTCAGGAAAATACATTAGTCTTGGTACACTCTGGTACAAACACATTAAACATAAATCTGAGGAAGAAACATGTCATGATTTTAAAGCTATATACACTGACTTAAAGGATTCTAATTTCAATGTCATATTGTCAGAGATTTTGCCAGTCCCAAGATCAGGATAAAGACTAAACAAGAAGATAATCAGAATTAACATTTGGTTACTTAGTTGATATCTTCTGCATGGCATTGAGTGCATTAGGTCTTGGAAAAGTTTTAATAATAAAAGCAAACTTTACTGTGGTGATGGTTTACATTTGAATAGAAAAGGTAGTAAGGAACTGAGCTGCATGTTTAAAGAGCACATACAAAAACATTTAAACTAGGATCTCATGGAGGAGGATCCCAGTCTTAATTAACATACTAACATACTATTTGCCAGCAGATTAGGCCTTATGGTCTATCAAGTCTGCTCGAACCTAGATCCTTAGTTGGGTGCAGAGACCCTCCCATCCCTTGTGCTCCAGAAACCCCTATCATCCATCCCCACCCCCCCCGGGACAGGCCATCATCTGATACATCCACTTTCTGTGTCTGTCCCACCCTCTCTTAAAGCCCTCCACTGTGGATCTCTGAACCAGCTCACCAGGCAGAGCATTCCAAGGGTCCACCACCCTCTCAGTGAAAAACCTTCTCTTTCCCCTCACCCTTCCACCTTCCAACTTCAAACCATGCCCTCTGGTGATGCCTCCTGCTTTAGTCTAAAGATCCCTCCATGTTTACCTATTTTCCCTTGAGGTACTTGAAGACCTCAATCATGTCCCCTGTCTCCTCTCCTCCAATGAAAACAGGCAGAGCTCCTCAAGTCTGTCCTCGTAAGTCAAATCCCTAGCCTCGTATCATCTTTGTTGCCCTCCTCTGTACCCTCTCCAGGAGCTGTATGTCCCTCTTCAAGTGTGGTCTCCAGTACTGTACACAGTACTCAAGGTGTGGTCTAACCAGTCCATTGTACAGCGCAGAATCACTTCCTTGCTCCTTGAGGTGATCCCTTGATGCATCCCAACATCCTGTTTGTCTTGCTAGCTGCTCTCCTGCACTGCTCAGAATTATTCATACATGTATCCACCACTGACCCCTAGATCTTTTCCCCTGTTGGGGCTTCCAGCACCTCCTCTCCCAGGGTGTACCTGTGTTTAGGGTTTCCCGACCAAGATGCAACACCTTGCACTTGGTGATATTGAAATTTAATTTCCATGTGAGCCCAGCTTTCCAGGGTGTCCAGGTCCCTTGCAGGGCCAGCCTCCCTCTTCTCCCTCAACTACTGCTCCCATCTTGAGTCATCCGCGAAGAGACTCATTTCACACCCTATACCATCCCTGATGTCTGATATGTATGCATTAAACAGGATTGGACCCAGGACCGAGCCCTGTGGTACCCCACTACCAACCTCTGTAGGGTTCGAGAGCTCCCCACAGACCACTACTCTCTGAGTGCGTCCAGCTGTCCAGTTTTCAATCCATCTGACCATCAAAGGGCCTACTCCTAACCCCATCAGTTTCTCCACCAGACCATTGTGGGGGACAGAGTCAAACGCCTTGCTGAAGTCCAAGAATAATACATCCACAGGCTTACCCCTGTCCAGTTCTGATGTTACCCATTCATAGAACTCCACAAGGTTGGTTTGACATGATCTACCTGGCACAAACCCATGCTGCCGACTATCCAGACCTCCCACCTCCCCCAAGTAAACTAATTAATTGCATTCAGAAAACTAAAAGCACAATAAATAAAATTAAGATGATTCAAATCGAAGAAGGTGAAATTAAGGTACTTTTAATTAATGTCTATAGCCTTAGAAATAAAAAGGACAAATTGAAATACATTCTGGCCCGGATATTCAAAGGGGTTGCACCTGGCACAACAGAGCTGTGCAGGGGCAGCCCTGCATTGTGCCTTGGTGGGATATGGATAAGGCTGCCTGGCACAGCATAAATCCTGATGTGCCAGGGTGCAATGATAATGTACATGGTGCAGATGCAGGGGCCGTGTCCATGCATATGGGGCACATCCCGATATTCAACCTGGGATGTGTGGCACATATGCTGGCACACCCCTGCACTGTGTCACATAGGGGAGCTCAAAGTTGAGACCCTGCAGAGTAAGAGCAACTCCCAGCCACCCACAGGTAGCCTGCTGTATTGCAGGATGCAGCACAGCAGCACAGCCATGGGTGGCCACCTGCCCCCCCAGAACACAGTCTACAAGCACTCACATCCCTGGTGGTCTAGTGGCCCCCCCAGTCCATGATGCCCCAATGTAAATGCAACTTGACCATCCCTGTTGGTCTAGTGGTTCCCCCTCCTACCCGAGTCCCTGATACCCTGATAAATGACAAGATTACCTCCCTGGTGGTCTAGTGGAAGCCCCCCCCACCCGTTGTTGCAATCATGGTAATATCCCATATAGCAACGCCCTGGTGATCCAGTGGCACCCCCACCCCACCCACACAGAACCCCTTGCCCACCTCACTCCCCCATCATTGGCGGGCAGCCGCATCTCACCCACACGCCCGGCCACCCAGCCAATGACAGGTACAGTGTGTGCTGTCAGCCCATTGTCTCAGTGTGACCAATGGGCTTGAGGGCATACTGTACTAGACAGTCCCAGATTTGTGAATGACTCCATTCACATATTTGGCACCATCTAGTACAGTTTGCCCTGCAAGCCCATTGATCCACACTGGGGACCAATGGGCTGACAGCTCATACTGTACCTGTCATTCAGCGGGTGACCAGGTGGCGTGCAGGTGGGATGCTGCCACTCACTGATGATGGGGGGCAGCAGGGTGGGCAAGGGGTCCTGTGTGGGTGAGTGGGTTGGGGGTGCCACTGGATCACCAGGGCATTGCTATATGGGATGTTACCACAATCGTGGCAATGGATGGGGGGCTTCCACTAGACCACCAGGGAGGTCATCTTGTCATTTATTGGGGCATCAGGGACTCGGGTGGGAGGGGGACCACTAGACCACCAGGGTTGGTCAAGTTGCATACACATCAGGGCATCAAGGATGGGGGGACAACTAGACTACCAGGGCAGCAATGGGTGGGGGATGCCTCAGGATCCCCACGGCACATGTCATGCTATGCAAGGCACCAGGCACAAGTCGCCTCCCTGCCCTGCACAAGGTATGCAACTGGGGCCATAATGACATGCAAATGGCCCCATTTGTACCTTGCATATATTATGGCCTCATTTTCACCCCCCCTGCAGAATATCACAGGTGATGCACCTAGTTCAACTGCACTTGTGCTGGCGCATCCCCGTGCTCCCTATCAGTGGCTTGTGCAAGTGCAGTGCCACAGAGCCATGTGCAGTTTGTGTGCTGCCCATGCCATATTCAATGGTGCTGCACCATGATGCAGCACCGTCGAATATCACCTTGACCTGGCACCGGCGCATCACAGTTGCACTGCGCCCAGGCTTGCACCACTGCTCGGTGCAGTCTGAATATCCCAGCCTCTGTATAAAGACAAACTACAAATCTGTAGAATAGCAGAAACATGGTTCAGAAGTAGAGATGCAGTGAAGTTTTAATCCCTTAGCAAACTATGGGTGAAGCAGTCCACTCCACATTCATGTGGGACTATGCAAAGTCCCCGCTAAAATGAGTTACTTCACCTTTAATGACTTCGCGTTACTTCATGTTGCGATTAGACAAGGTGAAGTCATTAAGAAACAAACAGCCCAGAGATCACTGATTGGTGATCACATGGCTGACTGTCTCTGCAGATCTGCAAGTCACATGATTCAGGGAGGCAGTTCAGTAGGCACTGGCAGGAAGTCAGCGTTTTAATCTCACTTTCTCTAGTGGAAAGAGTTTGCAGTCCAGCCACTTCTATAGTGTGCAGTCTGACTCTGTTTTGTGTGTTTCAGAGCTCAAAAAAAAAAGCTATAGTTCTTTTTTTGTGTGTTAAATCTCTGTGTATTTAGTTGTTATAGTCCTTCAGGATAGTTTTATTTAATTAGAAAGGCTTTTTTCATGTTAAAAAAGTATTTTTGTGCAGCTATTTTTAGGTACTGTACTTCATTTTACTAGTACTTGTACTAGTGTTGTTTTTTTTTGTTTATTTACTTTCTTGCTGGAGTGTGGACATGGTGGGCCAAGTGGTGGCCATTGTGGACCATGAATGCAGGGCGACCGCCCAGCTAGATTAAATCATCAGGCTTTGGGGACTCCACCTGCAGCCACAGTGAGCCCGGCATCTGTGGTTGCCATCCAGAAGCAGCGGCAGGAGCAGGTGGAGCAGTGGCCACTGCAGGATCAGCAGTAGAAGCTGCAGCAAGAGTAGCAGGAATCACAGCAGGCTGTTGGCCCTCAACTACTGGCAGCACAGCAGCAGGTGTGTCCTGGTACTCCCACCACCACCTGTACCGGGTCCTGCCCGCAGCTCCACTGTGTGGGCCTTTTTTTCTTCTTCCTTCCCTAGTGACTCCAGCATGGTGTGTTGCAATCTTTGTAACATGGTGGTCCACTGGGGGCCCAAGGGCAGCCATCTGGGCACAGGTGGTCAGCACACCCATCTAGCTGTTCACCATTGTGCCCAGTGGGAAGCAAAGCTGCAGGAGATAGCAGTCCCTCCTGCAACTGTGATGGCACAACAAGCTCATCTGCCTGTGCATCAGTGTAGTAGATGGGAAATGGCATCAGGAGAGGTGGTGGCAGGTCCCAGAGTGGCCCATGATGAAGAGAGGTCACATCAGCCGTCGACACAGGGAGACATTGCTGAGCTGCGTGCCGAGCTACAGAGGCTGAAAATGTTGGTGGAGGCAGCAGTGCAGTGGCTGATACATGCTGAGGATCAGAATGATTAAATACTATGAGTGCCATATAGTAATAGTGGTGGTGGTGAGCAGCAACAGCCCCCACAGGCCCATTAAGAAAGTTATATTGATTTCCAAATTGAACCCCCCCAAAATAAATCTCCCTCCTCTTCTTTTAATTTTTTTTCTTAATTAATATTTTTCTTTTTCTGTATGAAATTTATGTTCAGGTAATGTTTCATTTGTGATTTTTCGTACTTGTTACTTAATTTACTTTATTTGGAATTATTCTTTTTTACATGAGTGATGGTCGGCAAAATGGCGGATGCCAAATGTTTTCATTCCAGGTGAAACTGTTGTGCCGTCATGCATGCTGCAATGAAAGTGTCTTGAAGACAGCTTTTTAGTGGCACAATTTCAGCTGCAATGAAAGCACACAGTGTCTGTACAGTTGGCAATCACATGACTTATTACATAAAATAAAGTAAAGCAAAGATGATGATGATAGACGAGATGAGTAAGAAGTTAAGAACAAAACAATTTGTATTGCAGAATTGTTTAATGGCATGGCGGGAGGAACATTTGGGGGAAGTGGGATGGTGAATCAGATTTACTATTATGAGGGACAAGAAAGATCAAGAAAGCCAGTATTAACAACATCCCCCCTCCAAAATAAAATAATCTCTGCTTTTATTTATTTTCTTAAGCCATATTTTTTCTTACTTATAATATTTATGTTCAGCTAATGTTTTCTTAGCTGTGTTAATTTTGTTACTCCTGTATTTCTTCAGCCTCATACTGGTAAATCACATTCCCCACCTCCCTCCAATGCCCCACCACACCATTATGCTTTCAGCAATAGAAATTATGTTGTTCTTAGTTTCATTTTATGTAATAAGTTATGTTGTCACCCACTTTGCGGACACTGCATGCTTTCCTTTAATTAAATATTGTGTGTCCAAAATGCCATCTTCAAGACACTTTCATTGCAGCATGCATAGTGGCACCAGAGTTTCACCTGTAATGAAAGCATGCAGCATCCACTATTTGGCTAACAATCAGTCATGTAAGAAATAAAGTAAATTAAGTAATAACAACTCCTAAAATATGTGCTAATTTTCTGAACAGTTGCTTAAAAGGAAACTAACAAACAGGATTACATTTATCAACATTGGTAGCAATGGAAATCTGCTTTACACAAGCTATTGACCGAACCTGTAACACTCTAAGGGGAGCAAAGTGGAAAAATGGTGCTGGGCTGTTCAGGTGAAGGCCTCCCAGAACCCTCACCACTGGGCTCCCAGACCTTGATATGCCATCCCAGCAGTACCCCATGATTGTTGGTTGGCCACCAGGTCCGTTCTCCTACAGAGGAAAGAAACCCACCCAGTGAAGGCTTGGGGCTGGCTGCAATGTGGGTCAGTAGGGGTCAGGAGTAGCCACAATGGGGTAAGTTCATGGAGGGGGGCCTGAAAGAGAGATTGGCCAGGTGCGGGGGAGGAGTCAAAAAAGTAAAAATTAAAAAAATGGTTCAGTAATGTTTTGGTCATCTTTATAGGTCTTCAGCCTATCATCAGAACTGAAAAAAAAATGTAACTTCTTTGATTCGTGTAGAAAGTGATTTGTCTCATGATGAATGACTGGTGTGACGTGACTAACGAACTGTACACAGATACCTACTGCTGTACTTCCCTGACCTGTACACTCTGACTTGAAAACGCATATCAGTGAGTACAATGGTCAAGATGAGATACTATCTAAAGGATTAAATAGGGCCAGCTTCTTGTGAGCACAAAGATTCAAGTGGGGCATCCTACAGAATGTGAACACAAACAGAAGCATTGGAGTACACCAAGGATCTTGAGTGATGTGACATGATGTAACTGGGTGTCCCCCAGTCATTTTCCTGATTCATGATGAAATTGAAGACTTTAAAAAAACAGGGTTACATACAGCTTACACCCCAAACACTTAAAGTTGGGCAATTTATGAATCGTGATGATGAAGAAAGTGATTTGCATTGTGAGTGACTTGTGATGATCGCCCTGACTTAAAAACACACATAAATGAGTACAATGTTCATCCCGAGATATGCACCACACCAATAGTCTGAAAGGAAGACAAACAGACAACTGTGACTTAAGTTACAGATGCAGACTGGGCCCTAAAGAGATGCAGATGCACAGACAGATGGAGATTGCACTTAAGTGATGTGGTCACATAGGCACAACACCATCTTAACCAGTGATCAAAATCAGAAACCCAAAACTGGAACAATAATGCATTTTGCGAGGGGGGGCAGCTTCAGTAACAGTCCACTACCGACCAAGATAGAACGAAGCAGTAAAAACTACCTCAGACAGATACAAAATTCATATCAGAGTCCTGTGAGTATGGTGTGGCACAATAAAACATGTGTGACTTGATGGCACACACACATGCGCACACTACAGGTAATGCACAGAAAATGTTAAAGTTCAGTGCAGTACAATCAAATCTTTTAAAACTACTGGAAAAATGCACAGTACCACAGCAAATACCAAAACATTATCAAAACTTACTAAAAGTATTGCTGTGTGTACATGAACACACAGATACTAACACACTAGCTACCCAAAAACAGAAAGACTGCCTTTCTCACTGACTCACTGTGAATCTCCCTTCATCACACCTCTTCCCCAAAGCATACTTCTACAGTGTCTGTCAGTACACAGACTGAATCTTACAAATTAACATTCACAATGCACACAAAACCAAGAAACACTTGATGATATAAGCACAGGAGGGTGTCCTACAATCAATGTACTAAATTTTGACCCAACCAATTGGCTGGGAAATGCTTTTTAAAAGGTTTATCAATGGTTTGATTCTCAGAGCTCCAACAGCAAACTGTCTCCAGCTTTCCATTACACACACTATGCAGAACTGAGGCTGTGCAAGACAATCTAGAGCCCATGTAACCTGCTGTCCCCCATAATTCAATGCAAACTTCACCTTGAGGTCCAAAAGAAAGCCTAAGTCAATACGAAGTCAATTGAAACCAATGGCGCTTCGCATTACTCATTATGGTGAATTACTTCACTTCGTATTGCTGAGTATGTCACGTAATTATTTATAAATGTGAAGTGCTCGGTGGAATGAAGTGCACGGACTTCACCCACCACTATTCAGAAGTGGTGAATGGATAGAGGGGATCCTGGGTTTTAACCTATTTCACAAAGAAAGAATGGATAAAGGGGTTGGGGGAGTAGTCCTTTATGCTGCTAATATCTTAAAAGCACATGATGTAGACCCAGACTTACAAAGAGTGGATAGTGTGGAACAGATATAGGTACAGTTAGAACTTAGAATAAAGAAGTTAATGCTAGGACTTTGTTATGGCTCACCAAGTCTGACTAACATAGAAAATGTAATTTTTTTAGATACAATGGAAAACAAACCTATAAGCAGACATTGTATCCTAATGGGTGATTTTAGCTTTCCAAAAATCGATTGGAAAAAACTGAATAGATTGAATACCAATGAGAATAGAATGATTGACATCATTCAACATAAGAACTTGGACCAGCTAGTTAATGATAGCACTTGAAATAAAACATCTTAGACTTAATTTTCAGTAACCTTGAAACATGGATAAGTAATATTAGGATCATTCAGCCACTGGGTGACAGTCACCACCAAATGGTGAGCTGTACAATTAACAGGTCCTAGAAAAATACAAGGCAATACTAAGATAAGATGTCACAATAAAGTGGATTATGCTAAAATAAAAGTATTTTTTTATCATCATGGGAATGGAAAAAAGAATTGCAAGGGTAATCTATAGATAATATATGGAATCTTATAAGAAATAAGTTACAGTACTGTATTAAGATATATGCACCACAAGTTAAAAAGTATGATCAAAAGGGAAGGATAACAGGTGGTTTAATAATAAAATAAAAAAAAAAAATAATCAGTAGTAAAAAAAGGGTTAATAAGCAGTATATGAAATGCACAACACCAAAAAGCTTGGACAACTATAAAGAATTGCTAAGAAAATGCAGAAATTCCACCCAAAAAGTAAAAAAAAGAAGAAGATGAAATTAAACTGGCTACACTTACAAAAGACAACAAAAAGCAATTTTTAACTATATTGAAAGCCTAAAAGGAGGTCAAAGAAAGATTAGATCATTAAGTGAAGGGGCATCATTAACAGAAGATGAGATAGAAATGGCAAACAAATGTAATGAGTATATTCTAAGTGGCTTTCAAAAACAAGGAAATCCCCAGATTAACAACAATCTAGATGTTTGAAAAGAAAAAATACAAGTAAGAACTAGAACAGAAATGGAAGTATGAAACAAGTAAATAAATATACATAAGGCAGCAGGACCATATGCTGACATACTGGTTGGCCCTCTGACCATTCTTTTTAACTCATCTCTCAGGGAAGACCATGTGTTGCCAGAATTGAAAGAAGCACATATTACCCCTATCCTTAAAAAATGAGATAAAAAGGGAGTATGTAAGTATTGTCCTGTGAGTATTACTTCTATTCTGGGAAAAATAATAGAAGGTTTTATCAAAGAACAATTTGACACACACGTAACACAACAAGGTCTGTCAGATAATTCACAGCACGGGTTTGTACCCAGTAGATCTTGTTTAACCAATCTGTTAACCTTCTTTTTAACTGGTTAGTTGTGCTCTGGATGAAGGATTACCCGTAGACATCATATATCTGGATTACTCCAAGGCCTTTGATTCAATACCACACAAAATGTTGATAAGGACTTAAATAGAAATAAAACTAAACCCAGTTCTGGTAGCATGGGTAGCATCATGGCTTTGTGAGAGAAAATAGAGGGTGAGCGTTAGGAGATTCCTATCAGAGTGGGATAAGGTGATGAGTGGTGTGCCACAGGTGTCTATCTTGTGCCTAACATTATTTAATATCTTTGTGTCTTTAATGAAAACATCTGAGGAAGTGTGGCTTTGCAAATATGCAGATGACACAAACATGGGTGCAGTAATAAATAATAATTAGGTTGCTGTTAAATTACAAACACAAATATTCAATTTGGAAGAATGGGCAAAACATAACAAATTAGATTTCAGTGGGAATAAGTGTAAAGTCATGCACTTCAGGCATAACAATATGAAAGCCGAATACAAAGTAAATGATAGAGTAATGGTCAGTACAGATAATGAAAGTGACCTGGGAGTAATACTAAATAGTACGCTCAGTTTTGACAATCAAGCTAAAGAGGTGGTGAAAAAAGGAAGCAAAATATTAGGAAATATATATAGACACATTAAGAGCAGAGACCATAATGTGATTATGCCCCTGTGTTCCACTCTAGTTATGCCTATACTAGAGTACTGCACACCTTTATGTACACCCCAAAACATATGGAGTATGAAACTTGTAGAAAGAGTGCAAAGAAAGGCTACTAAGAGAGTAAAAAATCTAGAGGATAAACATATGAGGAAAGATTAAATGAATTAGGTTTATACTCTCTAACATGCAGAAGACTAAGAGGTGATCTCTGTTATGTTTACAGGGCCTTCCATAATGGAACTACCTGGGAAACATCAGGTTTAAACAGAAAAATAAATAATAGACTCACCAGATCTCACAGTTGACAACTAAAATGTGATTTCTATAAAACTACTAGATGGGGAAAGTGGTTCAGTGAGAGGGTGGTAGCAGCACTGAATATATTAGCTGAAACTGTTGTTAACATGAAAATATGGACTCATTCAAAACATATTTAGATATCCATAAGGGCCAAAACAAAACCATATTTCACCACTGATAAGTGATGAGTCAAAACAGGCTTTTGAGCTAAATGGCTCATTCCCATACCTATGAAACTATGAACCTATGAACCTTATGTTCCATCCTGTTTTATTATTGTCTGTTTCCCCAAGGATTGCATGACATTCCATTGTTAGTGATGTATGACTGCACGAATTGAATAAGGAATGTATGCTTGTATAAATCCAATAAGGAAACCTCTGTAGTCCATACGTATTTTAGTTTAATACAGTTTCTTGCCCCATGGATTGTATGTCATTTTATTAATTGCATGGAAACTTTATTTACATATTTATCAAATACTATCTTCTGCTCCATGGATTGTATGGAATTTTAGTATATGTATGGAATCTCTTTTTGTATTGAAATACTACACTTTGCACAGAACCACCTTGTAAATAGGACCACCGGTCCTAATGATGTGATTGTCCACTGCTTTCCTGTATGAAAATAAAGATTATACAATGGCAAGAAAGAATTTTGGACTGTTATTGGTCAGTCTGGAGCTGGACCCATGGTGTCATCCCAGCATAACATCACTGGTCTAGTCTCAGCACTGTGAACCTTTTGATGATTGTTTGCCACAGCTACTTGATGAGTGTTTTCATCTTCTCTTAAGAAACAAAAATATTTTTCCACACCAACAAAAACAACTTTAAAATGATTTTTTTATTCTGTATATAACAACAAGCCACTGTATAATAGGAATATTGCACTCCAGGGTGTGTGTCATGCTGGTCGTTATCCCAGCATGACACACACCCTGTTGTGCATTATTCCTTTATTTTACTACTTCTATGGGGGATGGTGTCAAAGGCCTTTCTGAAGTCCAGATAGGCCACATCCACCGCACCTACCTGGTCCACTACCTTAGTTACTCAGTCATGCCATACAATAGTACAATGAGTTAGTGCAAAACACAGTGCTTTATCCTAAATACAGTAAAAGTTAGGGTTAGATGTATAAGTAAATAAGTACCACATAAGGCAGTGCATGAAAGTCACTGTGTGTGTGTGTGTGTGTGTGTGTGACAATGCTCTGTGTGTGCAGACAGTGCATTGCTATGTTATACTGGAATACATATGTGTATATGTATTAGTCAGTGTGTGTGTGTGTATATCACAGCAATTAGAAAGTGAAGTTAGGTGGCTCAGTGATTAGTGCAAAAGTTGCTAGTCTACATTCCCCTGATATCTAGATCAGTTTCAGCCTTATGCATGTCACTGCTGATTTAAATGAGGTGTTGAGTGGCAATCCCCCACCCTCCGATGTCCTTTGGAGCCCAAAAAGAAGAAAACAGTCCCTTGATGTCTTTTTTTTTTATCTGTAAAAATGTGTGTAGGCAGTGCAATGCTATGTTGTACTGGAATATATATGTGTGTATATGTATTAGTCTGTGCATATGTGTGTGTGTGTGTGTGTGTGTGTGTATCACCAAAAATTTGAAAGTGCAGTTAGGTGGCTCAGTGGATAGTGCAAAAAGTGCTAATCTACATTCCTTTCCTCTCCTATCTAGATCAGTTTCAGCCTTATGCATGACTTTGCTGATTTAAACAAGGTGTCTAGTGGAAACACCCTCCCTCTGATGTCCCTCGGAGCCTGAAAAGTAGAAAAAAGTCCCTTGATGTCTTTTTTTTAATCTGTAAAAATGTGTGTAGACAAAACACTGCTATGTTACACTGGAATATATATGTATATGTGTGTATATGTGTTAGTCAGTGTGTGTGTGTGCATATCACAATTAAAAAGTGCAGTTAGGTGGCTTGGTGGTTAGTGAAAAATGACTAGTTTACACATTTCTCACTGCCCACAATACCATTACTGTACAGCCATATTGGCTCTTGCTACAGTTTGTTTAAATCCAGGCAAAATGTGTTTTCTCACATGTGGTGCTGAATGACATTTCAGTGGGAATTTGAAAATGTTAAGTACTGGGTTGATGTGGTGGGGCAATAAGAAGACTGTGCTGACAATTTGGTTGCTCTTTTGCTACACATTTAAGCACAGGTTCCAGAAGGCCTGCTCCACAGCAACATGCATGTATGTATCTATGGAGGGCTGGGAGTGCAGAGTCCAGACAGTCCTACACTCCTACAGGCACATGAGGATTTGATTATACTATCTCAAAAGGTAAGGAAATTAATTGCAAAAAACTTCATTAATGCACAAGTTAGGGTAACTTAACATCTCAAAAGTGGAGAAATGTGGCATTAGGGTTTCCAACCCTAATGCCCCATGCTGAACCACCACCCCCCCAAGCAGCAAAAGGAAACAACATTTGGGTTTTGGGTCTCCCATGTCTTGGTGAATCAGTAGTGGGGCCTTCTTTGGGGGCTGTCAACCCTATTACTCACTCCTCCACCCCAGCCCCTAGCTTCCAATCTGAAGCATAAGGTATACAGTAGCTCCAAGTCACTGCCTCACAATGATACACTCTTCAAAGGTAGAGATGTCTTGCCACAGGTTGATAACACAATTTGTTGTACCTTTCTTCATGTAGGGTCCAAGAAGAAAGGAGATCATGTATGACATTGTTTGCTCATGGACTGGGGTGGGCATTAGGGCTGACAACCCCCAAGGAAGACCTCACCATTGATTTGCCAAGACTCAAGAGACCCAAAACTCTAATGTTTTTTTTTTTTTTCATTTTGCTGCATGAGGGATGGGTGTGGGGCATTAGGGTTGGAAATCCTAATGCCACATTTCCCTACTTTTGTGGCATTGTTACCCTAACTGGTGCATTAATCAAGTTTTATATATTTATATCTATCTATATATACATCTATATATATGTGTGTGTGTGTGTTGTGTGTGTGTGTGTGTATATATATATATATATATATATATATATATATATATATTATACTGGTGCAGTAGTCACCAGTATAGTTAGGGTTGAATAGGCACTTTAATGTTAAATTCAAAATTTTACACTTTAATAACTTTGCAACCATTCATCTGATTTGCCTGACATTTTGCATACACAGTCTGGTACCATAGCTCTATGGATCATTTCGTTCTGGTCAGATTTGTGGTTGCAGAGCTGCAGAGTATGAAACATTGTGAAAAACTCTCAATTTTGTGGAATTCTTTGCTCATCTCTACAGCCCACACGGTTTGTCCATCTGACATTTTCAGGGTATATGGGGGCAGGGTCAAGGAAGTGACTTTGGAAGGTCTGAGGAAAAAGATATTAATCCGTTCAAAAGTTATTAAACTTTTTCATTTCCCTTTACAGCCTAGAGGAAAAATATGTGTGCACTATGAAATTGTTTGCGAAATCACCTTTTAGTGTCGTACTTGAGTTTTTTACTTTCATGCTGCCTCCATCTTGTTTTCAGTTAGCAACGTGAAAACACAATGTAGCTCCAAAAATACTGCCTCTTGGTAAACACCAATAGGTGTGTTAACCTAATCGGGGCCCTAGGAACATGACTCTGCCATTAGTTTTTTGATAGGATGCCTGGAGAGGGCCCACACTCCAACCTATGGATCTTATTATGTAAAACTGAAAGCACAGGGCCATCCTGTGCTATGTCTCTATACTTATAGGTGGGTGGGAGCGTACAGCAGAGCCAAGAGGGCCCACGCTGCCACCCATGGATACCATCTGGCAGTACTCGGAGCACAGGGCCTTCCTGAGCTATGTCTCTAAACTTACAGGTGGGTGGGAGTGCAGGCTCTGGGCCCTGTACTCCCAACTATAGATCCCATTATACAAAACTGGGAGCACATAGCCCTCCTGTGCTATGCCTCTACACTTATGGGTGGGTGGGAGTACAGGGCACGGAAGGCCTGCGCTCCCACTTATGGATATCATATGACTAACATTTCACTTTCTCAAAAAGAAGGGACATTCATTGCAAAAAACTGTTAGTGCATCAGTTAGGGTTGATTCCACACCAACAAAAGTCTGGAAATTCGATGTTAGGGTTACCAACCCTACCCCCTCAAGTCCACAGGCCAACAGGCATCAGGGTGCGCCTTGGGGTCGTCGGGCTTAACTCTCATCCCATTGTCCTATACTGTACCATCTCAGCTTGTTTACACATGGAATGGAGTGAGAGTTGGGACCGTTGGCCCAAAGGCACACCCCGATGTCTGTTGGCCTGTGGAGGCTGGGGTGTGGGGGGTAGGATTAGTAACCCTAACATCGAATTTCCAGACTTTTGTTGGTATGGAATCAACTCTAACTGATGCATTAACAGAGCTTTTTTGCAATGAACATAGATATATTATGGTAGCACGGTAGTGCTACCATAGTTAGGGTTGAGGAGCCATTTCTATGTTAAACCCCAAAACTTTGCACCTGAATAACTTTGCAACCGTTTTACAGATTTGCCTGAAATTCAGAATACACAATCAAGAATGATAGGTCTTGGGATCTGCCAAGTTTCATACCGGTCGGATATACGGCTGCGGAGTTATTAAGCGTGATCTGCGCGCTCGTTACGCTTTTTCTGGAATTCTACGGTCGGGCCTACAGGTTGTACAGTTTGTGTGACTGGCCCAAAATCTTCAGGAAATGTGCGGCTGGGGTCCCCAATGTGCCTTTCAAAGATTTGGTGAAAAAATATCAAACGGTTCAAAAGTTATTCAAAAAACAATTTCCCATTATAAGTCAATGGGAAAAGTTAACAAAAGGTTTGACATTGTCACAAATGCATTTTTACTTTCGCAAATGGGCCTGTTACTTTCACAAATCCACCATTTTGTTTTCAGTTGGTGATCAGAAAAATGCTTGGCATTTAAATTTGGGACCCTCTAGCAACCTAATTCTTTTTGTATTCACCTAGTCGGACCCTGAGGATGCTACCCATGTCTTTATTTTGGGGTAAAACACCCCAGAAATATGTTTTTCAAATTTCTGGAGAAAGCACTTTCGCAAATTACTTTCGTGTTCATGAAAGTGTTGCAAATTGCGACAGTAGTTTTCTAGTCTGTGGGAAAATGACAGCAATTCTTTGGCACTGCACTGCAAAAGAACGGTTGGGAGTTTAGGGCTGAAATTTGGAGAGAACGCAGCTGACATCTCACAGATGTGCCTTTCAGTCTTGTGTTGAAAAAATATTACATGGTGGCAAAGTTATGGCACTCCAAAGTTGATGTTTTTTCCCATAGGATAACATTACGGAGCCCGACGCATTACAGGAATCCTTTGGCACCCTGCTGCAAAATAACGGTTTGGTCTTTTTTCCTGAAATTTGGAAAAGACAGCCAACAGCCCACAGATGTGCCTTTCAGTGGTTTGTGAAATAATATTACAGGGAGGCAAAGTTATGGTGCTCTGAACTTCTCTTTTTTTCCCCATAGGATAACATTATGGTGTTCGCCGCGCCTTTCAGGGCCTGTATCTCGGAAACGGTGTGAGATACGGACTTTTCATTGGAAAAACACTTAGCCTCCTAATGGAGGATAAGTACAAAACTAGCCAGGACAGTCGTAAATCATATGACTTTTAAATTTTTTTCTACGTCGTACGGTTCCTGAGATATAACCTATTTAGTATTCCAAGTCCTCACTTTCTGCTCCGATACCCATTATTATGCATACATTCTTTGTACTCACTGTCTTTCTCTATGCAGGTTTTGGGAAACCAGCCTGTGCCCTTACATTACTGTTACCAGAGTCTTTCAGCTTGGCAGTTCGCACCTGCTTACCTTATCATGACATCTACGCCACCATGTGCTGTATCCTTTATGCTTATTTATGCTTGTGTTTCTGTTATTTTTTGCCATTTGTGTCTACAGTACTGTTTCTGTTTCTGTTTCACTTTGTTCACCATGCCCATTGACATTTCCGCTTGTAGGCACCTTGTTACTATGTGACAACACATCACCTGGCAGACCGTTCCTGTCTACCCCACCGTGTGCGCTACCCTTTCTGTTCTCATTCGCGCTTGCATTACCATGTGCGGCACTGTTAGCACTTCTGTTTGTGTTGCTGTTCCTGTTGCTATGCCACCGGCCCTCACACCCCGCTGCATTACATTCACTATTTCTCGTTATCATTCTCAAAAGAGAGGAATTAGAGGCAAAACTCCATTAAATGCATTAGTTAGGTTGTTCACAGTGACAAAGTGAGGAATTCAGTTTAGGGTTGAAACTTTGAGCCATTCACCGCATAGGCGCATTGTGCAGGTCCCAACTCCTCACCTCATTCTCCTATACTTCTGCTGCTTTACACAGTCATGGGTGAGAGTTAGATCTGATGACCCCAATGCGCACCCCAATGCCGGTTGGGGAGGTGGTGGGGGTCCAAGGGAGTTTTCAACCCTAACACCGAATTTCCTCACTTTTGTCAGTGTGGAACAACTCTAACTAATGCATTAAACGGAGTTTTTTGCCTCTAATATATATATATATATATATATATATATGTGTGTGTGTGTGTGTGTGTGTACAGTGGTGATCTTGCAAAAGTTTAGCATTAGCGTGGTATATCACTACCGTGCAATTGTGGTACCCCATTGAATAACATGTATACCGCTACCGTGCAATGACGTGATGCGCATTAGAGCTCAACTTTTGCAAGATTGCCACTGTGTGTGTGTATCTATCTATATATATATATATATATATATATATATTTATAAAATGGAGATGATAATATCCTCCAAATTCAAACTTCTGATTGTATAAAACACATCACATGACCATGCGTGTATCAGAGCGTGACCGCACACCTCCACTTTTAACCCCCTCCAAAACAATTTTGACATTTTATAAGATAGATAATCCACTCTGAGGTGTATGGTCGCGCTCTGATATATGCACGCCTTGGGTGGTTGACGAACTTGGCCATAGCAATGCACACCAAGGGATGCGATATCAGAGCGCCACCACACACCTCAGAGTGGTTTATCTATTACATATATATATATATATATGTGTATATATATATATATATATATATATATATATATATATATATATATAATTGCAAATAATGCCATTAATGCGTGGAGCCTTTGAAAAGGAGTCAATGACTCAAAGGATTGTAATTCCGATTTCTTTCAATAAATAAATAAATGCATCAGTTAGGGTTGATTCTACACCAACAAAAGTCTGGAAATTCGATGTTAGGGTTGTAACCCTACCCCCCCACACACACACACACCATCCACAGACAAAAGGTGCCGGGGTGTGCCTTGAGGTCATCGGCCTTAACTCTCACCACATTCCATGTGTAAACAAGCTGAGATGATACAGTATAGGAGAATGGGTTGAGAGGTAGGCCTGACAATCCCAAGGCACAACCCGGCACCTGTTGGTCTGTGTATAGTGGGAGTGGGGTAGGGGGGTGGGGTTGGTAACCTACATAGAATTTCTAGACTTTTGTTGGTGTGGAATCAACCTTAAGTGATGCATTAATGGAATTTTTTGCAATGAATTTCCCTTCTTTTTGAGAAAATGAAATGTTACTCATATGGTATTCATAGGTGGGAGCATGGGCCCTCCTGGACCTGTGCTCCCACCAACTCATCAGTGTAGATCCATAATGCAGGAGGGCCCTGTGCTTTCAGTTTTGCATAATGGGATGCATACTTGAGAGCATGGTCCCTCTGGGCCCTGCACTCCCACCCATCCATAAGTGTAGAGGCACAGTGCATGAGGGCCCTGTGCTCCCAGTATTGCAAGATAGAATCCATGAGTGGGAGTGCAGGCCCTCTGGGCCAATGCTCCCATCTACCTATAAGTATAGTGACATAGTGCAGAAGGGTCCTGTGCTTTTAGTTTTGCATAATGGTAGCCATAGGTGGGAGCACAGGCCCTCTCAGCCCTGCGCTTCCACCCACCCATGAGTGTAGAGGCATAGCACAGGAGGGCCCATTGCTCACACTTTAGCATAAATGGTATGCATAAGTGGGAGCACAGCCCTCTGGGCCCTGCATTCCCACCTACCCATAAGTACAGATACATAATGCAGGCTCAGATGCATTCCAAGTAACCCTTGTACTGCAAATATGGCAATATCTCAGTAACCATAACAACTTTGGAAAAAATTCCTTCACAATTGCATTAATGGCCTGGCTACCTCCATGTATGCGTAAAGGTGACTAAGCTGCGATTAGTGAAAAATCAGTATCTCGAACCATTTTTGAGATATAGGCACCAAAAGGCACCACAGCTGCCACAATGTTATCCTATGTGAAGATTTGCAACTTCAGACTGCTGTACAGGCAACTTTGAAACTGGTGTAAATTTTTTCACCAAGACAGTGAAAAGCACATTTGTGGGGCAAGGACCTGCCACCCTGCAAATTTCATCCCAAAAGTCCTAACCATTGTCTTGCTATGAACTGGCAAAGAAAGTGGTGTCTTGGGGCTGTTGAACTGCAGAACTTTTGTGAAAGTTCTGCAGAATTTCACAAATGTCCCATTGGTTTATATGGGGGAGCTATCGCAAAACTACTGCAGAACGTTCGTGAAAGTTCCACCATTGTAAATGGGGGACTTTCAGGAAAGTACATGTGGAACTTTTGTGAAAGTCAGCAGAACTTTCATGAACGTTCTGTGGCTAAGATAGTGGAAAAACTTTAAAAACATATTTCTGGGCATCCTGGTGAAAAACTAATGCCAGGGTCATGTTCCTAGGACCCCGATTAGGTACACCCAAGTGTTGGTGCTTACCTAGGGGCAGTATTTTTTGAACCACAATGTTTTTTCTGCCTCGCTAAACTAAAAACAAGATGGTGGCAGCGTGAAAGTACCAAACCCATTTGCAAAAGTAAAAAGTGATTTCCGGAAAGTAAAAAGTGCTTTTGAGGGGAACATATATTTTCCCCCCTAGACTACAATGGGAAATTTTAAACTTCAATAACTTTTGAATGGATTCATATTTTTTCAACAAACCTTCAAAGGGCACTTTCTTGACCCAGTCCCCATATACCCTGAACATTTTGGGCCAGATGGACAAACCATCTGAGCTGTAGAGATGGGCAAAAAAATTTGCCAAAATGGCCAAAAAAGTGTTTTTTTGCAATTTTTTTGGCACTCCACAGCTCCACAACTACATATTCGACTGAAACGCAACTTGCCAAATTCAGAGATCTATGGCAGAAGACAGTGTATGCAAAATGTCAGGCAAATCAGACAAACCGTTGCAAACTTATTAAAGAGAAACATTTTGAGTTTAACATAGAAGTGATCATGCAACCCTAACTATACCTGTCCTGACCGGACAGGTATAATATCTATCTATCTATCTATCTATCTATCTATCTATCTATCTATCTATCTATCTATGAGTGTGTATTTGATACTGGAGAGACAAAGTGTGACATTCATGTCACAATTTTTTTTTACTTAAATCCATAACTATATCATTGTTACATTGGGTGCATATGGAGATAATGTAATACCAAATATAAAGATAGTTCATCATCTGGAAGTATAAGAAAAAGAGTCTTTAAGTTAGCACATGGATCAGGTAATGTACGTAACACGATGTCCCGTCTGTTGAATTTTCGGTTTAAATTTTTTACATTTTTTTTTTCAAATTAGTATGGTTATTGAAGCTATTTAGTTACCATAGTATGCAGCATTTCACTATTTTATTCTAAGCATTACCTTATTGTAATTACACAACAATTTATCTTTGGGCACCACTGCTGTGAAAACAGGACATGTCAAAGTTTTGCTGCTGATTGTATCCATTTGTTTTTACAGTCCCCCTTTTTTTAATCTGCTATGTGAACCTTGGTTGATAAGTTAGACACCACTGAGTTTTCTAATTATTCAGTGCAATTTATTCAAAAACAGTGACACCACAACAAGTCATGTACATAATAGTGACACCACATAAAGTCATGTGATTAACAGGGACCCAACAAGAGCAACAATGTAAGTGTAACTATCCAACAAAGTCCTACTATAAGAAATACTTATGTTACTGTACATAAAGTGACCATAGTTATCTTTAAACATTTACTTTTGAATGCATTTTCACTGGGCATGTCAAAGTTTGCCTGCTGATTGCATCTGTTTGTTTTTACAGTTCTTTTTTTCTTAATCAGCTATATGAACCTTTGTGTATCAGTTAGACACTACTGAGTTTCCTAATTATTCAGTGCAATTTATTCAAAAACAGTTTTTTCATAAGAAGTCATGTATGTAACAGTGACACCACAACAAGTCATGTACGTAACAGTGACACCACATAAAGTCATGTGATTAACAGGGACCCAACAAGAGCAACAATGTAAGTGTACCTATCCAACAAAGTCCTACTATAAGAAATACTTATGTTAATGTACATAAAGCGACCATAGTTATCTTTAAACATTTACTTTTGAATGCATTTTCACTGGGCGTGTCAAAGTTTGCCTGCTGATTACATCTGTTTGTTTTTACAGTTCTTTTCTTCTTAATCAGCTATATGAACCTTTGTGTATCAGTTAGACACTACTGAGTTTCCTAATTAGTCAGTGCAATTTATTCAAAAACAGTTTTTTCATAAGAAGTCATGTACGTAACAGTGACACCAAAAGTCATGTACGTAACAGTGACACCACATTAAGTCATGTGGTTAACAGGGACCCAACAAAAGCAACAATATAAGTGTAACTATCTGATATGGTCCTGTAACAAGAAACACTTGTGTTAGTGTACATAATGCAACCATAGTTATGTTTAAACATTTACTTTTGAATGCATTTTCTCCAGAGGTGTCAAAGTTTACCTGCTGACCATATCTGTTTGTTTTACAGCTCTTTTTTTCTTACTCAGTAATTTAAACCTTGGCTGAAAAGTTAGACACCACTTATTGTCCTAATTATTTGGTGTAATTTATTTAAAAGCTGTTTTTTTCATAAAAAGTCATGTACATAACAGGGACACCACAACAAGTCATGTACGTAACAGTGAGAGGAATGGAGACACCAAGAAAAACACTCACCGGGATGAGAAGTAGAAAGGAAGTTTCTTGGGCAGGTGTGGGGCTTTTAAGACCTTCAAAGGTTCAACAACAATACAGACAAGTGCTTTTAGTTCTGAAAATGGACCGCTGGTGTTATGGAGAATTTTTGGACTCATAGTCTTCTACATAACAGGGGGACACCAAGGGAGGAGGATTCAAATATTTAAATAAAACATCATGAATACCACAAAGTAAAGAAAAAAAATTAGAAGTGATGTTAAGGAGAGTCAGAGGCACTACAATTGGGGGTTTTATTAGAAAAAAATCTATTTGAAAACCAGGGCTGTACAAGTCCTGAAAGTACTGTAGGGGGACACCACTGGTTAGTACGTTACCAGGGATAAAAAGGCATATAAAACTACATAAATTATAAATTTAGAAATAATAAAGTTTTAAGAAGCACAAGAGCTAACTATGAGATACTAGCATACAACTTTTTTTCTTTAAAATGTAAATGTTGAGACTGCAATGAAGCACTCTATGAGTGATATGGAACAATGTCACAAAATGGCATCTTTCTTAAGGGGGAAATGTGGCACTCCAGATGGGTCCACAGCAAAACAGCAACATGACAGAGGCTGATGTTATTTACAGTATGTCCTTTTTGAGTAACGTACTAGGGAGTATTAGAATGGAAACATTTTATTAGTTATTTAAGAAGTTACAGGTCATTATTATAGAGATGATGCAAGTCTCTCCAGTACTGTACACAGACTATATATATATTCATTGCAAAAAACTCAATTAATGTATCAATTAGGGTTGATGTCACAGTGACACAAGTTTGGAAATTCGATGTTAGAGTTACCACCCTTATCATCCCACCAACAGGCACTGAGTCATGTCATGGGGTTGCCAGGCCCAACTCTCACCCCATTTCATGTGTAAACAAGCTGGCACTCTACAGTATAGCAGAATGGGGAGAGAGTTAGATCTGATGAACCCATGGCATGCCCCAATGCCTGTTGGTGCCTGTAGGGTGGGGGAGTGGGGTGGTAGGGGTGGTAACCCTAACACTGAATTTCTAAACCTTTGTCACTGTGACATCAACCCTAATTGATGCATTAATGGAGTTTTTGCAATGAATTTCAATTCTTTTTGAGAAAGTGTAATGTAAGTGGTTCGTGGTATGTGTTTGTGTGCACGTGGGCTCTCCAGGCCCTGCAATCCCTTCACGTTGCCCATTTTTTGCATAATGGTATGTGTATATGGGAGTGCAGGGCCCAGCTCCAACTTACACTTAAATATAGAGCTATACAGCAGCCGCATAGTACTGAAAAGTAACCCTTGTAACACTTATTTGGCAATATCTCAGTAACCTTAGCAACCATAAAAAAAAAATTCCACTGCAGTTATAATCATGACTTCAAAATCTCCACATGTGCTTGGTCCACATAAAGGTGGACTAAGCTGCGGGTAGTGAAAAATCCATATTTTGAATCATTTTTGAGATACGAGCTTCGAAAGGTGCCGCGAGTGTCACAATGTTATCCTATGGGAATTATCTCAACTTTGGAATGCCATAACTATGGGCCCATTGAATGGTTTGGGACCAAACCACCAAAAGGCACATCTGTGGGACCAGGGCTTGCCACCCAGTAAATTTCAGCCCAAAAGCACACTCCAACTTGGCACAATGAAGTGGCAAAGAAAACAACACATTGGACAATGTTGTGGAGTATCGTTTTCACAACAACAAAAATGTTTTCATGAGATCCCTAAAGCTTATAATGGAATGTTTTCATGCACAAAAAATGTTGTCATGCACAAAAAAATGTTTTCTCAAAAGTTTTCACAATGCACATATAAATTTTCCCATATGCTACAATGGGACATGGAAAACTTGCATAAACCTTGAATGGATTAATATTTTTTCACCAAATCTTCAAAAGGCACCCATTTAACCCAGGCCACATATTGACATGCAAATTTGAATCCACTCAGAAGCATTCTTCAGTCCATTATGCCCGACCGAAAAATGCACAAAAGTTGGCTAATTGTCATGTTCTGGATGCTCTACGGTTCAACAACAATACATCCAACGGGAACAACACTTTCCAGATACGGAGATCTTTGTTTGGACACCGTAGATGCAGAATTTCAGGCAAATTGGGCAAATGGTTGCAAAGTTATTAAAGTGAAAACTTTGGGATTTAACATTAAAGTGTCTATGCCACCCTAACTATACTTGCCCTACTGGGCAAGTATAATTAATATATATATTATATAATACTGGCGCAGGCGCACCAGTATAGTTAGGGTGAAACTGCACTTCTAGGTTAAAGTCCAGATTTTGAGCCTAAATAACTTTAGAGCCATTCAATAGGTTTGTATGACATTTGGCATTCATAATCTCTAGGTGTAGGTCCCTTGATCTGCCAAATTTCATGGGAATTCTTCAAGTGGTTTCTGAGATATAAATATTTGCAAAAACAGAAAAATCTGGGTTTTTTGACATTTCTTTCTACTGCTGTATCTCAAAAATGGCTTTATGCTGTGGGCTGCAGTTTTCAGTATAGAAAGCATTTGGCTCACAGATGTGCCTTTTGAAGGTTTGGTGAAAAATATTAATCCATTCCAAAGTTATGAAATTTTAAATGTTCCCATTATTTCCTATGGGAAAATTTATTTGTCAGGCATGAAAAATATAGGTACTTTGTGCAAAATACCAGCTTCTTTTTGCAAAGATGGCTGGTATTTTGCACAAAGTTCAAAGTCATTTAATCAATTGAGCTGTGTTGTGTCTGCCATCTTGCTTGTTGCTTAGCAAGGATCTTGAAGTACAGAACGTTTAAAAAAGAAAAAAAAACATCAGAACACAGCTAAAGAGGATCTCTTCAGGTGTATTCTGATATTTTTTTGTTTTAAGCTGGCCCCAAACACTTTTTTTTTTGTTGGGTGCCAGCTTACAGAGAATGGCTTGTAGTTTGTTCTCTTTATGAGAAGAGCTGTTTTTTTTTTACTTCTGCAGCTGCAGCTGGAATGCATGCTGCCAGCTGCAGAGTCAAGGAAGACCCGCTTTGTTCGGACCAACACTGGGTGCCCAGTTCCCTAGTTGGTATGTATCCTCCCACTCATACACACTTATTTGGCACACTGAGAGCCCACCCCAGTGTGCCCTACATTATTTTTAACCCTGTAAAATAAAGGAAACCATCCCCCGATGTCTTTTTTCCGATGCTGAATCCTGCATCGAAATTTGTACTCAATTCAATGCAGGATCCTGCATTGAAATAGTCTGCCATCCTGGAAAATTTCTATTTTTCACACTGACATGGGGTTCCCAATCCACATGTTGGGATGTATCCTCCACACACACACTTATTTGACACACTGGGAGCCCACCCCAGTGTGCCCAAATGTTCCAAAACCTGTAAAATAGAGAAAACTGTCCCCTGACATCTATTTTACCTGTAAAATAAAGAAAGCCATCCCCTGATGTCTGTTTTCTTTGATGCAGTACCCTGCATCAAAATTTCCAATGCAGAATTCTGCATTGAAGTAGTCTGCCCTCACAGCAAATTCCTATTTTTTGCACCAACACAGGGTGCCCAATCCCCATGTCGGTATGCACCCTCACTCATATACTCTTATTTGGCACACTGGGAGCCCACCCCTGTGTGCCCTACATTATTTTTAACCCTGTAAAATAAAGGAAACCATCCCCCAATGTCTTTTCTTCAATGCAGAATCCTGCATCAAAATTTATGATCATTTCAATGCAGGATCCTGCATTGAAATAGTTTGCCATCCTGGCAAATTCCTATTTTTCGCAGTGACACCGGGTATCCAATCTTCGTGTCAGCATGTATCCCCCCCTTCACTGCTGTGGCACACTGGGAGCCCACCCCAGCATGCTGAAAAAAATGTAATTCTTTTCCAACACTAGGATGCCTACTCCCAGAGTCAGCATGTATTAACCACTCCCCCCAAAACTATTGTGGCATATTGGGAATCCACCCCAGAGTGCCAAAAAAAAATTTTTTCCAACACCAGGATGCCCACTCCCAGTGTCAGCATGTATCCCCCCCAAACTATTGTAGCACACTGGCAGCCCACCCCAGTATGCCCAAATGTATTTTTTCTTTAACCTGTGAAATATAGAACACTGTCCCCGACATCATTTTTAACCCATAAAAAGAAAACAGTCCCTAGTCATCTTCCCAGTCCCTCCCCATCCCACCCTCCCACTGAGCATCCTCCCTCCTTACCCCCCCTTACCCCATACTTACCTCCAGAGGTCGGTGCTGTCATCTTCTCTGGACCAGGACACGTCTCCACTCTTCAAAGCTGAATAGCAAATTAAAGAATCAATGGTAAGCACCATATAATGGGAGTCAATGAGGGTTTTCAACTTATGTTGATATCTTGGCCAATTTTAGGGATTTTCGCACCAAATTTTCAACATGGGGTTCTTGTGTCCCCTCCTCATGAGCACAGTCATGGCTATTTTGTTTTTTGATCCCAAAAAGTGATTTTGCGGTCACTGCATGGAATCACTTTTCGGGACAAATTAATGAAACTACAGTGCCACTGTTTATGAGATGGGGTCCCAAAAAGCCCATGTTGCAAATTTGGTAAAACAATTCCAAAAAATGACTGAATTATGAGTGTGCATTGCACAGTTTCTATGCACACTCATAATTTCCCCAATTTTTAATATTTTCACCCCATATTTTTAACATTGCCATTTTTTTCATATCTACTAATGAACAGTATAGCTGTCATTGTTCACATCCTGCCTGAAATGTGATTTTTCACCTGTGGCACAAAATGGTGCAGTTGCTGTGCAAAATCAATTTTCAGGATGGATTAGTAAAATCACAATGCCACTGTTCATGAGGGGAGATCCCAAAAAACCCATGTTAACATTTTGGTGAAAAAATTCAAAAAAATGACCACGTTATAAGCATGCATTGCCCAGTTTCTACACACACTCGTAACTTTGCCAATTTTTCATGTTTTCACTCCAGATTTTCAACGTTACCATTTTTCACACCACCTCATGTATAGTACAGCTGTAATTTTTCAAATCCTACCAAAAGGTTTTTTCTGCACCTGTGACGTGAAACAGCATTACAGTTGTGCAGAATTAAATTTCCACAGGGATTTGAAAGTTTTCTGTACTGGGTACATGTGGTGAGGTGATAAGAAGGTTATGTTGAACATTTGGGGTGAAAATTATTTAAGATGGCACAGTTATGACTATTTGTTGTGATTTCGGTATGCCTGCTTGTAACTTTATGTGTGGAAGCGCAGGAGCCAGAGACCCCCTTGTTTCCACAGCTAGATACATGCGTGCATCTGTGGAGGGATGGGAGTGCAGGGTCCTTCCCTGCACTCCCACTGTAACATATGGACACTGTTGTACTATCTGGATGGAGGGATGGGATCTGCACTTCATCCATGACATATGGATGCTGCAGTACTATCTGGATGGAGGGATGGGAGTGCAGGGTCCAAAGTACCCTGTGCACCCACAGTAAAATGAGAATACAATTATACTGTCTGAAAAAGAAGGGAAATTCATTGCAAAAAACTCTGTTAATGCATCAGTTAGGGTGAATACTATAGTGACAAAAGCAAGAAAATGAGTCGATAGGGTTTCCAACCCTAATGCCCCACCACCAGGGTTCCCACCCCTAAAACTCCACCCCCACCCTTCCACCCTCCACATACCAACAGGTATCTGGGTGGACGTTGGGGTCATTGGCCTAACTTTCATTCCATTTTCCTGTACTACACAACCTCAACTTGTTTATACATAGAATGGGATGAGAGTTAGGCAGTCAACCCGACACACACCTTGATACCGGTTTGTGTTATGAGGGTTGGGGGTGGAGTGGTAGGGGTGAGAACTCTAGGGGTGGGGCATTAGAGTTGGAAACCCTAATGCTTCATTTCCCTACTTTTGCCGCTATAGTATTCACCCTAACAGATGCATTAATGGAGTTTTTTGCAATGAATATATATATATATATATTTAAATATATATATATATATATATACACACACACACACACACAAACATAAGGTTTTAGGATATCACTAAAGATAAAAAGTACTATACCAGGCAGACAGAAAAGATATCACTGATAACTCCATGTTCCTATATGTCATAGTGATATCTTCAGTGTTCCTATATGTCATTGAATAAACTTATCTGGTTGACTCTGCCATTTTCAGACTGTCATTCTGTACAAGCACTTTCACTTTTGGTGCTCTAATGTAGCATGACCGAATGCTGTTAATAGTGATAAATGACATACTAGCAAATACTCAGAATAAGGCAGTCTCTGTTCATATAGTAAGACAAGTATGTTTTTATGTTATTTACTTAGTTTTCTGTAAAAGAAGCTGCCGACTGTAGCAAGAGGAGAATGAGTGCAGAGCAAGTCGGTGATTTCTGAAAAGTATATGCAAGCCTGAGCTACTATTGTTCTAGCAACACATGCTCACCCTTGCATCAACTTTTTTGAAGCCGCTGACTCTTTTCCTCAGCGCTCACTCTCCTCCTGCTACAGTCGGTGGCTTCTTTTACAGAAAGCTAAGTAAACTTAACATAAAAACACACTCTTCTTACTAGATGAACAGAGAGTGCTTTATTTTAAATCTCTGCCAGCACATCATTTATCACTATTAACAGCTCTCTGTCATGCTACGTTATAGCACCAAAACTGAAAGTGTTTATACAGAATGACAGTCTGAAAATGGCAGGGTATACCAGATAAGTTTTGTAAATGACAATACATTGTACTCAACATAAAAAACACAATTTTCCTACTATTTAAACAGAGTGGTTTATTTTAAAACTGTGCCAGCATGTAATTTATCACTATTAACAGTGTTGGTTACACTACTGTACATTAGAGCACCAAAAGTGAAAGTGCTAGTACAGAATGACAGTCTAAAAATGGCAGGATCAACCAGATAAGTTTTTTAAATGGCAATATGTTGCATAAAAAGAACATGACATGGCCTGACTGAAGATATCATATTTACAGTATCTTCACAAGAGGCCAATGATATCAAGATGGCTTCACCACTCATGAGATATCATGATATCATTGGCCTCTCATGAAGATAAATATGATATCTTCAGTCATGCCATGCCATGTCCCCTATATATACTGTACATACTTACATACATAGATATAGACATAGATATATATTACAACTTTGATTATTGAATGCTCTGGGAGACATCAGATCTGTTCAAAAAATTGAGAGTTCAGATAATCTGGAGCCCATAACATTAGGCAAACCAGAGTAGGGGGACAATGGCAAAGTTCAGCTAATCAAGAGATCTAGATAATCAGGGTTTGGATAACTGAGTTGAATAGCATCTAATTATTATATTTTTTTAAAGTTTACTTTGAGGTATCAGCAATTCTTTAAAAAAGTGGAGCAGATGTTTTTGACAAACTTGCAATCAGGTTTAACAGCATTAGATTAGACACACAATTTGCTATGGGAACCCTACCTAATCCCAAGTATAAAAATGTGTTAATTCCCAATGGATGCATAGACTGCATAAAACAGATAATCAAAAACTGTGGCATACACTTATTGTGGAGCAGCAAAGACAGCTTGAAAAAACAGCAAGAATGAGTATACTCAGCCACCTGGTCATAATCCTCCATCTTGTCCTATTCTGTTGATTTCACATCAAGGATACATCCTGATAATACTGAGTTATTAGCTTATCTCCAACTCAACTTGCCAAGGATCATCTTGAACTATTCATTCAATTATTTGCACGTCCAACAAGTGACATATACTACTATTTCCACTCCTCTGCCCCCTGGTGGCAGATCTCACCAGACTCTCCATTGGCATTGGCATGAAAGTCTGACTCACCACTCCCAGCAGTGGTGATGCAATTCTTCCTCCTGGTGATACCTAAAACAACTTTCACATTGTTATCACCAACAAGCTTAATTAGATCAGGTGTGCCACTGATAACATAGAGTTTTCAGAAGGAATGCCCATCACATTTAATGTAATGACTTTTATTTAATGTCTTTTATTTTATTTTATGTTTTCTGATGCTTAACTCCATCAATCAATGGAGCCAGACTCTAGAAAGAATATAGAAAGTGCTTAGAGGTACAGCCAAAGACTATGGGGAGAGAGTTATGCCTTGTAATAAGCAATGAATAATGCATACTGTATTACTGCACAACAGCTCACATTGGTCTGTGGTGGGCTTAGTGGGCTTAGCAGATTTTGTCACACCCCCAAAACAGGAATCCACAGCAGATGCATGCCAACTACACTTGCCACAAGTAAGCTACAGCAAATAATATTCATTGCTGATCTCAAGTCTGTTTTTACTCCCATATGTGTGTTTTGTTTTACCCAATACCAATTACTGCATTGGGAGCTGAAGTGGTTCCATCAAATTCTCAAAGCCGAACTGAATTCATGGACCCAACTCACAGCTGAACCAAAGTTGCCAATGGCCCACTTCTTTCACCTTTAATGCTCCCTCGACCTAGTTTGGCCACTGTCTTAGGAATTAAACTGCTTGTGCTCCCTATAGTTATCACCTGATAAACATTGATCAGGTGATTATTATAGGGAGCATGTTCAGATTCCTTTATTAGATGGTGGCTTGCTGAGGTGGAGGGAGTGCTCCACCATTCACCTGCCATGTAATAGTATATATATCCTTTTAGGGGTGTGGTGGAGGAGGGTGGCATGGATGCACCTGGAGGGTGTATGATGGGGTGTCAATATTTTACTTGGTCATGCTGGGGTGGCAGTGGAAATTGTTATGAAGTTAAGGAGAAGGAATTTCACTGCCATCCACTCATTCCATTCAAAGTTACTACAGTAGCAGCCACAGACACTACCAGATAGTTCCTGAAATTTCTGTGATATTTCCAGAAATATCTCCTGCTTTCTGCATTTCCACAGTAGGGGCAGCAGAGAAAAATTCTTCAGAAATTTCACGAAATATCTGGAAATAGCTGGCAATGTCTCTGGCTACTACTGTATGCAAGGCAGTGTGATTAACTTTTACTTCACTAGGACTGGGGCTGATAAAGGTGTATAGGTGCTATAAGGGTGGGTAGGTTGGTGGGTGGGAGGATAGAGGGTTTGTTTGACATGGTCAGTGATGGAAGAAGGACAGAGGAAAGGGTGATAGAGATTGAAGGGCAGGTTTTCTATATTTTTAAAATGATTTAAAAAATGTTACACAGTGGCACTTTACATGTGAAGGGCCACTTTCAGCAGGTGAATCACTACTTGAAGTGGCATTTTGCAAAGTTCTGCTGTATGAAGTCTTTGGCTGGTAAAATGGGCACTTCCCCACATGAAGAATTATGGAGAGTGGCACCTCATGCTACACAAAGTTACAAAGATGTGAAAGTAGTTATTTGCAAAATAACATTTCCTGAAGTTGCCAACCACTAGTCAGCACACTGTTTGGCTGCATCTTTGTACTTGTGTATGTATGTATGTATGTATTTATTTGTTCATTTAGTGATTTCTGAAGTTTTACCAGGATAGGAATACTGAACTGGTAGCAGCTCATTTCTAGATGTGTCCTGGGGAAGGGAGAAGGGGAGATTACAGTGAAGTTATAAATTACAAGGTTCAGAAAATGAAATAAAAAGAGAATAATGGATTGGTCACTAGGCATTACCGGTGAGTAATACCACTGAGAGGTTCCTGTTTCCAGAACCTCAAGATGGAATGTCACCAGTAATGCCCAGTGACCTATCCATTAGTTTTTTAATATATGGATGCAAGGTTTTTTATCTTGTGTGCTTCATTTTGTGCAGCGAGGAGTTTCTCCCTGCTGGCCAAGCACTGCATTTCAGTGTCTCAGTGTGCCCACCCCCCATCACACATACACAGGCTGTGGTTGGAGACTTTTTTTTTGTTTGGTGGACAGATCCTACCTTTTCTGTGTTTAGGAAGGTAGGATAGTGAAGATATTTCCCTTTTTGTGATTTAAAAAAAAATGGCTAAAATATTCCTGGTGAGAAACACTCTCACTTAGTGAAAAACTGTCTGCCATGTTTTTTTAAGTTTTCCACCTGCCCAAACAGGAAAAGTGGCCAATCAGAAGGCACACTTTGGGAGATGTGGGCAGAGAGAGTGATGCCTGCGCTGTTGAGTTTCTCTGATTATACTATCGCTCAGGTCCCAAACTATACTATTAAGGGACCTGGATGATAGTATTATCAGTCTTGAAGTGTGGTATTAACACTTCAGGAGTCATAATATTACCGTTAATTTTTTGAATACTTTAGTGCAGTATTAAATTCAAGATCCATATATTAAAATATAAATAAGTTCAACTAAAATTAGCAATTCACATGCAGTGCCTCTGGGCAGAAAATATGCAATGCAATAAAAGTGCAGAAGAAAAACAATATAAACAGTATGCAGTGCACTACAATGCAATACTAAGTAGGGGTGGGGTAATGGAAGAAAACTGGGGGAGGGATGGCTATACTGATAACAATGCAGCGTGGAGGGTGGAGGGCAGTGGACAAAGTTCAGGACTCAGTGTCAGGGGTGTCCACGGGAGTGTGTAGTGAAATTATAAAGGAGAAATTTCAGAGCATGAGGGGAAGGAACAGAATGAGTAGTATGAAGAAGAGAGCCCCAGAGTTTAGGGAAGCAGAAAGAGAATGAAGCTTGCTAAGCAGAGGATTTCATTGGAGAAGCAGCAGCGGAGACAGCAAGAGTTGTGAAGGGAATAAGAGGTAGAACTGGGAAAGAGTAGTGAAAGGCAAGGAAAGAGGGGAGGGATCCAAGTCAGAACTTTGAGATGATGTCAGCACAGTGGGACTGGTGCCTGTCATCACGGGAGCAGAGGGAAAGGGAGGTGTACAAGGAGCAGTGGTGAGAACTCAAGGGGCTGTCGAATGCAAATCAACCGAAGGAGCGAAACAGGAGATCCAGTCTGGGTAAGGTGGACTTGGAAGTAGCACTGCAAGTCATATCACCATAGTCAAAAATAACTAGTATCATATTCAAAAGGACCACTTTATGGGCAGGAAGAGGGATGCTCCTCTTATTCCTGTAAAGGGCATCAAGTCTGGGGTGGAGCTTCTGATGGATTGTATCTACATGAACAGAACAATCAAGATGTTGGTCCAGCCAGACCCCAAGGTACTTGAGGAGGAGACATCTTCAATCACTGTGCCATCAAGGGTAAGGAAGGAGGGTAAAGGGGTGAGACTAGCAAGCCTCTGCCTAGTTCAAAAGTCACTGACACTATTTTCTTGGGATTAAGGGACAACTGTTTTTCAGAGAAACAGTGTTAAATATTGTTAAAGTGCAGTTGGAGCTGGGTCGAGACTTCAGGGGCATGGGAGTCAGAGATAAAGAGCACTAGGTCATCTGCATGCATGTGACTGAATGCAGAGGAGCAGGCAGTGGGGAGGTCATTATTAAAAAATGAGAAAATAATTTGGCAAGATGTATCAACCACACGTCGACACCACCACAGTGAAGAACATCACAACAATAGAATTCGACGAAAAGCATTGGGTCGCTGTGATGGTCCCCCTACTGCATCTCCTGGTGTTTCACCCCTCCCCAAGACAACTCTGAGTTGTATATCTAGAGACCAGGGGTGTGTTGGGGTGGCAACCTCCACATGGGAGGCTCAGAACCCCAAAGAAAACACACTGACATCCCCAACTGTAAAATGCCGAAAATCAGCATTGTGTCTGTCACTGTCGGGGATGTCATCAAGAAAGGTGTCAACTCACGATAGGTAAACCAGGAGACACCTGTACAGATTGGGAGTTGTGGGGGAGAGGCAA
This sequence comes from Neoceratodus forsteri, assembly GCA_016271365.2. NCBI lineage: Eukaryota > Metazoa > Chordata > Ceratodontiformes > Ceratodontidae > Neoceratodus > Neoceratodus forsteri. The sequence goes on along the minus strand of CM057454.1, from coordinate 691,787,571 downwards.
TCTCCTGGACAGCGTGAGTCCCACCCTCAAGGTAAAAGCAGAACCATCCATCTAAAGAGGCTCAGAGTTCTGTTACTTTAAGCTTGTTCAGAAGGATGGGGTGGGTGCCAGTGTAGAAGGCTTTGGCCAAGTCAACAAAGATGCCAAAGTTGACCAGGCCTTGATCTATGCCAGAGAGGATAATGTCAGTGAGCTGGAGGGCAGTGGAAGTGGAGGTGGAGTGGGACTTCCTGAAATCAAACTGGAAAGGCATGAACTAGGAGGATGTGTCAAGGAAAGGGGAGAGTTTGGAGAGGACAAGGGTTTCCTGGAGTTTAGCCATGGTCTAGGGGAAAATACTGTAAAATTCATTATTTTCATGGAAAGTAATTTTAGCGCAAACACAAATGCAACCATAACTGTGTAAACTTAATTTAGTGGAAATCATTAGCACCACATTCATTATATTGTTAAAAGTGCTAAAAGTGCTGATTAACACAAATGTCTTTTAGTGCTAATTAGTGCATCAGCAAAAATAGCAAAAAATATTTGACAGCAAAAATGTCTCATTTTACAGTAGATTTCTCTTGTTGTATATTTTCCCCAACTACAGTTATCTGTTTGTTGGAGCCATAGTGGCTTACTTTCTTCCACTTGAAAATGATTTGTCCTCTGAGACCCTTATGACTTCTTTTACTAACACTGCCCCCCCCCCCATCCTTGGCACCCTCTCTGTCTCTCCTAAATAAAATTTAGCCAGAGACATTTAGCACCCAGCTATGCTTGGATTTCCCATGTTTTCATTTTTACTATGATCTCCAGATCTTCTGCAACTGTTAACACTGGCAGTTCATCTATTTTAAGGTTCAAATTTTTATATTTGATTTTCCATTGGCCATTTTTACCCTCATCTGTCCTCTTACCTTAATGAATTTTGATTTCTTATTGCTGCTGCAATGTCCCTTATCTACTTATTCTATGAAGGAGCCAACCAGGACTTAATTCAGAATTCTGCAGAGTTACTACAGGAAATGGTGCAGTTGCAATGGAAGTGTATCCTTATTGTCATGCTGGAATCAGTGACACTGTGTTTCATCCCAGCAGGCTCAACTGTACAGTAGGTTCTTATGAGCTGTGTGTACTGTTAAACAGCTAGACTGGCTCTCTTTGTATAATTTTGTGTGTTCCTGCATCATATCTATTACACTGCCCTCTCTCCCTTGCCTACAGTAGTTTAAAATCTTACTATTATATTGATAGCCAGTGCCATTAGTAATTATATCATTAGTTATAGTGTAGCACTAAATAGAATGATGTCATCTGATGAGGTGATATTTCTTTTTTAAATGTACTATGCTTTGCTAAAATTTGCATAATGTATAAATCAGAAACAAACAAGGAGGCAGAATGCAATGACAAGAAACATCAATAATTCAAAAATAAATGCAAGGAAAAAACACGATCTAATAATACATCTGAACCCTCCCCATACTCAGAAATAAATGTGCCCACCCCCTTCACCTACACTTCCCCATCCTTGCAGTCTTAGTGATATAAGTGGAACCATGTAACTAGATGGTAAAGAAAGCAAAGTGTGTGGAATCTCCCACTTGGACCTGTACACATGTAATGATTTATAAACACTAGCTATAGATTTCTCTATATTTAAGGAGGATAGAATTTCTCGTATGCATTCAGACCAAGTGGGGAGAGCGGGGTCAAGTCAGTGACTCAGGATAAGTAATTTGGTGACAGCTGATATAAAGGCCATATGTGCCTTATGGGCAATCCCGTAAGCAAGGTATAATCTCCCGGTATGCAAATTTCATGGGTGAAGGTGTAAATAAACCAAATATGCCTCACTGAGACAGTGAGATTACACACTATACAGGTTCCTGGTTGGTAATTCTCAGTAATTCAATAAAGCCACCACACTGTATTCTTTGCCAAATTAGCTATGATTTATTAGTACTGTACAGTATCAAAAAGACGAGCCAGAAAAATCTTATTTTAACAATAAAAATGCAGCCTGACATGAGTAATAATCCTAGTTCACAGAAAGAGATACATTCTAACATTATTTTGTAAACATCAAAAATGCTTAAAACTTACGGCCAAATTAATTGTTGTGTATTAAATATAGAAATAGAAACCAGAAAAATCCTATTTTAACAATAAAAATGCATCCTGACATAACTAATAGTCCTAATTTGCAAAAAGAAATACAGTCTAAAATTATTTCTAGGCATTGGATAGCCAACTACTATCCGGGTGTTTCTAATACAATTCAAATCTATACAGTCAATGGGGCAGTTCCATTGGGGTGTTTTTAACATGCAATCTAAACAGCTAGTAATATCTGTATTACAGGGCTACAGGTTTTCAGAGAAAATTAAGTGATATTACCCCTTTTCCTCTGGGTCTTTCCAGAGCATCTATGGATGGCTTGGTCATAAGCTCTTTTCCTCTCCAAGAGACACTGGTCATATAATTTAGGTCCTATACTTACAGTGGCGTGAAAAAGTATTTGCCCCCTTCCTGATTTTCTCTATTATTGCATATTTGTCACACTGGATGTTTTCAGGTCTTTAGAGAAAATGTAATATTAGATAAAGGGAACCTGAGTGAACAAATAACACTTGTTTTTTTTTTTTATTTCACTTATTTAATGAAAAAAAGTTAACCAACACCAACTGGCACTGTGTGAAAAAGTAATTGCCCCCTTACACTTAATAACTGGTTATGCCACATTTAGCTGCAATGACTGCAACCAAACACTCTATAATTCAATAACAGTCTTTCACATCGCTGTGGAGGAATTTTAACCCACTCTTCCTCGCAGAACTGCTTTAATTCAGTAACATTTGGTAGGTTTTCGAGCATGAACTGCCTGCTTCAGGTCCTGCCACAGCATCTCTATTGGGTTTAAGTCTGGACTTTGACTAGGCCACTCCAAAACTTTAATTTTACTTCTTTTAGCCATTCTGATGTGGACTTGCTTTTGTGTTTTGGATCATTGTCTTGCTGCATGACCCAACCACGCTTCAGCTTCAGCTGACGGAAGGATGACTGGACATTCTCCTTAAGAATTTTCTGATACAGAGCAGAATTCATGGTTCCTTTAATTATGGCAAGTCATCCAGGTCCTTAGTCAGCAAAGCATCCCCACACCATCACACTACCATCACCATGTTTGACTGTTGGTATGGTGTTCTTACTGTGGAATGCTGTGTTTGCTTTACGAAGACATTATGGGATCCATGTTGTCCAAAAGTTCCACTTTGACTCATCTGTCCATAGAACATTTTCCCAAAAGGCTTGTGGATCATCCAGGTGCTTCTTGGCAAATGAGAGACGAGCATTTATGTTCTTCTTGGTTAGCAGTGGTTTCCGCCTTGCTACTCTCACATGAAGCCCATTTTTGCCCAGTCTCTTTCTGATTGTGGAGTCATGAACACTGACCTTAGCTGAGGCAAGAGTAGCCTGCAGTTCTTTGGATGTTGTTTTAGGATCCTTTGAGACTTCTTGGATGATTTTACACTGCGCCCTTGGAGTAATTTTGGCAGGCCGCCCACTCCTGGAAGGTTCACTACTGTTCCAAGTGTTCTCCATTTGGAGATTATGGCTCTCACTGTGGTTCGATGGAGTCCCAGAGCCTTAGAAATAGCTTTGTAACCCTTTCCAGACTGATAGAGGGCAACAAATTTTTTTCTGATCTTTTCAGGAACTTCCTTTGATCATGGCATAATGTGCTTGTTGAATCTTTGTGCTGGCAACGTGACTCTGATGGTAAGGGCCAAAATAAGTGAGGTTTATATTCAGCAGGGCTGGCTGTAATCAAGCCTGGCTGTGTTCAATCAGCTGACTCTAATTATCCCTTTAATTGGGTTGATTTAACTAGGGGGCAATTACTTTTTCACACAGTGCCAGTTGGTGTTGGTTAACTTTTTTCATTAAATAAATGAAATAAGTAAAAAAAAAAAGGTGTTATTTGTTCACTCAGGTTCCCTTTATCTAATATTATATTTTGTCTAAAGACCTGAAAACATCCAGTGTGACAAATATGCAATAATAGAGAAAATCAGGAAGGGGGCAAATACTTTTTCACGCCACTGTATACCCAAGTTGTTTACAACAAAGATGCATGGTTGGAATTTTCCAAAAATTATTTCATAAGATATATTTTCCAATTTGCAGAGATAAAGCAGTTTCATTCATCATCATCCTTGGATGGAAAAACAAGTGGTTTCGAAAATAAATTGGTCATAAGATGCATTTTCCAATTTGCAGAGATAAGGCAGTTTTGTTCATCATCATCCTTAGATGGAAAACAAGTGGTTTGGCAGTTTTGTACTATCCAATTAACATGCTCAGGAGACAGAGAACAAGTAAGGGGGAATTTCACTCTATTAAAATAACTTGCTTAAAAATGCCAGACCTGTATTACAAAATTATCTTATAATAGATAACAGCTAAAGCAAGCATAATAGGTTATTTCTTATCAACTTTCTGTAACACATATTTTTAAACATAAGTCATCATGAGATGGGAACTGAACTAGACAAGGGCTAGTCACGTGTAATCTAGTTCTTGCTTACATGGTTACTTAGAACAGCTACACCTTGTTTTTGACCATGACCTTTTAAGTTACAGAAAAACATGTTTTGTACAAAGAGTTTCTGCTGAACATATCCAACTAATTTTGCTTAAAATATCTGTTGTAAACATTGCTTATGCTCTTGCACCAATCTAATTAATTTTGCTTGGAGTATCTGTTTTAAACATTGCTCATGCTCTTGCACACATCTCTCTACATCTTATTGTTACCAGTGCCATTTACATAGTTTCAACAATTACCCCTTTTTTAAACTCTTTTACACTTACATATTAACTTACATAGTTGCATTATTTAGTTATTTATTAGCTACTTGCAAACTTTTCTACCTTCTCAACCTTTTTGTTTACCAGCTACACATTGTTGTTGCCCTTAGTAAATTTATATAAGACTTTTCCCACTGGTTAAATTCAACAAAGGCATCCTGTGGTACTAAAACAGAATCTAATTTTTGATTGAATAAGATGCCAAAAGGATTTAATCAGGGGACAAGATCACAATATATAATATTAGGAGTCGTCAGTCTCTTGACACGAAGGGCAAACCAGTGACTCTGCTCTTCCCATTCTATATAATTTAACAGGATAGAAGTATAATCCATAGAGTATATTAATTTGTTGCAACCAGGATCTATCCTGTTTGACACATTTACAAATATTCGTCCAAATGCTAATCCGATACTCATGATCTCAATCAATTTGGAGTGTGTTAACCCAATAAAAAGCAACAGGGGATACTGAATCCCAAAGTATTTTACCTATAGTGGCATACAAGTGAGAGATCAGGTGGTCTTGCTGTACTGAATTTACCAGGCTTGCAAAATAAGTGCCCACTGTGGAGACCCATGGAGGAGGCCCTAAAAAAGAACTAAGGCAATGCTGAAGTTGACAAATCTGAAAGAACTGAGATCCTGACACCCCAAACTTCAACCGGTATTGGTCAAAGTAAATTAAATCCCCTTCCTTGAGAAGATCAAAGAGTGTAGAAGTGCCCAAGTGGGATCAACAGTGGCTGCTCACTTTGTTTCTTATCTATAAGGATATTGAGGTTATTTAAAAGCGGTTGATACCAATCCTTATCATACAGAAGCTTGAGGTGCTTACAAAGTTGAGCATGCACTTGAAGAGACCAATAAAGTGGTGTATATTTGAGGGGCAAAGGCAGTTCGTGAGGAAGCAGAAATAATAGGGATTTAAGGCCAATTTGATATTGATAGCATAGGTCTTTTTCAATTTCCAGCCAGGATGAAAGGTAAGCCATAGATGCGAACATGTCCCATAAGACCCAAAGAAAATATTTAACACCATTGGAAGCAAAGTAATATCATAGAAAATGAGATAACTGGAGCCCACTAAGATGCCTAGGGCATAGAGGGCTGAGTCGCTGGTGCCTTACCTCGAATGACACTGGCGACCTGGGTTCGGGAACAGACTCAGGACGCCAGGGGTCAGCAGGGGAGGAGAGGATTGAGCATCCATGGGACTGCTCTCCTCTCCTGGAGTGAGTAGTTGGATTGCTTCATTCTGCGGTGGAGACCGGGAGCACTGCACGAGCATCACAACGAAGGGGTGGAACCAAGAAAATGGAAAAACAGCCCAGGATTGGCCGGATGATGGCAGCTGGCCTATCAATGCCTCTGAAAAGCCTCCTATGGAAGTGCAACCTATCTCAGCAGTGCCCTGGGACTGAGAGAAAGAGTGTGCTGGGTGTTCCCACCTGTGCCTTCCCTCTCGGAGGAGGGGGACCCACCCAATGAAGGGTTACACTGGGCTACCCTGGAGTCAGGCTGCAATATGAGGTGTGGGGGACTCTAGCGGGAGGAGTAGTAGGAGGACATTGGAGACCATGGCTGCTCGAAGGAGTGGTGGATCCTGGGCATGTAGGGGCAGAAAAAAAATAATGCAAAAAAAAAAAAAAGAATGGCGGGGTGGTTTATGTGCCCATAAGAAGTTGGAAAGCATCCTCTGTAAGATATTAAAACAAGTAATTGGCAAAACCATATTCAGCATACTGAGGGGATATAAAAGTCATGGAAGAATATTCCTTTTTATGATATTAGACCTACCCCAAAGTGTAAGGGCAGTGACTTCCACCTATCAAGGTCTTGGGCAATATGCTTTAGTAGAGGGTCTGAATTCAATGACTTTAACAAGGAAGGGTAAGTGGGTATTTGAATGCCTGAGTATGTTAAACTTTTGGCATCCCATTGTAACCCAAACTTATCAAACTCTAATTTGTGAACATGAGGTGAAAGGGGGAAAACAATGATTTTGGATAAGTTAAGTTTATAACCAGAAAAAGCCCTGAATTGTTGGATAACCAAAAGAGCCAACTGTAGTGACATAACAGGGTTGGAGAGGTGCAGCAAGGTATCATCAGCATATGTGAAGACCTTTCAGTTCTTGCAAGCCAACTGTAATTCCCTTAACCCCAAGAGAGACATTAATTTTGTGAGTTAAGGGTTCAATGGACAAATTAAAAAGATAAGGGGACAGGGGGCAGCCTTGGCGGGTACCACTCAAGATAGGAAAGGGTTCTGAAAGTACTCCATTACAGGAGACTGTTGGCAAGAATAAAGAATACACACCCATCAAATGAAAGAATCTTGGATGCCATACTGTTTCAAAATCCAGAGTAGATAGGGCCATCCTACTCTGTCAAAGGCTTTTTCTGCATCCAGTGAGACCAGAACAGAATGCGAGCTGGACCCCCTGGATGCAGAATCAAGTGAAACATCTTTCAGAGATGGTTACTAGAACACCTCCCATCCACAAAGCCCACCTCCTCTGGAGCAATCAATTCACCCCAAGCCCGGACAAGATGGGAAGCCAATATTTTGGCTAAGATTTTGATATCAACATTAATTAGAGATCGGTCTGCAGTTTTGGGCTGGGACTCATCTTTACCAGGCCTGGAGAGAAGAACAATAAGGGCTTCCAGCAGAAGTGTCTCGAGCAAGTCAGCAGACTGCAGGTTGTTATAAAGCTCTGTCAAAAGTGGGGCAAGCTCATCGATAAAAATTTTGTAGGAAACTGGAACAAACCCATCAGGGCCTGGTGCTTTGTCTAAGGCAGGGGAGGCAATAGCAGTTCTAAACTCTGCCTCCAGAATAGGGCAGCCCAAGCTTAATACATGTGAGTCAGATAAATACAGTAATGGAACATTGGACAAAACTTAGACATTTCTTCATGCTGATCTCCAGTCAATGTGTCAATAGAATAAAGAGTCGAATAGTAATCTTTGAAAATATGAGCCATCTCACTTGCCTGAACAACCAGGGTAGGAGTTATAGGGTCATGCAAAACTTTATTCCAGTGAGTGGCTGCTCTCTGTCACAGTCAAATAGCCAATAGTTTGCTGGCCTTTTCACTCTGTCCCACATAAGTGGCTTTTAGTGCCTGCAAGGAGTGCTGAACTTATTCTAATATAATGGCTCAATACTGTGCTCTGAGTTGGGAAAGATGGGTATGAGTCTCTTCTGGGGTAGATGGGGAAAGGTTTCTTTTGATGTCCCAAATGGAAGTAAGTAATATCTGAGTTTGAGAGGAAACCTTTTTCTTATGTTTCGTGGCAAGACGTACTGTATAAGTTCACCACACCAGTGACATATAAGAGCCCCCCAGGTTCGATCCAAGGCAGGTATTGATAACCAGTTAGTTTCAATTGAACCTTTAATATACTCTTTTAACTGGGTAACTAACTGGGGGTCCGACAAAAGATGCACATTCAAGGACCAGGTACAGTCTCGGTCAGAATAAAAAAGTGACATCTAATACTAGTTTAACTGGGGCATGGTCTGAAAGTACCATGGATTCAATTTGACACCCATATACCATGGAAAGCAGGCAGCTAGTAATTAAGAAGTAATCAAGCCAGGAATAAGAATTATATGAATGGGAATAAAATGTGTATTCTCGAGTGGTGGGATACAAGACACGACAGGGGTTGGCTAAGCCTGAGCTATCCATAAAGCCTCAAAGGCCAAGTTGACCTGGGGATAGACCTGAGTGTAGTCAATCAGTTCTGTCCATATCATTGCATATATCAACATTCCAGTCCCCCCCTACAATCCAGGGTAAGTGTAAATAAGGGGCTAAGATAACAGTGAGATCAGAAAAAAAGGAAGGGGTGTCAGTGTTGGGCTCATAAATAGAGCCCAAAATTAAAGGAGCACTGTCAGCTTTACCCCCTCATTTTTGTTAATAGCCATGCAGTGTGCCTTCTGTCACACACTGAAGTAATTTGTAATGCAGAATAACCCCATAGACATAAAAGTGCAAATAAAGTACCTGTTTTATAAATATTTAGCATAGTCGTCTTTTAGCCAGGCCGTCCATAAATCGAGCTGATCGGAAGATACCCCATCGACGCCGCCAGGACCAGCGCGAGTTCGCGGGAGCTTTATGCCAAGCCTACTTTAGTAACATGCTGCCCTTATAAACTACTATTGTCATGCGCGGCCTGCTGGTACTTTTAACTTAAATCGAGTTTTGTGGCTTTAGTCACTGCATGAAAAACTGGTGCTGTAATCCTGCATGTCAATGGTGGCATGCTCTTGCACATGCGCGCGATCTCAGACATCTTTACCCCTCACATGCCGGATTACAGCACCAGTTTTTGTGGTGAATTGCGAGCCACAGGCCTCGGTTTTAAGTTTCAAGTACCAGGAGCCATTCACGATTTATTAGTTTATAAAGGCAGCATGTAACTAAAGTAGGCTTGGCATAAAATGCCACTTCGTGACTGCGCTCAGTCCTGGCTCACTTCCTCGATGGGGGTTATGCTTCCGGTGTCAGTCGATTTATGGACGGCCCGGCTAAAAGACGACTATGCTAAATATTTATAAAACAGGTACTTTTGTTGCACTTTTATGTCTATGGGGTTATTCTGCATTACAAATTACTTCAGTGTGTGCCAGAAGGCACACTGCATGGCTATTAACAAAAACGAGGGGGTAAAGCTGACAGTGCCCCTTTAACTCTGTTGGTCCCAAAAGGCCATGCACAAAAATTTAACATTCCTCCTTATCCACTATCTCAGATATAAGAGAGAAAGGGAGTGATCTATGCAACAAAATTGCCACTTCCCTCCGTCACTTACTAAACCCAGCACCAAAGGCTTGGCCAACCCAAGTTCATTTAAATAAGGAGACTTAGCTAGATAATAAGTGGGACTCATGCAAAAAAGCAATGTGGGTTTGCAAGTTCTTCAGATGTTGTTATATTGCTTGTCTTTTTACTTGAGACTGATCACCCTTAATGTTCCAAGTGACAACATTCTGTGGGGTCACCATTAATCATAGAATTAAACACTGAACTGAGGAAATGGCTCCTGGGACAGACAATCCCAATCCAACTAGACTGCAGGGAAAGCCCCTTCCCCACCTAAGAGAAAAGTATACCCCTGCCCCAAAATGTCCATATCCCCAAAAACAACCAACCAACACACACAGACAAAAGAAAAAAAAAGGAATAGGGCAAACCCTCTGTACTAAAAAAATATTTTCTTACCTAGGGCCCTAATGTCCCTTCCTCAGCTAGAGGTCTGTAATAAACTAACTATAAGAACAGCCCACAGCACATTCCACCACCACCCCAAATAAGAGAAAAGTAGACCAAACCTATCTAGTACATATTGAACACCTACAAGTATTAAATCAGTAACAGTAATAACAAGTAACTACATAAGAATATAGGGAGAGGCTCCAGCTCCATGATCAATGGAAGATAAACTAACTACCAATTTAACTCATTGCCTCCTAGAATACACCTGTAGGTGGCAGCAAATGTACTGCACTGTGTCCCAGAATGACTACAGAAGTCACCTACACACTTCTTGTGTGCCCTAGTAATGTCTGGAGACATCACTCACATGTTTTAATATTACTTGCCAGCCATAATTGATTAGAATTAACTGCATAACACTATTAGAAAAGTAATGTTGTGTTGAACTACTTTGCCACTGACACTTTGTGTGTATCATGTTCACTTTAGGAGTTATTCACATTTGTTTATGACATGGTGTGTATGGCAGACATTTTATCCATCAAGAACCACCTAAGCACTTTGAAGAAAACATACATTCTGGGTATCTCAGCCAGTATAAAATAAAAACCGAATTGAGCACAATTGATTGCATAGCACTGCTGGAAAGACAATTTTGTGCAGAACAACTTTGTGCTGATATGTTGTCTGTATCATGTGTACTTTAGGAGTTATATACATTTGTTTATGGTATAGTGTGTATGGTTCAGATTCATCACTCAAACCTCACCAACACACCTTGAGTAAAATGGGGAAAAATTATGTTTAATACTACAGAAATAGCTGTTTTTTTACAAACAAATTATTAAAACTACATCTAATGTCTCGATGCTTAATTTAGTATTGATATGTTACATATTTCCCAACAAAAAAAGGCTTATGGTGCATTTTTAGTTGAAAAAATATATCTTTTTGCTGTTTCAACCAGCACAGAAAAAAAATTAAATTATCTATTATTACTTGTTGGAAAGGTCATTTTATGCTGAACAAGTTTATCAATCATACTTTGTGTCTAGCGCTTATGTTTTTTGTGCTATTAGCATTTGTTTGCGGCATGCTGATTATGGCTTAATTTTGTTTAGAAAGGGCCAGGATTCACCATTAACAGTATGCAGGAGACAAGTGCTGCAACTTCAGATAGCTCGTGTGGAGGCAATGAGTTAATGAAACAATGCCCTTCAGACTCAGAGGACAATTATAACTAGACAGTACAAAAGAAGGCAAAAAAAGAAGGCAGTTATTTTGTTAATAAATGACCCTTCAAGAGATATAAAGAAAAAACAAACCTCCAACAGCGGGCTAGTTTAGATCCATTAGTAGAAATAGCTGATCCAAAGACCTAATAAAATTAAAAAAGCCCTCTAATAAATAATAAACAACTAGGTTGTTTCAATGTTGTTAATAGTACGAGCACAAAGGATCATGGACTAGGATGCAAGAAAACAACCCTTAGCCATCTTTAGTACACTCTTACAGAATGACATGGGAACAATACCAAATACTGGGTTTAGCCACTGGAGGGAGTCCCTACCTGATATGCAAATCAAAAAAAACATACATTAAGTAGAATAAACACTGGAATTAGGTGTCATCAGTCCTCTCCCAACATTGAAAAGAAAAGACACCGCAGAGCAATACATCCAAAAAATAAAAGGATAACATTAATATATACAATATTGGAATGCCCTCATTAAGCAGACTTATTGCTTGCCAGCTCTAATAAAAAAATAAAAATAAATATGGGGTGTAATATAAATCTGGAGCCCTAGTTTAATCGATCTATACACAAGTACAGATAAAAAAAAATTATATAAACGGCTGATAGTGCACCAAAGCTAACGATTTTGTCAAACGTAAAAGTTTAGTTATAATATCGGAACAAAGATGTACTGTACAAGTTTAGTCTAAAAGGAAGAAAAAAATTATATTGACAGTTCATGCCAGATATCTAGGAAAAGTAGGAAACATTAGTCCTTGCTTGAGGAAACATTTCCTGGGAAGTCCTTGACTATTATACCTCATCATCATCAGTTCTGATTGTGCTGTATACCTGTTCCAATTAAAAGCCTAAGGTCCCAGAACCAGATTATCCCAATAATAGCCCATCCAAAGCAGTAAAAGTGTTTACTAAAATAAAGTGGACAATAACTTAACTATAAAACAGCACCTCAAAAAATTGTGAACAGTCTATACACTGATTGCTCTGAATTTGTGCCATCCTGGTAGGAGCATATGGCTGAAAAAGTAAAAATCCCTAGTGCAGTGTGTCCAATTGTTCTTATCATAATATTTCCATCTGTCCTTTAACTATCCATTACTAAGGCACAGAAATGTTTAATAATCAAAATGGAAGAACATAGTTCTTAAGAAATACAAAATTACACATACCACCATAGTGCAAAGCATCATGGGCTGTATATGCAAATCACCACAGCATATTATGTTGGTTCAATTTTAAGTAAAATGCATGGTGCCGAAAGGCCTCTTATACAGTCTGCAAAGGGTGCCAACAGAAGACATTCTTCTGTTGGTACCCTTTGCAGACTGTGTGAGAGGCCATTTGGCACCATGCATTTTTGCTAAAAGTTGAACCAGCATAATATTCTGTAGTGATTTGCATATACAGCCCATGATGCTTCGCATTAAGGGGGTATGTATAATTCTGTATTTCTTTGAAACTTGGCTTCCTGGCCAGTGCCCTTTGGGGCAACCCAAGCACTGAGGTTCTTTGTCTTATAGTTCTTAAGTCTGACATGAGTATTGCAGTGAGACCTGGAAGGTGAATCCAGCATTTCCAGCTTTCAGTGGTTATCTAAAAGAGTAGCTGAAACAATTGTCTTTCTGCAGTATTTTGCCTCCTAGGGATTTGACTGCATCTGAAGACCTCCTGGGGACACAACAGAATTACTGGTGTTCCCGACTGTGCCGCACCATCTATTTTCAAAAACAAAGGATCCTAAACAGAGCAACTGTCACTAGTAGTTTCACCAAAGTAGAGAAGCAAACAACAGAATGGCAGCATCATAGGCACACACCTGCTCACCAAAATCGTGAACTCAAACTTGTATCCAGTCAGACAATTGGCACTGAAGGAGAAGTAAGGCAAGGACAATCCTAGAAGCCGAACTTTAAACAAAATCATCATCAGTCCAAGATCACACTATTGTCCCATTGCAAGGAGCCGCCAATAGAGCAAAACTGAAAAGTAGACAGCCAGAGCTGATCAATTACCATGGTAAATCCAGCTCACCCTTTTTTCCTGAACAGTTCGGGGAACAGCTGGGGTAATTCTACCAACGCCATCTTAGCTGTATTGAAGTGCCATACCCCCACAGGTGTGTGCACTTCTAATCGAGCAGCATACATCAGACAATGTTTAATATGAGCAGCCCAAAGTTTAGATAAGAGAGGTCAGTATTCTGATCTAGCTTGCCAGGTCTTGTAAGATCTTGGGCCATTCTCAGTTTTTTATTTTCCCAATGAAGCTTTTCTAGCTTATGGGTTTCATGAAAGATATGGTCTCTATCAAGATAGTTTAATAGCTTGAAAATGATCGGGCACAGAGGGTCTCCAGGGCTGGGTTTCAGGTGTAGAGTTCTATGTGCCCTTTCTATAATGTATTTAGTTTATTAGTCTAGGAATTAATACCTTTGAGCCAGGGCTCTTTTACAAAGGTTCCACGTCACAAAGAACATTTAATAAAGCACGATACACATTACAGGTAAAACCAGACAGGAAAGTTACATCATAAATTTGCTATTAACAGTTTAAGGCAGTAAAGTTTTTAAGTTTCATAGAAAAACAAGCTATAACAGGTTCAAGCGAGTAGACAATTTCGAGGTTAAGGAAACTTCAGGGAGAGGGTGATCATTAGAGCGCCAAAAGGAGGCTAGAGAGGAGGGAAAGGTGGTGAGCAGGAGAGCAAGTGAGAGGGGACAGGAAAAAAGGGGGGGAGTGAGTTTGGGTGGGAGACAGGAAGTAGTAGAGGTACCAGAGGGTTCATTAGTCAGGGAGGAAGAAGCCTCAGATGTGAGGATGGACATGAGGAGTAGTAGTCTTTATCTAGCGCAATCACAGTTGCTAGTGGTGGTGAGGTGGGCATAGAGCATGGATTTGAAAGCGTCAAGCGAGGTTGAGGATAGAGTAGGTGGACTAAGCGCATCGAACCATGTCGGGGCCCTGTATGCGAAAGATCTTTGTCCCTGTGCAGTCCGGCATCTCGGAACCAGGAAAGGTTGGCGTTCAGATCTGGTGGAGGGTCGTGAGCCAGGATTCAGTGGAGTAGGTTTTGAATACATAATGGAGTCAGTCCCAAGATAGATTTTTTTGCCATTGTGCAGGTGAGATAAATAAGACGATTTGATAGGTTCAACCAGCCTGATTCATAGTACAGATCACATGTGTGAGTCAGTCTTTGAGCCCCCATGAGGAGCCGGCAGGCCTTATTTAGAGTGATTGAGATACGCCTTAGAGCAGTGGAGGTAGCTGATCCATAAATAATAAGGCCACAGTCAATGATTGAGATTATGGAACTCTGTATGTTGGACTGTTGGGCAAAGGGACGGCTGTTTTAGTACAGAATGTTTTGATAAACTCAATAGGTATTAGGGCCTTCCTCTCCCTTCAGTAGACCCAACAACAAAAGGTTATTCCTTGTATTCTGACCCTCAAGATCGTTCACTTTATCTTCTAATTTTTGCATATTATGTCTCAAGGTAATTATTTCAGGTTCCATGCATGACTGTCGGTTCTTCACAGAAGAAATGCGTACCTCCATGTCGGAGACCCGCCGGGTCATGTTAGTTCTTGTACAGCAGGCTTACCATACGCTCTTTAAAATCTGAAATCAAGGAGATTACAGCTCCTTTTACTGATGTTAATTCTACAAAGAGTTGCTCTGTGGTGATGGTCTGTGAGGATCCTTTGACCAGAAAAGGGGGTGAGGAGCTCTGTCGAAGCCTTTTGGACTCCAGGGCTAAAGCTTGAATGGTATCTGCGTCATCACCTAGATGTTGCTGATTTTATTTGGAAGGTAGGTGTTCCATCAAATCTGACTCCATTATCAGTAATTGCTAGAAAAGTACTAATAGAATATTTATTTTTATTTATTTATTTACAATTTTGGTAATCAGGAAAGGCACACTGAGCCTAGGCTCATTTCCAGGTGTGACCCGGGGCAAGGGGAAGGGGAGGTATACAAAAGATACAGTGATACTTAAACATAATATACAGGCAACACCATAATTTACATGTGAAACAAAGGTAATTTATATGTGATACATAAGGAACATTGGATACAAGAAAACACTGTAGTATATAAAGGTTCTGGGAGAAGACAAGACAATTTACAATTGAAGTGAGATGTGTAATTTGCATGTGGAACAGAATGAGAGCACAGTTTTTGCAGAATATCCCACAGGAATCAATTTTAGTTGAAAAGGGCTTTTGGAAGAAAAAAAAAACAGTGGGGTTTGGTGGAGCTCCTAACTGCTGCTGTTTCTCCTAACTTTGCATCACGTAACTCCATGAGGTGATATTTTTCAGTTTAGTGCTACACTAGCTAATGCGCAGAAAGTGATATCTGTAAAATGGTAGCAGACACCATGTCCTGATATCACTACAGGTGGCTCTGTTTGCTGCTGTACATCCAGCTTCTGCTCAAATGCACTGGTTCCCACTGGCTTAGATGTTGGCCTTCCATAGCAAACAGCTTGCAGTCTTTCCAGAAGGTTTCCAAGTCCCTTAAAAAGGAATCCCACTTCCTTGCACCAATATTTTAGCCATGTGGTAAAATCTGATTTTATTCCATGCACTCTGAACGTTGTATCTGCAGCACCTTTGAGAAAGCTGATATATCTGTTATAGACCTTCACTTATTGCCTAACTAAAAGAACCTGCCTTTTACATCCTGTACACTGTGGTTTGCCATGTCACTGGCATCTATATGCAGCACAATGTCTGACGTATCCCCTTTCTGACAAGCCTGTAGAGCTGAGGAGTTACTTTTTTTGTAGTCACATCTAGGAGAAACAGAAATAATCTCTCCTCCCAGACTAACTGTCATACCAGCATCATCGTTCCTCTAACTACAGAGTTCTCTACTACTATGATGTCCTTCTTGCTCACCTTGATGCTGTCTAACCCCCTCCTCTCTCGGGCATGCTTGTTCAATGGCTATGCCCTGGTAGCCCATCAAGATAGCTACCCTGGAATGGTGATGCATGAAAACAGCCCTGAAACACAGCTTGACCACTTATCAGCAACCCACGATTCCCCACCCCCCCGACTTGCGCTCCTCCAGAGCTGGTGTATATAGTAGGGAGGGTGTGGGGGGGGAAATGCCCCACAAGGGGTGTGGGGGGGACAAAGCCCCCCACAATCAGAGATATCACTGTAAGTGGTCATGCTGTGATTCTGGGGTGTTTTTGCAGGTCACCCTTCAGGAGTCGCTATCTTGATGTGGAACCCTATGCCCTTAAGAGTAACATCATCTGCATCTGCTATTGAGCAGTTCTGAACTTCTGACTTTATTCTGCTAGTGGCACAAATCTATTTATTTATATTTTAGTAACAGGGTAGGCCCTTTGAAACCAACAGTCCCTTTTTCAAGGGCGACCCAGAGAGAAAACCAAATCAATTCTGGGATTTTAACCCCATGGTCCTACTTGGGCTGGAGCTACTTCTCCTCTCCTTTGGACCCTTCCCCTCTACAGTCCATTCTACCCTGTTTAGATGTGGTAGACACTGACATGATGGAAGTGTTCGTACCCACTGATTTGTGTGCTACATTGCTACTCAGGTTTCTCACTTCAGCCCTAAGGGCAGCTAACTCCACAATGAGAGCCATGAACTGTCTAAGTAATTGGCATCCACCAGCCTACCTGTTCTCCCCCTGGGAAAAGTGGTTGAGCCACAACCTCTACAGCTGACCAGCTGACCCCAACCTCCTCTCGATACTGTGTGCATGTGATAGCATGTTTGAGTGTGTGTGAAATGTGAAATGAGACCTGCAGATGTTCTCACCCCGCCCCTCTTCTTCTTTAAGTCCTTCTTTACAGTTGGCATTTGTGGGGAAGAGCACTAAATAAAACCATACAATTCACTGTCATAACTTCCATAAAACAGGACAGGAACACAAATGATTGGATTTTCAACCCATTTTTTTAACTGTTCAAGTGAGACTGACATTGTTTGAATTAATGTAAATATTGTACTTGGTTATGGCACAGTGTCCTAATTTGCATTTTTAAGATGAGTACTATAGTTTGAAACTAGCAAAATGGGAGAGTGAACTTGGAATATATATGGCCTCTGTCCATACAGAATAAGCTTTATATTAAAAAAAATGAATTTATGCTATTTTTGAAGTAAATGATTCTAGTACAAGTACTGTCTAAAATTGGTATGTGCACAAGTAAACGATTCAAAATTATACACTACTGATAAATCAGATGGGGTGCTACTACCCCCTGTTTATGAGCAATGTGCAGCACAGAGTGATGGCCTGCAGTTACCGAGTAGTATCGGGAAAATAAGGATCTCCTCAACAGAAGATTATGCCAGCACTTGCCCTCTCTATTTTAAAGTACAGATGCTAGAACACTGCTATTATTGACAATTACCTTTTTGTTACAAAACAGCAAGAACTGAAGTATTCTCTAAGTTTTCATTCTAATAGGTAGCTAACTACATACAAAAACAATGGATCTGATTGGCCAGTGAATATTATGTTCACGTAGTGCTATTTATAAATGTCTTTATCGTATCGCTCTTTTTTGTGTTATATATATTATAAATAATCTAGCCAGAACATTTTGTATAAACAACCAGTTTTAGTTTTTGCACATTTGCACTTACATTTGATCACATATTGTACATCAGGGTTTTTGTAACTTTCTTGTTGCATTAAATTTAATTAATGAAGAGTTGAGCCATGACATGTCACATGAGGCACGTGTAGGTACTCAAACCCAACAATGAAAGTAACACCATGCACCCTGACGAAGCTCTGAAAATGGAGTGAAGTGTTAGGCAGGTGGTAGCTGTCTATAGGGGTAAGAAAGCACTTTTTACAATGTTATCTGTTGAATGAAATGTCTTTTTTTGCACTGCATTGCACTGCACTTTGAAAAATGGAGCATAGTGTGTGTGGGAGTGAAGCTACTTTGAATGGACTGGTAGTGATATTGTCACATTAAAAACAACTTAGGCCCAATTATCTGTGTTCCTGCACTGTTTATGGAAGTTATGACAGTGCAATTGTATGCTTTTATTACTGCTCTTACCTCAAGTGCATGCAACACATACTCAGTTGCTGTTCAAAACAATTTTTAAGAAGCGGGCAGTGTTTATGGACCTGACTAGGGTGTTTGATCTTATAGATCATCCATTGCTTGGCTGCAAGCTTAAGGAAATACTGTAGGTATCTCTGAGAATGTGGTTAGCTGTATGAGAGATTATTTGGATGCAAGAACTCAATATGTTTCTATTGGCTCTGTGAATTCTAGTAGTGTTCCACAGGGGGCCATTCTTGGACCCCTATTATTTTCTTTGTTTATTAATCAGCTTCCCTTAGTTTTTGATAATAGTCAGTGCCTTCTATATGCTCATGATCTTATTCTATATTATCAAGCCTCTTCAGTTACACAACTTACTTCTGCTTTGCAATTTGCGTTTTTATGTTTATGTTCTTGGTCATCTAATAACCACATGATTATGAATGTTAAAGATACTAAGGCAATGCTTTTTGGTACTAAGTACATGCTTGGGGATAATTTGTTTATATTAATTAATGACGATTTAGGCAATCTTATTGATCAGGTGAATGAATTCAAATATCTTGGGTTTTTATTAGATTCTAGTATGATACTCAGCTCCCAAGTCAAGACTGTAAGCAAGATAATAAATCTGAAGATTGGGTTGCTGTATAAATTTAAACATTATAGTTTAAAGTATCTAAAGTAAGACTTTCAGAAGAAGCAAATATTTTCCTCCTCAGTTCAATCAAATGTAGAAAGCAAAATAGTGTTCTTTTTCTAGACTTAGAATCCATGTTTGCCCTTAGTTTTCATTACCTCAAACAAGCCTTGCAGCACAAAATAGATTTAACTAAGCACAGATGGGAAACCAAAATGCACCCTGGAAACAGAGATCTCATGGGATACTTCTACAGTACCTGCTCTATATTTTTTATGCTCCCTGAGTCTGATTCCTTGGACCACCAATATATCCACGCTCACCAGAGTTCCAGAAAAACAATCAAACCCTCAGCTCTTCTCAGTTACCCAGCCAGCTGATACCAGGACAAGTGGGGTGGTAGTAATAGTAGTAGATTTTATTTATTTAAGGCACCCTTCCCTGAAGGCTCAGAGTGCCCTTACAACATATAGACACCATAAGCATCATAATAATATCAATTCATACACTTAACATCCATAAACATAATACATATAATAAATAATCTATTATGTAATATGTTCCCTTTACTCTAAGCTAAGAAACAGTAACAATAACTATCCCTATTAATCCCCAAAGGCTTGTCAAAACAAGAATGGTTTCAGTTCTCTTTTAAATATTTCTACATACTGTAGGTGTCCTCCATCAGGTACCCAGGTAACAAATTCCAGAAGGTCAAAGCAAAATAGGGTCCCCAGCTGCCCACTCTCCTAGGGGAGAAAAATGATTTATACTGTGCAGGAACATCACATTTTGTGTGTTGCCCCTCTTAAAAGAGAGAAAAAAGAGGTTGATTCCTATTTCTTACTAAGCTTCTTTATTACAATAAACCAACAACTCTGACAAAGTTCCATGGTGAAGTCAACTTTTTCAAAGCAAGCAATGATTGTATAATAACAAAATGTGGAATCAGTATATTGTAATACAAATTTGAAGTGAATGCATCCATAATTCATCTCTAGAACTATTAAGTATTAATGCTACAACATTTTTAGCTATACTAAAGAAAATGTCTGAAACCCTGCATTTAACAATGTGCATGTCAGCAGTTGTAAAAGTAAAGGATAGTAGTAAAAGTATTATTTTTACATAGGAAAGTCAACACCATTAAAACATCAAAGTACCATAGTTGCAAGATGATCCTGTGAGGAAATTTCACAGTTTTCATACAAATATAGTAGTAATTACACAGATACAAAAGCACATGACTGATTATAAAAATACTTATACACTCACATATCTCAAGCTTTGAAAGGTCTAAATAAAAATCACATAAGTTGCAGAAATAAGTAATGTTTGGTTTAAAGCAATCCCATCTGAGATTTTATTCCTGCTGGATGGTGGTACTAAAAACTTTAGTTGACACTGAGGCTCAGATATTCAAACTGCGCCATTCTGAGGTGCAAGCCCTTGCTCTGATCAAAATAGTTGTGCAGGGGTGTGGCCGGGGCGATACTCAAAGGAGTTGCGCTATTGAGCAACTCCTTTGAATATCACCCCCCAGCCACAGCCACTGTGCATGGCGCAGTGGAACTTGCGCCACCACAAGTTGTCAGAGTTGAGCATTAAACTTGCGGTGGCACAAGTACCATTGCGCCATGCGCAATTTCTGATATTCAAAAGGTGACATGCAAATGGAGCCATAATTCATGCAAGGTGCAGGGGGGGCCATTTGCATCTGATTATGGCCCCATTTGCATGCCATTAGCATGTAGGTGTGCCGATCCCTGAGGACTTGCGCCTGGCCGCCCTGCCAGGCAGCAGCTGTCGGGGACCGACGCACCCTGCAGCCCGATCGTGGTCAGAACGTGAAAACAACCCCCCAAACATCTCCCAATGCCCGATCGAGGGCAGAACGTATACTGACAACCCCCCCAAACATCTCCCAATGCCCGATCGCGGGCAATATGTATAATGACAACCGCCCCAAACATCTCCCAATGCCCGATCGGCGGGCAGATATGTATAATGACAACCCGCCCCAAACATCTCCCAATGCCCGATCGTGGGCAGTATGTATAATGACAACCCCAAACATCTCCCAATGCCCAATCACGGGCAGAACATGAAACAACCCCCAGTGCCCGATCGTTGGGCAGAAGTATCATGAACAACCCCCAGTGCCCGATTGCGGGCAGGATGTAAAGACCCCCAGCCGAATATCTCCCTGGTGGTCCAGTGGACCGTAATGCGCGATCATGGGCAGAATGTCCAGTGACAACCCCCAAACATCTCCCTGGTGTCTAGTGTCCCCACCCACCCACCCATGAAGCCTCACCACGCTCCCCCACTGGCAGCGGCAGGCGGCAGCATCCCACCCGCCTGCCGCCCGCCGCCCGCCCGACTGACTGTCGGTGGGGCTGCCGCCCATTGGTGCAGAGCTAGAGCCAATGGGTGTGCAGCCCATACCGTACATGACAGTCAGATTTGTGAATGATGTTCATTCACAATCTGGACTGTCATGAGTATGGAAGGCTGCAAGCCCATTGGCTCTAGCTCTGCACCAATGGGCATGCAGCCCACCGGACAGTCAGTCAGTGGGCGGTGGGGCGGCAGGCGGTGGGATGCTGCCAGCCGCCGCCACGGGGAGCGGGTGGTGGGTCGTGTGGGTGGGTGGGGGACACTAGACACCAGGGAGATGTTTGGGGTTGTCACTGTACATTCTGCCCGTGATCGGGCATTACGTCCACTGAACCACCAGGGAGATATTCAGGTTGGGGGTCTTTTACATTCTGCCCGTGATCGGGCACTGGGGTTGTCATGATACGCTCTGCCCATGATCGGTCACTGGGGTTGTCATGATACATTCTGCCCGCGATGGGCATTGGGAGATGTTTGGGTGGGGGTTGTCATGATACGCTCTGCCCGCGATTGGGCATTGGGAGATGTTTAGGCGGGGGTTCTTTCACATTCTGCCCGCAATCGGGCTGGTGGGGGGGCACAGGGACTGAGTTGGGGGCCAGCCATGGGTGGCAGCTGCTGTGTTGCGCCCTGCAATACAGCAGCTCACCTGTGGGTGGCCCTCAACTTGATCCTTTTTTTTTTGTCTCAAAGTTGTGCAGGCACAGGTTGGGGGTTGAGCCTGCACAACTCTGCACAACCCGACTGAATATCGGGTTGTGCAGTTTATGCATGGTTCCTCCCCCTCCTGTTGAGCATGCATTCATTTGCATTGTGCTGTTGCTCAACCTGTTTTCAGTGGCGCAACTGCCTCCTGCTGAATATCACAGAATGGCACAATGTAGGACTTGCGCATGCTCAACCCTTTTGAATATCTGGGCCTGTGAGTAAATTGAGAGATGAAAGAATTTCAGTATAATGCCTAGTTGTCTAATGACCCCCTTCCTCACTCATATCTCTGCTTGTATTCCCTAGTTGTCCAGTGGCCACCCTGCTTCAGTTGATCCCTATTTATAATCCCTGGTAGTCCAGTGGTACCTCCTCCCTCACATAATCCCATTCTTAGTCCCTAGTAGTCTAGTTGTACGCCTCCCTCCTCTAACCCCCATTTGAAAGTAACAATGTTTTTCTGGTGTCCAGTGGTCCATCTCCCTCCTTGTAGCCACCAGGCAACCTATGCCTACACCACTGATGGTGATCAACACTTTCCTCCGGCCCAGATATTCAAAGCTTTGGGCGGTGCGCAAACCATTTGCATGGGTTTAGCGTGGGATTAGCGCGAGTCTGCTATATTCAAAAGGCCAAATAGTGCACGCAAACTGCATTAGTGCTGGGCAAACCATAATATATGCAAGAGGCAAACTGAAAATGGGTAATTTAAGGAAGTATTTTTTCACAGAGAGGGTTGTGGATGCATGGAACGTCCTTCCGGAGGAGGTTGTGGAGTCAAAAACAGTGGTGGAATTCAAGCATGCATGGGACAGTCATAAGGCCATTCTAGGGGGTGGGGGTAGGAAGAAGTAGGCTGCTGGTTAACTAGGATCTGCAGCTTATCCAGTAGGTAGGGAAATGGGCAGACTGGGTGGGCCAAGCGGTCCTTATCTGCTGTCAAATTCTATGTTTCTATGTTTCTATGAATACAGGCACTATGAGATATTTAGTGACTAGTGCCACGCTAAGGTGTTTAGTGCGATTTAGCGTGACCCTTTGTGAGGTACAAATTACTGCCCAGGAAAAGCTGGTCTTAACTCTGGGAAAACAGCTTTGTGTGACATTGTGGCCTTGCGCGGCATTAGCATGGATGTAGTGTGGCCTTGTATGACCCTAACATATGACTATGACACAGAGAAAAGCCAGACATGGAGGAAACATGCTGCTCACTGATGGCACCATTATGATGCCAACTGCGGCCACCAGTTCCAGTTATGCCAGGCAGTATGTGGTGACCCAGCCCACGGGGGACACCGTGGTAGTGTGCCCATACAGCACACACCTGCAGACCATATGTCTGTGGTGACCAACAGATGCCAGCACACACATGCAGCACTGTGGTCATGGTGGGTGTTGAGGGGAGGGTGTATGGGTGGCCAGGCCTCACTACAGACTGGGTGCTGCCACAAGGCTGGGGAACAGCATTCAGTGCACATGGACCAGTATTAGGAATAGCCCAATACCAGTGTGCCTGTCCAATCGTACATGCCTCCCCAGTCACATGCCGCACAACTGTATATACACCACAGCACACACACAGCCGACCATGTCTATGTCACTATGAGCATCCCATGTCTAGGGTGCAGCATCTGTGGGTCACACAACAGTGTGACAGTAATGTCCACTGGCAGTACACACCTGCAAGGTGGGCTTGTCACTGTGTACAGTGCAGTGGTCGTCACTACCCTACATACCATAGGCATTACTGTGTCCCTCACACTACTGGCCCCCTTGCTACTGTGGTGTCTGCTGTGCAGTGTAGCATGCCCTACAGTGTAACAGTTGCATGCATCACCACCACCACCACCACCGCCTGTTCCTATGCTGTGTTGTCCCCTGGGGTACACAGTGCTATGCTGTACTGCATACATGTAGCCTGCAGCTACCATCATGCACAGTCAGACTGACCTACAGGTGGAGCTGTGGCCAAACCTGGCCAGCCCCTGTACTTCCAGACTGACCTACAGGTGGAGCTGTGGGACCCTGTAGTAACACTGGGCAAACTGTATGTAAGTCAGGGCATAATGAGATGCTAATCTGGATGTTTGCCCAGAGACTACCTATGTAGTCTCATTTGCATGTCACTTTTGAATATGGCAAAGTTTAGCATTGGGCAAATGGCTTAGCTCCGCGCCAAAGCTGTGCAAATGTGTAAGCATGGCGCTATCTGTTCGGGGAATATTATACAGTTCTGAACATTGTTCTTTCACATCTGCTGCTGCCTGCAGCTGTACTGGGTCCATGCATTTGCTGGCACACACAATGGCCACATAGTTCACCTCTACCTACCTTCACGTCACTGTGCACTGTGTTGCTGTTGTGGTTTGCACTTCCTAGTTGCTATATTCAGAGCTGTCTTATTCCAGGGCTACGTTTGCCCTGCACTCCCAGCCCAGTTTGCCAGGCCTCATTCTCATGCTATATTCAGAAGATGTTTGCCCCGGGCTATTCCTTTTGAATATAGCTTGCTTTGTGCTCTGGGTTAAGTTTGCCCACAGGGCAGTGTTAATTTAGCCCTGGGGCAAAGTTTTGAATATCCAGCCCTCCCTCTGCTCACCTCCCTGCCCCACACAAGTCCTGCATCAATATACAAAGCTGTAAATTGATACAGGACTTGTGGTCTGAAAATAAACTGAATCAGTAAAAGCACTATCCTATAGAGGCAAAGACTTTGTTTATTTTCATTAAATTTTTACTTTGATCTCTAACTTGGCAAAAATAAGAGCTTATCTCAAATAAATTCTGAAAACTCCCCTCCCTGCCATGACCACTTTAAGGTGATTCTTAACTTCCACCCAAAACTGTTGTTTGAGAGGGTTGGCATAGGGGGCTAAGTGGGATGGGAAACCAGGCCTTTTCCTATTACTGTGACAAAAAAAGGGGAGGCAGGTGGTGTGCTTGATTTACTGATACAAAGGTGGGGGAAAGGGGGTTGTACTAAAAAAACTTTACTGGGACTGTGGGGAGAATGGGGAGTGAGAGTGCTAAGTGGGTTGGGAGAAGGGGGCATTACAAAACTTCAGGACTATATTGGGAAGAGGGTGGTAGATGGAGTGCTATGAGGGTGGGGGATGGGATAACTTTTTTTTATTTTATTTTTTAAGTACAGTATACGCCCACAGGGTCCACTGAGTTTGTTCTAGTTTATAGTGCTACTAGAAATATTTTACTAACCAAGAGAACCCTTTCGGGTCCCACACAAGTAAAGTGAAACACTTTCCTCAAAATTAAGATGTACAGTATGACTCACCAGGTACCTCAGAAGACTCTAGCTTTAGTATAGCATATGGCTCAACTACAATTGCAATTTAGGGCAAGGAAGAGGAAGAGGAATGAGATCAGTGAACCAGAACATTAATGATAACTGTGAGGGAATTAATTTTATTTCAAAACTGGATCAGGGTGGGTATGAATGTGCCCCGTAAATTCATCTTTACATCTGTTTGATAAACTAAATTACTGTTTCCCTTCTCAATCAGCATTTCCCTGTGGCTTGCACTATGTGTGTACCACCAACTGCATCATATCATTCTTCAGACATTATACCTGCATATTTCCCTGTTATGATAAGCTGATTTCCCTTATGACTTGGACATATACTGTGTGCATCTCAAACAACATGAGATCATTCCTAAACAAACAAATGCACTTGCCTACTGGCAAGTTAGGTGCACCACCCAAAGCTACAGATACAATAAAAACATGCATAACACAAGAAAAACAAACATATGAGCATATGAAGAAGTCAGCAGAATAAGGACATTATGTCTATCTAGTCTGCTCATACTGCAGGGCCCTCAGTGTCAGCTATTGACTCTGTCCCCCTTCTCCAGTCTTCCCTCTGTCCATCCCTCCCTTGACCCTTTTTTTCCCCTAACTCTATCCCAGCTTCTCTTGATGCTGCCCACTGTCTTCAATGAAACTTCCTCTTCTAGAAACCCACAAAAGACAGGGCTATCCTAGATCTAGTACTGACTAACATGGAAAGGATCACAGATCTCCAGTTAAAAGGTCACTGGGGGGCCAGTGACTATCACATGGTATGGTTCAATTTGGCTACTACAACTAAATCATCCCATTCCAAGGCAAAAATATGGGACTTCAGAGGAGCTGCATTTGATAAGATGGCCAACAGAGTTAAGCTAGCTCTGGCAAAAAGAAATACAGATGGGGGGTACAGACAAAGTGGGCAAGCATTACGGATGCAATACTTGAAGCAACATCCCATTGTATTACAGAGAAAAAGAAGTGCAAAAGAAGAAGGAAACCACTTTGGTTCTCAAAATCAGTAGCAGAAAAGGTCAGTACCAAAAGACTGGCCTTCAGGAAATATATGGGAACACAGCAGGATGAAGATAGGGAGGTATACTAAACTTCCGTAAGGGAAGCAGGGAAGGCAGTAAGGCAAGCAAAGGTCCAAACTGAGGAAACACTAGCACAACCAGTAAAAGAAGGTGACAAGACTTTCTATAGATACATTAGTGAAAGGAGAAATTCCAGAGGGGGTATTGCTAAGATCAAAGGAGTTAATGGGGTATGTGAGGAGGAGGACCATGTAAAAGCATCTATCCTAAATAGATACTTCTGCTCAGTATTTACTGAAGAGAAGGTAGGGCAGGGCCCACAGCTCAGCACCATGGACACGGGGGAGGGAGGTGAGCATTAGTCCCTTCACAAAAGAAAGGGTCCTACAAGAGCTCGATAAGCTCAGGGTGGACAAGGCAATGGGACTTGATGGCATACATCACAGGGTACTAAAGGAGCTAAGGGTGGAACTAGCAGAGCCATTATCAGAACTGTTTAGTGAGTCTCTGAGCACAGAAGAGGTCCCAGAAGACTGGAAAAGGGCTCATGTGTTCACACTCCACAAGAGTGGTAGCAGGGAGGAGGCAGAGAACTACAGACCAATCAGTCTTACCTCAGTAGTGGGCAAGATTATGGAGGCAATCCTTAAGGAAAGGATAGTGCAACACCTGGAATCCATAGGAGCACAGGATCCAAGACAACATGGGTTTACAAAAGGAAGGTCCTGTCAAACTAATCTCATAGATTTCTTTGACTGGGTAACCAGAGTGATGGACCAAGGGGGAGCAGTTGATGTCACCTACCTTGACTTCAGCAAAGCTTTCGATACTGTTCCCCATAGAAAATTGATTAATAAGCTGGGTAGGCTCAGGATGGGTCAAAAGTTGGTCATCTGGGTGGCAAACTGGTTGTCGGGCAGAAAACAGAGAGTGGTGGTAAATGGTATAGTCAGAAGAGATGCAAGTCACAAGTGGGGTACCTTAGGGATCAGTCCTGGGACCAGTCCTCTTCAATATCTTCATCAGTGACATTGCAGATGGACTGGAGGGTAAGGTTTGTATGTTTGCAGATGACACCAAGTTCTGTAACAGAGTAGATGATCCAGATGGGGTGGGCAGAATGAAAAGAGATCTGGATAAACTAGAAAAATGGTTGGAAAAGTGGCAATTGAGGTTTAATGCAAAGAAGTGCAAGATCATGCACATAAGGAAGATAAACCCTGAAGCCACCTATAGGCTGGGAGGGGAGTTGCTGGCAGTCAAAAGGGAAGAAAGGAACTTGGGCATTATCATCACTGATAACCTGGAATCATCCAAGCAGACCACTAAAGCAGTAGGTAAGGCTAAGGGGATGTTAGGGTGTATTAGTAGGGGTATCACAAGTTGTAAGAGGGTGGTAATAATCCCTCTTTACAAGCCACTGGTTAGGCCCCATGTGGAGTACTGCATGCAGTACTGGAGGCCACGCCTTCACAAAGACGTCAACCAAACTGAGGCAGTCCGGAGAAGGACAACCAAAATGGTGCAGGGACTGCATCAGAAAACATATGAGGACAGATTAATGGAACTCAATATGTATACCCTGGAGCAAAGGAGGGAGAGAGAGGTGATATGATCGAAACATTCAAACACCTTAGGGGCATTAACAAGGTGAAAGAGTCTAACATGTTTCAATATAAGAAAAGTAGCAGGACAAGAGGACACAGCATAAGATTAGAGGAAGGCCGATTAACGGGTAATGTGAGGAAGTTCTTTTTCACTGAATGGGTGGTGGATGCATGGAACGGCCACCTCAAGAAGTGGTGGATGTGAATACAGTGCAGGGCTTCAAACAGTCATGGGATAGGCATAAGGGAGCAATACCGATGAGTATGAATAGATAGGCCATTGACAGAACAAAGGCCAATGACACATTTATATTTATAAGGTAGAAAAAAAATGGGCAGACTGGATGGGCCTTGCGGTCCTTATCTGCTATCAACTTCTATGTTTCTATGAAGCACATTCCAATGCTCCATCACCCTCTTCATATAGAAGTGCCTCCTAGCCTCTCTCCTAAACCTCTCTCCAACTTGAGACTGTGTCCCCTCATGTTTCAATTTCCAGTAAACTTGAAGAGACCTTCCTTCTCCACCCTATTTATTCCTTTCAAATAGGTGAAGGTCTCAATCATGCCCCATCTCTCTCTCTCTCTCTCTCTCTCTCTCTCTCTCTCTCTCTCTCTCCTCTCTCCTCCTCTCTCCTCTCCTCTCCTCCAGGGAGTACATACTGAGGACCTCCAACTTCCCCTCGTGTGTCTTATCCTGCTGGCCCATGATAATCTTCACTGCCCTCCTTTGAACTGTCTCCAGCAGATTACTGTCCTTTTTAAGGTATGGGCAACAGTACTGTACACTGTACTCTAGATGCAACGACACTAATGATCTGTACAAGGGCAGTATTACCTCCTCTAACCTACTGCTGATTCCTCTGGCAGTGCAGACAAGCATTTTATTTGCCTTTGCTGCTGTTTTCCTACATAGCATGGAGTGTGTCAGGTCACCAGAGATCATCACTCCCAGATCATTCCCCTCCTCTGACGCAGATACCTGGACCACTCTCAGTCCTCAGGTTCTTGGCTCCAGTGTGCATAACCTTGGGGGGGGATACTAACTTGCTGGGAATTCTTTTTACTCCTTTTCATTAATTTACAATGGTAAACTTTTCAGAAAAAGAATATTTTACAGCTAAGAAAAGAAAACTTCCCTTACCCCATTGTGCATAAGTCCTTAAAGCTACCACTACGAATATCTTCCAGATACAGCCTTGATGCTTGGAGAACCAGACAGTTGTTTGAAGTTGGCAAAGCATCCAACATTAATACAGGGCTTATTTTGGATGAAACTGGATAAAACTGTAAACCATATGTACAGCAGTAATGTCTGACACACTGAGATATAGTAAGTTATAGCATGCTTTGACTTAAACGGTTTAGTGTAACTTCAGGAATTTAGGATTGCAGTTAATAGCATCAATCCAAGCTACTACTGGTGCCCTTACCTAAAAAAGGATGTAAAATTGCTGGAGGGGGTGCAGCATAGGGCGATAACGATGATCATGGGTCTAGGGGAGAAACTCAGTGAGGAAAGATTAAGGGAGCTCAACATGTACTCCCTGGATGACAGAAGGGAGGAGGGGGGCATGATAGAGACCTTTAAATACTTAAAAGGCATAAACAGGGTCAGTGCAAGTGGATTGTTCTGCTTAAATAGAGGAGAGTCATGAGGGTGCACAGTCTTAAATTAGAAGAGGGAAGATTCAGGAGAGAGATGAGGATGCACTACTTCACAGAGAGGGTGGTGGCTGGGTGGAACACACTGCCAGAGGAGTTGATTGCACTGAAGACAGTGGACAGTTTTAAGTGAGGATGGGATAGAGTCAAGGGAAGGGTAAGTACCAACAAGAGCAAAAGGGGGGAAGTCGGGGGGAAAGGAATGATCAGAAGAGAATGGGGGGTAGTTGCATGAGTAGTATACTGTGAGCTGCAGACTTGCAGACTCAGGCAGACTTGATATACCTATGGGCCTTTTTCTGCTGGCAGCTTCATATGTTCATAATGTCCAATATGCAGATTGCTTCACCAGACCCTCAGGAGTCCCACCTCAGAGGAATGAAGAAGGTAGTCAGAAGCATAAGGAGAGAGAGAAGCTCTTTCAGCTAGCCTGGACCCTTATCATCTAGGGCTTTTTATGTCAAGACACTTATCTTGAAGGAGACACACCACCTCAGAGGCAGCCAGTCAAAGTCTGCAATACTGGAGAGATGTGCTTCAAGCAGTGTATCAAGCCTACAGTTAGCCAGTGGTATAGTGCATTACAGTAATCCAGTCTAGATGTGACAAAACCATGTGCTAGTGTCTTTAGGTCTTCAGCACTTAGATAGTGCTTAATTCAGGCTATATTTCTAAAATGCAAAACCCCACCATGGACCACTGCCAAAATCTGATGTTCTAGTGTCAGCTTTTAGTCTATGATTATAATGAGACTCTTCGCCCTATCACTAACCCTGGCATAGAAAAGACTAGCAACTACTATACTTGTAATCCCAACACCACATATCTCCAACCTGCCCCTCTCTGAGTACCCACATCCACCAGTAGCACTTATATCTTGTCTGGATTACATCTTTACAACTGGAAGCCATCCAGTTATTGATATCAGCTAGGCATCTGTTTGGAAAATTGATGGCATTTCTCTCACCAGAGGCACATGACAGATATAGCTGTATATCATCAAGATAGTAGTGAATATAGCCTCAAGTCATGTTCTTAAAAGAGGGAAACTAAGCTCATTTAAATCCCACCTTATGCAGATGTGCTGGTCCTCCCTCTCTGCCCTCCAAGATGTCGACCAGGAACTAGATCAATTCATCTTGACCTTTAACGCTGTGTGTGATACATGCACATGGGTCAAAAAGTATAAAATAAAGGGCATCAACAACTTTTGAATCACACAAGCTCTTCTTGATCTCATGAAGTCTAGGGACCACCTCTGGCACAAAGCTAAAGCCACTGGCAATACAGCTGATATCCAGCAGTACAGAGCAACAAGAAATGCTTGTACCCAGGAGATCAGGCTTGCCAAAGCTAATTACTTTAAAGACAGATTAAATAGCACATGGAGATATGGTAAGAAATTCTGGAGCAACATAAAAGATCTGATGGGAAAGGACAATTCATCCTCCTCTATGCCTCTTGTATATGGGGAGATCATTCAAGATAAAATAAAAAATAGATGATGCATTCAACTGGCCTTCTCAAACCTTAGCCACATCCTTCCACCAGACTTTCTCAACACTGATAAGACTAGCCCTGAAGATTCACAGGCTGCAGATACCATCCCTCCACAAGGTACTGCACTATTTTATTTTGAGGAAATCTCACACTCAGCAGTTGAAAGATGTCTCCAATGCTCTTTCAGCAAATCAAGACACAGTAGCGACTCCCTTGACCTTAAATTAACAGCCCCAGCCCTAGATAAATTAAAACAACCCATCACCATCATTCCAAACCTATCGCTAAGATATGGGCAATTCCCCAAGAAATGGAAATGTGCAGTTGTCACGTTGGTCCACAAAAGTGGGGATCAAGAGAGCCATGCCAACTATAGGCCTGTCTTCATACTCCCCCCTCTCTCCAAACCCCTCAAACGAATAGTATCAGACCAGTTGGTGGACTTCCTAAACAAATATAACATCCAGTGCCCTCAACAGAATGACTTCCTGAAGGCCCACAGCACCACCACAGCACTGGTGGAATACACTGACTTTATCCATACAGCACTTGACAGCAGCCAGCTAGTGGGGTCAGTATACATCAAACTCACTAAAGCTTTTGAAACTGTCAACCACAGTGTCCTACTCAACAAACTTCATGCATCTGGGTTATCTCCTGACACAGTTGGGTGGTTTAATACTTCCCTTGGCAACAGTTCTCAATGAGTGAAAATCAACCTGATACTCTCAGATAGGCAGATGACAACCAGTGTCCCACAAGGCTCAATCCTGCACCCTCACCTATTCAGTCTGTTCCTTAATTCCCTTCCCATAGCCTGCCCTGACAATATCCTGTTATACGCAGATGATGAGGCAATCTACTCCAGTATCATACACCCACATTCACTAGAATCCAAGCTCCAAAATATCTTCACTGTATTAGAGTAGTAGTTTGCTCAAAATGAGCTTCTCTTCAATTACAAAAAAATGAAAGTTATGTTGTTTGCTAACAACCAGAGCAAAAATAGATCCAGTCAGCTGACCATCCAGTACTTCAAACAGAAACAGCTAGATCAAGTCAGCAGCTTTAAATACTTAGGCATCATGCTGGATAACTCTCTCTCCTTTACCCACCACATTGACAATGTTGTAAAGACAGCAAACACCAGAATCGGTCTGCCTTACAGACACAAGCACAATATGACCCCTGCAGGCTTGTCCCTGGCTGTCAACAGTTCTATAATCTCTGTTATAGACTATGGGCTAATTGTATATAGCACAGCAACAAGCACAGCCCTAAAAAGTGTCAGACCTGCCCTCAACAAGCCATGTAGACTCGCTCTGGGAGCACCCAGGCTGACTCATACCTGAGAACTTTACACCCAGTTCAAATGGCTTAACCTTCAGGGGAGGATAAAATACCAGACCTGCCTGTTTGGGAAAAAAGCTCTCCTTGGCTTAACTCCTCCATCCATTATAAACCTCTTTAAACAGGCATCTAACTTGCACCAGACCAGAGGAAAAACATAAAATGCCCTACATATACATTTCTGACACACTGCAATGGACAGAGATCCTATGCATACAAAGCACCCCTTTGTCTCAATGAACTACCCCCCACAAGAAACAAATCCGCCTAACCTCAGTTCCTTCAAGAAACTACGACTCAAACACCTGACAGCACTTCTCTGCTATGATTGCAGGTTCTAACCTTCCCACCTTGATGGTCTCCCACCCTCTGTCTCTCCACTCCCATCCACCCAGGCCCACCTCTCCCATTTCCCCCCTACTTGACTATTCCTCCTTCTGACTCCCCCACCCCCCTTATCCCACTTACCCCTATTCTCCCTCCTCCAGTTTAGCCTGCAACAAAGGAGGCAAAGAGACAATCTTCTATTTCTTTTTAACATACTGAAAAACGAGGTCCTTATGAATGAACTTGGAATTCAGTTTAATGAAAGAACCATTCAATCAAGGTCTCATAGTAGGCAACTTATAGTTCAAAGGGCAAATACAAATAAAAGGGTAAATTTCATTACTGTAAGATCAGCCCGCATGTTAAACTCATTGCCTAGATTTTTTGGTGGACCTTCAGACAATGGATAATTTTAAGCAGGAATGAGACAAATTCATTATCAGTTCTAGGAACAGACAATAACCCACCTGTTAATGGGAGACAATCATGATAGGTCTTTGGCCTTCTTTTGTCTTGATATACCAAGATACCAAAATAACCAACCGTTGCCCTCCCCTGATATTCCACCAGCTTAATACTGCTTCCTCCTCCTCCCCCCTTCTGTCTTCCCACATGCCCTACTCACTCCCTGTCTAACTTTGACAAAGACACCATTGTCTGCTCCATGTTCTCAACTCCTACCTTAGCCCACTTGCTCCCTACCGCTTGACATAGTCAACTCTGAATGTGCTAATATTCATCCTTGTCACCTCTCCTCACCTCTCTAGTGATATTGTTCTCCTGCACCCTAATTATCAGAGCTAGTGTAAGTTCAATCTGAACTTTTGTTGTTTGAACTAATTACACCTCCTCTTGTATATAGTACTGTTTACTATTCTATATTTTTTCTCTTTTTCTCTTTTTTTAACACTAGGTAATCACAAATGTTTGCAACTTATGTTTTGCACTTGCCCATGTCTGTATTTAATATTCTTTGTATCCAAATGTACCTATTGTCCGAACCCTACTTTTTTTATTTAGTATGCTTTATATCCTGAATGCCTGCCTGTGCTGATCAGCCCCCACTCACTCAGTCTTCCCTCCTCACTTCTCTGAGACATACCTACTCATGGATCGATACCCTCTGACTTGCCCCCCAGGCAAGCCCTCACAAAGATGGGAGAAGGATACTGGCAGAAGCAGCCACCCGTCTTGCCTCCCTGGATTGCCACCCAGGGCAGGGCATGAGGTCAAGCCAGATTGGTGAAGACAGGATAGGTCAGCCATGGGGAGGGTCACAGACTGCAATCAGAGTTGGTGAGATGAGGCATCATGTGCAGTGGCCACAGTTTATTTCTCTTGTAGATCCCTGGGGCGGGGACATGCAATGACATCCCACATAAGCCCCACCCCCTCAGGTGACTGTGCTGGCATGAAGGACATCCTAGTCTCCACCAGAGGTCCTTAATGTGCCAGACACTCTACCCCTCCCCCCTAGAGAAGGAGAGCAGTCCTTAGGATGCTTAATCTTTCTCCATCCAGCTGGCTCTCTGACATCCCAAGTCCATTACCGAACCCAGGTCATCAGCGTCACAGACGGATGCCCTGCTTCTCTGCCAGCATGCCAGAGTCTGAACTGTACCTTGACATGGAACCTTTGTAAATGAGCTATTAACTCAAAGGTGTTATTCAAAGATGAATAATAAATAAATAAGAATCTGCAGACAATACTGCCAGATGGCTTCCCCCCCAGTGGTGGCATATGCATTACAAACAACATGAATGGAAAGTTCAAACTTTGAGGGACACCACTAGTCAGAGAAGTAGAGTGTAGGGGACAAGTTTCCTTACTCAGGTTGTTGCATCCTACCAGAAAGAAAGGACCTGAACCCCCTCTACATGGTGCCTCTGAATCCAACCAAGTCCCTCAGCCAAGTTGTAAAAATCCCATGGTCTATGGTGTCAAAAGCTGATGAGAAGTTGAAAAGAGAAAAAATGGAACATTCCACTCTGTTTCAAGGCAAGATAGGATCATTTTGCACCCTTTGTTCTGTAATGTCCCCTGAATCCTGACTGGAACATCTAATACTGTAAAAAGAAAATGCCTCCAGACTAGTGAGCCTCCAGTTGTGTCACAACTACCTTCTTGATCACCTTCGTTAACAAGGGAGGTTCAAAACAGGCCTGTAGTAGGATAAGATGTCTGGGACCAAAGATGTTTCTTAAAGTGGGGTTTTGACACAGCCCTTTTCAGAGCTGCAGGGAAAACCACCATCTCAAGGTTAGAGGAATGGTCAAATGTATGGCAGCTTAGATTCAATGCTAAGAAGTGCAAGGTAATGCACCTGGGAAACAAAAACCCAGGGGAAGAGTACACAATGGGGGGTGAGATATTAACAACAACACAAATGGAAAGGGACCTGGGGGTAGTCATATTAGATGACCTAAAGGTGGGCAAATGTGAGAGGGCAGCAAGGAGGGCTGGGGGGATACTGGGATGCATAGGGAGAGGTATCACCAGCAGGAAACAGGAAGTTATTATCCCTCTGTACAGACAGTTGGTGAGACCCTATCTGGAGTACTGCGTGCAGTTCTGGAGACCCAATCTCCGCAAGGATATAGACAGGATGGAGGCTGTCCAGAGGAGGGCACTAAAATGGTGCAGGGCCTGCACCGAACACACTACGAAGAGAGACTTAAGGAGCTGAATATGTATAGCCTCGAGGAAAGGAGAGAGAGGGGGGACATGATAGAAACTTTCAAGTATCTCAAGGGAATCAACAAAGTCCAAGAGGGTAGCATCTTCCAAAAAAAGAGGCGGCAAGAACAAGGGGGCACAATTTGAAGATAGAAGGGGGTGGCCCAGAGGTAATTTAAGGAAGTATTTTTTCACAGAGAAGGTTGTGGATGCATGGAATGGCCTTCCGGAGGAGGTTGTGGAGTCAAAAACAGTGGTGGAATTCAAGCATGCATGGGACAGTCATAAGGCAATTCTAGGGGGTGGGGGTAGGAAGAAGTAGGCTTCTGGTTAACTAGGATCTGCAGCTTATCCAATAGGTAGGGAAATGGGCAGACTGGGTGGGCCAAGCGGTCCTTATCTGCTGTTAAAATCTATGTTTCTGTTTCTATATCTCCAAGAGAGAAGCAGACTATCTCCACAGTCACCAGACCAAAGAGCTTCTGGCAGTCCACCAACAGCTGAGTCAGGATCAAGTCCCTGGAACAAAAGTGGGATGCAGCTCCGAGATCAAATAGAGAACCTCTTCATTTTGTGTTGTCTGAAACTGCCCCAGACAGGTGAAAGGCTCTCACTAGTCACAGACTAAGCCATGCTGGTCAATGACAGCCCACTTGGGGAAAACCAGTGATTGAATGAGGATACCCTATCAAGGAAAAACTGACCAAATTCCTCACATATATCCATTGTTAACACTCCTTTGGACTGAAGCAAGCTGAATGTGCTACAGTTGCTTGTTCACAGTGTGGAAGAGTTAGGCAGGTCAATTTCTCCTTACAGCAATCATCTGTGACAAAAATGATGCCTTCTTAGAGTGTGTGCCTCCGATATACCCTAATAATGGGTTCTCAGGGGTAGTCTATCCTCACACAATCCTGATCTCAGCTACAAATTCTCCAACCTCCACCCTTTGGCCTGCAGTTGTCTAAGCTCCTCATTAAACCAGAGAAATATCTGACGGGAGACCCTCTGGTATACACAAAATAATGTGAAGCAGTCAAATTCTGCCATGATGGCATTGGCCTTGATTCACCAAGACTCCAGAGACACAAAAACCCTAATGTGTTTTCCTTTTGCTGCTTGGGGGGTAGGATGGGGTGGGGAGTTAATGCCACATTTCTCTACTTTTGTGGTCTTAAGTTACCTTAAGTGGTGCATTAATGAAGTGTTTTACAAAGAATTTCCTTTCTTTTTGAGATAGTAGAATCGTATCCTCTGGGACCTGTGCAAACAGATGCATATGCCCTGTGCTAGGGAAAGACTGTATCTGCCTACAGAAGTATGGGCCTGCATTTCCTTGCAGTGATGGATGAGAAGTATTCATGAGGCTGTGTGCTGAGCTGCAGAAGTGAAGGGCCCTGTGGTCCCTGCACTTCCATGTGGCTGCAGATACAGATGCACAGGGAAAAGAGTACATCCGTCAACACAGTAACAACAGCACCACCAGGGGCATAGCCTAAAATTGATGGGGGAAGATTCAGAAGGGATGTAAGGAAGCATTTCTATACACTGTGGCTGGTGTCCACCTGGAATAAGCTGCCAGAGGAGGAAGTATCAGCAAGGATGGTGGGAACATTCAAGAGAACCTGGGACAAGCACAAATGGAACCCTTGGGACTAAGGAAGAGGAGGAGAAGGGAGAGGAAGAGACAGCTGGAGGGGCAGGGTCATTGGCATAAATTGTAAGACCAGACCCTGCATCACTTACTGAGCAGATGCGATAGACAGGGTCTTCTTCTGCTGGTTCTTTTAATATGTTTGTATGTCAGCCAATGCACAGGTCTCTCAGCTACCCATGAGTGGAGAAGTGGAGGGCCTTATGCCAAGAGGACAGTTGTCTTCCCCATATAGTACCTGGGCCTGTGCAGACAACTGTGCACCTTTCAGCAGGAAGAGGGAGGTGGTGCAGCCTCTATATAGATCACTGGTAAGACCTCACCTTGAGTACTATCTTCGGTTCAGGAGACCACATCTCAGAAGAACATAGGCAGAGTGGAGGTGGTCCAGAAGAGTGCTACCGAAATGTTGCCAGGTCTGAAAAAAGTCCTACGAGGAAAGGCTTAAGGATCTAAATATGTACACTTTGGAGGTGAGGAGAGAGAGTAAGATATGAGAGAGACCTTTAAATACCTCATGGAGGTTAATAAGGTACAAGAGGGGGTATTTTTCAGAGAAAAAAGGTACTCTAGAACAAGGGGGGATGCTATGAAGATGAAGGAGGTAAATTTAGGACGGATGTCAGGAAATACTTTTTCACAGAAAGGGTGGTGGATGCCTGGAACAGTTTACCAGCAGAGGTAGTGAAGGTGAAGGCAGTGTTGTTGTTCAAAAATGCCTGGGACAGGCACAAGGGAATCATTCATAGGGGCAAGACAGGGATGGGAAGAAATTGTGCCATAGATCAGCAGTAGATCTGCAGCTAAAATTGAAGGTCTAAAAAAAGGGGCAGACTGCATGGGCCCAGCAGCCCTTACCTGCTGTCACATTCTGTGTTTCTATTCCCTGGTTCAGGTGAGGGGGGTCACATAACAGCGCCACCCCCCCACCCTCACTCCATCCAGCTAGGTCACTGAGCTCACACCTGAACTCAGATCACTGGCACAGCATCACAAAGCATACCCACTGGAGTCAAAACTGGCACTGAACACAAAGTTTGTTAACAAGTATACTGTATATATATTTTTTTTTTATTTTGACCTCAAGTTTTCAAGATACTTGTTTTATGATTTGCCTTTACAAACACATGATGTGTACCATTTAGAGTATATTGGCCAAAATGTAATTTCAAGCCAGAACTGTGAAACACGTTTTGTCTTGGACTTAAAAAATGACATGTGTCACGTTTATTAGGAGGTGTGGAAAGTTTGGAGTTAAAATATTGAAAAACTAGTGACACTATGAACAAACGTTGAAATACTGCAATGTTCACTCAAAACCTAGGCATTTTGCTGTATTTGTACACCAAATTTTCAGTATAGCCTTCTTATTACCCCACCTTATCAACCTCGTAGGTGAAAATTTTCTAATCTCTGCCAAAATATCATTCTGCACCACTGAAACATCATTCTGTGCCACAGGTGTAAAAGCACATTTTGGCCAGGATTTGAAAAATGACTGCTGTCACACTTGTGACATGGTGTGAAAAAATGGCAATGTTGAAAATTTGGGATCAAAATATTTAAAATTACCAGTTTCAAGCGAGCATAGAAAATTTTCAATGTATGTGCATAACTTTGCAGTTTTTATATATTTTCACCCCAGATTTTCAACATAGCCTTCTTATTACCCTACTTCATGAACAAGAGCAGTATAAATTTTCAAATCCTGCCCAAAAGGTGATTTCACAAAGCAATGCAAAATCGCCTTTTGAGCCTGACCTGCATAATTCCATCACCATTGATCATGAGATGGATCCCAAATAGATCATGTTACAAATTTGGTGTAAAAATATGCAAAACGGACAAGGTTATTCATCAAAGATCAAACACCATTGAAATGCATCGAACCACACTTACTTAGTTTCTCATATTGCAGTCGGCAGTTCCAGCAGCAAGGCGTGTCTTCAATCAAAGAGTTGATCTATGCCATTGGCATGTTCAGGTGAGTTTGGGTGTGTGGGGAGTGCAGGGTGCGGAGAAGGAGGAGGTTGAGTTTGGGGGGTCAGATTGGCAAGGGACTGTTTTCTTTATTACAAAAGAAAAACAACAAGGGATGGTTTTCTTCTTCACAGGGGACCTGACAGGGACATTGGTTTTTTTTCAACTTTCTTTATCATCCACAGCTGATCGCTGCTGTCCTCTGCCACCCTTACCTGCCTTGGGTCTTTTGAGATCTTCCATGCAGTATACGCATCATGGCAGATCTCCCAAGCTGGCCCAGAGGCTTCATCATGTGGCGACTCCCGATTTTCCACCTGAGTTTTCTCCCCCCCCTCAGTTTTACCCGGGGCCCTGGAAGTAGCATTGCATGTGCATGAGGATGCACATACATGCCACAGCTCCAGACCAGCCCCATCTATCCTCCCTATGGTCTAGCACCAAGCTTCTCGGAGGTGGCACTGCTACCTAGCCTCCACTGAGGGGCAGCCAAGCACTAAGAGACCCTCTTAAACCCTCCCGAGGAGGACAGCTGCCTGCCAGCAGCCCAGTCAACATCCTCTACCTCCCCCCGCCAACCCCTGATGACCCAGGCTTGGTCCCAAACCTGGGTCTGTGGCATGGTGGGAGGTGTGGTGTCCAACGCCTCAACCTTCTGCACCACCAGGCCGGCTCCTGACAGGAACATTATGACACTGGGGATTGGGCACCCCGGTGTCAGACTACTGTTCAGCGGCACCAGGGGTGGACACCCCAGTGCAGCCACCTACAATATGGGACAAGGGTGAGTGACCTGGAAAGGAGAAGGGGTTAAGACAAGTGGTACAGGGGGTAGGCACCACAGTCTAACAGAAGACTAAATAGTGAAACAAGAAAATAAGGGAGGAAGGAAGGAAGGAAGGAAGAAAGAAAGAAAGAAAGAAAGAAAGAAAGAAAGAAAGAAAGAAAGAAAGAAAGAAAGAAAGAAAGAAAGAAAGAAAGAGGATTGGCAGCTCACTGCCATCATTGCAGCCTGTGGCTGCATCAAAAAAGTCCCACTGTTATCATACAGAGAAAGAGGGTGAACAGTTCCTCTTGAAAAGCTGGACACTCTGGATTTTTGGATGCCTAGAAAAGGTGTTTCTGGCAACTTTTTTTATTAGAGCAAACAGTAGGATCTTGCTGAATGGGTCCCTTTTAGCAAGTTTCAGGTGCCTGTTTTTTAAAAACAGACAACATTTATGTATTTTCAATGTCAGCAAGTTTAAAAGGAGAAAAAAATGGCAGCCATCACAATATGTATTTTTTGATCACGAGAAGTTACTCATGAAAATCAGCACTTGCAAAAGTTTTTTTTTTTAATTGGCTGAGTGTGAACGTTTACTCCAAAATCATCATAACTCTAAAACAGTATAATATTTTTTCACCAAACCTTTGAAAGGTACACCCCTGGCACAGGCCCCTTCAAACCTGAAAATTTCATGAAAAAATTCACAACATCTAAGCTGTGGGTGAGAGCAAAAAATACATTATGTTAAGTATAGTTTTTTTGTTTTTCGATGCTAAGTATCTCGAAAACTGTAAAAAATGCTATCAAAAAACTTTTCACAACTTGAGATTCTAGCAGCCTGACTGTGAATACCAAATACTGTGCTATTTTGTCAAATGATGGCAAAGTTATTAAGTTGCAATAATTAAGGTTTACCACTGAGCAGCAAACTCAACCATAACTATAGGGGCAACACTGTGCCTCTATAATTTAGATCTATATATATATATATATATATATATATATATAGGATATTCAATGGGTTCAAGTTAAATAAATGCTTTATGTGCATAACAGCAGTTTGACCTCAGATAACCTCACAGGTGGTGTAAGCCACAAGTGAGGCGTCTGAGGTCAAAATGTTCAAGCAGACATAAATAATTTACTTAACAAGTTCCCCACTGCATATTCCATTTATGCAATAGAAAGTTTAACTGAAAATTGCTTATGTTTTATTTTTATTTAGTTTGCATTTACTTTTTTATATATATAATAATGGAGCTTATTTGTTGATCTTTTGTGCATCATTACCTAGTTTACAGTCAGTTGCTAGGGATGCAAGCATGACTAATACTACCACAACATTGTCATGTTTCCAGCATGGCACCCAATTTGGTGGAAGTTTGTTTGTAAGACGGCTGAACAGTTCTAAAAACTGGCAGTGGTAGCTCTCATTTTGCAAGGAAGCTACAGTAGTTTGAGTTTGTGTTTCTTGAATGTTATATTTCTATCTGGTTGAGTCTGTTTTTTATTTTCAGCAGCGGTAGTATGTGGTTGTGGTTGGGGATTCTGTGAGTGGGAGTGTATCTGTTGTACCACTCAGTCACTCGCTCACTCATTATGCACAGTTCAGGCATTTAATTAAAAATAGGATTTTTTTTCCATACTATGGATAGAAGAGCTGTAGAGGAGGAAACATCAGGTGGTATCAGGAGCTAGCGAGTGGGTGGGTAAGTGGTTGTGGACAGAATGGGGAACAGAGCTGCATCAAATGTGCATCTGGCAAGGTGGTGGTTGGGTGGGTTGCCATTGACAGAGGTGATTCTGCCCTGCTAATAGGGAAAATTACAAGCATTGAGGAAAAAGGCAAATTTTCTAAATATGTAGCAGGAAAAAGGCAGACTATTAGGAGCTGCAAATTGAAGAGGATTGCTGGAAGGGGGCAGTGGGGCCTCTGCTTTTCAGTGAATGTAGGTTGGGGAATGAAGAAGTGTCAGCATGGTATGGATCATTGACGGCGTAGAATAAATCAGCATTTATTTAACATCAGTGAAACTGAAATGAATCTATCTAACATATATTCTGACCACCCCATTGCAAATCTAGCTATCTATCTATCTATCTATCTATCTATCTATCTATCTATCTATCTATCTATCTATCTATCTACAGTGGTTGTCAAGATGTGGGGTACGCAGTACTGCACAAGCTTACTGTGACAACCACTGTATGTATCTATATATACATATATAAATACTGGCCCAGATATTCAAAAAGTTGAGCCATGCACAATAGGGTTGCGCCTGCGCAAGTACGAAATTGCGCCATTCTGCGATATTCAGCAGGAGGCAGTTGCGCCCCCAAAATCATGCTGAGCAACAGCACAATGATAATGAAGGCATGCACAACCGAAGGGGGAGGAACCATACATAAATGGTGCAGTGTGATATTCAAAGACTTGCGCCATGCGCAATAGTGGAGCAAGCGGAAGTTGTGCCATAGCAGAAATGAGCCAAAATAAAAAGGAGCAAGGAAGAGGCACAAGAACGCTACAGGGAAGCCACATGTGTCAGAGGCAGAGACAGACAGACAGGGCAGGAGGCACAAACAGGGCAAGCCAGGGAAAGGTCACTCTGAACAGCCAGGCACAGGGAAGGTGTGGGGAGCCACACAGCACAGAGGCCAGCACAGGCAGGTGACCTGGTGCAGGCGATGTAACAGCCAGGACAGCGGGGGGAATACAGCAACAGCTGTTGGGGGGGTGAACACAAGCCAGGGACATGGCCAGTGCCACCTTCCACATGGGGGCTGTAATGAGGGGGATGAGAAGGTGGGCGGCAGGGGGGCGTGGCCGTGGAAGGGCCCGTCGGCGGTATGCCCCCAACAGGCAGTACCGAGCCTGCACCAGCTTTGAGCTGTACACTGATACTGAGATTGTGGGCTGGTACCACCTGAACAGGACTATTCTGAGGTGGCTCTGTGAGCTGTGCAGTGATGTGATGCAGGCACCCACATGACAGAGCCATGCCCTGTCAGGGGAGACCAAGGTAACAGCCTGCATGTGCTTGCTCGCCACGGGTACCTTCCAGAGACCAGCTGGGGACACCACAGGCATAACCCAGTTGGCCACATTACGCCATCTCACCCAATTCCTCAGCACACTGCTGCCACATGCTGAGGAGTACATCCATTTCCCCAGCTCAGCGGCAGAGCGCACAGCAAACATACAGGAGTTCCACAGGGTAGCACGTATGCCTGGCATGCTAGGGACAATAGATTGCACCCATGTGGCCATACGCACACCACCTGGCCCTAAGGGGGCCACATACATCAATCGCAAGGGCTAGGCCAGCATCAACTGCCAGGTGGTGTGCAATGCCAGGGGGTGCATCATCAATGTCAGTGCCATGCACCCTGGGGGAGCACATGATTCTTTCATCTGGCACCAGTCGGCACTGTGCCACAGATTCGAGAGTGGGGACATCCCCACTGGCCACCTAGTGGGTGAGTATGCAAACCACGTGGACAATCATAGGGCCTGGGGGGGCATGGCCAGAGGTGGCATGGGTAGTGGCCTACATGGCCTGGGGTAGGGCGATGCTGATCACAAGAGTAACCTCCACCCTCTACACACAGGTGACAGTGGATACCCACTCCATCCCTGGCTGCTCACACCCTAACGGCGGCCCGTGACCCCATCGCAGCAACGCTACAATGAGGCACATGCCACCACACATAATGTCATTGAGCGGGTGTTCAGGATGCTGAAGGCATGTTTCCATTGCCTGGACACCTCCGGTGGTGCCCTACAGTACAGCCCCTCAAAGGTCTGCGGGATATTCCTGGCCTGTTGCATCCTGCACAACATGGCCAATGAATGTGGGATAGCTGTACAGGTCAAAGAGGGGGTACAGCGATGGGGATGATGGGGACGCCGGTGACGATGGTGATGGGCAGCCCCCCCTTGGCCGATGGGACCCCCGACTGCTCCGGCTGGCACAGCTGCACCGGGACACCATCACGGAGGAGCACTTCAGCCAACCCAGGTAAGTCATGGGGCCATGCGCAACCACCAGTGGCCAAGGCACAACC
This sequence comes from Neoceratodus forsteri, assembly GCA_016271365.2. Taxonomy (NCBI): domain Eukaryota; kingdom Metazoa; phylum Chordata; order Ceratodontiformes; family Ceratodontidae; genus Neoceratodus; species Neoceratodus forsteri. The sequence continues at coordinate 691,743,465 of CM057454.1, read as the reverse complement.
CACAAACATGCATGGACACAAACCAGGGGTGCATGCCGTCAAGGGAAGTGGCAGGGCACAGAGGCACACACACAGCCAGGGATGGGTGAGGATTAACATGCCACACTGAAGGACATACACACACACACAATGCAACAAACGTGCACAGAGGGCAGAAGGCACACCGACCCAGAATGCACACCCTAGCAACACACATGTCCACAGGCCACCATGCCCACTGCCTGTCCATGTGCATGTGTCAGATGCTGAGCACCATTGCACTTTGGTGTACAGTGCAATGCAGGCATCATCATGCACATGCAACTGTGGACAGCAGCCGGGAAGGTGTGCAGGTGGACTGTGTGTCCGCGTGCAGGGCCAGGTACCCACCCGTGCACTGCCCACTAACACACACAATGCACACAGGGCAGCACCAGACAGTAGCTGTGCTGGGAGACAGGTCAGTCACGCGACACAGTGCCACGGCCACCACAGATGCGTGGGCAGCTTGCCGAGACCTGCCAGCACTGGCAGGCTGACCACTGGCCTCATGGGGTGGCACCGATGGTTCCCCAGGTGTTCCACTGCGTGAATGCAACCATGCTCCCGCAGGGGTCTGCAGCATACCGAACATGCCTGCACCAGGAGTGCTCGGGATGCCCACAGCTGAACCCAGCATCGACAGGGTGGGAGTCGCAGGACATTGGGAATGGGGGGTGGATAGTGCACTGCGTGGTGTCCACGATGCATGGGCACCTGACTGTGTGCCCATTGTGGCCATGACAGCAATGAATGCCTGTGCATGCCTGTCAATGGCAGCTGTCACATCTTCCCGCAAATGGTCCATCCCTGCCAGGATCAGTGCGGTGTCCCTGCTGTGATGCTGCTCTGCCCACTCCAGAGCCACATGCAGTGCATCCACGGACGTTGCAAGCCGCATCTGCTGCTGGACCGATGCTTGCAGTAGGTGGGTGTGCTCATCCAAGAGGTCATCAGCCTCCTCGGCATCCTGTCCCTCAGGGTGAGCAAGGCCCTGAGGTTCAGCACCCCTTGAGGGTGGGTGCTGTGCACCAGGACCAGGTCTGGGCATGTCCACAGGTGGTGCACAGATGCCGCCGCTGAACCCTGTACCCCCAAGCACAGTGGGCGACTGCTGCTGCTGCCCCTCCAGCTGCCGCACCCAGGGCTCAGTAGTGCTGCCGCAGTGGCCGCAACAGTCCCACTGTCCTGAACAGACACAAGTGCTGCCCCACTGGTGCTGACAGGCACAGCCTGGGACTGTGCTGACATGCAGGCCTCCACGGAGGCACTACCCACAGCCATGGGCACGAATTGCCCTGCTGTGTGGCCATCCTGTGGCACACACATGTCACTGCCCATGATGGTCGTGTCATCATCACTGGTGCTGGACTCTGCCCCGGCCACAGCCACAGTGCATCTGCGGATGCCAGCACGCTGGGACACAGGCAGGGCTTCCTCCACACCTGTCACAACGACACCAGTGTGGACAGCCAGGCAGGCCCACTGTCACAATGCTCCACATATACCTGTGGAGGTGGATGGTCTCACCTCTGACTCCATCCGACTGTCTGCAGTGGACAGGCCCACCACCGCTGACCCATGCAGACATTCAGGATCTGTAAGGGAAAGCATAGTCGTGTTACTGCGTGTGACCTACCCTGCCCCCTCATAGACAGACCATGACTTAGCATACAGTGATGGGCCACCACCCATCTGGAAGCCACTACCCGGAACACCCTCAATGGCACTGCGCTGCATGCTTCCAGCAAGCCTGTCCTCCGCTGGGGTCAGCTGTACCACCTTCGGCTGTCCCCCACCTTTGCAGCACATGCTGCCCTGATGGCAGCCACCTTCTCCTTTACCCGCCTCCTGTCCATGCCCATCTTCTTCTTACACCGCTGCACGGAGCGCTGGTGGCTGCCATGCAGGTTCACGGCAGGTGCCACCTCCTCCCATGCAGCAGCACGGGCCTGAGGGGTTCCACGCCATCCACTGAGCAGTGGCTCTTGATCCAGGTAGGCCTCGAACAGGGCCTCTGTTTCAGCCTTTGTAAAATTCGGCCTCCTCCTCCTCCCACCACTGTTTTCCTCCTCTCCAGCAACCTGCTCGGTCATTATGTAGCCTGTAAGAATGGCAACTGTTACCTGTGACTGTGCAGTCCCATGCATGTCCCTGAATCCACAGTCCACACTCCCAAACAGCATGCAACTCACCAATATATTGCAGTAACCGACTATGGCCACTGCAGCACATTGTCACACCTTTATAGCGCAATCCATGCAAATGAGGCGAGGAGCAACTTTAAGTAGATGCAAATTGCAGTGCTGCGCCATTGAATGGCTGATTAGATGATTTGCATATGACGGCTGAATATCGCGCTGTTGCGCTTTGTGCAATTGTGTTAAACATGCTGAGCCACTGGCGCAGTCCTGTAACATGCGTAGTACACCTCACTGTGCAAGCCCAGATTGCTGATGCAGGCGTCTGCCGCGCTGGTGATGTGCTGTGCGTGGTAGGCAATGCACTGCATGGCCACCATTGTGCCAGTGGCACTATAGCTATGGTCACTACATGGCACTGTGGCACTGGGCCATCATAGGTGCAATGGCCCAACTGCCCGGTAGTCCGCTATGGCGCTGGCACACAGGCAGCCAATCACGCTACACGCATTGTCATCTGATGGGGCTGTGCGTGGCCTTGCACCAGAGACCCTTGACCCTGTGCCTGACCTTTGCACCCTTGGTGCCATGCGTCAGGCATAGGTGCACCTCTATCATGCTGTTCTGTAACAGCACGATAGGGAATGGCAGCGCTGTACTGCGCAGCGTCTGCACATGGGGACCCCACTGCAGAGCGTCATATTGCCTACTATAGCTGCTAGAATGGCGCGCAGACAGGCAGCACAGTGGACAGCAATTGAGCTGGCCAATCTGGTGGCCATTGTTGAGTCACACCATGGGCCTCTCTTTGGGGAGGCTCCCCAGGACAGGGCCAGGACCCGGGTGTGGCAGGAGGTGGCCACTGCCCAGGAAGAGGCCACAGAATGGGGCCGTAGTGCTGAGCAGTGCAGGCACTGCTATGGTGACCTGCGCAGGAGGGAGTCGGAGCTACTGGCCCGACTGCGGTCATGTGCCAGGAGGGGCACGGTGTCACGTCCAGGTAGGGGTTCCGTCAACACACTTTTATCATCCATATGAGTCATGGTGTTGTATGTGTCCAGCACATAGGGGAAGGACCGTATGGGGTTGGCCGTGGCGGTGTTCACAGGGTGTGGGGTGGATGGGTCTGGCTGGGTGGGAGGGCACACACCTTGGGGCAGGGGGACTTTGCTTTGGGAATGTACTGATGTTCTTCTCCCCTTTTTTTCCACACAGACCCAGACAAACTCCGCAGATTGCGGGCAGAGCGGTGGAGGGGGGAGGACAATGCAGCCAGGTGGGGTGAGGGTCATCAATGCCCACCTAACCGGCCCTATGAGGGTGAGTTCCATACATCCATGATTAGTATTGCATGCTGTGTGACAGGGTGGGCAGCGGGGCATGGCCACCATTCATCGACATCACTGCCATGCACGTAACTTGTTACAGTCAACACTGTCCAGTGGCAATGCATGTCTGGGTGTGCATCACTGGTGGTCCATGCATGCACCAGGTGCATGGCTGTGCCACTGCCTTTGCACTACATAGCCATGTCACTAAATGGCCACGGTGGTGCTGTGCGTGACTTTGCCAGTGGGTGTGTGCAGCATTCCACATGGCTGTATGTGCCTGGGTGGGCAGGTCCTGTGGACGTGATCACAGTCCACAGATCACCATCACAGTGGTATGTCCCATGGCCGTATGCCATGCACAGTGGGCAGACTGTATGGGGTTGTGCATTCACACCTATTGACTGTGCTCCCTTGTCCTAGGTACACGCCATCTCAGGGACATTTGGGACACCGTACGGGAGCTCCTTAAGCTGGCCCGCGAGTCCCTCAACATCTTGAGGAGGCTTGATACAATGGGGGTGCTGCGGAGACACAGAGGCCGGAGGTCCCAGAGCAAGGAATGGCGGTCCAGATGAAAGTCCTTCAGTCCATTACTTCCCTTCCTCTGACCCACCTCACACCCCCTTCTATCCCATCCATCCCATTTGTCCACCCTTCCCCTCACCACCCCACCTTGTTTGTGTCCTCCCCAAGTTTGTACAGTATATGGTTTTTATTGTTGTACATAGTTCACTTTATATTTACACATATTTGAATTTGATATGAATACTGTGGTGGTCTCTGATTTGTAGTGGGCTATAGGTGCTCAGCTGCAGTGGTGTGCATGGCATCAGGGTGGTGCAGTCATGGGTATGTGTGTGTGTGTGGAGGTGACTATGGTGTGGGGCAGATATCAGTCAGTGTCTGTGTGTGTTGTGTGTTGTTCCCTGTGCACTGGATGACTGTGTGCAGTGGTCCATGGCGAGTGCTCTGTGACCATGGTGCACCCATCGGCCCATCCATGGCCTGTGCAGCTGACACACATGCCTGTCTGTGACCTGCACGGTCCGCTGGCATGTCAGTGGTGGCATTCCCTACAGGGCGACACTGTACCCGTCACTTTGCTGGGTTGCCCCTGTCACTGGAGTGGTGCATACCTGGCTCGGGTGGCACTGTGGGCAACACAGTCATTGTCCCACCTCCATGCTGTGGCTTGTGTGTGTTGCGGGGATGTGCCCCACTGTCTGTGACTTGTGCTTCGGGTGACTACTGTTGGTGTACGAGTCCACAGTGCCTGTGCAAGGTGTCTGGCACTCCAGTGCCATGGTGGACTGCAGGTTGTGTGTACATGGCTTACATGGGCCCACAATGGGGGCTTAGTTGCTGCCCACCACTGCGTCCTGTGTTGTTGTGCCCTTAGGTATGAGTGGGTGTCTGTCCTACCCTGTGTAGCATCCGTGTGGTGATGCTTCATGCATCATCAGGTGTCTGTGCTGGCTATTGTGGCCAGTGGTGGGTCGGGTGTGTCACTGGAATACTGTGCAGGGCGCTGTACCACTGGTGGTGGTCTCAAGGGCATGCCCATCCCATGTGGGGTACCTCTTGTGCCAACGCATGGTCGGTCTCTCAGCAGTACCTCAGGGGGACTGTGCATGGTGGCACTGTGTCTGCCATTGTTGCATTGCCATGTGCTGCAACCCACTGATGGGTGCTCGTGGTGGGGCTGGCTTGTATGGTTCTGTGGTGCACAGGGTTGCATTGACACAGTGGGGGTGGTGGCATGCATGGGGTTTCCTGCAGTGGTGGTCACTGCTCATGGGAGGGTGTCTGGGGCTCATGGTGCAGGGTGTGCTGTGCACTGGGGGAATGGTGTGGCACAGAGTGGTCTGCTCTCCTTGTGTGCCAGTCACAGCTTGCCAGTAGGTGTGATGGGGAACCATGGCCAGGCTGTGGGTTGTTTGCTTGTCTCCATGGGTCAGTGGTTATTCCAGCCCTCCCCCAGTTGTGCTGTGCTTGGGGTGTGGGGGGACGATGTCTGTTCTGCTGTGTGTTCCTGTGCCCTTCTGTGGCATGGGTGGAGGGCCCCAACCTCCCTGATTGTGCAGTTACATTGCTTTGCAGCTTGGGGGCTCCCTGGTTGCGCTATGGCACCTCTGGGCTGCTCAGCTGAACATCCCTTGTTGCACTATGGCGCATCAGATCTGCTCAGCTTCCCCTCCCTAGTTGCGCTATGGTGTAGGTGGTGTGATATTCAGTGGAAGTCGGCTGTAGGCGCAATTTAGCCTGCTCCGTTTTTGAATATCGCATCTCTTGCATAGTGCTAATAGACTTGTGCTTTGCTCCTGCTATTGCGCACTTTTGGGTGCAGTTTGAATATCTGGGCTCTGTATATATATATATATATATATATATATATATATATATATATATATATAGATATAGATATAGATATAGATATATAATATTCTTTGTAAACAACTGTGTTAATGCAACATTAGGATTCAGGCTAAAGAAACAAAGAAGGAATGATGAGTCTCCAACCCCAAACCCCAAGAACCCCAAAGCTAATCATGGGCACAGTCTCCCAAGGGCTGTCAACCCCAAATCTCACCCCATTCTACAAACTCCAGAAACATACACACCTAATGGGGTGAGCTTTAGGGTTGACAACCTCTAGGAAGACTCCACCCCTTATTTGCTTTGGGGAGTTGTGGTTTTAGGGTTGGAAACCCCAAAGACCCATTTCCTTACTTCGGTTGCTTTAACCTGAACCATAAACATTACATTAACACAGTTTTTTGCAAAGAATTCCCTTGCTTTTTGAGATAGTATAATGGTATCCTTTCTTCCTGTTGGAGCATAGCACATGTAGAACCCTGCATTCCCATGCATGCTTACTTTTTAAGATAGTACAATCATTTCCTTATTTGTGTGATAGAGTGCTAGGCCCTCTGGACCCTCTGATCCCATCCCTCCATATATGTGTATATGTATGTTTATGTGGAAACACAGGTCCCATTTGTAAGACAACATAAACCAAACTGCCTTCCTATTACCCAACCTCATCAAGCCGGTAGTAAAAATGGTCAAATCCCCACCAAAATATCATTCTGCACCACCGCAGCATCATTTCACAGCAGGGGCATGAAAAGACATTTTGGGCAAGATTTAGAAAGTGACAGCTGTCACATTCATGAGGTGATATAATGGAATGGATATGTTCATAATTTGTGGTTAAAATATTGAAAATTAAGAAAATTTTGAGTGAGCATGGCAAAATGTCAACAGATGCATATGATGTTGCCATTTTGACATATTTTGACCCCAAATTGTCAACAAACCATTCTTATGAACCCCAGTTTTGAAATCTCACCCAAAAGGTGAATTCACCAACCAACCAGGAAATCACCTTTCGGGCAGGATTTGCAAAATGACACCAACATTGTTCATGGGGTGAGTTATCAAAAGGGTTTGTTGAAAATTTGAAAAATTGACAGTTATGTACCGAAGTTGAAAACCTCATTGAAATATATTGAACTGCACATACCTTACCTTCTCATACAGCAGTCAGCATTTCAGGCAGCAAGATGTGTCTTTGATCAGAAAGTAGATCTTCACCCTGGGACCAGTTCTGGTGAGTGAGGGTGTGTGGGGGCTTGGGGAATGTAGGGTGGTGGGTGCTGAGTAGGAGGTGGGTGGGAGATTGGATCAGCAAGAGACAATTTTTTTTTACAGTTTTAAATAAAGACATTGAGGAACAGTTTCTTTATTTGAGGGAGGGCAGCAAAGGGATTGTGGTGGTCAGCACTAGACACCAGGGAAATGATTCTTACAATGGGGACGGTGATCAGAGGGCATGGAATGCCACTAGAAACCAAGGAAAATTAACTTAACAACAGGGATGGTGATCAGAAGGCAGGGGGTGCCACTAGACACCATGGAAATAATTCTTACAATGTGGATGGTGATCGGGGGGGGGTTGGGGATGCCACTAAGCACCAGGGAAAATTAATTTAATAATGGAGACAGTGACCAGAGGGTGGGCGGATGCCACTAGACACCAGGGAAAATGATAAAAGCAATTTGGATGATGATCAAAGGACTGGGGTGCCACTAGTCACCAGGGGGAAATTACAGTAGAAGCCACTTAATCAAGTACAGATAAAAGGGATGTCTGCTTTATTGGAACATCCTACTGGGTACCAGTTAATTGGCTATGTTATCCTATGGGTCCTGTAACTGTTTAAATGGGATGCCCCAGCCACCTAATGGGGATAATTTTGTGCCAGACTGGTCCTCCCACTAAGGCACTATGCTCTTTTCACACCTAATTAAGTGTGAAAAGGGATTAGCAACACCTGTGTGAAAATGAATTAGCAGCTGTCTGGTTTCTCACTTCCAATCTGTCAGCTCCAAACAACTGTTGAACATAAAGGGTTCTAGCTTAGTGGGTGGAGAAGAGAAAGAGAGATTTATCCCACTTTTTTCCCCCTGACAGTTCCAGTTGGGGGGGCAGAGAGTGTGAAACAGAGAGACCACACCACAACAGAATGATGTCAGGGCGGGCGTGGGAGAGAGAGACATAAACTGTGCTCATTTTTTTTCTCCTGTCTCACTTTTCTTCTCTTTCTATCTCTTGCTCACACAGATGCCCAGTCACGGTTTGGCTCTCTGTTCCAGCACCAGTGAAGCTCAATTCAGATGCAGAGAGATGTATGATGTTGGGGTGGGCAGGTGGGGAGAGAGAAAGAAAATGTGCCTGACAGTTCCAGTTCCAGTGGTGAGAGAGAGACAGACCACACCACAACAGAGTGACATTGGGGTGGGGGGGGAGACATAGAATGATGTTAGGGTGGGTGGGGAAGCGAGGGACATAGACTATAGTCATTTTGTTTTGCCTCCAGTCTAATGTGCTGTTCCTCTCTCACTTTCACACTGTTTCTCTCTCTGTCTCTCTCTCACAAATTGTGCTAAATGCCATGCCACTGCAAGAGCATGTGCAACAGACAGAGACCCCATTGCAGCAGAGTGATGGATTATGAAACAATTGATGATCTTGCTTACAAACTGTGTCAGTTAAAAGCATCAGAACAGAGTCAGAGTCAAGTAAAAGGAGCAAAACTGTCATAATAAAGGAGTGTACATGCACACAGTACAGTTCAGATGCCAGGTCAGCTGTACTGTGTATGAGACAAGCCATTTCAATGGCTTCTGTTAAATAGGATGGCCGCTTAATGGGGACAAGAAGCCCTCCACCAGGGCAACCCCATGAAATGGTTTTTACTGTATTAGAGCAACAGGGATAGGGATTGGAGGAAAGGGGGTGCCACTAGACACCAGGGATAATAATAACAGGGACAGAGATTGAAGAGTGGGGACCACCACTAGATACCAGGAAAACTTACAAAACAATGGAGATGGGAGGGGTGAGGGTGCCACTAGATACCAGGGAAAAGTATTACACCAAGATAGACAGTGATCAAAGGGCAGGGATGCCACTGGACACTAGGGAAAGGATGTTTCCCTCACAAGAAAAATCTTTTTTCATCACTTGTGATAGGAAAAAAGATTCTTTTCATATGACGCAATATATAAACTTTAAAAATGCACACTTCAAGGGAATTTTTTAAACAGCTAAGTGCAGAATCCAGCTAAGGGTATCCCGATAAGCAAGCTACATGTGTTGGTTGCTCCCGAGAATGCCATTTTTGGGAGTTTCCAAATTAGAATTTTCAGGAAAAATGGAAAACAATATTGCAGCCAAATGAAAAAGGATTTTCCACTCAAGAAAAAGGATAACTTCAATACTTTTTTCGATTCCTATAGCTATTTTGAGGTGCTTACTGATCATGCTCAGAACCAATTTATAAAAATATTAAAATTAAATAACTTTGGAATGTACTATTATTTCTTCACCAAACCAGTAAAAGGTAAATTTGTTGGCTAGCCCCTTTCTACCCTGAAAATGTCAGACCAAAATTCCAAACTATCATTGCTGGAGGTTGATAACAGCTCTCTCAGTTAATCCCAGTGCAATCAAAAACTGAGACACAGTCAAGAAAGAAGGAATGCACTTGTAGACCAAGTAACGCTGCAAAAGAATCACTTTATTTTTCCATTCCACATCTAGTGTGTATCAACACCATAAAACACACACTGCAGCCAGAATGGATACCCACCACTTCAAGGCTCACCAGCCTCTTCATCAGGAGGAATGCTGGGATGATTCTTGTAACAGTTTATATTGATCATGCCTTAATGCTTACCAGATTAAATTTATTAGCTTTATCGGGATACTTTACCTTTAAATACTCTTGCAGAATGTGAAGTTTCAGCAGCAAACTAATTAAAACTATGTGAATTAATGTTTGAAAAAGTCTCCCGATTTTTAATACTTCAAATCTCATTACAAAAACACAAGAATTGCAATTTAACAATAATCAATTACAATACAGCAGTACAGCAGCACATATTTTAAATTTCTTCACTTCACTATGGTTATTTATTAGTAAGATGTGTATAATACATTCTATTACTTTTCAAACCAGATTTAGGGGTGAGAGTGAAGATGCAATGTACCCATTTAGCTAGTTGTTACTATGGACAATACCTCCCTTTTTGTTTAATAATACTTTTTACCATTTTTCTAAATAACTGAACAATACATTGAATTACTCCTTTTATTTCATATCCCCTATAACTTTTATCACAGCTTTTAGCACTGTAAACTGTTACTGATTTTCCAAATTTCCAACTGTCTGGGTGGTAACCAAATTCAAAGAAATTCCATTCAAACCAATGGGAATAAAAATTCACTATTTTCACTATCCAGATTTCAGAAACTGTGCATCTAACCATACCTCTCAAGTGTCCTGAATTCTCTGAGACATCCCATTTTTGGCCCCTCTGTACTAACATCAAGTTCATCCATTTTAAAATCCCAAAGAACCGTGATGCTCACTATTTACTGCATTGGTTGTGGCAGTGCTGTGCGGTCAGTGGTTTTGTTTGCACATTGCTTGCAGCTGGCATTCACAGAGCAGATCTTCCAGGTACAGATGCAAGAGACACTCTGACATCATCATGCAGAGCATTGGGTGTTCTCGTCTGTACTCAGGTGGAGCTCAAGTCAGAGTGGAGCCTCGGACAGCACACATGCAGTTTAAATGTTGCAGAAATGGTCTGACCAGCCTCAGTCAGATGCAGGGACTGATAGTGCCTGTTTCCCACGTGCGCCAATGGGGAAATGTTATTACCTGCCTTGCCTCCCTGTCCCCCTCAGGTCTGTCTCACCTCCAGTGCAGCCATCAGATACAGAGCCCCCTACTATGTCTCTGCACTAATCAGTGCCAACCTATGTGCAGCATCCCTCTAAGAATCGGTAGGGAGCCTTGAGATATCCCTGACACTTTGAGGGCAAACTGAAAAAAAAAGCCACATTCTGGAGGGACTGGACCAACTAGCCACAACACTGCAGCACACTGAGATGTTAACTAGAAAAGAGGTCGGAGGACTGAATCTGAACAACACACAACAGCACAAGTAATTATAAAAGAAACATATATTATTCATTCACAAAAAAAGCTTAATCACAAGTTTTACAATTTGTTGGTTATATTTTATAGCACTGTACATAATTAGTATATGTTGTAGGCAGCAAGTAACTAACATTTTAAGAAATAAGACAGGCTGAGCCCATAGACTCCTAAACAAGATCAACCAAGACAAGAGAGGACCCTTCCCCCCATGGCCAGAGAAATAACTAAGGTAAGCTGCTTGATCAAAATTTATTTTATTATTGTTTATAGGTTAGTAGTTAGCTAGTGACTGGTGGCAATCTGGCATTATTAGAAACAATATATGGAGAGTCTAGAGGCTACTAGGTAGAAGTTAGATGAGACACAGGGGAAATAAGCAGGGGCTGGGTGGGAGAACGAATAAGCACAATCCATGAGGGAATGAACAACTGATTAATTTTGGTTCTATGTCATAATGGTGATTGCAGAATAGCAATCACCATTAGGGCAAGTGTACATCACCAAAAATTAATTTGGGAGATGCACACTTGTAGCAAAGAGCAAAAGGTCACCCAAGACCTAGGGGATTGTTTTAACTGGGTTGTGCCTGACTCCCCCCACCAATGGATTCTCAGCATTCCAGGAGAGTGCATGTAGGGGGGGGTGAAAAACTTAGAAAATGAAAAGCCGCCTGCCAGCAAAAAAAAAACACACCATGTCGGGCCCGAACCTTGCACCCTGCACTTCCCAACTGACCACTCTCCCCACCATGCTAGCGGACCAGCTCAGCAGCTGCCTGCCACACTCCCTCCCACATACCATCCCTCCCCTGCCTCCCCTCCCGAGCATGTTCGTTTATATGCACGTACTTCCCATCATTGTATGTCACCCACCTCGGTATCTGGTCCCCCCCCACCACCAGGTAGCCCTGAACGCTGGTGCCATAACTGAGTCACTGTTTTTGTAGACGCTCAATTGCGGTCACCATGTTCACAGGTTACCATTAATTTCTGATGAAAATGCAAAGAATCCTTGCTGTATAGCTAGCTACTGATATGTATTGCAATGAGACTGAGATCAGAATTAGATAACAGTACACTTTTTAATTGTTGTAATTTACTAGCACAGGCAGTGTATTATGCAGCAGTCAAACAAGAACCCCCCCCCACCTGTGGAGGCAAATGTGGGGGCCTGGGATTACTTGGAGATGTCAGCATCTTCCCTGTCCCAGTAGATAGTGATGATTTCATGCTATTTCTCACCCCCACTCACCCCTCAGGTGTTTTTCCTTGAGGCATTGTAGATGGATATTTTCTAGATGATTCAGATCAAGGCTAGTCCCCACAGGGTGGAGATTTACAGTAGTTTGGGACCTGGGGCCTGTCATTTTTGAATCCCTCACAATTCCCTGGGGTGGGGTGGGGGATGGGGGTTTGCTTGGCTGCTGCATACCTTGCTGGCATTCCTAAAGAGGCCTAACTTTTTACTGAGCTCTCTTGAGGTACAATTATGCAGAAACTGTACTGCATTTTGTTTTGGTGCTTAAAATGTTACACATTTGTGATTAAGTTGTGTTTCATGATGAAGTCAGACAGAAGTGGAGGCTTCTGTATAGTTTTTGTTCTATGTAGTCCTTGCAGTAGTTTTGAATAAATGGTATTTTTTTTATTTGAAAATGAGCTGTTGTAGTTGTAGGCATAGCTCATCTGCACAAACTCTCACGAAAAGTAAAGAAACAATAACTATTGTTTTGGCTATGTTATGCTTTTTTGCTTTGAGTGTTTGTGGGTTAAGCTTATGTACTTCACTGTTCCCTTAATTTTATTCAGCATTTAGAATTTTTGTAGGGCTTTGGACTATGCTAATTACACAGTATGTACAGCATATGTTTGCATCATTTGATCAGTTTGTTTCAGTTGTGGGTCTCTCATCTGCACCCCTCCTCCTCGCCCCAGTGCTTACTTGTGTTTTTTTTTAACACAGATGGGGTGGGGGACAATGTCCCCCAAATGAAATAACTTGGTAACACATAATGACTATGCCAACTAATCCTAAGCAGCGTAAGTAGCATTGTGTACTGGTGGAGTTCTAATGCTATTTAGTTCAAGGTGTACTGACCTGTGAACATAGCCTTTTGAAATGAGAGACTTTCACTTGAGATTGCTGCTTGCTTGCTGGGGACATGCACCTGAATGAGCAATGTGTTTTATCTCAAAATATATTTTATTTTATTTATTCAATACTAGGATTTACAACCTTTGAGCTAAAAGCTCATTTACAAAGGTTCCATGTCTAAGAAAACATACTTAACATGAACAAAACAGACATATTATACAGAGTACATTGACTTAAAACAGCAGTAAAAAGCTCATTTACAATGGTACCACATAATAGAAAACATACTTAACATGAACAGAACAGGCATATTATAGAGAGTACATTACCCTAAAAGAGCAGTAAGAAGGGTAACAATCAATAACAGTTAATTCTTAGTGTGGCCAGGAGACAAAAGAGAGGAATATGGTAGGTATGGGGAAAGGCAGGTGTCCAACAAGGAAGGAAATGGGTCATTGCAGGGATAGCTAGTTCCCTTTTTCTGGGGGATTGACTAGTGGGGTTAATGCTAAGTGGAAGGAGACAAAGGAGGTTTAGTGCAAATTGGAAGGTGTTGAGAAGAGGGGATAGAGTAGGGTTGGACAGAGTAATGGAATGGAGGTTAGTAAAGTTGAGGTAAGGAGGAGGAGGTGAGAAGGGGGACAAAGAAGTGAGAAAGGTGGTGAGAGGGGAATGGGAAGTGGGGAAAGGTGGTGAAAGGGCAGTAGAAGATAAGGACAGCTACTATGGGGAGGGCTTGAATTTGTTAGGAAAGGTAGGGAGGACATAAGTGGAAAAATGGGGAATTGAGGGTTTAGTGCTGGTTGATCGGAGTCAACCTGGGTGAGAATAAGTGCTAATAGGAAACATTACCTGGCCTGCTACAAGCCTCCATTATAGGGAGCAGGAGCATGCTTTTTGATTGGAGAGGAAAGCACATAGTTTAACTTTGAATGGCCCAATTTTTGGTTCAGTTAGATGGTCACTTGGGAGGGAGTTTAGCCAATTTGGGGCACAATATGCAAAGGAACATTGATCTTGAGTAGTAGGGCAGAAAGGGACTTTGAAGGGGTTGTTATGTGATCCTCGAGTAAGCCTAGTAGGTGCAGCTTGGCTAATTATGGCTTGGACCCCAGGAGGGGTTATGTCTAGGGCTATCTTCTTGGTAAGGAGACATTTGTAGATAATGAGTACGGTTTCCCAAGTCCAGCCAGCATGTGAGGGAATAAAGGTCACAGATGTGAGTTATGTGAGAAGCTCCCAGTAGAAGCCTGCAACCTTTGTTCAGCATTAGGGCTATCCTTTTTAAGGCCGAGCCATTGGCCGAGTTGTAGACGAGGCCGTAATCTATAACCAAGAAGACAGAACTATTTATGGCTAGTTTGAGAGCTTCAAAATTAAGGCAGGGTCTATGTCTACACAGTTGACCAATCTTCCTATTTGCTGACCTGGAGATCAGGTCAATGTGTTGAGAGTAGGCTAAGGAGGTATCCAGTGTAATCCCAAGGTATTTGAATGTGTGGACCATCTCGAGTGTTTCATTTTGTTTGTTGCGGATTAATAATTTGAATGATTTATGTGTGTTATGTGTGGAGGTGAGAAGCATTGTTTTAGTTTTCTTGTAGTTAAGTAGCAGTCGAGAGTTAATGAACCAGTCTTCAACAAGTTTGAAATTACTCTGTAGTTGTTGTTCTATATAGCTATAAAAAAACAGCAGCAACAAGTTAAGAGACAACATGGTAGGATTATAGAGATTATTTATGCTTTCTACTGAAAGCTAAGGTCAATTCTTGTAATTGCCCACTTCATTTCTTTGCCGGTTGCATGGGGCTGGCTGTACAGTAGTACTATAGCCTGCATGGCCATGGCTGTTTTTGCCACTGCCATTTTTAAAGTTATTGCATAACTATAGTCATGGTAACTGCAGACGTCTTGTGGAGGGTTCATTGTGTGAATGCTAAATCTGGAGTGTAATCTGTATATGTATATAGACTGCAGATGTGTTTTGGGCCATTTAAAGCTGTATTTCTATTTTGGGGAAGGGGACTTAGTCCTGTTGTAGCATATGAAACTTGGATTTATATGTTTGCTATTTAAATAATTTACATACCCGAGTTTCACACACTGCTGCCACTGGACTAAAATCCCTTCCCCCATGGCAAAACAGCTGTAAATGCCTAACAACCCACCTTGTCATATAGATTTACAGAGTTAAGTTTCTGGTTCACACAATGGACTAAATGTCTACTTTTGTTTGGTGAAACATTGCTCAACTATATCATGCTAACTGCAAATGTTATTACTTCGTTGATGTGGATTAGTCAGTTGTGTGAAGTTTTGAAATGTAATTTTTGAAGGGGAATTGCAGTTCTGCTGTTTATATTTAGCAATCGCAGCATTTAAAGCTACTATATGTGTTGTGCTGTGGCCTACAGGATACAAACTTTCAGTCTAGGCCCTGTGGATGGATTGGGGAGCATTGTTGAAAAGCAGTGCCGCTACATTAAAGCCCTCCTCAATGGGCACTGTTGAAAATAAAACTTTTAACATACAGTGTAAGAATGGTAGGTGATAGGTCACTAGTTTCCTTGTACATGGGAGGAGAGGGGTATATTTTTTGATGCTGCAGATATCACACATGTTTTTCCTAACATTACTGATGCACTGTATGACTTTTGGATGACCTCAGTTATTCACAGAAGCATAGAATATAGCAACAGAAAAGGACCGGTTGGCACACCCAGTCAGCTCAGATCGATATTCCCTGCCTAATCTGTCTCTAATTCCTGGCACTGTTAAACTGAACCAGCCGCTAATGAGAGTTGCTCAGTGCCACCTACTTCAGAAAATACCAGCAACCTGAAATAAATTATATCTATTTTTTTTCAAATTCTTCCTGTAATAGGAGATGGATTGTGGAAATATATTTCACGAAGAAGAAGTCTGCAGAGATATCAGCACAACACCAAGCAAGAAAACCAAGAGGAATTCAGTATTTCAAAGCTCATGGAAGACTTCCTTTGAGTGGGTAGCAGCAAGCAGGAAAGGATCCCTCTTTGCCTTTTGCAAAACATGCTCTACTGACATCAGTGTGAGCCATGGTGGAAGGTATGATTTACAGCGTCACAAAGCTTCACAAAAGCACCAGATGAATATGAAGCATGCTGCAGGGAAGAAACTGACACACTTTTTCCAAGAACAGACTACATCAAAAGTTGTTGACTGTGAGGTGGCCTTTGTGAACCTTTTAGCAGAGCACAACTTGTCATTTTTTAGTGCTGACCACATTTTAAAACTTATTAGAAAGCACTGCACAGATCAAGAGGTGGTGAAGAAGATTACCTGTGGCCCAAAAAAATCAACATGCATTGCACGGGAGGTCCTTAGGCCAAAATATCAGGAGGATGCAACTGCTAAGTGTCCCCAATTGCCATTTTGCCTGTACATTGATCAGAGCACAGGTATGGGTGATGAAAAACTGATGGTTATCCTGGTTGGTTTCTATGACATGCAGCTGGAAATGAATGTTATCCACTTTTTTGATATGCCAGCATGTGTGTCTGGGCCTGGGCAGTCAATGTTTGAGATTGCAATGAAAACCCTGGAACAGTTTAATATCCCACTGCAAAACCTTGCTGCTTTCTCCTTGGACAATGCTTCTGCAATGATTGGTGTACACAACTCTGTCTTTTCAAGACTAAAACCGGTCAACCCAAACATTGTAAACATGGGATGCCTTTATCACCAACAGATATTTGTTCCAAATCGAGGGTCAAAGCACTATTGTCACCTGTGGAAGAGCTAATTTCAGACATTTATCATCACTTTTCATCAAGCTCACAGCAGCAGCAACAGTTGAAGGAGTTTGCTATTTTTGTGGACACTGACCCCTTAAAAATAACAAAACATGCACCTACAAGATGGCTCAGTTTGAGCAAGGCTGTTCAGCAAATGCTAGACACATGGCCAGTAGTGCTCTGAGGAACAAAATTCCATGGAATTTTCAAAATTCTGCCAAATTTTGCCACAAATGGAATGGTGAAATTCCGCAGTAGAAAATAGTTGCGGAATGATTTTCCATGGAAAAATGCATATTCCACAGATCTTAATATTTTCTGCTGAAATTGTTGTGAATAATTTTCCATAGAAAAACTGCTTTTCTATTCCGTGGATCACAGTAGGCAGAATTCCACTGAAGAGTCAATGGAATTCTGGCAGAAATTCCACTGGTGAAATGGCCATTCCATGCTTATTTTGCCAGCAGAATTCCACTTTTCTCACAGCACTAGTGGCCAGCTCTACTTTTCTATTTTATGTCATTTGAGCCCAGACGTGCCAAAGTGCAACTGATTGCTAAGTGCCTGAGCAGCCATGAAATAAAAAAATACTTTTCTGTTTGCCAAATATGCAATGGAACCACATTGCCAGTTTAACAGAAAGCTAAAAAGCAGAGAGAGACAGCTGATGAATCTTCATGGGGACATTTGCAAAATCATTCTGCTGTATGCAGGCAGACTTCTCCAACCTGAGGTGGCAGTCAGCTTGTACACCGAAAGTAATGCTGACTTTCTGGTGAACACTGGCAATTTCCTTCCCATTCAGGAAACCTGTGTTGGACCAGAAGTACAAGATTTGGTCAAGGAAAATTAAGACAGTGTTGTGTGTACTTCTGCTTAACTATCTACCGGAAGGCAAGGGCCTTCTAATCCACTGTCCTTAAAAAGATGCAGATAAAGTTTCCTCTAAAGAATGAGTTATTAAAAAATGTGGCCACACTTCTAAATCCATGCTTGATGCTGAAGATGTCTGGGACAGCAGTAGTTGCTTTGGGAAGACAGCTTGGCATCTGCAATGCATCCACTGAATGTGACCAACTGCTGGATGAATTTGGAACATATCAGATTGCAGAGGCATTACCTGAGCCACACCAGCTAATACTTGCCTCCAGTTCTTCTGTTCTTCAGTACTGGGGGAAAGTGTTTTGCCAGTTGAGTGGAATGAGATGTGAGCAAAGTGTACCACTGTTCAGGTGACTCATGGAGTTAGTCCTAAGCCTTCCATACTCAAATGCTGAGCCAGGCCATGCATTCAGCATGGTAAGGAAGGTCAAAACTCAGCTTAGGCAATCCATGAACATAAAGACCTTAAATTACTTAATTGCCATTAAGGTGAATGAAGACAATTAATGTTGTGAGGTACAGCACAGCAAGGATGTCCTGGAAACAGCAAAGAAGGCAACACATGTGTACAACAGAGACAATCCCACCTCAAAATAAAGACTGCATTTAAATTAATAAAGAGATGCAGCATACATCTTTTTAAGATTTATTGTAAATAAAATAACAGAAAGACTCCATTTACATCAAAAAGACAAGAAGCATACATCTTTTTAAAGGAAAAGCAGCCATAATCTCAGAAACTGTTTCTGTTGTTGCTTACCTGCTGTAGTTGTGCATGTTTATTTCCCTGCAGTTTTCGGTTGTTCTTTCACTGTTTATTCCACCCCCGCCTCCCCCCGCCGTAGCGTGGCGCAATGTCTTCAGTCAGAGTGGTTGTTGCCACAACTGTTATGTTAATGAGCCGACAGTGCTTGCTCCAGTGAACCAGACGGTGCTTTCTGATTGGTCAGTCGAATGTGCACCACGTGTTCACCAGTAAAGCAGTCTCACGGTGTTACTGTGGTGATAGCACTCACGTGCTTTCTTGTGCAGCGCTTCCTCGGCTGTACTTCCTGAAAATATAAAACGTGCTCACAAATTTGCGTTTTGTGCTGATAATCGGTCTGCTGTCGCGCATTATTCTGTGTGCTTGTGCGATCAACTGTGTGTGTTGCTGCTAATTTCATTGTGTTTCATCAGCCATAAACTGTTTCTTTTGGGCTGAATGACTATTCTGGTAGCTTAAATAATGAGCCTGTGTCCACGTTATTGTGAAACGGAGCAGTGTAGAATCAAGTTTGCAGGTGACAATAATCAGGACAGGTTTTTCACACTTCAGTTTTGCTGTTCACAGACTGAAGCATTTACATAATGGTAACAGGTGGTCCTAGTGATGTAATTGCCTCACATTATGAGTCCCACAGTGATAGTGATATTGAAAGTGACATGGGTAGTGATAGTGGGACTTCGGATTTGTTATATGAAATGCTGAATCTTAGTGTCACCTCTGGAATATAGCCCTGCATGTTTGAGCCAAGGAGAAGCAGTATGGCTTCACAGTCTGCAGGGATCACAGCTGATGGGTCAATTTCTGCTGATCATGACCATGAGCAGTCCATGTTGGACAGACTAACAGATTTACTGTGGTGTACATACGGTAACTGTACCTTGATGCCCACAGTGTGGGAATCACTATGATGCCAGGAGGTGTCACATCAGCTTGGGGATAAGCTAGATGGCTTGAGCTGTATCACAGCATCCACAGATCCATGTTGCCTGCCTTGTTCCCTTTGTAGTTCGCCTGGCTCTGACTACTATTTGCGCCTGGTATAGGCACCCTCATCCACCCAAGCCTGCTCCCAATAGGTAATTATATGGACCTCATTTCATGTCACTATTTTTTCATGATCAACAGACAATGTTTCTTTACTTTGGCATGTAGCTCAGTGAGCATTAATTACTGTTCGTGGTCCGTGACTGCACTGTGGTGATGAGCATCAGGGATGAAGTCATGGGTGTGCAAGTGTTGACTGTTTTCCTGTGCCCTGAGGTCTAGGTTGCCCACAGTAGGAGCTTGCAGTCCTTTTATGGTATGATAGTTTGCCACAGCACATGGTGTGTCTCAAGGTGTGTGGCACTTCACAGGGTGCTCGGGTTGTCAATGTCCACTAAGTGATATAAACTACATGCCATGCGTGGGTGGGGCAGTGGTGCCTGCTGCTGCTGCTTCTGTTCCTTCATTTACTGTTGTTTGTATTCACTGGCAGCAGGATAATGTCAGTACAGTTTAATGGAATGCTCACAGTCAGTTATATCTATTTCTGCTCCTGTGCTGGCAATGTATTGCTGTGTATCTGCAAGTACTTAAAGGCTGTTCAGTGCAGCTGAACAACAGCTGACCTATGGGTACATATTGCAGTCACAGTGCTGTTGGAGTGTTCATAGACAATTTGACATGGTAATGACTTACACATACAAGTTTTAGATTGTGGTATGTGACTTATGGTTAACCACTTCTTACTGTGTTGGAACCCCTTAACCGTGTTGTCAGGTAACCTTGGTGTCACTTACACCCAGTGAGTGGTTTCTGCCTTGTGATCGGTATGTGTGTCATCTTTTATGTGAATTAACATTTGTTTACTGGCCACAGAATGAATTTCTGCTGTCATCAGTTCACCATTTGCTGAACAGAGGGCAGCAACCACTTAGAGCAGCAGTGAACACCACTGTATCAATAAGGTGGGAGGGGCCAAAAGGAGGCGAACTTGGGTCAGACATTACACTAATAAATCGCTTTTACCCTTTATGACCAGAAGAAGAGGAGAATGAGGGGAGCATATGAGGGGTGGAGAAAGAAAGAGGTGGGGGTAGACAGGGAGGGGGAGGATGGTAGAAGAAAGAGCCAGAAATACATGAGGGAGGGGGCATGGGGTGTGAGTAAGCAGGGAACCTGTGTGGTGCTCAGGCCAGGCTGAGGAGAGGCAGGTCATGGAGCAGTAGCTGAGTATCTGAGGGGATAATGCAGCACAAGGAAGAAAAGTTTGTTTGGACCAGGGGGGCATGGCTGATGGTGTGTCACAGGGCGTTGACATGTCGTGACAGAGTGCAGCTTATGACACCCAGCTTGTAGAGGGTGTAGGGACGTGGCTGGGGGGAGGGCAGAAACAAGGTCCAGGACCAGCATGAAGGGATTAAGACCTTTGGGGGAGAGAATGGTGGTGGGGGAGAGGTGCAGGTTGTCCTACTACTGGATTCCATGATCAGGGGTAGCCACTTGGAGAGGGAGAGTAAAGACAGTCTAGACATGAAAAATGTACCCCTGGCCTGTCTGTGCTCAAAGCCAAATTCCTGGTACACCAAATAGCTAAGAAATGTGGAATCTCCACTGAGTTTGTGGTGCACCTGGGAACAAACGACATAGATGGAAACAGTGAACTTCAGATATAGGCGATGTTTCGGGATCTTGCCAAGGTCTGCCATTCTATAGGATGGTTGGACTCTTTCTCTGAAATACTGGCACTGCCAAGGGTACAAGTGTCAAGAACAAGCAGCAAAATTAGAGTGCTGAACCACTTCACTTGGTCAGGAGGTGGTGTGGTGCCAGGGGGATGGGCTCAGGGGGGACGGTGGTGCAACATGGAAGGATAAGGGCTTCCACACTACAGATAGGCTACACCTCATGTTGGAGGTGAAGGAAATTAGGAAACTGAAACTCTCTTGATTTATCCACAAGAGGTGGTGTTTAAACTTGTAAAGAGGAGAGGGACAGAGGGAGGGGGCTGTTCCAGGATAACTGTTTAAAAGGCACAGTCATGGAACTACTAAGGGGATGACGGGGTACGTTGCATGGCCAAAGGGCAATGTGCGTGGGTGCAGTGCAGGTAACTGCACTGGGTCACGGGGGTTGTGGATGGGGTGGGGTAAGGAGTGGAAGAAGGTCCTGATCAACGCCAAGATCTTAGGTAACAGGATGCCTGAGCTCCAAGCAAATGTTAGGCGAGGGTGCAGTGGATGTGGAAGCAGTCACTGAGATGTGGGCCTCAGGAACTAAAGCTTGAGGGCCACACAGTGTTCAGGAAAGATAGGGTGGTGGGGATGGGTAGTGGGGTAGCGGTGATAGTCAGAAACGGCATTGTTATTGGAGGAGTGCAGGAGGCTGAGGGGGATGTAGAGGTGATTTGAGTCAACCTGAAAATGCAGTGTTTTAGGTGGATAAAAATAGGGGTTGTGCACAGACCTCAAATGCTGGCAGAGGTGCTGGAGGAGTGCCTGGTGGAGAATACTACGGGCCACTGTAGCTTGGGCAAAGGTATGGTTATGGCACTGGGGTACCTAAATACGCCTGTGGCAGACTGGGGGGCTATAATATCCCAGGTGGCCAGGGAGCATAGTCTGCTGGATGTCTTTCAGGATGCATTCCAAATCCAGCAGGTGGGGGAGCCAGCTATGTAAGGCCATACAGTGGATATGGTCCTAACACACAGTGATCAGATTAGGGGCCTGGAGGTCAACAACTCATTGGCAGGGAGCAAGCATGCCACGGTCTTGTTTTTTCTCCACCTAGGGGTTGATGAAAACTGTACAAAGACTGTGTTCACCAACTTTAGGATTTTGGACTTCAGAGTCATGGAGATGATTCTTAAGGAGTAGTTAGACCAGATAAGGCCAAATATGGATGCTGGCAGCAGGTGGGAGAGCATTAAGAAGGTGGTGCAGTTGGTACCATTATGTGTCCAAGGGTGAGACGCAAATACAGTAGGGCCAGAAAACCATGTTGCTGGACCTGGGAGGTCCAGGAGGTGGTGAATGAGAAAAAGGCTGCCTTTGGGCACTTAAAGTGCTTGAGGGGAGAAAGGGAGCATGATGACTATGAATTGAGGTCCAGGAGGGTCACCAGGATGTTAAGATCTGCTAAGGCAAGGATGGAGCAAAACCTGACCATGGATATCAGGAATGCGAAGGGTTCTTTACATACAAAGGGAGAGAAGGAAAGCAATGGGTCAGATCATCAGGATTAAAACTGGGAAGGATTGGAACAGGAGAGGGTGAGCAGGGTGAGGTGGTATTAAATGAGTACTTTGCCTCAGTCTTTCTGTGGGTGGTGGTGGGCCAATACAACTTCTCATGATGGATAGTGAACAAGCTGGGAGGCCAGCTGACAGTGGGTGTGGCATCGTCTGTACTAGCAGGTGAGGTTGGTGACAAGCTATCGCATAGAGGGAGGGTATGGGGAGGTAGAAATCACAGTGGATAGGGTGAGGGATGCCCTCTGTTCTCTAAGAACTGAGAAAGGTGTTGGACTTGACAAAATCCATGTGATGGTGCTGAAGGAAATAGGGGATGATCGGGCATCCCCCTTGGTGGAACTTTTCAATAGCTCACTGAAAACGGGATGGGTGCCTCATGACTGGAGGGTGGCCCATGTCATGCCTATCCACAAGGGTGGTTCGATAGAAGAGATGGGGAAGTATAGGCCCATTAGGTTGACATCCGTGTTGTTTAAGGTGATGTAGGGTATCATAAAGGAAAGGCTTGGGGGTCAGCTGGAGCAGATGGGGCATCTGGATGACAGTCAGCATGGCTTTCTCCCAGGGAGATTGTGTCAGACCAACCTTGAGGAGTTTAACGATTGAGTGACTTGTGCTCTGTACCAGGGTAGGCTGGTGGACGACCTCTTTCTGGACTTACTAACATACTAAAAGCCAGCAGAATAGGTCTCATGGTCTGTTGTGTCTGCTTAGCAGTCAGCCACCCAATAGGTGCTCGCTTTCCCACCCCCTCAGCCCCAGAGAGGGTCTTCTTCATCTTCAATTTCCCCTTGTACCTGTCTCACCCCTTCTTGAAGCCATCCACTGTGCCCTCTTCAACTAGACTCATGGGCAGTGCATTCCATGGCTCCACCACCCTCTCAGTGAAGTAGTGTCTCCTACGTTACCCCTGTAATTTCCCCCCTGCGCTCACTGCGTGCTCCCCGTTGTTCCCCCTTTAGCCTGAACATCTCCTTGGCTCCACCCATATTAATTCCTTTTACATATTTGAAGACCCCTATCATGTCCCCCTGTCTCTCCTCTCCTCCAGTGTGTGCAGCCCAAGCTTTTCCAGTCTTTCCTCATAGGGCCTTCCCCCATGCCCTGAATCATCCTGGTCAACCTCCTCTAGTCCCTCTCCAGTAGTACTATGTCCTTCTTAAGGTGTGGTCTCCAGAACTATACACAGTACTCGGGATGTGGCCTAACCAAGGCATTATACAGAGGGAAGATTACCTCCATCCTCCTGGAGGTAATCCTCCTGGCTATGCAGCCCAGTATCCTGTTTGCATTTGCTGCAGTTCTCCTGCAATTTTCAGTTATTCATTTTGATGTCTACCACCACCCCTAGATTCCTCTCACCTGATGTGGCTTGCAGTGTGCTCCCTCACCAGGTGTATACATGGCCTGTTTCTGGCCCCAGATGCAGCACCTGCCATTTCCCAGTACATTAAACTTCAGTCCCCACCTCCTTGACCACCCTCCAGAGTATCCAGGTCCCCTGTACTGCCTCTCTTACTTCTTCCTCATCCATCAGTGCTCCCAGTTTTGAGTTATCCACAAAGAGACTCAGCCTACTCCTAACCTCTCTTTACATATCCGAGACATAGGCATTGAACAGGAGTGGCCCCAATACTGAACCTTAGGGGCCTCACACTGATGACCCTTCTGGGGAGGAGACTATCCCACCAATCACTACCCTCTGTATTTGCCCCGTAAGACAATTTTCTACCCACCTGAGCAACTGCCCCCAACCCCCATCCCCCCAACTTTGTTAGCAGGCCCTTGTGGGGTACAGAATCGAACACCTTGCTGAAATCCAGGTATAGGACATCCAATCACCTATGTTAGTCCAGGCCCTCGCCACCCAGTGATAAAACTCCATGAGGTTGGTCTGCATGATCTCCCATGGGATGACACCGTATAGTTTGTCATCCAGGTGCCCTAACCTTTCCAGGTGCCTCCCAAGCCATTCCTTCATAATGCCCTCCATTACTTTGTCTACCACAGACATTAGGCTGACAGTCCTATAATTCCCCATCTCATCTCTAGACCCCACTTTGTGGATAGGCACCACATGAGCCACCCTCCAGTCTTGAGGCACCCATCCTGTTTGCAGAGAGGTGTTAAAGAGTGCAGCCAGTGGAGCTGCCAGCTCATCCACCTGTTCCTTCATAACCCTCGGATGCAGCCCATCTGACCCTGGTGCCTTATCAGTCTTTAGCATCTGAAGGCCTTCCTCACCCTATCCACTGTGATGTCTCCCTCCCAGCCCACCCTCATGCAACCATCCTCCCTTTCTAGATTTAGCCCAGCCTCTGCCCTAGCCTCTTTCCGTCCTCCAGACCCCATCTGACCTCCCAATTTTGTGTGCTCCCCTTCCCTCCCATTGGGATGGAAGAATCCCCTGCCTCCCTCTGTAAAGACTGAGGCAAAGTACTCATTTAGCACCTCTGCCTGCTCCCCCGCTTCCTGAGCCCATCCCTCCCCAGTCCTAATCCTGCTGATCTGTGCCCTCGCTTTTCTCTTCTCCCCTATGTATCTATAGAATCCCCCCCCCCCAAATATCCCTAGCTGGGTTTTGCTCCATCCTCCTTTAAGGTATTTGATTCTGTTCCCAACAGTGGCTTGCTGTCAAACCTGTTGGGGATGGAGTGTGGTGCAGTTGCTCAGGTGTATAGAAAATTGGCTCTTGGAGCGTGTACAAAGGGTGGAGGCTGTTACTTCACTGAGAGGGTGATGGAACCATGGAATGTGCTGCCCTGTGGCATGATGGAGGAGCGTACCATGTCAGGGTTCAAGAGGGGGTGGAATAGGTACAGGAGGAGTTGAAGACATGGAAGTATCTTCCCGAGGAAATGCCTTTGATGGAAATTGGGGATCCCTATGTTCTGGGGTGTGGGAAACATAGAAAGTGTACCAAGTAGTGGTGGTGGCCCCCAAGCACAGCCAAGAGACTATGTGGAGTATTCTGCTTGCTTATTAGTATGTTGGAATGTTACTACTTGAAAGACAGGTGTTCCCTTGTCTCCCTCTGTATCAGTGATATGGTGGTGGTGCCCTGGAATGTGCTGCCCATGGAGCTAGTGGCTGTTACTACTGTGGAGTACTTGAAGAAGGGCTGGAATAGGTATACAGGTAGTGTGCATCATGGAGCACCGCTGGGAAATGTGGTACCTTGTAGTAACCAGTGTATAAAGTTAAGCAAATAATTGCATGCTAAGGAACAGGGCTACCCAGCAGAAGGAGTCATGTTGCTGTGCTTTTTTTCACAATTCTATTTCTGTACATGTCCGCAGTGACCTCTCTCTGGCTGCCCTGATCACCACTGACTGTGCCTCCATATCTGAAGCTCTCACCATGCACACCCCGACCTCCTCATCCCACTTCTGTGAGCACCATGAGGTGGTGCCTCTGCCACCTTGGTGCTCTATTTAGAATGTAACCCTCCAGGCCTAGTTCAGGAAGAGAGCAATGGTGGAGGAACACGATCATGGGAGTCTGTTTTTCTGCCCTGTGTGATCCTTCGCCTATCCCTGAGACTGACGATTTTCTGTGCTTGATTTTGAGAATGTGGCACCAGGTGTTAGGCGCATAGTCAAGTGATGCAAGTTGACTATGGCATGAGTTGCGCAAACCCTTCTGTAATTGTGCACCATGTGTATACTGCATCTATCGATGCCTCATGTGACAGTTTGCCTGATCATATGTTATGATGCCTTCCTGGAAAGGTCATGCCAGTGCACACATACGTGACCTGTCAACACACACCAACAGCACATGTACGCTGCCCTATCACAGTGCGTGTATAAGTCAAGCTTCACATGGAATCGAGGTGTGACTGTTTTCTGCATCAGTGCACCATTGCTTACGCAGTCCCCCCACAACAATGTTTACATGACCTATGAGCTACAATTCCCAGTGGTCCCACATGCCTTGCCGTGGTGAACACAGGTTTTTGTGAGCACAATGCAGGTGCTGACATTGGCAGCGTATTGCTTGTCCAATGCTTGTCTATTTTGTATCATGATACTAATATTGTCATGTAACTATCCTTGTGTATTTGTTGTGGATAGGAACATAGGAAAGTGTCATCAGAAAGGACCTCCTGGCCCACCTAGTCTGCCAGTTTGCCTAGCATCCCTAGGACTGTCCCAGTTCCCCCCTCTTTTCAACAGCCCCTGTTCGTCACATGGCCTCTTGAACCCTCACACAGAATTCTCTCCCACCACCACCCTATGCAGCCTGTTCCAGGAGTACACCACCCTTTCTGTAAAGAAGTTCTTCCTGATGTTGCCCCTAAACCTGCCCATCTCAAGTCTGAAGTTATGACACTTTTTTCTGGGACATTTCTTCAACTGGAAGGGGTTTTCTATAACCTTGTTTATCCCCTTTAGGTACTTAAAGGTCTCTATCATGTTCCACCTCTCCCTCTTCATCTCCAAAGGGTGGATATTTTCTGTGCTGCCAGTCTCTCCTCATACGTCAGGCGACTAAGCCCCTTCACCTTCTTGGTTGCCCTCCTCTGTACCCTCTCCACCCTTTCCACATCCTTTGTTTGGTAAGGTCTCCAAAACTGGGCCACGTACTCCAGATGGGGCCTGAACAGCTGGGTGTACAGGGGAATCAGAACCTCTTCCTTCTGCTGGTGATCTCTCTCCCAATACATCCCAACACTCTAGTGGCTTTTGCCACTACCCAACCACACTGCCAGGCCACCTTCAAGTTCTGGGAGATGACGATACCTAGGTCCCTCTCCTGTGGTAACCTGTTGGCTGCCTGCCCCCCATATTCCTCTCTCATTCCTTTTTCCCAGGTGCATGACCTTGCATATCTCCATATTGATAAGGATACACATTAGTAACACCACCATGTGGTGCACTGTGGAAATGTATACAGGCAAATTTATTTTCACAGTCACTAGGACTGCTTCCTGGAGTCTGAAACCCTGAATTTCAACACCTGCAGTGATGTTGCCAGTTATCAAAGACATCATCACCCCACTTTTCTTGGTTTGGAACTGTCTGTGTGATGTGTTGTATCACACCAACTTATGTAGCCATTAAAGTAGTACATCAACAGCCCTGAGTTGAACTGTGCTGCACCTTTCCTGTGCATGAATTGTGTATTATGGTGCTCATTACCTGTACAGTCAAAACTGCTTTTTTTCTCAACACTCACAATTGCCACTTTCACACAGGTCAATGCGCCTTGCATCCTACATTCAGTATACTCACTGGGTGCATGATATTCTGGGGAGGAAGGTTTGTCGCATCATTCCATCATGTGTTGTGTCCTGTATCCGTGTCAAGTGGGCTGAAGAAAGTGGCGAGTACTGTGGTTTCCATGAAGCTGATGAGGGTGAAGATGATGCCTGGTCTCAATCATTTTTAAATGAGCTATGTTAGTCATATGATATGTGTACACTTGTCAGTGCAATGTTCGGTAGTTGTACAGAACATTTACCATTGTTGTTATGGGAAACATTGACATTTACAGTTATCTGTAGTACTGTGTCTTAAATGTTTGCTGCAACTGTTTGAAGTTGTTGTTCACGATTTCTTGACATTGTTTTTGGAGTATTATGTGTCAAACATATAGACATTGCAAAAGACAATTATTGATGGTGTGAAAACCTGGTTGCCTATCTGCTTTAATGGCAACCATTGTGCACCGCAGCACATGTGTTAATGCTTGTTTTTTGGTGGTTATTTTTTTTTAATGGTTTTTAATACGGGTAACTTTTTCTGTCACAGTCGACTGACCTCTGTGGCTATATACCCAGCAATGTGCCCCAACAGCAGACTGCATCCACATCTTCCCCATTGGCTTCCCCTCTGTGGCCCATCAGTGAGAAGCCCACAACTCACCTCACCTCAAACCAGATCCAGCATCTGTGGATGCGCCACTCAATCATGGTGAGTGCATCCCCACCACAGGCACTGACCATGAATGAATGGCACATTCACAGATGCTGGATCCGGTTTGAGGTGAGGTGAGTTGTGGGCTTCTCACTGATGTGCCACGGAGGGGAAGCCAAGGGGAAGGATGTGGATGCAGCCTGATGTCGGGGCATGCTGCTGGGTGTATAGCCACAGAGGTGTGCTGACTGTGACACAAATAGTTAGATGAACTGCCTTATACCATTTTTCTGGCTCTTTTTTGTTAGCCCCCTGGAGCAGGGGGCTAATGACAATGACGGGGGGGTACACACACCTCCGCACACATTCCCTCCCCCAGTCGACAGTGTTTTTTTCTGCTGCCACCCAGCCTCTGCTAGGGTCCAGTCTAGAACTGACCACTGGCCTACCCCCTCCAGGGAGGAGATCAGTACCTCCGATGCTCAATTCTTACCCTCAGCTCCCCCCCCCAATGGGTCCATGGTCCATCCAGAACCGGGGTCGGTGGCATGGCGTGAGTTAAGGCATCCATGGCTCAGCCATCATCGGTGGGTATTTAATATATTTTTTTTATTTTTTTTCACACAGCTGACTGACAACCTCGGCCCACCAATGCAACCAGACATTGTTTTACACATTGACATACAGCATACTTAACTGTGCATTTCACAAACAATGGACATCTCTTTCCATGGTTTTTATGTTTCATGTATCATACTCATTGACATCAATGTGTGATCACTGACATCTGCCATGCCACTTCCCCCTAAGAGGTTGTTATTTGCTTAACATACCCATGGCCTCACCATAGTGACAGCAAACTGCCAAGCTTGTCACCACCACCTCTGTCATTAGAAGGTGAGCACACACTGTTATTGTTAGTCACCTGTTATCCCTTCTTGTTGTACAACTCTATGGGCTTGTTCACCAACATGTTTGTTCATCTTTGCAATCATTAGCCCTAGCACTGTGCTATGCTGCTTGCTGAGTAAGCATCAGCACAGCACTTTATTTTGCGCAATGTACAAACATGATATGCCCATTGAGCCCTCAAAAACCACGACAGTGTACCATTCCCACAAGTTGGAATGGAAAAATGGACCTGTTCAGTCATATGTAAAGTTTGACAGAAAGATTTTATGAAAGGTTTGACTTCAATTTAATTGTTAATAAACATTGCTTTGAGTTCTGTATAAGTAATTTGAAAACATTATAACAGCAATGTCATGTCAACATTTACATGTAACCGGGCTCTTCATAGGAGAAATGTGAAGAACAACAAATGTTTAATTTGTCATTATTGTTGAAATACAATATTGTTGCAGTAAGTAATGCCATGAAAAGAAAATAATTAAAAATTACTTAATGCAGTTAATACATCGACTATCACTTTTCATCAATGGCGTCAATCTACACACTGGCCACACTCAATGTGTACAAAAACAAGAAAAGGTACATCATCAATAGAACAACAACTGTTTTGTAAACTTTGTTTTAGCATGAGAGACATGGTATGCCTACAGCTTGTTTACAGGTGAAACCATGGACCACAAGGAAGTTAAGTGAGTTGCTCAGGGTCACTCATCATGCCAGTGGGTGCTGTGTGATTGTAACTCATGGTTGGGCTATAAAAAATGTGAGCCAAGCCACTTTAAGGAACTTGTTGTGCAGATAAACTGTAATTGCTTGACACAGAGGCAGCACTGGAGTGGGAAGCGTGGTTGCATTGGAGGCAGAGAAGGGCAGTATGGGCAGCACCACTGGAGGAGCAGCAGATCGGAGGCCGCATCAGCGGCAGTAAAAGGAGTGAGACCTCATGGGCTGGAATCCCTGCGACTGCAACATCACTGTGCCGGGGCATTCTAGGAGGAAACAGACTGAGAGGAGGATTGTGGACCAATTGGAGGGAGAAGCGCCAAAGTTTAACTCATGGCTGGGCTATAAAAATGTGAGCCCAGCCACTTTCAGGAACTAAGACTGCAGAGGATCTGTAATTGTTCCAACACCACTGGGTTTGAACTGACAACATGAAATGCTTTGTTGGGGGGATTGTATTTGTGAATTTGCAAGCTGGCAGGTATTGTTAAGTATGTGAAATTGCAATCTGTGAGGGATTATGCATTGCATCTGGGAATTTAACAGAAAGCATATGGCCACTTGGAGCCCGATCACTGTGAATCGCGAGGGACTGTATGTGTATTATAAGTGGGGCTTGTCCAAAGGTACATACTATGATGGCACCTCACGTCACTACAGAAGGCATGTTTGGGAGGGTGGTTCAGTGTACAGAGTGAGGGGCGGCCATGGAACTTGACTGGGATTGGAAATTTTGGGGTTGCCCAGTATGCCACCAGCTGTTGCAGCTTAGGGAGGATGTTGAGGGGATTCAAAGGCATCTGGGGGAGTGGTAAAGTAGGGAGCATGGGGTCACCTACAAAACTACACCAGGTGCTGAAATCGATGGCATAAGGAGAGTAGTCAATGGGGGTACTCTAGGGGGCATGGACATTCTGGCAGGGGGATCCAAGGATTGGTGATGTCCCATAAAAGCAGGCAGGCATATGGGGTTGTCCAGGGAGACCTGAGAGGGAGGGGTAGTACTGGAAGAGGTTCAATTATAGCAGGTGGCAGCGGGGACCCCGGATCAAGAGTCCACAAAAAGGCACAGATGGGGCCAGCAAGAGTGGGACCTGTGAAAACAGGGCAGAAACAGCAAAGACAGGGAAATGAGAAAACTGTGCAGGAACAAGCCAGGCAGGAAGCAGAGATGCAGGGGATGGGTAAATCTTGAGGAAGGGATTTGGAAATGGGGCATGGAGCAAAAATAAAGCTAGGTGTACAAGTAATAGAGGGAAAATCCATGGGGGGGGTCAAATGGAGCAAGACACAAGGGCAGAAAGCACCATAGATGAGCCAGAAAACCAGGAATTGGGGCATGGAGGCAAGCAGGAGGGGGAGAGGAAGTCTCAAACAGATTCAGGGTGGGAAAAAGGGCTGCACTGAGAGCCAAAGAACCAGAAACGAGCACAGGGAAATGAACAGGAGGTATGGGGAGGTCATGAAGTTTCGGTGGGGGGTGGGAATAGCAAGTGTAAGAATGGAGAAAACTTGGGAAAGGGGAGGAGAAAAGCCACTGCAAGAGGTGCCCAGGCAGAGCAAGGGGGAAGGGTTTTAATAGTTGGGGATGCTATTATAAAAGGAGTTGCATAATGAAGAAGGGGAGACAGAGGGGATAAAATACGGGTGGAATGTCTGCCAGGTATGACGTCAGCCAAGGTCATGCATTGTATCCCCTTAAGGAGGAGGGAAATGGATGAGAAAACTCATCTGATCTGTGCTGCATGAAAGTGGACTAGGCGATGGGGCATGATGGGATGGCCCCAAGGGTGTTAAGGGAAATAAAGGACATACTGGTAATACCATTGACTGCACTCTTCATTAAGTCCATGGAGACTGTGGTGTTACTGGAAGACTGAAGGAAGGCAAATGTGGTTCCACTGCATAAGGGGGAGGGAGGGATAGAGGAGGTGGTAAATTACAGGCCCGTGAGCTTGACATCGGTGGTAGGCAAGCTCATGGAGAAACTAATGAAAGGCAGGATCACCAGCTACCTGGAGGAAACAGGCCTGATGGATCCAAGGCAACATGGTTTTACAGCACCAAATATGGTAAAGAAGCTCAGCCACCTATCCTATAAAGAAAGGTTGAGAGAACTGAACATGTACTCCCTGGAACAGAGCTGGGAGAAGGGGGTCATGATTGAGACCTTCAAGTCCCTTAAGGGCATAAACTTGGTGCCAGTGGATAGTATCTTCCAGATGAATGGTAATCCAAGGATGAGGGGGCATGGCCTGCATGTGGGGGTGGGCAGTTAAGGGGTAACATTAGGAAATACTATTTTGCAGAAAGAGTAGTGGATAAGTTGAGCAGGCTCCTGGAGATGGTGTTTGGAGATGTGACAGTGGAGGGATTCAAAAGGGCATGGGACAGACACAGGGGAGTGTTGAGGGTGTGGGGTGCATGTCCTACCAGATAGCTGGACAAATGAGCAGACTGGGTGGGCCTGTCGGTCCTTTTTTGGCATCACACTTGTATGAATCTATGAATCTGAGCCATGGTCTTTATGTTTTCTGTTCATAGCCATAAAGCACTGTGCTATACTGCTTACCATGGTATGGATTGTAAGGGTATAACTAGGGAAGGGAGACAATACGAACTGTGATGAGAACAACATACTACTACTGCACAAATACCTTCAATCATAGTTCACTATGGTGTGCATTGCGTAAGCACCATACCAGTGGTCAACATTAAAAATGTGTCACTTGCATCAGCACACTTCAGTAGTTGTGTCTGCATGGCTACTTTTGTGAGAAATGAGAATAATGACTTGAGTAATTCCTCTTTGTCAGGACGTGGCATGGGGGCTATGTTTCTTGGTAATTCAGGCTTCTCGATCTCAGGAACACTGATCAGATGGCCACTTTTCAATAGAACAATATCATCTAGCATGCAGTCCAGAAAGTGGTGAGATTTCCGTTCATACACTGGCCTTGTTATCCACCTCTTGGTGTGCTTTGAAAACAGAAAGTCATGTTTCTGACATCCTTTATTTGGTCCCACACTGCATGTTGCCAAAGATCGATTGCAATTTTCAGAATAATCAAACATGGCTAGCTGCATTCGAACAATCATCCCTCCATAAGAGGAAAGCTGGTGCTTCGGACAGCATTTGTTTAAAAGGGAATGGAAAACTTCAAGCTTCCCCATGTGGCAAAACTCGTCACCTTGCCTATGTCCTTTAACAGTCTACTGTCCATCACAATGGACTTGAGGGCATCATATGCTACTGACCCCTTCTCAAGCCAGCATGTTTCACATAGTGTGTCCTCATCCAGTTCTCCATGGTCGCAACCATGAAAAATTAGTCCCACAGACCAGGTATGACTGTTTGTGGTGTGCTCCAGAATGGAGACCCACTTCTTACAAAGTAGTGCTGCATTTCCTTGACAGGAGAATGAAGGCCACCAAAAGTGGTTAACTACTGAGCTTATCCATGGCACGAAGTCCTGGCAGTGCCGCTGCTTGCCTTTGGCAACAATTTTCTTTATGATGGATTTAGTGACATGCCAGACATCATACTGATGAGCTATTCTAGCAAACATAGGTTTCTTACACATTACCGAAGAAATCTGCGGATGTCTATCCGTGGAAATGGTTTTGATTGTAATACCTTCATCCAAGATCTTGTTAAGTGCTCCAAGGAACTCCTCCTTCTCCATGCAGTTGGAGTTCGGAACTTCTGTCACTTGAACTAGCTTCAGCTCGAGAATCTGGTTTGTGGTCATCTCCATGATTGTATAAGTACAATACTGTGTACAGTGACCTGGTGAGTCACAACTACCATCACCAATCACTGTTACTTGCCATCCAGCCACCTGTCACAGATTGTTTGATTTCTCAGTACTCCACATGTCATTTACTATGGAGAATAGGTATTGCAGTTGGATTCGCAGATACTGAGTCTGCAACAAACATGGAACATAGATGCATTTCATAAACTCAGCAATATGTGTGTAAGTATTACCACTGAACAGCACTGCTGCACTGACAAGCAAATTACCAGCACTCATCTTTCCTATGAGTGGTGTAGACCTCCACGTGAAGGTATGAGACTTGGCACAGCAAAATTCACATACAAACATTGTGTCTCATACGTAGAATTGTATGAGCTGCAGTGGTAGTTTGCACATGTTGCATATGATCATTTGAAATAGCACAAACAGCTGTCTCTTAAACACAATCAATTTCTGCTCATTAGCAATACTACTTGAACACCTTAAGTCCTCCATGAGGTCTGTGTCTTCAGAATCTGAGTTAATGGACATTTCACTGCCTGGAGAAAACATAGACACTTTGGACTCACAAGAGTCACTGGCTTCTAAAGTCAGGAATGATAGTTCAATGCTCTGCTGACCATGTGGCAGGTCATGTGATTTAACAGGTGTTGAAGTTATTTTGGGCTTCTGTATACCAACTCTATCCTTTGAGGCTTGCTGATGTTTAGATGATGCCTTATTATGTTTGCTATTGCAGTTTTAAGATACAGGAAACAAAGACGAAGGGCACGAGTATATGTGGTCTTTAAGTACAGTCTCGGGTGATTCCAACCACTGGCAGGCAAAGTTGCTTGTGAGAACCTGGCACTGCACTCCAACAGATTCTGTTTCTCGATCCATGATGATGGTTGAAAAGATGGAACTTGTTGCAACGGTATCAACAACAGTGTCCCAAGGAAGAATGAACTGATGGGTGCTCACCTCTGCATTCACTGCATCGATATTCCTGTCAGACAAACATGTGTCCTTAGGCACATCAGTGGTCTCTACATTTGCATCACCATGCAGCACCTGTGAAGAGAAACACACAAATGTTAATAAGGGGAACAGTTTTCTGCAATTCCTGTACTGCATGTTTTTCCATGCTTGCAAGCGTAGACATGTTTTGGTACTTTACCCTTTGACGCTTCAAGGGTCCTCCAATGTCACTGTGTGGTAATCACTTTATAGTCACTGAAGGAACTGCATCAGGTTTCAGGGAAAGAATGTTCTTCAGTGGACCTCTGTAGTGTGAAATAAAAGAAAAATAAATTTTCAGCTGTGCATACATTACAAGCATGTGTCATAAAGTGAAACACAGTTAACACTAACAAACACAAGCCATCCCTCACAGCACTTTTGTGCCACAT
This sequence comes from Neoceratodus forsteri, assembly GCA_016271365.2. NCBI lineage: Eukaryota > Metazoa > Chordata > Ceratodontiformes > Ceratodontidae > Neoceratodus > Neoceratodus forsteri. The sequence continues at coordinate 691,708,052 of CM057454.1, read as the reverse complement.
GTGTGAAACTGTGTGTGTGTGTGTGTGTGTGTGTGTATCTATGTGTGTTTACAATGGAATGCATGTTTGTCCTGGTGTCGCTGAGGGTTTAGGCACTGTACTCCACACCTGGTGCCACAACGTCGAGCAGTGTTCAGTAACAATCATGGGGCACAAGGGGTCAGCAGGGGAGAGAGAGGATCGCGCATCTGGAGTACAGCTATCCTCTCTCAGGGAAGGATCCATGGCAAGCATGGCATAGCATCCTCCCACGGTGGAAGACGGAAGCACTGCGCAGCATAGTTGCTGAAGCAGAGGGTGTAGAAAGCTGTGGTGGACATCTGAGGCTGTCATTGCACACCCAGGGTCCGGGACTGAGAGGGGAGTGATGAAAAACAAGCAGAAAAAAATGACAGTCTATGGTGTGAGGTGACGGCGACCTCAAGGGGCTGATGCTACACACGCCCTAAGCTGTCCATAAATCAGACTCTACCCCCTGGTGATAACCAGCATACTCCTGGGGGAGAACAAGAGTGAGGGGGAAAAAAAGAATGGTATGCATTCAACAAGCCACATTGATAACGGGATGACACGGTGCTGTTCTTCAATGTTCATAGATGACTAGGTGGAACAGGACATGATCACATGTAATGTATATTTATTTATTTAAACATTTTACCAGGAAGGCATGCTGAGCAGACTACTGCTCGATTCCCGATGCATCCTGGGGAAGGGGGGAACGTGGATAACAGTTGAAGACAGTATAAAAACACTTGATATTACATAGTAGGGGTAACACTAACATTAGTGCTGTTTGCTAGACAATAGTGGGTCGAGAGAGATAGCAGGTGGCCACAGTTGACACAGCATGATATAATAAGTACATAGTGAACACCTCTAATAAGTTGGTCAGATTTATGAGTTACTAGAAGGAGAATACTCAGACATTCCACACAGAGACTGGAAAACACCTAGACACATGCACAGGTAGGGGCAAAATTAACTTGGAGCAAGGAGTTGAGTTGTGAGAAGGAGGAAAAGTGACAAATGGAAGCTGGGAGGGAGTTCCACAATAAGGGAAGGTGGTAGCTGAAAGCTGCCTGGCCAATGGTGGTAGACTGGTGTGGGACAGCTAGGGTCCAAGAGTCAGTGTTTCTGAGAGAGTAAGCTTGGGAGCAGGGGTTGGATAGGGCATCGGTGAGGTAGGAGTGGAGCCGCTGGGACCAAAACTTGGCTGGGATCTTGGTGCAGTGGGCCTTTCTGAGAGTGTCTAGAGAGGTGAGGTACATAGATTGATATACGGCACAGTGGTGTGTGGTGTAGGGACAGTTCAGGGTGAAATGACAGAAAGAGTGGAAGAGAGGGTCGAGCCTGGCTAGTGTGGACTTGGGACCGGCACAGTAGACTATGTCCCCATAGTCGAGAGCAGGGAGGATCATTTTCTGCACTATTGCCTTCCTGGCAGATAGAGGGATGTTGTCACGATGCCGGTAAAATGCCCCAAGCCTGGGGTGCAGCTTTTTGAGTATGGAGTCAATGTGCTTGGAGAAATTGAGGTGCTGGTCAAGCCAGATGCCGAGGTATCTGAAGGAGGTGCAGACCTCCAGGGGGAACCCTTACAGGGTGTGGAATGTGATCGGAAAGGGTAGCCTGGAAATTCTCTGCCTTGTGCCAAAGGTTAATGTGACTGTTTGTTTGGCATTGAGGAGGAGGTGATTTGAGTGGAGCCAGTGCTGGACTGAGATAAAATTTTGCTGCAGCCTGGTTGCAACCTCTGTGGAAGAGGGGCCAGATGCATACAGCACTGTATCATCTGCATACATGTGGATAGAGGAGTGTGGGCAGGCAGAAGGCAGGTCGTTCAGGAAGACCGAGAACAGGAGTGGACCAAGAACCGAGCCTTGTGGTACCCCTGAGGTGATTGTGAGGGGTGCCGAGGTGGAAGAACTGATGCGGATGGCTTGTGGTCTGCCAGTGAGGTAAGAGAGGAACCAAGATGTGGCCCAGTATATGTTAATAACATGCAGTAATCTGAACATGGCATTGAAAGTCTGTGATGTGTAGATTTGTAATGTGATTGACTACATGCTATAGGACTTGTCTCTTGGCTGTTACTTACTGGGACTACTGTGAGTACTGCTTCAGCTTCATTAATCTTCACAAACTGTCTTTCATAGAAACTCTGACATGAAGCAGGAAAATGTCATGCCATCCGGGAACAGGAATTCATCAGTAGTGTTGTGTTATTTGGGCCACAGAACAAGATGTATTATACCATTGTAAACAAAGATTTATCACAATTAGCGTGACACATCTGTTGTCACTGTGCACCAAGCAACATGTGAGTAGCTGTTGTGCAGCACAACAAAGCTTGATGCACGTGTAACAGATGAGATGAATAATCCATGTAGGTCAGGTACATGTGGTGGACGTCGCGGAATGTGGCCACAAAGTGACATGTTAGGCAGATGCTTCAATGCCCTCAGGCCATTTGTCTAACATCATTGCATATTCCAGAGGAAATATATTAAAGGAACTGACCTCCATTTCCTCAACATCCAACAGAAGCACCTATGCTGCAGAGGGTAGTTGGACCGGGAGGATGGCAGATGGTTAGGAGGGGCAAATCGGGTGCCCTATCAGTCAGTGCTCTCCAGCATATCACCTCCACAAACCATATAAAAACTACAAACAAGTATCTGCCTCTATCTTTGAAATGACACAAAGGGGCAGAGGACACTGCAGACCAGGACACTGCAGCACAGGAGGTAGCACAACAAAACTTGCCCAAAATAGGAACCAAAACCAAAAAAGTGAAAAGGAAATCCAAAACAATTCTGATCATAGAAGATTCCATGATTCGGGGAGCTGATACCTATCTCCAGCCAGGGGCATTGGTCAGATGTCTCCCAGGTACATCAGCATAGAGAGACACTGACTGCATTGCTAAAATTGTACAGGAAGCAGGACAAAACATCAACATCCTGGTAAACATGGGGGCTAACGATCTCGCCAGCCGGTCAGTTGTGAAGACCAAGGAGCACCTGACCAGGCTGGGTGACAAACTATCATCCATTTTGTCTGGCATCTCCTTCTCTGAGATTTTGCCAGTCTGGGAGAGGGGGGCATATGGATGTAAGGTCAGAGAAGGGGAGATGGAGCACCAAACATGTGGCTCAAGGGCTGGTGCCAGGAAAAAGGACACAAATTTGTAGGTAACTGGCAACAGTTTTTGGAGCGAAAGTTCTTTAAATTCAATGAACTGCATCTGACTAAGGAGGGAGTCAGTGCATTGGGGCAGACGTTTGACATCTTTGCAGAATATTTAAACTAGCAAATGGGGAGAAGGGTGCAGCAACCGATACGTCAAATGGGAAGAATTCCCCTCCCCCCTCAGCTAGTGATCAAATAGGAGTTCAGCATGTTTGCAGTTCATTTGCATCATCAGGTAAGGAAAAAGGTCCGGCTCCCTATATGATGCACAGGGGGAATGCCATACCTCACCCAAGAACTAAAACACACCGAAATCTGGCCAATGGAAAGTCATGTACACAAACGCTCGCAGTCTGGGAAACAAGATCCCAGACCCACAGGCAACAATAACAGATGCTAAACTGGACATAGTAGCCATTAGTGGGACATGGTTCACCAGTACCCACAGTTGGGAGACTTCAGTACCCGACTATATACTGTTCAGAAGAGACCGAGGTGCAAAAAGTGGGAGAGGAGTTGCCCTTTATGTCAATGAAAATATCAGAACTAAAGAAATGCAGAATACACATAAGGAGCCAGAAGAACTGTGGGTCACCCTGGAAACAAGAAATGGGACAGCCATACGAACTGGGTTTGTCTACAGGACTCTAGACCAGGGGAGAACATAGTCACATTACTGACAGAAGATATATAAAACATAATGACTAAAGGGGAGGTTCTGATAATGGGAGACTTCAACATGCCAGATACACATTGGTCAATACCAGCAGGAACATCTGCCAGAAATAGACATGTAATGGATTCCCTTCATGGGTAGGGTCTCAAACAACTGGTACAACAACTCACAAGAGACAGGGCTATCCTAAATCTACTGCTGACTAACAGGGAAAGGATCACAGATCTCCACGTAGAAGGTCACCTAGGGGCCAGTGACCATCACAGGGTATGGTTCAATTTGGCAATTAGAACTTAAATCATCCCATTCCAAGACAAAAATATGGTACTTCAGAGGAGATGACTTTGATGAGATGGCCAACAGAGTTAAGCTAGCCCTGGCAAGATGTAATACAAGTGAGGGAGTACAGGTAAAGTGGGCAAGCATTAAGGATGCAATACTTGAAGCAACATCCCACTGTGTTAGAGAGAAAAGGAAGTGCAAAAGAAGAAGGAAACCATTTTGGTTCACAAAAACAGTATCAGAAAAGGTCAGAGCCAAAAGGCTAGCCTTCAGGAAATATAATGGAACACAGTGGGACGAAAATAGGGAGGCACATCAAACTTCCCTAATGGAAGCAGGGAAGGCAGTAAGGCAGACAAAGGCACAAAGTGAGGAAACACTAGTACAAACAGTAAAAGAAGGGGACAAGACTTTCTATAGATACATTACTGAATGGAGAAAGTCCGGAGGCGGTATTTCTAAGATCAAAGGGGATAAGGGGGAGTGTGAGGAGGAGTAGGACCGTGGAAAGGCATCTATCCTAAATAGATACTTCTGCTCAGCATTTACTGAGAAGGTAGGGCAGGGCCCACAGCTCAGCACCATGGACACCGGGTGGTAGTGAGGTGTGCACTAGTCCCTTCACAAAAGAAAGGGTCTTACAAGAGCTCGATAAGCTCAGGGTGGACAAGGCAATGTGACCTGATGGCATACATCACAGGGTATTAAAGGAGTTAAGGGTGGAACTAGCAGAGCCATTATCAGAACCATTTAGTGAGAGTCTCTGAGCACAGAAGAGGTCCTGAAGACTGGAGAAGGGCTCATGTGGTCTTGCTCCACAACAGTGGTAGCAGCGAGGAGGCAGGGTTCTACAGACCAGTCAGTCTTACCTCAGTAGTGGGCAAGATTTTGGAGGCACTGCTTAAGGAAAGGATAGTGCAACACCTGGAATCCATCAGAGCACAGGATCCAAGACAGCATGGGTTTGCAAAAAGAAGGTCCTGTCAAATTAATCTCATAGATTTCTTTGACTGGGTAACCAGAGTGGTGGACCAAGGGGAAGCAGTTGATGTCACCTACCTTGACTTCAGCAGTCCTTTCGATAGTGTTACACACAGAAGATTGATTAACAAGCTGGGTAGGTTCGGGGTGAGTCAGAAGTTGGTCGACTGGGCGGCAAACTGGTTGACGGGCATTCTACCTCTTCTGCTGAGATGTAAACCATCCTAGCAGTACAGTTCAGATCTACCTGAAAATTCTGCTCAATGTGTAATGTAGTCTAACTCTTGTTTCAAGCACCAGCTCCTTAAAGTGATTTACCAACTTCCCCCGATGTCATGTTTGCAGATCACCTTCCCTTCACTGAGTGATGCAAAGCTCAGCTGCCCTGAAGTTAAGTATTAAATATATTCAGATGCTTAGCTTTTTAACATTTTTGTGCCACAGTTGTCTCTGCAAGTTTTTTTCTTTGTTTGAAGTTCACACATGAGCAGTGCATCCACATGCATGAGTGACATCAGCACAAGGAAGGTGTTCCCACTGCACCTTTCTCACTGCTCGTTCAGTCATCTTTCTTGGACCCAGCCTCAGTGAGTGCAGATCCAAAACTGAAGTGGCAAAAATGACAGCACTGGTGACTGAAACTGTTTGTTATATTGGCAGCTGTTTTACTTGCTTTTGGGATTGCAGAAGTGGTGATTTCTCATGATTTTCAGTTTTACTCATCTGACTAAGATCTGTGTCCTAGGTCCATCGGTTCTAGGAACATCACACTTTACATTGCTTGAGTACAGGGTTACAGTTTTAACAAGTGCTGCAAGTACATAATTATAACAACAAGTCTGTATAAAAAACTAATTTATTTAACTGAGTGGAGCTGTAATCTGTAGAGTATTGGGACACAAAAAGACGACTTTTGAACTGGGCAGATCTATAAATTGCAGTAAGCTTTTCAGTATTGGTACATAGAGGTCTGTGTTAAATGGATGACTTGTTCAACAGTTCAGAATTGTAATGTGCAGTAAGAGTATAAGCACTGAGCTGCACAGTCCAATCCCAGAACAGTGCAGTAAACTGTATTTTTGGCAAGTGCTGCTTCCAGTGTGATTGCTTCAGTAAAATACCTTTGCTATTACATTTCTGATTGTCACCATCATTATAGACAGTTTATATTTTTTCCTGTGCTCCTGTGTTTTCTTGGGCTCACTTGGTGTTCTCATGCAAGCACTATAACACTGATCACCAAAGTATGCTTAGGTGTGCATGAATAAAGGGATATGGTGCACTGAATTGTTTCTCCAGCTTGCCAGCTCCTCGCTAAGTTTATAAATGAATGCAATAAAATCAGTTATATACTGTATATAGTTATAATGTACATAGCTTACAGTGTATCTCAAAAATAAACACTTAGTTTTTTAACATTTTAACATACAGTCTTTATTTATAATTAGGATTATAGCATCATTGTATGTGCTCCAGTGCATCAGCAAAAGAAGAGACTGCAGTTGCCATCCTTTCCCAACACTGTGGTACCAATGTACTGCTTCTATGGTGTTATATTGCAAAGTGTGCTAGTCAGTTCGGCATACTTAGGGAATAATGTCTGAACCAAAATATGGTCTACACAGCAATGAATGCAGGGAGTCTACACAATGCACCATGACATCGGTAAGGCATGGGAGACAGTATAGTGCAGCATATGTTGTATTTGCTGTCCCTTTTATGCATGTGCATCAGAGATCCACTGTAATGGAAAAAATGGGAAAACACAAACGGCTTGACACAGACCGAAGTGGTAATGAAGTATGGTGACATAAGTGAAGAAGGGTGGTTCAAATACAGTCTAACACTTGAGTACCTACCACAAGGATATGTCCCTTTTTGTAGTGGACCAATCAAATGGTACTTAGGCTATCTAAACATAAATGCAGTCTCTTTCTCCATGACAAGGGAATTGGCAGTGTCATTTTTAACCCTGGGGGGTGGGGGACGATCACCGACTATACTGTGTATTTTTTGCTCAATTCATAATGCACCTGGAGGCACACATGTAACGGCAATAAGCCAATGCCAGGATGATATTACAGATGCTTATGCAGACACTAATGACAGCTGCAGTTTGTATAGTTCCTGAGCGCTTAGAGGTAACACAAAGTTGGTGCAATAATTTGTAGTTTTAAATTTATAACATGCCATAAATAGGGGAACCGGTGACTTCAGCAAGTTACTCAATCACTGCTACTTCTAAAGGGGAAAGTACAAGTAGGCCCCCCACCCCCAAACACACACATACACAGAGAAGAAAGCTATAGCGTAGACCAGTTGGCACTAGGTAAAGACAGACCCAAACAGTAAAAATAATTTACAGATAATAAAAGTTCTATGCTGCAGGCTTTTCTATTGTATGTATGTGTGCAGCTGGGGGGTTTGGAGTGGTTGGGGTACAAGGTGCCTGCTTGTAATTTCCACCCTGTGCTCCATCAGAGTGAGTGACTGATAAATCAATTGGTGGGAGGTCAATACTAACTAGTACCAGGTGAGGAATTTGGACAAATTGGATTTGGACAAATTGTGAGCCATTTATCCTGCTCAAGCAATGCCACCAGATCGGGCCGTGATCTCAGTGTCAAGCCGGAGTGGCCAACAACTCGTTCGCATAGGGAAAGCAAACCCTGCCCCAAAAAAAGAAATATAAAAACCCAGGGTACTATCACTGGCATTTGTGTGGGCAGATCGATGCTGGGAGTAACAGAACACACACCATACCTCAATTTTGCACAGTAAAATGACAGCAATGACAGGAACCAAACCGTAGCACTAATTAGCAAAATATAATGTTAACAGTCCGTGTTGCTAAGTCTGCTCTCACTGCTGTACTGGAATGGATCGGGACTACTGCTGTGACTGCCTGAGCTACTGCCCACATCACTCTCGCTGCTGTCATAGGGTCATCCCTGTGGGGATCTACTATTAGTCAGTGTCAGTGGCTCAGTAGGTAGCACACTCGTCTCTGAGGCTGGGAGATCAGAGGGCTGTAGGTTCAGTTCCCACATCTGGCACTTGGGTTAATATCCCAGTACTGACACTGTAGTGCAGCATGAGAGGGGTGCTGCACTTCTGAGGTGTTAAGCTGAGGTCCCATCTGCCTGGACTGGTGGTAGTTCAGGTGGATGTTAAAGATCCCATGGCACTTCTTGAAAAGAGTAGGGGAATTTCCCCAGTGTCCTAGCCAAATTTCCCTCATTCACTAAAAATACCACCAACAACTTAATCTGGTTCAAGGTCAGTTGGCATTCATCTGTATCCCCCTCCCCTGGGTCGTGCCTGAAAATAGGCAGGATTTGTCTAGTGCACTTACCCGGTCAACAAAAACTAAAAAAAAAAAAAAAAATGCAGCGGCTGGCAAATTGTGGCACTATGTCAGTGTCCGAAAGATCACTGTTAGTGCAGGACAACATAATGCTTTCATCATCAGACCCTGAAAATGAACTGTTTGACATTGCCATTGTCGTGCTGCATGCTGCGACCAAGAGATCTGTTATCAAGACAGAACTGCGGTGACCAAGAACTAATTTTAATTGCAGAGCACAGATCTCCCTGTGATGACATTGCAACGGTAATGAGTGTCAAAGGTCATCAAATACAGGCTCCAATACACAAAATGACACTTCCTGGTTTGTGAGGGTAAAAACCTGATTTAATTTGCTAAAATAGACTTTGCATCTATCAAAATACATTGTGAATCAGTTCTACATGCAGTCACCTTGCAGTATATGCGTTCATATATCAAAACTTGGTAAATCGCTTTAACTAGTTATTTATTTCTTTAATTTTGTATTGTTGTTCTACACCTGCTTTTGGAATTGGGAGAATATCTGAAATTGCAATCTCACAATTTAGCTATGTTAGCTTGTTAGAGCTACAACATCTTGTTTTATGTTGTCCACAGTTTTAAAGAAGGTATCATTAGCACCAAAATGTACAATAACTAAAGGCTGATCTGGATGATTTCTTTGTGAAAGTCTTTGACATTCGAGTAACATTGTTGATTCTAGCCCCACTATAACTTGAAAGTGTCCTGGTGGCTTTGTCTGGTTCACATATCACCTTATCCAGATATCTGATTATCGAATCTCCAACAACTATTATCTCTCTTTTGGGAGTTACAGGTTCTACTGCCATTGTGGAAGGGACTACATCATCTAGTGATGATGATGACGACCTTGTTGGGATGGGTGAATCAGGGGACATTAAGTCTTTTTGTGTGCTTGAATTATTTACCAAGGGTTGTGATTCAGTAATTGGTATTAGTGGTTCATAGTTTATTATTCCCGTATGTATGGACTTTGAAATCAATGCATTTTCAGTATCAATCAAATTAACAAGTGGGTCAAAATAATTTAATAATGGTGTAGTATAGGTTTCTGCTTTATGTTGTTCATGTGATTATTATCAGATATTCTTTCATTGTGTGCATGATTGACATGTATCTCTCCTGCTACTACAGCTGTTTCATTGTTAAAAGGTGCTAACGTTATTGTTTCTACAATGGGGGGTTTGCAGTCTTTTAGCCATGTATTTTTGGCTTGCCTCTATTGCCAGCATCCTAATATTGAAATCATTAATCTCCTTAGTCATTTCCTGATTTCATAAACATTATCACATTGGAACAAGGGGTTATAAATAGTAGTTTCTGCAAGCAGATACATGTTGCAACCTTCACATTTAATGCCATAGGTTCCATCTTGCATCTTAATTATATTTGCCATCCTAGTAGATTGAAAACAGTTGTCCAATTAGTGACTGTCCTGTATCTATGGATGTTGGATGTCACCCCATCTAGAGAAGCACAGGGGCTCCCACCACCACCGGAACAGCAAGCCAAGCAGAAAGAGAACAGTCGAGGTGTGGGTCTTAGCCGTGTTACAGTTGTCTCACCTTGCTGAAGTATGCTGCCCAGTGAACTGGTGTCCAGCCATAGAAGGAGTCCTTAGTGATCAGATTGCTTGAATGGTGTGTCTGGGCTATTTAAAGCCTGGGAGACCAGCCACCACACAGACTAATGAGATCTGTGGTTGTTTCCCCTCCCTCTGACCCCGGCCCACTACCCACCAAGGCCCCGACCTCTATTGAATAGTCGGTGGGTGTGGAGCCTTGGAAGAGGACATGCTGGGATTTGGTGAACTGGCCCACCAACAGTCTGTTGGACTTGATGCTGACTGTTGCTGGGGGGGGGATGTGGTATTTGTGACTTGATTGGTTGGGTACTGGTCAGCTACAGTGGGGGGAGGGTGCTATTTGTTTGATTGTACTGTATTTACTGACCAATAGAGATTACCACTGACTGCTACTGGGGGGGGTGGGAGTGCAAGGTGATTACTTGTGTCTTGATTGATTGGTTACTTCTGACTACTGCTGGGGAGGTGGCAAATTGATTGATGTGTATTGATTAAGTAGGAACAGTTATTGGTGATGTGGGGCAACATTGCTTGCGTGCTTGTTTCGGGACCTAGGATAGGGGTGGGATTGCAAGTCACAAGAGCAGGCATCTTTGGTAGGATGGTTGGGTGTACGGGGTGCAGGGCGGACATAATATTGGATTGGACATGGATGTTCAGAGGATGCACAGTGGGTTTCCCATTGGCAGATCTTAAGGAGGAGGTGAAAGGGATTAGGAGGAAGCTGGTGGCGGGTGTGGGGAGGGATGGAGAGGGACATGAACCATATGATGGTATACTGGGACACAATGGTCTAACCCATGGGATAGGAGTGGCAGTGGGTGGACTAGGGCTACATGGTCATTGAGGGGGGTGGTGGGACACGAAAACAGCAACATGCAGAAGTCACTCCATACAGAGGGGTTGCACAGAGTGATTCAAGGAGGGGTGGGAAACCGGAGGCTTCAACCTTGTGGCAGGAAATAAGACCTACAGATCGCTACTTGAGGGAGCAGCAGATGTGGCAGTAATTAGTGAGAAATGTGCCAACCAGAGGCATGATTGGGACTGAAACTTGGAGGGCTACACAATGATCAGAAAGGATAGGGGAGTGGGAGGGGAAGTTTAACTCTGATATTAAAAAACAACATTATTGTTGTTAGGGTGGTGGAGGAGTCAGGGTGGGATGTGGAGGCGATCTGTGTAACCCTGCAAATGATGGGGGGTTGAAGACTATGTCGGTGACCTGGAGGACAATCTGGTTGAGAATATTGGGACACTGTGTCCTGGGAAAGGGCACAGTGGTGGTCATGGGGGACCTAAACATGCCAGGGGCATACTAGGGCACTATGATGTCTTTGGTGGCCAGGGAGCAGAGGATGATGGGTATCTTACAGTATGCCTTCCTAGTCCAGCAGGTGGGGGAGCACATTAGGGAGGAACAGATATTGGATGTGGTCCTAGCACACAGTGACCAGTTTAGTGGACTGGAGGTGAGCAGCCCACTGGCAGCTCATGACCATGGCACAGTCTGCTTTCTTACGTACCTGGAGGAGGGGAGATAACCAAATCAATACAGTAGTAATAGACTTCAGGGGAGCAGACTTCGAGGGCATGGGAAGGATTCTTAAGGGGTGCTTGGATGAGTTAAGGACAGACATGGATGCTGGTAGCTTGTGGGAGACCATTAAGAAGGGGATGCAGGAGGCTATGAGGTCTTGCGAAAAGGTAAGACACAAGGTGCAGGAGTCTATGAGGGAAAAAAAACGGCCTACGCTCACTTAAAGTGCTGAAGGGGGGAATGGGAGCAGGGAGGGTATGAGTTGCTGTCCAGGAGGGTCACTAGAGTGTTGAGATAGTGGACAAGGCAAGGATGGACCAAACCTGACCAGTGCCATCCGGAGGGGGGTGAAAATTATTTCTTTACATACATAGGGGAGAAAAGGAAAGTGAGGGCACAGATCAGCATGATTATGACTGGGGAGAGATGGGCTCAGGAATTAGATGAGCAAGTAGAGGTACTAAATAAGCAGGGGTCAACCGTAACTCTTTTTTGCACTAGCCAGCTGGACAAGTTGATTAAAAATTGCACTAGCCCGCAGACGGTTGCACTAGCCCACAATAATAATGGTAAATTTTGATTGGTTTTACGGAAAAAATATGAGCCAAGAAATACTCTGATTATTGTATATTTATCCTGCTCCCACATTGCTTCCTGCCCCAGCAAAAAAAAAAAGACTGCAATCCAATCACACGCAGTGTGTACCCCACTACTTTTTTTACCATGTGTCCCTTACTTCCTCTTTCTTCACCCCCTTCCCCACCAAACCAGAGGATACCATAATAGCAAATGTTCAGTCAAGCAATTCTAGCTCTGCACACACAACAGCCAACATCATCCTGCACCTCAGCACAGTCCTACCTTGACCTGCAGGGCAATGTACAGAGTCAGGCAGAGAAAGACACTCTCATCCCCCACCCTGTGATTAGCTAGACCTGCACTTCTGGAAGTTTTCTTATTTATTTATTTCAATCTAGGATTACAATACCTTTGAGCTGATACTCTTTTACAAAGGTTCCACGTCAGTGTGTGCAACAGTCATCATTTATAGTTGCAAACATATAATCATTGACTTACAGACCTGTAATAACCAGTACAAAGACTTGAGCTATGAGCAAGACAAGGGAAGGAGGGGGCGTGGGTGGCAGAAAGTGAGTGTAGGAGATCGGGGGGGAAGGAGGTGCAGGGGGTAAGGGGGAGTACAAGAGGTGGTTGGGGCAGGAGTGGAGATACAGGGGGGAGGTGGGTGAGGGTGGGAGACAGTGCAGCCAGGGGGCCTTGTCAAGGGAATATGACAGGTAAGGTGCTAGGAGTGCAAAGACTGATTGTAAGTGCTGGGTGCTGGGGCATGTGCAGCTGGAATGGTGGAAATGTTAAGATGGGCAATCACAGGATACAAGCAGTGAGAGGCGCAGCTTGGACTTGAAGGGGCCGAGTGTTAGAGCGGTCGCTATGTCGCTGCCAAGAGAGTTGAGCCAGTTGGATAGGCAAATGATCTTTGTCCTTGGGTTATGCGACATCATGGGATATATAGTAGATGGGAATTAGATCTCCTTGTAGTGATGTTCCTATGTCTAGGCTTAAGGAGGGCATAGACACCAGGTGGGGCAAGCCCCATTATAATTTTCTTGGCCTTGATGCAGGTTTGGTATTTTATGCGTTTGTCCAGTTGAAGCCATCCAGATTGGGAATAAAGGTCACATGTGTGGGTACGGTGATGTGAGCTAGTGATGAGATGACAGGCCTTATTCAGGGAGGTTGTGATACGTTTGAGAGCAGTGGTAGTTGCAGACCCATATATGATAAGACCATAGTCTATGATGCTGACGATGGAGCTTTGGATGACCACTGATAGTGCTTCTGGGGTTAGGTGTTTCCTGTGCTGGAATAATATGCCTAACCTCGCATTGGCAGACTTTGCAACATTGCTGATATGGACAGCATATGAGAGAGTGGGGATCAAGGGTGATGCCGAGGTACTTGAACCATTGTGTTTGCTCTAGGATGGCTCCTTGTTTGGTTGCAATGGAGAGGTAGAGTTGTTTGTTTTTGTTGTTTGGGCTGCAGAAGACCATAGACTTGTTTTTTTTCTGATTGAGAAGCAGTTTATGATTTAGGAACCAGGATTCAATGGAGGTGAAGGCCCGATGAAGTTTATTTTGTAATTGGATTGGATCAGGGTCCGAGGTGAGGAACACAGCATCGTCGGCGTAGAGAATAATTTGTTCTGGGCAGCTGTCCGGTAATGAGTTTAAGAATAAGCTAAAGAGGAGGGGTCCCAGAATGGAGCCCTGGGGGACTCCCGAGCGGACCGGTCTAGGGTCCGAGAGTGTATCAGTGATTTGTACCGTTTGGGACCGTTCTTCAAGGTAGCTCTTAAACCAGCCAATGGAATCGGTTAACAGCACAGTGTTCTGAAGCTGGACAAGCAGGAGGCGGTGATCGACATTGTCGAAGGCTTTAGTTAAGTCAATGTAGATTGAGCCTAGTAGTTCACCTGAATCAAGTGCATTGTGGAATTGTGCCGGTGAATTCAAGTAGGGCTGTGGAGGTGCTGTGACCTTTGCGGAACCCATGTTGTTGCTTGCACAGGATGTTGTACGTATCTAGGTATTCTGTGAGCTGGTCTGAGATGATGCGTTCTAGTGCCTTGGAGAGTGGGGTAGTAGGAAGATAGGTCTGTAGTTATTGTGGGCAGTTTTGTCACCATTTTTATGGATTGGGGTGACAGTGGCAGATTTCCATCTGTCCAGGAACTGGCTAAGGCTGAGGGAGAGGTTGAAAATTCTGGTCAGAGGACTAAGCACTTCATCAAGTGTGAGAGACAGGATTTTGAGATCGAGGGAGTCATTACTGAATCTTGATTTACCAAGGGCTTTGGTAACATATTTGTGTACTTGGTGAGCCTTGACTGCTTTGAAGTAGAAGCGGGGGGAGCTGTTGGGGGTAGTGTTCATTGCAGACAGAGAGGCTTCACCATCTTTGAAGTAGTCCTGGGGTAGGACAGCACTGAGGTTGGTAAAGGCTTTGTCAAAGGTATCCGCAATGGTTTTTGGGTTGAGGGTTGTGGTTCTGTTGATGTTGAGTATTGATGGGGGGGGGTTTGGGTGGATTCCCGGTGAGTTCCTTTATGTTCTTCCAGAATTCCCGACCATTGCCCCAGGAGTTTGTGAGGGCAAGTGAACATGGGGCAGTTCTGGGATTTCTTTGGGGAAAGTTAAACAAACACAGGGGGCTTGGGATGTAAGAAACTTTTACATATCTTTTTATATATACCAGGCACAAAAGTATTAACTTAACATGCTCTGCCCTAACAACAACATATTTTTCATAACAGTGTCTTTTCATCAGCCAAAGAGGTAGCAGTATACAGGCATGATGCTGTACTACCTCTCTTTCTGTATAGGATACTCTATGCACACCAGGAATACCTATTGTAACCTTTCAAATTATATATTTTACTACGGTTTCACTTTGTAGCATACGTGCTCCAAAGTATGTTTTTTAGGATGAAATGACATGCTGGATGGTATAAGGGTGGGACTGCATGAATGGCATTGACTGATCTGATCCATTAAGAGGAGCTGTGGACCCCTACACCAGTCAGTAATGGCAACTATGGGTCTATGAGTGGCTACTTCAGAGTCTAGTCTGCAGTGGTGTCAAGGGAAAGTATAGAGTTGACAGACCACCTAGCTGGGCAGACCATGTATACATCATAGCATTCTGTCACTGCAGTGTTGGATACAGACACTCAAAAGGTTGGGAAATGAGGCACACTTGTCTTAATATTGTGTGACAAACCAAAGACAAGTTCAGCAAACTGTAAGCTAATGACTTAACCACTCTACCATGGATCACAGCATGCACACTAGCTGAATGTCCTAACAATTGTGTGATAATGACTCACATCAAGTCTTTTGTTGGTTCCCCCTCTTGAACTGTCAGATAATCGCAGTTCTTGATGAACTGTTAATCACACCAGGCCACCTGGAATACTGAGGGAGATTAGCAAAAGGACTACAGCCTGCTAAAGTAGGGACTTTTTCAACTTCATTACCAGCCATGAAAAATCTGCACTAGTCAAGACGGACAAGTTGAGGGTTAGCTGCTCTAGCCCTGATCAATTTGCACTAGGTTCAGGGCTAGTAAAACAATGTTAAGATTGTACCCTGTAAATAAGTACTTTGCCTGGGTTTTTAACATGGGACGTGGGGGGATCCTTCCATCCCAATGTGAGGTAAGGGTAGCCCACAGAAACGGGAGTTCACTTGGAGTCTGGTGGACCAGAAGAGGCTAGGATGGTGGATGGGCTGAAACTAGAGGGGGGGTACAGGAGGGGCTGGTGTATGGGTGGGTGGGCTGGGAGGATGAAATAACAATGGATAGGGTGATGGCGGCCCTCCGATCGCTAAAGACTGAGAAGGTGCCGGGCAGGATGGGCTGCATCAGAGGGTCCTAAAACAGCTGCCAGACACGCTGACAGTTCCACTGGCTGCACTTTTCAACATCTCTCTGCAGACAGGGTTAGTGGCTCAAGACTGGAGGGTGGCCCATGTAGTGCCTATACACAAAGGGGTGTCTGGAGAGGAACCACAGGTGTGTTAGCATAACATCTGTGGTAGGCAATGTGATGGAGGGCATTATCAATGAGATGCTTGTGGGACAGCTGGAAAGGTTGGGGAACCTGGAAGACAGGCAGTATGGATTTGTTCTGAGAAGATTGTGCAAGACCAAACTTCTGGAGTTTTATTAGTGGGTGATGGTTGCCCTTGACCAACGCAGGCTGGTGGATGTACTCTATCATGACTTCAGCAAGGCATTTGATTCAGTACCCATAATGTCCTATGAACAAAGATGGTGGGGATGGGGTTGGGGAGGCAGTTGCTCAGGTGGATAGAAAATTGGGTTGCGGGCAGAGTACA
The DNA here is from genome assembly GCA_016271365.2 of Neoceratodus forsteri. Taxonomy (NCBI): domain Eukaryota; kingdom Metazoa; phylum Chordata; order Ceratodontiformes; family Ceratodontidae; genus Neoceratodus; species Neoceratodus forsteri. The sequence continues at coordinate 691,691,501 of CM057454.1, read as the reverse complement.
GAGAGTAGTTGTTGGTGGCATAGTCTCCTCCCCCAGCATGGTCCCCCATGGTTTGGTCCTGGGCCCCTCCTGTTGAATGCCTAAGTCTCTGACATAGGAAGGGGTATTAGGACTAAGGTAAATCTCTTTGCAGATGAGTCAAACCTGGGAGCAGTCATGGATGGTGAGTAGGGGACAGTTTATTGTTTGTACAGTCACCAACACTTACTCAACAGTGCAGGACAGTCTGGTGGTATATCTTCCACAGGGAGAGCATTGCTGGACTCACATGAAGCGGCGTGGAGAAACTGAAAGGGGGGGGACGTAGAATAATATGTTTACGATGAAGAGAAACAGAGTCTGTGAGTAGGGTACTGTTAGGAATGAGGGTAGGGATACAGTGGTGGATGACACACGCAGACACGTAACCCAGCAGGTTACAGGATAGTCCTAAGTAGATCTGAATGAAATGGTTTTCCATTACATATGGATAAGCAGGCAAAAATAGTGTTCATTAAGGTGTTCTGCCACACCCAATCTGCAGGTAACTGGTGTGCAAAGTAAGGTAAATGAAAAAGCCACACATATGCTTTTACAAAGCAATATGCAACGGTAGACGGTCACACTTGATCATTCATAAAACATAAATGGTATTGTAACTGGTATGTGGTACTGCATATATCAAACAGCAGCAAAACAACAAGTCACTGCAGAGACAGAAGCACCATCCAGAACACTAAAAAGGTGTCAATGTGACAATGAACATATTTTATTTTGCATGAAGTGTAAAGTTAGTAATTTGAATTAAAAAGACGTGGTGGTGTTTTGGTAATGACTTCATGGCCATGCAGTGAAGTCACACAGCTAGCACCCTGAAGGTATACCACCCATCAGCTTGTTTCATAATCAAAACTGCATGTACCTCACATGTGTTAGCTTTATATATGGAGCAGCAGCAAAACATATGCTTCCTAGTGCACTTGGTCAATGATCAAACTATGGAAGGTAATACCCTTGACCTGCTACAAACAAACGTACAATATGTAATGTATATGAGGGTGGAAGAACCACTGGCAGGAATTGACCCTAAAAAAAAATATGGTTACACCTGCTCATGCGTAGAGAGGTGTTACTGTGGGAATGCAGCACAAAGGTGGCAGAGTTTAGGAAAGTAAGCAGGGCATGGAAATATGCTCACCATGCAAGGAAGGGGTAAAAGATACATACAGGCATAGTGTCTCGGTGTGGAACAGGATACAAAGGATGCATGGCAGCAACAGGGGACAAATTGGACTCAGGTCACAGTAGAGCAGGAAGTGGGTGGCTAAGGAGAGAGGAGATCGGGGGGCACAGGAAGGGGTGACCTACTTAAGGAACTGTGTACAATATGGGGTGGACAAGGTTATGCACGGAGGGACAGAAGCAGGTACGGAGGAGGGAGGAAAGGGTGGGCAGTGCATTCACCTGTGTGAGTGGGGGGACCGTGTTCATGGGGAAGTAGTAAATTTGGAATGATTGCTGTAGGAGAAGGGTAAGTGGTTGTCAAGGACAGGTATGACACGGAAAATAGCAGGTAGTGGGGGGGGGATTTGAACCTGGTGGAGATACAGTGATCATCCTGGGCATAGCATGTGGAAGGGAAATGACTGAGATAAACAGGTCAGGGAGTAGGAAGACCTGGGGAAGGGTGGTGCCCTTGTTCACAGTACAAAAGCAGGAATGGACTACAGTGCCATTACAGGAAGGGAAGAGGTCATGTCACTGTGACAAAAGGGTTACAGTGGGAGGAACAACATGGATTTGGCAGGGAGGGGAGGGAACATCCATGGCAATGCGGCATCAGGGGGTGGAAGACTGGGAAAGCAAGCAGGTGTAGGGTAGAAGAATCAGTAAGAGTACTTCATAGGGGGGAATACAAGATTAGGGGATAAGGTGGAAGGGGGGATTCCTGTGGTGTTAAGTCCATGAGAATGTTTCTTCATGGTTCATAAGACATGATATGTGTGGGGTCCTAGGGTACAACATGGAAGGGCAATGAACTGAACAAAAGGGACAGGCTCCACCTTATCTCAGAGGGAGAAGTGGTCTGACAGCTTACAGTTGCAGAATACAACAGCTCCAGGTGTTGATGGAGGGTGTGACATGGCAAGCAAGGCCAGGAAGTCCCTGACCTTGTCCCACAGAAGGCAGTGCACAGGGAAGGAGCAACCAATACTGCACAAGGGGGTCATTGTATGCTGGAAACAGGAAGACATCAGGGCACTGGATGGGAGGGGAGGGGAAGGAGGAACGTTTGTGGGCAGTGAACATTAATGCCAGGAGTCTGGGAAACAAGATGCAACAGCTTCAGGGGGTGACAGTGGAGGGGTGGGTGGATGTGGTGGGTGTCACAGAGACTTGTGCCACTCACACACATGATTGGCAACTAAACCTACCAGGGAACACCACATACAGAAGGGACATGGTGAAATGAAGTGGAGGTGATGGGAGCTTTCATCATTAGGGATGGCACAGGGATAAGCAAGGTTTAGTAAGCAGGGGTTCAGGTTGAGGCCTTATGGGTCAACATGCAGGCTCGGGGGGGATAGGATCAAGATGGGGGATAATATATAGACCACACGGAAGAGGAAATGGGCATGGTGGGTAGCTGTAGGGATCACTGTGGTGGGGAAGAGGGAAAAACTGTGTTTCTGGGACACATGATTATGCCAGTATCATACTGTGGAACTATGGCGTACTCAGAGGAAAATGAAGCATCAGCTGCAGGAAGTCTTCCACAATGTGCTCATTGACCAGCTGATGACTTATCTTTTTTTTTTTTATTCAAAGTTTATTCATTTTACCATAAGACATTTGCACATATACCAGATAAAATACGTATAAGAAGTAGAGCGGTAAGCCAAACCACCTAACTATACATACATAAACCAACTAAGCCCACCCCAAACCCCCTCCTCCCTAACCCCTCAACCCCACCCCCACTCCCATCCCACCCCACTGGAGTGTGCCTATCCATATCGTTTGATAGAGGAGGAGAGACATCCCTTAAAGCAAGGCAATAATCAACCAGCTAAATTATCAGACAATCCTTACAAATATAATGCATAAAGCTTCCCCCATTTCTTATCAAAACTTGCCATGTTATTCCTAAAGCCTGCTATCAGTTGTTCAGATCTAAAGAAGTTAGAAATATCCTTTAACCATTCACTATCAGATATTGTTAACTGATCCATCCTGTGCTTCAGGACCAATTTTTTGACGATGATGGTGATTAAGGCCATATGATATCTACGTTCCTTAACTGTGATACCCTAATATCATCCTAGGATACAAACCTTGATTGTGAAAAGGTCATCCAACCCCAGCCAAGGGTCCAACTTAGATCTAATTTACCGCTAGAGAGGGGATACCTTCTCACAATGCCAAAAAATGTGGAACATGTTCCCTTCTTCCCTGCCACACCTGGTACAAGTGGTATCTGATATCCTGCCCAATTTAGCCAGTCTTACCGGGATATAATACATATTATTCAATATGTGATACTGAGTGAGTCTGAGCCCATCCTGAGAGTGATAGATATAGAGATCCTTCCAGATCCGGGCCCAGTCAAAGTTCACCTCTGGAAGTAAGGCTGACCAGATAGGGGAGCCAGGGAGAGACCCGGAGCATATATGCGACATGAGGAGCATATCAATTGAAGAAACTGAGTGAGGTCTTGAAGAACTCTCACTAATTTGAGCCAATAAAGGTCTAATTAAGGGAGGGCGGAATTTTACCCCAAACAAGGTACTTATATTGTGCCTTATTTGGTACACCTTAAAAATCAACCATCTCGGGATATCAAACTTGCTGAGGATTTCAGATGAAGAAAGGAGGTCATCCTGGGAGAATAAATCTTCCACACATGCTTCTTGTAGCTGTGGGAGCCAATGAGGAAAAATACACGACCCCCCAATTTTGATATTGGGGTTTAGCATGATTGGCTGTCCCACATCAGCTTTAAGGGGTATCTTAAGGAATGAGCAGCATTGTGACAGTACTCTTAAGGAGGTACTGATTACCGAGTCTTGTAGCCTTACTGGCAATGATGATTTTGTAAGGTAAAAAACCGTAGTAAGGTTAATATTATTTGATCTTAAAAGATCCTTCTCGATTTGAAGCCAGATGGGGGTATATTCCATCTCTTCCTGCGCCAACCATTTCCCCAGTTTAGATAAATGGCTCATCCAGTAATATAAAAGAAAACTGGGGAGACGAAGTCCATCCTGGGTTTTAGGGACACTGAGTTTATAGAAGGCTCGACGGGGATGTTTGCCTAGCCAAATAAATTTTGATATCATGGAGTGTACCCGTTTAAAAAAGGGGATTGGAAGCCATAGGTTTAATAAGTTTAGTGGGTAAAAAAGCTGGGGAAGGATATTCATCTTAATTATATTTATTCAGGCCCATAACGAGAGGGGTAAGTTCTGCCATCTCAAGAGATCCTGCTGGATAACCCCTACCAAGTCCTCCTGATTAAGCTTCTGAGCTAGAACAGGGTCTCTAGATAAGTAAATACCTAGATACTTAAGTGATTGGGAGGACCATTTGATACCTAAATGTACAAAATCGGGTTTCAAGGTGAAACTGTTCAGAGGGAAGATTTTGGTTTTAGAAATGTTTAGCTTATAATTGGATAGCTTACCGTACTGGTTGACAACCTCTAAAGCTTGTTCCAACGAGGAAACTGGGTGGGCCAAATCGAGAAGGATATCGTCCGCATAGACCAAAATTTTAAGGGTCTGAGTATGAGTAGAGATGTCCCTAATTGGGGTGTTTAATATGCCAAAGTAGTGGTTCCAAATAAAGATTAAACAAAAGGGGTGAAAGGGGGCAACCCTGTCTGGTGCCTGTATATAAAGAAAACCGGGCGGAAATAATCCCATTGCAATAGATCTTAGCTGACGGGGAAACATAAAGGGACTGTATCATTACAACAAACAGAGGAGGAAAACCCATTTTCCGCAAAGTCAGCCATAGGAATTCTCAATATACCCTGTCGAAAGCCTTCTCGGCATCTAGGGAAATTAGCACCATAGGGGACTGGGAAGACTGGGCCGCATGGAAAACTTGTGTAAGTGTCCTAAGATGGTCAACAGAAGAGTGGCCCAATACAAACCCAACCTGCTCCTGGCTAAAAAGTCGGGTCCAGTGTGCTTTTATTTGGAGCGTGAGGACTTTTGCCAGGATTTTGATATCATAATTTAGCAGAGAGATGGGCCTATAACTAGCTGGATCTAAATGGCATTTGTCTGGTTTGAGTAAAAGAATAATAGTAGCATCCATGAGGGTTGGGTCCAACTTATCTAAATTAAACATGTAATTGTATAACTTAAGCAAAAGGTAAGCTAGTTCCTTAGCAAATGTTTTATAGAAATTTGATGAGAATCCATCCGGGCCTGGTGCTTTATCCAGGGTAAGACTACTAATGGCCTTTCGATTTCGGTAATGGATATCGGAGAAACTAATGAGGCTTGACTGGAGTCATCCAATGTTGGGAGGTTTAGAGACTCTAAATAGGTTTCTATGTCTTGAGAGTTTGTGTTAAGAAGACATTTCCCGTATAAAAGTTTGTAAAAATCTTCAAAAATTTGCACGATCTCCCAAGGTTCCGTTCTAATAGAGCCGTCGGAGGCCCTAATCGAAGGGATTAGATGGCAGCTCTCCATCTGGCGAAGACGGAGGGCGAGCAGCTTACCAGCTTTTTCGCCCTGCTCTACGTATCTGGCTTTGGTTTTAACCAAAGCATATTCTGCTTTTTCCCTTATTAATTCCGCATAGTCATTACGCAGTGCCAAGAGCTCTTCGAGGCTACCCAAGGGAGTAGTGGAAGATAGGGAGTTTTCTTTCTCCTTGATCTGCATTAATAAGGACAGGGCTTTGGAAGCCCGTAGCTTTTTCCTTCTGGAGGCCATTTTAATAAACTCGCCTCAAAGGTAGCACTTCAAGGAACACCAAAGAAGATCCCATCTCGAGACTGAATCTCTATTATGTTCCATGAAGGTAGAAATGAGCTCCTTAATGTGAGGGACTAATGAATCATCCTTCAACAACTGTGTATTCAGTCTCCAGGTGGTTTCCTTCCGAATATGGGGGTCCAATGGAATAGCCATCCAGACAACTGCATGGTCAGATATCGCTATGGGTTCTATACCTGTCTGGTAAAGACCAGGCATAAGGGAGCAACTAATTAGGAAATAGTCTAGTCTAGACCAGGTCTGATGGACCCTGGAATAAAATGTGCATGACCGACATGTAGGATTTAAAATACACCACGGGTCATCCAGCCCTAGCAAGGTTGTTAAGTCCCTTAAAGCATTCTGTGAAGCTGAAAGAGGCTTCAACGGTCTATAGGTCCTGTCCAAATCTTGGGACGGGGGAATGTTCCAATACCCACCCAAGATCAGGGGGGCAGGAAGGAGCATGGAAATTGTATTAGCCAGATCCATCAGGAAGTCAGGATCCCCCCCTACCGGGCCACATATCAAGCCCAAGACCACCGTGTTACTATTTAAAATTCCTTTAATTAACACATATCTCCCGAGAGGGTCAGTGATTGTATTTACCGCCTGAAATGGGATATGTCTTTTGATGAGAATGGCCACCCCGCGGCTTGCCGATGAATTTCCTGCCGTGAAAACCTGAGATATTCCTTGTCTATGTAAGCATAATGATTCCGCAGCCACAGGTGGGTTTCTTGGAGCAGAATAATATCTGCATTTAAAAGTGAACAGTGTTTAAGGACTTTTATCCTTTTAATAACATCTCTCACTCCTCTGACATTCAAAGTAATTATTTTAGTGAAACTGCTAGCCATTTTTAGACCACCCTACATGTATCAGCCTCAAAAAGTTCCACATGACCCAGGTCCACCCCTTCAGGCACACTCCAGCCCACCCCTTCCCCCCTCCACCCAATAACCTCATTCAAAACAACCAAACTCAGTTTTACAGAAGCAGTTATGCAATACTGTAACAAGTACTTCTTTAAACATCCTGCCTTGATATTAATTTGAAAACTGAACAAGAATATCCAAGCTCCAAATACCCACAATACCCAACCTCCCCTAGCCCTTAATAAATCCCCATAACTATTTACAATGGGCCACTCCAGCCCAGTCTGAATAACTGCACTCCAAAAACCTTTTTGTGTGAATGGCCACAACCCCATGGCAATAACCCCTACTACCACCAGGATAATAGACGAGTAGGGAATCATTGCCCCTCGTAGTTCATAAAAAACTATGGCTGGACTCTGCACTGAGGGGCCAATAAGGTGAGTGGCATTAATTTTGAAACAGCTCATAAAGCCATCCCCCCCAAATCAGTACACTATACAGCACTCCCAAGACACCCCATTGGAGCCCCCCACCCCACCTCCCCTTCATTAAGTTGAAAACTCTTCAGATTGTAGACCTAATTCCCGCTCGATAAGGTTGGGCTGTAATGGACTAAACTTATAAAAGCACAGCCCCTGAACCCAAATTTATATCCCTGCAAGCGCTACCTTGATCAGTCTCACCCTATTAGGCCTAGTTAAGGCTCTCAGGCCGTGGAAACTTCCAAGCTGGGCCCATGCCAAGAACTAACTCCACAGGAGCGACAGATCGCAGCAATGGCCATCACTGGCATCACACCCCACTCCAGCTCCCAACTTGCTAGAGGAGCCCATCCCCGGTCAGAAAGTAAACATTAAGGAGACTGACCTGAACCCTCGGGTTGTGTACCTGTGCAGTAACAGGGGGAAGGATATGGAGGGTGCGCTCCTTAGCCCTCTATGCACTGTCCCACTAGGAAACAGCCCTCCTTCAAAAAAGGGTTCCTATGTGAACCGAAGGGCAACTAGGATCCCTCCCTAAATGCAGCATTATCCTATCCACCCCCACCAGCACAGATATCGGCAGAAAGCCCCAGGATAGACCCATCACCTCCCAGAGCCAGTCAACTCTCAGGTAAACAAATAAACAAATTAAACACAACTTTTGTCCATGGTTATAGTGGCATTAGAGTCAGTAGTAAGAACAATCATCCTTCTTTGAACAGACTCTGCAGTTTAAGGGAGAGGTCTGCAGCAGCTTGATCAGGTGTGTCATATGTGAGCCAGGAACCTTGAACTGAAACACGGGCTTGGCTGGGTACATCATACAGAATGGAATGCCAGCAGCTATTAATTTCTTGACGGTGACATGAAAAGCAGCCCTCTTCTGTCAGGTCTCCAAGGGCAACTCTTGAGTTATTCTAAGGGTGGCATTTTCCCACATTATTTTCTGTAACTCTTTAACCTTGTTGATGACATGCTGCTTCTCCAGGAAGCTCAGGAACCTCACGATGACTGGTCTTGGGGAAGCTCCTGGAGGGGGTTGTGGTCTGAGGGAACGGTGCGCCCACTCGATTTTATAATTGGCACTGAGCAGGGAAGGGCCCACTACTTTCTGTAAGAACTTCTGCATGGGTGCTAGCCCCCTCTTCCCCCTCAGGTAGCCCCAGGATCAATATATTCTTCCGTCTGCTCCTGCCCTCCAAATCCTCAGTTTTGAGCTGCAGCTTTTGTAACTGCTGGCACAGCTGCACCATGTCAGGCTCTATCTTCTCCCTCCACTTCTCCATCGAAACCATATGAGCCTCATTATCTCCTACCCTACTTGTAAGGCCATTGAGATCCGTGGGAAGGGACTTCAGCTCCGAAGCAATATCAGCCAGGGCCTCTTTAAAGGGTAGGATCTCTTGCAGAAAGCGGTCCTCCATTAACAGAATTGCTACTGGAGTTGGTGATGGTGTTTTGCCAGCCGTAGCTCCCTGGGCCTTCTGTTTTTGGCGTTTTCTCAGGTGAGGCTGGTTGGGTATGCTTAGGCAGGGCCTGTTTCATGTCAGTCTCCATCACGCTAAATAAGCCGGCCCCGAAGTAAATACTGCACTAGCCTGAGGCTGTAGACTTTAAAGTGACCTGTAGTCAGTTTAAACCAAAGTTCTATAGGCAATTAGTTTTAAAAATCAAGCAGGAAAGAGGTGAGGTGGCAGAGCTCCTCTTCAGTGCAGCTATCGGGAACCCTGCATCACGTGATCTCCCCCTGGTGACTTATCTGATGAGGTAGGAGTGCATATGGGATGTAGTCCTGTCAGATGGACAGCTCATCATTGACAGACTTGTGGATACACTGGCATGAATTGATCAAGCCACAGTTCCGTTATCCCTTCACCTTGGTAAGCAGGCTACAAGACACCAAAATGACAGTTGTTCATTTAACAGGTCCATAATTTGGGGCTGATACAGCGGGTCATGAGGGGATAAGTACATGACAGCATGCAATGCATGGTCATGGAGGCCCATTGGGAAATTATTACAAAGGGGCTCCTGCAGCCAACCTATGCATGGACGAGGGAGAGACACAAGTGAGGAAAAAGTAAGTGACCGACCTTGTGGACAAGGGCAGTCCAGGACATGGTGAGGACAAAAAATGCTTCTTATGGATGATACATCAATGTGTTTAGGTCAGCAAAGCAGGGGCACAGCTGAGATTAGCACAGGTGATTAAAGGGGAAAAAAAGGGTATTCAGGTATATGACGCTGGATCATGTCGGAACAGTGCATATCTGCTTTCTGTACTTCAGCAGGTCATTTCACTCAGTGCCACATAAAGAGTTACTGGGGAAGCTGCAGGATATGGGGGAGGGGTGGCAGATAGTCTGGTCAATAGGAAACAGGGTAGCGGGGTGTGTACTGAATTTGACGGGACGGTGTTTGGGGGAGGTGTCATCCTCAAGGACAGTCAGTAGTGGGGTCACTAAGGGTTACGTTATGTGCCCACTCCAGTTTAATGCCTATATCTCACACATCAGATGCAGTATCATGACAATGACTTGCCCATTTGCCAATAACTCAAAACTTTGGTGGGGGTGATGGAAGGAGAGGAGGGAAGGCTGGCTTTCCAAGAGTACCGGTACTGTCTGGTGGTCAAGAGCATGGAAGCTAAAGTTTAATGGTGAGAAATGCAGTGTTATGCAACTGGGGGCCAGAAACACGGCTCATCTATACACAAGGTGGTGATGAGACACTGCCAATTTGTAGGGGGGAGAAGGACCACAGGTGGTGCTTCATTAAAAACTGTTAAAGGGCTGGTGACAAACAAAAGAAAATGATGGTGTGCACGGACAGAGGGATAACCTAAAGGAGCCAAGAGGTGGTCCTTCCACAAAGGTAAGCCTTGAGTGACTGTTTCAGCTGAGGAAGGTGGTGGCCAGCAGGGGTCATTCAATGAAGCTGCACAAGTAGAGTTTCAAAGGGGGAGCAAGGAGACACTAATTCACTAAGAAGGTGGTGAAGCCATGGAATGCGGTGCCTGAGTAGTTGGTGAGTCATACACCCAAGAAAGGGTTCAACAATGGCTGGGATACGTATAGGGTGCAGCCAACTGCCATGATGGGAGAGGGATGTGGCACCTTGTGGGGAGGTAGGGGCAAATAACAGTGTCATGCGAAGGTACTGATTACTGAGAAGCCTTGATAAACCAAAGGGCATAATACCATGGCGTCTTAGTATGTTACTATGTTAGTATGTAGCAAGGCGGATGACATGATCAGACACCTGGCAACTTGAAGTCAATGACAACAAATGAAACCTGATGCATAATGCCAAAAAATGCATCCTGTTGATTAAGGGTCTAAGAATCACAGGCAAAAGTAACATCACAGTGGAGTGCACCTAGCTGTGACTGAGGAGGAGAAACATGGGTGGAGGTGAGACATGGAACATTGAAGGAAAGCAGCACCAAAAAACAACAAACTTGCTGTGTTGTATTGCAAGGGGGATAACCTCAAGAAGAAGTGAGGTAATTTAGCTCTTACACAGACTGCTCGTCAGACCACACATGGAGTACTGCATGCAGTACTGTCACCATTAACTAGATAGGCACAGTAGGCTACTGGAGAGTAGGGGGCAACACAGTCAAACAAAGATGATACAGGATCTGGTGGCTGTACTTATGAGGTTAGACTACCTTAGTTGAACCTGTAATCTCTTGTGGGACATGACAGACAGGGGATATGATACAGAACTTCAAGTACATGACAGAAATAAAGAGGACATGCACACAGGGACTATTCTAGGAAAGGGTGGGCACAGACAGACAGGGGCCATTATATGACATTAGAAGGTGAAATGTTTATGAGGGGATTGATGCAGAATTTCAGATCAGAAAGGGTGGTGGGATAGTGGAATGCACTACCAGAATAGGTGGTGGCAAGCTTAACAGTGGGATGCTTCCAGAGGGGCTGGGATGGGGCAAAAAGGAGGATAATGGTACAGGTGGTTACACATGAAGGGACAGAAAAACAGTAAGGGTGCTAGCTGCAAAACAAACACTCATTACCCCACCTGTACTTTTATTATGGCACTTGTATATGCTTCATAACGTGCAGGTAAATGATCAGGAAACAGATCATCACTTGGTGTACTGTCAAGAATTCTGTAGGCACCACTTTGGCTAAACATGCACTCAGTGAAGCCAGTTAACTGAGCAGTCACACAAAAATATAGGGTGCAGGAATCTAAAACAAAAATGGTTTCAGATTGAACATCATTACTATGTGCTGAGTACAGCAGATGTTTGCAGGTAGAAATTATGCAACTTGTGAACCACATAAACAAGGTGCAGGCCAAAAACAGACAGCATTACACCACCAGGTGAGACACTGTGGACGTGACATGATACACACAGGATAAAAGATGAGCAGTGATATTGTGATGGTTTTCTTCAGGAGTGGGGGGTGGGACAAGCATTATGTCCTGCAGCATCATACAGCATGTGCACCACAAAGTGCCAAGGCACTGTAACATGCTGACTTCCCATGATAGGAACATGTGCTGGGGTACTGGTGGGGGGCTTACAACATTACATGCAGCAGCAAGAATCAATCAGTGTATAACTCATTGTGTTATACAACATGGGTAGCACACTAACATGCTGACTTACTATGATGGGGTAGTTGGGGGGGGCTCATGTACTGCACCATGAGGTAATCAGTTTGACAGTCAGATCAACAAGTAACTTCATAAGTGAAAAGGTTAACGTATGCTTCAGCTGATTTGGGCAGGGTCGTCAACCTACTGCAACAGGGGGAGGACATTACTGCACGTCAGCACATCATCAGGGAAATAATGACTGTACAAAGCTCAGTTTTGAAAGTTCACACCTGTGGAACTGTCCTTTCAAGCACTGCACAGCACAACACAACAGTCAACAGCAACATAAAATGACTACATAGATAAGAAAACTTTTAGCAAATAGCATCAGTAAAATGCTCGGAGCACACCTCGTTGTGCTTCTTAGGAAGAAAGCTGTCAGCACTAAGGTCAGCCCGATTGAGGGCACTGATCCACTGACTCTTTAATGGATCAGCAGTGGGAAAATGATGGTAACTGACTTTATGATCACACTTTGTCTTCCCCGAGGTGTTAGCACAACCTGGGACCATGCATGTTGGCATTGTGGTTAAACAACTTTCCTAATAAAAGCAAAATGCACCACATAAATTATACAATGACACATCAGATAAATAAAGAGAAGAAACAAATTTGACTGACACTGTAAAGCAAAGGTGGACACTGATCTCAAAACAAGATACACAGAAAGTAATGTACTGCTGGCTGTGTGGTACTCGATGCTAGCTGCGACTTGGAGCGTGGGAGATTAACAGAGCATGTCAATAGTGTCACTAAATGCAGAAGTAAATGGCATGACCGTGCACATGTAAACTGCAGGCGTGTGAACAAAACAGCAGGGGGAGCATGCACAAACTTCAATTCCGGTGTGGCTGCAAGTAGAAAATGGCGCTCCAGTACAGACTACATGGATAGACTCCTGCAACAAAAACGACAGATACAAACGAGAGGTTAGTAAAACATGAAAAATAAATACAGCGATCAGGCATTGGGTACACTCACTTATTCACAAAGGAAGTGCTGGCTCTTTTGGGCTGCTTTCCTTTAACATTAATTGCAGATAAAGTAACAGAAACCTTGCTTTTTTTTTATTTTGCTTTTTGGTAACAAGTCACACAATGGCATTGCATGGTGGCGCGACCCCACCACGCTGAGTAAAATATGAGTGGTATGCATCCAACCAGAACAAAACTTGACATATCCAGAGGTCTACAGCACATGCAAATTTTTATGCAAATCTGTTGAACAATTGTGAAGATATTAAAGTGCAAAATTTCAGGTTTAACATAGAAAGCCGAGTTCAGTCTTAAGTACAGTGGTGTTACAGTGCCACTTTAATATATATATATATATATATATATATATATATACACATATATATATCTATATATATATATATATATATATATATAGACACACACACACATATACAGTATATATATATAGTACACACATGAACATGTATTGTTTGTATAGAGATACACAGTCATATATTATATTTAAATAGTGGGGTGAGTGTAAGGGTTGGGAAAGACATTGATAAGGGACCATTTTCAGGTTGTAAAAAAAATCTTTGATAGACAGTACTCTTCTTTTCAGGGAGACCGACACTGAGTATAGGTCACTGCTGTGTAAGCAGGCAGTTCATCTGCACCAGGGTGGGCACCTTGGTGTCACCAGTTATGAGGGATGGGCCAGACTGGAGGGGAGAGGGCAGTCATATACAGTGATACTGGTTGTGGGCACCCTGATGTTGGTTTTGTGCAACAACCAGCAGGATTCAACACCTGCTGGCTGATTTTAATTAAAACATGGGTTGGGTGGGCCAGACCAGTGTTGTAGAGGACCGAGTTAGAAATCCTTACCTCCTGCCACTATGACAACCCGTGTTTATGGTGTGAGCGGGTCACTGGGGGTCGGTCAGAGATGGAGATGTTTGAGCATCTGTATGACAGCTCTTCTCTCCTGGGGAGGCATGGGGATGGAGTCTGTTGCTTGCCTGGCCCCTAGCGGCAGCTGGGGGGGCTGGCACAAGGGACCTGCATACACAGGGGGAAGACACAGAGCTGACGCCCGGCATGCTGTGTGCAGAGATGCACACAGCTCAGCCACTGGCATCATTGCATGCTGCCACACCACTCTCAGGGGAAGTAAAAGGGGAGAAAATGGTGGCTGACTGGCAGAATGACACCGATCCCCCACAGGCTCTGCACCTGGCCTGTTGAGCATCTCAGAGGAGCAGGCGAGAGGTGAATCCCAGTGGATGCTGGGGTGATGGGGATAGAGGGACCAGTGGAAGGAGGGCTGGTCAGCCAGGACAAATAAACTAACAACAAAAAAGCAATGGGTTGGGTGGGAGGTGGAATACCAACAATGGGATTGGGCACCTGATATCCAGTTATATAAAAAGGTGGTTGGGGAGAGTTGGGATACTGGCAGCAGGATTGGGTACCCACCATCTGATTATATGTAAACATGAATCCAAAGAGAGGTGATCAACTTCTAAGGATAGCCAGGACCAAAAGTAGTGTGATTGAAAGTAATTTCATTCACACTGCTATCATCAGCCACAGTGTGAAGGAAATTACTTTTAATCAAACCGCTAATGCAAAAATCCAGATATCCTTAAAACAGCACCCATAGCAGCAATGTCCAAACAAAAACAGATTTCAGAAAGTCTTACCATTTATTGTATGAAAAAGTTCAGTTCACATCCACAAACTACTAGTGAGTGGTACCACCAACTCATAACTATGATGTCACAGCACAACCGATGCCTGTAGCTGATGTTTTGTTCAGGTATGCACCAAGCTTCCTCAGAGTGATTTACCACACCCAATAGTGCTCCTTTCATATCCCAAATGATTATTATACACATGTGAATTTAATCAGCAATAATAAGTTAAAACCATACATGGTAGCCAATGGGCAGTCCCATGGGTATAGGTTTACCTTTAAAACATTGTATGGAATCAGATAACAAATGTCCTATTGAATACTATATCCATAATTAAATAAATATAGATAATCATTTTCAAAAGGAGTGAAAGAGATAAGATGGGGTCTGAATATAAACGAACAAAACATTCATGGTTTCTATGCGTTACTTTAAAGAGCTAGTGGAACCAAAACAGGCTGGCGGGAAAATAATACAAATTGTAAGAAGTAGTCAGTTGTAACTTTTTATTTCTTAAGTATTTTTCTTTTCCTTTTGCTCATTAGAGAGTCTTCCATGTAATAATATTGTGCTGGATGTGTGGGACAATTCTCAGCCTGGCAGCTGACATACAGTATCTATTTCCGCCCCCCCCCATCACTACATCATCAGCATTGTGATCTCAATGACAGTGATATCACAGATATCTGGCCTGGCGGCTACTGAGTAGCTGTTCCTAACCAGCAGTGATGTCACAGTCAGTGAGGTCACAGTGCTGATGATGTAGTGGGGGAGGGCCTGGAGATCGATATGTCAGCTGCCAGGCACACATCACAACTTCTAACATCAGGTAAACAATTGTTTAATTAACCAAAGGGAAAAGAACACATATTTGTCAATGCTGATTGTTCACTTGCAGATATTTGCAGTGGTATTTGGTACTGGTACTGATTTCAGAGGAGTGAGGAGGCAGCAATGAGAGCGGTAGGTGCTGCATGGTGGAAGCTGCACCACAAATGCAGCAAGGAGCTGCTAGTAAGAGAAGTTGCTCCAGCTGGCCTTAGTGGACCAGGGAGAGAGAAAGAGAGTGCACCAGGCAGCAGAAGCCACCAATAATAAAGCCACATGGTGGCTATTGTAGAAGCCTGGGAAGGGGGTTCCGAGGAGCAAGGACCAGGGAGAGAGAATGTAGCGAGCAGCAGGAGTCAACAATAAGTAAAGCCATACTGCAGCAAATATAGAAGCTTGGGGGGGCTAGAGGAGTGAGGATGGGGGAGAGAGATTGTGGCAGGTGGGAGGAGGCTAGGGTTGCCACCTCCCAAGTGCAAGCTACAGGGATTTTGATGCTCTGTGGTGAGTTTTGGGACTTTTATTTAACTGTAACTTTAGTACTCTGCAGTTTATGCAGCATGATTATTATGTCATTCAGGTATTAGTACAGCAGAAACTGGGCACCCTTTTAATCTGGGTAGAATGAGTAAAATCTGTCAAACATAAAAGGGCACCCACCCCATCTTTGATCTGTGAATACTGGGGATCCATCAGGTAGTTGCACAAGTTGCAGTGGTTCCCAGTTGTGGGTACAAGCCCCTGCTGCATGGGGATGGTGTTGCCAGCACATGCATGGGGGGTTGCAGGCCCCTGCATGGGGGGGCAGGGGAGTCAAAGGCCCTTGGACACATTTGTCCCTGGCCACAAAGGTCCCTGGCTGAGGCAGGCTACTGAATGTGACACCAACTGGGGCCAGCTTCAGCTTCTGGGTCAGTACTGGGTATTCCTAGGTAAATTCCCCAGTCACTTGACTTACATTGATGGCATGCTGGCACAGGAAGTGACCTATCTCAGAAGGTAAACATGGACTTTAGAAATAAAATGTTTCTGTGACGCTATACTGTACTGTATGTAGCTTGTGTAAGATCCTTGATCCCGTTTAGCCTTAACCAACTAAGTGAAAAAGAGAGAGGAACTTGAGCCGATTACTAGTGATGCTGTTAGTGGCTTCATCTGTATTCCTTAAAAAGTGGACAGAACTCAAAGTAAAACTGGACATTAAAAATAACGTTTATTGCCTCATTTTCCTCTGCCCCTTTTTTCTTCCTTAGACTTTGACCCCTCCACCCCATTTGTCTCCCACACCACATTTATTATCCCTCTGTCCCATCAAGGTTTTTTATTTTCAAAAGCAAAGAAGTTGAACTTTATTCTGTGAAGCAGTGGCATGACATTGCAGACGTGGATGGAAATAGACACAGAATGTTCATATGCACGTGACCTGGAATAACTTGAATTGGTATCTTATGGGGCAAGTCAAAATCAAAACAGCCAGCATGTAGAAAGGTAATCTGAATTCACCACAGAAGATTGGTCTTTTAGTGTGAATTTGGTTCCAGAACTAAGACTGTAAAGGTGAAACAAGCGGTGAATATACACCAGGCCCCCACAATCCCATAGTATGAGTTGCCATAGGCCACCACACTGAGCATCCTGGAAGCCATGAAAATGTTACAGAACCAAACCTTTCTCACTGGCACTACCCACTATTACACTGAATTACAACTGGCGGCCCTCTAATGAAACAAGAATTAAAATGTTTTGTCTATTTTGTTCCCATTGATAATGTATGCCTCCCTTTGTATGTCAATACTACTGGCAACTTGGGCCCAGATATTCAAAATGATTGCACCATGCACAATAGGGTTGCTCCAGTGCAAGTCTGAAAATGCGCCATTCTGCGATATTCAGCGGGAGGCAGATGCGCCCCCCCAACTCACGCTGAGCAATAGCGCAATGATAATGAATGTATGCTCAACTGAAGGGGAGGAACCATGCATAAATGGCGAAAGCGAATTCAATCAACATGGCCATGCGAATAAAGAGCAAGCGAAGTTGTATGAGCAGCAGAAATGAGCCAAAATAAAAAGGAACAAGGGAGAGGTACAAGAACGCTACAGGAAGGCACATGAGGCTGAACCATAGCAAGTCAAACTGGGCAGGAGGGACACACAGGGCAGGCCAGGGAAAGGGCACCCTGAACAGAGAGGCACAGGGAAGGTGTGTGGGGAGACACAGCCAGTGCAGAAGGGGGAAGTGCCACACAGCACAGAGGTCACCACATTTAGGTGTTCCCGGTGCAGGGGAAGTAGCAGCCAGGACAGCGGGGGGAACACAGAAACAGCTGCCAGGGGGGTGAACACAAGCCAGGGACATGGCCAGTGCCACCATCCAGATGGAGGCAGTAATGAGGGGGGTAAGAAGGTGGGCAGCAGGGGGGCATGGCCGTGGAAGGGCCCGTCGGCGGTATGCCCCCAACAGGCAGTACTGAGCCAGCACCAGCTTCCAGCTGTACAGCGATACTGAGATCGTGGGCCGGTACCGCCTGAATCGGGCAATTCTGAGGTGGCTCTGTGAGTTGTGCAGTGATGTGATGCAGGCACCCACACGACAGAGCCATGCTCTGTCAGTGGAGACTAAAGTGACAGCTTGCATGTGCTTGCTCACCATGGGTACCTTCCAGAGACCAACAGGGAACACCACAGGCATAACCCAGTCAGCCACATCACAGCACCTCACCCAATTCCTCAGCGCACTGCTGCCACATGCTGCGGAGTACATCCATTTCCCTAGCACACCGGCGGAGCGCACAGCAAACATACAGGAGTTCCACAGGGTAGCACGTATGCCTGGTGTGCTCGGGGCAATAGACTGCACCCACGTGGCCATCTGCACACCACCTGGCCCCGAGGGGGCCGCATATATTAATCGGAAGAGCTATGCTAGCATCAACTGCCAGGTGGTGTGCGATGCCAGGGGGCGCATAATCAATGTCTGTGCCACGCACCCTGGGGGAGCACACGATACCTTCATCTGGCACCAGTCAGCACTATGCCACAGATTCGAGAGTGGGGACATCCCCACTGGCCACTTACTGGGTGAGTATGCAAACCACACGGACAAACTTAGGGCTTGGGAGGGGCATGGTCAGAGGTGACATGGGTAGTGGCCTACATGGCCCGGGGCAGAGCAATGCTGATCACCAAACTAACCTCCACCCTCTACACACAGGTGACAGTGGATATCCAGTCCATCCCTGGCTGCTCACACCATACTGGCGGCCCGCAACCCCATCACAGCAATGCTACAAAGAGGCACATGCCACCACACGTAATGTCATCGAGCGGGTGTTCGGTATGCTGAAGGCACATTTCCATTGCCTGGACACCTCTGGTGGTGATCTACAGTACAGCCCCTCAAAGACCTGCAGGCTATTCCTGGCCTGTTGCATCCTGCACAACATGGCCAACGAATGTGGGATAGCTGTAAAGATCGAAGAAGGGGACAGTGATGGGGACGATGAAGACGCCAGTGACAATGGTGATGGGCAGCCCCCCCTTGGGCGACGGGACCCCCGACTGCTCTGACTGGCACAGCTGCACCAGAACACCATCACGGAGCAGCACTTCAGCCAACCCAGGTAAGTCATGGGGCCATGTGCAACCACCAGTGGCAAAGGCACAACCCACAAACATGCATGGACACACACCAGGGGTGCATGCCATCAAGGGAAGTGGCCGGGCATGGAACCACACACACCGCCAGGGATGAGCGATGTCTAACATGGCATGTGGTCAGACACACACACACACACATGCACACACATACACATACAAAACTCACCAGACATGCACAAAGGGTAGGAGGCACGCCACCCCTAGCCACACACATGTCCACAGACCACCACGCCCACTGCCTGTCATTGTACATGTGTCAGACACTGGGCACCATTGCACAGTAGCGTACAGTGCAATGCAGACATCATCATGCTCACGCAACTGCAGACAGCAGCCAGGAGGGTGTGCAGATGGACTGTGTGTGTGCGTGCAGGGCCGGGTACCCACCCATGCATTGCCCGCTGAATGACACAATGCACACAGGGCAGCATCAGACAGTAACTGTGTTGGAAGACAGGTCAGTCACACGCCACAGTGCCACGGCCACCACAGATGCGTGGGCGGCCCCGCCAAGACCCGCCAGCAGTGACAGGCTGACCACTGGCCTCATGGGGTGGCACCAATAGTCCCCAAGGGGTTCCATTGCATGAATGCGACCATGCTCATGCAGAGGTCTGCAGCACACCGAACATGCCTGCGCCAGGCGTGCTTGGGATGCCCACAGCTGAACCCGGTGTAGACAAGGACGGTGTCGCACGACACCGGGAATGGGGTGTGGACAGTGCACTGCGTGGTGTCTGCGACGCATGGGCAAATAACTGTGTGCCCATTGTGGCCATGACAGCAGTGAATGCCTGTGTCTGCCTGTCAATGGCAGCGGTCACATCCTTCCGCAACCAGTCCATCCCTGCGAGGAGCAGAGTGGTGTCTCTGCTGAGATGCTCCTCTGCCTGGCACAGAGCCGCACTCAGTGCATCCACCGCCATCACAAGCCGCATCTGCTGATTGACTGATGCTTGCAGTTTGCGGGTGTGCTCATCCAAGAGGTCATCTGCCTGATCAGCATGCTGTCCCTCAGGGTGTTCACGGCCCTGATGCTCATCACCCCTTGAGGGTGGGCCTGCACACCAGGGCCAGGCCTGGGCATGTCCACAGGCGGTGCACTGATGCTGCCCCCTGACACTGTGCCCCCATGCCCATTGGCTGACTGCCGATGCTGCCCCTCCAGCTGTGGCTCCCCAGGGCTCAATGGTGCTGCTGCAGTGGCAGCAACAGTCCCACTGTCCTGTACACACACCAGTGCTGCCCCACCGGTGCTGACAGGCACAGACTGGGACTGTGATGACACACAGGCCTCCACGGCGGCACCAACCACAGCCATGGCCGCGATGTAACCTGCTGTGTGGCCATCCTGTGGCACACACGTGTCACTGCCCATGATGTTAGCGACATCATCATCGGTGACGGATCCGGCACCAGCCCGAGTCTCAGCATGCTGGCATCCATGGACGCTGGCACGCTGGGACATGGGCAGGGCCTCCTCCGCACCTGCTCCACCAACATCAGTCTGGACATCCAGGCATGCCCACTGTCACCCTGACTCGCATATTCCTGTGGAGGTGAATGGGCTCTCCTCCATCTCCATGTGTCCAGCCTCAGTGGAGAAGCCCACCACCGCTGACCCATGCAGATGCTCAGGAGCTGTAAAGGAAAACAAAGTCACGTTACTGCATGTGACCAACCCTGTCCCCCTCCCCAATAGACAGACCATGACCTACCATGCAGTGACGGGCTACCACCCATCTGGAATCCACCACCCGGCACACCCTCAATGGCACAATGCTGCATGCTGCCAGCAAGCCACTCCTCCTGTGGGGTCAGGCGTAGCACCTCCAGATGTCCCCCACCTGTCGCAGACCATGCTGCCCTGATGGCAGCATCTTCTCCTTAATCCTCCACCTGTCTGTGCCCATCTTCTTCTTGCACTCCTGCACGGAGCGCTGGTGGCTGCCTTGCAGGTTTACAGCACACGCCACCTCCTCCCATGCAGCAGCATGGGCCTGTGGTGTTCCCTGGTGTCCTCTGAGAAGTGGCTCCTGGTCTAGGTAGGCCTCAAACAGGGCATCTGTCTCGGCCTTAGTGAAATTCGGCCTCCTCTTCCTCCCACGACTCGGTTCCTCTTCCTCCACAACACGCTTGGTCATGATTCAGCCTGTGAGAATGGGAAGTGTTACCTGTGACTGTGCAGTCCCATGCATGTCCCAAAATCCACAGTCCACACTCACAAACAGCATGCAACTCACCGCAATAGACTGCAGTAAGCGACTATGGCCAGCGCAGCCCAATGTCGCACTTTTATAGTGCATCCCATGCAAATAAGGCGAGGTGCATCTTTAAGTGGATGCAAATGCAGTGACTGCACCATTGAATGGCTGATTAGCTGATTTGCATATGCCGGCTGAATATCGCGCTGTTGCACTTTGCGCAATTGTGTTGAACGTGCTGAGCCAAGGGCACAGTTCTGTGACATGCGCAGTACACACCTAACTGCGCATGCCCGGGTTGATGATGCAGGTGCCTGCCGCGCTGCTGACGTGCTGTGTGTGGGAGGCAATGCAGGGCATGGCCACCATTGTGCCAGTGGCGCTACAGCGCTGTTCACCTATATGGCGCTGGGGCATCGTAGGCGCACTGGGGCAACAGCGTGGTAGGCCGCTACAGGAGGTGGCACACAGGCACCCAATCGCACTACACGAATTGGGTTCCAATCGCGCTGTGGCTGTCTGTGTGCCAGAGACCCTCGACCCTGTGCCCGACCTTTGCCCCCTAGGCGCCATGCGTCAGGCATGGGTGCACCACTTCGCACTGTTCGGTGACAGCGCAATAGGGAATGGCAGCGCTGTACCGCGCAGCATCTGCACGTGGCAGGACAGCGCTGCAGACCACCATTTTGACTGAACTGAGCAGCAGAGATGGCATGGAGGCGTGCAGTGCAGTGGAGCCAGATGGAGCTGGCAAACCTTGTTGCCATTGTGGAGCCACATGTTGGGCCTTTATTTGGGGAGGCACCCCTGGACAGGATCAGGAGTCAGGTGTGGCAGGAGGTGGTCGATGCCCTGGAGGAGGCCACCAGTATGGGGCAGATGGCAGAGCAGTGCTGCCACCGATATGGGGACCTGAGGTGGAGGGACCCGGACCTGCTTGCCCACCTGCTGGCACATGCCAGGAGGGGCACGGTGCCATGGCAAGGTAGGTGCAACATCCATACACTTTTATCGTCCATACGGGTATCACGGTTGCATGTGTCCGGCACATGGGGGGGGCGGTCCGGTGTTGGCCGTGGTGGTGTTATTGGGGTGTGGGGTGGGTGGGTCTGACTGTGTGGGATTGCACACACATGGGGGCAGGGGGAAATTGCTGCAGGATTGTACTGATGTTCCTCTGTCCATGTTTTGCACCTTTGGGCCCGCAGAACGCCAGCAGGCCAGAGACCGGAGGAGCTGCCTGGAGGAGCAGCAAGCCAGGCGGGGTAATGGTGGTCAGCGGCGCATGGACCACCCTGATGATGGTAAGTGCCTTACAGCCATGATTACTATTGCATGCTGTATAATTGGGCGGGCAGCGGGGCATGGCCACCATCCATTGACACCACTGCCATGCATGCAACTTGTTACAGTCAGCACTGTCCAGTGGCACTGCATGTCTGGGAGTGCATCAATGGTGGTCCATGCATGCATCGGGCATATGGCTGTGGCACTGCCTTCACACCACATAGCCAAGTCACTGTACGGCCATGGAGGTGCTGTGCAGGACATGGGCGGTGGGTGTGTGCAGTGGTCCACATGGCTGTGGCTGCCTGGGTAGACAGGTCTTGTGGACATGGTCACTGTGGGTGGTTGCACACCATCACAGGGGTGTGGTACATGGCTGTATGCCATGCGCAATGGATGGGCTGCAGGGGGCTGAACAGTCACACTTATTGACTCTGCTCCCTCATCCTAGGTGGACGGCGATTCCAGGCACTGGAAAGGAATGTGAGGGAGCTACTCCAGGTGGCAAGGGCAACACTCGAGCTGTTGGAGCGCATCCACTGCCACGGAGTGAGGAGGAGGAGTGGCAGACATAGGCACCATGTGGAGGAGGACTGGGGCACACATTGAGCACTCCATGCCCCTACTACCACCTTCCCCCCTTTGAACCACCCTCACACCCCTTCTTCCCTCTCCCATATGTTCACCCCTGCCCCTTACCTGCCCCCACCTGTTATGTGTCCCTTTCCCCCCTTGCAAATATTTGTATATATGTTTTGTTACTTCTTTTAAATATAAGCATTTTGTTATGACAACTGTGGTGGTCTCTGATTTGCAGTGGGCTACAGGTGCTCAGCTGCAGTGGTGTGCATGGTGTCAGGGGTGGTTCATGCATGGACGTGTGTGTGTGTTGGTAGAGGTGAACCACCTATGGTGTGGGCAGGGGGATCAGTCACTGTCTGTGGTTTGTGTGTTGTACTCTGTGCACTGGATGCCTGTGTGCAGTGGTCCATGGGGCCTGCACTGTGTGCATGGCACCCCGTCAGACCGTCCATGGCCTGTGCAGCTGACACCCTTGCATGTCTGTGATATGCACGGTCTGCTGACATGTCAGTGGTGGCTGTTGTGGCCAGTGCTGGGACGGGATGTGTCCTTGGGAGGGTGTGCAGGGTGCTGTACCACTGGAGGTGGGGTCCGGGGCATGCCCTGTCGCATGTGGGGTACCTCGTGTGCTGACGCATGGTCGGTCTCTCAGCTGTACCTCAGGGGGGACGTGCAGGGCAGCACTGTGTATGCATCTGTTGCATCACTGTCTGCTGCCGCCCGCTGCAGGGTGCCCATGGTGGGGCTGCCTTGCATGGTTCCATGGTGCACAGGGTTGCATTGTCACACTGGGGGTGGTGGCATGCATGGGGTGTCCTGCACTGTTGGGTGCTACTCCTGGGCAGGGTGTATGGGGATCATGGTGCAGGGTGTGCTCTGCATTGGTGGGATGGTGTGGTACGGGGTGGTCAGCCATCCTTGTGTGCTGGTCACAGCTTGCCAGGGGGTGTGATGGGGCACCATGGCCCGGCTGTGGGTTGGTTGCTGGTATCCATGGGCCAGTGGTTATTCCAGCTCTCCCCCAGTTGTGCAGTGCATGGGGTGTGGGGGGACGATGTCTGTTGTGCTATGTGTTCCTCTGCCCATCTGTGGCACGGGTGGTGGGCCCCTGCATCCCTGGTTGTGCTGTTCCATTGCTGCCCTGCTGCTGGGGGCATCCCTGGTTGCGCTATGGCGCATCTGGACTGCTCAGCTGAACATCCCTTGTTGCACTATGGCGCATCAGATATGCTCAGCTTCACCTCCCTAGTTGAACTATGGCGCAGGTGGTGGGATATTCAGTCGTCGGCCGTAGGCGCATCTTGGCCTGCGCAGTTTTTGAATATCGCACTTCTTGCACATGAGCACAGTGGACTTGTGCTTGCTCCTGCTGTTGAGCACTTTTTGGGCACAGTTTGAATATCTGGGCCTTGAAGTTTTTTTCATAGTCTGAACAGTCTTGGTCAGTTTATGATGTAATTCAAGGAGTGACATCTAACAGACGCGCTCCACTATCCTGGAGAATGTGTCCCAGTGAAGTCTCCCCCATCCTCCTGCACCTTGAAACAAGCTGACCACATTACGGAATCATAAGTGCTTTAAAAATGTGTCATGTCAGCATACTCATAGCTGTCATGGAGATGTGATTGTCTAAATTCTTTACTTGCAAAGCTGTAAACTGATCATTGTCATGCAAAAGGTCAGTTTTTTTTTTCAAATGTGAACATTTGTCTCTAGTAGAGATGTACATTTCCTGATATTTATTAAAACACAGAATACAGTATTTTGTACCATGCAGATTTTGTTAACTCTGTTTCCATTACTGTAGTGATATCAAATGACAGTCTCCAGATAAACTGTAATAAAAGGCTACTAGTGTGGTTATTTAAATGAACAGTCTGGTCTGGACTTCGAGGAACAATTAATGCCTTGCTATGCAGTGTATCAGAATTTACAAAAACATCTATACAGAGAGTCTTTACTCTGCCTATAATTGCATTTGACTATTTGCAGTTTGCAAGGTTGGATACTAGTCCAGACATCTTTGTCTGCCATAAGACATAATCTTACAAAACCTGTCCAGCCTATGATATTACCTATTTTAACCAATATCAAAAATATGTGCTCCAATATAGGGCATCTGCTCAGCTGATATATGTTTTTTTCTGTTCTAACAGGAGTTCTTGGTTTACAGCATAGTTCAGTGCACACTGTACATGATTTGTCATTGCCAAGCACTCCTATTAACACATAGAAAAAATTAATGTCCATCAGCTGAGCAGATACCCTCAAGAGGAGCACATTTTTTTGTGTGAAAGTAGGCAATATCATTGGCTGGGCAGGATTTGCAAAAGATTATCTTTTATGTGGAACAAAGACATCTGTGACTAGTACTGAACCTTGCTGGCTACAGATAGCCAAATGTGATCATAGATAAGGAGTTCAGACACTCAGTATGGATGTTTTTCATAAATTCTGGCACTCTGCATATCAAGGTATTAATCACATCTTGAAACCCAGAACCAGATTGTTTATTTAAATAATAAGACTATATCATTATATTTCACTGAAGTAATGGAAAAAAACTGTTTTAAAAACATGCTGTATATTAGAGAATATTCTGTGCTTGAATAAATATCAGGAAATTTACACAGGCTAGCTCTACTAGAGATGAATGATCCCCTGTAATAAAAAAATGAAAAAAAAAATCAATTTCACATTTTGCATGAGAAAGATCTGTTTACAGCTTTGTGAGTGAGCTATTTACACAATTACTGATCTGTTACAGCTATGAATATAATAAAATAACAGATTAAAAATAATACATTGACAACCAAATTATGTGATTCAGTAATACAGTCAACTAATCTGCAAATAAAGGGGGACTAATCACAGGCAAACGTTCTCAAGGAAGCACAAATGATAAAGCTGAACTAAACTGACAAGAACAAAAGGTTGAGAGATATGCAAGCATGAGAGATCAATCAGCACCTTTTTTTTTTAAAGGTTGAAGGCGCTGCTCTCGGAATGCACATCCCACTTTCATGTTTAGTTCAGGTTAAAGTAAGAACTGGAGAGGAGGGATCTAGTCAATTCCAGGGCCAGTGGGCCACCGTTCTCCAACCTCACCTTCTGGGATGGGCACCCAGAAAAAAAACATACAAGATCACCGCCTGCTACCGTACAGTGTAGCCCATCAAGCAAAGGAAGGAAACTTAAAGAAACCTGCAGACAATAACACACAGTCAAGTGGTCACATGTACAGTATGTATGCCTGGTACCATTGCTGATTCACTCACACACCAGACGTGGGGCCAGCTCAGCTTAGACAGATACGTGTGCTGTCATATTCATTTTTTAGATGCCAAGGGAAGCGGAAAGGAGAGAGGGACAAGCCCATTTCCAAAAGTTCAGGATCATCTCACTGGCTCCAGCTGGCAGTTTAGTCTTTAGAGTAGAGGAAGTAAGTGTGCATTGTGGTGCTTTGAGCTTTTTCAGAAAAGGATTTAAAACATTTTACTTTATATGAGCCCCAGTAATTATGCTGCCCATATTCTAGCCTACTCCTTACTTAAGTGAGTCAGTGCCTCCCAAGTAAGTAAAAGGCACTGCAGTCTGAGTCCACCACCATGGAGAGTGGTCCAGAGAGGCAAGCAGAGGAAGGAAAGCAAGGCCTGCTGGCAAACACAGAGTAATCAGGAGGAGTACAAGACAAGCCAATATTCAGCAATCAACAAAATGGTTAGTTAGCAAAGAGAGGAACAGACTGAACATGGGAAACAATCACGGGATTTAAGAATGCATGGGATAGACATAAAGGAATTCTGGAGGTCAGGGGTAAGGGGCAACAGACTTCTAGGAAAACATAAACTGAACTTACAAGCTCAAATGGGCAGACTGGGTGGGCCATAGGCCCTTATCTGCCGACACTGTCTATGTATCTATGGGCTTACTTTTATACCTGCCTGCTTGACTCCACTTCTCACATTTATGATTCCCCTTATGTCCTCATTTGTTTGCTGGTAACTTGTGTAACAGACACGGAGGCACCAGTGCAGGGGGCACATCAAACCAGTCCCCAATGAGGTGTAAAGGGGGGCACTTACGTTAATGGGATGCAGCTGGATTGGAGAGTCCTTATGTATTATTGTTTACTACTTCACAAGCACTTGACATGTCCAAAGATGGCAAGGAGGCACTCAGGCAGGGCACCTCTTTTGTTTTCTGTGTAGTGGGTGGTGCTGGCTGGGCACACGGCAGATTGAAAGGAGCAGCTTGTAAATTTCCCAGGCTTGCGCAGAGGGGAAGGGGAGCCTGAGTCACCGATAGGGAGAGCCGTACCCACGGCTATCGTGGAAGACTGTGGAGGTGGTCAGAGGAGCAAGGACCAGGGATCAAGTTGTGGTGTCCTGCAAGAGAAAGCTGTAGCCGTAACTCCTGCCATGTGCATTAGTGTGAACTGTAATGCACATGGCCGGAGTTACAGCTACAGAAAGAAATGAAGTGCTCCCATTGGAGCGGTTAATTTCTTTTAACTAAAGATCGCGCCACGTCAGCAAAGCTGAACTTGAGTCATGGCCAGAGTGCCTGGTCATTGGTGTACACTACCAAGCCCATTGCAGTTTCAGCTGTAATTGGCTCTGGCAGTGACACACCTCTGAAATGCCGTATTGTCCCAATATGTTCCTTGTGCAAGCACAAGTGAACGCAAAAAGGACCATAAGTATAAAGGTAATGGTAGACCACTTTTAAAAACTAATAGTTTTAGGAGGTATACTAGCTTTTTAAGGAGGCGAATTTGGTAGTCTGCCTTTGTCCAAGATTTATGTATATTTGTGACCCATCTTTTTTCATTGCCTCCTTGTGAAAATGATTATCTATATTTATTTAATTATCTATATTAATTTAATTGTGCATATAGTATTTAATATGACATATATTACCTCAACATGTATAATGTTTTAAAAGTGAACCTTTATCCATGGGACCGCCCATTGGCTACCATTGTGGCTTTAACTCATTATTATTGATTAAATTCACATGTATATAATAATCATTTGGGATATAAAAGGGGCACTATTGGGTGTGATAAATCACTCTGAGGAAGCTTGAGGAACACCTGAGTAAAGCGTCAGTTACATCGGTTGTGCTATGAAGTCATAGTTATGTGTCTTCGGTAGTTACAGGTCACTAGTAGTTTGTAGATGTGAACTGCACTTTTTTATACAATAAATGGTAAGACTTTCTGAAATCCATATCTGTGTGGACATTACTGCTATGGGTGCTGTGGTGCATCTCCATTTGTGCTTCTAGCTTTACTTCTAGCACCATAGCTTTTATCCTGGTGCTGATATACTTTGCCTCTATGTTTCTATCCTTAGAACACTGATTTTTTTTGAACTGAGCATGCTCAGAAAATTGCACGTTTTTAATTTATATTTGAAAAGCTATACAAGTTGAAACTTTCCATTTCCAAAAGGGTGTATGATGTGCCTGACTCTACCAAACCTTTTTTTTTAGCTACAAATGAGCAAAACAAGTCTTACAAATTGTGAATTTTAGCATTTTTGTACTTCTATAACTGTCCCCCAAAATGATTGTTCCAAAATTGTCAGGATAATAGACCCTTGCCCACACTCTATGCCTACCAAATTTCAGACAAAATTGCTGAATGGGGTGGAGTTTCTATATTATGATGCAAAAATCAGGGTTTAACATTAAAGTGCTTACTCAGTCCTAATATAAATACACATATATATATATATATCTATATATATATATATAGATATATATATATGTATATATATATATATATACACACACACACACACACACACATATATATATACACACACATATATATTATTTATATATATATATATATATACACACACACACACACACATATATATATACACACATATACATATATATATATATATATACATTAGGCATAAAAAAACTCCATTTAATGCATCAGTTAGGGTTGTTCCACAGTGACAAAAGTGAGGAAATTCAGTGTTAGGGTTGAAAACCCCTTGGATATCAGCCCACCCCCAACTGGCATTGGGGTGCGCATTGGGGTCATCTGCCCTAACTCTCACCCCATCACATGTGTAAAGAAGCAGAGGTATAGGAGAATGGGGTGAGATAGGACCAAGACCCCAATGTGCACCCCAATGCCGGTTGGGGGTTGGGCTGGTGGTCCAAGGGGTTTTCAACCCCACAATCAATTCCTCACTTTTGTCGCTATGAACAACCCTAACTGATGCATTAAATGGAGTTTTTTTGCCCTAATTTCCTTCTTTTGAGAATGATAACAAGAAATAGTGAATGTAATGTGGCAGCAGAGGGCCCTGTGCTCCTGCCACGTAATGCGACGGCGGGAGCGCAGGGCCCCGCCACGTGATGCCTTGTGACATAGTAACAGGAACAGCAATGCAAACAGAAGCGCTAGCAGTGGCGCACATTGTAATGCAAGCACGAATGAGAACACAAAGGGTAACGCACATGGTGGCGTAGACGGGAACGGTCTGCCGCATGATGTCTTGTCACATAGTAACATGGTGCCCGCAAACGCAAATGGTAATGGGCATGGTGACGCAAAGTGAAACAGAAATAGAAACAGTACTGTAGACACAAATGGTAAAAAATAACAGAAACACAAGCACAAATAAAAACGCAAAGGATAACGCACATGGTGGCATAGACGTGAACGTTAAGTGAAATGGGTACGGAACCACAAGCAGAAAGGGCAACGGTAACAGTAATGGAAGCACACAGGCTGGTTTTCTGCAAAAGCATCATAGAGAAAGACAGTGAGTACAAAGAATGTATGCATAATAATGGGACTCGGAGCAGAAAATGAGGAGTTGGAATACTAAATTGCTTATATCTCAGGAACCATACGACGTAGAAAAAACATTTAAAAGTCATATGATTTAAGACTTTCCTGGCCAGCTTTTAACTTAGCCCCTAGAAGGGGGCTAAGCATTTTTCTGATGAAAAGTCCGTATCTCGCACCGTTTCCGAGATATGGGCCCTGAAAGGTGCAGAGAACGCCGTAATGTTATCCTATGGGAAAAAAGAGAAGTTCAGAGTGCCATAACTTTGGCTCCCTGTAATATTTTCTCACCAAGCCACTAGACAGCACATCTGTGGGATGTTGGCTGTCTTCTTTCCAAATTTCAGCCCAAAAGACCGCACCGTTATTTTGCAGCAGGGCGCCAAAGGATTGCTGCAATGTGTCGGACACCATAATGTTATCCTATGGGAAAAAGCGTCAATTTTGGAGTACAGTAACTTTGCCACCATGTAATATTTTTTCAACAAAGCACTGAAAGGCACATCTGTGAGATGTCAGCTGTGTTCCCTCCAAATTTCAGCCCAAAACACTCAAACTGTTCTTTTGTAGCGGGGTGCCAAAGAATTGCTGTTATTTTCCCACAGCCTAGAAAAGTACTGTGGCAATTTGCAAAAGCTTTCGCAAATGCATTTGACAGTGTCACAAGTGCGAAAGTACTTTGCAAAAGTACTTTTTCCAGAAATGTGAAAAACATATTTCTGGGGTGTTTACCCCAAAATAGACATGGCTAGCATCCTCAGGGTCTGACTAAGTGAATACAAAAAGAATTAGGTTGCTAGAGGGTCCCAAATTTAAATGCCAAGCATTTTTCTGATCACCAACTGAAAACAAAATGGCAGATTTGCGACAGTAAAAGGGCCATTTGCGAAAGTAAAAACTGCATTTGTGACACTGTCAAACTTTTTGTTAACTTTTCCCTTTGACTTATAATGGGAACTTGTTTTTTTGAATAACTTTTGAACCGTTTAATATGTTTTCATGAAATCTTCGAAAGGCACATCAGGGACCCTGGTCACATGTTCCCTGAAGATTTTGGACCTGTTGCGCAAACCGTGCGACCTGTAGGCATGACTGTAGAATTCCCCAAAAAGCATAAACGCATGTGCAGATCACACTTAATAACTCCGCAGCCGTATATCTGACCGGTACGAAACTTGGCAGATCCCAAGGTGTACGGATCTTAATCATGTATCCCAAATTTCGGGCAAATCCATCCACAGTTGCAAAGTTATAAAGGTGCAAAATTTTGGGTTTATCATGTAAATGGCTTCTCATCTTAACTATGGTAGCACTACTGTACTATCCATAATATATATATATATATATATATATATATATATATATATATATTAGAGGCAAAAACTCTGTTTAATGCATTAGTTAGGGTTGTTCCACAGCGACAAAAGTGAGGAAATTCGCTGTTAGGGTTGAAAAGCCTAACTCCGAATTCACCCCCCAGCACCACACACACACACACACACACACACATATGCAAGTATGGGGGAGGACCAAGTCAACACAACCAATGACAGACATCCAGCAGCAGGTGACAGAAATAACAAATAATTGTCTAAATGTACTGCGAGACATCCCCACCCACCTGACCAGGTACTGCATGCTCAGTGGAGATCAACAGCAAAACTGAGGCCATGTACACCAAACGTACACATCCCTGATTGCAGCTGCACACAACATACCACACTTAGTAGTTGCATGGCCTTGCATTGTTACATTGACTTATAATGGGAAATTGTTTTTTGAATAACTTTTGAACCGTTTAATATTTTTTCACCAAATCTTTGAAAGGCACATTGGGGACCCCAGCCGAACGTTACCTGAAGATTTCGGGCCGGTCGCACAAACTGTGCGACCTGTACGCGCGACCATAGAATTCCAGAAAAAGCATAAACATGTGCACAAATCAAGCTTAATAACTCCACAGCTGTGTATCTGACCAGTACGAAACTTGGCAGATGCCAAGGCCTATGGTTCTTGATTGTGTATTCCAAATTTCTGGTAAACCTGTCAAACGGTTGCAAAGTTATTAAGGTGCAAAATTTTGGGTTTTAACATAGAAATGGCTCCTCAACCCTAACTATCTATATATATATATATATATATATATATATATATATATATATATATATATACTGTATATATATATATTAGAGGCAAAACCTGCTTAATGTTAGTGAGTATGTTGTTGAACCCTTGACCCTCAGCCCACCTCACCTGATTGGGTGCATTGGGTTTATCAGCCTTAACCCTCACCCCATCACATGTGTAAAGCAGCAGAAGTATAGGAGAATGGGGTGAGAGTTAGACCGACGACTCAATGCACACCCCAATGCCGATTGGGGTGGGCAGGGGTCCAAGGGGGTTTTCAACCCTAGCAGCGAATTTCCTCACTTTTGTCGCTGTGGAACAACCCTAACTAATGCATTAAACAGAGTTTTTTGCCTCTAATTTCCCTTCTTTTTGAGAATGATAACGAGAAATAGTGAATGTAATGCGGCGGCGGGAGCGCGGGGCCCATCTTGAGGCATAGTAACAGGAACAGCAATGCAAACAGAAGCACTAACAGTGGCGCACATGGTAATGCAAGCATGAATAAGAACAGAAAGGGTAACGCACACAGTGGCGTAGACGGGAACGGTCTGCCACGTGATGTGTTGTCACATAGTAACATGGTGCCTGCAAACAGAAATTTCAATGGGCATGGTGACGCAAAGTAAAACAGAAAGAGAAACAGTACTGTAGACACAAATGGCAAAAAATAACAGAAACGCAACTGAAAATAAAAACACAAAAGATAACGCACATGGTGGCGCAGACGTCAACAGTAAGAGAAACGGGTACGGAACCACAAGCAGAAAGGGCAACGGTAACAGTAATGTAAGCGCATAGGCTGGTTTTCCCCAAAAGCTGCATAGAGAAAGACAGTGAGTACAAAGAATATATGCATAATAATGGATATCAGAGCAGAAAATGAGGACTTGGAATACTAAATAGGTTATATCTCAGGAACCATACGACATAGAAAAAAAATGTAAAACTCATATTATTTACAACTGTCCTAGCTAATTTTGTACTTAGCCCCCATAAGGGGGCTAAGTATTTTTCCAACGAAAAGTCCAGATCTCGCACCGTTTCCGAGATACTTGCCCTGAAAGGCGCGGCGAAAGCCGTAATGTTATCCTGTGGGAAAAAAAGAGAAGTTCGGAGTGCCATAACTTTGCCTCCCTGTAATATTTTTTCACCAAACTACCAAAAGGCACATCTGTGGGCTGTTGGCTGTCTTCCCTCCAAATTTCAGGAAAAAAGACCAAACCGTTATTTTGCAGCAGGGAGCCAAAGGATTCCTGTAATGCGTCGGGCCCCGTAATGTTATCCTATGGGAAAAAATGTCAACTTTGGAGTGCCGTAACTTTGCTGCTGTGTAATATTTTTTCAATACAACACTGGAAGGCACATCTGTGAGATGTCAGCTGCATTCCCTCCAAATTTCAGCCCAAAACTCCCAACCGTTCTTTTGCAGCGCAGTGCCAAAGAATCGCTGTCACTTTCCCACAGGTAGAAAACTACTGCCGATTTATGAAAGCCAAAACGCTGACACTCACCGGAGCACGTAGCAATTTGTGAAAGTACTTTTTCCAGAAATTTGAAAACATATTTCTGGGTGTTTTACCACAAAATAAAGACATGGCAAGCATCCTCAGGGTCCGACTAGGTGAATACAAAATAATTAGGTTGCTAGAGGGTCCCAAATTTAAATGCCAACCATTTTCTGATCACCAACTGAAAACAAAATTGCCGATTTGCAAAGTAACAGGCCCATTTATGAAAGTAAAAATGAATTTGCGACACTGTCGAACTTTTTGTTAACTTTTCCCATTGACTTATAATGGGAAACTGTTTTTGAATAACTTTTGAACTGTTTAATATTTTTCAGAAATCTTCAAAAGGTACATCGGGAACCCTGACGCCGCGTTCCTGAAGATTTTGGGCCAGTCGCCCACAAACCGTCACGACCTGTAGGCAAGACCCGTAGAATTCCAGAAAGTGTAAACGCTACCAGATCACGCTTAACAACTCTGCAGCTGTATATCCGACCAGTACAAACTTGTAGATCCTAAGGCCTATGGCTCTGATCAAGTATTCCACATTTCAGGCAAATCCGTTGAACAGTTGCAAAGTTATTAAGGTGCAAAGTTTTGGGGTTTAACATAGAAATGGCTCTCAATCCTAACTATAGTGGCACTACCGTGACACTATATATATATATATATATATATATATATATATATATATATATATATATATATGTATAGTTATGCAATAGGGTGGACATAAATGGAGATAATAAAGCTGTTTATCTGAGTAACTATGTAGATAAATGTAGAATCATGCATTTATGCACACAGAATAGATTTCTAGTTTTCCTTTTTAATTTTTTAACTAGAAGAGACACACTAAGTTGAAAGGTTGTGTACAGGTGCGACCTGGGAGCACAAGGAAGTTAAGTGACTTGTTCAGGGTCACACAGTATGCAAGTGGGGGCTGTGGGATTCAAACCCATGTCTCCAGCTCAGAGCCTTAAACCACTGCTATACTGCCTCCTCTTAAATTGTTAAACTTCACACGTGGGTGCTCTTTTCACACACATTATTTCATGTTAAGATTTAATATTAATGTGTGACAATCATGATTTCTTTTTTTACATGTAAGGTAAATATAAACATGTGTGTGTTTTGTGTGGGGGGTGGGAGTACATGACCCACGACCTGTTTATATTTGTATATACATAAATTCATATATATATATATTTGTGTGTGTATGAATATATTTATTGGTGGCTCTATTTTAACATTTAACATCTATCTTTATGATAACATCTGTTTTTATATTCATATTTGTATTGATAAAAGAAAAGAAAATGTTTTTAAGACCCATTTTATGGGACCATTATGTCTCTCCATATGTGTAATCATGTGACACCATTGGTTCAGTATGGTTTAGTATGTGTATGTACTCCTTTAAGCACTCACTATAAAATATATGTCTCACTAGTGGTTACCACTCCCTGATGACGCTTTAATGGAAAAACCGATTGGAGGTGGTTGGTGCTCCCTGTTCTCCTGAGAGAGGATGTGTTATACACTGCTGATAATGAATCTTTACAAATTTGATTTATATTGCACTGTGTTAGACTTTTATTGCTGTACAGTGGTGGTGCTGGTTCTTTAGTTTTTGTTAATATAAATACTGTATACATATATATACAGTATATATATATATATACATACACATACATATATCATTGAAAATAATCAGAATTACAATTCTTTGAGTCACAGACTCTTATGCAAAGGCTCCATGTCAGGTAAAGTAAAAGAACAATGTAAGACACAATAAAGATACATTAACAGTAGTAGTAAAATAATGCAGTTAGACAATCTTGGCTTACGTTAACCTACTAAGTTATATCCACTGGGAGCACATAGGAATCCCCGGGTCAAAGTTAAGACAGGAAACATTTTTGAAGGGTCATGAGGGACCCAGAGTCATAGTACCTGCATAAAAGGGATAGGGAAAGATTGGGTGCCTTGGGAATGAGGCTAGCAACAATCAACCAAATGATTATAGAATGTTTATATACACATTTAGTTATGTCAAGTCAAGTCAGTCAAGTTTAATTTATTTGTTCAGCTTAAGCTTTTACAAAATCTAAAACTCTAGAATCATAAATACAATTCCAGAAAAGAATAACATTTCACAGTTGTATGAATTCCACAATTACATAATTTCATTTAGGGCATATAAGAAACACTCTTTGCTTCCAGAGTCTGGAATTCTAATTAATATATCCAATAATGTCACACAAATTTTCACATATGTATACACTCATATTTCATATAAGATCATCATAATCGAAGAGCAGATAAAAATGTTATCACTTTCTCTAATACAGCCTCATTTGTGTTATTAAGGAGAAATGGTACCAACTGGTCGGGAGGGAGGACAGTGTTTGCCAGAATATCCCCTAACCATTTCCTTCTAGCAGAGTTATAAAGAGGGCATAACAATAATACATGTTTCAAATCGTCCTCCATTTGAATCCCACATGGGCAAAAAGGAGATTCTAATTTTCCCCTTCTCTGTCTATAGTAGATATAATTTGCCTTATATAACTCCATCTTAAATCTTGTTATTAAACATCTAGAGTGAGGGTTGGTTAATATGGAGATATGGGTCCAAACCAACTTTTTGCTTTACTATTTTATACCATCTGTAATTCTTCAGGGTAATTATCCTCTCATTGTCCTGAGCTTTAGCTAGATCTCTAACTCTAGATTTAACTAGGGCTATAATTTATTCTATTGACTTGTGATAAATGTCTGTTATAACTTGACCTAACCCATTAAGGTAAAGTTTATTCCTGATAAATTGAGTAGTAGGTTCTATGAAGTTCAAAGAGACATAATATATCTCTTCTTCTAAACACTATCTTGGAATTTTTTGTTCTGGCAGCTGTATTAGCTTTAACAGAAAAGTAATTTGTTTTTCCAAGATTAAAGTTCCCAGAGGAAATTGTCCCAACTCCAAGCGTAAAATTTCCTTTAGTACTGATTGAGGGAGCATTAATATATGACAATAGAGTTTGTTAACCACTCATTCAATGGGATCAGACTTTTGACTTCCCCAAATTTCTGCAACATAGACTATACTAGTATTAATTTTTGCCTTTATTACCTTCAGTATACCTTGTATATGTAACCCCAGACCCCTGCCTTTTTGCAAAATGACAGGTGGTATGCTGTTGAAGCTGACAGCAGTACCTGGTGGGGACTGGGTTCGGGGAGGATTAGGTTACTCGGCACAGGGGGCCTAGGTTTGGCTACTCTGCACAGGGCACCCAAGTAAATCCGAACACAGGAAGCAATAACTGTAACATCCAATACCAGGAATGGGATTCTAAAGTGTGGCTTTTATTCACATCCAAACTGAACAAGCAAAGCATAGACGGCCCCCCACGGGGCTACATTCCTGGTA
Source organism: Neoceratodus forsteri (assembly GCA_016271365.2). Lineage (NCBI taxonomy): Eukaryota > Metazoa > Chordata > Ceratodontiformes > Ceratodontidae > Neoceratodus > Neoceratodus forsteri. Next base: position 691,654,412 of record CM057454.1, on the reverse strand, counting down.
ATGCAGATAAGAGCAACAGAACACTTCTTCAACATTTCAGCCCTCAGGCTCTGAACCCACCAGGCACACAGCCCGGACTTGCACACAGCTTTGGGTACACAGCCTGACTTGTACACTACTTGGGGTTTTCCCCTGGCCCGGCTCCCCCTCCAGCCACTTGATCATGGTTCATATGGCAGTGAACCAGTTTTCTGTTGGTGGCTCCCCAAACCACCTTAGAGTCTTCGACTCCTTAAGGGAAATTTCCTTCCATCCCATGTCTGGGTACTTCCCTCATCACTGGCCAAGTGCATGAGGCAAAGTAGAAATCCACAGAGCAAATCTTTAGAGGTGGACCTGGTTACTAAAGATGGGGGGTCTCCCACTTCCAGCTCCCACAATCCATACCCAGCCATTTCTCTGGACACTAAACAACTCTTTTTGAAAGCTTGGCAATGTAGATTACAGGGTAGATGTATATCACATCTCCTCTACATGTCTTGACTTTCCCCTTGTGCTGGACTTGAACATACTTTTACTTTGGCTAAGCCTATTACTCTAGGCTTCCCACTACTTCAGCAGTCCAATACCCACTTTAACACAGTTCAGGTGAACATGGGCCCTTTGGAAAGAGCAGAACTCACCCTTCAGTTGCAGGTGCCCCACAGGCGAATCTTGAAATCTTCTTGTACCCCACACACATGGAAAAATAAGGCAGCTTCTTCTCTAGCAGTAGCCAGGGGGTTGCCCCTGGAATAGCAGGCAAACCTTCCACCCCCATCCCCCCAGGGATGGGGCACAGAGACCCATATCAGCAGTCTCCACCACTTAAAGAACAGCTTACTGTGTCCCTCTTTAGGCGGAAACACACATCTTTCCCTAGAAGTAGCTCTATTTCAGAGCTGAGGCACCAAGAGCCTGTGCACAGAACTGCTGTGCTCCTCACACAACAATCTCCAACTACAGACTGACCACTGACTATTCAAAACTCTCAACATTCTAATCTAACTCCCTTCTGCAGATTCCAATGTGGCTCATGCAGCTGTGATAGTTCTATGGTGATGTCATCCCTCAGTCTCAGCTGAGACTGCGAACAGAGTGAGACAGTGTGAAATCCATTTAACTGGAGTTTCACAAGCTGCCTTCCCTGCCTACCACTAGGTCTTACTGGGATTCTAGTAACCCCAGGTAACAGTGGGGTTACATATAGAAGCTCTTCCCAACTTTGAGTTGAATTGTCTGAAGGCATTAGCTGCTATTTTGGCTTTAGATTTAATATATTCAATATGTTCCTTCCAAGTTATAGTTTGAGAAAAACGTACCCCAAGATAGTCATATGTCTTAACTATTTCTATTTCTATTCTTTTTTGGCCCATGAAAACCTTTGGTAGAGTCCTTGCTTCATTTCCAAAAATCACAGCCTTAGTCTTGTTTTCATAAATCAACAACCCATATCTATTACATAGTTTGGAAAATGTGTCCATTTTCCTCTGCAGGCCTAGCAGGGAAGTAGAAAACAGAACAACGTTGTCAGCATAGGCTAAGAGTGATACTCTATCTTTGCCTATTCTGGAAGAATGGTAATCTAAATTTTCCAAGCCTTGCAGTATAGAATTTATGTAAATATTAAATAGGGTTGGAGCAAGAATACACCCCTGTCTGACGCCAACATTTGTGCTAATGGGAGATGTCAAAGATCCCCATTCATTATATTGTACCTTGCATCCAGGTGTCAGTATGCAATCTAATTAGTATATCAAGCAAAGATCCATCTATATTTAAGCATTTCCATTTATTCCAAAGCAAATTCCTGCTGATTTTGTCAAAGGCTGCTGTTAGATCCATGAAGCAACAATAAAATTTGCTGTGCTTCACTGTCACACATTTCCAAACTAAATGTCTCAAAACATATAGCAGTGTTGCACCGTGGATCTACCTGCCCAAAATCCATTTTGATATTCATTAAGAACTGAGTTCTCATCAATCCATTTCTGTAATTTTTCTAACAACATTTTACAGAATAATTTCTGTGAAATGTGTATTAAGCTGATTGGTCTATACATCCTTAAATTTAGTTTATCTCTCTTTTTCAAAATTGGATATACAATACTGCAGAGCCAACTCTGTGATATATGTTGCCCCACTGTATTTGTGAAGAATCAGTTTCTTCTTTCCAAACTTTAATATTTGGAATAGATTGTATTGTTAGTTCCACATCGAGAGAGTGAGTCAGAAAGGAAATTAATTCACTTTATATTATATTTCGGTCTCTTTCTCCATTTGTGTTCCATCCAAAAATTGTAATTATCTTGTCAGATTGTTCTATGTTTTGCTTATATTCATAATTATTAATTACTTTTAACAAAGCTTCTATTATTTGGTCCCTGTTCTTAAATTGATTTGTACTTTATCTAACCATTTCTATAGTCCGAGACACTGTTACTAGCTAGGCGTCACTCATCAAAATCCCTTTTGATTGCAATAAGTTACCTTTGGACCGTATTTCTGCTGCAAGCACATGAGAGTTTGTGTAGATTATAACACAATCATTTATTTCTGAGTTTGGAAGACGTAATGCCCCAAAATCCCCTATCTCTTGACTAATACCCACCATGTATTTCATGTGGGTAGTCAACATTACATTTGTTTCATCAGGTATCTGCTTAATGCCATACGTTTCAAAATAATATGCCCTTGATGGTCCGCTCTCCTTAAGTAAACTATTAAATGAGAAAAGACCCATTGCAGGAGTTTTATCTCCAGGAAGGGGATAAAATGGCTGAATATGGCATTTAGTTATGCAATAGGGTGGACACAAATGGAGTGTAATAAATCTGTTTATCTGAGTAACTATGCAGATAAATGTAGAATCATGTATTTATGCACACAGTTAGTATGTCACCAACCATTTATGTACATAGTTTCAACATCTCTGCTTCTCCCCCACCCCATGGGCTCGCTGGCCAGCACTACATCCACCCCCATTTACTTTTCCCACGGCCTCATACACCCACATAACTGCTCTCTTTCTCTGCTGCTGCTTTTCAACAGTTTTTCCTGCTATACCCACTGCACACTATCTTTCATTCCCACTTGTTTTTTAATAAATTGATACAACTTACTGAGCTGCCCAGCTTTATCCCTTTCACAAGCCAAGCTTCAATTCTTCCTACAAGTAGCTGAGCATGCCACACTTTACACAACAGACAGAAAGAAAAGAACACATACAGTAAATATAGTACTTATTTAATGTAAATACAGTGCTTGTGTGTTGTTTAACACAAATAAGCCACTCTCCAGGGACTGCCCCTACCAGCAGCCAGCCTGAAACAACCACTGCTACTCTACTCCTCTTTTCAAAACTTAGCTCTGTATGTTAATGCCTGCCCCTCTTCTCACTTCAAATCAAAACATTTTTCAAGTCTGTGGAGAAAACGGGGCACACTTGCTTTGAGAATGACTTTACAACAACCTGCCATATCTCTAATTTTGTTCCAGTTCTCTTCTCTTTCCAGGTCCCACTTGTTCTGGTTAGTATCTTCTTGTTCCTGGTCTCTCTCCTCCAGTTGGTGCCCTCTTGCTCCTGGTCCTGCTCCTCTGCTCCCACTTGCCATCCACCAATAACATTTAAAAAAATATAGCAACCTAAAAGAGGGACAGAGCTTCGTATGACTACTGCAGCCCTAACCAATAAAATATCCATCACTAAGCACAACCACCATATTTTTTCTTCAAAAAACTGTTTAAGCTACCATTAGCCAATGAGCTGTTGCATCCTATGTTGAATGTGACATCATGACTTCATATGCATAAAGATGGCCTTAGCAATAAGTGCAGTGATATACCAAATAACCATATAGTGCAATCCTACATAATTTTATAAATCTCTTTAAAAAAACTCACTAAAATTTAATTATAGACAAGGGTCCAGATATTCAAAAGGGTTGCACATGGCGCAACAGTGTTGCACCATGCACAACCCACTGATGCACCCTGGTGTGATATTTAAAATGGAAAAGTGCACCTGCACAAATCCCGATGCACCAGGGTGCATCAGTAATGTATGCAGTCACAGGTCAGGGGGCGTGCCCATGCATAAACTGCACAGCCCGATATTCAGCCGGGCTGTGCAGAGTTATGCAGGCGCAACCCTCACTCCGCGCCTGCACAACTTTACACCGAAAAAAAAAGGATCAAGTCAAGGGCCACCCACAGGTGAGCTGCCACATTGCAGGGCACAACACAGCAGCTGCCACCTGTGGGTGGCCCTCCACTTGTTCCAACCGCACCTGGCGGTGCCTCCCCATGCCCCAATCATGGGCTGAAGTCTCCCCCAGTAGCCCGAACGTGGGCATGAATGCAACTCCCTCCCCAAGTAGCCCGATCGCGGGCATGAATGCAACTCCCCCCACCCCCTGAGTAGCCCGATCGCGGGCATCAGACCTCCCTCCCCAATGTCCAACATCCCTGGTGGTCCAGTGGACCTAGAGTAGCCCGATCGTGGGTGGCATCCTTACCCCCCCAAGTATGTTATCCCTGGTGATCTGGCCCCACCCACCTGCCCATGGAGCCCCCCTGCCCCACTCCCCCGTCAGCGGCGGCGGCAGCACCCTGCCTGCCACCCGCCGCCCGCCGACTGACAGCTCAGTAGGGCTGCACCCATTGGTTCAGAGCATGAGCCAATGGGTGTAGCATGTTGTCATAAGGCAGTCCAGATATTTGAATGAATGAATTCATTCATTCACATATCTGGACTGCCTTAGAGTGAGTCCACGCCCATTGGCTCATGCTCTGAACCAATGGGCGGCAGCCCCACCGAGCTGTCAGTCGGGCGGGTGGTGGAAGCGGCAGGCAGGTGGGGTGCTGCCACCTGATGGCTAATGAGGGGAGCGGGTGGTGGGGGGTCCATGGGTGGGTGGTGGGGGCCACTAGATCACCAGGGGTAACATACTTTGGGGTAAGGATGCCGCCTGCGATCAGGCTACTCTAGGTCCACTGGACTACCAGGATATTGACATTGGGGAGGTCTGATGACCACGATTGGGCTACCAGGGGGGTGGCACTGCTATGCCCGCGCGATTGGGCTGCTGAGGGGGGAAGACTACTGTTGCCCATGATCTGGCTATGGGGGATACTATTATGCCCATGATCGGGCTGCAGAGGACGAGGTCCCAACGCCGCTGCCGGCAGGGCGCCAGGCGCAAGTCATCGGGATCGGCACACCTGCATGCTAATGGCATGCAAGAAGCATAATTGATGCAATGGCCTGGGCACCTTGTATAGATTATGGCCCCATTTGCATGTCACCCTTTGAATATCGGGAGTGCTGCGCGTAGGCGCAATGGAACTTGTGTCACCACATCTGAATGCTCCCTCTGACCACTTGTGGTGGCACAGTTCCACTGTGCCATGCACAGTGGAGTAATGACCAGGGGCGATAGTCAAAGAAGTTGCTCAATAGTGCAACTCCATTGAATATCGCCCTGGCCACACCCCTGTGCAACTTTTTTGAGCAGCGAAGGGGCTTGCACCACAGAATGGCGCAGTTTGAATATCTGGGCCAAGGTTCTTATCTATTACATAAATGAAATATGCAGGATGCCACTCCCGAGGTGTGAAAGGTCAAATAGCATGAGTGCAGATAAATCATGCATCACACAAGGTCCTGGCAGAGGGGACCTGTATGATAAATGATTCATCCATACAAGTGGCATATGACCTTGGCCAATCTCATAAGTGGTATAAGCTATGAATGAGGTGTCTGAAGTCAAACACCACAAGTATTTATTTATTTATTGAAATGTTTCACCAGGAAGGCACACTGAGCGACAAGTCACTCGTCTCCTGGTATGACCCGGGGGGAAGGAATACATTAAGAATGAGACATTAAACATTCAAGTTAAAAGTTTAACATTAACATGCAGTTGTAAGGCAGAAGTTGCAAACAGTGTTAAAACAGTGCTGCACATGATAGGTAGAAAGAGTGGACAATAATAAGTGCTGGGTTAATAAGCAACAAGCGCTTACGTGAAAGAAAGGGGGAAAGAGAGGCAGTGGTGAGGTGGGTGGGGAGGTGGAAGAGCCGTGTCCCTGGAGACCACTTCAGGATATGAGGACCCTGCACTGCACTGACCAGAGAAAGAAGGGGATAAGGAAGTGTCCCAGAGAGACCCCTTCAGGATGGTGGGGGAAGGGAGTAGATGATAGATACAACCTCCTTAAGGGGGTAGGAGAGGGACCCATGGAGACCATTTGGGGCCCCTTATATTCTGTGAGAGATCAAGGGAGGCCAGTAAGGGGGAGAAATTTGAGGGAAGGGGAAGAGAGCTAGGAATTTGGGTGGGTGTGCACAGGGTAAAATGAAGGTGACGGTAGAGGTGTAGGGGTAGATAGATAGGTAAGTAGAGGGGTAGGGTTTGTCCAGAGCTTAGGAGAGGGAGTTAAGGTGGGACATGTCAGGAGCAGCTAGGAGCAAGGTAGTTATTGAGGGCAGAGCTGATGGAGTAGGCAAAGGATGAGTGCTGGATTTGAGGGGGAGAGGGAATTCCAGATTTTTGGGAGGTGGTGAGAGTAACCAGATTGGCCAATTTGGGTGGGTCTGTGGGGGACTACCAGAGTGTGAGAGTCAGTTGATCTAAGGGAATGAGAGGGTGGGGGGGTGTTATAAAGGAGGAGGTGAGGTAGGAAGGGAGTTCACCCAACCAGTGCTTGGAAGTGAATTTAACACAGTGGGAGCACTACCTATTTGCAAGAGAGGGAAAGGATAGGGCATGATAAAGATCACAGTAGTGGGTGCGAGGGGGGGGCATCCAAGGCAAAGTGGCAGAAGGAATTCAAGAGGGTGCCCAGTCTGGCCAGGGAGGACTTAGGGGCAACAGCATAGACTATGTCACAGTAGTCAAAAATGGGCAGTATCATCTTCTGAACAACTTCATGTCTAGCAGTAGGAGGGATGCAACTGCAGTTCCTGAACAGGGCACCAAGCTTGGGGTGCTGTTTTTTCTGGATGGCATCAATATGTCCAGAAAAGTTTAGGTGCTGGTCCAACTAAACACCTAACTACCTGAAGTAGGATGTGTCCTCAAGTAAAGTCCCATCAAGGGTGTGGAAAATTGGTAGGGAAGGATGCCTTGACAGTCTCTGCCTTGTGCCAAATGTAATGGAGACAATCTTCTTTGCATTGAGGAAAAGTTGATGGTTAGCAAACCAGAGCCAAACCTTGTCAAAGTCTTGCTGTAAGCTGTTTGTAGCCTCATAAGGACATGAGCCAGATTCATACAGGACTGTATCATTGGTATACATATGTATAGCAGAGGATGGGGAGCAAACAGAGGGAAGGTTATTTAAGAAGATGGAGACTAGGAGGTGCCCTAATACAGAGCCCTGGGGACTCCAATGCTAATCGGGAGGGATGAGGATGTGGCATCCAAGATCTTAACTGATTGGGTTCTGCCAATAAGGTAAGCCTTAAACCAGTTTGTGATGTAGGGAGATAGGCCAGCATCTGGGAGTGAGTTGAGGAGAAGAGAGTGAGAGACAGTGTCAAAGGCCTTGGCCAGGCTGACAAAAATGGCAGAGGTAATTTGGCCATTGTCCATCCTGGTTAGGATGGAGTCTGTGAGCCATAAGAGAGAGGTGGTGGTTGAGTGGTTTTCCTGAAACTGGACTGGAAGGGAGTGAAAAAGGAGGTGTCAGATAGAAAAGAGGTGATTTGGGAGAGGGCAATGTGTTCTTTAAGCTTGGCAAGGGTAAGGAGGAGAGAAATGGGGGCAATAGTATAGATGGATCATGTGTCACACAAGGTCACCTTGCATATTTTGTTTATGCAATAGGAGAGAACCTTCACAGAATCACAGAAATCTGATGGCAGAAAAGAACCCCACTAGCCCATCTAGTCTGCACTATCCCCTCCTTACTCATTGCCGCTGACACGGGCTCTCCTCTTCCCCCCACCTACCAACCCCATGTGTCGGTCCCATGCCCTTTTGAATCCCTCCACCATTTCAACTCCCACCACTTCCTCAGGTAGTTTATTCCAGGCCTCCACCACCCACTCTGTGAAGAAATGCCCCCCACATTACCCCTAAATCTGCCTCATTCTAATCTTAGACTATGCCTCTAGTTTTATTCCCCTCCTTCCTTTTAAATAAGCTCCCCCCACCTTGTTTATTCCCTTTACATAACCTTGTGTTAAAATTTTTTGTTTTGATATTTTCTGAATTTTTTTATTCAATATTGTTAGTAGTGTCCTTTTTTTGTGAAACTGTGCGTGTGCATTTCTTCTCTAGCCTGGTTGCTATGGCCATTGTTATGGATGTGGTGCTTAGATGCTGCATCAATATCAGGATGTCCCCACTTATTAGTGCAGAGAACAGGTTTTCAAAAATGTGGAAACATGGCAACACTGCTTATTGAGGTTGGTTGGTTGTGGAGAGAAGGTGTGTTTCATTGTGCAGGTGGCTTGTGGTTCTTTTTTGCATTCAGAGTCATTTTTATAAACAAAAAAGAAAAATTCCACATTTTGTTGAGGCCAGTGTGTAGTAGGGAGATAGCAGTATGACAGTGCGAGTAGCAGGGAAAGTGTGAGTGTGACCTGATGCAGTGCGAATTTCAGAATGGCATCAGAGTAGGTGGTAGTAGTAGTAGTAGTAGTAAAAAATGTTATTCAGCTGAGAAAAACAGTGAATAGGTACAAGTCAACTGAGACAAATTTATTTCCAGCGAGGCCCTAAATTACATCCAATATAGTTGCAGTATCAAATACATCAAACATCAGTGACCAAACCATACAACATAAATAATAACACATAATGTCACAATATCATACAATACTAATAAAACAAACAAATGTTTTAAAACGTTCAATTTTAGCAGGTAGTTTAAAAAAACAGAAGTAGTTTGCAATTGAAAACATCAAGTGTGAAGGTTGAATTGCCATACCACTTTTAGTGCTCTGCATTAATGCTTCTTTCAGTTTGTTTCTGTGCAAAATGGGAGATATGTGAAAAGTAAAGTTGTGAAGGTGGAAGCAGTGCCAGCGAGTGTGGGGGTATGGAAAACAGATAACATATTTAATATATAAAAAAATTGGCCATAATGAGTTTATTATGTGTGTAAATTTTAAGATTTTACATTTGTGCACATATTAGCTCAGATAAACTGATTTATCACACTAGATTTATGTCCACCCCCCATTGCATAATTAAGGATAGATAGATAGATAGACAGACAGACAGACAGACAGACAGACAGACAGATAGATAGATAGATAGATAGATAGATAGATAGATAGATAGATAGATAGAAAGAAATGGAGAGGGAACTGTGTGATACCTGATGCATCTATACAAGTGCCGTTTGACCTCGGGTAACCTCATGAGTGGCACAAGCATGAGTGAGGTGTCAGAGGTCAAACAGCATGAGCACAGATAAATCAGGTGTTACACAACGCCACCCTATATGTTACATTTATGCAATAGTATAGGAGGTTGTGTAATGGATTATTTTGTATTCAGTTTGTTTTTATATGTTAAAATGTAACTGAGTTTGTGGATTTATTTTGTGAAATAATGTCATGCTGCTATTGTCCATTCTAGGTTGCATTGCAAAGAATGTGGCATTGGGATGTCATGTCAACATCCCGATGTCCACACTGATTGGTGAAGCTTTCTTAGCAAGAATGTCTAGGAAATGGAGGACACTGCCTAGAAGAACAAACTGGGTTACACTGTGGCTCTGTTAGATGTGGGGCTAACATTGTTTTTCTTGTTTTAAGTAGAGAATCTGTTCGGTATTTGTAGTGCTGCAAGCTCATCTTCCCAGTAGCAAATACTGAGTGAAAGACTAGTTTGATGGCTCCAGAGACTGAGCATTGCTGATTAGAGATGTGCGAAATTAGAAAATTTCATTCTGCAAAATATTTCATGAAATTCACGCATTTTGTGAAATATTTTGTGGGTGCAAAATGCAAAATTCCAGGGGTGAAATGTGGAATTTTGCATTTTGCCCATGAAATATCGCATTTTGCACCTTTGAAATATTTCAAGAAATGCCCCACAAAATGGCAAAATGTGGGCAAAAATTGGCAAAATTGCACATTTTGAGGCAAAATTTCAAGTTTTGCAGGTGCAAATGTCACACTTTTGCACCCGGTGAAACATTTCATGGAATGGCGGAATTTTGTGAAATGCTTCACATGGCAAAATTGCCGGTTTCACAGCAATTTCACTGGCAACATTTTATTTTGCAATATCTGTATTGCTGATCATGGAGTAAGTCAGATCCAGGAGATGATATGAGCTGTTATGAGGTAAAATAATTTTTTAGCACTGGTCTACAGGTGGGGAGGCAGGTGGGTAGGTAACCACTTGTTTAAGAGCTAGAAAAATACAGACTTCAATGAGCCATGAGAGTTTTACATTTCTGGAGGCTGGAGTTAAAAGTTAGAGCTACTGTAACAAAGTGCTTCACAAGACATGGTTCAAAATGAAGCTAAACACAAGGGGCTCGATTTTCAAAAGCCTGAGAATGTCGCAAACCACTGGTGCGTCGATCATATGGTGCATGGGGTTTGTGGCATTCTCCCAGCACTGACTGGGATTTTCACTTGCATGCACCAAATACTGCAAGTTAGAACAGCTCCCCCCTCATCTAACTTATGGCATGCTGTGGACCATTTTTACTGGGCTTGCACAACATACAGTACTTGCCGCAAGCCACCGTAAAGTGTGAAAAGTGTTGCAACTGTGCCCAAACTACTACAATCGGGTGCAGTTGCATCAAAGGAGTTTGATGCAGCTGTGCCAATGAATGGGGATGACACAGGGCTTGATGCAAGCCCTGTGTCAACCTTTGAAAATCAAGCACAAGGGTGTGTGTGTGTGTGTGTGTTTCAGTGGGTTAATGTAGTGCCAGCCAGCAGGCCTGCTGAGGGTGGAGGTGGGAGGTGGATGACATAGAAACTGTATACATAAATGGATGATGACATAGTAACTGTGTGCATAAATGTAAGAATCTACTTACATACACAGTTACTCAGACAAACGGATACTGTATATCACACTCAATTTATGTCCAAATCTATTGTATAAATATATATGCTACATATTATATACCTGTATATTTATTATTTGCAAAAAGCTGAGTTAATGCACCAGATAAGGTTCAACTTACTGCAACAAAAGAAGGAAATGTGGCATTAGAGTCTTCAACAGTAACCCCCCAAGCATCAAGAGGACAAGACCATACAAGCAACCACAAACAATATTCATCAGGAAAGACAAACAACATAAATCTGTTTCCAGATGACACAAGTGCAGTAGCACTGAGGTGCTACCTTTGTGGATTTCTATCTCTGGTACCCCCCCCCCGCAAGATATACAGACTTACTTCTTGCTGCAGACAGAAATCCATGATACTCAAATCACAACACTACTTCTGAGTGCAGAAGCACAGGCCCCTGAAGCCAGAGATACAAAGCTGTGAAACCCAAATTACAAGAGTCTTTTTGTCTGCAGAAGAGCAGGCCCCTATGGGGTATGTGCTTCTGTAACTACAGGTACTCATGCCATGGTAAGAAACACATACAGTTCTATCTGCAGAACTTTAGGCCCCTGAGGGGGGCCGTACTTCTGCAACTGAAGGTGTAACTCAAACACACCAACCTCTGGCTGCAGAAGTGCAGGCTCGATGATATCGCTGATACCAAAATGGCAACAGTACTTATGTCTGCAGAAGCACAGGCCCTTGAGGGTCCTTCACCTCTGCTGCCACAGGTATGAGACATATACCCCAACTTCTGGATGCAGAAATGCAGTCCACTGTGGGACCTGCACTGCTACAACTTCAGGTAGAAATCCATGATAACCCAATACTTCTGTCTGCAGAAATGCAGGTCCTGTGAGCCAGCACTTCTGCAGCCACAGGTATTCATGCACATTGTAAGAAATACACACATAGTTGTGAATTCACAAGCACATCCACTGGCAGGGCCTGTTCTTCTGTAGCCACAGATAAAAATCCATGATGGTAGCACACTAAAGCCACAAGTCCCTACTTTTGTGGTAGTAAGTGGAACCTGAATTGGTACATTAACACATTTTTAAGAAATTATTTTCTTTTCAAGATAGTGGAATACTATCCTCATTCATGCAGGTCCCTTTGGAACCTGTGTGAACAGATGCAGATGTTCAGGGCCCTGTGGGCCCTGTACTAAGGGAAGAGTCCATCTGCCTGTGGAAGTCATGAATTTGTGGGCCTTTCTGCTGGGCTGCAGAAGGACAAGGTCTTCTGAGCTCTGTGCTTCCATGTGAATACAGATATAAACATGCAAGGCAAAGAGTCCATCTGTCAGCTGAAACACAGGGTCCTCTGGCAACCGTGGGTGCAGAGGTGCAGAACCCTATGCCAAAATAATAGTTCTGCCCACTACATGGTACTTTGGCTTGTGTGGGCAATCCTGCACCTTCCATTCCCAGGCTGGGAGATGGTGCCACATGACAGTGCCATTTCCCTAGCCTCAGCCCATCCTGCTGGTTCACTGATCTTGCCCCCTAACTCAGCTCACTGGCACAGGATCACAAGGCACTACCCTCTGGTCAAAGACTGGCCCTGCACACACTGTTTCTTAGTATTTTTTTTTTTATTCTGACCCCCGTTTTTTTAACATAGTTATTGTATGACTTAGTCTTATAAACATGACATGTGACATTTAAAGAATAATGGCTGAACTGTCATTTTCATGACACAAGTGCAGATACACATTTCTGTGAGGATTTGAACAATGCCACCTGTCACATTCATGAATGGGCTGAGAAAAAATTGCTATGTTGAAAGTCTGAAGTGAAAATATCGCAAATTACCAACATTATGAACGAGCATGGAAAAATGTCAACAGACATTCATAACTTTGTTATTGTTTAATGTTCTGACCCCACATTTTGAACATAGTCTTCTTACCACCCCATATCATGAAGTCTGCAGGTGCAAATCTTCAAATCCTGCTGAAAAGGGATTTCATAGAACAACTGTAAAATCGCATTTTAGCCTGGATTTAGAGCTGGGCAGAATCTGTGAATTCCAAATTTGTGGAAATTCCACAAAATTTCACAAAATTCTCTGATATTCTGACTTTCATGAAATCTGAATCTTCTGAATGCGTCTGGTGAATTTTCACCCATTGCACAAACTTTTCTGGCTGAATTGCAGAATAATGCACATGAACTGTGGAATGACAGTTGTGAGGAATTTTATTCCACAGTTTAATACATCATTCTGCAATGCATGTAATCATTCCTCAGTTCAGTTATCAGTTCTGAGGAATTTTCTACTACAGTATAATACATTAATCTGCAACTCATATATTCATTCTGCAGTTCAGTGACTCAATGAACTGCAGAATGAATGCATGAATTGCAGATTAATGTAGCAAAGGGACACTGTAAACTCCATTTTCTGAAAAGTTTGTTGCCATGTGTTTTCTGTTATCAAAATAATAAATTGTGGCATTACAAATATGTGTATTTTTTTCCAAAACAAGTCTATATTTCTATGTTTAAACTGAAAAGCACATTCCCAGTTAGATTGGGGTTACCACATCACCAGAGACCTGGGGCAGGATTCATGTACTGGTTGGGAGCTGAGTCCCACTCTGCAACCCCAGAGGCAGACTGTAATCACCCACAGTGGTGGGTGCATGTGATTCACAGCTGCAGCAGCTGCGGAGGGAGTTATGGCTGCTCCCACTGGCCGTAGCAACCCTCCACAGCTGCGGTGATCCCCCTGGCAACACCACCCACAAGCAGCCATAGGTCATGGAGCCGGTCATAATCTGGCTTCACCTATGTGAATACCCACCACTGCAGGACCCCTGCAGCTCCGCAAGTTGCTACCCTTTGGTGCCGAGGTTTTGCCACAGCTGCAGGACTTCCACAGCATTTGTGAATCCTGCCACTGTTGTTTACATTTTTCCCCAGGCAACATTTATCTGCGTTGTGCCTTTGTGTTATGTGCTGGTTCCCGATGCAGCTCAATGGCATGCCAACTGAATGTGCTATTAACTTGTATTGTCAGTGATAAAACTCCAATGTCAAATATGTTTGTCAGGCATTGTGCTAATGTGTGTTGCAGTCAATGCTGAACAATAGTGTTTTTATGTTTACATATTCTCTAATTAGTCACATTATTTTGGGTGCATTTTCTCACATGTATTGCTGTATTTGTATTTTTTGTTGAAGATTCTCAAGATTTCTTATACAGTGTACTCAGGACATAAAAACACAGGATAGCAAATGATCTTAGACAATCATGTCTGACAGACTTCACAACTATACCACCCTCGACTGTCAAAGTTCTGTGGCCTTGATGCCATATAACAAAGCTTGTACACATTCACCCCCCATCAAGAGCTAATTGTCTCATTGCCAATTTCTGTAAAGATCATGTTTCAAACTAAAATGGAAAAAAAAACAATCCTTTCCTGCCCTCTGTTCACTCTACCACCCACCTACCCCCAACCTCCTCACATATGTATTGCATGTCTCAGTCCCTCATAGCAGCTTCTCTTGTATTTGTAAGTTGCATCCTCACTGTCCCATGAAGAGCTACTTTGCTCACATCTGACCACATTGAAATGAATTAATTCATTTCAATGGGCCATTTATTTCATTTTTTTTCCTTTAGTTTATAACTTTTTGGGGTTGTTTTTCATATTTTTACCAATTTTTTTCTATCAATGTCTTATGTAGCATCACTCTGATGAAAAATACTGGTGTCAACATTTAATTAGACCCTGAAATTGGTGTTTGCTGCATATGTCGGCATACTGCACAAACACCAGTTTTGGGGTCAATTTATTTATTTATTTGTATTTTGGTAACCGGGTAAGCCCACTGAGACCAGATGTCCCTTTTTCAGGAGCAACCCGGAATTAGTTACAGAGAGAGAGAGAGACACACAATAGCAGTCTTTACAGAAAAGGACACCTTCTAGCATTCAATTTGAATGTTAATACCAGTATTGTTCATCTGAGTGATGCTAAAAAAGACCTCTGGAGAAATAGTTAGGTAAAAATATGAAAAAAGTTACAAACCAAAAGAAAAAAAAAACATTGAAAATGAATGACCCCATTGAAATGAATGGACTCCATTCATTTCAGTGCCATTGGACATGAGAGAGGCAGCTCTTTGTGGGGACAGAGAGGATTTGACTTCCAGACCCAAGAGACATCTCTACAAGGGACCCAGACATGCAATACATATTTGAGGAGGCTGGGGGAGGTGTCATTTCTGTTTGAAATGGAACTCACAATGAGATAATTAGCTCTTGATGGGGGGATGTATACCAGCTTGGTTATTTGGCACCACCACCGCAAGACTTTTACAGTGGGGTGTGGGATAGTAGCGATGTCTGTCAGATATAATTGTCAAAATGGGCATTTGTTATATTGTGTTTTCACACCCTAAGTATGCTGTATAAAAATCCTAATAATGTCAATGATAAATACAAATATTTACTACATGTGAGAAACTGTACCCAAAATAATGTAACAAATTAGAGAATATGTAAAGATAAAACAATATTATTAAGCGCTGAAAGCAGCACGCTTTATCTCAGTGACTGACAAACGTATCTGAAGCTTGAATTTTATCACTGGCAATGTAGGTAACAGTGCATTCAGTTGTCATGTCAGTAAGCTCTATTGAGAACCAGCATGTACAATGATGGCACAACAGCTGATGAATGTTGCCTGAGGAAAAATACAAACACCACACCAATGTGACTGTGAATGTATTTTTCAGTTAAAATAAAATGAATATATCCTTGTTTTTTTAAACCAAAAAAACACATACACATATTTGTAATACCATAATTTAATATTTTATTAAAAGAAAAACATAGATTTTTTTTTGGAAAATGAGATTAATAGTATCCTTTTAAACTGCAGAAAGAAGTTCCTCAGAACTGATCACTAACAGTGATCAGTTCTGCAGAATTTCTTTCCACAGTTTATTACAATAATCTGCAATTCATACATGTATTCCCCCATTCTAAGTAGAATTTCTGTGAAAGTTACAAAGCACATTCTGAAATATTGTGGAAGTGAAATTCTGATTTTTGTGGAAACTTCACCCATAGAATTTTATTTTTGTAAAGCCCTACCTGGATTTGAAAAATGTCACCTTCTTTATGAGGTGGGGTCCTAAAGATGGAAACGTTTTGAAAAAAGCAAAGTTATCAGTGAATGCTGAAACATTTCAATGTTCACTTGTGACTTAGCAATTTTACCATATTTTTCCACAACATTTTCAACAAAGTCTTCTAATGACCCAACCTCAGGAGCCCAGTATGTGAAACTTTTCAAATCCTTCACAAAAGGAGATTTTGTGGTGCAACTGCAAAATTACTTCTTGGGGTGGGTTTGAAATATTTCATCTGCCATGTTCATGAGATGGGGTCTCAAAAAAGCCATGCAGAAAATTTGGTGGACAAAAAATTAAAATGACAAAGTTATGAATAAAAGTTCAAAACCCACTGAAATATTGTACATTAACTGGACTTACCTTATTTTTCTCATCTCATAATCTTGGTTCCAGGAGGAGGAGAATGTCATTCTGATTGCAGACTGGGTCTGTGATGTGGGACCATCCTTAGGTGAGTGAGGGTGTGTGGGGTGGGGGGGTGGAATGAGGAGGTGTGGATGGTGCAATGATTGATGGGAGAACATTTTCTTCTTTTCATGAAAAAAATTGGAAAAAAGAGATCTCCCATGAGACAGTTTTCTTTATTTTGGGGATATTGACACAGGGGATTGGACACTGCAGTTTTGGGGGGACATTTTTGTGGCACAGAGTGTCAATCAGTATTGGTGAGGGCAGCCACTAAGGATACAAGGGTCATACGAGGGATTTTCCCAAAATTGAATCACTGATGCTACAGCAGTGGGGAATGATGTGGACTGGAGGGGCTTAAGAAGGAGTGGTACCAGCTGTAGGCACCCTAGACCACTTAAAAAAGTATACATTTAACAAAGAAATGAGATTTGGATGATGTGAAGACAGACTTCTGTGAGCATCATCAGCCGTGACTCTGGGCATGTGCATCAGTGCTTCCAAGATGGCTCCCTTCACTAAACTGGGCACCCAGAAGTTTGTGGTGCCCAGAAAATGTATTTATGAGCTTATTTAAAACAAAACAAACAAAAAGAAAAAAAACAGAATCTAGTTAAACACTCCCATTTAGCTAAGTTCAGGTGTGTTTTTATTTTTGTTGTTAATACATCATCTTTATGTATTTTCCATGTTTTTAGTTTAAAAAAAAAAGATGATGGCTGTCACAACCTGAATTTTATTTCTCACCACTTGAAAGCACCAATTTTGTGAAAGGTACATGCTCGTGAAAAGTAAATTTATGTTTTGTATCAGAGGTTGCCCTAAAACTCTACTGAACATGCTCAGCAAAAAAACTTAAAATCCTTATAACTCCTGAACCGATTAATATTTTTTCACAAAACCTTTGAAAGGCACTACACCTTGGCACATGCCACTTCCACCCCGATAGTTCTGGAAAAAAATTACAAACCATCTAGGCTGTAGATGAGAGTATAAACACATGTAATAAGCATTGGAAAAAAGGTAGATTTAATGGTAAAAATGGCATTACAAATCTTAGAAACCACACAGGTTGTGTTTTGTGCAGCAACTGAAGTTTAACATTCAACACCCTACTAAACTCTAACTATACTGGTGCTACCACACTAATATAATATATATCTATATTTATATATAGAATAAATAATGGTTAAGTGTAGTATACAAGCATGTTTACCCATCGAGGGCTATAAGGCCATGCCCCCAAATGGTGTGTGGCTTGATTGCCCTAATTAGCCCCCTTGATTGGTATACTTCTGATTGTATATCACAATTACCCACATTATTTTTTTTATGCAATACATTGGGATGGTTACTGTTTTGGAGTTCCACCACATCAGTTCGACACCCATAGGGTGACTATCAGTACAGTGACACCAAAATGCAGATGGTGACCATGTTACCCAGCAATTGTGCCACCTGACCACCACCACACTCAAAGCACTGGAGCACATACTGGCTGCTTGTGGGGGGCTTCGGACCCAAGACTCATATTCCCTAAAAATGTCAGACCAAAATTCCACACAGTTTTTGCACAATGCAGTGACAAAGAATTTCACAAAAAGTGGTAATTTTCATGCTTTTTGACACTCTGTGTCTCCTCACTCGCACACCTGACTGGAACAAAACTTGTCACATCAAGAGATCTTTGGTCCCTGACAATGCATGCACAGTTTGATGTGAATCACTTGAATGGTTGCAAAGTTATTAAAGTCCCAAATGTTCAGTTTAACGTTGAAGTGAATATGTAACCCTGTTATAAGGGTGCAACTACACCCCCCTATAATATATTTATCCAGTTGGGGTGAATACAATATCCATTATGTAAAATCATTACTTTACACTGGTGTTTAATACATTTTAGAACCCACATTTATTTTACCCCATTTGTCAGTCATACCTTCCACCAGCACTACATACCTGCTATAACATTCACATTTTTCTGTACTTGTTCTGCTGTACCACAGTACGTAAGCAATAAGACATGAGGGGGGTGCATTAGACATTTCTAACACACGGCCAGGGGTGTAATAAGGCACGAGACTGCAGGCCGAGTGCGTTTATCCCCTGACCGTGCATTAGAAATGTCTAATGCACACCCCCGGAGTGTCTTATTGTGCTTATAAAAATGGGGCTCTGCATTTTATATATATGTAAAAATTAATATTTGTTGCTTTAAATACTAAAACAGGTAACTCTTGTATGTATTTTGACCTAAAATAGTTCCTCCGCCTGTTTGAGAGTGATGTTATCTTTTCTTTTGCTCTACTGTGGCAACCATACCTGTAGTTTTTTAATAGCATCCTCCCTCCCACATAGTTTGGAGTGCCTCCATCCCACCCAAAAATCCATTGTTATTTAAAATTAGTTCGCCGCTTTCCTCCTGGTTTTTTTTTGTAAACTGATGAGCGTTAGTAGAGCAAGTGGCGGTGAGTGCAGACCACAGTACATACCGGGTGAAAGTACTAGGAACTACTGACAACTTCACATTTGATTTTGTATGCAGATTATTTAAAACAAATGTCAGGTTCTATAGATAAGCATCAATATCACAGTTCATAGTAGGTGAAGTTCTGCCTTCTGATAGACGTTATTTTTATAATTAGAATCTAAGAAAAGAACTGGTGCAAGCGAGTCGACGGGTAGGCATGCTGGCAAAGAGTGAGCAGATCAAGTGAGCAGACGGACAGGCTGGCGGAAGAAATCTGTGAGCACAGCATTTATTAATCTGTAAAATGTTGAAACAAAACTGAACCAGTTTACTGTCTTCCATGGCTAGAAATGTGTAGTATTCAGTGCGACCAACTCCCTCTTCCCTCTGCTGTGTCACAGATGTGAGATCATTTTGGAAACTGATTCAACCTGTGGCAGTGACGGGGAGGGGGGGCATGAGTTCATGACCACAGTCTACTGACCACCAACGGCAGCACTGTTAAAGTCAAACAAATAAAATTTATGCCTGCTTTTTATTATTTTACATCTGTTCTCTGTTCCCTGTGAGCAGGTAGTGGAACAGGCATCTGAGAGAGAGCGTGCCAGTGAAAACATGACGCGTGAGTTAAAGTATCATGGGCAGTGGAAGGGGCTGAAGTCAGAGCGAGCTAGTCAGAAAACGGTGTCCGCTAAGAACATGAACTGTGTCCTGGCTGGGTGTTTGGTTAGAAGATGAAACTGAATAGTGAGAAGGGGGTGATACATATTGATAGTCTGAGTGACTTGGAAGAGGATTAATTGGATGCTGATGTGAGATCTTTTCAAATTTCATGAAGAACAATGTTCATTATAGAAATCTGGGCTGGTGGAAAGCTGCCAATACTGCAGCGAAGATGCTGCCTGTTTTAAGTACTGTAATGTAAATTTAAAAAAAAATACGAGGAGTTGCCAATTTGCCCTGCAGTATCTGCTTCTTTGTTAAATTGCTAGTTACATCAGATGGTAGTTTGCGATGACTGCTGGTGGGGGATCAAGTAAACAAGGAAGCAAGCAGAATGCAGTAGCAGACGGGTGGAGAAGAGATTGTGTGTAGTAGAAAGCGAACAGCAGACAAAAAAATTTTATTCAGACAATACTTTTTTGTGAGTGTGTGTACTGTTGAACTTTGAACACTGGTGAGGAACACAATCACAATCTGCTAATCTGCATCATCTATTTCCCTCTGTTGAGCAGCCGGGCGTGAATGTGAGGAAGTGGTCAGCTGAGCAGGTGGACTGAAGACCTGTGGGAATGCAGCGGCGAGAAAGTAAAACTTAGAAATCTCAACGTGTGGCACAAAAGTATGATTACATTTAGTCTGACCCACTGAATTCCTGTTTTCTTTTTTATTTGTTTACTAATTGACACCAAGTGATAGGGAGCTGTGATGTGGTGTGGCTCAGGTTTTTATATAAAAATGTTCTTGCTAAGTAATGAGAAACAATGGCGACATTTTCAAAATCAACGTTCTAATGGCACATTGATTTTTATGTACTATGTCCAGTTCCAAAGCACTTGTTTTTACCTGTGCATTAGGCAAATCTAATGCACAAGTCCTAACCAATCAGGATGCAGCATTTTCCTACCCATTTTGTAACATAAAGCAAACACCCCTTCCCCCAAACAAAAGCTCTCTACATTACACTAAACAGCCACAAACCAAAAGGACAGCAAGACTATTTTTTTCCTTTTTATTTTCCACATGCACCCTGCATTGTACATGTTTCTTAGTGCCACCCCCCATCATGACTTTGCCTCTGTCAATGTGGTCCCAACTGAGCCTTCCTGAATTTAGAGACATGAAACAGTGCTTTAGAGAAATACCTTTTCTACCTTTTAAACAGGTTTTCCCTTTACAAACTTCAACCATATCCCCCCACTGCCCCAGCTCACAAGCCACAGCTCTCACATACCAGTAACCAGCATCCTCTGCTCTCCCTCCAAGGTCCTCTGTCTTCAGAAACACAGACACCAACCATGCTGCTTCTCTGTTCCTCTCTCATGTTTAGCCCAAACCGTACACCCACAAGTGCACAAAAGAGAAAATAACCTTTTTCCTTTTTTTTAAAAAGGAACTGACAAAATGTTCATTACTAGCACTGCTGCCACACTTCACCCAATATGTCATGGACCCAAGAGAGGAAAACACAGGATCAACTACATACACATAAAAAATATTCTTAAAAAATAATTAAAAAAAACACTTTCAAAAAGTACAGTGGCAACCGATTACTCTGGCTAAGTGAGAAATACTGTCTCTATCTTTCTGAAACTGTCCAGCCCTTTGCTTTAGCCTTTCCACACACAAAAAGCAGCCAAACACAAGGTGCACTTTCAACATAAGGACATAGCATCTGTAGTAAGCAGGCTGCACACCCTGGCAACCAGCCCTATAGTATACTTACACACAGTGGTATATAAAACAAATCTCTTTCATTTCTTAAATAACACTAAACAAAAAAATAAATACAAGCCCTATACAAAAAGTGTATCCCTGTTGCGAAAATGGAATATGCAATGGGGATGAGTTAAATAATCAAAGAGCAAAAAAAATGCTATGATTCACAAAGGAAGAGGATGGAAAGTTAAGGTAAAAAGACTGGCTTTCAGGAGGTACAAGGAAACACAGAGGAAGAATGAAAGGGGACTATATCTGGAAAAACAGAGGGAGGTGGGGAAAGTAATCAGAAGTGCAAAGGCACAAATGGGGGAAAAATAGCCTAGGCAATAAAGAAAGGGGACAAAACCTTCTTCAGATATGTTAGTGAAAGAAAAAAAAACAGAGAGAAGGTTGTGAGGATAAAATGGGAAGAAGGTGTGTGTGTGTATATGTGTGTGTGTGTGTCTGTAGGATGACCTAGAGAAAGCAGAAATCCTGAACAAATATTGTTGTTCAGTATTCACAGAGGAAAGAGGAGGGGAGGGCTTGTGAGAATAAAAAGGGAAGAAAGGGTCTGTGTGGAGGGTGACCTAGAGAAAGTAGAAATCCTGAACAAATAATTTTTGTTCAGGATTCACAGAAGTGGAAGGGGAGGGACTGCAATTTGGCACCAGAAGCACCAATGAAAGGGGGATGGATACCAGTTATTTTATAGAGGAGACAGTCCAGAAGGAACTCGCAAATCTGAAGTTGGACAAAATCATGCGGCCAGATGGGATGCATCCCAGAATACTGAAAGAACTTAGAAAGGAGCTGGCAGCACCACTAATGGCCCTATTCAACAAATCACTAGAAACAAGAGTGGTTCCAGTACACTGGAGAAGGGAGGATGTAGTCCTTTTCCACAAAAGCGGAAGCAGGGAAGGGGCTGGAAATTACAGGCCAGTCAGTCTGAACTTAGTGGTGGGGAAATTAATGGCATCACTGCTAAAGAAAAGAGTTGTGGTATACCTTAAATCCAGTGGAGCACAGGCTCTGAGGCAGCATGGATTCACAGTTGGAAGGTCATGCCAAACAAATCTAATAGTTATTTGGATGACCAGGGAAGTAGACCAGGGAGCGGTGGTGGATGTGGCCTATCTGGATTTCAGCAAGGCCTTCAACATCATCCCAAATAGTAGGATCATAAACAAATTGGGCAGCCTGGGTGTGGGTCCCAAGGTGGTAAACTGGGTCAAGAATTGATTAAGTGGTCAGACTCAGAGGGTGGTAGTAAATGGAGTTCTACCTGGAGGGGGGGGTGAACAGCGGGGTGCAATAGGGAGCAGTGCTGAGGACAGTCCTCTTTAATGCTTTCATACGTGACATTATTTAGGGCCTGGAAGGGATGGTATGCCTCTTTTCAAATGACAACTAAGATTTGCAATGGGGTTGACACTCTGGGCTGTATGGAGAAAATGAGAAGGGACCTAGGTAAGCTTGAGGAATGCTCAAGAGTGTGGCAGCTGAGATTAAATGCAAGAAGTGCAAGATCATGCGTTTGGAGCACAGAAATCCTGGGGAGGAGTACATAATGGGGGAGTAATGGCAACTACCAAACAGGAGAGGGACCTGGTGGTAATCATATCTGATGACCTAAAGGTGACAAAGTAGTGTGAGAAGTCTGAGGGAAGAGCCGGTGGAATGTTGGGTGCATAGGAAGCAAGATCACCAGCAGGAAAAAAAAGTGGTGATGCCACTGTGCAGATCTTTTTTGAGACCTCAACTGGAGTACTATGTCAAGTTCTTGAAGCTGTATCTCTAGAAGGAAATAGAGTGGAGGCAATTCACAGAAAGGCAACAAAAATGGTGCAAGGGTTGTACTAGAAGACATATGAGGAGATACTAGGGGACCTCAATATGTATTCACTGGAAGAGAGAAGGGGGGGGATATGATAGAGATGTATAAATAAGGTACAGGAGGGTAGTATGTTTCAGAAAAGAAGATGCTCTAGAACAAGCTATCATGAAATGAGACTGGGGGGGGGGTTAGACTCCGGGGTAATGTCAGGAAGTATTTTTTCATAGAAAGAGCAGTGGATGCATGAAACAGCCTCCCTGTGAAGGTGGTAGGAGCAAAAATGGTTGGAGAATTTAAAAATGCATGGGATAGGTATAAGAAGACCCTAGCAAAAGGGAAAGATTGGCAAGCTGTAGATCAACAAGGGACTGCGATATATGCAGTAGGTAGGGAAAATGGAAGACTAGGAGGGCAAAGCAATCCTTATCTGCTGTCAGATTCTCTATTTCTATGTTATGTGCACTAAAGCAGTTTGATCTTAGACACCTCACTCATGGCTTACACCACTTATGAGGTTACTCAAAGTCAGACTACTCTTGTGCACATAAATCATGTATTTATAACTTTTGCCCATTGCATATCCAATATAGGTATAGGTATAGGTATAGGTATAGGTATAGGTATAGGTATAGGTATAGGTATAGGTATTAAAATATCACCAACAGGTTAATCTGATTCTGTAAGTCAATTTGCATCTGTATACAAATTCCCTCCCTTTCCCCGGATTACACCTGGAAACAAGCCACAGCTCAGTGTGCCTCTCTCTGTCACAAGTTTTCAAATAAAAAAATAAAATAAAATGAATAAAAGATATAGATATAGATATAGATATAGATATATTGCAAAATACATTGTTAATGCACCAGTTAGGGTTTTACTTAACACCACAAAAGAATAGAACTGTGGCATTAGGGTGTCAACCCCCTCCCCTCACTCCCAGACCCCCAAGCAGCAACAGTTCAATACCACACAAAGCAACTATAGACAATGGTCATCATATTAGACAAAAAACATGCAAATATTTCCAGATGATACAAAAGACATCTATCACCAGGGTCCAGTGCTTCTGCAGCCACAGATACACATGCACACTGCAAGACATACACAAACCCCTTCTGGCTGCAGATACAGTAGACACCTATAATACCCAAAAATCACAACCCTATATCTGTCTGCAGAAATGTAAGCCCCTGCAAGGCAAGCACGTCTGCAGTCACTAATACCCACCCATATGCAAGACATAGACACCCACTTCTGGCTGCAGAAGTGCAGGCATCTGTGGGGCCTGCACTTCTGCAGCCACAAACACAAATCCATGGTACTTAAATTATAACACTACATCTGTCTTCAGAAGTGGAGGCCCCTGTAGGGCCAGCACTTTTTGCAGACACAGGTACACATGCACAATACGACACATACATACCCACTTCCAGCTGCAGATACAAATCCACGATATCCATATTGCAGCATCCTGGAAGCCAGCACTTCTGCAGCCACAGATACACATGCACAATGTAAAGCAGCAGATACAAATTCAGGATACCCAAATCACAATACTAAATCTGTCTGAAAAATCTCAGGCCCCTGCAGATAACATGGGGACTTCAAAACATACACATCCTCACTGTTACATTTCTAATCAGCAATTATGGAACATATTTGTTTTAAAATGCAGAGTGCAGTATGCATATTTCTGAAAGTACATCATTAGTGCTACTAAATTTGTGTTATCTGAGAAAAGAGTTGCATGTTCACCTTACCTGATGATGGCTGTTTGTGGTTCCTTGTGTGGTCTTGTCCTTTTGCTGCTGGGGGTGAGAAGTTAAGATTGGGAACCCTAATGCCACATTTCCCAACTTTGGTAGCATTAAATTGAACCCTAACTAGGGCTGTGCAAATTAAACTTCTGCCAGTGGAGTTATGGCGAAAGACAGAATTTTACTTTTGCAAAATTTCTGAATGCACTTTGGCAACTTTCATGGAAATTCCAACTTAGAGTGGTGGAATGAATGTATGAATTTGTGAGTATTGTATTAAATTGCAGAAAGGAATTCTCCAAAATTGATCACTGTCTGTGGTCAGTTCTGTGGAATTTCTTTCTGCAGTTTGATACATTAATCCACAATTCATACATTCATTCCACAGTTCAGTGAGTCACTGAAGTGCGTAATGAATGTATGAACTGTGGATTAATGTATTAAACTGCAGAAACAATTTCCACAGAACTGATCACTGAACTGCAGAATAATTATATGTATTGTAGATTAATATATTAAATTGCAGAATGGAATTCCTCAGAACTGTCACTCCACAGTTCATATGTATTATGTAATTTAATCAGACGATTGTGTGGAACAGGACAAAAATTGACTAAACATATTCAGAAAATTCTGATTTTGCTAAAGGCGGACATGTGGAAAATGTACAATTTTAGAAATATCGTGAAGGTTTTGCAAAAGCGAATCACAACTTCTGCCCATCTCTAACCCTAAGTGGTACATTAATGCAGTTTTTCAGCCCTGCACACAATGTTTCTTTACAACTTTATTTTAGTTTGACATTTTCCCCAAATTGTCAATGCAGTATTTGTATGACCCCCCCTTCTGAATATGACAGCAGTCATTTATGAAATACTGTCCAAAACATTATTTCATACCACAAGTGCAAAAACATGTTTTGGTCAGTATTTGAAAACTGGCACTTGTAGTGCTCATGATGTGATGTTAAAACTGACTATGTGGAACATATGGGGTTCATATATTGAAAACGGCTAAATTTATAAGCGAACATCAAAAAATATCAGTGTTCTTTCATAATGGTTTTTGTATTTTATTTTTATTCCTTAAGACAGAAAAAAATATCCACTTTTAAGTTTCAATTACAGTCAACAAAAAATTAATTAAGAAAAATACATATCCCTTAAATTCAATTCTCTCGTAATTAAATAAGGCACAAACGTTTTTAAATATTAATGTGGGGGGGGGAGATTATAATACTTTACAGCCTTTTGCCAAAGATAGAAAGAAAAAAGAAAAGAAAAATCTTAAAGTCCATCAGTTAAAGAGCCCTGCATAATTTCATAATCACCATTAAATAAGACATCTGAATCTATTTGGGTATCAAGCCTTATTGTGAGAAAGTCAAACAAGACCTAAACTGGAAGAAATGTGGTCACTTCAGCAGCATCTTCTTCTTCAAAATTGGAACCAATATCCTCCAGAATTTTTACATTGTTCTCAAAAAAAGATTTTACAGTATCTGGATCATCGAAGAAATAGTTCTTATCTTGAAAGTGTACCATCAAGCGAACAGGAGCATATAATACCTCAGTTAGTCTGGCTTCCTTAAATTCAGAGAGAATTGGCAAAAAACGCTTTCTTCTTCTTTGCATCTGTACACAGAAATCTGGATACAAATGTATCCAATGTCCTTCATAAAACACCTGCTTCTTTTTCCACATTAGCTGCAGGATTTTATTCCTGTGTGTGAGGGTTTGAAAGGACAGTATAATGTATCGCACCCCAGGTTGCTGAGTGGGATCCTTGGATTGTTGAGATACAGGACAAAATACAGAGTCAAGCACCAAAGGTGATTCCAAGGAAAATACAGCAGTTAAAGCCCTCTGTACAGTGTCCCTTAATTAAGCATTATGTATGTCTCCAGGAAACCCAATCAGTCTTAAGTTTCTCATCAAGATGTTCTTTTCAAGACACTCAAGTCTCGCCATTTGCGCCAGCTGCTCATGTATAGCTGCATTCGTAGCCCCTTCTATTATGAGGACACGAGCCAAGATTCCCTTCATCTCCTCATCATTTTTTTCCAACAAGCTCTCCGCTTTCTCCATTTGTGCCTCCACATCAGTACATTAAACAGAAATGTCCAAAAGCGAAGCTTCAGTGCGAGCTGTTGACTGTTGACTGTTGTCACTTCAGCTTGAAATTCTCCCAAACGAGCCTGAATCAAAGCAAGCGTAGGTTTCTGAGGCACCTTAGGTTTCACTCCCGTTTCAGAATGGGTCACCACAGGAGAAGCCCCTGCTCCATCTGCCTGCACAGGCCCATGCGCCTGAGCCCCTCTCCCTGTTTTTCTTTTTTAGCATATTGACCCTAATGTCTTATTACAGTCTTTTTATGATCCCACCTCATAAACCTGGTAGGTGGAATTTTTCAAATCCAGCCCAAAAGGTGATTTTTGTGGAGCAACTGCAAAATTACCTTTTGTGTTATATTAAAAAAAATTCCAGCACCCTTGTTCATGATGTAGGCTCCCCAACAAGCCATCTTAAAAACAAACGTTGAAGTTATAAGTAAAAGCTGTTTTCTGGAACCATAAATTTTACAGTTGCAAGCAATTATTCTACTGTTGCACTTCGAAGCAATCAAAACAATTATTGGTTCACAAGTAAAAATCATTATCCAGCACAAAAACTTGATTTTTATGCACAAACATAAAATTTGTTGGTCTCATTTTATATGTGACAGACAAATTCTTGATTCACACATAAAAATTTGCATCCCACACTAACGTCACTTTTTGTGTACAAACATAAAATTCTTTGTTTTCACTTTTATGTGAAAGCACAAAATTCTTTGTTTGCACCTTTATGTGAAAACACAGAATTCTTAGCTTGCAATAGTATAATTGGAATCATCCCTAAGCTGGTGACTAAAGAATGTTGGGGTGTCCAGAAAAAGTATTTCTGGGTCATTTTTCAAAAATCAGACTCCATAATCCATCTAAACAGGTCTCATTTAACTAGCTTCAAGTGCCTGTTTTTGAAAATGCATTATTTAATGTGTTTATTATTTTAACCAAAAAAAAAAAGATGGCTGGACTCACAACAGCACAGCAACGTTTTTTTTAGTTACAAAAGAAAAACATTGTCTCTTGAAAGTAAAATGGTTAAATGGCTGGCAAAAGTAAACTTCTTTCATATCAGAGAGCCAACTCAAAATACCTACTAAGTATATGTAGAAACCAAGTTTCAAATCCTTATAACTCAATAACTGTGCAACATTTTTCCCAACACCTTCAAAAGGCACACCTGTGGGCCAGGACCCTTCTACTCTAAAAGTTTTAGAATAAAATTAAAACCCCTCTTTGCTACTAAGATGAGCAGAAACAGGCCATAAAGTGCATTATTAAGGTTTTTTAATGTTCCAGATCTCAGGAATCCAGATGAGTGTTCATCATGAAACTTCCCACATCTTGAGAACATGAGACCTGGAGCATGTATGCAAGGATTTATGCAATTTCTTTGAATGTGCCAACGCTGTTCAGGTGCAAATGTACTCAATGCAAAAAGTTACATTAATGCAGATTAGGGTTGCTATCACATAAAACTCAAACACTCAGAGTTTGGAAATGTGCTATTATGGTTTTCAACCTAATGCCCACATACCTGTAGTTGGGAAAATTGCTACAAAGCAATCACACACACATAGCTGACAGACTAATAGTATGTAATGTCTGACAGCATGCTATTGGAAAGTATTCCTCTGGAGCCATTAAAGTTTTTTACCCAGTCCTTTACTTAATCTTCCCATGTACAAACCATGTGAACATGCATAACCAAAAGCATTACAACTTTTTTTCTGGCTCAATTGCTTATTTCCTTTGTATCTTCCATAACACTTGCTTCCAAAAACAGATTTTTATTTTAACTTAAAAAACAAATCATCCTGTTTTGGTAGGCTTCTGAGGAGATCGATGATGTGTGCGCGCTCTTGCGTTATGTCACTATGGACATTTCAGCATCTGAATCATGCCTTCTTCTGAGTGATATTCCTATTACTGGCACTTTTTTTAAGTCTCTGGTCACAATAGTTATGTAGGAGCATTATCTACTGTGCAACTATACAGTAATGCATTGGTTTATTATACAGTTATAGTATGTCAACCATGAAAATACATATATGTTAGCCCCAAGTGATAAGAAAACTAAAAATCATACACCCAATGTGCCATTTAAAAGACGTAAGTAATTAAAATTGTGTTGGCAGCATAACCTAATAGAACTGTGTTTCACTACGGCTACACATACTGTACCAATCGACTTCATTGCAGCTTGTTTCCATGAAGTATAGTCTGTTTTCAATATATCTGTCACTCTCACTTTTTTAGGTATTTTGGTCACATGGTGGATGTTTGTTTCTATGATCCACCATGTTGAGTCCAACTACCCTTTTAGAGTGAGATACTGGCTCAAAGCTAAATATTAAACAATCTCATTATCTTATGTAACAGCCCTCCTATTTTACTCTTTTTCTGTATTTACTGTATCAGTGTTATACTCTTTTTCATATATAATGTGTTGAGACATTAACATAGCCATCATAGCTATCTGTGTCCCAGAACGATACAACCTATATAGCCTAGATCCTACCTTTTGCTTAATATGGCTTCTGATTTCTATATTGTTGTCTCCCTAGTGTGCAAAGTTATTTTGCAGTGTGCAGTGACAATTTGCATTCATTTTTTCTTTGCCTACTATCTGGAATGCTCTGATGCCTTGTCTGCACCTGTCCAGAATATTATGTTGGTTTAAATTTAAGCAGAATTGCATGGTGCCGAAAGGCCTCTCACACAGTTTGCAAAGGGTGCTAACAGATGACATAGACACCCTTTGCAAACTGTGTGAGAGGCCTTTTGGCACCATGCAATTCTGCTTAAAGTTGAACCAGCATAATATTCTGTGGTTATTTGCATATGCAGCCCACAATGCTTTGCATTGTGTGGGCATGTGTGATTTTGTATTTTCTTGAAACTTGGCTTCCCAGACAAATGCCCTTTGGGGGTAACCCTTGCTTCAGTGTTTGCACACAGAGGTTCTTTGTATTTTAAATAGTTTTTTTATTTTAATGGGTTCACCACAACATAACCCAGACAGACAGTCTTAGGATAGCTGGTTCATTCCACTGGGGTGTCAAACAGACGAGGCATACTGATGAGTCCTAGTAGGATGAAACACGTGTCTATGTCATCTGTTAGCACCCTTTGCAAACTCTGTGAGATGCCTTTTGGCACCATGCAATTATGTTTAAAGTTGAACCAGCATAATATTCTGTGGTGATTTGCATATGCAGCCCATGATGCTTCACATTGTGTGGTGCTAAAGGTCAGAAAACTGTGAAAGAACTTGAACAAATGGAGCAAAATGTACTGAAAGAGAGAGTTTTGTGAACATTTAAATCTTGGACTATGTGTGTGAAAGTGCTGTTTTCAAAGAGAGTGAACTTTAAAACAAATGACCCTGTGGTCCAAGTGCTAGTAAATGTGATGGATTCAGAAAAAGTAAAGTGAATTTGTGCTTGAGCAAATCAGTTGAAATGCAAAAAATCCAGCCAGAATCCTAGAAATTTTTAACTGAGTGTGATGAAAAGTTACAGTTGCCATGTTGGGGTGTAGCCAGCAATGTAAACAAAGCAGCGCCATTTTAGACCAATGTTTTCAAATCCAAACAAAGTTTCAAGTAGTTTTGCAAAGTGTCGTGAAATACAATTGCAGCAGTCAGGCAGACTGTTAATGAACTTTACCAGTGCATTAAAACTGAATCTCAGAGTGATTGCAAAAACAATGATTTTGTGACTTGTGTGTTTATTACTCAAAGTATGTGTTGTGCGTTATTGCCTCCGTACTTAGTCGCTGTATTTGTTATGCTCTGTACCTGTCTTCATTCTCTGTATGACACGGAGCCTTTGTAAATAAGCCCCTGACTCAAAGCGTTGTAATTCCTAGACTTTAATAATAAATAAAAAACAAATAATTTGCAGAACATGACGCAGCAACCCTCTCACTACCCACTCCATGCCAGGGCACAGGTAGCTCAAGAAGAAGAAAAGCTAGCCAATTTTGAGCAATTATATGACTGTTCATCAGCACCCACTGAGGTGGCTTTGCCGAACTATCCGGTTAATGTGTGTGTTGTATGCCTAAAGCCAGGGAGAGATGTTTTGCAAATTCCACATTGCACAGACTGCCGAAAGCAATTTGGGATGAGCAAGTCAGGTGGCACAATGGTAACTAAAACCAAACACTGTTTTGCTCCAACTTGGACACTGGCAGGGGACCCTGTTGTATCAGAACAGCAAAAGACTGGGTGCAGTGAGAGAAACCATATACAGTTTGTAATGGAGTTCTTGGACATTGTCTGTGTTGATGCTTTGTAAGGCCTAGAGGAACTTAAATGTTCCACACTGCAGAGGGTGGAGTTGGATGCTGCAGCTGCAGGTTCAGTAGATCCTTCGGTGGAAGGCCAAGTCCTAGCCTTGTGGGAGAGTCTGAGGTGGAGGAAGCATATTTTTGGGAGGCCAGAGCCTCCAAAGACAGTGGAGAATGGACAGTTTGGGGGGCTGGTGCAATCACCAGCTCCTGGGCAGAATGTGTGGAAGAAGAAGAAACTTCAATGGCCGCAGTGGGACCCAATGAGTCACCATTGGCACTGGCTTCTATGGAGCTGCCTGATGTCTGTGTGGAGGAAGGCTCTAGAGATGTGCCCCTGAGTGCAGAGGTGGACAGCTTTTACTCTGCACTGTGTGCTTGTAGCTGGCTCAACCAGGAATGGGCACCCCAAGCTGTGCTTCTGGTTTGGAGTTGGTCAAAAGCAGCAAAGAGGAGAGAATTGTTCGTAGACGAGCTGTGGCCAAGTATGGACCATCATACCCTTTCTTCTCTTGCCAAATATGGGAAGAAAGTGAAGAAAACAGGCATGCCTAGTTGTGGGAAGAAAGCTTGTGACAACCTACACCCAAGAGTAAACAAGTGAGTCCGAATTAAAGTGTGTAATGAGAGACTGCAATTCTGGAAGCGTTGCAGAACCTTGTTAATTGGCTCTGTGAGAGTAGTGGACAAAGATGGCCAGGAGACATTCTACAATGTTCCCATGGTGCATCCAGGTGGGATAACAGTTTATGCCCCACATCCTGAGTGGTACTACCCTTCAAATTGGTGCCATTCATCTGAAATTGTGCCCGCTTGCCAAAAGTGACCGCAGTCATGCCTTCCAGCAATCTGCCACCAAAGAGGCAGCAACCCAGGATGGAAGTGCCTTTCTTCTGGTGATCCAGGTTTGGCTCCAGCAGCATCCAGGTTTGGCTCTAGCAGCATCCAGGTTTGTCTGTGGCAACATCCAGGTTCATCAGCCAAGCAGTCAGAGAAGATTTCCAGTCTGGGTCCAGTAGAAGGTCGTATAAGCATCTGATCCAAAGATTTCATCTACCCAGCAGCCGAAGACCATCCGGCCGCAGGTTCAGAGAGGTGATGTGGATATCTTTTTGTCACCTAGTAACTGGTAAGGTACTCTTCTCATTTTAATTTGACTGTTTTCCTGCAATTGAAAATGTCCTTGGAACTTTATTCACCAACTGACTATTTTGAGCTGGACTGCAGCACCAGCAGGCCTTGTGCCTGTTCCAGAAGTATGCTTCAGCAGGTTCTGGCCTAGGAGAGACTATTTGTAGTGCCTTGGCACTCTGGACTCTTCCCTAGTTTTGGACTATGCAGGGACCCCTCCCCCCCCAAAAAAAAATGTTTTTGCAAATGCTTTTATACTTTCTATTTTTTCTACTTTTATAGAAAATCCTTTTAATAAATACTTTTTGGGCTTGTGCAGTATCCAGTGGAAGGGTTGTTTTGGTCACTGTTTTTCCTTATACAGATTGTGGTAGTGTGCAGAAATGTGTTTTTGCAGTGTTTTCTTTTGCAGGTGTTCCTGGAAGAAGACAAGAAGACCTGAAGAGGATTTTTTGGGACTCGTCTGAGTTCTCTTTTGTGCAGAGTTGTTAGGCTTGTGTAACTGTGTGGTACAATGTCTAACCTTTTTTCATTTTAGAGGTGGTTTGGTGTAAAATGTTTTTTGGGTTTGGGCACCTGGCAGGTAGCATGGGTCAGATGCATTTTTCCCTAGAGGGTTGGAGGCAAGGCAGGTTGGTGGTTCTGACTCCAGATACAGGGGTTACCAATGATGCCTGTTAGGACATGCTTCAGGCAGTTTCTTGAAGCCACTGAGAATCCACAGATAGTACCGCAGTAGGATAGGAACTGAAGTTTCTTCAGTGGGCCTCTATACTTTAGTGTTACCTGCCTGTGCCTAGCACATGGTAGGGGAGGACTTAACCAACCCTCCCTGTAGGGAGCACAGAGGTAGGATGGCCTGGTACTAGGCCGTGTACTGGCTGCGGACTACCAGTGGTCTGATCGCGGTGAGTGTAATCACCCATTTCCCTGGGGTTACTAAAATCCTATCAGTATTAGTGTTTGTAAGGTTGCAGGCTGCTGGTAGGGAGATCATTAGGGGCTTCTTACACAATGACATCATTGTTTACTCAGCCAGTCTGAGAGAAGAATGATTTGGTCATTTGGAACTCTTGCAGCAGCATAACCCCTTTCGTGTGTACAGCTGCTCTGGGGAGCTTAGAATGTCCAGTTAGAGTCTGTAGTGAGTTGTAGCTGAGTGTGGAGGTGAGAGTGGCAGAAGGACTGCCAGTTGGGCTCAGAACTGAGGTCCCAGCATTTCTAACCCTATTGGAGTACAATTTCCAGCTTCCAGTGAAGTGGTGACCTTTCTTCAGCAGGATTTCCTGATTTCTTCTCCCAGTGAAGTGGAAGGAACTGCTTTTCCTCAGAGGATTCAAGAGGCAATCACCTGAAGATCCTGTGTGTGTTTCAGCTGCCTTGGAAAAGAACTTGAGAGGCTGTTTTGACCTACTACCGGAGAGAAATGCCTGTTTTGTTATTCCATGCATAAGGCTAGAACACACCTGTCAGTGCCTCTAATTCACCCAGGAGAGTGAATTTCTGTAAACTGTTCACCCAGGAGAGTGCAGTTTGTACTTTGGTCACTCCAGTGAGTGACTGAAATGGAAAGTGTGGGACCTCTAGCATTTCAATGAGGAATGGGGTTTCAATGGTATAACCCTGAAGAATGACAAAGACTGTCTGTTACATAGAAACATAGACTTTGACAGCAGATAAGGACCACTTGGCCCACCTAGTCTGCCCATTTCCCTACCTACAGGATAAGCCGCAGATCCTAGTTAACCAACAGCCTACTTCTTCCTACCCCCCACAAGAATTGCCTTATGTCTGTCCCATGCATTCTTGAATTCCCCCACTGTTTTAGACCCCACAACCTCCTCAGGAAGGTTGTTCCATGCATCCACTACCCTATCTGTGAAAAAATACTTCCTCACATTGCCCCTGAATCTCCCCCCCATCTTTAAATTGTGTCCCCTTGTTCTTGCATGTCTCTTTTTCTGAAAGATGCTGCCCTCTTGGACTTTGTTGAGTCCCTTGACGTACTTAAATGTTTCTATCATGTCCTCCTTCTCCCTCCTTTCCTCAAGGGTATACAAATTAAACTCTTTTAGTCTCTCTCATATGGCTTCTCTTGCAGACCCTGCACCATTCTAGTTGCCCTCCTCTGGACTGCCTCTATCCTGTCTATGTCATTGCGGAGATGGGGTCTCCATAACTGGACACAGTATTCCAGATGGGGTCTCACCAACTGTCTGTACAGAGGGATAAAAACTTCCTGTTTTCTGCTGGTGATGCCTCTCCCTATGCATCCCATTATACCCCCAGCTCTCCCTACTGCCTTCTCACATTGCTTGCTAACCTTAAGGTCATCTTATATGATTATCCCCAGGTCCCTTTACTTTTTTGTTACTACCTCCTCCCCCATTGTGTAATCTTCCCCTGGGTTTTTGTTCCCCAGGTGCATTATTTTGCACTTCTTTGCATTGAATCCTAGCTGCTATACTTCTGAACATTCCTCCAACCTTGCCAAGTCCCTTCTCATCCTTTCCATGCCTCCTTGTGTATCAACCCAGTTGCAGATCTTTGTGTTCTCTGCAAAGAGGCATACTTTTCCTGCCAGTCCCTCTGCAATGTCACTTATAAAGACATTAAAAAGGACTGGACCCAGTACTGAACCCTGTGGTACCCTACTAGTAACCCATCTTTCTTCAGAGTGGACTCCATTTACAATTACCTTCTGTGTTCTATTGTTCAGCCCCAATGTTTTACCCAGACTACCACCCTGGGACCCTCTCCCAGGCTGGTTAATTTGACTATTAATCTTTTGTGTGGGACTGTGTCAAATGCCTTGCTAAAGTCTAGGTAGGCCATGTCCACAGCCCCCCTCCCTGGTCTACTACTTTGGTCACCCAGTCAAAGAAATCAATTACAGTAGATTCATCTGACATGACCTTCCCACTGTGAACCCATGCTGCCTTTGGTCCTGTGCCCCACTGGCCTCTAGGTACTCAACAATTCTTTCCTTCAGAAGTGATTCCATCATTTTCCCCTACCACAGAGGTCACACTGACAGGTGTGTAGTTTCCTGCCTCTGTCTTGGTCCCACTTTTGTGAAGGGGAATTACATCTGCCTTCCTCCAGTCCTTGGGTACCACACCATCCTCCCATGATTTGTTAAAAAGGGTAGTCAGTGGTTTCACTAGTTCTCACCTTAATTCTTTTAGAATTCTGGGGTGAATTCCATCAGGCCCCATTGCTTTGTCCACCTTCAGTTTTAGGAGTTCTTTCAAAACCCTTTCTTCTGTGAATGGACTGGGATTGACCCCCCTACCCAGAGTGCTTCTGTTAATTGGATTAGGCACCTCCCTACTCTTTTGTGAATACTGAGCAGAAATATTCATTCAGTATCCCTGCTTTTTCACTATCCCCCTCTGCCCACCCACCCTTCTCTTTATTCAGCCTCACTATCCTTCCCTTTGTCTGTCTACGCTCCCTGATGTACATATAAAAGATTTTATTCCCCTTAACTGAGTTGGCTATCCTGTCTATAGTTTGGGCCTTTGCTATTCTGACTTCCCTCCCTGCTTCCTTCTGCCTTAACTGGTACAGCTCTCTGTCCTGCTTCTTCTGTGTTTCCTTATACTTCCTGAATGCTATCTTTTTCTCCCTGACTTTCCCCACCACCTCTTTTGAGAACCATAGAGGCTTTTTCTTTCATTTTGATTTGTTTATTTGCAACCTCGTCAGCTTCGAGTGCCAGTCCACAGAGCAATTCAAGGCTTCTTTAAAAAGTTATTTATTTGAGAAAGATTTTGATTAGGCCAACCTATTGTTTTTAGTTGTTTTTAAATGTATATTTCTTGTTGGCTGTTTTATCTGTATTGTATTGGCACTTTCATAATTTTGAAAAGTGCTTTATAAATAAAATTTGATTTGATTCACACAAAGGCTTGTTGCCTCTGTGATGGCAGTTTTGATGATTCCCCATTGTTGCTCCACCCCTCCTTCTAGCCTGTTTGCTAGTGCTTTTCTGAGGCACTCTCCCATCTTGCCAAAGTCAGACCTGCTGAAGTCCAGTACCCTCACTTTTGTATGGGGCAAAAGATGGAAGAAACACCATCTAAAAGCTTACAAGGCAGAGCTCACTGGTTCATAAAGGGCACCAGTTTTACCTGAGCAAATGACAGTGCTGCAGGTTTAGGTATGTGGCTGAGTCTGGCATAATTGCACCTGTGTTCGAAGAAGAGTTCTGAGTGTGTGGCTTAGTTTCACAAAATGTGCACTCATGAGAGGAAAATGTTCGGGTGCATGGCAAGGTGTCCACTAGATGCACCACTGGGGAATGGGAAGAAGATGTTGTTTTGTGTGTTCATGAACTGTACTGCATGCAAGGAGAGTTTGTGAAATGTATCTATCCTACACTGACCGACCCTTGGGGGTCCACTACTGCTTTAGGTTTCCATGTGTTGAATAAAGCTATACTGCACAATCCCAGTACTTGTCCTGTACAGTCTGATTATTGCTTCTAGTTGCTGGATTTACTGGGCCCCCCTCAGTAGTTTAGATCTAGCATATGCCTAGCAGCCTCCTCCCTGGACTTGGGTTGTAATATTTATACAAGGTTTATGTGTTTTGTTCTTGTACTCCCACCCCCTCTCTTCCTGTAGAAATGAATCTGGTATACATTCTAATGCCAAGGGCAGTACCAAACTTTGTAAAGTAAATGGTGTGCCAATGTGTGGGTACCAATGTCCAGATTTTAATGGGGGTGTGCTAACTTGTTACAAGTTGCCAAGTGGGTTACATGTACCTTTAGGAATTCTCAAAATGTATTCTATGTGGTGCTGAAAACACCTCCTAAAAATGCTCAATGAATTCCTCCCTCCCATTTAATTTCAGATGAGACGTTAAACCGAGGTCCCATCTGCCTGGATTTGTGGTAGTTCAGGTGGATATTAAAGATCCCATGGCACTTATCGAAAAGAGTAGGGGGATTTTTATTAAGAAACATAAACATTACATCACAGTATTCATATATCATACCAGAAATTGTACAAAGGAAGAAAACACAAAAAGATAAGAAACATTGCATAGAAGGTATACATCATGATCATAAAAGGTATATGTCATATCAGAGAGAAAAAAAACTAACAAAGGGGATCCCCGCACATTACTCTGTATTTAAACTAGCATACTAAAACTAAGGCTAAATATTCCGTTAAATGAACATTTTGAAGTATTTCCATAAATGGGCCACCTTATCTGGTGTAAATCTCTGTGTATCAAGTTCTTTTACTCTAATCATTTCAGCTTCTATCTGCATAATTAATACAATGTTTGAAGCTTGTTGCTGTTGCAGAACATACTGACAGCATGCTTGCCATAAAAAGTATTGAATGGCAGCGAAAAGTACATGTAAAGTACTTTTGTGAAAGATTCTGTAAACACCAGAGTAATCTCCAAGTATTAAAGTAGCATACGAGACTCTTGTAAAAAAGGGCAGTCTCCGCCTATTGGCCAGTTCTGCCCACACCTGATTGCCAGAAGGACAATCAAAGAAAAAATGAAAAATACTTTCTTCTATGTTCACACATGTTAATTTAGGACAATACCGTTCAGCTATGGGTTTGTGTTTTAGATTACCTCTCACACCTAACTTTCCCTGTGAGCATAACCAGACAATGTCCCATACCTTAACAGGGATTCTGCTGTCATTAAGTTTATTTAAGGCCCAATTCATTTTGGCAGGGGTACATTCAGAGAAAATTAAAGCCACTTGCTGTACATTGTGAACTATGTGTGAACAGAAACCTTTCCTATTTAAGGCCATCAATGTATGTTTCTCTATTTTCCACTGGTGTAATTTTTTAACTGAAGGACCAGCATAGGTTGGAACTGCAAATTGTGACAGCAGTTTAGGGGGGTTATCAACCCATTTTATAAAATATTTATGTGGGGTCCACTGTGTCCAAGACTGCCAAAGTGACCCATTTGTCTCCCAAGCACATTTAAAGGTACTGTATAAAAAAATGGAATGAAAAAATACCACTGGGTTTATCATATTAAGCCCTCCTTTCCTCTGTGGGAGGTAAGTAACATCCCTCTTAACTGGATTGAGTCTGCTGCCCCAGAGCATCTGGAAGAAAATACTAAAAAGTCTAGTCTCCAAGTGTACCGGGAGGGCATAAATATAACTGACATATAGAAAAATAGGAATAATAAATTTCTTGATAATTTGTACACGCTTTTTCTTTCCAAACTTCCATGTTTTCCAAAGGCAAACTTTGCTTTCACCTATGTTGATTTGTTTTTCCCAATTATAGGTGGCCATATCACCGGGACCTACCCATATACCTAAAATTTTTTGTGGCACAGTGGAGATGCTGATTCCACTTACATCTCTGATCATAGTGGTTGGCTTATTCAGGGCTATAATAGTGCTTTTGTCTTTATTCAGTTTAGCACCAGAGAATTGTGCACAGGCATCAAAAGTGCTGATTGCCTTTTCTATGGAGCTGATGTTTTGAACAATAAGAGTAACATTGTCCGCGCATATGCAGTTACTTTCCCTGGAGTTAAAGTCTGATGAGGAGCCAGACCTATAATTTGTTTATCCCACTTTATCTGTTGGATGACTGGGTCTAGAGCAAAGGTATAAAGTAAGGGGCTTAGCTGACAGTCCTACCGTACTCCTTTTAAAAGAGGAACATCCTCACCAAATAAACCATTAACTGTTGGAATAATATTAGCATTAGAATATAATATTTTTATCCAATCCACAAATGTTTTTGGGATCCCATATGTCTCTAGTACATTAAATAGAAAATGGTGCTCAACTCGATCAAATGCTTTAGACTGATCTACTGCAACTATAAAGCCTTTAAGATTTTGAGATGAACAGGCTTCACAGAGTTCTTGTAAAATAAAGAGATTATGTTGGATCTTATGTTCAGGGATAGCGCATGTCTGGGCCGTATCAATTAAAGTTTCAGCTACTGTTATTAATCTATTGTTCAGAATTTTTGCCAAAATCTTATAGTCACTATTAAGGATGCTGATGGGTCTCCAGTTAGATAGTTTCTTCTTATCCCCCTTTTAAATATGTAGCATATGAGAGCTGTACTAAAATCTGTACACTTAAATTCTGACTATAACATAAAATTAAAAATATTTCCCAGTACTGAACTCAAAAAAGGTTCATATTTTTTATAGAAGTCATTAGAGAGACCATCTATTCCTAGTGAGGTTCCTGTCTTTAACTTTTTAATTACCCCACAAACTTCTTCAGAGGTAATTGGACCTGCCAATGCCTCACCAGCATAATGGCTCAAATGGGGTATTGGTGCAGTTAAAAAATTCTGTACGCTACCCTTTTTTAAGGGGTTTTGAGAAAAATTTTCACATAAGTTTTGTTGCACTAATGAAAGCATTCCTAGATTGGTGTCTATCAGCCTACTGTCCGATGTAAGTAAACCTTCCATAATGGTTTTATCCAGCCGTTGTTTGCACGCCTTGTAGGGATCTGAAGCTGGTTGATTATTTGTGCAAAATCTAATTTCCATGTCCAAGGATTTTGCTCTATCATATTGATAGATTTTCATTTGCTTTTTTATTTCCAAAATTTGCATTATGAATTTCATGTGGTCCTTTGGTGGGAAAGACATAAGTCTGTATAAATTATTTCTATAGTCTAAATATTTAATATAGCTTGAGTTTGCAGAATGTTTACCGAATGATAAAAATAGAGATTTTAAATATTTTTTTGTATCTGTCCACCAGTCCCAAAGAGTATCATAAAGACAAAGGGTCGAGATTCTGGCACCAAAAAGAACTTCCACCTGTTTCTGACATTCAGTTGATTCCAATAAGGAGATGTTCAGCCTCCATCTGTATATATGGGAATAAATCTTTGGGGGTACTGTTGCTAGACTTAGAGATCCTAATAATATACAATGATCAGAGAATTCTGTGGGCTTAACTTCTATTTTATAGGGTTTTATATATTTATACACTAGAATGTAATCAATGCGTGTAGCATAGATGTGTCTGAAATAGGTTGCCCCTACATCATTTTTCCTCAGAGTTCTGTATGTATCTGATAATCCAGTATCCAGCATGATTTGTTTTAAGGCATGCGTGCCACAATATACCTTTTTGATTATGTCACCTGCATATTTCAGATCCAAACTGCAATTAAAGTCCCCTCCCCATATAATGTTCTTCTGTGTGTATAAATAAGGTTTTATTTCCTCAAAAAGATCAATTCTGGCAGATTTGGTCTGGGGGCATAAAGATTAATAAGGCAAAAAGCAACTTCTTTGTATGTACAGTCTATGGCCAGAGCCCTCCCAGGATGTATAGCAATAAGTCTAGATACTCTGAAATTAGGGGTTTAAATAAAATTCCTATTCCATCAGCAGTATCTGTGCCAAAGGTCCAAAAGGAAAGACCCCATGTCCACTTCCTCTTAACCTGATTTACATCAAAAATGGAGGATAGCCTAGTTTCTTGGACGAAGAAGATGGTCTGCATCTGTCCAGGAAGGGAACAAGTCTTTTGAGCAATCGGTTTAAATGCTTCATTGGCAAGCTTTTAAACTAGTCAATGGGGGAGGCACTGACAAGCAGCAGAAAAATCCCAGCCTCTCCCTACAAAACAGGGCACTAAATGAGAAAAAGACCAAGGTAGAACGGTCAGTGGGGGATGCTGCAACAGAAGGTAAGGCCATCAAAAATGGAGAGCAATGAGTACCAATGCCCGTAGTCAGGTAACAAGCTTCCTGAATTAGTGGCCTTGATGGGGAGGAACATCTGGATATCGTGGCAGTCACAGAAACATGGTACACACAAAACCATGACTGGGACGTAAACATACAGGATACACTATCTACAGGAGGGACAGGGAGGGTAAAGAGGGGAGGAGTAGTTCTTTACATAGGGAAAGAATAAAAGCAACAGAACAAAAGGGTAAACAGGGAGGAGAAGAAGCACTGTGGGTAAATTTGGAGACAGGCAATGGCACC
Source organism: Neoceratodus forsteri (assembly GCA_016271365.2). Lineage (NCBI taxonomy): Eukaryota > Metazoa > Chordata > Ceratodontiformes > Ceratodontidae > Neoceratodus > Neoceratodus forsteri. Next base: position 691,612,818 of record CM057454.1, on the reverse strand, counting down.
ACAATCCGCACAGGGTTGAGGATACAGACCCTCTCAGGGGAGGAAGTGGACAAGGAAATGATAGAAAGTATACTTAGAATGGCAGAAAAGGGGAGATATTGCTGATGGGTGATCTGAATATGCCAGATGTTAACTGGAGCGCAGTTGCAGCTGCCACTTAAGAGTGCAGTTATTCTAGATGCCCTACAGGGGCATGCCTTAGACAACTAGTACTGGAGCCCACTCGAGAGGGAGCAATATTAGACTTGATACCTCAAATGGAGATGGAGAGAGGATCACAGATGTAGAAGTGGGTAGCCATCTGGGAACTAGCGACCATCAACAGTATGGTTCACAATAACACAGCAATAGAGTCAAGCCATACAAAGACAAAAGTACTGGACTTTGGGAGGGCTGACTTTGCTAAATGGGTGAGTGCCTAAGGAATGCACTAGCAAATGGGCGGGAAGGAGGGGGTGGAAGAACAATGGGGAATAATAAAAACTGCCATCACAGAGGTAACGAGCCTTTGTGTGAAGCAAATAAACAAAACAAGACGATGTAAGAAACCACTATGGTTCTCAAAGGAAGTGGCAGTGAAGGTTCAAGAGAAAAAGAAAGCATTCAGGAAGTACAAGGAATCGCAGCAGGAGCAGGACAGAAAACTGTATCAGTTAAAGCAAAAGGAGGCTGGGAAGGCAGTCAGAACAGCAAAGGCCCAAACTGAGGAAAAGAATACCAACTCAGTTAAGAAGGGGAATAAAACCTTTTATAGGTACATCAGGGAGCAAAGGAAGACCAAGGAAGCGATAGTGAGGCTTAATAAAGGGAGGGAGGGTGGGCAGAGGGAGAATGTGAAAGGCAGAGATACTAAACAAATATTTTGCTCAGTATTTACAAAGGAAGAGGGGAGGTACATAAAACAAACAGTAGTAACACTCTGGATACAGAAGTTGATACCAGCCCATTTACAGAAGAAAGGGTTCTGAAAGAACTCTTAAAACTGAAGGTGGACAAAGCAATGGGGCCTGATGGGATTCATCCCAGAATTCTAAAAGAACTAAGGGTAGAACTAGTGACACCACTGACTACCCTCTTTAACAAATCATGGGAGGATGGGTGGTACCCGAGGACTGGAGGAGGGCAGATGTGATTCCCTTCACAAAAGTGGGAGCAAGGCAGAAGCAGGAAACTATAGACCTGTTAGTTTAACCTCAGTGATAGGGAAAATGATGGAATCACTTCTAAAGGAAAGAATTGTCAAGATCTGGAGGCCAGAAGGGCACAGGACCCTAGGCAGCATGGATTCACAGCGGGAAGGTCATGTCAGACGAATCTGATAGATTTCTTTGACTGGGTGACCAAAGTAGTAGATCAGGGAGGGGCTGTGGACATGGCCTGCCTAGACTTTAGCAAGGCATTAGACACAGTCCCACACAAAAGATTAATATATAAGTTAGCCAGCCTGGGAGTGGGTCCCAAGATGACAGCCTGGGTAAAGAATTGGCTGGAGAATAGGACACAGACAGTAATAGTAAATGGAGTCCACTCAGAAGAAAGGAGGGTTACTAGCGGGTACCGCAGGGTTCGAGTTAGGACTAGTCCTCTTCAATGTCTTTATAAGCTGACATTGCAGAAGGACTGGAAGGAAAAGTATGTCTCTTTGCAGATGACACTAAGATCTGCAACAGAGTTGATGCACAGGAGGGGTGGAAAGGATGAGAAGGACTTGGCAAGGTTAGAGGAATGGTCAAATGTATGGCAGCTTAGATTCAATGCTAAGAAGTGCAAGGTAATTGCACCTGGGAACAAAACCCAGGGAAGAGTACACAATGGGAGGTGAGATACTAACAACAACAAAATGGAAAGGACCTGGGGGTAGTCATATCAGATGACCTAAAGGTGGGCAAGCAATGTGAGAAGGCAGCAAGGAGGGTTGGGGGATACTGGGATGCATAGGGAGAGGCATCACCAGTAGAAAACAGGAAGTTATTATCCTCTGTACAGACAGCTGGTGAGACCCCATCTGGAGTACTGTGTGCAGTTCTGGAGACCCAATCTCCGCAAAGACATAGACAGGATGGAAGCTGTCCAGAGGAGGGCAACTAAAATGGTGCAGGGTCTGCACCGGAAGACATATGAAGAGAGACTTAAGGAGCTTAATATGTATAGCCTCGAGGAAAGGAGGGAGAGGGGGGACATGATAGAAACTTTCAAGTACCTCAAGGGAATCAACAAAGTCCAAGAGGGTAGCATCTTTCAAAAAAAGAGGTGAACAAGAGGGCACAATTTGAAGATAGAGGGGGGCGGCTCAGAGGTAATTTAAGGAAGTATTTTTTCACAGAGAGGGTTGTGGATGCATGGAATGGCCTTCCGGAGGAGGTTGTGGAGTCAAAATCAGTGGTGGAATTCAAGCATGCATGGGATAGTCATAAGGCAATTCTGGGGGTTGGGGGTAGGAAGAAGTAGGCTGCTGGTTAACTAGGATCTGCAGCTTATCCAGTAGGTAGGGAAATGGGCAGACTGGGTGGGCCAAGCGGTCCTTATCTGCCATCACATTCTATGTTTCTATGTTCCTATGTTTCTATGTTTCTATGTTTCTACAGCAAGTTGTCCCAAATAGGCTAATACAGATAATTGCTTTTTGTAGTGTTTCAAACTACAGATATTAAGTGAAGCAACATGAATAGAGGCCATGCATTATGTACATAAAAAGCACGTTTGGTACAAACTCCTTATATTCAGGGCCTTCTTCGTGACTAGCTTTAGCTTTTCTTTTTTTACCTTTTTTACCTTTCCTTAGCCAGTTCCGTAGTCTTACTTTCCTCCTCTTCAGTGATTATATCAGACCTATGTGATGCATCAGACTCTAGCTCAGATTCTCCCATGTCTACTTGTAAAGGGGAAAAAGGATTTTCCATCCTGAGGGGGTAGGGGCAGGGGAGAGGGAGGGGGATGCTGTCTAGCAGATGCCCTAGTAAATCTCCTGGCTTTAGCAACTTCAAAGGAGGGTGGCATACTAATACTTGCTTTCCCATCCCTAGAGAACTGGGACACCTCTCTAAATTCTTGATTATCATGGGTCTCCCAATTTTTTTTTCATTCCTAGGAAGGGGGTCAGCAGTTTTCACGGTGTCAGTAACAGCCTCCCAAGGGGTATTTTCTTGAGGTGCAGCATTCTGAGATTTATCCCTGCCCGCAGTTTCATGAAAGAAGTGGCTTCTTTTCTCCTGGGCTCTATCGATCAGGTCATCTTGGTCCCACCCCTCAGTTCTGTTTCTTTTAGTCCAAGGACACTGGTGAAAGGCGTGACCTTTATCATCACAAAGGCTGCACTGGAATATATTGACACATAGATCAGTGGAGTGGCCATACCCCCCACATAAGGAGTATTTGAGCATATCACAGGCGCTGCTCAGATGAGTCTTAGCCCCACATTTATAACAGGCCCTAGGCTGTCCCCCATAAAAACAAACACCCCTGTCCTTGCCTAAGAAGAAGCTATTGGGGAGGTGGATAATTTCTGAATTGACTTGGAATAATTTTATTTTAAATCTCCACCCTCCCATCCAAAATCCCACTGTATCCATAATTGCCTCTGGGGGTCCCAGAATATCACATCGTTTCTGCAACCAGTGATATATATCACTAACGTTCACTCCTTCATTTCTAAACATGATGGAAATATATCTTATCTGGGGTTTAGTAAGGGGGATAGCATAAAAGGGTGTCCAAAGAGGTGTCTGCTTAAGGTTATTATACTTTTCCCAGAATCTCTCAAGGCTGATGTTAGTTTTAAAGCTAACATCAAAGGTATCTTCCCCTGATATATGAATTAGAGCATAAACCTCTGCTGGCATGAATTTCTTGGATCCCATCAATAGATGTTTTGCAACATAGTACCTGTCCGGGTGCTCTGGTAGCCCTCCCCTATACCTTAACCTGACAGCATTTCTTCTAGGGGCCTGCTCGAGTTTATTCTTAAAAAGTTCTGACATGGGAGTTTTTTTTGGCATATCATTATTATTATCTTGAGATTTAGATTGTTCTTGCTCAGCAGTAAAACATGCAATATTAGTGCAACTTGACTTCACACCCCCTCTACCCCCTGATGGGCAAGGCACTGTAGAGGCCTGGGTGTCATCATTTAAAATCTGCGCAGTGACTTTTATAGGATTTTTTTTATCAGAAACAGTTTTACCTGAGCTCAGGGTTTGTGCTGCAGCCCTTTCATCTCCTGTTGTAGGCCCAGACAAAATGTCCTCATTCCAATTGGGGTCAGAAACCCATTTTCCTTTTTCGTCCCATTTCCAACCAGATGAATTCAAGGCATCATCGGCCGACCAGTCACTCCTGAAATACTGCACAGTGTCTTTTTTTAATCCAAATTGTTTTCGGACTTGTGTCACTGAAATGTCTTTTGCCTGTTCAGACATGGTGTTAGCATCTCCCGGTTGCTGCACATGACTTGCAGCACTCTCAGTAGAACAACTTTTCCCTGGATCATCCAAACTACTACTAGGGAGCTCTGCAGAGGCCCAAATCATTTTTGACTGTGGATTACCAGTAACAGCAGGCTGTAGGTTTTCTCTGGTAACATCCTCCACCATATCGTGATTATCCAGATGAGTTGAAGAATTATCCTGCATAAATCTACTGGTTTCACAAGATTGCTCTGTTGCTACCATAGTTTCTTTCACATCCAAAATCTCAGTCAGCTCTTCAGACACATCCACCTTCATCAGTAGCTCAGTCTGCTCTGCCATCAGCACAGCACTTGGGCTCCCCTACTGACAAGAGTAGGGGAATTTCCCCAGTGTCCTGGCCAAATTTCCCTCATTCACTAAAAAAAATACCACCAAAAGCTTAATCTGGTTCAAGGTCAGTTGGCATTCATCTGTATCCCCCTCCCCCGGGTAGTGCCTGAAAATAGGCAGGATTTGTCTAGTGCACTTACCCGGTCAACAAAACTAATATATATATATATATATATATATATATATATATATATATATATATATATATAAAATGTGCCGATTCAAGAAAAAAAATGTTTGTCATTGGGGAATAGTAACTTTGAACAAGGAGCAACAAAAAAGAAGTAAAAGAAAATAACAAAGGGTACATGGTTGGGGGAGTGGCACAGGCATTATGAGGACAGGAACACCAAAGACTGACTAAATGCAGTAGCTGGGGGCTGGGTATGCTGAACACCAGACCTGTAGTGCAGACTGACAACATGGGTGCTCACCTTGGGGCATGCAGACACAACCAGTTGCATTGTCGCATGAGCGCTTTAACAGAGCCTTAGGGGCAAGTAGCCCTAGTACCACAGGGCACACATTCACACCATCAGGACCCCATGTGATGCCCAGTCAATGTGGGCAGGTATCCAGGCTGCAATGACCTGAGGGCTGTTCAATACAAACACAATGGCATGGCCACCTGTGATGTACATGCATGGTTGGCTCTCTCTGGGGGGCTAGGCATGGTTCCCCCCTTCAAGAGGTCCACTGTCATGGCTCCTGGCACATGTCTGTGCCACTATGTTCGTGGGGGTGGCCACTGCCAAGTGCCATGTTCACCAGGCCTTGGTAGTGCCAAGACCCGGGCACTGGCCCCACACAACAACCCCATAGCAATACACTAGCCAGGCATGACCACTCTGTCGTGAGGGGCCACCAGGATATGGGTATCTCCCACTTCTCGAGTGCTGGACATGATGGATTGGCGCCGAAACTTCTGAGTCTTGGTGCCAGTGAGATTGACCCCATGGTAACCCATATCTTCAATCTGTCCCTGTCGTCAGGTGTCATTCCAGAAGTATGGAAAGTAGCCAGGGTGGTCCCAATACTTAAACAAGGAAACCCCAAACTCATAGAAAACTACCGTCCAATATCCATACTGTCAGCGGTCAGCAAACTTCTCAAGAAGGTCGTGGCAGGGCAACTCTCGGAGTACTTGCAGTCTCATGACCTGTTGTCCCCTGAGCAGCATGGCTTTAGGAAAGGGCACAGCACAACTTCTGCCCTTGTCACGGTCTCATCTTGGATCAGAGCGGCTATGGACCAAGGCAAACTCTCTGGAGCCATCTTTAGAGATCCCTCTAAGGCCTTTGATCTTGTTGATCACACCATGCTCTCCACCAAGCTCAGCTCCTATGGTCTATCACCTGAAGTGCTCAACTGGTTTTCCAACTATCTAAGTGGCAGACAGCAACTTGTTAAGTATGGGAAGGAGTTCTAGGACACTATCCCTGTTACCATGGGTGTCCCACAAGGCTCCGTCTTGGGGCCCCTGCTGTTCTCCATATTCGTGAACAAACTTCCGGCTGCTGCTATCCACTGCAAGCCTATCCTTTATGCAGATGACCTGGTCATCCTGACTCACTCCCCTGAGATAGGGGTCATAAATCACTACCTGAACGAGGACTTGAGGAACATCCAATCCTGGATATTGTCACATAAGTTGGTTCTAAATCTCAGGAAAACCCAGGCCATGCTCTTTGGGTCTCAGGCCAAGATTAAGGCCGCCCCTACTCCACTATGTGTTTCTGGTGTCGATGGGTCAAGATCCCAGATACTGACAACTTTAAATACCTTGGGGTGATGCTTGACCCGCAGCTTGACCTTGGCTGCCACATTCAGAATACTTGCAAGACTGTAAACTGCAAACTGGGTCTGGCATACAGAGCAAAAAGTAATCTTACTCCGGCAGCTCGGATTGCACTTGCCAGAGGGGTGCTCCTACCCTCGCTCTGCTATGGGCTCCTCTTGTTTGCCCGCTTATCCAAAGTCCACCTCACTAGGTAGTCCACTGCCTACAATAATATCTGCCTCCGTCTCACTCACCATTGCAACCTCTATAGCAGGCTAAATTGGCTCTCACCCGCTAACCACATAGACTTCGTCTTAGGGTGCTTCACCGGAAAGGTCCATGGCACTGGCACCCCTCCGGGGCTTGCGAAATTTCTTGTCCTGTCCGTCTCCTCCTCCGACTCCCTCAGGTCCCAGGGACAGGCCTTCCTCAAAACACCGGCTACACAGACTCAAATGGGTGGGTGGGACTTTGCTGTATTCGCTCCCAGACTGTGGAACTTCTTCCCTGCCCAGGTCCATGCCACGCACTCACAGATGTGTCTCTGTTCCTCCCTATGGAACCATCTCAAACTTGCCTCAGCCTGTGGCTGCCCCAAACCCCTGTGAATTGATCCATCACAGCACTCCTCTGCTCTGCAGCTACTCCTGGACAAAAGACCAGACTCCAAGAGGTTGCTAAGCTGTATATAGCGTCACATCTGAAGGATTTCGATATTGTGTCCCTGGAACTGCTCTTGGCTTCCATAAGGTGTTTATGTTGTTATGTTAATACTGTATAATCTATGCCTTACCACGCTCGCATGCTGTGTTGAATCTGTAACATTACTGCTCTTATCTCCCACAAGGTGTTTATTTTTGTTATGTTAATACTATATAATCTATGCCTTACCATGTTTCGTATGCTGTGTTGAATCTGTATCCTCACATGAACTGTAACATGTCTAATTTGTACAATGTCGTTGTATGTACCTAAATCTATTATTCCTGTACTCTCCCGGGTTGTACTTTAAAATAGGCAATTGTCTTGTCTAGTGTACCTACCTGGTTAACAAAAGCTAAATAAATAAATATGCACATGTGGGCTGGATATGACTATGTTCCACAGTACTCCTACAGCCACAGACCCATCACATACTCTTGTGGGCCAACCAGAGATGTTCATGTGGCATTGGAAGTTAGGTGTTGCACCATCACTCCCCGCTCTGTGGTTTGCCCACCGGTGAGTAGATGTGTGCAGAGGGTAGCAACAGTGACATATGCTGCCACCCCACAGTGAGTACATGGGGTGTACACAGAGGCCCCCTCATTCCCCATTCCTCATATGGCCTGGCATTTCCACATGGCATATTGATGGGTGAGAGGGAGGTGCAGAAAGCTGCAGGGTTTCACATCCCACCAGCAGTGAGCACTCTGCCAACCCCACATCCCTTGAGCCATGCACACTGAAGCCAGAGTCATGCTCCGCAGCGACTGGAAGACCAGTGCAGCTCATGGAATGCCACTGCATTGGTCCATACAGCCACTAACCCTTCCTTTCATCATCCTGTGTCAGCCACAGCATGGTTATCATAGGTCCCCATCACATAGGGTCATGACCCTGCATGTTTTACAACTGAGGCCACCACACCTCTCAGCCTGTAGTAAAGCTCAACACATGCAGTGCAGGCCACATAGTCATGCATCTACCCACTGTCTCATGGCATCACATCCAGCCTCGCATGATGGTAACACATTCAACCACCCTGCTTCGGACAAGGTCGTCCACCATTCCGGTATGCCCCCTGGAGTGGGGCACTAACCTGGAGCTACTAGTCATACAGAGCGACACAATGTGCCACGACAGTACTACTGCCAGAGCTCCCTCATGCCCCACTGTTCAGGATGACACGCCACACTGCAACAGTGCCCATCACCCCTGTCATATGTTACTCAGCAGTAGCACATATGGCCATGTCTAGTACAGCACACTCATGTTTGTCACCTTTTACTTTTGCAGGTGGCCAGCATCATGGGAGGCACAGTGGCCACTGGGCACTAATCCATGCTATACAATGACAGAAAAAGTTAGATGCCCCTGCCTATGCTGAATGCACAAGGTGCCATTAGCATGAGGCCAGAATTCTCTCATCATCAGAGGAGCAGGAGCAGCAGCAGGATATGCAGGATGACCCCGTGGCTGACACGCTATGTCCTGCCCAAGTGTATGACCAAGGAGAGCCAAGAGACAGCAGTGGCCCACCTACCACTGCACAGTAGGAGGGGGATAAAGTTTGGACAAGACTTCCTCCAACTAATGGTTTTATTGGGGCTCACACAGGTGATTACCTCTGCAACTGACATATAGGGTCATTCATTGGAGCTAGTGTTCCTGCTGGGGAATGGAGATCTCCAATGTGGTGGTGGAACCCATTGGATGGTCTGATCACCACACTATTGGGTTTAGTTTCATGGCCTCCCCCCACAACAGACCTGCCCCCAAGGAAATGGTCTGGTAACACCCTTTACAGGGATTGACCCCAGATCATCTAACATCGGTCCTGGACCTATTGGGTAGTGCGAGTGTTAGCATGGATCCAGACAGTCTGCTACAAGCCTATAATAAGGCAGTGGGAGACATCCTGGGTGCCATTGCTCTGGTCCATGTTCTCCCACTCACCCTTCACCCTCGGTCCCTGTGGTTTGATTGGACCATGAGTGAGCTGAGGAGAGTGTGGGAAGAAGGTTGGAGCATTGCTGGTGGAAATCGGGCCTGAATGATGACAAACTTAGATTGATGTCCCAATATAAGGAAGATCAATCTGCAGTGTCCCATAAAAAGGTGGAATTCCTTTCTGGGGAGATTACAGCTGCATGAAATTGACCAGCTCAGCTTTTCTGTACTGTGGACAGGCTGTGCAATCCAGCCTGTCTCCAGAATTGGAGAGTCTTTTCACAGGAGAAGTGTGAGGAGTTCACTTGATTTTTCACGGATAAGATTGTCATCATCAGGTTAGAGATCAGTGCAACTCACTCAAATGGGCAGAGCGGAGATTGGTGTGGGATCACTAGCACCCAGTTGGTCTGTTCAGACTTTGCCCAGTTGGCGATCAATGATGTCGTGAAGATAGTCCAGGGCTTGTGACCGACTTACTGTAGTTTTGATCCATGTCTGACATGCCTAATAGTGGAGGCCACAGGACCAGGTCCTTGCTGAGATAGTTAGGTGTTCATTAGAGACTGGGGTGTTTCCGGACACCCTGAAGGAGGTGGTGGTTCACCCCCTCCTGAAAAAACCTTCTCTGGACCCTGATTGTCTCGCAAACTACAGGCCTGTGTATAACCTACCTTTTGTAGGTAAGGTTATTGAGAAGGCAGTCGTGTTGCAGCTTGAGGGACATCTGACCACCCATGACATCTACGATCTTCTCCAGTCCGGATTCAGGAAGAGGCACAGTACTGAGACTGTGTTGGTCTGTGTACTTAATGATCTCCTGATAGTGAGGGATCGGAGGAGCTGTTCCATCTTGGTCCTCTTTGATCTCTCTGCAGGATTTGACACCATGGACCATGGGTTGTTACTAGTGCATCTGTGGCTTTTCTGTGGGCTGACTGGTACAGTCCTCCAGTGGTTCCATTCATTCCTCATGGGAAGGACACAAACAGTGGAGCCCGGGGCGTTTTCCTCGGCCCCTCTCCTCCTGCCATGTGGGGTGCCACAGGGCTCTGTGCTTTCTCCCATGTTGTTCAGAGCATATGCTGCCATTGGGAGACATTATCAGGTGGTATGGGTTGAGTTTTCACTGTTACACAGATGATACTCAACTGTACATGTCCTTTGTGCCCAGGCAAAGCGATGCTGTTTCAATATTTAACAACTGCCTCTCTGAGATCCAGGACTGGATGAGTGCCAGCTGGCTTAGGCTGAATCCCGATAAGACTGAGGTGTTAGTTGTGGTCCCAGGTTAAGTGGTGAAAAGTCTATCAGCTGGGGAGCCATCCGGGCTTTGGCTAGGGGAGCATCCAGTTAATAACCTCTGACCGGGTGCAGAATCTGGGCATCATGCTTGATAGCGGGCTGACATTTAAGGCTCAGGTGCGGGCCATTGTCAAGACCTCATTTTATCATCTGAGGAATGTTGCCCGGATAAAGCACCTGGTACCACCTGATGATCTTCCGAAGCTGGTCCATGCCTTAGTGACCTTGCACCTTGATTACTGCAATGCCCAATACCTAGGGACCTTCACTGATTGCAGCTGGTGCAGAATACGGCTGCCAAGTTGTTGACAGGTTTACGCAGATCTGACCATGCCACATCTGTGCTCCGCGCCCTGCACTGACTGCAGGTACAGTGGAGGATCACCTTTAAGGTCAGATTACTGACCTATAAGGCCTTACACAAACAGGTACCATGGTACCTGCAAGAGCTCCTTTGTCCCTACCGCCCCCTTCACCCTCTTCGCTGATGAGGGATTGCTGGAGATTCCCAGAGTCTGTCTGACAACTTTGGGAGCCAGATCATTTGCTTTTGCTGCTCCAATCCTGTGGAATTCTCTACCTCATTGGGTAAGGGAATGCCCATTTGTTGAGGCCTTCAAATCGGCCTTGAAAACTAATTTATTCGAACTTGCTTTTGCTGATAACTAAATTCCTGCTTTTGATGATTTTTATAAGTATGGTTCTGTTTTAAACTGTTTTATTGTATAATGTAAAACGCTATGATCTATTCTGAAATAGCATTCCATAAAGAGAATTTGGTTTGGTTTGGGAACCTGCACAGCAGCCTCTACAGTATAGGCAGTGTAGTATAGCTATTAAGGGAACTAAGCTGCAAACTTGGAGACCTGGGTTTAAATCACATGAGCCCCCACTTGCATACTTTGTAACCCTGAGCAAGTCACTTAACTTCTTTGTGCTTCCAGGTCACACCTGGAAACAAGATCTAGCTCAGTGTGCCTTTCCTGGGTTATACGATTTCCCCTTTCCCTTTTCCTTTTTCTTTCCCTCTGCCAGCACTGCCACCATATGGGACACCTGAGGCATACCTCTCAACCTTTTGTCCCCCAAATGTGGAACATTGCCTGTCAAAATGTGGCACAAATGGGCAAAATGTGGAACATTTAATCAAATCGTTATCTAAGAAACTCAAAACACTGTTAAATTGTTACATTTATGTTCAGAAAGTCTATTATTAATTGAATAATATATCTTTTGCATCATTTACTACGGATTTTTGCTTTAGAATGTTGACTTTGAATGTGAAACAAGTCCTTAAAATGTGGAACAGGGAGCTTTTGTGAAGTTAAATGAGGAACATTCTTCGTAATGTGGTACAGTTGAGAGGTATGACCTGAGGACTTGACTGTTGACTCTGAGACAGGGGACCCTGTCCCACAATGAGGGAGAGGATGCTATTCAACTTGATAAGCCCACAGATGATCCATCAGTGGTTCAGGGGCCAGGATTCTGTGTGCCGCCTAGACAAACTCTGGAAACTATGGAGGAGCAGCTGGCTGTGGTAATTAATGACTTGGGATGCCTGCAGGAGCTTCTGCAGGCATTGCTTCATACAGTGCTGCAGCGCCGAGACCTTTAGAGTTTGCCACACAGGACAATTCTGCCCTGCCCTGCCCTGGCCACTACACAGTGGCACCATACTACTTGTAGTTCCATCCTTATTGTTTTTGTAATTTGCAGTTAATCTCTAGTTCATTCCCCTGTTTTTTGTTGGTTGTTGTTGTTATTTACAATTTGTTTTTTCATTACGATTCCTGTTCTTTTATGTACCTGGGGTCCCATATTTTGAGACCACCTTCACACCCTCACAGCCACCCTGCCTATGTCACATACAACACCCATCTACTGGTGCTGTGTCATGCTGCTGCCATTCTGGCACCTCTGCCATGGCTTTCTGCTGCATACTGCAGTGCCCCTAGTAGCCAGGGGTCATTTCCTATGCACATGGCAAATGCCACTCTCTGTGGCTGGGGGTGCATGCCATGTTGGGGCATGCTTGGTACTGTACATCAGTCACAGGTGCCACTATTCATAGATCCATGGCCCTGTGACACATGAGTGGCTACCTCCGTGCCACTGTGGGTATACATCACACACAGCTGGTGCCTGTATACCCCAATGCGATGCCCACATGCCTCCCCCAATACAGTGTCGTACTACACCTGCCTTTGCCATCAACACTGTGATGCCTTGGAGCTCTGGCATGCAGCACTGCACATCATAGGGGCTACAGGGCTACCTTCCCCTCAGCAGCATTGCCCATGTTATGTACATCTCTTTCCTGTGCTCTTCTCTTTCCCTAGGCATGACAATCACCAACCACAATGTTACACTACTGCCCTGTAGGGCACTGATGTACAGTCCATCTTTAAAGTTTTCCAGCTGTCACCATGGGTTGCAGGCACCTGGGAGGTACATAGTGGTTGGTCTACTCCTTGTACAGTGCACCTGCAACATTGTACCTGCCACAACTTGTCTCTCAGTAAAGTCTGAATACTTTCTTTTTGTCTTTTTTGCTAGTATTGCAATAGTAAGTTCATGCTAATTTTGGGTAGTATTCAGTAGGAGTAAAGTAGTCTGCCCACAAGCCAAAAAATTTAAATGAGCTATCTATTTGAAGACTAATTTAATAATAATCAAGTATTTGGTTAGTAGTTAGGTAATCTGATATGCAAATTTATGCAAATTAAGGCAATGCTGTGAAGATTAGATGATTACTTAAATGATTACTTCTGAATTGTATATCAACACCAATGAAGACTAGTTGAATATTTCTTAATAGTGGTAAAGTGATAGTACTGTAGTATTCAATTAGTATTTATAATTATTTTTATTTATTTAGTTTTTGTTTACCAGGTAAGCACCATAGCCAAGAAATGACTATTTTCAGGCACGGCCCGGGAGATAACAATAGGTAGGAAGGGAATTACATTTTGAATACAGGTAGAAACAAAATACAGAGCAAACAGGATTAGACAATACTTGAGCAGGTACATAATTAGGCAATTACATGGGTAAGTAATAAGTTGGGTCAGAGTTTACACACAGTAACAAAAATTCAGTGATAACTATCACATGTAGCTAAGTACAACTGGGTTAAGAGCAGCTAAAAGCAAAACCAACGGAGACCTAAGTGCCTAATAACCTATCGGGAATGGGTAGGATGAGTGGAATGCAGTTTGCAGCAGTGGAGAAGTGAAACAAAGTCTGAATGCAAATTCAGGGGTGGGGGGTTGGAGCAGGCACAGGAGACCTGGCTAAAGAGGAAGGAGCAGCAGTTGGTTTTAAACTGGGCATGACTGGGGGCAGGGCAAACATCAAGAGGCAGGGAGTTCCAGAGTTTAGTCGCCGAGTGAGAGAAAGCAAGGGGTCCTTTGTTTGAATTACATCTACGTATTAGCAGCAGCAATTTGTCAGATGATCGTAGACCATGGGAGGAGGACAGTGGAGTTAGTAGGGAGGCCAGTGAGACAGGGATCCCTGATCTAATAACATTATCACTCAGGGAGCCAAGGGCAAGAGTTCAAGCAGAAGCAGGGGGTAGCCAATTTAAGTCAACATAGAGCTGACAATGGTGTTTCAACCAGGGAGAGGCTGAAGCATACCTGCAGATGCTGTTATAAGTAGTATCCCATTTCCTGAGGAGAGTAGTGGATGAACTAATATAAGTGACTACCCCAGAGGATAACGACAGGAGCAAGATCCCACAGGTTATAGCTAATCTAGCCGTCTGCGTAAGGACATAGCTGGTTTTGTAGGCTACTGCAATCTTAGCATTAACTGATTTACATGTAGACATTACATGCTCATCAAAGTTTAGATTTTCGTCAAGGAGTATTCCAAGATACTTGAATGAGTATACTGGTGTGAGGATCATACCACCTTGACCAGAAACTTTAAATAGGTCCCAGATTTTGTTTCATTTGACTGCAGAACCAAACAGCATTGTATGCGTTTTATCAGCATTAAGGATTAGCTTATGATGGAACAGCCAGGACTGAATAGACTTAAAAGCAGTGGTAAGGGTCTGGTTTATATGGTGAATGTTCTTATCATTCCAGTACAATGCCAGGTTGTCTGCATAGTGGATAGCCAAGCAATCAGGGCTATTTGATGAGATACTATTTATAAAAATGAAGAAGAGGAGGGGTCCTAATATCGATCCCTGGGGAATACCTAGGCTAAAAGCCATAGGGCTGGGCACAACGGAATTGAATCTAGCAATCTGAGTTCTATTTGATAGATAGCTATTAAACCAGGTCACTGAGTTAGGAGAGAAACCAAGGGCTAGGAGACTATCTAGTAGAAGAGGATGATCAACAAGGTCAAACGCCTTTGTCAGGTCAATAAAAACTGCCCCTGTGATGTGGCTATTATCCATAGAAGTTAAATATCAGTTGTGAGGTGGAGCAAAGCTGTGGAGGTGCTATGACCTTTGCAAAAGCCATACTGAATTGGTGAGAGAAGTTTATATTTAGTCAAGTATTCTGTAATTTGTATTGATACTAGCTTTTCTATTATTTTACTTAGCACTGGTAGAATAGCTATAGGCCGATAATTATCCATATCTCTTTTATCACCCTTCTTAAAAACAAGAGTGATTCTGGCCATTTTCCAGACATCTGGGACAATTCCATTACAAAGAGAGGGTAAAAATCTGTGATAATGGCTGGGCGATGAATGGTGCAGCCAGTTTTAAAACCTTGGGTTCTATTCCATCAAAGCCTACATTATTGTTGTCAGAAATGGTATTAAGCAGGCTTAGGACATCAGATTTAGAAAAGCCTTGAAGTAGAATGGAGGAGGAAATGCAATAGGTGTGGATGGAGTGGTCGGAGGTAAGGGCTGACCTTGGAGGAAGACAGATGTAAAGCTGGACAGGGCAGATAATTGTTTATTAAATGCTTCCGCTATTGTCCTAGGGTTGTTGCAGTGGACCCCACTAATGATCATTTCATTGGTCAAGGGAGTATTCTTAGTGTCTAAGAATGATTTGACGTGTGTCCAGAATTTCCTGGGGTCACCTGATGCTTCCAGCAGGAGCCTTTTACAATATGTGCTTTTTGCTACTCTAATCCCCTTTTTGCAATCATTTCTCTGGGTTCTATAGGTATGGTAGTCTGAAATAAGG
The DNA here is from genome assembly GCA_016271365.2 of Neoceratodus forsteri. NCBI lineage: Eukaryota > Metazoa > Chordata > Ceratodontiformes > Ceratodontidae > Neoceratodus > Neoceratodus forsteri. The sequence continues at coordinate 691,597,115 of CM057454.1, read as the reverse complement.
CCAGTTTTTCTGAAACAACTTCAGCTCTTATCCCTGTCATGTAATGCATCCAGGTCTTTGTGTAACCACTTGGTGGGTGCCACGTGAACCCGTTGGGTCACAAGGGGTGTATGTCTATCCTGAATTTCATGAAATTGGTCTATAAAGATTTGCATAGTTCCTGAAGGTGATATAGTGTGGTGGCTGAGACTGGGAGCTAGAATGTTGCCACACAAAAAATGGGGGAGTGATCAGATATGCTATCCAGCAGAGTGCCAGCATCCACGATTCTGTCAACCCTATTTGTTAATACCCAATCCAGTAGCATGCTTCACATTGCCTTATGGGAGAACCTCGTAGACTCAGTTTTAACTTGATGCAGGTTAAAGCTCTGGATTACAGATAGAAGTGTCCCCTGAGTATGTCCAGGCCAGTTTAGATTCATGTCCCCTAGGATAAACAGTTCATTTTGGCCTGCAAGTTTTACCATATCATCCAACAGATTTGTGAAAGCAGACAGCTGGGGCAGGTTATAGGCAATGGCTATATGTAGATGTTTAGCACCCAGGCGGAGAAGTGCATGAAGAGATTCACAGATGGAGGATTGGGGTATATTTTTCTGCGAGACATTTAGATGTGCTTTGTAAAACAGCGCAACACCCCCACCCCACTTAGAGGATAACCTGTCATTCCTGATAAGGCTATAATTTTGTAGTGAGCAGATAGAGTCAGGGGTGGAGGGCTTGAGCCACGGCTCGGATAGGCACAATATATCAGGTTTGTGGGTGGAGACCCAAGCCTCCAGCTCTGTGAGGTTGCATGTAAGGCTCCTAATGTTTAGGTGGGCTATGTGGAGCCCTGAAGCAGTAGCTCAGGAGGCATTATTGCACAGCTGGAGATGTAAGGGACCAGGGTTCTGTTCCACCTCACCTGCCAGCAGGAAAGCAAGCAGCATTAGATACCAGAGCTTGCAATGAATAAAAGGAGTAACCATAGTAATTTTAGAGCAGAGAGTATGATCTAAGTATGCGGCCATAAGATAACTGATGAACCTTGGGACTAATAGTGGGGTGATGTCAAGGTAGTCAGTAGGTCTAACCAGCATGCTGGAGAATTTGAAATTTCTATTTGAGTTCTGATGCCAGGTACTACTGCGGGAACAAGGGGGCAGGGAGAGCCTAGCCAGTGAGCAGAACAACAGGCTAGCCATGAGAGAGACCAAATAATTGAGTGTCATGATAAGCAGCAGCACCACCGTTGCCAAAAATTCAGAAGGAAAGAGGACCAGCCCTGTTGCAGCTAGAAACAACTACCACAGGTAATCAAAATGAGCACCAAAGATAGGCCAATGCCCCTAGTGGTTGTATGTGATAAGGAGCAAATGGCAAAGTGGCCTATTAGACGTGAGCTGAAACTGACCAAAACAAGCCTATATAAGTAAATACCGAGATAGGGCGGGTGGGTGGGGGGATGGGAAGTTCATGACAGACACCGGCAGGTTTTAAGCATCGCAGTAGCGCCAAATAACCTGACATGCTGGCTGGCAGCAAGGTCCATTTGTTATCTTGTTTTTGGAGTATCGGAGGTGGGTGATCTCCTGCAAACAGGACTGCTTAGAAAATACAGCCGGGGCTGATCCGTGTCTGGGGCCGTGGAGGTTTGAGTCCGGGGCCGTGGAGGTACGAGTCATGCCTGAACAGACGGGAGTATCCTGGGGAGAAAAGGAGAAGGAGGCGATTTAAGTATGGAGAAAAAGGCAGGGCTAACTGTATAACAGAAGTGGGGCAGGTTTAGACTTATGGCAGCAGAAAAAGAAGTCCAAATTCAAACTTTGGTAGATACAGCACCCAACTTCTCCTTGTAGATTGAAATTAAGATCAAATTTGGCTAGCACAGATTTATAGCAGGTTCTAGACTACACGCAGTCATATTTAAACTGTGCTCCTTCTTTTTTTTTTTTTTTTTGACTATCTTTATCCTCCTGTGGCAGGTCCTCCATCATCATCCACCAACCTACCAGACTCAGGGTCTTTCAGCAGCTTGTAGCGCCATGCGCAACTTGGCAGATCCCCAGAGCTGGTACGGAGGTATCGTCCTCGGTGGACCCCCACTGTTTCCTCTGTTTTCTCCCATGGATCCTACTTCCTGAGACCCCCGGAAGTGGTAACACATGCGTGTTGAGGTGCACATATGTACCACAGCTCCAGATGGGGTCTTCTCCTCCCTCCCTCCCCCGAATGGCATATGCTGAAGGTCCTCGGAGAGGTGCCGCTTCTCTGGCCTCCACCAGAGGACGGCCAAGCTCCGAGGTACCTGCTACCCCTATCCCAAAGGTACAGGGCCACCAGTCGGCTGCCAGCTGTAGTCCTCTCCCTCCCCTCCTGGCTGACCTCGATGACCCAGGCTCATTCCCAAACCCCGGGTCACCGGCGTGGCATGAGGTGTGGTGTCCAGCGCCTCAACCCCCTGCGCTAACGGGACGGCTCTGTGCCACTTCTTAAGCAACTGTAAAGTAAGTTGTAAATAAAATGCAGATGAATTCAGAACTGTGCCCCTTCTTAAACAAAATGTGAAAAACGTGAGGCTTTTGCAGCTTTCAATAAGACTCAGTTTTTGAATTAGCATCAGTATCCACAGACAGCATCCAGGAGGAACTGCAAGCAAAGACTGCAAACCAATGGCTCAACTGAGAAAAGGTGCCAAAGTAAAATTTAAAAAAAGAATGTCCTCAGCATCGTAGTAGCACCAAACAAGCTGCTGTGCTGGCTGGCAGCAAGGTCCATTTGTTACCTTGCTTTTGGAGTATCGGAGGCGGGCAGTCTCCTGCATGTAGGACCACTTAGAAAATACAGCTGGGGCTTGTCCGGGTCCAGGGCCGTGGAGTTTTGAGTCCGGGGCCGTGGAGGTATGAGTCGCATCCAAGCGGGCGGGGGTATCCTTGTTTTTGGAATATCAGAGGCAGGTGGTCTCCTGCAAGCAGGACTGCTTAGAAAATACAGCTGGGGCTTGTCTGGGTCCAGGGCTTTGGAGGTTCAAGTCGCGAGCTGGCGGGGGGTATCCATATATGTAATTTGTGCAGCATAGGTCATGTGCTGTTCTCCAGCTGTGCTTGCAGCTAACCCAGCTGCAGGTGCTGCTCACAAGTACTGGTTTTGAGCAGCAGCATGCATATGGCCTGTATACAGTGCCAGTACATGGGGCAGGCTAGCTAGCATGCACCCAAGCACTGGCACTATATACAGGCCATATGAATGCTGGTCCTTACTCAGAACCCATCCCCATGAGCTGCACCTACAGCTGGGCTAGCTGGCAAGCACAACTGCTGTACAGCACACAGCCTATATGCCTGCAGGCTATCCTGCTGTATGTGCCCCTCAAAGCATAGGATGTATCATGGCTTGAGGGTATCCCACTCCTGTTATCCCCACCACTTCACTAGTGTAAAAGAAACAAATTTAAAGTGTGCGTCTGTGAATACTGCAGGTGTGACTATACTCTATCCCTCTGTGGCATGCAGTCTATATGCTGCTTTTGTAATATTCATGTGGCCAGGGTTTCATGTTGAGTGACAGCTTTGGACTGTGCCAGTACCCAAGTGTTGCTCAAAATGCACCCATTAGCACATCGGCAGTGTAAAGCCATACAGAAATGCTGCCGCCTACACTCTCACTTTTCTGATGTATCTACCTCTGTCAGTGCTCCAATATGTATTGGCACTTTAACACGCTTTACTGTAAAATGTACTGGCACTTTTATACACATCTCCTTAATGTAATGGAACACCAGTACCCACAACCCCCTACTCTGCTTGGTTCAGGAGATCCTGTCTGCTGGCAGAATGGGAATCCAATTGGATGCCTGCTGGCATCTTCCACTCCACTTGCATTTGGCTCCCTGTCCCCACTACACTTCCACATGCACAAGTGGGGAGGGGCAAGATAGGCAATATTTTATGGCACATAAAAAGATGTTTGTCCAGCTTCTTTAACTCCCAAAATAAAAGTCTTTATCTATAAAAATAAACTTATCTTTGCTGACATTTGGCCAGTTTAAAGAAGATTACACCAGATGGAGGGTCCAGATCTTTTGCTGTGCAGAACCACGTAAAGCAAAAAAATAATTATTGAAGCTACATAGGCATGTGACGTTATGACCAAAATGAGTGATGAACAAACTTGAACATTAAAACACAGTTGTATACTATATTTTTTATGTTCATTAGAAGAAAACTGCAATAAATGTACACCTTTTCTAAATCCAATCGAAATCATGCTTATAGGCCTAACAATATTTGAGTACATTTAATGATACATGTCTGCACTTATTCCTTAAAGCCGACAATTATGATGCTCTCCAACCACTATAGTTACAGATGAGTAAGCAAGTTATTACTGGATACACACAGATACAGATATGTTGTCAGTAGATAAGGGCCTTATGGCCCATCCAGTCTGCCCTATCCCTCGTTCTAATTCTTAAGGTACCCTAGATGCTACAAGGCCCCTCTGCACCCTAGCTTGATAATTCTCATGTGTCTATCACATGCATTCTTGAATTCCTGCACCATGGCCACCCCCACTACTTCCTGTGGGAGACTGTTCCATCTCTCCACCACCCTGTCAGTGAAGTAGAATTTCCTCAAGTTCCCTCTAGGTTTTCCTTCTTTAGTCTCATGCTGTGCCCCCTTGTTCTGCTATTTCCCTTCATGTGAAAGATGCTACCCTCTGGTATCCTGTTGATCCCCTTTAGATATTTGAAAGTCTCTATCATGTCCCCCCTCTGGTACCCTGTTGATCCCCTTTAAATATTTGAAAGTCTCTATTTTGCACCCCCTTCTGTCCTCCAGGGAGTACAAACTTAGAGCTCTGAGTCTTTCCTAATACAACTTATGCTGCATCCCTGACACCATTTTTGTTGCACTCCTCTGCACAGTCTCCATCCTGTCTGTCTTTTTGGAGATGGGGCCTCCAGAACTGAACACAGTACTCCAGATGAGGCCATACTAGGGAGTAGTACAACGGTACCGCCACTTCCCTCCTTCTACTTGTTATACCCCTCTCTATGCACCCTAGCATTCTGTCACTCTTTCCAGCTGCTTTGTCGCACTGTTTAGCCACTTTGATGTTGTCTTCTATGACTACTCCTAGATCCCTTTCCTCTGTGGTGGCCTCCAGTATTACCCCATCTAGTTTATACTCAGCCATAGAATTCCCCCTCCCTAAGTGCATAATCTTGCACTTTTTTTGCATAACTGCAATTCCTTGGACCAGCTTTCTAGCTTCTTCAGATCCATCCTCATTTTTTCTATGCCTTCCTGTGAGTCTACCCTGTTACATAGCTGTGTATCATCCACAAACAGGCTAACCCTCCCTACTAGACCCTCTATAGCATCGCTTATGAAGACATTGAAGAGCACTGGTCCCAGCACTGTTCCCTGGGGTATGCCACTTGTTACTGGTCCCTCCTGTGAGCTAACCCCATTTACCGCCACTCTTTGTGTTCTGTTACTCAACCAGTTTCTAATCCTCATGACCAGCTCTGTCCCCACCCCTAGATTTGCCAGCTTGTGGATTAGTCTCCTGTGTGGAAATGTGTCGAAGGCATTCCTGAAGTCTAGATAGGTCACATCTACCACTCTGCCCTGGTCTGTTTCCTTTGCCACCCACTCAAAGAAATCAAGTTGGTCTGGCATGACCTCCCTGCCTTGGGTCCAGCAGCCCCCTTGTCTCTAGGTAGTCCACCAATCTTTTCTTAGGTAGGGTGTCTATCATTTTACCTATTATCAAAGTCAAACTGACAGGGTGGTAATTTCCTGCCTCCTCCTTGCTACCACTTTTTTGCAGGGTTATCACTTGTACCCTCCTCCAGAACCATGCCTGTCCAGCACCACGATTGTTTCTAGTAATCCACTGGAGTATCCCATCGGGCCCCATAGCTTTATCCACCCTAAGCTGTTCTGGTGCTCTTTTTACTCTGTCCTCTGAAAAAGGTCTAATGTCCACCCCTCCTACCCGTTTGAGCTTTTCAATTAATGGGGGACCATTCCCATTGTTGTCTTCTGTGAATACGGAGCAGTATTTGTTGAGGACGGTCACATTATACGAACATACGGACAAGCTAGCAGAAACAGACTATCTGGTCTATCTAAGTCTGCTCAAGTGTGCAGCTAGCACTTCTAGTTTGCAGCTGCCCCACCCCTTCCCCTTTGTCATCCCACAGCTGCTGCCCACCTCCCCCACCCTCACTGTCCTCTGTTCCCTGTCCTATGCCCTTTGAAAGCTGTTCACAGATTTACATGATACCACCCATTCTGCTAGTACGTTCCATTTTGCTATCACCCTCTCCATGAAATAGTGTCTCTTCATTTACCTCCTAAATCTTCCCCCATCTATTCTTCGCCCATGCCCCCTGGTGTCCCTCCTTAGCTTAAAGATCCCATCTGTTCCATCTTTATTGATTCCCCTCAGATACTAGAATTTCTCTATCATGTCCCCCCTGTCCCTTCTATCCTTCAGGGTGTACATACTCAGGTCTCCCAGCCTGCTTTCATAGTCTCTCTCCCCTCCATTCCACATATCATCTTTGTTGCCCTCCTCGGCACCCCCTCCAGTAGCCTAATATCACGCTTCAGGTATGGCCTCCTAAACTAAACACAATACTCCAAGTGCGGCCTTACCAGTGACCTGTAGATGAGCAAGATCACCTCCTTTGCCTGGATGAAAACACCCTGACTATGAACCCCAGCATTTTGTTCACTTTTGCAGCCACTCTCCTGCACTGGGAAGTGTTGTTCATGATCCCTGTTAAGATTACCCCTAGGTCCTGCTCCTTCTCAGCGATCCCCAGCTTAACCCCTCTAAGCCAGTATTCTCTCTTTGGGCTCTTCACCCTGAAGTGCATAATCTTACATTTCTTTGCATTCAACTGCAGCTGCCATTTCTCTGACCACTCCTCTAGCTTGCTTAGATTCTCCTGCAGCTGCTTTCATCTCTCCTCTCCATTCACCACTTTTACCATTTTGGTGTCATCTGCGAACAGACTTACTTTGCTCACCACCCCATGCATAATGTCTGATATAATGAGCCCAAATAACACTGGTCCCAACCCAGAGCCTTGTGGTACCGCACTCATCACTGGCTTTGGAGTTGAGAGCTCCCCTCCCATCACCACCTGTTGCAGCTTCCCACTCAGCCAGCTTGTAATCCAGTTCATCATTTTTGCCCCTACCCCTACAGAAGTCAGCTTCCCCCCAAGCCACCCATAAGGCACTGAATAGAGTCTTGATGTAGTCCAAGTAAAGAACATCCACCACATGACCTTTATCTAGCTCATCTGTCACCTAGTCATAATAGGGTCTAGTATGGTTGCCCGTCATTCCTTTTCCCGACTCTGTATTTCCCACAATCTATTTCCCGTAATTGAGTTTGCCGATGCAATGTTTGCCTGAACATTGTTTGATCGAAATTGTAATCTGAATGAGCTGACACAGTGTGTAATGCTACAGTTCTGTTACTATTAATTAAATCAATTTTTTCCCGTGCTGTGCATAAGTTAAACTCAGGCTGAGCTCCATGATCTGACTCTCAGATGTTAGATGTAAGCTGTGGCACACATCTCCCCGCTTGTTCCATGTTTTACTTGTTGCTTATACAATCAATTACAGCACAGGGATTGGCAACCAGTAATTAATACTAATTAAATAAGTGGAAGACATTTTGTTCTCCTTGCTCCCAGCTACTGTTTTCATTTTGCACCATGGCTGCAGCAGAACCCATTGTTTCCCAAGTAGTTGCATCAAAGAGAGGACATGACAACCTCTGCATTGAGGGATTCCTATATGTAAAAGAGCGAAGTCATGGAGACCTTTGGTACTGGTGATGTCAACAAAGGAAGTCACTTTGTTGTCATGGCAGGGCCTCTACAGTGCTTGTTGGGGGACAGCACCACCTTCGAAGTACAGCACCACACTCTCACTCGCCGGATGCAAATGATTTTTTTGTAGCTAATGCAGTGTCACCACTCAAGTCGAGAGTGGTTTCCACGCATGACACCCCTGCACAGCTTATTCAGATTGAGCTGGCAAATGTGTCAGCTGAAGTTTGGCACAATATGCCCAGCCGGCAGGCACTGCAGCAAATGGTCAAACGTGCTAGGCGTGAAAATATGGCTCCAGAGCCATGAACGCTGAATGACATAATACCCTCTGAACTTAGTGTCATCAATGGGGAACAGGTTTTGCTCCGTGAGTCAATGTTAGGAATTAAAAGTTTTGTTATTTAGCACTAAACAGAACATCGAAAAGTTGAGCATTGCTGACTATTGGATAATGAATGGCACATTTAAAACTGTGCCTACACTATTTAGGCAACTTTATTCAGTGCATGCCCCGGTGGGAAATTAAGAAACATGTTGCATTCTTCCTCTTGTATATGGCCTAATGTCAAGTAAATCACAAGAATGCTATCTCCAGATGTTTCAAGATCTCATAGATGCTGCTGACGAGTTTGACTATACCCTTGGTCCAAAACACATAATGACTGACTTCGAGCAGGCTGCCATTAATGCTACCAAAGTGGAATTTCCCTCAGCAGAAAACAAGGGCTGCTTATTTCATCTTGGCCAAATTTTATGGAGGTAGATGCAAGGCTGTGTCTTGTCTTCGAAGTATGGTGCAGAACCTAAATTTAGCTTGTTAATGCAGCAATTGGTGGCATTGGCATTCCTACCACCTCATGACATCCCCACAGTGAACGAAGAAATAAAATCTGACATGCCCACTGTCCAAAGTTTTAAAGGCGCTTTAAAAACCTATCTCTTTAGCAAAGCTTATAATGATTTCTGAATATTGTTGTTTAGTTTAATTTTAATATTGCTTTAACTATTCATTGTTTTATCATGTATTGTACAGGCGCCTTGGTTTTAGAAAGGCGACTTATATAAATAAAGATTGAATTCAATTGAATTGAATCACTACTCTTGTCCTAGAGTAATTTGAAGATAACTATGTTTTGGCCACATCAGAAGACGGATGCGGAATAACACTACAGTTAAAGCCCCACCACTGTACCCACCTCAAGTTCTGGTCTGTGTATGACCAAACTGTCCATGCTATGCCAAGAACACAAAATAACATGGAAGCCTGGCATCGTAGACTGGGCAGTCTTGTAGGGACCACTCATGTTGGACTACTATGATTTATTGAGGAACTGAGAAACGAGCAGCTGATCACTGAGTCCAACATTGAAAAAATTAACAGGGGCATGCCGAAATCACCATTGAAAAAGAAATACTTGAAGCGGGAGGAAAAGATAGTAAATATTATTGCCAACAGACATCAGCGTGTTGGCAAGGACTTTGTGAGAGGCATAGCACATAACATGGTGCTGTGATGTAGACCGACTAATTTTTGGAGTTGCCCAGTTTTGTTCCCTGGGAAGCTGGGGGACTTAGGGCTTCTCCTAGACCGCCCCGGGATTTGGCTGTTTGGGCTGACTCATGGGACGTTTGTAGCTGCGGGTCGCTTGCCGGGTAAGGTTGCTGTAGAAGCAGTGGCTGCCTCTCGGTTTCTGACCAGGCAGGAGTTGCCCATTTACCCCTAGGAAGCTGGGGGGATCAGGGCTTCTTCTAGACCTTCCCAGGATCCGACTGTTTGGGCTGACTCGTGGGATTGTTATAGCTGCGGGTCGTTGACCGGGTAAGGCTGCTACTACTGCTGTCTTAGGTAACACATTTATCTACCTGTTTCCTGGTAAATGACTGTTTGGAGTATGGTCCTTGAAGTACAAGTTGCTGCTGGATTTCTGGACTCCTTCAGATCCCTTTGTTGAGTTGAGTTTGGATTCGGATCCTTACTACTGGATTTTGTGTGTGCAATATTATTTATCTGGACTTATTTGATTTCTATTTGCTCTGAACACTCTGAAAATGTCCCCTGCTATGTGAGAGGTAGTTTTGGGAGATATTATAATATCTATTGCACTATTGCACGTGAGAGGTGCTTCAGTGTTCAAAAATACAAAATTATTTTAAGTTCTGTATTTAATGGTATTTTATTGTTTAGGGTTAGTTTTGAGTTGGGATTTATTTTAGTTTTGTTGATAGGTGTGTTTGAGTTATTTATTAGATAATTGTTACTAAAGATGTGTTTGGTGTCCACAACGGTCAGGCGCTACTCTCCTACCCTGCTCCGGGACCTCCGTCCCTTTTATTGTCCTCGGCTGTCAAATGACGTTCTTAATAACTGCCGCATAGCGGGTATAACGAGAAGGCGCTTAAGGGATGGGTGGGCCGGACAGAGTGGGAGATTGGAGGGGGGTGGACAGATAGGGATAGAAGGGTCAAGGAGATGCCCTGGGGTGAAATGGGATCAGAAGAGGGGTCATCCTTGCCTGATTCCCATACCCAAGGGCTCCACAGATTGTGGGCAGGTGCTGCGTTCCTCTCCAAAAACCCATCCAACTCGGGCGGTGCTATGTAATGCCAGGTCTATTAGGAACAAGACTGCTATTATCGCAGACCTTGTTGCAACATCTGACCTGGCATGTATCACCGAGACCTGGCTGGATGAGAATGCAGGTCCTATTTTAGACTCTGCTGCTCCGGCTGGGTTCTCGGTGATGCACCGTCCGAGATTGGATCGTAGGGGTGGGGGAGTGGCCATCTTTTTTAGATCAGATCTGAGTCTTGTGGAGGTGCCAGTTGATAACATGGGTCTTTTGAGTGTATCCTGGCAGCAGGTGCAGAGTTTAGGATTCTCCTCATCTACCATCCACCCGGCGATGGTGGAGAATTCCTGAAGGAATTCGCGGACTTCATCATGGACATGGCATTGGAGTCGCCCAGATGGTTAATACTGGGTGACTTCAATGCCTGGGTCGATGATGAACTCTTGCACTTTGGAAAGAATTTCCTCCAACTTATGTCTATGTTGGGCCTGTCACAGGTAGTTACCTTCTGCTACCCATATAGGGGGACACTCTTTAGACCTGGTGTTCACACTGGATTTGGATGTTACCCATCTGGGGGTGGAACCAAATGTGTGGACAGACCATCACACCATAAGATTCAGTTTTGGGGCACCCCCTAATAGGCCTTCCTCTACGGAGATGGTCCAGTATCGCTCTTTAAGGGGAGTAAACCCAGAGGGCCTATTAGCGGTACTGGACCTATCGGGTGTTTTGGGTGTGAGCATGAGTCCAGGAGACCTTGTTCTTGCCTATAATAAGGCAGTGAGCAGGGCCTTGGACCAAATTGCTCCTGTTCGTGTTCGCCCACTCACCCAGCACCCAAAGACTCCATGGTTTGATGGGTCTTTGAAGGAACTGAGAAGAGTAGGGCGAAGGCTAGAGATGGCCTGGCGGAAATCTTGCTTGGATGCTGACAAACTTAGATTGATGGATCATTATGTTATCTATCAATCGGCAATAACCCGTAAGAAGGCAGAATTCCTGTCCAGGGAGATTGCTGCTGCGCGGAACTGACCAGCTCAACTCTTTCAGACTGTTGACAGACTGTGCAATCCACTCTGTCTACAGTCTGGAAGAGATTTTTCACAAATAAAGTGTGATGAGCTTGCTCGGTTTTTCGCTGATAAGGTTGCCAGCATTAGGTTGGATATCGGCCAGGCTCATTCTTCAAGGGTTTGCAGTGATCGGCAGGGGGAAACAAACACCTGTGTTGCCTGGTTTGACTTTGGTAGGCCGGAGTTTATGGATATTGTGAGGATTGTCCAGACAGTACGTCCAACCAGCTGTAGTTTGGATCCGGCCCCTACGCCTCTATTATTAGGTTGCGTAGATACTATCTGTCCGACCATTGCTGAAATTGTTTGAAATCTCTGGAGCAGGGGATCTTTCCTGATCCCCTAAAGGAGGCGGTCGTTCGACCACTCCTAAAAAAACCTTCATTGAACCCGAACTGTCCAGCTAACTACAGACCTGTCTCTAACCTGCCCTTTTTGGGTAAGGTTATTGAAAAGGTGGTTGCACTGCAACTGGACGACCATATCATAAATCACAATGTCTATGATACTCTCCAATCGGGATTTAGGAAAAGACATAGTACTGAGACTGCCCTTGTCTGGGTTCTAAATGATCTCCTGATAGCGAGAGATCGAAAGGCGTGTACTATTCTAGTCCTTCTTGATCTCTCTGCAGCATTAGACACTGTGGACCATGATGTGCTTTTGGAACACCTGCGGTTCTACTGCGGACTGTCTGGTACAGTTCTGCAGTGGTTTCAATCTTTTCTCACGGGGCGGAGACAGAGGGTTATTCCCGGAATTTATTCTTCTGATGCCTTCTCTCTGCCCTGTGGGGTTCCACGGGGCTCCATTTTAGCATCCATGTTGTTCGCTGTCTATATGCTGCCATTGGGAGACATTATTAGGCAATACAGCTTGGGTTTTCACTGCTATGCAGATGATACCCAGCTGTATTTGTCTTTTAGTCCTGGACAGGAAAATGCAGTATCTATACTTAACAGCTGTCTATCTGAGATCAAGGACTGGATGAGTGCCAGCTGGCTAAGGTTAAACCCAGATAAGACTGAGGTGTTGGTGGTGGACCCAGGTCGCCTTGAGGCGGGTTGTAGGGCCGGGCTTCATTCGGGCATATGGATCGACGGTGCCCAGCTCCCAACCTCAGACCGGGTGCGTAACCTGGGCGTTATTATTGACGATGGTTTGACCCTGAAGTTTCAGGTGTCATCCGTTGTCAAATCTTCCTTTTATCATCTTAGGAATATCGCTCGGGTGAAACACCTGGTTCCTCCGGCTGACCTTCCGGTATTGGTCCATGCCTTTGTTACCTCTTGCCTTGATTACTGCAATGCCCTGTACCTAGGGCTACCAGAGGTTGATATCTGCTGCTTGCAGCTGGTGCAGAATGCAGCAGCCAGGCTTTTGACTGGGACATCTATGAGAAGTCATATTATGCTGTGACTGCTTGAGCCTACACTGGCTGCCGATTCAGATGGCGGATCACCTTTAAGGTCGGGTTACTGACCTATAAAGCCCTACATGAACAGGGACCACAGTATCTTCAAGATCTCCTTGTTCCCTACTGTCCCTCTGCGCTCCCTCCACTCCATGACAGGATTGCTAGAGGTTCCCAGGGTCTGTTTAAAACTTCTGGAGCTTGGGCATTTTCTTATGCTGCCCCTACCCTGTGGAATTCTCTACCTCGTCGGATACGAGGCTGCCTGACCGTTGAAAGTTTTAAGTTAGAATTAAAACCTTTTTTATTTAAACAGGCATATGGAGAGTGATTTTATTGTAATTATATTGTTATTTGTTGTTGTATGTTATATGTATGTATTTTAACTATTTTATCTGTACAGCGCTTTGGTTTTGAAAAGCGCTTTAAAAATAAATTTACTTACTTACTACTACTACTTACTTTTAATGAAGATTTTAAACTGTGGAATTTTAATTTAATAAAGTTTGATACTATGAATTTCAAAATGATGGGAGCTGATATCAATGAACCGATGCAGATGGGATGCAGTAATAACTCTGTAAGCTGTTTTTTTATCCCTGCGTTCCTGTACTAATTGTACTGATTTTAGTTTAACTGTTTAAATTATCCCAATTCGTTCATTTTCATTCCTTCAGTAATTTTGCTGATTAGAGTTTAAGTGCTGCAACTGTTCATTCTATTTCATTACCTGTAATGATTTGAGCTTAGTAATTGTGCTGCTACTATCCAAATTCGTTCCTTTTCGTTCATGCAGTAATTGTGCTGATTAGAGTTTAAATGCTGAATTTACCCCAATTTGTTCTAGCAATTGTGCTAGAGTTTAAGTGCTGCAACTGTTCATTCTATTTTGTTCACTTGTAGCCCAATTTTAAGTGTTTTTAGAGTTTGTGTGCATTCTATTTCGTTACCTGTTATGATTTGTTATGATTTGAGCTTAGTAATTGTGCTGCTACTATCCCAATTCATTCATTTTCGTTCATGCTAAGTGCTGTTATTCATTTTGCAGCACTAGTCGGGAAACCGTCAATGGGAAATAATTTAGCGGGGAAAACAAATGATGGGAAAGCAGTGTCGGTAAACTTCATGTCGGGAAACCTTATGCTGGGCAACCATGCGGATCCCTCATAATATTGTAGCATGTTGGTATGACAAGATTTCCCTGAAATGAACCCATGCTGCCTCACATCCTGGAGGCCTCCAGGTACGACACCAGTCTTTCCTTTTGTATCATCTCCATGAGTTTGCACACTATAGAGGTGAGACTTACCGGGCGATAATCACCCAGTTCATCACTTGGTCTGCTCTTGTGTAATGACACTACATGTGCCATCATCCAGTCTGGTGACACACATCACAATTCCAGTGAGGTGCTGTACAGATTTGCCAGTAGCTCTGCCAACTCCTCCACCATCTCTCAGCACCATAGGGTGGATACCATCCAGCCCTGGTGCCTTGTCAACCCTCAGTCCCTCTAGGACTCTGTTTTCCTCAATTCTTCCATCTGTCACTTCCCTCACCCCCATCCCCACCCTCCCAGATCATGGTGGTAGCACTCTCCCACTTTCTTCCATGAACACCGAGCAAATGTATTCATTCAGTGATTCTGCATGTTCCTTGCCCTTTTCTGTCCACTCCCCATCCTTTTTTATCTTCACTATTGCCTCCTTGCACTTCCTTTTCTCCCTGACGTAACTGAAAAAGTCTTTCTCCTTCCCCCCCGCGTTAATTCCCTGCACTAATCTCATCTTCCTCTGGGCCTCAGCTTCTCTCACTTTTCTGGTCACCTCCCTGGATCATCTTGCGTAATCCTACCTGTCCCCTTCCTTCCCCATCCTCATATACCTCTGGTGCGCCTCTCATTTTGCCCTCACTGCCTCTACTACCTCGCTGTTCAACCAGCATGGTTTCCTTTCTGTGCTCCTCTTACTCTGTGTCTTCATGCAGACTTCAGTTGCCTCTGTAATCCCCCATTTAATAATATCCCATTTCTGCTCTGTGTCCATCTCCTGCAATATGCCTTCCAGTTTCCCTTTTAGTACTACCCGCATCCTCACAAAATCTGCTCCACTGAAGTTTACCACCTGGGTTACTGATTTTGCTGGCTCCACGTACAACATAATATTAAACCACACCATTTGGTGATCGTTGTCTGCTAGTGGGTCCTTCACCCTTATTTTCCTTACTGCGTCCCCATTAGTCAATACCAGATCTAAAGTGTTCTTTAGCCTAATAGGTACACTGATCAACTGCATCAGGAGTCCATCCTGGACCGCATCCAGAAGCACATGCTCCCTAGCACTGGAGGTGACCGGAATGCTCTAGTCAACCACCGGCAAGTTGAAATCCCCCACGATAACCACCTTCCTTTTTCTACATACCTTTCTGATTAGTCCTGCTAATTCCTGGTCAAGCACTTCAGACTGGGACAGTGACTTATATACCACCCCAGTCCTCAGTTTCCTACCCCTTGAGTCTAGGAGCAGCAGCCAGATTGCCTCTGTTCTTCTTTCTTCCCCCTCGTCCCTTGTGCATTTGATCCCATCCCTCGCATAGACTGCCACCCCCCCTTATGGTCCTTTCTGTACAATTTGTATACTGGGATTGCCAGATCCCAGTCCCAGTGCTCACTTGCCCACATTTCCATTACAGCTGCAATATCCACCCTCCACACTGCCAAGAGTACTGGTAGCTCAGCTGATGTGTTGCCTAAGCTTCTTACATTCAGCGAGACCACCCTCCATCGTGTCACTTTCCCTTCTTTGCCCTCCATCTCTTCACTTCTACGCCTTCCATTTTCAGCTGACCTAAGTTCTTCCCTGCTAGCTTGAGGGGGCAGGCTGTGACTCCACTCTATCGGATTCCTGCCTACCTGCTGACCACTTGCCACCTCCCCCAGTTTAAATCCATCTTTATCACAATATACCTCTCCAGTTTTTGCTTTAATACCTCCTTTCCCTCCTCACTCTAGTGCAGCCTGTCTCTTGCAAACAGATTGTTATTATCCCAGGTACCACCCCAGACACCCATGACCACATACCCCTTAGTTTGACACCATTCCAGCAACCATGCATTCAACTCCCTAATCCTCTCCTTTTTCACTGTGCTTGAGCAGGGTACTGGGAACACCTCTGAGAAGGCCACAGACTCCCCAGTCTCCTCACACAACCTTCCCACTTCCTCAAATCTCTCCCTTGTTACCTCAACTGTGTGCCCCACTAGGTTCCTTTGTCCTTACATGTACTACAATGTGCAGTTTACTCCTACCCCTCCTTGTGCACCTTAGGATTGCCTGTCCTGCCTTGTTTGCCTTTAATCCCGGCATGGACTCCACCCATATTTGACTGTGCCTCTCCCCCCTTGCTGCCCCATCTGATCCCCTTGAGTATGGAGTCCCCCAACACCACTACACCCCCCTTCTTTCCTTGTGCCCGTTGCCACCTCCCACCCAGGTTCTCATTCCCAGGGCCACTCAAGATAGTGCTTTTACCATTTGCCCCAATGTCTCCTCCCTTGCCCATCTCAATTGAGACCTCTCCCCCTCCCCGTTTGACCTGCCAACCTCCCTCTCCCTTCTCTGCTCTCAGAGTATTATCCCTTCCCCTGCCACACCATGCTCAATCTCTCCACTAGCAGTGCCCCTCACCCCTCCTCTTTGTGAGTACTATCCCTTGTGCAGTCTCCTCCTGTGTCCTCTTCCCCATGTGTCAGTAGTACAGCAAACATGTTCCCTACTCTCTTTGCCTTACTATGTGTTTTCTTCTCCCTCCTGCCTACTGCTGCTCCTCTTTTGCTAGGCTCTACTAGAGTCCACCCTTCATCAACTGGCTTCCTGTCTAGTTTGCCTCCCTCGACCCACTGTTTCTTCTCTGTGGTGACCCCCGATACTCTCAGATGTCAGACCTGCTACCAATGCAACCTTCCCCTCACCCCTCAATCTCCTCAGCTCCCTGCCAAGCCACTGAACCTTTTCCTTGAGCCTCCTTAGCCTGTGGTATATTGGGCACCCTCCCAGCCTCCACAGTATGTTCATCCACACCGTTGCCCCCCAACCACTGTACCCCACAATCCTACCCATGGTTCACACTACCTATACAGGACAGTGGAATGCAGTCTCTCTACACTGATTGCAGTTGTTTACAAACCCAATCACAAACCCACCAATAATGTTCCCAAGTCTCACAAACACATGCAGTTCAGTGTGTGTCCAGTCCAGCTAACAGTATGTGTATGCAGACATCACTTACCGTATGATGTCACACGCTACCAGTATAAAAGATGTAATATGCTAGGATTGGGTGGGGGAGGTTGGGTCCCTCCTGAGTACTAGAGACAGACAACTAGCTATCCCATCAGACACTCACTGAGACATCTGCACCAGTAAAATCCCCTAAACAGGTACCTTTCTAACTTAAGTCACAGAGCCCCCTGGCACCACACTGTCAATGTCTTTCTCCACTACCCTTTCTCCCTCTGCCCCAAGTCTCACAATCCCACTCCTGTCTTCCTTCTCTTGCTAATATAACCAAAGAATGTTTTCCCTCTTTCCTTCACTGATTTAGCTAGCTTTTCTTTGGTTTTGGCCTTCGCTTTCCTTACTGCCTTGTTCGCTTCCTTTCATTTTTCCAAGTATTCTTGCCTGTCCTCCTTGCCGTGTTGCCTTGTACCTCAGAAATGTCATCTTTTTTCCTCTTACTAGCTCTGCTACTCCCCTCAAGAACCACAGTGGTTTCCTCTTTCTTTTGCTCTTGCTGCAGGGCCTGGCACAATGGTTTGCTACCAGATGCAGGGCTTCCCTTATCTTATCCCACTGTTCCACTACTCACCTTATGTCACTGTATCCTGCATAGCCTTCCTGAATTAGTTCTTCATCATAACAAAGTCTGTCCTGCTGAAATCCAGGAGATAGAGATAGATAGAGCTATATTTGAAATTTGTTTGCTCAAAGTAGACTTTACAACAAAGAAACATGACCAATGTGTGCCTTAATTTCTCAGAAACTAGAAAGTATGTGGCCGGCGCCCAGTGGCGCTGAGGGTTGAGGCACTGGACGGCACACCTCATGCCATGCTGGTGACCCGGGCTCGGGAATGAGCCCGGGCCATTGGGGTCAGCAGGAGAGGACTGGGATTGAGTATCTGTAGACTGCTCTCCTAATCCTGGGATAGGCTGTGGAATTTCATCGTGCTGTAGCTGCTCCTGGGGAAACCCGGGGGCACTACTAGCATCAGTGACAATAAAGGGGGAGCGCGGAGGATGTTGGCATCTCGTGTCTGGATGTAATTGCACATCCATGCTCCAGGGGCCAATAGGAGGAAAATGGCTGGATGTGACCGTACAGCTTGATGGCCATGCTCCAAGTTGCACAGAGGACTTTGGCGAAATCCTGTCGGGGGAGGGTCCAGGGCTGTCCTGGCTGGTAGAGGCAGAGGGTGAGCCCTCCAGCAGGATGGCATGATGGCCATCCCAGATCCTTCTGGGTGCAGTTTGAGCTACTCAGCTCTCCGGGCAGGTGGAGCCAGTGGCTGGATGCCCAAAGCCCGGAGTGTGCCACAGCAGGGGAGACAATATGACATGATAAAAAAAAAGAAACTAGAAAGTATGAAGGAGAGTAGGTAGTACTGTATATGGAATCTGCCAGCAGAAACAGGCCTTATGGTCTATTAAGTTAGTCCACTCAAATGTGCAGCTAGCACCCTTATAATTCAGCTGCCCCACCCTCCTCTTCCCCCCCACTACCATTAAAAGAATCTGTAAATATATTCAACCATTATGTGGGTGGATAGTGGCCCCCACCACCCCACCTCCAATCCCCACCAAAGGTATCAGCTCCCCCTGCTACAGGCAACCCAGGCCAACCTGCCTCACCTCCAGCTCCCATAGCCCTGCCGAACGTAAGCTTCCCCCTGCCTTAGCACCAGGCTACCCTGGCCCACCTTGGTGCTCTACATTCCAATGGACCTTCATCTGGACCACACCAACTCCCCTTGTCCCAGGCTTACCTGTCCCCCTCCAGGCTAGCATGGCTCTGCCCCATTCCAGCAAGAGCCTGTCCTGGCCCATGCTGTCCTCTTGGGTCACCCCAGTTCCCTTGGTCCTGCCTGTGGACCAACCCAGCTCCTCTGCTATGCCCGAGCCACCACCCTTCCTCCTCAGTCCTAGCTCACCCATTGGCTCCCACCTGCATCATCCCTAGGATATCCTGGTTGGCCCCCAGTTCCCATGTCCCTGCCCCTAGACCACTACATTCCACCTTGCACTAGCTACTATCTGCCTGGTTCTATCCATAGTCCACCCCTGCTTCCTCTGTCTCTGACTTCCCCTGGTCTACTTTGCTCCCTAACTCCCATAGCCCTGCCCCAGGACAACCCCAAGTCTGGGCTGCTCTGGACCACCCCAGTTTTGTTCCCATGGCCATACCCCTTAACTACTCCAGACCTCCCTGCCTTGGATTAATGTGGCACACTAGTTCCTGTGGCCTCACCTCTGTTTCACTGCAGCTTCCCCCTTCCCATCCCAAGCAAGGCTCTTCAATTCCTCCCCTGGGAGGAGAGCAGTCCTTTGGATGTTTGAGCCTCCTCGACCCCCAATGACCCTCCAACAAACAGAGTTTGTCACTGTCAGAATGCTACCCCTGTAATGGGGAGCGGGGAGGAGGCAAAGTGGTATGTAAGTAATAATACCCGACAGGGTGGGCATTATTGGGATATAACAGACTGCCCAGGGTTGGAATGAGGCCCAACACCACAGGCACAGGGCCTTATAACCCCTGGAAGGTCCATTATATCCCATAACGCCCACCCTGGAGGATATTATTACACTTAGAAAATGGACATGTGTGTAAATTTTACGTAATCAAATATTAGAGGAACTACCTCTGAAAACTCAAAAAGTGTGACCATTTGTTTTTGTAAAGTAGTCCCTGTGTTTGTGTGCTGTTCCATTTATTGTTGCTCTCCCCCGTAACCGAGTCATTCCATCTAGTGTCCACCTCCAGCAGTAAAACAAGAGCATGAGTGTTGCATCATGAGCTGTGTGTTAATCTGTTTGTACTAAGTCCTAAAGAAGAAAAAAAAAACAAGTCCATTTACTTCTGTGGTGATCCTGCATGGATTCTTGTAGGGTGGAACTGGACAGGCATGTGAGTGTGCGTGACTTAGAAGGGCAGTAAGGAACATTACTTGGATGAAGATTGAGGGAGCTGGCAGCATTACAGGAAAGTAAAATGTAAAGAGAAACAGTGTGTTTTATTCATTGAGGGGTGCACAAGGTTAATTTATTGTAGCGCTGTGTTTGCAATAAAAATGTGATGCGAGCGGGACAGGAAGGAAGGTCAGGCGCTTTCACTTTCAGGGAGGTTGAGCGAGAAGACACTGGGGGCAAAGTAAGCGTGCAAATCAGGATGTATTTCTTTTTTTCTGTGAGGAGTTGTGAAGGAACAGAAGCAGCATTGCGCTGGGAGTTAATGACTTTTTTGTAGAGTCATGGTGGGGGGCTGGTGAGTCAGTGAGCGAGGCAAAACAATGGCAGCTGCTCGGTGTGACAATTCGGGGTGCCCAATACTATTGTAAGTAATGGGGCACCCCAAATTGGGACATGTTTTTTTATGGCATTGTTAAAAAAATAACAACACCTGTGGCAAGGGGCCTTAGTCAATCAGCGGGCAGGTTTTATGAGACCCATTTTCTAAATGGCATTCATGAAATGCAGAAATTAATCTTTCCTAACATTATCAATGAGACTTGTCACTCAAGGCACTCCCTCTCACTCGGTGCTTTCCTGCTTTATTGTGCAGCTGACAGATCGAGCAGGTGGCCATGCTCTGGGTTATGGGGGGGGGGGTTGCAATTGGGCCATCCTGAATATCAGTACAAAGCCAGCTTCTGCAGTGGTTTCTAAACCCAGTAATCCACCTTTTAGAATGCTCAGAGAAATAATTCACCATTTAGAACATGAATTATTACTTTGAACAGCTGTGCAGTCACATTCACGCTCCAGCAAACCAGATGCAGGGCCAGGAGCACAATCTGATTAGGACAGGAAAACCCCTTCACAAGCACAAATTTCAAAATTGTGCCCAGTAAAAAAACAGTACCAGGTGCTATTTTAGACTCAGCACTTATGAGGGGTTTGCCTGTCACTTGTATGTTTTGGAAACTCCCTGCTCATATCACTATATATAATGAACCCACCTCATTGCAGAATGCTCTGGTAACCTCACAATTTGTGAGGTTAGCAACATCCTGAGGGCACTCAGTCTTTGCTCTCATGCCCATTATGTCACTAACCTCAGTCAATGTGGCTTGTTCTGCATGGTAGGGGTTTCATTATTCTCTGTATGTGCCTGCAGCCTTCTATCAAATCTCATAAACAAAGTCAGGTCTGGTCAGGAGACCACCAACAAATGCCAGGTATGTTTGAGTCTTAAAATAGCTCTCATTACCAGGCCAAAATAAATAAATATCCCCCATGTCCTTTAACTGTTGCTCAAGCTAAACAGTTCCTTATAGTTCACCTTGTGTATTCTTTTCAAGTGATTCCCTAGTGAGGGGGACAGCGAGGGAAGTGGGTTCAACACCACATGACCAAGAGGTGATATGTTGCATCCCAGGGCTGAAGGCTTTTAAGCAGGGTCAGAAAACTTTACTCACTTGTGCTTTTGGTGTTTAATCATCCCCATAGTGTTATGTACCCAACATGAGCCCCCTCCCTCCAAAGCATCTGAAACTGTGCCACCTGCTTCCACAGTATCCAATACTAGCCTCTTCCCTCCATGGCTCCAGACACTAGCCCCCTCCCTCTACAGCATCCGACACTAGCACACCTGACTCCTCAGTACCCTACACCAGCTCACCTTTACCAACATCACCCAACACCAGCCACCTGTGTTCACAGCACCCATCACCATCCACCACTGTCCACAGCACCAACACTTGCCACCTCCCTCCACAGTCTCCATGATACTTGCCCCCTCCCTCCACAGCACCTGACACTAGCATGTTTTCCTTACAGCCCCATGACAGTAGCCCCCTTGACTGTACATCTTACATAGCCCCAACACTACTCTGGCTCCCTCCATTGCCCCAGACACCAACCCCCTGCCTCTACTTCCCGACTCAACCCCCACACACCACCCCTCCTTCTCTTTAACCACAGACTTTTTGGACACCCTTCCCTCTCTAGGCATCCCATTTTTCTAAACCCATGGATATCACCTCCCTCCTGGGCCCCCCTGACTCCCAGAAACCACACCCCTTCCTCCTCACCCATTTGAGAATCATATATATATATACACTTGTTACCCACCTGCTCTCCAAGGCCCCCTCTGGGCACCACCTCCTCAGACACCTGAGGCACACATATACCCTCCTTTACACTCTCCCTCCACTCTGAAGCTAGCCCCCTCCCTCCTTCCACAACTCCTGACCCTAGCTGACCTATCTTCCAAAGCCCAAGACACTAGCATCCCACTTCTCCAGACACTAGCACCCCAGCCCCTGACAATAGCCCCACTTCCTTCCTTGACACATGACACTAGCCCTACTTCCTTCACAGGCATCAAAATTGTCACTGTCCCACTAGCTAAATGTAGCAGATTTTTTATCTCGCTAGTAAGATTTTCCTTTAACTAACCCTGTGGTCTTGTACTGGAGAAGGTAACTCTTCAGTAAGTACACCAGCAGGGTCAGTGGAGAAGTCTGTGGGGATTTTTACCTGGTTACCAAATAAGAAAATCAATTTTCCCAGTCACTAACCCTGCTGGCTAGTGGCTGCAAAACCAAATTTTGACCCCTAAATTAAATATGACTTACCTGCTCTGTTCAAATCACAGTGACCAGGGTTGGATTGGCTTGGGTTTGGGGTATTCTGGTAATATCTAAAAGGAAAATACAGAGAAAGATGTGGAGACAAAAGTGTCAGAGGTTCTAGAAGAGAGATTAGGGGTTAGAATTAAACAAGATAAGATACTTATCTAAAAGATAGACAGTCATCATCTGGCCAGATCTGTTAAAATAAAAGTAAAAATGAGGAATGTATAGTAGCTTGAGTAGAGAGAGAAACAAAGAGATACACATGGTAATACAATATAGGAGTAAAGAAAGCAGAGTTCTAGTGGAAAAGACAGAGTTAAAGAGAAATTGCTGTATCATAAGAGTTAAAACTAGATTTTCAATTGTATTTTAACTTTATTGTCTCTAGCTAGTTTTTTTTTTTACTTTCCCATGCTGTTGATCTATTAAATATTGTAGGTAATGCAACACTTATTTCAGTAAGTCTTTCAAAACCTAGAGTTCCTCCAACCTTAAATTAGTGCCATTATGTAATTATATACCCACATAACCCGTTACACCCAAATCAAACTGTACGTATCTAATAGGTAAGGCATTATGGACCCCATATTGAAAGCCAGCCAGCTGTGTACGCACGCACACGGGGGTGCGACATGAAAAAATGGGGACAACTGGCTCCAGCACCATATTCAAATGAATAGCATGATCTGAACTGACTGCACTATTTATTTGATTATCAGCCATGGTAGTGTGGCATCCAGCCAGTGTTCACCATGCTTTGTGCTGCACTACAAGGGTATGGGCTAAAGACCAACCATAGGGGGTAATGCGCAGCACACACTGGTTAGTTCTTCACCCCTATGGGTGAATATTCAAACAAAGATGCAGATGAACCCACTGCACTACAATGTCATTTGTATGCCCATTATGGACTCCATTACATGCTAACCACAGTGGCTCAGTGTGCTGGACTATGTCCCCCTCCCATGCCGATTCCCATCCTTGTTTAAAAACAATACACTCCCAGGTGGTTCAGTGGTTTCTCACCAACTCTGATCCCTATCCTTGTTTGCAAGATGAAAGAATTCCCTGGTGGTCCAGTGGTTCCCCCTCCCGAACCCCTACATGCCTGTAGCAGACAAACCCTGTCACTGGTGGTCTGGAGGACCCCCACTCTGGCAGGTAGTGCCTGATCACCCCACTGGCCCCCTTGACCAAGCACCGAGAGCCAGCAACTGGTACAGCCTTCTGATCACCTCCACATCTGGTCTTAGACCTAGTTCTCCTGGCACCCATATTGTACAGTGCGCCATATGAATGCAGTACAAAGCCCCCCCCCCTTCCTGCAGAAATTTACTTTGGAAAAAATGTAGTGGACAGGCAGTCATGGCATTCATGGTAGTCCCATCCCCCATACTGTTTCCGTCTGCTGTGATACCTGGGTCACAAACTATAGTCACTCCAAGAAAACTATAAAATTCACAGTATAAAAACAAAAAATCTATGTCAGATATTAGTGACATAGTCTAGTTTTCTTTCACAAAATACTATGCCACAACAATTTCTTCAGCTAATATTAAATATTTTGTTAAGTCAGCTGTTCCTGATTTTGTTTTTACCCCTTATTCCAATAAAAAAAAACTATTTATTTAGCTTAAATGGCACAGGGTTGAGAAGTAAATTGCCTAGTAGCAGTCCTCGGCTTGCAACATACTGCAATATATAAACACAACAGCACTACAATACTACATTTGAATTCAAAGCCTGGAGGAGAAAGCCTTCTCTTACCACACACAAAAACACATACATTCAAATAACTGCAACTGCACACATTTCTTAGTCTAAAAGTCCAGTTTCTTTATGACAAAACTTTAAAAATGCAGTAAAAACAAAGAAAGCACTAATTAAACATATGCAGCAAGTCAAGATTTCAATTGCAATCTGATGCACTACAGCATTTGGAAACTTTGCAGAACTGCACTGTATTTAAGCTAAGAGACTCTCTAGGACTATTTTAGATTAAAAAAAAAAACACCTTTCTGAGTTAAACATTTTATAAAACTGTAGAAAACAAATACCTGAAAAGACTCTGCATATCTTTTTTCACTGGTCTCACAAAGAAGCTGCACTGCCAGGACTGTTAGGGAACTAGGAAGTGCTTCTCTCTGGCAGTATCACATCCTGCCAAAAAGTATAACAATTATGGGAAATTAAGTCTTTGCTGAGTAGATTTTTAAAGCAACATGCAAGTGCAGGCTGTCAGTTTTGCAAGATGTTCCAAATTATTTATACAAAAAAAGAGAGTCATAAGGACAATTACACAAGGTTGCATCTTAGAGGACTGGCTTTATTTAACATTTACTTATCTAGGGTTGTCAAAAATGAAGGCTATCTTTTTCAGTGAAATCCTGCTTTTCTGCACAAGCCTTCATAGCTGAACAGTCTTGGGAGATCAAATATGGTCACAGCTGATTCTGAACAAGAAGCTACTGTGGCAGGCTTGAAAAATTTAAGCAACATGGAATAACCAGGGGTTGCATTAACCATACGTAAATCACATCCTTGTGAGGTAATGTGGCATAAGGTGAAGCTGAGTGCCATGCCCCAAACATGTGATTAAATTATTTGCAACCCCTGTGAGTGCCTTACTTTTTTTTTTAGCAATCTGAATAAAAAAAACTCTTCAAACTAGCCATTTACACTTTTTTTAATTAATTGTACCTGATTTTATATTCAAACAGTCCTTCCACCATCTGGTCTTCAGTCCATCCACAGTCCGTTTATGTTCCAGTTCAGCATGCAGATGTTCATAGGACATATGTGCTTCTGCAGAGCTGTAGAGCACATCAAGAACATCTGCGCAGTTGCAAAACAGTATGTCAGATTCTAACATCATGCAGATGTCAGCTTTGGCTCGCCAGCAAGTTTGTCTGACTAGAAAAATAAAAAAAATGGCAGTTTAGTGTGAATGTGTGTCTTTTTATTTATTTATTGAATTGTTTCACCAGGAAAGGCACACTGAGCAAAAAGATGCTCGTCTCCCATTGTAAACTGGGGCAAGGGTTACAGTGGGAGGATAACACGCAGGTTATCAAGCAACAACATAGAGCAAGTATACAGTGGAATGTGATATGTTTGGCTGTACATTGGTTAACAGTTAATCACAGAGGCGTACATACATAGGGTACAGCTAGCTGAGGCAAAGTTAAAACTTATTATACAATGGCAAGAAAAAATCCTGGACTCTGATTGGTCAGTCTTGGGCTGGAGCCATGATGTTATCCCAGTACAACATCACGGGTCTAGTCTCAGCCTCACTGTGAACCTGCAGATGATTTTTTTGGATGATGAGCTAGAAGAGCTATTTTTTTGCATCTCCTCTTAAGAAACAAAAATATTTTTCCACAGTAATAAAAACATTCTTTAAAATTATTTTTTTATTTTATATATAACAACAAGCCACTGTATAATAGCAATAATGCCCTCCAGGGTGTCTGTCGTTTGGGATAACGTCACGCCTCAATTGTTGGACGCACTCAGCCTGCGGCCTCATGCCCAACCACCTGAGGCATGATGTTATCCCAGCATGACACACACCCTGTCGGGCATTATTGCTTAAACAACTGGTTCTGGACAGGACAGTAGAGAACAGGATTTGCCAGGAAAGTGCTGTGGTTGTTAATACAAGCCAGCTTCCAAGCATAGGAAGGTGGCGCTGGTCAGGCAAGGGAATTTGGGAAGGGGGGGACTCGGGGATCAAGTGCAGGAACAATTTACAATAAGTTAATTTGCCAGAGTGGTAGATAGGGAGTGGGTGGTGGAGGAGTGGTGAATTTGAGGGGGGAGATCATTCCAGATTTTCGGGAAGCAATGTGAGAATGCTGTTTGGTTTGGGTTAATGGCTTAGATGCCAATCTTGAGCTGTAAAAAAAAATCACACTGTTACCATGGCAACACTGACTGACTAAACATGTCATCACAGAGAGGAGATTTGGGTCAAGAGAATAGCACAAGAACGATGACAGTATTGTTTCCATGATGGTTGTCATGGCAACAACCAATGTGGTTTAGTGAGTTCTTTTGTACTCTGCATGCTCTACATAGAAACATAGAATTTGACAGCAGATAAGTACCACTTGGCCCATGTAGTCTGTCCATTTCCATACCTGATGGATAAGCTGTAGCTTGTAGCTAACCAACAGCTTACTTCCTCCTACCCCCCCCCCCCACTAAAATTACTTTATGTCTGTCCCATGCATTCTTGAATTCTCCCACTGTTCTTGACTCCTCAACCTCCTCAGGAAGGCTGTTCCATGCATCCACAACCCTCTCTGTGAAAAAATACTTTCTAACATTACCTCTGCGCCATCACCCCTCTATCTTCAAATTGTGCCCCCTTGTTCTTGTACATCTCTTTTTCTGAAAGATGCTACCCTCCTCTTGGACTTTGTTAATTCCCTTGAGGTGCTTGAAATTTTCTATCATGTCCCCCCTCTCCCTCCTTTCTTCTAGGGTATACGTATTAAGCTGCTTTAGTCTCTCTTCATATGTCTTCTGGTGCAGACTCTGCACCATTTTGGTTGCCCTCCTCTGAACAGCCTCCACTCTGTCTATGTCTTTGTGGAGATGGGGTCTCCAGAACTGCACTCAGTACTCCACATAGGGTCTCACCAACTGTCTGTACAGAGGGATAACAACTTCCTGTTTTCTACTGTTTAATCCTCTCCCTGTGCATCCCAGTATCCCCCAGCCTTCCTTAGTGCCTTCTCACATTGCTTGCCCACATTAAGGTCATCTGATATAATTACTCCCAGGTCCCTTTTGATTTTTGTTGTTTCTACCCCTCCCCACAACACTGCCCTCCCTGTCTTAGCCAACTATCATCACCTGGAGTAGCATCCTAACCACCCTCTCTGTAGCTGAATCAACACCTACATCTCAACCACCCTCTACCCCCCAAAACTCCCTGCAACTAGACCTGCCCTAAGTTCACCATCCCCCCCAGCCTACCACTCTCTGTAACTGGAGCCCTTCCCCCTGGCTGACTACACTCCACACCACGGCATTCGCATTCCCCTTCCAGATCCCTGACCTAACCACTCTCAGTCAGTATCACTGGTGGCAAATTGTGGGCTGGTTGTAGAGGGGTTGGGAGACTGTGGAGACAGCAAATGTGTTGGGGGAACTATGGGGTGATGGGTCCTGGATGAAGGAGGTGGTAAGGGGACTCAGAGTTGGGTTGTGGATGGAACGGTTACTGTGGAGGGAGGGCAGGCAGTGTTGGGGACTATGGAAGGAGGTAAGGCTAGTATCTGGGGCTATGTAAGAAGACTTAGCTAGTATCAGGCAACAACAGGAAAGGAAGGGAAGGGAAAGGAAGGGAAGGGAAGGGAAGGGAAGGGAAGGGGGCTAGTGTCTGGAGCTGTGCAGGCCTGTGGAGGAAAAGTATCTTGACAGTCTGTAAGAGGTGGATGGGTGTTTATTGGGTCTGAGAGGTGTCAGTGGGGGGCCATGCAGGGAGGCAATGAGTCAAAGGTATGAGTGGGTCTCAACTGACCAGAGAGAAACAGGATGCTGCAGCTGACAGGTGTTACTGGTTAGAAGAGAGGCTGAGGAGGAGTACTGGGGTCCGTGAAAGGAGTGCAAAGGGCATGAGAGAGGATTTAGTGATCTGTAAAGCGAGGGGACATCAAGTGTTGGGGATAATTGGCCAGTTTACCCCCACAGCTGGAATCCCTTCACACAGACCAGCCAGCCCCAGAAGCTGGACCCACTGAAGAACATACTGGCTGTGTGCCTCCATCCCACATCTTGACCTCCCCTTTTCACAGAGGGAGTTTGGCAGGGTGTAAAGGGAGTTTATGTCAAGGGTTATGGGGCAGTGGACTAGCAGTCCCAAGCATCCATTGGGTAATACCTTTCTCCTCTCATTCCATGTAAATTAAGTCATTGGCATCCAGTGGCACCTCTTCACTCTCCCCATCCCATATTAAAAAGACAGTCTTTGCTGTCCAGGTGTTCCTCATACCACTGCTGTGTCACTCTACCAAAGGCAACTAGTAAAGCTCTTCAACCAACATCTTCAGCTGGATGCTGTTTAATGTGGGCTTTTAACCAACACTAATTACTGTGATTACAGAAATACATGCAGCACAATCACGTTTTTCACACAGTGAGCTGAGTAGTATGTATTTATGTAATTGCCATTTGTGACAATGACCCATGGTAGTGGTGGACAAAACTTCTCAACTATCTACCACTGGAATGAGGGACACAGACACTCTGAATTCTTGCTCTTTCTTCCTCCCCCTGTGACTTGCACATACCCTAGATGGGAAAAGGGGATTTCCAAGGACATTGCTCAGCTGAGGAGGCTGGTTGTGGGACTGATAGTGGTCCTGGTTCATGAAGAATAGTCATGTGGGGGAGGTAGATTGGGGGGATGCAGATTCAGTGGTTGCTGAGATGCCATCCTTCAGATGAGATGTTAAACCAAGGTCCCTTCTGCCCATCTCTGATCTCCAGCCAGGTGGAAGTAAGAGTTCATATAGCTAATTTAAAGAAAAAAGAGCCACAGAGGTTCCCAGTGCTATGGCTAACAAAAGTATCAGTGTAGGAAAAATCATCTTTTAACAAAAAGCCTGCTTAAGAAAGCTTATATTCACAAAAATGGACAAAACAAGAACTTAGTAACTTTAAGATGGCTTACACCTTGGGTGTATGTGACAAGATGAAAATAAATATAGAATACGTGAGACTAAAACACCCAATACAGGAGAAGTAGGGTCACCCCCCTGAGCCAGGAGAAGTGTGGGCACTCTCTGAGCCAGAAGAAGTAGGGCCATACTTGCCCCCCCGTGCCAGAAGAAGCAGATCCACCCCCCTTAAGCCAGGAGAAGTATGGACACCCTCCAGAGCCAGGAGAAGCAGGGTCATCCAACCATGAGCCAGGAGAAGTAGAGCCATCCCATCCCTTTCCAGCAGCTATCAACCTCCCAAATTGGTCCCAATGGATTACTCACCCACAGTGGCAGGGCCAGGAGATAGAGGCCCATGCACTCTCTCCCTTGAGTCCCTCCACAACCCACAGTACAGGTACATTTTCAAATAAACACAGCTATGTACCTCAACAAAAAGGCCCAAGAAGTCAGGACCCTGTCTCACTAGTTCTGCAGGCAGCTTCTCTCTTGGTTGCTGTTGCTGTTGTCTGGAATTTTACTTGAGGAACTGACTCTGTGCTGCAGCAACTGGATGGGCAGGGTGGCTAGCTGCTGCTACTCTATCCTGTTACTGACCAGACTGCACTCTAGTTATTTGAAACAAAAGTACAACAGAGTCAGTATAGTTCTTTTAAGGTTGGCTTTACTGCTGGGTCATGGTGGGGTCTATTCTGGCTATTCTGCAACACAAACTTATGGGAGAGCAACTGGCTAGACTTGGCTGAAGGGGGGGTCCCATTTGACTGGTCATGAGTACTAGAAGGATCCACCAAGCAGGGCTTGGTTGCAAAAGAGGGCCTACTGGGTTGTGTGTGGGTCCAGGTGAGGACGCACTGTGCTGGCTTGGATGCATGAGAGGGACTCAGTGGGCTGGGCATGTGTGCAGGTGAGGAACCCAGCAGGCTGGGCTTGGGTGCAGTAGGAATTTAGTGGGCTGTGATGGGAGAAAGATAAGGATTCTCAGCCAACACCAACAATGAGCTGCAAGGTATGGAGAAGTTTACTGGGACTGTTGCAAAACAGATAAAAACAGTTAAGTGCCTCTTTTGTTATCGAGAAATAATTATTTATTGTGAATTTTTCTAACTTAGGTGCTGCATGCATGTCAAGCATGCTACATGTGAACCTGATAAGCTGTATTAGGTTCGCTTAGGTTCACTTGGTGGGTACATTCCACCTGCGGTCACTGAACAAGTTTGCGTGTGGCATACATTCTGTAAGCATACTACACACTTGTATTTCTGTAAGGGACTGGAGAAATAAGGAGTCTGCCAACATGGCTATGTGGGCTGAGATGCCTGAGTCTGGGCATGGGACTCGAAAGCTTTCTGCCAGGGCTAAGAAAAGGTGGAAAATAGAGCATGCCACCATGGGGCTGTGTGGTTTGTGTGTGCCAAATGCAGGTATTGGTAGCAGTGCATACCTGGAGTAGATTTACCATAAACAAGTTATATGCATGAAGCTAATATGACAGTAACATTAACTGTGAGATGGTGAAAAGATAAAAAAACTAACAAAAAATTAGTTTAAATTGAACTAATCTAAAGAAATATGCATGAGGGAAATTAACTCTTAAGCTCTGTTAGTGAAACCAGAACAACAAAAGCAATATAAACATTTACAAGGCGTTTCCATTATGTTACCAATAATTATTAACTATAATGTGGGGGAAAAGTATGTGAGAAGTATTTAAAAATTTGCACTAAGTGTGTGCAGTGTTACTACAGCGTGCATCTAAAAATACCAAAAGTAATGCAGTCATGAAGTGTACAAGAAAAATTGTTAAGTGTGTGCAGTGGTTCTACAGTGTGCATCTAAAAATGACAAAAGTAATGTAGTGATAAAGGAGTGTAACAGAAAATCAATGTAGTGTAGTTATATAGTGCAGTTAATAAGAGCAGTGATACATGTTAACACTGAAATGGGACCCTAGATTGTAATGTGCACTCAGCTTCCCACTGGGTTATCTCTTTAGTTTTATGCTTCCCCATATATAATGGAAAAATGCCTTATATACGTGCTTCAGCCCGTCACCTCTTCTTAGTCCAACCCTGGATTATTGTTCACCCAACCATTGATTTTACTTAATATCAATTGAGAAAAAGCAGTAAACTGAAGCAACCACAATTAAAAAAAGGAAAACACATGTAATGGTTAAAATAATTTAACTGCTACAAGATGGATCATTTGAAGGGTATTTAAATGGATAATGGGTGCAGTTTTGACAATGAAAGATAACAAATGGAAAATGAATGGTTCAGAATAATACAAAATGTAAAATGAATTGTTCAGAATAAACTGCTCAAAAATATGGGTCATCTGAAGGGTATTTGAAGCGATATCGGGAGCAAAAAATAAAGGATAAGAATGAAAAATGGAAAATGAATGGTTGAATGGTACAAATACTGAGAAACAAAGGGACTTTGAGAATAAAACAACTGTAACTTCACCCGTCATTTTCTATATGGGCTCCTTTTTTTAGAGGTGATCCCTCTGGCAATGCACCCCAGCATCCTGTTTGCCCTTGCTGCAGCCCCCCTATATTGTGTTGATACCTTCATGTCCCTGTGACTATTAGCCCCAGATCCTTTCTGTAACTGCTATATGCATTCCCCCCAGTCAATAGCTGGTTCTTGGATTTCTGGCTCCGAGGTGCATGGCCTTGCACTTCTTTACATTAAACCCCATCTGCCACTCCTAAGACCATTGTTCAAGTTTAGCTAGATACTACCTGTGTGCGCCAGCCTCCCTTTTTCACTGTCCACTTTTGAACAAATCTTAGTGTCATCAGCAAACAGGCTGATCTTATTTTTCAGTGAAGACATTGAACAAAACAGGGCCCTGCACTGAGCCCTGCAGCACCCCACTAGCTACTGGCCTTGGCTTGGATGACCCCCGCCCATACTACCACCCTCTGTTGTCTGCCCTGTATCCAGCTCTCAACCAAACCCACCAGTTTCTGCCATGCACCCAGGTTCCTCAGCTTGCTCAGTAACCTCCCATGTGGCACCATGTCAAAGGCCTTGCTGAAATCCAGATACAGGACATCTACAGCTTGGCCTTTGTCAGTTACCCTAGGGACCCAGTCAAAGAAGTTGATTAAGTTAGTTTGGCATGATCTTCCCAAGACAAACCCATGCTTTCTCTCATCCTGTAGACCATTACTAACAAGAAAAGTTATCAACCTCTCCTTCAGAATGGTCTCCATTAACTTCCCCACTACAGAGGTCTAGCTCACTTGTTTGTAATTTCCCAGTTCATCCTTGGATCCACTCTTGTGGAGGGGCACCACATGAGCCATCTTCCAGTAACTGGGTGCATTTTCTATGTCCAAAGAGGTGTTAAACAGGTCTGTCAGAGGGCCTCCCAACCCCTCTGACAGTTCCTTCAGGACACTTGGGTGTACACCATCTGGTCCTTATGCTTTGTCCACCGCAAGGTTTTAACACCCTTCAGGATGCTATCCTCCTGGATTAACCCATCTGTTATCTTTGCGCCCCCTCCACCCCTGCCCCCTTTACCATGTGGTGTTGGACTATCCCTTTCTTTCATGAACACTGAGCAGAAGTTCTTCTGCCTAGTCTTCCCCTTTTATCTGCCCATCCACCCTCTCTTTTGATTCTAACAATGTCTTTATGTGATGCAACGATTATGGAAATGGGGCCTATACTCTGTTAAAGAAATTCATTGTGTACCTGACACAATACAGGAACATGTTTTTGTCATTTTCTGTTAAAGATTCTTGTCAACCGTGGGAGATACTCTTGTCACTCTTACTGAGGGAATGACCCCTGAATAGCTAAATTATCTGAGAAGTTAAAAGCACATAAAGGGCTCAAGAAGTAACTGTATAAAACTCAACTGAGATTGTATATGTGCATGTGCGTATCTATGTATTTTACAGAGCAGTATTAATGTCTTTCTTAGCATTCTTGATAGATCAAATCTTACTGTAAAAGAAGTGATCAGAATGAAAATTAACAAGCTTGCATATAACACAAAAAGAAGTATTGGAAAGTCTTCATTTATCATTCGAAAGTATTCAAAAATGTATACTTTTAAAATATGTGTATAATATTCATTTAGTAATAATTTGCTCTTGAAAAACAATCACAGTGTAATACTTCTTAGAATTAGTATTCCTACAGGCAGTATTCTTCTCCTGATGATTACAGAAGATTAAAGTTTACTAAACTTAGTCTTAAAAGACAAATTAATTACTGCTTTAAGACTAAATTTAGTATTCCACTTCGGTGAGGGATATCACCCAGGTGTGTCCCGCATGCACTCCACAGTGTCCAGGTGTATGTTTCTCAGTCTTGTGTGACATAGGAACAGTCAGACAAGTGTCACCAATATGCATTCTTTGAAACATGCTGGTAATGACATGGGAGAGATCCTTCCACAACCATTACAGGACTGTGTGTATTAGCATTATGTACAGTTTCCTACACCTATAAGTACCCAGCCCACTTAATCTCTTCCATTCCTTGTTGACCTCACCTGCAAACCCCACCTCACCCACGTTCCATTATGCAAAGATCAATGCCATGTGCTTCCAACATGCCACCCTTCCGAGGTCCAGCTGTCTGCCTCATCATTGTGCTAGTGATGCCAGAAGGCTACACCTCCTGACAGCCACTCTGCGACACTCATGATGTACATGCTGCTGTGTTTTAGCAAGCTTTCAATGTTGTGTCCCTTGCTATAGGCAGGCCATCACTCCCCTCAGCCGACCAGGCCCCACCGGTGCATCCTGTGTATGCTGATCTGTGCGTCGATGTGACCTCCTCCTTCCACTCCATGTGGCACTGCTTGTTGCACCAGTGGATGGGTCCTGCATGCTGAATGTTTGACTTTATGGCCCTTTTTTCAGGGGGGTGCACCTGTCCCTCTCTCAACTTCTGTGCCTAGGGTACCCCCTGTTGTTGGTGCTCATGCTGCCTGCAGAGTCCAGTGCCTAACATCCTGCACCTGGTCTCCTGTTCTGGATGTACTCAATGTGTCTCTGACCATTGCTGTCACACATGTGCTACCATGATCGGTGGTTACTGTATCTACCACCACAGATGGTCTGCCACTGCTTTGCATATCTGGGCCCTTTGCTGACACCTGTTGTGTGTAGCCCACTTCCTGTGCAGCATTGGTGTGATTCAAGGGGCCTTGAATTCCACTGCACTCCACTCTGGTGTGTCCTGCACCTGGTGGGCAACTGACACGGCAGAGGCTGCAGACTGGGTGACTGTGAGGCCACATCCTTGGCATGCTCAGCCTGACTGTGCTCTTGTGTGTCATGTATCATTTGTTGCACACCACTGTGCTGCAGTGTCCACAGAGTGGCTCTGCAGTATGTCTGGCAGTGTGGTGTGTGGTGATCACTGTGGGGTGCAGGGTAGGTGGTGCAGTACTCACATGGATGTCATAGTCAGCACGTGTGTAGTGCAGTGCCGGTGTGACAGTACCATGTCCCCCATCCCTTACTGCAGCTGCAATTTCCTGCAGCATAGCTGTGAGGGTTGTGGTCTGGGCCTGCTGGATGGCTATTCTCCTTTCCATCATAGCTGTTAGGTGCTCTGTCAACACACATCTGCAGGGCATGCAAGATTCCAATGATGTCAACATGCAATGTTGCATTGTCACATGTGCCACTCTGCATGGCACCAAGTAACCCAGAGAGGAGAGCCTACACATGCCAGTGATGACCTTCCATCACTGACCTTAGTGCTGTCAGTTCCAGGGTTTGTGCCTCATGTCTAACCACCACAGTTTGACAATATCTGTCTAGCTCCACATCTGGTAGGGCCTGCAAGGGGAGATCCCTGGCAGCCTCCTGTAGAGTAGCCTCCAAGTCCTCTGCTGTTATTGGGCTCAGTTCCTGTGCAATGTTGTCTGGTATGCTCTGTGGCAAATCGGTGTCTGACCCCTCTGAGTCAGCCTCAGTTGTGTGTGTTGCAGCACACATGTCACTGGGCCCCTCTGTTATGTCATACCTTTCTTGCCCTAACAGGTCATGCTCCTTCTGAACATCCTCTACCTATAGGCAGCCGGTAGTGTCTGTGCTACTGGTGTCTGCATCCAGTGGGCCTTGCTGTACATGCTGTGGTGTGGCTGTTGCGCCACTTGTGCTTTGGGTGGGTGTTTCACACTATTCCTCATTGGTATCTGTGGGGAGCGATCATAGCCTGTATGACTTGTCATATAAAGCCTCCATCTCACTATGTTCCTCTGTGTTCTGTGCATTGCTTCTGGCTGCCATGGGTCTGTTATTTCCAACCTGATGCACACATAGCTGGGGCCACCCCAGTACCTCCTCTTCCATGGCCATAGTCCCTTGTGGAGTACAGGGCCCTCACAGCAATGCCCACAGATTTTAATCTCTCACAGTCCAGCTGTATGCCTGCACTGCACTCCTCCCATCTCTGACATTCACATGGTAGCCTGTGCTTCACAGCATACTGCACATCTGTATGCCACTGTCAGCACAACAGTATGCACTGCTGCTGAGAGCTGTGGTCACTTTCAGCCACTACTGCACAAGGCTACAGAGCTACCATCATAGTGCTCACATTCTCCTCTGCAACATACACTGTCAGGCACTGTGGGTGTGCCCGGCACCCCTTCTGCACATGTCTGAGTCAGATTTACCTTACTGGGATGCAGTACCATGCCTACTCTACATGCACCAGTGGGCACTATGTGTGTGGTCCTTGCCACAAGTCTAGACCCACTGTGCAGCCACACCTGCTATGCCCCATTAAACACTAGCACATCTTAGCTGCTGTTTATGTGGTCTACACACATACACCACTGCATCTACGCATGCACCTCTGATCACTGCTTCCACTGTGGCCCCTCCAACCCCCCCCAAAGACTTTTGCTGGTGTGCCCCCTTACATACCTGCTGAGCTCTGCAGCCAGAAGACATCCATGTTGGTGCTGCCCTCAGTCATGTGGCTGCTAAGGTGTGCTCCACATGCTCCTCCTGACTAGTCAGGGGTATCTCCTGGCTGGGACCACCACCAGTGGACATGGCACACCACCTGTTGTGGGCCAACTGTTCCTTTGACATGAGCCTGATATCATGGTACCTGTTCTGCAACTCCCTGATGGCGCATTACACTGGTCCCACAGCATTGATCCTTGTGGCTACTTCATCTCACACTTTTTTTCTCTGGTCCCGCATCTCCTTGTCCTCACCTCTGGACAGCAGCAGGTCCACTTGGGTGTCCACATCATTTATCAGGATCTCAGTCTCCTCTGCTGTAAAGTTTTTCTTCCACCTCTGTCTGCCTGCCTTGTCCTGTGACGTGTTCCCTGCTCTCCTCTGCCATTGCCTGCATCACTTTTTTTATGACACAACTTGCGTTGTTCCTGCTGATGCATCACCTTTTATGGTGAAGCTTGCAACTTGCGTCATTCTAGAAAGATCAGTGCAAGTCACAAATCTTCTGGAATCAGGTACATGCTGTTAGTCACAGCTAAATTTGACACAAGTTGCCTGCTGGACACAACTTGCGTTGACCTAAGCCACCTTTGAGAATCAAGCCCTTTGTCTTTTGAAAATATAATATTAGAGTAATCAAGCCTATCTCGCACCCCCTCACTTCCCCCTTTATATCCAAGACTAAGCTACAGGTATGGGGTGATGCATCAATTGTGTGGTACCTCATACAGGGCCAACATATTCAAAATTGATAAATTGCAACCCAGATCCCAACCCCTTCCCCTACTCTTGTGACCCAAGGCCAAACTACAGGTCTGGAATCATGCCATACAGGCCTGGTGTAAAAGGTAACACCTTTTTAAGGCATCTTAAGGTTTTGACTTATGTCCAGGCTCTGAATAGAGCCTGTTCTGCAGTGTTGATAAGGATAGTGAATTTTGGGGGGCATGTTCCCATGTGTATAACTGTAAATATATTGGTAAACATAACAACCTATCATGTAGCAGAGTAATTTATTTCTGACATGACCCAAAGAGGAACCAAGCAAAGCTCATCGATGATAGAATGCAAAGGAAAGGAACTATAAATAGCTAGAGACTGAGTGTACTTGATTGCGTAACATATTTAAAATGATTCCTCAAACGCAAGACAAAAGATGGGTGTTAAGAACACTTTTAAAAACTTCAACATTGATCTGACAAAACTGATTTGGTAAAGCATTCCACATGAGTGGGGTGGCCATAGAATATACCTTTTCATCAACAAATTCCAAAGGAGTCAGGAAACCATCAGCAGATTATCCTCTGTTGAGTGGAACATCCAAACTGTTGTATATGGGAGAAGGATTTTTTTATGTAATCAGGACCCATCTGAAATGGAATAGTGCCATCATTTCTTAGAGCCATATTCTATGGCTAGCATGCTAGTGATCACATACTTATGGTATTATGCATATGCATATGCATCCCAGCATCTTGTTTGCCTTTGCTGCTGCTTTCTTGCACTGCATGGCGTGCTTCAGGTCCCTAGTGATCATCACTCTTAGGTCCTTCTCCTCCTCCTCTGATCCAGATACTCGGACTCCACCCAGGTAGTACTCTGTCCTAGGATTCTTGGCTCCAATATGCATAACTTTGCATTTCTTGGCATTAAAGCCAAGCTGCCAGATCCTGGACCACCTCCCTAGCTTTTCCAAATCTTCCTGTACATCCTGTATCCCTTCAGCTATGCCTGTCCTCCCACAGAGCTTGGTGCCATCCGTGAATAGGCACATTTTGCCCTCAATGCCATGCCCAATGTCATTAATGAAGACATTGAACAACACCAGCCCCAGCATCGGGCCCTGCCGGACTCAACTGGTTACCTGTCTCGTGCCAGATAACCCTCCCCATGCAACCACCCTCTGGGTTCCGTCCTTCAGCCAGTTTTCCACCCATCTGGCCATCTTTTACCCAACCCCGAGATCCACCAACTTCCTGATCAACCTTTTGTGGAACACAGAGTCAAAGGCCTTGCTGAAATCAAGACAGAGGATGTCTACCACTTGGCCCCTGTCTACTGTCTTAGTGACACAGTCAAAGAAGTCAATCAGATTTGTTTGACACGATCTCCCCCCCATGAAGCCATGCTGCCTCGTGTCCTGGAGACCATGCTCCTCTAGATATTCCACCAGCCTTTCCTTTAGTATGGACTCATGAGCTTGTCCACAATGGAGGTCAGACTGCTGTCTCTAGTGAACTATTAAAAAGGTCTGCCAGTGGCCCTGCCAGTTCCTCAGCCAGTTCCTTTAGTACCTTTGAATGTTCTTCATCTGGGCCTGGTGATTTGTTCATATTCAATGTCAGCAGCCCCTCCCTCACTCTATCCTCCTCTATCACTACATATATGTTCCCCTCCCCTTCCCCCTCTGCTTCTCTTTTCCCTCCTGAAGGCACTGGTCCATCCTTTCCCCTGGTGAAGACTGAATAGAAGTACTCATTTAGTATCTCTGCTTTTCCCCCATTATCCTCCACCCACTCCACCCCTTTCTTAAGCCTAACAATCACTTCCTTCTTGTCCCTTTTCTCACTTATATAGCAAAAGAAAGCCTTTTCCCCCTTCTTAATTCCTTCAGCTATCTGCAGCTCCTTCTGTGCCTTTCCTTGCCTGACTTTCTTACTTACCTCACTAGCCAACCTTATGTAATTTTCCCTATCCACCTGTCTCTTGGTCTTCCTGAAGTTTCTATAGGCCAACCTCTTCTCCCTTACTGCCTGGGCAACCCCAGAACTGAACCAGCTGGGCGCTTTGGACCTTGTGTTTTTACCCCTGAGACTAATGCACTCATCTGTGGCAACCAGTATTCCTTCCTTAATGATGGTCCACCTGCTCTGATGCCCACCAGATGGTTCCTTAGCACTTTGCCCATTTTTATGAAGTCCGCCCTCCTGAAATGCAAGATTGTAGTCTTAGTTGGGATGCTTTCCCTGCCCCTATCCAACTGGAACCACACTGTGAAATGGTCACTTCCTCCCAGTAGCTCCCTGACCATTATTTCCTGTATGTGCTCCCCATTTGTGAGCACCAGATCAAGAATTGCCTCAGCTCTTGTTGGTTCAGTGATGCCCTGAGTCAAGAACCCACTCTGCA
The DNA here is from genome assembly GCA_016271365.2 of Neoceratodus forsteri. Taxonomy (NCBI): domain Eukaryota; kingdom Metazoa; phylum Chordata; order Ceratodontiformes; family Ceratodontidae; genus Neoceratodus; species Neoceratodus forsteri. Next base: position 691,557,580 of record CM057454.1, on the reverse strand, counting down.
GTCCATCCAGGATAACCTGACTCCTAGCACATGTCATGGATGGTATGCTCCATGATATGGTTGTGTTGTCCCCAGCCAATCACTGTCAAAAGCCTCTGTCCCTCCCTCCCTCCTCCCTCCTCAGCCCACCAACTGAGCAACCACCAGCTCCATCCTCTGTCAGTCCCTACCTCAGCCATCTAGCCATAGCTGAGCTGCCATCAGGTTCTTAAATGCTAACCAGCTAAGACCCCCTCAGCCATCTGCCAACTGATTGACAGGTAGTGAGTATGCACATGCTGTAGAAACAGTTCTTTCTACAGAATGAATGCATTCACTCCTTAGCCTGGTGGCCTTCTGAGGTGGTGAGAGGAGGGTCCGTGTCAGCTGTCATCTGAGGAACAGAGGGTAGCTGGCAAATGCACAGGTGAGTGAGTAGGAGCAAATAGGGGATATGGGTGGTGGGTCCTCTGTGGGTGAGCTGGGGGGGCTTTGACAGTGATCTATCATAGGATAACACTAAACTACCATGGATGAGCTTCAGTACAATTCTTGAGGGAGGGGATCCACTAGACTGCCAAGGAAAGGGTTTTATACAGTTCCAAAATACCGACAGGGATTGGATGAGGAAAGGGGATTCACCAGGCCACAAGGGAAGGGCTTTAATACTGTTCTACACTACTGGCAGGGTTCAATTTAGAGAGGAAGCCCACTAGTCTGTCAGGCAAGGGCTTTAACACAGTTTCACGATACTTACAGGTATTAGGTGAAGGAGGGGCGTCCACTAGACTGCCAGGATTTGGATCATTAACATTGCACAGTACTGACAGCAATCAGAATGGGCAACCATTAAACCACCAGAATTGGGATCTGCAATATAGCTCTGTACTAACAGGGATATGGTGAGTGGAAGCGAGGTCACCAGCACCAGTGCTGCTGGGGCGCTCAGGTCACACATCACTGTGTTCATTGATAAAACGGGGTTTCAATAGCATTAATTAGGACTGCCCTGGCTGCCTGTTACAGCTTACAAAAGCCTTAAAATGTACTGTTGCACCCTATAAGCAAAAGGGCACCCTCATTTGCAAGGTTGCAATGTACTCTGTGTATCAGCACCATCTACTATATGCAGTGCCAGATACACTTTGGATATGGTCCCCACCCTGCTTAGATGCACAGAGTCTGGTTAGCTTGGTTGTGTGCTTGTTAACACTGTGCCAGCCTTCACAGTATGGGGATTATTGTGTGTCTTGTTCTACCTCTCCGTCACAAACACTAAAGTATCACCTTTAGCAGTTAAGTATTTAATAAGTTATCTTACCTTAAAGTTTTTAGTCTCCTTGAACTTAAACACTAACTAAAAACTTCACTTAGCAGGTACATTTTGAAAACCATTGTGCAGTATGTAATTTTTTTTAAACTGTCACACAGCCAGAATATTTTCAAAACCATCATGTAGGATTCCTGTTTTGTGAAAATCATTGTGCAGCAAGTAATTAAAAAAGAAAAGTCACACAGCCAGTAAAAATACAGGGCATTCTAGTGGAGTTGCAATTGAGTTACAGTCCACCATGTTGGTGACCCTAGATCAGAATCTGGCTAGGATTGCTGGGGCTAGGCCTGGGGGAGATGATCCAGTGTCCAAGAAAGTAATGTCTTTCAGCAACCCCACCTCACTCTAGGCAGTTGACCAGGCCTCCAAAATCCACTCTCCTCTAATGTACTGTATGCTCCCATCCTCAGGGAACTGGAGGCGTCAGTGTATAACTCCATATCCATATTATAAGCCCATTCCTCCTGTCAAAATGTGACCACATGGTAATTCTCCATAAAATCTGCCCAAACCTGCAGGTCCTCCCGCACCCCTTTCATGATATCCACCCAGTGATGTGACAGCTTCGCCTTCCCTGTGGCCCGCACCAACCTCTGGATAAACGCTCTGCCTGGGCTTATGGCCTTGCATGTGAAATTAAGGTGCAGCAGCAGCTACTGTACAAATACCAGCAGCACACTCCTCCTCCCACCTACCTGTTCCAACAAACCCCAAAGGTGGGCCACTTTATCTCACGGGAGGTGAAAACGTTCTCATACCGTGTCCACCTTTATCCCCAGGAACTCTAGCTTCCACGCCAGGCCTTTGGTCTTCCCCTCCACTAGTGGGATCCCTATCCTCCCACACATTTTTTTAAAATCTGCTAGCATCTCCTCTGTCTTGGCCTTGCTGCCCCCACTAAGAAGAAAGTCGACCAGATAGTGTGCCACCCACCTGTGCCCATACCTCCATCCAAAAACCCACTGTACCCATGAACTGAAAGCTTCAAATGTAGAGCACACCATGGAACAACCCATTGGCATGGCTTTGTCAAAATATGAATTGAAAACCCAGTAGGTCCCAGTCCCTAGGTCTGACTGGCAACAACCAAAAAGCGGACTCTATGTCCATCTTTGCTAACCACGCACCCCCTGGACTGTCCTGATCATCACCACTGCTTGGTCCAAGGATGTGTAGGACACTACCTGAAGGTCCTAGGGAATCCCATCATTCACTGAGGCCCCATCCAGATAAGACAGGTGATGGATGAGGCGAAACTCACCGGGCTGCTTCTTGGGTACCATCCCCAGTGGAAATATCCAGAAGTCAGCACAGGGGGGCACCTTAGAGGGACCCTCTAACCTCCCCACCTGCACCTCTTTCTGGATTTTCTTCCTGACTATGTCCTCCTTCCTCTTCACTGATCCCAAGTTCTTCATCTTCTTTTCTTTCCGCATCCCCCAAAACCCAACAGGAAACCATCCTTGAAACCCCAACACAGCAGTGCCCCCTTAACTTTGCCTGGGTAATGTCATGTCTAGGCCTCAACCACCTCCTTGACTATAGGAGTTTTCACTAGGGAAAACCCCCAACACCCCCCCATCCAAGCCTTCAGCTCCATCTGTAATTGGAATTGTAACTCCCTCTGTTGTGTGTCCCTCTCCCGTCGAAACTCCTCCTGTCCCCCTGAAAGGACTGCTCCTGCCCTTGATCCCCTTGCTGGCTACACCGATCCCCCCTGCCCAGCAGTCAGATCCTGGGTGCTGCCCCAAGCATCTAGAGCACACATGCCTGAATTTTCAATTGCCCATGTGCAAGAGGCTTTGTTGTAACCCCAGCTAGTCTTGGCTGCTGGGGTGGGCTCACTCTTCTTGCTGGACTCGCCCGCATTCCCCCCTGCAGTGCCTGACAGGGTTCGCACCCACAGCTCTGAATGGGTGCAGTCCCACCTGAGGTCCCCTTTTGCCGCCATCCACTTCCAAAAAGCCTCGTCATATTTTACCCATCCATACCCAAGTTTGGCCTTGTAGGCATCACGAATGATGGCCGTGTATATCAGAAGGGGAATTGCCAGCTCTGGCTGCTTCTCTAGCACCAAAGCACTGTAGATCAGGAATCCCGCCTGCCATGTGTCTATGTTCTTTCCCTTGTATTTACCTTCCTCCCCTTTATTCCCTACCACTGCTAACACTACCACCATCTCTGATTTGCCCACCAACTCCTTTTGCTCATATTTATGACTGTAGCTGTGTCTTTGTCCCCCAGTCCAAAAATGTCTATATAATCCCCCTTACAGATCTTGTCCTTGATGGAAGTAGGGACGTGGTTGCCCAACGTGAAGTCCGGTGGCCCCTCATGCAGCTTCTTCACCCTTTTTGCCCTCCCCGGCCCCGGTACCCTCCCCACTGACTGTTTTATCACTTGGAGTGCCTTTTCCATTTTGTTTAGGCCCATTCTCCCCCATATCACCAAGAAGCCCCTCCGAATATTCTTTCAAGTCCCCTTCATTGGATAAGTCTTTATTTCCCTTACCCCCACTAGGGCCTGGCCCTGCTGGTGCTAGTGCAGGTTCTGGCTGAGGAATGGGCGAAGAGCTCGGTGCAGCTCCACATTGCTTCTTCCCCCCTGCCCCAGCCCGTCCACCCCTCCAACTCCTTCCTCTTCCTCATCACCTCCTCCTCTTTTTCCCATCAGTCATGCCACCTCAATGAGGTCTATCATCTTGTCCATCAGCTTGGACACCTCCTCCCTCAGTTTGGCACTGGAAACCAGGGCTTTCTTTGGTGCCATCTTTCTCCGCTGCATAAAACATAAAGAGGGGGTGAATAGCTTGAACACAACCTGGGACCCCTAAAGCCATGGGTATGCACCCTGCTGCTCCACAGTGACCCTGTGATTCACAGGAAGCTGGTACTCACACTGCCCATGAGGTGGGATGCATCACCCCCTGGAACCCCCTGGGTTGCCGCCCTCACCATGCTATCCTGCCTCACCCTACCCACCATACACTGGCCAGACTACCCCCAGCCTCTGTTTCTGCCCCCCTGCTGTATGAACCTTACCCTTACCAGTGTTTCCCCCCCTGCCTTGCATAAATCTCCTCCCAGGGGCCCTGTTGGCTGGGACCACAGCCGTCCTTCCTCCCAGCTCCTTGCAGCACCATCCTCCTGGCCACTAACAAAACACCCTGGAGGCTTCTGCTCTGCCATTGCTCCAGACAACCTCCATCCAATCTCCATCCCCCTGTGGCTGGCCAACCAGGTCCAAGTGCCCCTGTAGCCCTTCACCCTTCTGCTCTCCTCGATTAGGGCCCTCTGCCCCATGGGCCATCTCTCCCAGGGCCACTGTCACCATCCTTCTGTACAACATCCTTCCATCCCCCCAGCCCAGCTGCTGCCCAAAAAACCCTCCCAAACTCAATTTCCCACTTGTGGCACCCCCAAGGGGGCCCATCTGCTCACCAGCCTTCCTGCAGCCCCAATCTGGTGAACAATCACTGTGCACCGAGCCTGAAAACCCAACTGCCCCCAGGCCTGACCAGCTCAGCCTTACCCCTCGTCCACAAAACAAACCACTGCACCAGCCTACCATTCACCAAATCATCCCCCCATGCCCCACAGAGCCAGGGCATAGTAGGTATGCCTCCCATGGTCATGGCACATCCCCACTTAACAGTGGAAAATTCCCTAATGGCAGACTATTCCCTTCGCTTTTCACTTCTTTATCCTTGCTGTTGTTTCTGCATTCACAGCTTCTTTCCTAGTCTGCATGTGGGGCCACAGCCTGTGGCCTCTCAGCAGGGCCATGCTCGCTCCCTTCCACAACACCAGGGACCCCAGGCCCCATCACCATGGCCACACACTAAGCACTGTAGCATTCTCCCCAAAACAAAACCAGCGCTAGGCTTCGCCAGGCTGCCCAGCCCAGCCGCACCAAACATGGCTGCCAGCAGGTATTCTGTGACCCACTAGTCTCATGCAGCCCGGCCGCCATGTCTATCCTTGGACCCTCTCCTCCTGGCCTTGGGGGCATGCTCTGCTGCCGCACAGGGCGGCCACCCAGAATCCCAAAAAAAACTCAAGTCGAAGGGCAGATGCCACCTCCTCCATTAAGACTTACGGCTATTTCACACAAAGGCCCAACCATGTGGCAGCCACCTGGCCAGCATTCTCACCAACTGGCAGACAGGCCCACCACGTGGACCCAGCTACCTCCACCATGCCACCACAAAACAGTCGCCAATACCAGCTACGACCAATTCCAAGCAGTCTTGGCAAATAGATCCCACACACAGTTACAGCAAACTCAATGCCCCCACCGCCAACAGTGGAGGATAAGCTACTTGAGCCACAGATGCTAAACCACGTTGCTCCTCTCCTTTCCTCTCTCCAAGGCTACGTACATGCTAAGGTCTGTTCCTGCTTCTTTGCCTTTTTTCTTTTTTTTTAAACATTGGAAGCAACATACACTAAGGCAGATCAACCAGGCTTAACCCCTGCAAACAAAATGGGTGCTGCACCACTTCCATCTCAGCCTAACCTCGATCCTATCTGGCACCCATTACTAGGCTTTTAAATTACAGCAAGAAAGGTAGGATCCTGCAGTAAATAACATAACAAACCCCCAGCATTCCCCTGCAGAAAAATATACCAAACAAGACAGTACCATACAAACAGTAACTAGCCACAAGCAAAACACCACGTGGTTGCTCTAACACACATTTCTTGGTCTTAAAGGACAGTAAGAAAGCACGATCCCGCAGTAAAATAACATCAAAAAACCCTGAAAATATACAAAACCCAAATGGAAAACAGTAACTAGCCACTAGCAAAATGCCACATGGCCCAGAGGCTTACCGTAGGCCTGCAGCCATGTACCTTACCCAGCAGGTGTTCAACAAACTCCAACCTGTTCTCACAAAGTGCTATGAATATGATCAAATTCTCAGCAGAAGAGGGGGATCTGAGGGCTACCTTACCTTATAAACCCCTTCAGGACCCCAATCAGGACCCCAGTTGGCCCATCCCCTTGACCAATCACCACCCTGGCCCTGTACCTGCATCATATGACACTACCTGTGTGACCTCAGTAATGGCATCACCAGGCCCCACCCCCAGCTGCATCTCCTTTCCCCTTCCCCCTAGCCACCTGGTCATTTCCATCTGGGCCACATGACAATTCAGATTGCCTTTTAGTGGTAACCCTATTTACGCTAAAATAAACAACCTTCTGATTGAAAGACAGCCATTCGAAATTACTATACAAATCAGGGTGGTAAATTAAGCAATAAGCGGAATGTGACAAACAGAATGATAAAGAACTTTGCCACATTGAAGCACTGAGGAAGAGGCTGAGGCATATATTGGGATTTGGGAGATCATAATCAGTAGAGGACAATAATACTGATTGGGCCAATACTTTGCAAGATTGAAAGGACAAGCAATATTTTAGCCAATACAACAGCCCTAGATGAATATGAACAGATTTAATTACATTGTTGATATGATCATGGTACAATAAAGACTGATCCAAGACAGATCCATGATTCAAAAAAATTTTAACCTGCTCAGTTACTCCCTCATATAAATCACAGAAAGATAAGTCAGTATTAAACTGTTATAGTTTTTTTTGCCAATAACATTGTTTTATTATAAAAAAAAAGACATCAACTGTACAAAGTGCACACATGTAAGGTCATTTATACCAAGTGCAGTTAGAGTTTGTGCACAATAACAAAAACTACAATTACAAGAATAATAAAAAAAATAAAACAAAATCTTTACCTCCTGACCTCTACCCACTCCCCACCCCCACCCCGCAGCTATCCGTAAAGGTAGATATTACAGATGTTAAGTGAGTGGGAAGTCAGAACCAATGCCATGAACCAAATCAGAGCCTTAATAAAGGAGGAGAGGAATAATAATAAATGACTGGAGAAGAAGAGGGGAGGCAGAGGTTACAAAAAAAAGGAAGAAGATTTACAGCATAAAGACCTCCTTAGGAAAAAAGGAAAAAACAAGAAAAGGATAGAAGTAAGCAAGATATGGGGGGGGAGGGGGGTACAAAAGAAAAAAAAGTAAGGTACAGAGACCTAATAAGGCCAAGCATACACAACATACCTCCATTCTAAAGACCAAATTTATCACTTAAACACAGGTTAAATTTCTTCCAGTAGATGTCAAATTTCTGCTGAGTATTAGCCAATGCATACACAATTCTTTCAGCATATAAAACAGTCAAAAATTCCTCCCACCATTCCTTAAAAAGAGGGAGTCCATTCCTCTCACCAATGACGTAGAATCACCAACTTGGTGACCGATGCCACAAGTGCTATCCGGACTCTTAAGATGCTGTTTGGGATAGATTTGTACATTCCGAAGATGCATATCTCTGGAGTAAAGAATGCTGTGAAATCATAGAAGGGTTTCAGCCCCCTTTTGACCACCTCCCACAATTCAGTACTTTTAGGGCAGGACCATAGCTTATGAAAAGTAGTAGCTAACGAACCATCACAATTCTCACAGGCTGGGGAGCAATTATTATTCCAACGGTGTAATTTGGCGGGAGACCAATACATATTATGCAACAATTTGAACTGAATCTCTCTTAGCCTGTCTTGCTTAGTGCATGCATAAATGTCAACCCAGACTTTCTCCCAGGTTTCTTCAGGCCAATCTAGGGACTTGTTAACTTTCCAGTAATAAGGAATGGGAGATAGATTCAAATCAAGCTTCTTAACAATGTATTGGTAACTCTTGGATACCAATCTTCCAGATGAACAAGCATCTGACAGTTGCTCATAGATCCCCACTAGGTCTGATCTTTTGGCATTCCTCAATGAAGAGAAATAGAACTCCTGATTTGGGCCAAATATAGCATATACTGGGGTTTAACTCCAAACTTTAAAGCTAATGATGAGAGTGATAGCAAAGAGTTACCTTCATAGAGATCAAATCCGAATCTTAGGCGGATTGATAAAAAAAGATTTCTAATGGGTTGGTTACCTACTAAGAAATTTGGATTCTTCAATAAGGGTTGTGAAAAATCGAATCTAGGGTTAACTTTCAGCCCAACATATAACTGATGAATAGCCCTAATATCCCACCCCAAAGGGGTGTTCCTGAACTTTTTAGGTACTTTGGTCCAGGTAATGTATAAAAAAGATTCTAGATCTATCTTTAAGTCCTTCGCTACTGCCTGGTTAAATACTAGGCCAGTAGTAGGAGACTCAATTTTCCCAGTCCATAAAACAGCCCTGGCCGCATGTATAGCCAAGTAATATCTAAAAAAGTCAGGTAGCTGCAGGCCTCCCAATCTGCGTTGTTGACAGAGTTTGAAGTAGGAAACTGCTATAGTTTTTATTTTAGCAGTATTCAACAGCATTCTGTTCTCCAACAGTAAGTTTTGCATATTATTGAACTCCTCTTGAAGATGAATATCAATGTTTGTGAAATTTTTGCCTGATTTGTACAATGCAATATCATTGGCATACATGGTAATACAAGCCAAATGCCCTTTGGGGTAACCCTTGCCTCAGTGTTTACGCACAGAGGTTCTTTGTCTTTTAAATGTTTTTTTATTTTAATGGGTTCACCACAATATATCCCAGGCACACTGCCTTAGGGGTAGCTGGTCCATTCCACTGGGGTGTTAAACAGACGAGGCATACTGATGAGTTCTGGTAGGACGAAACACATGTCTATGTCTTCTGTTAGCACCCTTTGCAAACTGTGTGAGAGGCCTTTCGGCACCATGCAATTCTGCTTAAAGTTGGACCAGCATAACATTCTGTGGTGATGTGCATATGCAGCCCATGATGCTTTGCATTGTGGGGGCATGTGTGATTTTGTATTTTCTTGAAACTCGGCTTCCCAGCCAAATGCCCTTTGGGGTAACCCTTGCCTCAGTGTTTACGCACAGAGGTTCTTTGTCTTTTAAATGTTTTTTTATTTTAATGGGTTCACCACAATATATCCCAGGCACACTGCCTTAGGGGTAGCTGGTCCATTCCACTGGGGTGTTAAACAGATGAGGCATACTGATGAGTCCTGGTAGGACGAAACACGTGTCTATGTCTTCTGTTAGCACCCTTTGCAAACTGTGTGAGAGGCCTTTCAGCACCATGCAATTCTGCTTAAAGTTGGACCAGCATAACATTCTGTGGTGATTTGCATATGCAGCCCATGATGCTTTGCATTGTGGGGGCATGTGTGATTTTGTATTTTCTTGAAACTTGGCTTCCCAGCCAAATGCCCTTTGGGGTAACCCTTGCCTCAGTGTTTACGCACAGAGGTTCTTTGTCTTTTAAATTTTTTTTATTTTAATGGGTTCACCACAATATATCCCAGGCACACTGCCTTAGGGGTAGCTGGTCCATTCCACTGGGGTGTTAAACAGATGAGGCATACTGATGAGTCCTGGTAGGACGAAACACGTGTCTATGTCTTCTGTTAGCACCCTTTGCAAACTGTGTGAGAGGCCTTTCGGCACCATGCAATTCTGCTTAAAGTTGGACCAGCATAACATTCTGTGGTGATGTGCATATGCAGCCCATGATGCTTTGCATTGTGGGGGCATGTGTGATTTTGTATTTTCTTGAAACTTGGCTTCCCAGCCAAATGCCCTTTGGGGTAACCCTTGCCTCAGTGTTTACGCACAGAGGTTCTTTGTCTTTTAAATAGTTTTTTATTTTAATGGGTTCACCACAATATACCCAGGCACACTGCCTTAGGGGTAGCTGGTCCATTCCACTGGGGTGTTAAACAGATGAGGCATACTGATGAGTCCTGGTAGGGCGAAACACGTGTCTATGTCTTCTGTTAGCACTTCTGCAAACTTTATGTGAGAGCCTTTCGGCACCATGCAATTCTGCTTAAAGTTGGACCAGCATAACATTCTGTGGTGATGTGCATATGCAGCCCATGATGCTTTGCATTGTGGGGGCATGTGTGATTTTGTATTTTCTTGAAACCTCGGCTTCCCAGCCAAGTGCCCTTTGGGTAACCCTTGCCGTGTTTACCACTAGAGGTCCTTTGTCTTTTAAATGTTTTTTATTTTAATGGGTTCTCACAATATATCCCAGGCACACTGCCTTAGGGGTAGCTGGTCCATTCCACTGGGGTGTTAAACAGACGAGGCATACTGATGAGTCCTGGTAGGACGAAACACGTGTCTATGTCTTCTGTTAGAACCCTTTGCAAACTGTGTGAGAGGCTTTTCGGCACCATGCAATTCTGCTTAAAGTTGGACCAGCATAACATTCTGTGGTGATGTGCATATGCAGCCCATGATGCTTTGCATTGTGGGGGCATGTGTGATTTTGTATTTTCATGGTAATACAAGTATCTGTACCCTGGAAGATGGAAGATAATGAGTTCAAGAAAATGCTGAAAAGAATATAGCCCAGAATGGTCAAATGGGGAACACCCATGTACGGTAAATGTCAACCATTGGGGAAAGTGTATTACCAAGTAAACCAGACTGTCTCCTATTTGATAGGTAACGTTGGAGCCAGCAAACAGTGGCAGAAGAAAAACTAAGGTTCATGAGTCTTGTTAGCAGGTGATTGTGATTTACAAGATCGAAAGCCTTTGATAAATCAAGAATTAATGCTCCCACTAGTTCACCACTATCCAATGTCCTGTGAAGAACATTAGTAACCTCCAGCACTTCTGTAAGGGTAGTATAATTCTCCCTAAAGCCAAGCTAGTAAGGAGTTAATAAACTCCTAAAATCTAAATATTGCTTTAACTGGTGAAAAACTATCCTGTCAAGGACCTTGAATAGAAGGACAAGAAGGGAGATGGGATGGTAGTTCTTAATTAAAGTACAATCTCCAGATTTATAAACAGGTATAAGTGTTGCCTGCTTCCAGGACTCAGGAACCTCAGAAAATTTCAAAGAGTTGTTAAACAAAATATTCAAAGGATAAACCATTAGGTCCACTACAAGTGCAAAAAGGCATAAATCAGTCTAATCTGGCCCCATTTGAAATCTCAGCTTCATTCCTTGGAGATATCTAAAGGTTTGATCTACTGTTAGCATTTTAAATTCAAATTTCAGGTAAGCTGATTCTCCATCACAGACTATATGATGAGAAACTAATGGGACAATAGGGGGAGCTAGTTTGGCAACATCTGAGAACATTTTATTAAATTCAGATACAATAGCCAATTGATCTATTAAATCCCCATCAGCAGTAGTCAGCAATGGTACTTGACTACTGATTGACCTGGAAAGCAATTTGTTAAGGATAGACCAATTATCCTGTTGTTTATTAGAGGAAGTTAACTGATGCTGTAGAAAATACAGTATTAAGATTTCATCCACCACATTAGTTGGATGCAGCTGTTTCTAAATGGTTTATATTTCAAAAGACCAACCGAAGTACATTTTTCTTAATATAGTAGCACCACACTGTGGGCCAGATATTCAAAACCTTGCCCTGGGGCTAAATTAGCACTGCCTGGCAGGCAAACTTAGCCCAGAGCAAAAAGCAAGCTATATTCAAAAGGAATAGAGCGGGGCAAACAGCTTCTGAATATAGCATGGGAATGAGGCCAGACAAACTGGACTGGGAGTGCAGGGAAAACTTAGCCCTGGAATAAGACAGCTCTGAATATAGCAACCAGAAAGTGCAAACCACAACAGCAACACAGTGCACAGTGACATGAAGGCATGTAGAGGTGAACTATGTGGTCAATGTGTGTGTCAGCAAATGTGTGGACTAAGTACAGCTGCAGGCAGCAGCACATGTGAAAGTACAGTGTTCAAAACTGTATAATATTCCCTGAACTGTTTGTGCAGTGCTAACAGATTTGTGCAAGATTAGTGTTGAGCTAAACCGTTTGTCCGGTGCAAACACATTTGCCCAGCGTTAAACTTTGCCATATTCAAAAGTGACATGCAAATGAGCCTACTTAGGTAGTCTCTGGACAAACATCCAGATTAGTATCTCATTATGCCCTGATTTGCATGCAGTTTGCCCAGCGTTACTACAGGGTCCCACAGTTCTATCTGTAGGTCAGTCTGGAAGTACAGGGGCTGGCCAGGTCCGACCACAGCTCCACATGTAGGTCAGTCTGGCAGTGCATGATGATAGCTGTAGGCTACATGTAAACAGTACAGCATAGCATAGAATATTGTACCCCAGGGGACAACACAGCATAGGCACAGATGGTGGCGGTGCTGCATGCAACTGTCACATTGTAGGTCATGCTACAGTGCACAGCAGACACTACAGTAGCAAGGGAGCCAGTAGTGTGTGTGGACACAGCACTGCCTATGGTGTGTAGGACAGTGATGGTGACTGCACTATACACAGTGACAGGCCCAACATACAGGTGTTTACTGACAGTGGACATTACTGCTACACTGTTGTGTGACCCACAGATGCTGCACCTCTGGCATGGGATGCTCACAGTGACATATACATGTCCAGCTTTGTGTGCTGTGGGAGTTGTATAGCTGTGCGGTATGTGTCGGGGGGGCATATATTATCAGAAAGGCACACTGGTGTCGGGGTATTCCCAATACTGGCCCATGTGCACTGCATGATGTGTCCCAGCCTTGTGGTCACACCTGTTCTGCGGCACAGCCTGGCCACCCGTACACTCTCCCCTCAACACCCTCCATGCCCACAGTGCTGCATGTGTTTGCTGGCATCTGTTGGTGTCCACAGAAGAGTGGTCTGCAGGTGTGTGGCCACACTGCCATGCTGTTCACTGACGGCAGGGTTACCACTTACTGCCTGGCATGGCTGGGACTGGTGGCAGATAATGGAATCATTGTGATGCCATCAGTGAGCTGCATATTTCCTCTATGTCTGGCTTTGTCTATGTGTGATATTTATTTGTTAGGGTCGCGCAAAGCCAAAGTGTAGCGCAAAGCTGATTGCTTAGGGTTAAGACTACCTTTTTCTGGGCGGTAATGTGCACCACGCTAAGTGTCGCACAAAACCACTTTGCGCGGCACTAGTCACTGAATATAGGATTGTGCCTGTATTCATGCACACACACCCTCAGTTTGCCTCTTGCATACAGTACGTTATGATTTTGCTCAGCGCTAATGCAGTTTGTGAGCACTATTTGGCCTTTTGAATATAGCAAACCCACGCTGGTTTGCGCTCAGTGCAAAGTTTTGAATATCTGGCCCTCAGTCTCTTTCATGCATCTTATTAATTAAGTCTGGGGTAATCCATTCTTTACAACAATTTTTCAACACTTTTTAAATCCAAAATGGACAAACAGATGTCTACAGAACTTGTTACATTAGTAGATACTGGACCGAGATGATGCATGCCAAATTGTACAGTCTGAAGGTCTAAGACAGCTGAGTAATAAGAGTTTGAAAATGGCCTTTTCTAAAGGAAGCCCAACACAAATATATATACATGCACATATACTATGGTAGCACGGTAGTGCTACCATAGTTAGGGTTGAGGAGCCATTTACATGTTAAACCTAACATTTTGCACCTTAATAACTTTGCAACTGTTCAACGGATTTGCCTGAAATTTGGAGTGCGCAATCAAAAATCATGGATCTTGGGATCTGCCAACTTTTGTACTGTTCGGATATACGGCTGCAGAGTTATTAAGCATGATCTGGATGCGCGTTTATGCTTTTTTGGAATTCTTTGGTCATCTCTAGAGGTCGCACGGTTTGTGTGACTGGTCCGAAATCTTCAGGAAATGTGTGACCGGGGTCCCCTATGTGCCTTTTGAAGATTTCATGAAAAAATATTAAACGGTTCAAAAGTTATTCAAAAAACAATTTCCCATTATAAGTCAATGGGAAAAGTTGACAAAAAGTTCGACAGTGTTGCAAACGCAGTTTTTACTTTTGCAAATGGCCCTTTTACTGTCGCAAATCTGCCATTTTGTTTTCAGTTGGTCATCAGAAAAATGATTGGCATTTAAATTTGGGACCCTCTAGCAATCTAATTCTTTTTGTATTCAGCTAGTCGGACCCTGAGGATGCTAGGCATGTCTTTATTTTGGGGTAAAACCCACCAGAAATATGTTTTTCAGATTTCTGGAAAAAGTACTTTGGCAAAGTACTTTTGCACTTGCAACAGTGTCGAATGAATTTGTGAAAGCTTTCGCAAAGTTCGACAGTACTTTTCCAGGCTGTGTGAAAATGACAGCAATTCTTTGGCACCCTGCTGCAAAAGAAAGGTTTGGTCTTTTGGGCTGAAATTTGGTGGAAACACAGCCAACATCTCACAGATGTGCCTTTCAGTATTTCGGTGAAAAAATATTACAGGGCAGCAAAGTTATGGCACTCCAAAGTTGATGCATTTTCCCATAGGATAACATTACGGCATCCTCCACATTACAGGAATTCTTTGCCGCCCTACTGCAAAATAACGGTTTGGTCTTTTGGGCTGAAATTTGAAGAGAGGAAAGCCAACAACCCACAGATGTGCCTTTTACTGGTTTTGTGAAAAAATATTACAGGAAGCAAAAGTTATGGCACTCTGAACTTCTCTTTTTTTCCCATAGGATAACATTACGGCGTTCGCCACGCCTTTCAGGGCCCGTATCTCGGAAACAATGCAAGATACAGACTTTTCGTCAGAAAAATGCTTATCCCCCTCATAGGGGCTAAGTACAAAACTAGCCAGGAAAGTCATAAATCATATGACTTTTGCATTTTTTTTCTAGGTCGCACGGTTCCTGAGATATAAGCAGTTTACTATTCCAACTCCTCATTTTCTGCTCCGAGACCCATTATTATGCATACCTTCTTTGTACTCTGTCTTTCTCTGTGCAGTTTTTGGAGAATACTAGCCTGTGTGCTTACATTACTGTTACCCTTACCACTTCTGCTTGCGGTTCCGTAACCGTTTCACTTACTGTTCCCGTCTACGACACCATGTGCGTAACCCTTTGCGTTTCCATTTGCGCTTGTGTTTGCGTTATCTTAACCATTTCTGACTACAGTACTATTTATCTTTCTGTTTCACTTTGCGTCACCAGGCACATTACCATTTGCATTTGCGGGCACCCTTTTACTATGTGACAAGACATCACGTGGTCAGACCCCGCGCTCCCCACCGCCACATTACATTCACTATTTCTCATTATACTTCTCAAAAAGAAGGGAAAATAGAGGCAAAAAGCTCCATTTAATGCATTAGTTAGGGTTGTTCCACAGCGACAAAAGTGAGGAAATTCGGTGTTAGGGTTGAAAGACCCCCTTGGACCCCCCCGCCCACATCCCCAACGGCATCGGAGTGCGTATTGGGGTTGCCAGCCCCAACTCTCACCCCATCAGATGTGTGAAGAAGCAGAGGTACAGGAGAATAGGTTGAGACAACTAACGCGACCCTGATGCGGTTGGGGGTGTGGGCGGAGATCAAGGGGGGCTTTCAACCCTAACACTGAATTTCCTCACTTTTGTTGATGTGGAACAACCCTAACTAATGCATTACATGGAGTTTTTTGCCTCTACTATAGATATATATATATATACATGTACTGTATATTCTGTGAGCTCTGAAAGGCTTGATCAATTCTACATAGGAACAACAAGGCAGAATTTTTGGACTTTTGTCTTTTTCTGTCCTATTCTATTTATGTTGCTAACTTTATAAGAAACAGGTTACAGGTTTGAATGTTGTTTTTTATAACTCTCTGCAGCATTGTGTGCCTTTTTTGCCAATCCAGCAGTGTAAATGTGAATTGTTTTAGTGTCTTCACAATGTTTAGTAAAGGAATTGATTGCTAATTGACTGGCCAATTAATTTATTGATTGAATAATTAAACTCTGTTGTGTGCATAAAATGCCATGGTGGTTTGTAATATATGGGTGCAGCATTTTATTGCAGCATGTCATATGCTATGCCATACCTAATTTCTTAATTTGACCTTGCCTTTTATGTAAACCAATGAGAAATAGGAAAACTTATACATTTGTGAAAAACATTGCATGGGCACTAAGAGGTATAACAAGGGTAGAGGCTTAAATGGAGTGCAATGAGGAGTTAAACCAATTAGAAGCAGGTGTTATAAGTATTGGTTTCTTTTGCATAGATATGGTGCATGTCATCAAAGCTCAGCATGGGCCATGCGTCAATTTGAACAAAAAGTGCATGTGACTGAGACATTCTTTATATATACAGATGACATTTAGTTATACCTATCTGGCACTCCTGATGGGACTCAGGCAGCTTCTAGGCGGGAGAGCTGTTTGACTGAAATTAATGAAGGATGGCCTCCAACTGGCTATGTCTCAAGCTGGATAAGGTGGAGGCTATGATTATCAAGCCAGGGCCCAGAAATGATGGCTGGTGTGGTATCTCTTCCTTCATTGGGTGGCCAACCACTCAGAGTTGCAGATGCGGTAAAGAATCTTGGGGTCATCTTGGACAGCAGGCTGTCAGCTGATCAACAGGTGGTGGTTGTGGTCTGAGCTGGCTTCTACCATCTCTGTAACATCGCCAGGTTTAAACCACATCTGGCTCCTTCTTATCTAGCTACAATTGTTCATTCCCTCTAGGCTTGGCTAATGCAATGCTTTGTACTTAGGGTTATCTAGAGGTTGCTGTGATGCCTGTAGCTGGTGCATAATGCTGCAGTCCAGTTGACTGTGGGCTTCTCTTGGAAGGACTGTATCTCATCACTTCTCCATGCACTGCACTGGCCACCAAAGTGGTAACACCTCACCTTCAAGATATGCTTGATTACATTCAAAGCTCCACATGGTTTGGGACTGGACTACTTGAAAGACCTCCTGGTTCCTTACCACCCCATTGACTTCCTTCACACCTCTGGTGTGGGCCTGCTTTCTGTTCCTGCCTCACACCTGCATCAATATAGGGCCAGGGCATTTAGTGTGACCACTTCTCTTTAATAGAATTCCTTACCTTTGAAGGTTGATCAGCTCATACAGTGGAAGGCTTCAAGAATTCCTTGAAAACTTTATGGAAGCCTTTCCATACTGTTTTTAGATTTTACTGAATCATTATGTTTTTACTGCTGTATTATTTATATGCTGTTGAAATCTTGAGCTTGTGAAACACCCTGAGCCTTTCGTAAAAGGCACTCAAGAAATAAAGTTCCCTATATTTTAAGTAGGAAATACATTCAAATTCACTATGAACTTTATTTTATCATAGCATGACATGCTGTGTCATACCTCCTTTCTTCATTTGACCCTGTTTTTTTATATGAGCTGATGAGAAATAGCAAACATAAAATATTTGTAAAACATGCAGGAGCACTAAGAGGTATGGCAAGGATACAGGCTTAAATGCAGTGTGATAAGGAGTTAAATCGCTTTGGAGCAGATGTTATGGGTGTTGGGTTATGATATGGTGCAATGTAATCAAAGCTCGGACATGTGGCAGTTTGAACAAAAGGCATATGTGACTGAGACATTCTTCATATGTTACAGTAAATAAGAAATTTATTCAAATTCATCATTAACATTATGGTTAATTGCAACTCAGTTTATGATGGATGCAGCAACGTCTTACTGTAACATATTGGCAGAGTATTACAACCAATTATAGTTAGTAGCAGTAGTCACAGTAGTCATGTTTAAAAATACTATTACTACATTACAAACAATTCAAAATGCTGCACAACAAAATGTAAAAATAAAACAAGTTTCACAATTTACAATTAAAAGCCTCAGTGTATACAGAAAAAAATATTTGCATATAAACTGTCCTGTTTCATAATAATCTCTCTCTATTCCTCTCCCTCTCTCTGCTTTCTTTTTAACACACTTCAAATAATTGTACTATACAGAGTTTTTTGACAAGTTTTCAGAAAGATGCAGTATAGAGACATACCTGTTATTATTTTGAGGAAAATCCAGTTTGTCTGTTTGATTCCATTGACAACCTAAGATGTAAAGACACAAAGCCAATGTACAGTATGCTGCAGTGCTCTGATATACTGTAGATACTGTATAGACCTCCTTCATTACATTGCATTTCTTAGAGTATGAAAGAGCAGAAAATAAATAAAATTGGTTACCCATTACCCTTAGAAGAATTTATGTAGGCCACAGAATACAAATCTCATGATGGCCTGACCACCTGCCCTATGAATGGGAGCCAATTCCGGTTTCTTGGAGATGCCAGCTATTGCCAGCATTAACTACCAACCCTCTATACTTAATCAACTGTGGTGGGAAATGCAAAGTGACATGCATTTGCTGCTTCACAGTAACAGTTATTAGAGTGGTTTATTTATAGAAATGACAGGAAATCCCTGCTGCAAGTAATCCCAGGTTCTTTCAGAAGCTATGTAATGAAATTGCCTGACATGTGAATTGCAGTGTGTCAGTGCAAAAGCCTTCCTTTTCAGTTTACCTGTCACTGATGTAATCAGAACATAATCTTGTGATGATGTCAGCATCAGAACTTAACCAACATAAATCCAGGTTTCTATAACAAAGTCTTGTTTTATAATAATAATCCCTTTCATAATCCTCTTTCACTTTATACTTGGACATTTCTTTTGTTTAACAATTTTCAAACACAGCCAGAATAGATTTAACATGTCTTTATTTTCAAGATTTTTCAATAAGAGAATTTTTTTTATCTTTTACATATATAATCTCACTATCATTGCCACTGCCATGTTGCAAGAGGGACAGACAAGATGAATCACTATTCCGTTTCATCACTACAACCTGTGTTACTATGGTACAGTACAACAGGGTAATAAACAGAGAATAGGGTCACAACATTAAAATATACCTCTCTTTTTTCTATTACTTGTTTAATTTAGCTGGACTTGATTCTAATTAAATTATCTTCTAGATTTGAACTATTACTAAACCCATTCTCTGTCCTCCTGTCTGTATGTCTTCCCCCTTAGGGTCTCCTTCTGATGGGGGGGGGGTGAAGAGTGGGGATGACTGTAGGGACTTTATTTTGTGGCAGGCCAGGGAGGGGTGGATTTGCTATTGGCTCCCTGTTGTTGTGGTTGATTTTGTTTGTTTTTTGTTGCTATTTTCTTTTAGTGCATTACTGTATACAAGGCATGCTTTGTGCTACACTAAAGGTGCTCTTAGATTATATCTCCATGGAGATTTTACTCCAGTCAGGGACATCAGTTGGTATTATAATTCGAGTGTGTTGTTAATATGTATCTACAAAAATAATAACATGTTAATAAAAAAATAAACTATTACTAAAATATAAAGTTATAGGTCTGAAGTACTCAATATTATATAAGAATTCCAGTAACTATTTATATCAACTGGTGCATTGTACTGTAGTTTTCTCAGCTATAGAAATTCTAAAGAAAGCTGCTTTTTTTTTTTTTCTTTCAAAAATCCCACTTACAAATGTGCCTAAAATGGCTATCAGTGTCACTGGGTGATAACACTGATGGAGGGAAAGGGCTCTAGCTGTATTACTGTACCCCTCTGGTACAGTGCATTTTTTAATAGCCCATTGTTCGGGTCCAATACTTTAATCATAAAACACTTTACTCACCTTGTGTAATGCAGTCCATATAGAAGCTAAGGAAAGCCTTTAATGATTAAAATACCAGAACAAGAAAATGGGCTATAAATAGCTGCACCATACCATAGGGTACAGTAATACAGCTGTACTCATTTTGCTCAGTCAACTCCATTGTGCAATGACTAATCCATTAAAGCTTGATGGATTGCTATTAATACGTGAAACACTTTATAGAATATTATAGGACAAAGGTTTTCTTCATGGTACTCAAACAAGATATTGCTCTAGATTCTTAAAGGGGTAGGGGAAAATCTAGAAACCTTATTGGTCAAGGAGCTCAGAACCCAGGGCTGATATCCCAATACAGCAGCAGTGGAAGAATATACAACAGCAGTGGCAAAAGTGCCATCACCTATTCTGACCACTTTACCCACAAAATAACTCTATTAAACCGCTGTGCCAGATTGCTAGCTTGCTTAGAATTTTTGTTTACCTCAGCCTGTCTGTCCAAGCCAACCATTATCTCAGGTATCTCTGTCTTAAAAACAAACTGCTGTCATTGCCACGGCTCCCCTAGCACTGTGCAACTGATCTGTTGTCTAATAAAAAAGCATATTCAAATGTCCTGATGGGACTTTCCTAAACTGTTGCAGCTAACGCACCTGCTCTAAATGACACTCTTTAGCCACCAATCACTGGTCCAACTTACCTCTGCTGGCAAAAACGACAGCTCCTGAAGCCCTGATCAGTCCATTAAAATCAAACTGTATTCAGCCACAAACAGCTGTTCTGGCTCTGCTAAAATTTTCAGATTAACACCAGTACCCCTGATGATGGTCATTAGCTAATCATTGAGATCCAACTCCTGTCAGCAAAAATAGCTGTTCCCACACCATTAAAATTCAAACTATTCAGCTGCCAGCCACATGACTTATTTTCTCTCTCAGCCCACTACATATATCTCATCCTCCACAAGTGGACACATATTCCAATTCCCCAATAACATACATTCATGGCGGGGGTGGATGGAGAAGTATTAGTGATGATGATGAGCTGGAACACAATATAAGAGACAGCAACCTGTTTATTGAGACTCTGGCACATTGTGGGAGGGAGAGCAGAGAACAGTTACCAATACAATACTGAGTATACACAAAGCAGGAGAAACCAGGGGCCAGATTCTCAAATGGCCCAAAATGTCACAACCCCCAGGGTGCACTGAACATATGGCACACGAGGTTTGTGGCATTCTTCCAGCTGGTGATCAGGATTTTTTTATCCTGTGTGCCAATTGCCACAAGGCACACCAACTTTTACTGGTCTAGCTTGTGGCAATCCCAGATACCCTTTTTATGGGGCTTGAACCAAATATTTGGTGCAAGCTGACATAAACTGTGTAAAGTCTCATAACTGTGCCCGATCTAGCAAAATTGGGCCGAATTATGGCAAAGGTGTTTGGCCCAGCTACACAAAAGGAAGCATTTGATGCAGGGCTAGAGGCAAGCCCTGCATCAACCTTTAAAAATCGGGCCCCAGGAACTCTAGCATTGAAACACTGTCACAGCACCATCTATTGACTGAACAGCAAAATTAAAATGAGTCAATAGGACTACTTTTTCCTTTTTCTATTTTTTAACTTGTTTTGTATTTTTAAATAATTTTTTAAACATATTTCTTTTTATTTATCCTAATTGACCCATTTCATAATCACAATAAGGCATTCAAGGATGTGTGTTACGCTGGGATAATGGCACTTCTGAGGTGGAGGAAGCACTCAGCTTCACCTCATGCTTAAACCCACCTGTGGTGTGCCATTATCTCAGCACAACACACTCCCTGTCCTTCCTTATTGCTTAAGTACTATTTAATGATAATTACAATTCCAAAAGTATGAAAAACATTAACATTCTTAAGAATGCAGACAATGAAGCATGAGCTGCAGAATAGTAGATTTATTAACTTGGAGAAAATGAAAAAAAGATGTGTATCTGTAACAGAAATCAAAGGATGATCTAGTACACTACCTGCTATGCTGTTCCCCTGCAAAGATCTATACTAGATAAACGGAGTTCCTATCATTTCAAAATAGAACACAGAAGAGGGAATGGCTGCTTATAGTTTATTGATTCATAATGGTAATGAAAGGTTCAACTGTGCCTTATCTGCATATCTACCTATGCAAGAAAAAAAAACTATTTCACCTAGTTACTGTATTATCAGAAATGGGTTGCTGTAATACTTAAAATTTTGAGTGTAGTGTGGTGTGGTGTGGTGCAGTCAAGTTATTTTAGTTTTCTTTATTTTGATCACCAAGTAAGGTCATTGAAATAAGATTTCTTTTTCAGGAGCAACTGTGAGAAATTGCACAAGAGAACAACAACAATACAAACACAAGATGTACATGGTAGAGACAAAATTTTATAACGAACATAGAATTAAAAGTCCATTAGCAGTACTCCATTAAAAAAAGTGATTAGTAAATGGCAATGAAATTAGGAGAAACAGAACAATGAATAGTATTTTAAAGAAGAAAAAGAAAAATGTGTAGTTATATAGTGATTGTGAGTGGCAGAGGCTCAGTAGCTAGCATGTTCATGTTTGGGCCAAGAAGATTAAAAGGTTGAGGGTTCTAGCCCCATACCAAGCACTTGTGGTAATACCCATAGCTAACTCTGTAATCCAGTAACAGTGGGTGTTGTATTGTCTAGGTGCCATCCTTAGGATAATAAATTAAACTAATGTCCCTTCTTCTACTCATCTCTGGTTACTATCAAGGTAGAAGTTAAAGATTCCATGGCATGAATCAATAAAGAGTAGGGGAATTTATTTGTGAAAATTAAAAATCAAACAATACAGAGATGCTACGAGGTGAGTGGACCCCCCCCCCCCCCGGATTTTTGCACCTTACTCAAAGACATTCCTTATGACTTGTCTCTTTCTACCACTCACCTGCTAAACCCTGAACAGTGCCCCTAAAACAGAACTCTATTCATATTGATAGCATGAAGTGGACTGGTGTGTTCTTGGCAGATACTTAGCGGCACCACGAATGACTACCTCAGGAAACCTAAAATGGTGACAATACCATGGCACAAACAACTAGGGATCTTCTTCAGCCATGGCAACATTTCTCCCCTAAAGTCAACCCTGTGCATAGCTGCAACACTGAGATTTGACATGAGCTGTCAAATCTGTCAAAAATAAAGATGTGGATAAATGCCCCTGGAGCACATCACTGAGCAACAGCAAGACCAAACAGTGATGAGGCCTCTGGGGGGTGGAACCAAGTGATACACAACACCAATGTTGGAAACCATCAAGGGGGAATGTGTGCACTTTTGCACTACAGTGTAGTCTCCAAACATTGCGCCAACAGATTTTCCAGGACATCAATGGAGCAAACCTGGACATTGAAGCGGATAACATCTTTTGTCATATCCAGACTGTCAGCCATGACTTCCTCCCCTCTTCTTCTCACTGCCACCTCCTTCTACTTAATGGATAGTCATTGATCTGCATGACATAGGGCAATGATCACCAAAGTACCAGATCTGGACTGCTTCACAGCTAAAATCAGGTACAGGATCAGAGAACTGAACTGTAGGTAGTCCACCTAAAAACACTGGCTTTCAGCAGCTTCTGAGGTAGCCCTCTCAATCAACACATTGGTGTTTTTGATGTTGGGAGTGGGAGAAGACTGACCACACACAATCATTGATGCCACAAACAATGGAACTGGTGAAATATAGGGGGCCTGGAACACGGAATACAGGGGAGAAGAGGCAAGACTAATAATATGTAAACAAACCAAACCAGTGTCACTTGGGGTATGCAGGGGTACCACCATTGGTTTAAATGAAATGCAGATTATTCTTGCCTAGATAGTGTAAAGATTCTTGGGTGGAGGTCTGCTCTTGTATGGATAATGATAGGACTAACTGATTGGCAACAGTCCCAGCCACTGCTTCATACCCATGCCTTGGTGAGCAGATGGTCAACCTAACTGTGTGACCATCGGAACCTTCAACCTTACTGTCACGGTTGTTTAACACATCTGCACCAGTGTTGTTCTTGGTTTTGTTCAAGGCATGGATTGTTACTTTTATTACCATTAGTAAGTTTTCCTTGATTGTTTCTGTTTTACCTACTGTACTGAATTACACGATTATGAGGATAGATCACATGTTAAAACAACTAGATACATTCCCCATGAAATGGTCGATATCTGAATCTTAGACAGGAAAACAGATGATAGAGATAATAATGGCAGAGGTTGCCAAAGTGGCCCATTATGGCAAATAACCAGAGTACCACAACCCCTCTTAAATATAAATGACCACCAGTCCGCATGTATTAATTACATGGAACATTAAAGGAGGCACAGACAGAAGAAAAGAGGCACCAAGTCCTGTTACATCTAAACACTTTAGGAACCCCCTTTATGGGGTCCATGAAGGTTAAAAATCTGGGCATGATCCTGGACAATGGATTGACATTTGAGGATCAGTTATCGCTCGTTGTCCAGAGTGTGTTTTACCACCTTAGGAACATCGACCAGATTAAAGCCTTAATATCCCCACCCCCAGACAATCTGCACTCACCAATGCACATTTCTGTGACATCCAGACTTGACTATTGCAATTCTCTCCACCTCAGAGTCCATGGAGGAGTCCTGTATCACCTACAGCTGGTGCAGAACATGGAGACCAGATTGCTGATGGGCCTTTCAAGGTTCTGTAATGTGACTCCAGTCCTGGGTGATCTGCACTGTCTGCCAGTGAGGAGGAGGATCACCTCAAGATGGGTTTACTCACTTACAAGGCCCTATACAGATTGAGCCTTGGCTACATGAGAAACCTCCTGACTCCTGCCCATTCCTTGTGCTCTCTCTCTGTTCCTCGGAGGGCTTCCTAGCAGTTCCCAGGGCCTGACATAAAACTGCAGGAGCTAGATCTTTTGAGCTTGCTGTGCCAATCCTCTAGAACTCACTTCTAAGGTCTTTGAGGGAGGCCCTCTAGGTGGAAGCATTTAAACAGGGTCTGAAGTCCCATTTATTAACTAATTCTATCCTATTGTCACTTAGAGTGTTCAGGTACCCTTTGCCTGTTGCTAGAACACCTGTGTTCCTGAAGGGGTTTTAGATCTGCAGCATTCATACAAACACACTGTGCTTAAACCTACATATTTTAAAAACCATACATCCAGTTTTAAAACTGTAAAAAGAAGGGCTGGCCCATTGGCGCAGCGGTTGGATTTCCATCTGCAATGCCGTCGAACCTGGTTAGGGAACAGACTCGGGTCATCGGGGGGCCGGCCGGGGGGAGAAGGATGGAGCATCTGGGGACAGCTCTCCTTCTCTGGGGGGGGATGCACACTGGCGCATGCTGGCTCCTGGCAGAGGCTGGGAGCATAGCAGTGATGGCCAGGCTCGATGTTCAAGGGAAGTGACAGATGTCGACATATGCCTTGACGTCAGGATGTCACTGCCACAGAAAACCAGGAAACACTTCCTGGCTGGCCAGATGATGGTCTCTCTGTCCTCCACTGCCACCGATCCCATGACCGACACACCTCAGCAGTACCCCGGGCCAATGAAGTAGCACTGGTTGCCCCCGCTGGTGCCTTTCCCCTCGGAGGAGGGGGGACCCATCCAGCAAAGGGATACACCAGGTTACCCGGGGGGACTGCCATATGAGGTTGGTAGCTGGTGTGGGAGTCGGG
The DNA here is from genome assembly GCA_016271365.2 of Neoceratodus forsteri. Classification (NCBI taxonomy): domain Eukaryota; kingdom Metazoa; phylum Chordata; order Ceratodontiformes; family Ceratodontidae; genus Neoceratodus; species Neoceratodus forsteri. The sequence goes on along the minus strand of CM057454.1, from coordinate 691,532,136 downwards.
GCAGGCAGTCGGGAGGGGCAATGGAGACCTGAAGGAGTGGGCAGCCAGGAAAAAGGGGAGGCCCAAAAAAAAAAAAAAACTGTAAAAAGAAACGTTTTTCAGGACAAAAAGTTATTGAAAATGAGTGAGGTTTGGTAATGTCTATTTAACTGGATTTAATGTTGTGTAAGGTTGTTTTCATATTTTAATAAATTCTGATGATTTTATCTAAATATAATTATGCTCTGTTTACTTAGACATGCAAAAATATTAAAGTTCTGTAAAACTGTTGGTTGAAATTGTTAAAAATATACAATAAACATCTGTCATTGTCTAAATATTAATTTTGCAAGTTGTTTACCATTTTTTTAGTCAGAAATCAATATCTTAATCTCTTGTTATTACAGTTTGAGTTTTTTGTTCCACTCCACTGGTTGGAATTTTTGCAGTGTTTAATTCTTACCCACTGATTTTACTTTATGAATCTGATCATCATTTTTTTTTTGTTTTTCCCCTCGTTTAGTAAGAACATATTTACTCATTACCTTAGAAGGATGTATAAGTAAGTGATGCAGGAAGGAAGTGCTTTGTGAGGTCAAGTGATGTAAATAGGAAGAACACTTTCAGTGTAGGTCAGTGAACTAACACAGGAAATGGATAAATGTTTTAGTGCTGGAGGTCTCTCTATGACTAATTGCATATTTGATGTAGTTAAAATGTGTAATTTAATTGAAATAAACTATTTTATTTTATTTTTGTAATAAAATCCCATAATAAGTATAGGAAACTGTGTTTTATTTGTGCTGTTTGCTTTATCATACTGTAAATGAAGCATGATGTTCATGTAAAGGTTCATAGTCTTTCAGTAAACATCATGTTACATAAACATGTGTATTATTTAATTTCCTGGCATAGTTTATTTTTGGGGGGTAGTGTTATGGGATGGTTTAAGGTGAGGGAATGACTGTATGATGAAGCACTGTGTGTTAGTGACGGGAAGTGTCCTGCATTCATAATACATACTCAGATTCACTTCATACGTTCTGGGGAAATGAGAGGGGCTGTATGCATGTAATAATTGTGCTAATAGACACTGTAGATACATTTTGGGTATATGTACGGGATGATGAAATTGCTGAAAAGGCACTGGTAATTTGGGGTATACTGTGTCATGGGGAAGGGGGTGGGTGTGCCTATACCAAAGAATGATCCTCATAGGTACTGCAGTTATTTTGTGTCATGAACTGGCACCTGTCCTTGGGGTATACTCAGTTGTAGGGAAGCAGTTGGGGCTGCCTGCACCTGGTAATGGTGTTCATATGCCATGTAGAGACATTGTGGGTACACATACTTGGTGATGACTTGGGCACCTGTAAAGGTTGTGTACTATGTGCTGTGTCACATGGTTTGCCTGCATACACATGTGATCTGTTACAGCATTCAGTATGGCGCGCTGTGTGGGTGGGGAAGGAGTGTGGGTATGCCTGCACCATGGAGTGATGCTCATTAGTGCACATGTGTACTTTGTGCTATGTTTCATTTGAGTGGACTGTATAAGTCATACACTGGCACTGATCACATCACAGTGCATCAGAGGTAAGGGCTGGTCTGAAGCATTATGAGCACAAGGGACTAAACAAGTGGTTGTGGAGTGATTCAAACTTGAGCAGAATATTACAGTGCATCTGAGGGTAGTGTTGGAATGAATCTTGATGTGCACAATGGACTACACCATGGTGAATGAGGAGGGATCCATATCAGTAATGCACATCACAGAGTGTCAGAGATAAAGGTTGGACTGAAGACTGATGAACAGATGGACTAAATCAGTGACTCTGGTGGGATTTGAACCTGAACAGCACTTTACAGTGCAGTAGAGGTTGGGGTTGGACTGACACCAGATCAGTCAATGGACAACACCATCAGCTGTGGAGGGATCTGAACCTGAAATGCACTTTACTGTTCTCTACAGTTTGGGGCTTGACTGACGCATGATAAGGAGATAGATTTTACAAGTGGCTGTGGAGAGATTTGAGCCTGAAGAATACTTTACAGTGCATCAGAGATTGGGGATGAACTGATGTCATATGAATTGATGGACGACACCGGTGGATGTGGAGGGTTTTGAACATGAAATGCACTTCACAGTGCATTATGGGACTGGTCTGGACTGATGCATGGTAAGTCGATGGACAACACCATCAGTTGAGGAGGGATCTGAACCTGAAATGCACTTCACTGTTCACTACAGTTTGAGGCTCGACTGGTGCATGGTAAGGAGCTAGAACTTACAAGTGGCTGTGGAGGGATTTGAACCTGAAGAACACTTTACAATGCATCAGCGGTTGAGTCTGCACTGATGTCATATGAGTCGATGGACAACACCAGTGACTGTGGAGGGATTCAAAACTGATTTGGCCTTTACAGTGCATCAGAGATTGGGGCTGGAATTATGCCAGATGAGTTGAAGGCAATACCATTATTTTTTCGTTTTAAACAATCAGCAACTGCGTATTAGGGAGAAAACTCAAGTGCAGAGCATGAGATAAACATGCTACTGACCCTAACCCACTTATCATCCATAACGCAGGGAGCAACATGCCACATAGATTTTAACATACTGTAGCCATAATCCAAACATAAACTCTATAAAAAGTAACAAAAGGTGCTGAATTCATGTGACCTCACCTAGTACATGCACAAGAAACACTCTCTCCCATCAGGAATGCCAGCCAGATCCATAACATGTGATCACACAGGATGACCAGAAATTAACCCAAAATGAACAAAGTGACAACTATGAAAACTTTTATCATAAATAAAAATAAAAACAAATAAGGTAAATACAAATTATGAATCGAGGTTTTGGCACCAAAATGAAGTGAGTATTTTAGGATAAGAGAAGCACCTCCATCTTGAAACTAAGTTTCCAGTCACCATGTTCTTCCTGCACCTGTGTGCGCTCTGACTGGTTAATGGAAATAGTGACATGTACAATAAGCATGGAGGAAGCATGGCAACAGTGAGGATCAATATGGCCAAATGGTGCCGCATTACAGAGCTAGGCCAGGTGCAGGTGAGGGCTGTGAGCCCTAACTGAAACATCAAAAAAAAAATCATTGTACACTCCAGAGAGCCACTCTCCCTCCAGTGACGGTTGTGAAAAAAAATGCGAGTCCTTGCTTGAATGCTAAATAAGGATTTAGTCTAACGTTTCGGGCACACACATTGAATAGAATAGTGGAAGGCACAACAAAAAGATCTGCTGCAGGTTCCCTGGTACTTCGACAACTAAGGCTTCATCAGGAGGATGGTGCCTGCATCTAAGACAATTCCTGTATACCAATTAAATTCATAACTGATGATGTCAGAAACGCTGACCAATCACAGAGCTCGATTTTTAAATACAGAAATATTCAGCTCACTTAGTGGTATAAATGGACTAATAGTTATAACATTCATGATATCAGTGACAACATGTTATTGTAGAAAAATACCCCAAAAGACAAAAAAATACACCAAAAGTGGTGACAGCCAATCGGATTGCTTGAATACAAAAAATGCAAGTTATGAAATTAATTATAGTGTCAGTTATGAAATTAATTATAGTGTCAACCTAATCGGCTTAACATGTTACTCTAAAACAAGATGATTTGTTGTTACAAGACAAACTAATGGCAGAACGAGCATAATAAACATTTTTCACAGCACATGCAAAAAATAGTACATTTATTTATTTCTGCATTAACTCTTGTTTTCTCAAAAATAGCCAGCGGGAATGCATGTTATATTAAGTAAAGTTAGTAAGAGTACGATGTCCCCTATTAGATGGTACAACTCAATTCATCAAATGGAAACAAATGCTCAAGCTGCACCAAGAGAAAGACATGGATGCCAACTGGCATCAGCAGACACTATAGTACATGATTTAGGATGCCATATGGCATTATCAGGAAAAAGAGGTATTTTTTTTATGATGCTATATGGCATCATAAGGACGGAAAATTAAGAGAAGCATTTGGGATCTCATGATTTTCTTCCTTTTACTAGCCTAGCTAATGCAATTATTTTATGTTGTATTTTATATGCCTTTTAATCCATTATTTACTGTATAACTCTAATTCTTGTCTGTATCCTGTACAGTGCCCTGAGTCTCCGGGAAAGGACACTTAAGAAATAAACTTACTTACTTACTTACTGAATGACTAACTTACTTACTTACAAGGGTAGCTTTCCTACAAGAGACCCACTCTATTGAGGCTTGGGGAACCTACGGAGATGGGAGTGGTTGGGCCAAGTATTTGTGACTGGAAACAACAACATGAAAGCATGTATAGATATACTTATCACAGGAACACCTACTTCCAATTAGCAGAGGAAATAATTGATCCTGATGGGAGGTACATCATAATTAGAGGTATCCTTGACAGGTCAGAAGTGGTTCTGGCTTCCATCTGCAGTCCAAATCAAGAACAGACAATTCGTCTTGACCAAACTCTTCAATTAGCCACCTTTGCTAACCTACCCATTATCCTGGCTGGTGACTGGAATCTGGTTCTGGACACAGGAATGGATAGATCGGGTCCCAGGCAGCCAGATCTATCACCTAATCAGACGGCCCATGGAGAACTACAACACTCACTCGATCTCCTAGACCTCTGGTGTATACTTCACCAAAGTGTAAAGAATTATACCATTTGGTCAGCAGCCCATAGCACGTCCTCCAGAATAGATTTCTTCTTGGTCAACAAAGACATCCTTAGAATAACAACACAGTGTGAAATCCAGGCTACAATTCAGATCACTCCCTATTAAAATTATCCTTAATATCATCTGCACAGGCAAATAAAGACAGAGTATGGAGAATAAATAAAACCTATCAAAGAAACCTTAATGCCTTGATAATATTCAGAAAATTGTGAAACAATTTTTTTTCTCCCAAATATGAACACAGTGGCAAAAAAAAATCAACTTCCTGAAACTCACCCCTGAATACCTAGGCAGACTAGAGGTGACACTCATGATCATTGAAGTCATGCAGGCTAAAGAAAGGCTCACTCCTGACAAAGTCCCAGATCTGGAGGGATTCTCCCACTGTCTATACAGAACCCTCAAACAGGGATTGTTGGGTCCCTTAATGACCATATTTAATGAAGCTAAAGAAAGGGAGTTCCTGGACCCAGCCCTTTAAAAGCCAACCATCACCCTTATACCCATGCCAGACAAAAACCCATAGCACCTAGGCAGCTACAGACCAATCTCCCTGCTAAATACTGATCTTAAGATACTAGCAAAGGTATTGTCCTCACAGGTAAATCTGTTCAGGAACACCCTGAACAAATAGGCTTTATGCAAGGCAGGCTTTGTACAGACCACCAGCACAAGCTCTCACCTCATCTCTGTGTCCAGGAGTTCTAAACATCCTGCAGTGCTGATGACCCTGGATGTGGAGAAAGCCTTTGACAGAGTGTCCTGGCCTTTCCTCTATTACACGCCAAAGGAATTTGGCTTCCCAGGAACTTTCATTGACTTGGTGAAATTATTCTACTCTCACCCTATAATAGCCTGCAATGAAGTTCACTCACTCACAACCTTTTGCTCCACAAAATGAAACCAGATGGGGTGCCTCTCTCTCCAGTCCTTTTTAACCTACTGTATATCTAAAACCCTTGACCAGAATGCTCCTGGCAGACAAAAAAAATCACAGGCATATAGGTCGGAGAACATATTGGTACAAAATATCTACCTTTGTAGATCATGTGCTGCTGCACATGGAAAACCTAGAACAATATATTCCAGCAGCACTAGCCATCCTGCAAGGATCTGGACAAATCTCAGGGTATAAACTAAATTTGTCTAAACCCTACCTAATGCTACTTAATCACATCACTACTAATGAACAGGTGATGCGAGGCCTTAAAACACACCGATCTGGCTAAAACCATCTAAAATGGCAGCTGGGGTTATTTTATTTTTATTTTGATGTTAGGCTTTCACACCAGTGGTTGGCTTGGGTCAAGGAGTGGTGTTGTATCAAGAAGCCTGTGCAGCTGTTTACTCCTGTACAGCATAGTATCTAAACACTCAAGGCCAATCCAATAGGCACATCCTTGCTAGTGAGTAAAGAGCTGCACAGGCTTCTTGTTACAAAACCACTCATTGACCCAAGACAACCACTGGTGAGAAAGCCTAATTTCAAAATTCGAAATAAAAACAATCCCAGCTGCCATTTTATGAAATGGAGATATTAACAGCTTAGGTCAGATGCTAAAAAACAATAGCCTCATATATCAACTGAAACATATGATAGCAACATCATTGGGCCTGAGACCATGGGCATTTAACAGATTAACAACTTGGGAAGAACTAGATATCTTGGCCATCCAATGACACTACACCTCCCTGGTTTACAAAGAACTTCTAACTCTAACTACCTACAGGATGTGGATTTATGACAATATTGGCAAAGGGAATTCCCAGAATTGGCAAACCCAACAGTAAAGAACAAGATGTAGAGCAACATATACAGTACACATTTATTATGTTTGATGGCCTTGGGCTTATGCAATATAAAGTGGCTCATAACTTATATTGCACATCTGTAACACTCCCAAAAACGTGTCACCTAGATTCAGACACTTGCTCTAAGTGCAAAACTGCCAGAAGCACCCTAAAACACATCTTATGGGACTGCCCAAAGCTGATCCCCTCTGGGAAGAAACTCAAATATACCTATACCATATTGGGACTGGAAGATGCCTTCACCCCACAATTCTGCCTTCTAGAACTTCATTTGGACTGGATAGTGTGACATAGAAAATAGCACATTTTATTGCTCTTGGCTATAGCCAAGAAGTTAATTCTTAAACACTGGCTTAATGATTTGACACCCACCTACCAAGAATGGCACAATGCCATCCTAAATGTACTTAGAATAGAAAAAAATTATTGGAAATATGTGTAATAATTGTGGAGTCTACCAAGGAAGGTGGGACACACTAGATACCATTCTGTTCAGTGCCTAGTCCTTTTCACCAGATTGCTATGATCTGTAATGAACACACTACAGGCTGTCCAAAAGTGTATGTAAAACAGTGTATTTAGTTCAATTTTGTATGAGCATAAACAACCTCATCTGTTCCTGAATGTTGATGGGACAGATGAGCCCACTGTACTGTACTGTGTAGCTGTTTGTGTTGTGTTTTTCTTGTTGAAATCAATAAAGTACATTATTTTCAAAAAATGAAACAGTACAGAACATTCTATTTACAGTACAATATACCACAAATCCCCCACACACACACACACGCCATTAAAACTATGTAAAGATGAAAAAATGTAACCTGCACATATATAGGGAAAGAAAACAAAGGAAACCCAGATTCAGGTTATTTTAAGAAATATTACACAGTGCTATAAACACAAAACAGAAACACAACACTGTATGCTATCCCCAAACTCAGGAATGTACCCAAGTACAATGAATCCACAGTTTCAACATCTATCTTTATGGAATCCATCCAAGTACAAGATTTGTAAACTGTTAGTAATACAATATTTCCCATAATATTCAGGGAAGTGATTTGGTTTTTTTTGTAAAGCATTGGCACATTTAGCCTGCCAGACATGGTACTTACATGATGCAAAGATAAGCCACAGTGTGTTATATATTAAAGCCTAGCTATCTGTGGTATTTACCCAGTATAAGCTCAGTATAGATTATCCCTTCAAATTTGTGTTCCTTCCATATCCTTGCCAGTGAAGAGAAAAAGTCAAGAACAACTGAGCATCAGAAGAGAAATTGAAGAGAGACAGAGAAAAGAAAAGAAAAAAGAAAAGAAAAGAAAAAAAAGAAAATGTCAGCCTACTGCAGATGTTTTAGGCACCGGTGAGAAAACCCTGCCAGCACTGGTAACTCCAGAAAGGAGGCTGTACCAGTTTCCTCTGACAGAGTACTGAATCATCTGGCAATCAAAGCAGAAATTGTTGCCCAAATGGAGTTGGCTGCCTGTGATTTGCCACTCCCATGAACAAGCTCAGCGATGTCTACGTCTGAAAAATGAGAGTGCTGTACTTGAAAAGAAGCCATCCTTTTTGGATGCCAGACAGAGGTTGGGCCTGAGACACGGTCAGGGAAAACCTAGGAGATGAACAACCAAACTACAGTGGAAATAGGTCCCTGGACAAAGCTCTTCTTGCCACCCAGGTGGATCACAGACCAAAAGACAAAGGAAGGGCAACTGGTAGCAGAGCCAACAACTGAAAAGCTGACTTACAGCACAACAACAAAACAGCTGAGTGGACCACTTCAAAGAGACACTCAGCTGATTGCAGTGCTATACATATGGAGATTGGAGTCAGGCAAAAAACAGGATTCAACACAGAAAGTTTCTTCATCAGCACATCCGAAACTGGAAGATGTGCTTTCTGAAACAATAGCTACTAAGTTATTTTCTGTATCAAAGATGTTTTGTTTTGCAAATAAACCCGCCATGCAGTTGGCTGATGTTGTAAATTCTCTACTGTTTGATTTAATGAGAGGGAAGAAACAAGTGGTTTCACAGCCAGTCAGGTTAGCTCCTGAAGGAAATGATTCCACTAACGTTTCCAAACCATGAGCAGCACAGCCCTCACATTCCCAGGGGAAGGAACTTCTGAGCAAACAGGTCTCCTGGGCCCATCAGGTGTTTCGGGCCCTCTTTGTCTTCTGCCAGGACTGTGGAGAAGTCCATTTCAGTCACTGTTTGACAATGAAATGGATTGAAGGGAACAGTCTGAGGGAGAAACCCATGACACACATTTTGGATTGCTAACTTGTTCACCTCTCAGGTTGAGTCAGCATGGCATCAGAATGTGCCCATGATGGCATCATATGCCCTATATATAACAAAATGAAGCCATACACTATAGAAACATAGAAACTCCAAGCAGACAAAGATCACTTGACCCACCTTGTCTGCCCATTTTTCCATGCCTGTAGTATCAGCACAAATCATACTTGATCTCTGACCCATTCATCCACCCCTTCCCTTTCCCATGCATTCATGAACCCCACAACTGTTTTTACCCCCACCACCTCTACCAAAACACATTTTCAGAAATCCTCCAGTCTTTCTGTGGAGAAGTACTTCCTCACATCTCTCCTGAATCAACCTCCTCCAGCTTCTTATTGTGCCTCCCTTGTCCTTGAGCACCTTTTATTTCTGAAAAAAATACTTCCCTCGTGTATCTTCTTTACTCCCTGTGTGGTGTTTAAAGATCTCTGTCACATTGCCCTTTTCTCTTCCAGCATGTACATATTTAGGTCTTTTATTCTCTACTCATAGAGCTTCTGATGCAGGCCCTGCATCATTTTATTTATCCTCCTCTGGACCGTTTCCACTCTGTCTATGTCCTTTCTGACATGTGGAATCTAGAACTGGACACAGTATTCTAGGCGGGGTCTTGCCAGTGATCTATACAGAGGCAAAAACACCCACCTCTTTTTACTGGCAATACCCCTCCCTATGCACTGATAGTAGTGTCTTTGGCTCAGTAGGTATCATTCTTGCCTCTGGGGCCAGAAGATCTTTTTTGAAGTTAAAAGTTGTTTCCATCTATTGACTTTCCCCTCAGCCTCCTGATATTTCTTCACTTAATTATACTGTTAGAGACAGCACATAACAGCAATGGATCAATTACTCATTGTAAGACTAAACTCAAATGCGTGCCCAAGATGTTTGACAAGATTTAAAAATTTACATTTAAAAGGCTAACCTGCATCCAGTTACTTAATTCATTTTTAGAACCTTCTTGTAAATATACACTAAAACAGTTTCATACATGCTAGACAGTAACATACCTGAAGAAAAACATTCATTAAATAAATCTACCAGAGATGTTGCTGTAAATGTTGTTACTTTCTGTAATTCTCCCAGGTTGTGCCTCAGAATAGACATATGTATGCCTATTTTATCTTACCTGCTATCAAAAACAAACAAACAAATAAATAAATAAGTAAACAAATAAATAAATAAATACATCTTGTGCAATATACAGTTCCCACCACTAACACCAAACGCAGATATAGAGGGCAAAACCATGTTTCTGTTTGCCATTTCCATAGGAAACTATGGTAATATGTGCCATATATAATGACTTCAAAGCACTTTCTATTTTGTGTTGTCACTAGCGATCAGCTGTGTGATTAGCTGTGTTGGTTAACAAGGCAGACGAAAGCTGTCAGGTGTCATTTAGCACCTCAGTCAAGTGTAATTATGGCAGTACTTTTAAGCTGTGTATTGCAAGCATATTTACCTGCTGTACTGAATGCACAGCATAGCATACAGCACAAGCAGGCAGAATGGCAGCTAAATGTAAAGCCATGTCACCGAGCACAAAAACAGAAATTCTAAAAACATGACTGAGCTCCCTCAGATTGGTCAAAAGGACTTAGCACAGCGTCTAAATCTGTCCATGTCCATAATCACAGTGCAAAAGCAGAGGAAGCAGCTGTTCAATGAGTGGCACTAAAACTCAAATCCTAATCAGAAGCAAAAAAGAGAGTGCAAGGATGGGCAAGTGGAGGGGCACTGTTAAAGTGGTTCTACAATGCCCATGGCCAAGAAGGCAAAAAAAGCAAAACAGCTGGCTAAGGCTTTGGGGCACCCAGACTTTAACCCATCTGAGGGGTGGCTTCAAAGGTGGAAAACAAGACACAGCATTGGTTTTCACTGTGCCCATGGGGAGAAGTTAAATGCAGATGCTGCTAGTGTGGCTGAATGGGTGGCTGATGTTCTGCCAGGACTGCTGTCTGGGTTCTCCCACCCGAAACATGTCCAACTGTAATTAAACTGGTCATTTTGTGTGTGGCGGTGTATGGCACACTGGCCTTTGAGTCTGAGGCATTTTGGGGCAGAAAAAAGCTAAAGAGAGGATCCTGGTGTTGGCATGCTGTAATATGGATGGGACCGAGCAACCTGAGTTTGTTATTATTGACAAGTCAGCTTTCCTCCCCGGTGCTTCTGAGGTGTCAGCCATCTGCCAGTGATTTATTGTGGCAACATGTATCCCTGGATGGCAGCAGACATCTTCACTGAATGGGTCCATTTATGGAAAAGGAAACTAAGAGGGCAAACAATCGCTCTCATCCTTGACAATTTCTATAGGCACCCACCATCCCTGGGTTGCGAAACATCTCTGAAATCTTCCTGCCACCTAACACAACCTACAGTATACATATAAAACATACAAAAATGCCAGCAGAAACAGGCCTCATGGTCTATCGAGTCTGCTTGATTGTGCAGCTAGCCACTCAACTTGCTGCTGCCCCACCCTCCCAACTCCTCTTCATTATTACCCCACTCACCCTGTACCAACCTCTCTTAAAACCACCCACCATTCTTCAAGATACCACCTCCATGAGCAGAGTATTCCACCTGTCTACCACCTGTTCTGTGAAAAAATGTCTCCTGATTTCCCTCTTGAATCTTCCCCCCTCTAATCTCAGCTGATGCCCTCTCGTATCCCTCCTGTATTAGCCTTGTTTATCCCCTTAAGGTATTTAAAGGTTTCAATCATATCCCCCATCCCTCCTCTCCTCCAGGGAGTTCATGTTCAGCTCACCCAACCTATCCTCGTAGTATTTTCCCTCCAATAACTGGATCATCATTGTCACCCTATGTTGTGCCCCCTCCAACAATGTGATGTCCTTCTCCGGGAACAGGTGCCAGTACTGCACACAGTACTCCAGGTGTGGCCTGACCAGAGACCTGTACAGGGGAAGGATCACCTCCCTATTTCTGGAGGAGATTCCCATCACCATACCCCCCAGCATCCTGTTGGCTTTTGCTGCCATCTTCCTGCACTGAGCTGAGTTGTTCATGCTGCCCACTGTAAGCACTCTCAGATCTTTTTCCTCCTTGATGCTTTCCAGCTGTACCCCTCCCAGCTGATAGCTCCTCCCCTGGTTTCTAGCTCTGAAGTGCAGTACCTTGCATTTCTTGGCATTGAACCCCAACTGCCATCACCCCATTCAAAGGATCATCTATAGCATAAGGCAGAACACTGTTCATGCTATGCGGGAATGTGTCATTGAAGAGCTGGATTCACACTCAGAACTAATAAATGTCCTTACTTGATGTGGTGCAGCTGCTCAAACATGCTTGGGATTCTGTGACTCCACACACAATCCACCATTGTTCTCATAAGGCTGATGACCCCGGTGAAGGCACATCTGATTCCAAACTGCTGCCAATCATTAAGGAGGATGGTGCTGAAGGAATGACTCCAGCCCCAGAGGGAATGACTATGGAGGAGTTTAATCAGCTGTGTCACCTAGGCAGTGAAGAACAGAGCCACCAGCAGATGACATCACCGAGATAGTCAATGGCATGTCTATCAATGCTATGCAGAAGGAGGATGACCCAGCTGATTGCAAGGAGGAAGTGAAGGTCATGACCACCGATGTGAGGACAGCTCTACTCACATTGCACTGCACCATGGAGCAACACCCCAAAATGAAGCCTTACTGGTGTGCTCATGCTGCTGCTGAGAAGGTCTTTGATCCATACTGCAGGAAAACTGCAGTACAGGTGAAGAGCACTGATTTTTTCAAACACAAGTAAGACCCATCCTGTTGTATTTGAGACTGAATGAGACTGGAGTTTATTTTCCACTATAGTAGTGCTGAGACTGGCTGAATTTATTTAAAAAAAAATTTTTATTGTTTGGAACTGGGGTTGTTTTTGACTGCATGGGACTAGGAATTGAGCTATGGTATCAATGAGACTGGCTCTGTTTAAAAAAAATGTTTGTTGTTTGGAACTGGGACTGTTTGGGACTAGAGTTTGAGCTACAGCAGTGCTGAGACTGGCTCCATTTTAAAAATAAAGTAAAATGAAATGTTTCTTGTTTGAGACTGGGTCTGTTTTGGGAATGTTTGGGACTCTAATGCACTATTTCTGCAACTTGTTTGGCATTTGGGTCTTAAAATGAAAATGAAATAAATGTGTAACTGTGATGCAAGTTGGCACCTATTTATTCAAACAACAGGTAGTTGGTTACAGTGTCCACCTCATGTTACAGGAAGAATGTGCTAACATGGATGCATCTGTTATAAATGGTGGGAACTGTTTGCAATTAGTAATTTGTACAGTTTGACACAGCCCATCTTTGCCAGGAGGTGTGCCTGAGAAAAAAAAACATTAAAGTGTGTTTTACTTCTGTAGGTAAACTAGGTAAGCAATAACCGATGACAGGATATAGTGTTATTGGCAGTTAATCCATACCCCGGGTGCATGTGAGGCATGAGGCTGCAGGCTGAATGCCCTCACAGCACCCAAAATGTGGATTAACTGCCAATAACCCCATACCCTGGACTGGGTTATTGTGCTTATAACATGGGCTATGTTTTTTAAAAAGAGAAAATCCACAAAGGTATGTTTGGGATGTTTTAATAAGGAGAATTGAATGTATCCTGCCAACTTGAAAAGTAGTCCCCAAAACTCTTACATATGTTATTTATTTAATGAACATACAGATGCCAGAAATATTGTCCTGAAATTATTTCTGACATGTGTATGTTCATAAAATACATAAGATATGCATGAGTCAGTTAGCTGTGGAGTTGCAGGAATGAGCTTCTTGCTGTCTCTCTGTCTCTCTCTTTCTGTCCCTCTCTCTGCAGCATGACGCACTGCTCAGTATACATGTGTATGTGTGTGTCTGTGTGTGTGTTTCTCTCTCTCTCTCTCTCTCGCTGTGGCTTCTAGGATGTGTGATGAGTAAGGAGGGGACACTGTGTGTCATCTGGAGAGGATGGTGTATTTGGGTGAGAGACAGGCTGTCTCTCCCTCTCTCTCTCTCTCTGCAGTTCGGTGTGCTGCTCTGTCTGTCTCTCTCTCTCGCTCTCTCACTCTCCACCACACTATGAGATGGGACAGTCAGAAACAACAGGACATGAGAGAGACACAGAGGACACTGCAGGAATTGTCAGATAAATGTGTGTAGTGCGGTGCGCTGCTCCATCTGTATCTCTCTCTCTCTCTTTCCACCATGCTGTGAGAGGAAACAGCCAAAAACAAGAGAAATAGGACCACAGAGAGACACAGATTAGACTGCAGGAATTGTCACATAAATGTGCCTGTGTCTCTCTCATTGTAACTTTCTCTCCCTCTCACTGTCAGTGCAGGATGTCAGCCATGTGGAGTAACTCACCCCTGTGCTCCCACTGTGTCCCGACTCCCAGCACTGCCTCCTGGTCACAGTCTGACCTGAGCTCACTGTCTTCCGCGTCATCATTTTTTAATGGCTTCCTTTGTGTTTCAGTTTGTGTAGGACAAATGAGTCATGACGGCACTTTCCCTGACTTCTGTCTCTGCCCAGGGATATTGATTCAAGGAGATTGACAGCAACTGTGTATTGAGTAGCACACTTAATCAACGGTTAGGTGATGGTGTTTAACAAACTGGTTTTATTGCTTTTTGCAGCCCATGTTATAAACTTAATTAAGGCCTCCCCTAAACCCGAATCTAACTTAGGGCACTGTAGTAAGTCCCATACCTGCCCCTGTCTATTAAATGATCCTGAATTTACAGAAAGAAAGGATTGCACTTGTTTATTAACAACCTGAATCATCCCCTGTTGATAAGAAGTAGTTCTCCCATCTGACTCTACTAACTCCACAAAAAACATCTATGAAGTTGCTGGGAACAGCTATCAAAGTGTGCAGCTGAGAGGGAATTTCAGTTCACTCGACCTAATTAGTGCTGCATTTTTTATTTTTTTATTTTTTGTATGGCTGCAATGAGAATTGTCAAAAACTGGCTAGTAATTTGCAGTCTGGTGGTCATACACAACTATAATCGGTGTGCTAATAAAAATGGAAAATATCACTTAATATGTAAAAAAAGAAGTCTTCTTTTACATTATAATTATGTCGAGGACACCACCCAACTAGTGCCCCCAGTCCTGAAGATAAGCTCCCAGCTCCTACTCCTTTTTACTTTGAAAAGGTCCTACTGTCAATGGCTAGGAAATATCTAAGCAAAGTGCTAGGGAAATCAAGACATAGCGGAGATTTGTTGGACCTCAAACTTGTTGCCCTCACCATAGAAGAAATACTGGTACCTCTTATTAAGATTCTCAACTTCTCGCTATGACTGGCACAATTTCCCCAAATATGGAAGTCAGCCCTAGTAACCCCCATACATAAAAATGAGTATGGGGCTCTATGTGCAAATTATAGATGAATATCCGTCCTCCCCCATTATCTAAAGCACTCGAGCGAATAGTTGCTGATCAGCTGGTGGACTACCTTGAACAAATACTCAATCCAATGCCCACAGCAACATGGATTCAGAAAAGGGCATAGTACCACTGTGGCCTGTTGGAATTCACTGGATTCATTCATCGGTCACTGGACCAAGGTAAATTAGTAGATGTGGCTTCCATAGACTGAACAAAGACCTCTGATACCGTTCACCACACACTACTTCTTTGGACTTCCATTGGTCTATCCACTGACATGATGCATTGGTTCAAGAGCTATTTGGAAGACCACTCCCAACAGGAGAAAATAGCCAATGTCATTTCTGATCAGCAGCCCGTCCATTCTGGAGTGCCTCAGGGTTCTATATTGGGACCTCTTCTTTTTAGCATCTTTCTCAACAACCTCCCTCATTTCTGCCACCAATGGATCTTCCTTTATGCGGATGATGCTGTCATCCTTACTAGCAACTCTGACCCCAAGCCACTGGAACATCACTTACAGCATAGCTTTGAGGAAGTAGAGAATTGGTTCAATAAACACAAATTGGTCCTGAACTACAAAAAAACAAAAGTCATGATGCTTAGCAGCACTCACAGTAAACACAAATCCCAAGCCCTATCCATCAGAAACTGCCTTGGAGTCCCACTTGAACAAATACAACATTTCAAATATTTGGGGATAACCTTGGACAGCTCCCTGTCTTATGCACAGCACACTGATAATGTTGTCAGGGCTGTCGATATCAAGACTGGATTACTCCACAGACACAAGCACTGCCTGATGCCTGAAGTCCTCAGACTTGCAATACATAGTTCTGTCATATATGGCCTGATAATGTACAGCACAGCCTCTATTTCATCTCTCCGTAGGATTTCCATGGCAGTATATAAGGCATGCAGACTTCTCACTGGTGCAGCATGCCTCACCCACACATGTGATCTGTACACTCAAACAGGTTGGCTTCAGCTAAGCGGAAGGATATAATATAATCAAACCTGTCTGCTAGCTAGAAAACACTTCTTGCCCTCTTGCTCCCTGGTACTGAAAATCTTCTAAGCCAACACTGCAGTTCTCAGGATACTCAAAGCTCAGCCAACCAACTTCTCCATATTCCAAGATGCCAGACAACACAAGGACAATGCTCATTTGTCTACAGAGTGCCTCTTTGGTTTAACATACTTCATAGAGATATTTCGACCTTACCAAAATTAGGTCCATTCAAACATATGCTCCATCAGCATCTCACGGCTAACACTTCATGTGACTGCTGCACCTAAGATACCACCGCTTATGGGTATGACCTACCTTTGTGCTCTCACTTCCTCACTATAATAGAACGACCTTTTATGTCCCTTGCACAGCCCTCCATTCCCTGCCTATCCCCATCCCCTCCTTCCTCTGCACCTGCAACCCCTCTCTCCCCCAGCACCTCTTGTCCACTCATACTGCCAGTACCCCACTCACACTATCTCTATCTATACAAGTGTGACAAGGTCTTTTGGCTGCCTCCTCCATTTTCTGGGTTCTCTTAATTACCTTCCTCACTCTACTACACTTTGTCCACCTTTTCAATCTATAGGTTTACCTTTAGATACGAAGTATGTCATTATTTCTTGGCTGTTTTTATTAGAAACATTGTATTTTTGCCTCCTTTATATGTTTGTCACCCTTCCCCACTGACATGGAACCTTTGTGAAGAGCTACCATGTGCTCAGAGGTATTGTAATCCAAAATTGAATAAATAACTAAATATGTCCCTTGCCACTGACACCTCCATTCAAAGCATCAAAGCACATCTCCAAACCTACCATAGAAATGAGTGCTGCTTTAGGATACATTGGGTTGGATATTCAAACTGCGCTATTTTGTGGTGCAAGCCCTTGCGCTGTACAAAATAGTTGCGCAGGGGTGTGGCCGGGGCAATATTCAAAGGAGTTGCGCTATTGAGCAACTCCTTTGAATATCACCCACCGGCCACAGCCACTGTGCATGGCACAGTGGAACTTGCGCCACCGCAAGTGGTCAGAGTGGAGCATTCAAGTTGCGGTGGCGCAAGTACCATTGCGCCATCCGCAATTTCCAATATTCAAAAGGTGACATGCAAATGGGGCCATAATTCATGCAAGGTGCAGGGGGGACCATTTGCATCTATTTATGGCCCCATTTGCATGCCATTAGCATGCAGGTGCACCGATCGCCGAGGACTTACGTCTGGCACCCTACCAGACAGCAGCCATTGGGGACCGACGCCCCCTGCAGATGATCGCAGACAAAAATGTAAAACATCCCCCCACTCCCCCAACTGGCCTGATCACGGGCAAAAGCATAAAAGTCCCCCTCTTCCCGACTGTCCCGATTGCGGGCAAATGTTAAATAACCCCCACCAGCCCGATCGCAGGCAGGAAAGGTCCCCCCCCAGAACATATCCCTGGTGGTCCAGTGGACTGCTAAGCCTGATCGTGGACTGATGAAGTTTAAAACAACCCCCCTGAACATATTCCTGGTGGTCCAGTGGACTTCTAAGCCCGATCGTGGGCTGATGAAGTTTAAAGCAACCCCCTGAACATATCCCTGGTGGTCCAGTGGACCGCTAAGCCCGATCACGGGCTGCATAATGTGGCGACCCCCCCACTCAAGACCACATCCCTGGTGATCTAGTGTCCTCCACCCACCCACCCACGAAGCCCCACCACCCCGCTCCCCGGCGGCCAGCAGCATCCCACCCGCCTGCCGTCCGCCGCTTCACCAACTGACTGTCAGTAGGGCTGCGACTCCCATTGGTGCAGAGCAAGAGCCAATGGGCGTGCAGCCCCTTACGTTCAAGGCAGAGTTCAGATATGTGAATGAATGAATTCATTCCACATATCTGGACTGCTCTGTACAGTATGGGCTGCACGCCCATTGGCTCTTGCCTGCACCACGGGAGTGTAGCCTCACCAGACAGTCAGTTGGCGGGCGGCGGGCGGCAGGCGGTGGAGCTGCCGCCCGCCGCCGCCGGGGAGCGGGCTGGTGGCTCGTGGGTGGGTGGGTGGGGGACACTTGATCACCAGGGATGTGGTCTTGGTGGGATGGGTCACCACATTATGCAGCCCACGATCGGGCTTAGCTGTCCACTGGACCACCAGGATATGTTCTTGAGGGGTACTTTGCTTCCAGCGATTGGGCTGGTGGGGGTTATTTAAGCATTTGCCCGCGATCGGGCCAGTCGGGGTGGGGATGTTTTGCACTTTTGCCCACGGATAGGGCTGCAGGGGAGGCACAGGGAGTAGGTTGAGGCCAGCCACAGGTGGCAGCTGCTGTGTTGTGCCCTGCAATGCGGCAGCTCACCTGTGGGTGGCCCTGACTTACTCCCTTTTTTGGCTCAAAGTTGCATGCGGGTTGGGGTTGCACCTGCACAACTCTGCACAGCCTGCTGAATATCGGGCTGTGCAGTTTATGCATGGTTCCTCCCCCTCCAGTTCAGCATGCATTCATTTGCATTGCGCTGTTGCTCAGCATGTTTTCAGTGGTGCAACTGCCTCCTGCTGAATATCGCAGAATGGTGCAATTTCGGACTTGCACAGGTGCAACCCTATTGCGCATGGCGCAACCCTTTTGAATATCCCACCCATTGAGTATGAAAAGTGCTATATACATGCTAATTCTTTTTCTTCTTCTTCAATTTAAATCTCAGAGTGAACCTGGAGCCTAGTTCAAAGCACACAAATAGTGAAGTCAAAATTATTTAAATTTTGTGCAGTGGCTCCTTGCAGCCATCACCTTACCCAGATAATAAATAAATCCACACCAAACTGGCCTTTGCCAAGAGATGCTCATTTATCACAGGCTGTTCAATGGGAATCATACAGAATCACATAGCCACTTGCACTTTGTTTGTTTTTTGTCTGTGTTTTATTTTTCTGGAAATTTAGATTTGAGGCCACTGAAGAAATTTGGTGGGAGCTGGCAATGAGGGGGAGGTGCAGGGGAAAAATGGTCAGACTAGATGGGCTGGTATGGTCCCTTTCTGCCATCAAGCTTCTATGATTCTATGAAATTGAGGCACTCTGGATTAATGTGAAGCAGCAATGTCCACAGCTCATTCCAAAATAAACAAACTCTGGCCAGAGCTAATAGGGCTTCAGCTGATGAATATGGGATAAACATACTGAAAATGTGTTTTTAATATTTTTACACCAAATTTTCAACATAGCCTTGTTATGACCTTTCCTCATGAAGAAAGGCAAAGAAAATGTCCAACTCCTGGCCTAAAGGTGATTTTGCACAGAGACTGTGAAATCAACTTTCAGGATGCAGAAACACATTGTGGGCAGGAGTTGAAAAATGACAGATGTCGTATTCATGTGGTGCTGTAAAGATATGGCTACCTTGTGAATTTGAGGAGAAAATATTGAAAATTACCAAACCTGTGTTTGAAAAATTCATTGTAGGCTCATAACTTTGTTGTTTTTTAATCTTATTACATCACATTTTTAACATCGTCTTCTTATGAGCCCACCTCATGAACAAGGGAAGAGAACATTTTTAGCTCCTGCACAAAAGGTGATTTTGCACAAGGAAATCCCCTTTTCAGACTGATCTACCTAATGGCAGTGTAATTGTTCATGAGCTAGCGTCCCAAAGAAAGTGTGTCGAAAATTTGGGCCATAAATATGCAAAAATGCTCACGTTATGTCACTAAGTTCAAAACCCCATTGAAGTACATTGAACTGCATACCTGTTTCTTCAGTTCGCTGTCTGGCTTTGAAGAATAAAGACATGTCTGTGGTCCAGAGAAGATTATGACATTGAACCCCCAATGGATAAGTAAGGACTTGGGGTGTGTGGGGTGGTGAGCGCTGAGTGAGAGAGTCAGGTAGGGCAGTTATAGCCACAAAAGACAGCAATGGGCAGTTTTCATTTTGCAGTGTTTTAAAAAAAACAATGCACAGAGGATTTCTCATTGGGACACTGGGGGATTGGGCACCCCAATTGTCTCTCTTATGTTTCTGGGGGTGGGTGCTGAGAGAAAGGTCTGGGTAACAGAGCTGTCTATATATACATATATATATATATATATATACTATTTAAAAACAAGAAATAATTGTGCATGTGCAGTAGTGGTGGCGGGGAGGTGTGAAAAACAAACATTGAGGATTCCACATTTTCACACTGTGGGATTTGGCACTCCCAGTGTCACTCTTATGTTTTGGGGGGTAGTAGGTGTTGACAGAGTTGGGTGGGGAGGATATCAATGTATATATATATTTTTTTTTATTTAAAGAAGAAATAATCACACATGCATGGTAGTGGCAGGGGGGCCACTTTAAACAGAAATAAAACATTGAGGATTCCACATCAGGACACTGGGGGACTGGACACCCCCAGTGTCATTCTTATGTTTGTGGGGGGGTGTTGCGAGGGAGAGTCGGGTGGGGGATATCTCTAATTTTAAAGAAAAAAATGGTGGTCATGGCAGAACATGGCACATTCTGCCATGTGCAAGATGGCCATCACACTCTACTGAGCATGCACGACTACTAGCACATGTGCAGTAGAGTGCAGTAGCCATCTTGCACAAGGCAGAGTGTGTCACGTTCTGCCATGACTGCTGTTTGCTTTTTTCCTTTAAAATTAGAGATATCCCTCACCTGACCCTCCTTCTCATTTCCCACCACCCCACACCCCCCCAACAAACATAAGAGCGTCACTGGATGTGCCCAATTTTCCAGTGTTGTCATTAAGATGCCCCCATGTTGTTGTTTTAAATGAAAAATAGTACAGTGTTAGTGGAGTGCTCCATAGATGCGGAGGCAACTGTGGTGCAACTCCAGTGTGTTGTTCAAGATGGAAAGAATGCTGAGTCCTTTTCTGATAGCAAGAGGTCTGCAGGGCTCTGCCCACTGCAGCCCTAAAAAAAGATTGTCATGTCTATTTTTATTATTTCATTTATTTGATTTGTTTTCACAATCAACTTAAGGGAACTGCTAGGTGGCATGTTATCTCCTCCTCCCCCACCCTGACACACACACACACACACACACACACACACACACACACACACACACACTCATAAACATTGTTTCAGCAACAATTTTCAAAACTGTTCCACTTTACTCTCACCACTCGAAGCCCAGCCTTGATTTTTAAATCTTCAGAGTGGCCTGACTGAAAGTGTGAGCAGTTGATGGGATACTTTTTTATCAGTTTGTTCAGTCCACAAACATTACTACTATTACTGCACCCATAGTACTACAGTGTGTACTACTCACTGCTCCGGATGGTAGCAAAATAGTGCTTATGAGAAGACTGCATTGACACAGCGGAGTGCTTTACAGATCATGGAGGTAACTGAGATGCAACCCCTAAACTGTTGTTGGATTGGAGTGGAGTTCTTTTTTGCTTGCAAGAGGTCTTCAGGGCTCTTCCAACTGCTGCCCTAAAAATGATGATCAGACAATGAATCTGACAAAACTCCAGCTTGAGCATAATTCTCAGGTCTGTTAGTAAATTTAAATCGTGTGTAGTTTAGGTTTCTGCATTGTTTAAATGAAGTCTAGTTAGCTCATGAAGTGGTTGCTCTAGGCCAAGATTAGCAGTCATGCCCAGCTAAGGCTGACGAATCATTACTTAAGCCCCAGTTTACAATAAACCCCCCAGTTAGAAGGATTACATGGCTGTTACTATAATTCTGGACCAGACTTTCTAAACTTTCAAACTGTACAAAAGGTTTTCTGGAGAGCCAGTAGCAACCTGTAAGACTTATTGAACTTTCATTTTTTAAAATAACTTCTAATGCAGTAGTTCATATTATTTTTTAAATCAGAACCTGGAAGCTGATTTATGCTATAGTTGGAATTTGTATAGATCAGTAATCCACCCCTGTTTTGTTCATGTAATTAAGCCAAATAGTATAACATTTGATTGAGATGAATTTGTTATTGATCTTTGAGGTTAGCCAATTTTTTAAAATTACTAAAAAATCCAGTTTAGCCATATAAACCCAATGCCATAGTGAGTCAGTTTTCGGAAGAAGACCCCTGATATTGCAATGCACAAATATTAACATGTTAGTGCTGAGTACTTCTGGGGTATTAATCTCTGAGGTAAAATATTGCACACTGGGGTCTGGGTGGATATCTCCACAAAGGAGCAAAGAGTGTTTAGAAGAAACAGCAGTTTTTGTCTGCCTTTGTAAAGGCCAAGATTTACACAGCAAATTCTGAAGCTCCTACCATTCAATAAACCATGCAAGTCCCTGTTAGCTGGGAGGGTAAAGCGACATGACAGTGTAAAAGAACCAAACTTAAATCCAACACTTACAGAAGTTAAACTCATTAGGCTTGTTGTTGCTTCAAATGAGGCTGTTTTACTTTGGTTTTTGCATGTGCTGAGAGTGCACCCATGGGGCTTCAGATCGCAGGCAGGTGAAAACTGCCAAATAAGCATACTGAATTTGCTCAGCCAAAAATCTGTTAACATAAAGCCAGTCAAGAGTGCACACTGAGTCAAGCCAAATACTAAGTAATTTACATAGCCAATGATTAAAATGTAGCCAATTATTTAAATAGCTGTAGTTAACAAATTTCCATATTGCAGGGTAAATGGTACACCTAAATATTGTTTTCAAAGATTAATGCAATGACCAATTGTCCTTATCAGATCCACAGTGTCACAATAGCATACGGCAGTGCTTAACACATATCAGAAGTCAGTATAAGTAATACAGTGCAAACAAAAGAAAACTAAAAAAGGAACTTTTTTAATGGCGTCCAGGAGGCCTCCCACTGGTGGACTCCTGCTGGGTGACTAACACCTCTCCATTATGAGACACTCGTGCGAATGCTGCTGATGCAAGTGCCGGCTGGGTGGCATGGGCACACTGAAGCCCCACCCCCAGGAGCCATGTCATGGCTGCTGGTTCACCTGCAACCCCCCTGCCTGCCATGGAACAGTGACACTAGCAGGAATTGCCTGCACTTTCAAGGCTGCAGTTGTAACTGAAGACATAAAACAGTCTCTGGTGCTGTAAGGCAGCTTGACAGTCTGACTGGTGCTGTAATAATGGACAGGTAGCACAGGCTTTTGAACACTGAAGCTCCACCCCCAGAAGCTGCACCACAGCTACCAGTTTACCTCCAACCCCCCTGCCTGTCATGTAAAGGGGGAAGAAAATAACATGCCAGCCAGACAGGGAGGAAGAGGGATGTAAATAAAGAACAAGCCATCTAGATGGGGTGGGGAAAGGGGGCAGAAAAAACACCAAGCCATCCAGGCAGGGGGGAATAAATGGAGATGTAAAAAAATATCAAGCCAGCCAGGTTGGGGGGGTAATCAAGAGAAATTAAAATAAATAATATGCCAACCAGGCAGGGGGTGTAAAAGGTGATAAAAATAAATAATATGCCAACCAGGTGGGGGTATAAAGGGGGATAAAAATAAATAACATTTCAACCAGGCGGTGGTATAAAGGGAAATGAAAGTAAATAACATGTTAACTAGGTATGGGGGTCAAAAAGGGAACAGGAAGCAAATACCAAGCCATCCTGGTGGTGGGGATAAAAAGGGATGTAAAGAAATATCGCATAAGCCGGGTAAGGGGTATAAAGGGGGATGAAAATAGCAGCATACTAACTTGGCAAGGGCTATGCAGGGGAATGAAACTAAAAAACATGCCAGCCAAGCAGGGGTAGGGGAAAGAGGGTCGAAAATAATGATCAAGCCATCCGGGTGCTGGGATTATAAAGGGGGTTGATAGTGGGGAACATGGTTATTGTGAGGTTCTGGGCATGAGGTGGCACATTTGGGGTAGGGCTTAGTGCCTCCCAGCACCCTAGGTGTGATGCGTGCTACCACCATGGACACAGGTGTGTTGCAGGTGCTGTATCTGAGAGGACTGCAGGGGGACATTGTCCACTCAGTAAAGAATGAGTGTGGGGATGGTATGAGCTACCCATGGCCACATCCCAATGGGGTGCAGATCTCTCTGAGACACAGGTCATGGCTAGGTGTGCATGGCATTGTGCCACTATGTGCCAGTAGGTGAGGTGTCCGGGGTGTGCTGGGCATCTGACTTCCCCCACTGTGGAGGTGGCCTGATGCTGAGGCATCTGCTGTTGGGTGACACTCCCCCCACTGAAACTGCCAGTGCTGTGGCCAGCACCCATTGTGCCAGAGACCATGGCTGTGGTCTCCAACACAGTGGCCGACACCCCACCCAAACCAGTTTTTAGTGACTGCTCTATTCTATCCAAGGCCGCCATGTGCTCCCCATGGTGAACCTCTGCATGATGCTCAAGGCAAGGCAAGAAAAAAAGAAGTCAATTTCATTTATATGGTGCCCAATCCCAGAAGCTCTGGGTGCCTGTCAATAAAGACAGTAAATAAAACATGCTGAACAATTGAATACTAAGTTAAAACGTTAAGTCACTGCATCAGACTCAAAGTTTAAAGTAAAAAAGTGTGTTTTTTTTTTTTTAACTTTCTATTTATAGCATTTAGTACATATACATACCCAGTATATATTTTCTGAACAGGTATATTTCACTTATTTTCATCATTACATTACTAAGGATTATGACTATCCATTCTGGTGGTACAGCATTGAGGGTTAATTCAACAAATTCTAATTAGTAAACTTATTTTCAGTTCAGTTCAGCAGCCATAATACAGCCAATGCCTTAAGTGTATTCTTCAAAAATCTTAGAAATACAACATTTATAAACTAACCTTTAAGGCCTATTAATTACAATATGAGCTATGGTGAGGTAAAGGGATATCCAATCTAGAGCTCCCATTTTAATCATGTTGGGGTTAAATGGTGTCACCTACAATCTTCAGGAGATATTGCCCTCTAGATAAGCCATTTATTAAAAACAAGAAATCCAACTGGCGTTTATAAGAAGAGATAAATCTCTTACATCAAGACCATCTTGTGCCATTATGTGCTATAAAGAAATCACCAGATTGAAAAGAATCCAATCTGTTAGGGCTGTCCTGAGTATCTAGATAGAATATTAAGGCATAATGCACCACTCCCCTCCATAGTTCTTTCACCAAGGCAGCACACTTATAACAAGGTAATCAACTAATTTATACCCAACAACGTAACAGTGTTTCCTGATGGAATTGACATAGCTAGAAAAACATATATATATATATATATATATATATATATATATGTGTGTATATATATATATCTTTTTATAGGTATTATTCAGTCTCTAAAGAGTTCCTTCTATCTAGGTAATTAAAAAAAACTGTCTCTCTTATGGAACCGTGACGAGAGAGAAATAGAGTACAACTGTGGAAGGCAGAAACTCACTCGACTGCAGATAACAAACTGAGCACTTTATTAGAGGAATGATAGCCCTGGTCAAAGTCACTGTCCCTCTGATTCCTCCTCCTCTTCTGAGGAGCACTCCTCTCGCTGCCATTTAGCTGCTATGGGTTCAATGCAGGCCCCTGCTTCTTTCGGGTCAGTGAAACGATATTGGCGTCAACCAACATTGAAGCACAGAAGCACCGGGAAAGCCAATGAAAAAGAAATGTCCAGCTCATTGAGGTGATTCTTTACCCCATCAAACACCTTTCTTCGCATACGGGTGGCATATGAAATGTCTGGAAAGAATAAAATGCAATTTTCCTCCAGATGAATCAGGCCTCTGCTTCACAATGCTCCAAGTAACATGTCCCTTTCTCCAGGTGATCTCAATGTTAAAAGTGCTGTTCTTGGATTAGTAAATCCCCATGATGGTCTTCTCGGTGTAATCCTGTTGGCCTTCACTACTTTAAAGTCTAGGCGGTCAGATAAACCTTCCTGCCAGGTCGGTAAGTAAGTTACTAACAAGGCACCCTCTGTTTCCCTCGGGGAGACCAAGCATCCGTACATTAGCCACTTGAACAGAGTTTTCTAGCTGTTCCACACAACTTTTCTGAGCAACCAGCTCTTTCAATGATGTGGCTGTAGTGGCCAAGGCCTTTCCTGCTGTGGCCTCGGTGGACTTTGTAATTTCCCCCATTGCGTCAAGCCTGCTTTCCATAGAGAGAAATTTCTCTGAGAACCCATCCAGCTTTTTATCCATTTGTTGGACTGTTTTCGTTAGGGCATCTAGTGCAATGTGCAGAGTAGAAAGTGTTGCTTCAGTGGGAATCGGGTTCATGAATGGAGTTTGGCCTAACGCTTCTTCGGGCGGTTTAGCTGTAACGGAGCACGGGAGAAAGAAATCCTGCTTTGTTGACTTTGTGCGGCCCATTTTACAATTTTAAAATAACTTCTCTGATGCAGTATCATTCCTATTATCAGTCTCTGTTAAATTGAGAGTAATTCCAGTAGTCAAATACTTTTTTTGTAGAAGAATTTAGAGTCTGTATAAGGAGCTGCAGACGATTGCTGCTGCTGGCTCGGCTGCTGGCTCTGCCCCCCCAAAAGGTCTGTTTTTAAAGATTTTTTTAAAAATAGTCAGTGAAGGAGCACCCCTTTACCACTCAAAGAAGCGTGTTTCACAAAATTGGGGCTGCATACATGGCTCATTTAGTCTGCAGGCCCTCCTGGGACCCCAGGATGGACTGCAGCAGCTGCCTGTTGACTGGCTCCTGCTGCTGGCATGGATTGTCCTGGGGGACAGGGTCAGGTTGCACCCTGGCCCATTGTGTGGGCCAGGGTTGCATTATGATCAGTTCTTTACTAGGTAACAGGGTTCTGGGTGCCCCAGCAATGGCTGAGCTGGTAGTATTGGCCAGGGGAGGCAAGACGGTGGTCATGCCATGGGCACAGTCCTAGGGGAGCAGAGGGCAGGTGTGTGGGCAGCAGGGTCCAGGGGCATTGAAGTGATGGCTGGGTTAAGGGCATTGGATGGGGGTGGCACAGTGATGGCCATGCTGAATGGGGTGGCTGGACCCCATCAGTTGGGGCACCAGCAGGGACAGGCAACTCCTCTTAGTCTGAGATGGACCTCTTTCTCCTCCACTCCTTCACAAAAGTGTCATTGTCCGCTTTATCTTTGTTGTTGGAGTTATCATTGGCCCAGCATGGGAGGGCCTCAGGGGTAGAAGCTGGCATTATGGGCCAGATGTCCACAGTGATTGTGTCCCCCACGACTGACTGGGCTGTTGAGAGAAGAGAAGAGAAAGAGAAGAGGAAGAGAAGAGAAGAGAAGAGAAGAGAAGAGAAGAGAAGAGAAGGGAAGGGAAGGGAAGGGAAGGAGGGGCGGGAGGAGGGAAGTGGAGGGAGAGCAGAGGAGAGGAGTGGAGATGAGAAAAGAGAAGAGAGCGATTTTGCAGAGTAATGTACTTACCTGGAAGCTTCAAACATGCATGGGATAGGAACATGGGTATAATAAATAGAGATAAGGGAGGAGCAGGGGAATCCTGGGACCATATAGAGTCCAGGATGTAGTGTTAGGCAGGGAAAATGGGACAGACTAGATGGGCCTATTAGGCCTTTTCTGCCAACACTTTCTCTGTTTCTGTGTTCTGTTTCTGTGCCAAGTATGGCAGCATGCAAGCCCTAGTGTACTGTGTATAGGCACACATGCTGCCCATGCACTGCAGTGCCCATATGCACCCAGTGCTGTACACATCACACACACATACCATTACCAGTGATCACACAGTATAGAACACTCATGTAGCACAGTAGGTGAACACACCACAGACATCCACACCACCAGGATACCTGGATACAACCATGTGGCCTACTGTACACCCATTGTGTAACATATCCAACAGGCAAGGTCTGGCTCAGGTACCAGAGTCCATCTGGAAAGTAGATACAGGGACAAGAATGGGAAAACAATAGGGGAGGGACCATGGTGACACGTGTGTTAATATTCCATGTAAATGTCATACACTAGTTCTGTGTTTGCTTCTTACATATACCTGCAGTGCAACAGGTACCCTATTTAATTAGACAAATATGGGAAATGCAAGGAGCTGTAGAGTGTAGAAGGTGGCCTGGAACCCAACAGAGTGGAGGAACACATGGAAATGTCAAGATATCCTGGTGGGTTGGTCTGAATCTGCCAACAGGTACACCATTACAGACAGGGCATGCAGCAGTGATGTCACATGTGCATGGTGTCCTGGCCCATGGGGATGCATGCATAGGGCTACTGTAGGAGGATTTCACAGAGCACAGATCAGTGAAGTAGAGCCTGTGCTTGCACACTTTGCTTGTCTGGCTGTGGCCCATATCAGTAAGCTCCCTCCTCTCAGGCATATAAATCCCAGCAACACTGGAGCATGTACACACACAAGCCCATTGTGATGGGGCTAATGCAGTCAATCACATGTTTGTGTTGGTAAGACCAGGTTTTCAAAGCCACCTCCTGGGATGCCAGTCATCTCTACATTCCTCATGGTTCCAGCCATCACCTCTTTTGCAAAGGCAAGGGGCACTGCAGTAGTGGGGCCACCATCTGTGTCCTGGTGGTTTGCCTTGTCCTGGGTTATCACCTCTTTGGTGCACTGTTTGAGGTCCATGGCCTGCTTTTTGTCCTACTACAGTGTCTGGCCTCTGCCACCTAGTGTATAGATGGTCTCTGTGATATGAGCCCAGGCCTTTCTTATTTCGACCTGCTCCCCCTGCTTTTGCTTACTAAGCTCTTATTGGCCATGAACATCTGTGCTAGGCTAACACCTCCTCCTCAGAGAATTTTCCCTTCCTCTGTATTTCTGCGTCCTTCATGGTAGCTGCTGGAAATGGGGAGGATGAACCACACTGAGCATTATATACACAGCAAAGCACAGAGCAAAGGTACAGTGGCAGGCATGCCCCAGTGCCCCCTGGCCAAGATACATACATGTTTCTGCATGGCCAGTCCCAGCACACAGCTAGCTGCCTGACTAACACTGCCCTTGGTCATGTGCAGATACTGCAATAGTCTAGTCCTGTTACAGCATAATTTATTTATTTATTTATTTGAATTTTGGTAACCAGGTAGGCCCACTAAGGTGGAATGTTCCTTTTTCAGGGGCAACCCAGGGAAAAGGGTTACAAAGAGAGGAACAGTGATCCAATAAATAATAGCACATGGTAAGTGTATGCAGACACTTTTAAAAAAACATACCTAAACAAAGCAAACTGTCACACAGGCAGTAAATTAAGTTACATCTTCAAAACTGGTATAGGAATAAAAGCCAGAGAACAGTAACTAAGCAAAGCAGATCTATAATTAGGTATAACTGAATACAGAGTATACAGGCACATTGAGAAATTATTTACAGCTGAGACCACCAGAAAATCAAAGCTTGACTTGCATAGCACCGGAGCACAGCGTAGTAAATAAAGGGAGGATAAGTAGGTTCAGCTAAGGAACCCAGAAAGAGGGCAAGACAGGGAAGAGTGATGAGAGATAAGGGAAGCAGTCAACAGGAGCAGGTACACAGCTGAGTGAAGGCAAGGTGAGATTTGAGAGAATGCGTGAACAGGTGAACAGAGGCACAAGTTATGACAGTGCAGGGAAGAGAGTTCCAAAGAGAGGGACCCGAGAGGGAGAAGGCTTGCCGACCCACTGCTAGATGGGGTTTAGGGATAGAGAGCAAAGGTAAGTCAATAGACCATAAAGGTCTAGTTACGGGTTTACATAAAATGATGGTAAGGAGGCAAGGAGGAGTGTAAATATGCACAAGTTTGAAAGTCAGGCAGAGGGTGGGGAATTGTAGCCTGCTTTCAAAAGAAGGCCAGCCCAGTGAGCCAAAGACAGTGCAATGGTGATTTCTGGTATTACCCCCAAGGGCAAATCAAGCTATCCTGTGTTAAGACTGTTTAACTTGTTAAGGGAGTGGAGGATTGGGGCACTGTAGGAGATAATAGGAAGTAGGGTGGAGGAGAAGGCAATGACAAGGCGGGAGGCAGGCGTAAGACAGTTTGAGGCGGTATAACATTCTGATGGAGGGTCTTAACCACTGAGGAAACGTGGGTGTCAAAGGTGAGGAGGGAGTCCAAGGGCAAGCCTAGATATTTAAAGGACTGAGCCATTTCAAGACGGTCACCCTGAGAGGAGAAGATTAACAGTGGAGACGGGGAGGTAGGCTTGGGGGTCCAATGGAAGAAGAGCATAAATTTAGTTTTCATAGTATTAAGCATCAGGAGATTATTAAGAAACCAAGTCTCGAGGTTCAGAAAATCCTGCTGGAGAAGGTGGTTTAACATGGCATTGCCAGAGGAGAACCAGTAGAGGATGGCATTGTCAGCATATAATTGATTGAAAGCACCCCTACAATGTTGTGGGAGCTCATTGATAAATAAGGAGAACAGGAGTGGACCGAGAATAGAGCCCTGAGGGACACCATCCTTTATGGCAGTGAAATGGGATGTCTGGCTGGCCTATTTACCCATTGAGTATGGCCAGTAAGGTAGTTTGTGAACCAATTCAGAGCTAGGATGTTGAGTCCAAAGATGAGTAATGTATGCAACAAAAGATTATGATTAACAAGGTCAAAAGCCTTGGTGAGGTCAACAAATATTGCACCAGTCACAAGGCCTTTGTCCATACTGCTAAAGATGTCAGCTGTAACAGTGATAAGGGTGGTGTGGGTACCATGTGATTTTCGGAAGCCGTACTGGAACATGGAGAGAGAGTTATTCAGTTCAAGATAAGATTGAAGCTGGGCATGAATTATTCTTTCTTGAATTTTAGCGAGAGGACAAAGGATGGAGATGGGACAGTGGTTTTCAAACAAGGAATTTGGACCACTCTTGTGTATTGGGATGACTGTTGCGGCTTTCCATTTACTGGGCACAGTACTTGGGCAAAAGGACTTGTTGATCAGGTGGCACATGGGAGGGGTGATGGCAGGGGCACCCAGTTTTTTTTTTGTAATTTAAAGTTTATTACAAATTTTTATACATAATTGAGACAGAACCATACAGAATGAGTCTTTACATCGATAAAGATAAATTGGTACAATGTCACTGTTTCCCCACTCACTTCCTCCCCTCCCTCCCCATGGTCCAACTATTTGTGAGTATAATATTCGTTATTGACATCAAGAAGCCAGCTTAAAGAGAATATAAGGTTTGAAAGGGGTTCCAGATTTTCTTGTACTTAGACATTCTATTGTACAAACTTGCAATCATTTTTTCTGTTCTGAGATTTGACAATAACTCATTTAGCCATTCCGTGTACGTAATCACTGCGTCATCTTTCCAGTGCTTTAAAACAAGTTTTTTGAGAGACAACAAAATCATTGACATATAGTATTTCAGTTTCGTACTTCTATTTGTGAGTAATCCCCCAGTACACAGATTTCAGGTTTGAAATAATCTGAAATCCCCAACATTGGATCTACTTTGGTTTGAATAGTGGTCCACAAAGGGGCTATTTTAGGACAATCCCAGAAAATGTGAAGAAGGTTACCTTCATCTAAGGAACATCGGGAGCACTGATTGAAAGAAAGTAAGCCCCACTTAGCAAGTTTTTGAGGGGAATAATACAAGTTATGCAAAATGTGAAATTGCATAAGGCGTAGCCTGTCTTGTGTCACATACCTATGACAGCCCATCCACAGGGTAGGCCATGATATTATATATTGGGTGAACAACTGAGACCAATATTCTGAGGGACCAAAACAGCTTTCAAAGCACCAGTCAAATAAGGCTAAATATAATTTAGATACCGCCCTGTTCAAGTTTGCTAGTGGTATCAACATTTCCTGCAAGTTATATTTGGGTTCTGGTGAGAGAATTTTTCCCAACACTTTGATAATGAGATGTCTCAGTTGTAAAACCTTAAAGTGACAGTTCTTTGGAATATCAAATTTGGTGACAATTTCCTCAGTGGGTAACCAGGTACCATTCTCTGCCACCAATTGGGATATCCCACCCTCACCCAGCTGTGGCAGCCAGTTCAATGCTAACCTCTTGTTGTTAATGAGGAAGGCTGGATTGTTCCAAACTGATTGGGAGGGATCTGTATAGTGTTTTTATTTTAAGAATGAGCATAACTGGGAGTGAACCTGTAATGAGACTACAATTGGTGATAATTTAAGGCATTTTGGCAGCAAAGCCAATTTTAATCTTAATAATGTGGATGGATCCAGGTTATGCAAGCACATCATGGCTAATTCTATGTTTAACCATGGCGGGGAGGGGTCTGAGGAGTGTGTTGGCAACCATCGTAAATATTTAGAGGCATGACTGGCTCAATAATAAAGTTGTAGATGGGGTAGAAGTAAACCACCCTTTAGTTTTGGAGCAGCTAACTTGTGATAAGCCAATCTCAGGTGCTTTCCTGACCAAATAAACTTGGTGAAAAGTTTTTGTGTCTTAATGAACCATTTTCCAGGTATAAATGTGTTGAGCATGCTCAAGGGGTAAAATAAATGAGGAAATATATTCATTTTAATTAGGTTTATCCTTCCCCAAAATGAGATTGGGAGTTTTGCCCATCGATCTAGATCAGAACTTACCATTTGTAATAGGGAGTCTTGGTTTTTCTTCATGTTAAGGGCCGGACTTTTGGTAAGTTCTATTCCTAGGTATTTAAGTGATTCCTGTGACCAAGAAATCCCCAAGGAACTAACCGAACTCTTGAAAACCTTATGATTGAGGGGAAAGACTATTGATTTGTCTATATTTAATTTGTAATTTGATAATTTGCTATAATCTTCTATGATCCTTAACATGACTGGAATCAACATCTCCGGGTGAGAGACTTGTAACAAAAGATTATCCGCATAAGCGAAAACTTTTATCTCAGTATCTTGTATAATAATACCCTGTATCTCCTGACATTCTGTCAGTCTATGGACTAGAGGTTCAAGATATAAATTAAATAATAAGGGAGAAAGTGGGCATCCCTGTCTTGTACCAGAGTATAGTGGAAATGGTTCAGAAATCACTACATTACCAAATATTCCGGCTGAGGGGGAGTCATAAAGGGCATGTATCCAGTTCCGAAATTCTGAAGGAAAACCTAGTACTTCCAAAGTTTGGAATAAAAACTGCTAATTTACTCTGTCAAATGCCTTCTCAGCATCTAGGGTCACCAGTACTGCTGGCACCATAAGATCTCCGGACACTGAGAAGACGTGAGAGAGTTTACGAAGATGTTCTGCTGAGGATCTTCCCTTCATGAAACCCACCTGCTGAGGACCTATCAAATCAGGGAGTACTAGACTAATCCTATCTGCTAATAATTTGGTTAAGATTTTGATGTCCTGGCTGAGGAGAGAGATTGGTCTATGATTGATAACTCTGTTAAGGTCCTTATTCGGTTTAGGTAAAAGGACAACGAAAGCCTCGAATAGGGTTTGGTCTACCTTCATTCTAGATAACATATATTGGTATAATGGGAGAAGAAGCGGTATGATCTTTTCCTTAAACTTCTTATAAAAAGCTGCAGAAAATGCATCTGGTCCAGGAGTTTTATCAGTTGGAAGATTCTGAATTACTTCAGCAATCTCTAATTTGGATCAAGGTTTAGTTAATGCTAGTTTATCAGCCTCCTAGAGAGTGGATAAATGGGAGCCCTTTAAATATGAGAGTACTGTTAGAGTGTCAGAGGGTCTTTTATTGGCCCATACAGTTGTTTATAGTAAGTGGTGAAGTCTTGTATTATTTCTATTGGAGTGGTTTTCAGGGAGCCGTCGTTCTGAGATCTAATAGGAGGAATAAATTGGGATGATTCCTGTTGTTTTATATGTAGAGCTATTTCCCAGCTTTTTCTCCCTGATCTGTGTTGGAGGCCTTGGTGCGGAGAATCGCATATTCAGCCTTCTCTCTAAGCAGATAAAATAAGAATTTTTCAA
This sequence comes from Neoceratodus forsteri, assembly GCA_016271365.2. Classification (NCBI taxonomy): domain Eukaryota; kingdom Metazoa; phylum Chordata; order Ceratodontiformes; family Ceratodontidae; genus Neoceratodus; species Neoceratodus forsteri. Next base: position 691,498,175 of record CM057454.1, on the reverse strand, counting down.
AACAGTTAATTTCTGTTTGGTGTCTTCCGAGTCGTGTGGGCTCAGGTCTTTCTCTATGGCACGAATTTGGGATAATAAAGTCTTTAACTCTAAAACTTGGTCTTTTTTCCTTTTAGAGGCAAATCCTATCAATATACCTCTGAGATACGCTTTCAGTACACACCAGATGACATCAGTCCTACTATTAGGTGTAATATTGGTGGTAGAGAACAGGTCGAGATGTTCATTAATATCCTCTACAAATCTAGTATCTTTGAGCATTTGATCGTTCATTTTCCAACGCGAATTTCATTTGGGTAGGAAAGCTAGGGAAATCCTACATGTTACTAATGAGTGGTCAGATGGAGGGTCGGGGTGGATTGAGGAGTCAATTACACAAGAAATGAGTGATTAGGAAAGTAAAATATAGTCAATACAAGATGATGTCCCATGGACCGGTGAGGTGAACGTATACTCTTTTTCCTTCTGGTTCATAACCCTCCACACGTCACACAAGCCCAATTGGTCTAGTAAATCTCTGAATGCCCGTTAAGCCGGTGAGAGTCCCTTTTTTACCATACCCAACCTGTCCATGGATACAGCAAAGACCAAATTTAGATCTCCCCCCAGAGTCATTGGAGTTGGCAAATAGGGTAAAATGGTTCTAATGAGCTGCATGAAATAACTAGGATCATCCACATTCGGACCGTATATACTACCCAACAGGAGTTCTGTAGTATGTATAGTACCTTTAACTATGATATACCTGCCCTGTGGGTCTTTAATAATTTGTGATGCCTTGAACGGTATCTTCTTGTTAATTAAGATAATAACTCCACAACTATTAGTTGTTCCTTGAGCCTCAAATACCTGCCCCACTTGTTGACATCTAATTGACAACGCTTCTGAGTCCAACAAGTGGGATTCTTGAATAAATGTTATCTGTGATTGCAAAATATCAAGGTGTTTTAAAACTTTATATTGTTTTATCTTTCTCCTTACCCCTTTCACATTCCATGAAGAGAATGCTACATCACTAACCATGATCCAATATACAAATTATGAAGTAATGTGAAAAAGAAAATAACTAACCTTCTTGACGTCCTTAGATTTCTTAGGACCGTGTGCTGTACTCCCCTTTCCCATCCCCACCTACCCCTTTTTATACTCCTATTTTGTACCATACCCTCCCAGCACCTCTTTCTACTCCCTTCCCCCAGCTCATCCCCCCACTATTATGTGCTTCATTTGCAGAGTTCCTTACTCCTGCTCCTCCCCTCAAGCTCCCTTAAGTACAGTATTAACCTAAGTAACATCAACCGTCTGCTAAAAGATATACAACATACATACATATTTTGACCTATGCGTTTTGGTAGACTCCAAAATTATAAATGAACTAAACCTTTTCCTTAGGTTTATCAACAAGAAGTTTGATATACTGCCACTCCATGGGTAACAGAGGCAGTATGATGCAGTGGTTTAAGGCTCTGAGCTGCAAATCTGGAGACCTGGGTTTGAATCCAACAGCCCCCACTTGCATACTGTGTGACCCTGAGCAAGTCACTTAACTTCCTCGTGCTCCCAGGTTGCATCTGCAAACAAGCTTTCAGCTTAGTGTGTCTCACCTGGTAAAATAATTGGTAAAAAAAAAAAAATTGCAGTCTAGGCACTCTGTAACCTTATCATTAACTAAGGGGATAAACTTTCATCAAACTCTCTGCGTATTTAAACCTGAATGTTTTTAAAACTAGCTTCGCTAACATAAGATCCCAGTTAACTATTTTAAACTCTACCTCATTTAATAAACTTGAAAAGTGAGCTACTAATTCCCCAGGAGAAATCTACCCATAACAGATGATGCTCACATAAAGCAGCTCTGGGGAGAAATGGGGGGGGGGGCCTCGATGGGGCTACCGTAAGAACCCAACTTAATCGATATGTGTCCTATTTTAAAAAAGGCCCAACTGAGAAGTAATTAGGACAACCCAATCTATAGCTCAATCTTATAACTATTCTATTCTGCCCATACTTTGCCCGTTACCGGGTGGACCCCGAATTCAAAAGTTCTTCGGGTGGGCTTAGACTATGCTGTGTTCTCCATCAAGTGTCCTAGGTTGCAAGCAACATCATAAGCGGATCACCTACAATATATATTGTAACCTCCACCTTGTACTAGAAATTACCAGTCCCCCATTACTATCTATTATAACGTGACAGATTCCAACACTGTAAATGAACAAACCTTTAACCGCAGGTTTACCAGCAAAAATTGCGTTATACTGCCACTCCATGGTTGATTGCATGTAAGACACTCTGTAACATAAAACTTAACTGAAAAATTAAACTTTCCTATAAACCAATGTACTTATTAAACCAGAGTACTTTGAACAGTTATGGTTGTGACATAAGGCTCAATTATCTGCCTCTAGCTTAATAATCTTTAAACTGATTTAGGTTTCGAGTTCCCCAGACTAGGCTTATCCATGCCAGACAAATCTGACTTGAGGAGAGTCCAATGAGAAAGGGGACTTCCTTAGGATCCTCTTAAAAGTTTGTGGAATCTGTGCATGTACAGCTCTCAAAAACGTCCAAATAAAAGGTGAAATATGGGGACTAGTCCTTTATCTCCAAACTTGCAACCCTTCTGTTCTGACTGCGATCTCCCCTCCCATGGGTAGATCCTGTGATCCAGGATTATCCAGATGAGTTTACATGCTGATATTTAATCTTTCTAATGTCATGGATCATAGTTAAAATCATGAAGGGGCCTCTGATAATTTAAATGACCAGAATCCATGTTCCGAATGAAATTCAAGGGTACATTAAAACCCAGACTCTTCCCTGCTTGACTGTCAAGTGTGTTAGCCATCTTTTAATTCAAGTGTCTCTGAACAGGTTGGGCAGGCCGGATTTGAGACCAAGATGAGCAGATGATGGATCCTCGTAAGAATGCCAGGTACTCAAGATTAATACCTGTAATTTCGCTTGAGACTGCATTTTGAATTTTAGACCAGCTGCTATAATTTTAGTTACCAGAGGGTGAAAAGCAGATCTCTTCTGTCTTACCGATATGGGAAGATCCTGGGCAATACGGACTTTCCTGCCCTCCCATTGTATTTCTTGTGCTTCTATTATTTTCTGTAGAAAATGCTGCCACTCTAAATAATTGTGGAAGTGAAATATAAGGGGGAGAGGGGGTGCCCCTGGTGAAGGGAGTGGCTGGAGAGAACTGTGCGCTCTTTCGATAACATAATGGGAGCCAAATGGAGAAGGCCCCACTACTTTTTCAACAAATGTTTGCACAATTAAAAGTGTCTTGCCCTTCCTCTCATTCAGGAAGCCCAATGATAACAGCATTATTGCGGCGGCTACGACCTTCCAAGTCCTCAATCTTGATTTCCATTTTAGATAGCCGTTGTTTTATAGCAATGATTTCTGGATCTGTTTTATCTGCTCTTTTTTCCATTGAGCTAATCCGTGCCTCATTATCTGACGTGCAGATTATGATGTCCTCCAGCATTTGAGAAAGGTTTTTAATTTCAGAAGCCATGCCTCTCAATTCTTCTTGGAAAGGCCTGAATTCGGCCAGAAAACCAGCCAAGGTGAGTGACTCTTGTTCCATTTTCATTTGGCTTTGAGTCTGGGAGATGCTGGCAGTAGCAACCCAATGCTTTTTGTGGGCCTTTTCAGACGTAACTGGCGGCATATGCCGAGGTTGTGTTTTTTTCATTTCTGTGTCCATCCTTGTCTATTTTTATACTCGTTTTGATTTTAAAAACAATCCCGAGATTTTCAGAAGTCCTTTGGGTAGCTGTGAAGGTAGTTACTTCATTCAGTGATGTAGTAAATGATGAATACTGGAGCGGGTGTCTGGAGAGGAATGGAGGAGCTGTCTTCAGGTACGCTGCATAACTGGAAGTCCAGGGGCACCCAGTTTAAGAAAAGGTGGTTCTAAAGTGTCAAACCCTGGTGAGGAGTTGTCCTTGATGCTGCTGAGGTGGTGTAGAACTTCTTTCTGGGTGGCCAGTTTAAGGTGGAAGGATGGACTACTACCAGTGGAAGTTGGGGAGGGTGACTCTGGAGCATGTGTCAGTAGGGAGGTCTTATATTTAGATAGGTCCATGAAGGCTACATTAAATTCTGTAACAATTAAGACAGGGTCAGTGATCTCAGAGCCATTAAGGAACATGGTGTGGGGTGAGGAAGTGGATTTGCCCTTAAGTAGGGAGTTTATCTGTCCCCAGAATTCTTTGGGGTTAGAGAGGTTATTGGTTTGGAGGGCACACAGGTATGTATGTTTGGCCGAGTGGGTCTGGGACTTACATTGGTTATGAAGGTATCTGTAGGCCTGCAAATCAGATGGCACGCCAGAGCTCTTGTATACCTTCCATGAAGCATCCCATGCAGTCATGAAAACTCTTAGATCCTTGGAGAGTCAAGGGGCAGAAGCCCTCTTGGACCTCCTCTTAACCAAGGGTGCGTAATGGTTGACTATAGAAGTGAAGATGTTAGTAAAGTATTCTAGGGCCAGGTCGACGTCAGGTAGACTGTTGACTGGGGACCAGTCAGCTTGGGAGAGAGAGAGAGGTTAGGATGTCTTGGGGACAGAACAAGGTCATATCCCTAGAGAGCACTATTTTGGGGGGTGGACTTGAAAAATTATTCCTCTAGACACAAAAGGTGGGGGAGTGATCACTCAAGGCATCAGGCAGAATGCCAGAGGCTTTAATGTGCTGGGGGTTGTTAGTAAGAACCCAGTCAAGAAGAAGAATATGGTGACTGGATTTATTGTTAAGCCTGGTAGGATCACTAATGAGCTAAGAAAGATATAAATCAGATACGGCATTGTGAACAGAACCCAGCCCAGGGCCTAGCCAGATGCAATTAAAGTCACCACATAAAACCAAATCCGTGGGGGCAGAGAAGTCCTGGAGGCAAAGAGAGAGATAATGGCTAAGGAGGGAGCACTGGGAGGGATATACATGCACCCAATAAGTAATTTTTTCACTTGCTCAAGTACTATAGAGATGTAGACTGATTCCACAGAGGAATCACAGGGAGGCGGTAGGAATTCAGTCACAGACAAGGAGGATTTGGTATAGATAAATATGCTGCCACCATGTTTAGGGGACCGATCAGTTTGAAAGGTTGGGTAGCCAGGAATAGTTATCTCATGGGAGGGGATATATGGCTTCAACCAGGTCTCAGAGATTGCAAGCACATCAAGGCTATAGTGTCACGTCCATGCCTCGAGCTCAGGAAGCTTGGGTCTAAGGCTTTGAATGTTCATTTGTGCAATGCACAGGTCATTAGTGTTATTCCATGTAGGGGCAGGTAGAGAAAAGGAGGAACTTGTGGGGCTGGGGTTGATTTTAATATCCCCCTCGAGAAGAAGTAAGGAGATTAGGGACATAAGATGCGATAGACAGGGCAAAAGGGAGAACTAGAGACCAGGGGACAAATGCTGGGGAAGGGAACATTCGAAGGGAGTAATGACAGGGAGGCAGGCAACTTCAGAGGATGGGGAGGAAAGGGAAGAAAAGGACAGAGGTAAAGACAGGTACAGAGCTTTGTACTGGGAATAGGCAGCTAAGCTAAATTGTGTATCCATGTGAAAAGTAGGAACAGTGACCTCGTGTGAAGAGTTATGGGAGTAGTTGTGGACAGGTAGGCAATAAAGCACTAAAGGAGGAGAGGATAGGGTGAAATTAGATGCAAGGAAAAACAGATGGTCAGAGTTAGCCTAGGGGAAGGTGTGCTGGACTGTGGAGATGCAAGTGTTACACAACCAGAGATTCAAATCCCACTGCTGGGAGAGCTTGCTAAGATACAGCAATGCATTCGTTAGAGAATTTAGTTTGGGTTAAAAGGTTATATTTAGGAAAGGATAGAGGGAAATTTGATGCAAGGGGAGCAGGACTGTAGAGTTGGCAAAACGGAGGGTGATGCAGACTTAAAAAAATGTCAGTGCTGCTCAGCTAGCGGTTCAAGTCTCACAGCAGAAAAAGCCTGTCAGGACAAGAAGAGAGAGAGCTTGCCAAGAAGAGGAAGTTCTTTAGTCTGAGAGTTTAATTTGGGTTAAAAGATTAATTTAGGAAAGAACAGAGGAAAATTAGATGTGAGGGAAACAGGTGTGCTGAGTTGGCATAGTGGATGGTGTTGCTCAGTAGGAGGTTCAAGTCCCACAACAGAGAGAACCTGCCAAGACAAAGTGATGCTTTAGCTGCAGAATTTCAATTTGGGTAGAATTAAAGTTAAAGAAGGGTAGACCATGTATACAGGAGACAAATACAGGGAGGAATATTAGGATAGATGGTCAGGGGTGCAAACTACAGGACAGTAAGTGCAAACAAATCCAGGGTTTGAATCTCCTGGGGGGCAGAAGGCAGCCAGGTGTGTGTGTGAGGGAGAGGAGTAATACTGAGGGTAGAGTTCAACCAAAGATGGGTAGGAAAAGTGAAGCAAGAGTGAAAACCAAAGAGGAAGCAGGTGAAGAGAGGGGAGGAGAGGGCAGAGGTAAAGTTGGTACAGGAACAGCAGGGATCAGGCAGAGTTGGGAGAGTGGAATAGGCAAAGGTGCATACAGCTAGGGACAGGAATAAGAACAGTCAGGATGTGATGGCACCACGTAGAGGCAGGAGGGTATAATGAGCAAATGGAAAATCGGGCTGTTAGATTACACAAGGGGCAGGTCATGTGACCCCCTACTTCCTATAGAAATGAAGTGGGTGGGGCATAACACAGTGCCTCCCATGTAAAAATAGACAGAGTGTTATGATGATCACCCATGTCTCAGTTGTAGGTCATTCCATAATACATTTACCTGCAGTACCTCAGTGGAATCTGTATGGTGCCCTTTGCTCCTTTTATTTGCTCCAGGTGTAATTAAGCATGAAAATGAAAGCATACATTCCCACAATGACATGCAAATGTGGATTTTGCCCTCTGACTGCAAAATTAACTAATTTGCAAATACTATTTGAATACTGCAGGTTTGCCCCAATCTTTTTCATATTAGCATTAGTACTTCATGCTTATGCAGTGTACACATGATGTCACACATCATAGTTGACATCATGATGCTACAAGGCATGTACACTATGATGTTGTGATATGGCATTGCATAAGTGCAGCACAGTATAGCGCATGCACACCAGGCACACATGCAACTCAGTTCCTGCTGTGTGCAGACGGCCCCTTCCCCAACTGGAAACACGCATAGTACTGCACTATTCGACATTAGTGCACCACTAATGCTGAAAAGTGCAGCACTAATGACAGACCAAACCCACAGAGCCAGGGACCTGTCACTAGCTGGTTGTGTGGGCCAGTGTTAGGGCAGAAAACAAAATGGAAGAAATGCAAAAGAGGGCTGTGCACCAAAGGGACACATGCTAGTCAGCAATAGAGCTAGCCAACCTGGAGAACTGGGTGGTCACCAGGGAAGACCAGCTTTTGGGAGGGGGGGAATTGGCGTCAGTAGACAGGCCCAGATGCAAAATCTGGGAAAAGGGGGGAAGTTACCTGGAATGATGCAAAGGAGTGGTCCAGATGGGGAACCGATACAGTGACCTGTCATAGAAACAACTCAAGTGCCTGCAGCAGGTGAGGGTTATGGTGAACAGTGGCACTATGCCATGGCTAGTTGAGTATAGTCGGCTGTATGGTTGCTGTGGTGTCTGGTGTGCAGTACTGTTTCCATGATACTGGACTCCCAGGTTACTGTCTCTGAGGGAATGTGTAATATACCTGCATGTGCTTGTTGAGTTCACTATGTCCTATGAGACCTGATCTACTGTATAGTCCTATATAACCAATGCAGGTGTATGGGACCACTGTCCCAGGGGATGTCCTCATTGCCCTGTACAATACAGGACCTGCTGTGGATTTTGGAGCCATGCGGTTGCAATAACACCAAGGGTGTGTGATACCACGGTGACATGTGATCACTGTCCATCTAAATATGCTGTGACGGGTTGGAAGAATATAGCACGTGACATGGGGTCTGCTTGAAGTCAGGAGGTAGACATACCAAACAGTGTTTTGGCAAAGCCACTGTCTGTTCCATGTACAGTGTCTGTGCTACATAGCATGGGTGTCAGTAGGTGAACACCATGTAATACATGGTATACTATTGTATTGGAGTGGGTGTACCACTGTAGAGCCTGCCATTGTGTTGGGTTACACCTACGGTACTAAGTCGATGCATGCTGTTTTAGAGGTTCAGTATGCTTCCTGTGCCCCTATTGTATGTGACCTGGAGCTATATGCATCCTACTGTATAATATGAGGTGTACGTGGTGTGTAGCTGACATGTATGGGTATCTTGAACAGTGTGGTGAGGAAGGCTAGACTGGAGCACTACATGAACCTTGTGTACACAGTGCAAGGCCATGGCTACAGCACTGGTATTGTATTCCTTTAACATTATTGGTAAGAATGGAATTGGTGAATTGATATGTGGCATTATAAACTGCCTTTAATCTCACAGAGAGACAAACTTTGCATATACTGAGATATTTGCTGAAGTGCATGTGGCATAGCACTGTAATGGTGAATTAGTGATGTACCGAGGAGTACGTATAATATATAACAAGAACTGTAGAATTTTATTTGCTTATTGTATATTTCTAATTTTTTTAAAATGTAGCCACTTTTCCCTGATGAAGCCCATGTGGGTGATACATTAGGCTTGATCTGGAGGACATTTTTTGGTGATAAGAATGAACTGAAACAAGTTTTGGAACTGAACTGTTGTGTGAAGCTGGTTTTGTCCTCGTGCTTTCACGTTCATGGTAATGTGCCATGTGTTCTGCTGGATGCTGTTGATCTCATGTCTCCTTTGTCCTCCTCCACAGACACCAGGACCCAGCTGGGCTAACCCAGGGCCAGACCAGCTCAGTGGTACCACCAGTACCAGCCATGTTGGGGCCAATCATGAGCAGGGAGCAGGACTGTCCACAGACACATGTCCACCTAAATACCCTGCATTGTGTATTTCATAGTATGGGTTGAATATCTACACTATGCTGCATTCTTCTGCTATGGGAGGGGGATGTCCATAAGTGTCTTGGTACATAGCACACATTCCTGTGAGACAGCATCTATGTGGCTGGTGATACTCACCCAGCCCTTGGGACATTGTCCCACCACTGACAGTGTGGTGTGTGTCAGGAGCCATGCAGTCTACTGTTTTGATTGTCATTGTGATAGGCCTGCTGCCCTGTGTGCCCTGTGCCTTGGTGTGCATTACACTGTGTGGTTGCATGTCTCCTGTGCCACAGATCTGGAACTCCATGGCATTAGCAGTACTGCTCACTGCCCTGGTGGCATTCCTGTCAGTGTTAGTTGGGTCTGTTGTGCCACAGGTTTGTGACTAGGTATGTTTATCTGTCTGGTGGAGGTAGGTACAGGCATACACCTTGTGATGTAACATACATAGCATGCAGTGCCCATGGCAGTCTGCCCGCATCAGTGTCATCTCCAGTTGCCATATGCACTGTGTGTCATGCCACTGCAGCTCACAGCTTTATGCGGTATGGAGTCAATGGCAGGGGGAGTCATTGATGAGCCTTGAATGTACCCTGCCATATTATTTATGAGTAGGCTCACTGAGACTAGACATCCCTTTTCAGGAGTGACCTGGAATGAATTACATACAAATATCATATACAGATTCAGGTAACAGCTCATTATAAATAGTAGAACTATGATACAAGTAGTGATTAAGAATATGTTACAATAGTTACAAGGACAAGGCACCACAATTAAGAACAATACATAATGGGGGACAACTGATATTAGTCACAAGGTACTACTGTAGCATACAAAACAGGCTTATAATATACAGACATTTATGTAATACCATTGGCAGGTGTACCCTGAGTAAGATTGAACAGTAAAATCAGGGATCACAGAACTCAGCCAGGTCAGGTATGCTGACAGCATGCAAGCAGAGTAGTCCTGAGGGAGAATGTGAAGAAACAATGGTTGATGCATGTTTGGGCATCAACTGAGAGATCGTTCCATAGCCTAGGAGCCACAGAGGCTAAGGACCTTTTGCTGGCAACTGTTGCCATTCAACATTGTGATGCCTAGTTGGTAGTGTGTAACCAACACAGTGATGTCCAGAGCGTGATCCTTCCATAATACAAACATGATTCATACATAACAACACAACTTTGTTTTCACAGGGACAATGTTCTGCACTGACTCTGTATGAGAGAAAACCCTCTACTTGGGGTGAGACCAGAATCTGCTAAGATGGAGCATGCTTCCATCTGGCTCTACATCTCACACCAGTGTTTTGCTGACAACCATACAGCGTTTTAGGTGCCCACCCATGTAAAACATCACAGAACTCATGTGTTACCCTATCTGCTGCACACAGTGCTACATGATGGTCCCATCCATATACAGCTGTGCTGTGTAGACCATGTATGTGTGGCTGGGCTCCTCCCCTGCTGCCGACTAAGGTGGCTCAGGGATGTCTGTTGTCCTCCACTGACTGCAGGCAGCAAGCGGGTCACGAGAGTGGGTCCTAACAGAGCGTTCTCCCACCCCATCCCCCAAGCCACACTACGGAGCCCTGGAGCCTGCACGCTGATCACAGGTACGAGTTGAAACATTGCAAGAGCACAGCCTCCATACTGTTTTTCTATTGGAGGGTCTGACCTGATTGCTTTTATTTCCAGCCATTTTGGTTTGTGAGACTGTATGCTAGCCAATTTTCAAGTGCACCTTAAGGCTGTCTGTAATGTTGCAGCATTTCCTGTTATATGAGCCTGGTACCTTAAGGTTAAGTAGCTCAGACTTCATGTAGTGGGTAAACATTGCTCTGTTTAGGTTCCAACTGTGTTATTTAGAAGGCTAAAAACTATTTTTCTTTAGTTGGTTTCAAGATGTCTTAGTTAAGTCTTCCTCCTACTCCTCTGTCAAATCTACCTTCCCCCTCCCTCTTGCTTTCCTTTCCCGCTGTGACCCTTTTCTTTCTGTGCGGTTGACTTGATCTCTTAATCCCCTTAATCCCCCTCTGTGTTTGCATCATATTGCTTACCTTCTCTTTGTCCTTCTTCCACAGGCAGCAAGTGGGTCACCAGAGTGCGTACCAGCAGAACACTCTCTCCCACCCCCCAAGTCACACCACAGAGCCCCCAGAGCCTGCACACTGACCGCAGGTACTAGTTGAAACCCCGCAAGTGCACAACCTCCATACTGTGCTTACCCACCGCTACTAGAGCGGTGGCTGTCCCACCCGCTGTTTATCCTCTCACCCTAGAAGCATAGAAACATAGACTTTGACAGCAGATAAGGACCACTTGGCCCACCCAGTCTGCCCATTTCCCTACCTATTGGATAAGCTGCAGATTCTAGTTAACCAACAGCCTACTTCCTGCAACCCCCCACTATAATTGCCTTATGTCTGTCCCATGCATGTTTGATTTTCCCCACTGTTTTAGACCCCACAGCCTCTCCAGGAAGGCGGTTCCATGCGTCCACCACTCTCTCCATGAAAAATAATTTCCTCACATTACCCCTGAGCCGTCCCCCCTCTAACTTTAAATTGAGCCCCTTGTTCTTACACATCTCTTTTCTGAAAAATGCTACCCTCCTGGACTTTGTTGATTCCCTTGAGGTACTTAAAAGTTTCTATCATGTCCCCGTCCTCCTTTCATCAAGGGTATACATATTAAGCTCTCTCAGTCTCTCTTCATATGGTTCCTGATGTAGACCCTGCACCATTTTAGTTGCCCTCCTCTGGACTGCTTCCATCTTGTCTATGTCCTTGCGTAGATGAGGTCTCCAACACTGCATGCAGTACTCCAGATGGGGTCTCACCAACTGTCTGTATAAAGGGATAACCACTTCCCTTTTTCTACTTGTGATGCCCCTCACTATGCATCCCAGTATCTCCCTGGCTCTCCTTACTGACTTCTCACATTGCTTACCCACCTTTAGGTCATCTGATATGACTACACCCAGATCCCTTTCCATTATTGTTGTCATTAGTACCTCCCCTGCTATTGTATACTCTTCTCCTGGATTTTTATTTCCCAGGTGCATTACTTTGCACTTCTTTGCATTGAATCTAAGTTGCCATATGTCTGACCATTCCTTCAACCTTCCAAGTCCCTTCTCATCCTTTCTACCCCCCCTTGTGTATCAACTCTGTTACAGATCTTTGTATCACCTGCAAAGAGGCATACCTTTCCTTCCAGACCCTCTGCAATGTCACCTATAAAGATGTTAAAGAGGACTGGACCCAGTACTGAGCCCTGAGGTACTCCACTAGTAACCCCCCTTTCTTCGGAATGTGTTCCATTCACTATTACCTTCCGTGTCCTGTTGTGCAGCCAGTTTTCTACCCAGGCTACCACCCTGGGACCCAATCCCAGGCTGGCTAACTTGATTATTAATCTTTTGTGCGGGACTGTGTCAAATGCCTTTCTAAAATCTAGGTAGGCCATATCCACAGCCCCTCCCTGGTCTATTACTTTGGTCACCCAGTCAAAGAAATTGATTAGATTCATCTGACATGACCTTCCTGCTGTGAATCCATGCTGCTTTGGGTCCTGTGCCCCGCTGACCTCTAGGTACTCAACAATTCTTTCTTTCAGAAGTGATTCCATAATTTTCCCCACCACTGAGGTTAAACTAACAGGTCTGTAGTTTCCTGCCTCTGCCTTGCTCCCACTTTTGTGAAGGGCAATCACATCTGTCCTCCTCCAGTCCTCAGGTACCACCCCATCTTCCCATGATTTGTTAAAAAGTGTGGTTAGTGGTGTCTCTAGGTCCTTGCCGAGCATTTCATTTATAGGCTTATTGTGTCATGTGACATGTGTCGTGTGATTGTCTTTGATTTTCTCTATCTCCCTAATTTACTTTTTACTGCTGGGCCCCTAGATGCCACTGCAGTATGGTTTACCTATGCCGATGCAACAACAATGTTGTCGACGTTCAGCATAGCAACATCCCCAATGTCGACAGGTGAAATTTCGCCTGTCAGACATCGGTCTGTGTTTCTATCTGAGTTGGAGTTATCTTGAAGTGGGGACAAAACTCAGCGAAAGTGCAAAATTTCACTGGCAGGTCCCCCATGGCAACATTTTTGAAACTTGTCGAAAATGTCACTGTGGAGGATTTTGCAGATGGGTTTTCACCCTTCCGTCGGTACACCCTGTAGCACCACCTTTCATAGCCTTGGTGTCTCCACTGACTACTCCCTTTCTAACATGGACTCCCCCTGAATTCTTCTCCACCCCTTATAGCCCTCCTTTTGTTTCTTCCCTTCTCCCCACCTTTTTTCTGCCCCACTCCTTTCCAGCTCCCTCCCTCCTACACCCTGCCCACTGTGTGGCCTACTCACTTTCCCCTTCTATGCTTCTCATCTCCCTCTTCTGACTTCATCTCACTACTCATTGCTACAAATCCACCCCAGGCTACTAAATGCCTCTCTTATTAAGCTTGACGCCATCTGACATCACCTGCTTCCTGTCCCTTCCAAATGACTTTTTCACCAAATTCGCTGACTAAAGCTCAAGTACCAACCACACCAATATTCCTTTCTCATCCTTCTCCTACTCCTAGCTGGTGATGTAGACATCAACCCTGGTCCCTCCCATTCTGCCTCTCCACTGGCCCTTCCTAAGGGTTTGAGGTTATTCCACATAAATCCCCATAGCCTTCTTCCTAAACTGAACAAGCTAAATGTCTGGGTCACTCATCATTCTCCACATATCCTATGCATAATGGAAACATGGATGTCCTCACGTATCCCTGATAACCAGCTTGCCCTCCCTGACTATACCCTCCACTGACAAGAGAGTGGCAAAATAGGAGGCGGGGTTGCAATCTACTCCAGCAATTCCCATACCTGTGATATCACCCACTGTGAAGCAGTCCCTCAATCTCACAAACTCCTCCTAGCCAAGCTCACCCTGATGTCCTCAATGCCACTCTTTGTTGGGGTGCTGTATGTCTTCTTCCAAACTTCCTCCCTCCTCCCTTGTCTCCTATGTCACAAACATTACCACCCTTGCATCTGCAGTTGAATTGAACCTTCTTGGTGATTTTAATCTGGACTGGCTCTCCCCTTTGTCTCAAAACTTTTGGCAACAGGTCGAAACATTAAACCTGACCCATCTGATCTAAGAGCCAACTTGTCCCAACCCTCGCTCCCTGTTCCACACCCTGCTTGACTGGATGCTAATAACCCCCTCTGCACCACATCAGCACCTCTGGTATTCTTCCTGATGTGCAAAGTGATCACTGCCCCACCTTCTGTGTCAGACAGATACATACCCATCCCCCCCAAATATATCCAGTACCGAGCCCTCAAAACGCTCGACACAAGCAAGTTACTTTTCAACTTGGCCACGACAAACTGGTTGCCGGTTCTGTCTTCTCCCTCTGTTGATGTGGCCCTCACCCACGTCACATCAATTTTCCTCAATATCTGGGATGCCCACACCCCACTGAAAATGGTCAGAGTTAAATGCCTCCACCATCCTTGGATCTCTCCTGAAATCCTGTCCATGTGCAAAACCTGTGACCCCGTGTGGCACCATTGCAAGACCTCCTGTGACCCACCAGACATGCTAAAATACAGAGCCCTCTGAAATGGTTGTATTAAGGCAATTCGCCAGGTGAAATCTGATTACTCTAAAGCCTGACTGCACCCTTCCAACAATTCTCCATCCTCCTTCTGGAACAGCCTTTGCTTGCTCCTGCCTCTCTCTTCGGAAACTCCCTCACCCACTCTTTGCAAGGCAGGCTGCCTTGTGTCTGCCCCCACTTCACAGCAGCCCTAAATAAATTCTTTATGACCTGTGCCCTCCCACAAGACCACCCCCTTCACTCCTTCCCCTTCTCCTCTCCTCTACTCTTCACTTTGGCTTTCAATTGTCCCCTGTCTCCACCTGAGAAATCCTTAGAGCACTAGGGACCCTTAACCCCCCTAAATCTAGCACCGATGGCACACCCCAGACTTCTAAAAATCTCTGCTTCTTCTATTCTGATCCCATTAACTTGCCTCCTCAATATATATTTCTCCTCTTCTACCATCCCCCTAGCCTGGAAAGCAACAACTGTCCTTCCACTTCATAAAGGAGGTGTCCTGACTGCCCCTGGAAACTACCACCCCATATCACTTCTTCCTGCTCTCAGCAACCTCCAAGAATCCTGTGTCCTCACTAGGCAAAATGACTTCCTCACTGCCTCAAATACTCTCTTCCTTGTTCAATCCGGATTTAGAAAATTTCACTCCACCACCTTCTCCTTTCTTCATTTCACAGATGCCATTTGCTCTGCAATGGATGAAGGGCAAATCACTTCAACCATATTAATTGACCTAGCAAAGGCATTTGATTCCCTCTCCCACTCCCTTTTTCTCAACATGTTGTCTCCTGATTTTGTTCATGTCTAACTGGTCAGTCCCAGTCAGTAAAAGTTAACAATGTCCTATCCCCCCCCCCTCCATCCTTGCTGGTGTCTCTCAGGGATCGATCCTCGGACCTGTTCTTTTCTCTCTGTTTATTAACAATTTGCCCTCGGTATGCTCCCACACCCACACCCACATTCACATGCATGCGGACAACACTGTCCTTTTCATTTCTGGTCCCTCTACCCCTGACATCCAAACCCTTCTTCAACACGACTTCACTGCAGCAACAAGCTGGTTTTCAGCCAGCAGCCTAAAAATGAATGCCCAAAAAAATGCAGCCATGACCTTTGGTACCAAGCAGAAACTTGCCAGGCTCCCTTCCCTCCTTGCCTTCTCTACCCCTGATTGCACTCCTCTTGAACGTGTTCCTCTCTACAAATACCTCGGAGTATGGATCGACCCTTCCCTGGATTTCTCTCCCCACCTTAATGCCCTTCACTCTAAGCTCTGCCACAAACTGGGGCATCTTTGCCATCACAAAGATAGGCTTCCACTTCCTGTCCTACGTATTCTTCTTCACAAATAGATTCTCCCAGTCTTCAACTACGCCAAAGTCGTATATAGCTCGACCCCAGACAACTCCCTTACTAAACTTGATGTCCTCTTCAACACTTTCTGTTGTTCTACCTGTAATTCCTCATCTCTGACTCTCCACTGTGACCTCTACTCCTCTCTATTTCTCCAATCCCTTTCACAGAGACGATTGTCCCATTGTTTGACTTTCATCTCTAAATCCTAGTTTGGCACAATCCCATCTTACCTCTCTTCTCTCCCAGCTCCTGCCTCCTCCTCCCTTACCACTCACACACAAATTACCTCCATTCCTTCGCCCTCCCACTTACCTGCACTTCTGCGGGGCAACTTGCTTTCTTTCTCAGACTCCCTTCCCACTGGAATAACCTTCCCCTCCAAACACACCTTACCCACTTCTTTCCAGCACTAAAGCACTTTCTCAGACCATTCCCCTGTTACATCTTGCTGATGTTCACTGAACTAATTCACAACTAAATGTCCTGCCCTCCTCTCTGTCTCCCATCTCTATTTTAGCTAAAATAATAAATTAAGAATAATTTGTTGCTACCTCTAATTACAAAGCTGTTTTTCAATTTCATTACTTTTTCATGTAAAATTTTACTCTGTACCATACAGTAAATATATAAAAGGACATTATTTGTCTATTGTTCATTATTGTATCATAATTTTGTTAGCCTTTGTTGTATTTTGCACCCCCTGTCTCTGGGTCGAACCTGGAAACTAGCTTCAGCTCAGTGTGTCTTTCCCAGTTACCAAATTTTAAATAAATAAATAAATATGCTGCATTTTTGCATCTGGCATGCCTGTCGGTGTCATGTGTGCCTTGCATGGCTCAGTCATGCTCTGTTGCACCATGGCACACTCATTGTACAGTATGTGCAGTCCTCTACTATTTGGGTCCACACTGCTGTCTCTGGTATGCCACACGAATTCCATCATGGCTATATGACTCTGTCTACCTGTGTGTGGCATGTTGACCCATGTGGCATCTGGTTGTACATTTGTTATGCACATACTAAACAAACACCAATTTTCATTTCCTACACATAGACTTTGGGGTGAATGACATGAAAAACCTGGATAATGGCTGTGTAGCAATGAAGTGGGAAAGAAACAAGGCAATGAGGCATGCCACCATGGAGGAGAAATTGGCCAGGAGCAGAAAAATCTTATCATTACCAACTTCCATAGCAATTAACCTTTTGTCACTGAAGTGTGGAACACTGACACTCAAAATGATGGAAAATGTGGGACACTGGCCCTCATAATCCATATCGCATTCTCAAACATGGAGATACAAGCTCAGAACATTGGAATCTAATGCCTTTGTTTTTGAAAGATTTAATTTTAACGTTGTTCTGGCTTAAAAGAGTATTGTGAATTTCTACTTTAAAGACTGAATTTACAGCACCTACTATGTGTGTGTGCAGCACCTTTTTCAAGTGGGACCGATGTGGGATAGAGCCTAATCTAAGGGTTAAATGTGGGACATCCCTCATATGGAAATGAGAGGCTGTTGAACTGTATGCTAACTGCTCCAATTTGGAGAGTAATAATTGGAACTAAGAGAGCACCATTTCTAACTTCTTTTGTAATTTTTCAGCATATTAAAGAGTACCCAATTGTCAACATGCCCAAATATCATGAAGAGGTCAAGTACTGTAGGATCATATTGGATAACACTCCTTGATCTCTCACTACAAGAAGATAATTTGGCATCCTAACCAGTATTTTTTTTTTCAGTTAGTATTTTATTTCCTGTACTGCCGACTGGCCCCATTCTTGTCTGGTTCCCCCAGCTCCATCACCTAGCTTCTCTGAGGCTTACCTGTTGCTGGTTGCCATCTGTCCTCTGCCAGAGGATCTTGGAGAGGTTAGTCACTGGCTGGGTCCTCCGTGGTTGGGGTTTTTCTTCTGTTTTTTTTCCATTTTTTCCTCCCAGGGCCCATGGCGTGTACAATGACACACTGTGGGAACTCCACCTCAGCAGAGATGCCCCCCAGCATCAAGCAAGTGGAATGGGAGTATTTTAATAACTGAAACTGGGATCCTGAGTGCAGGAGAATGACAGCACTATCTGCCTGACGGATGTTATCCCGAATGTTAAGCCCGACAGAGGAAGTCTTGGGATTGACAGGATCCATTTGTGGGGTGTGTTATTTGGTATGTTATGTGAAGGGGTTCATTTTTATTGGGATATCAGTAATTTTGTGGGTTATGTAGTGCTTTAGTACTTAAGGAAGTGCCTTTATAAGGTGGTATTGTGGGCTAGTGCATGGAGGTAATCTAGCACTCTTCTGTGCTTCTTGGAGTTAATAATCTGCTGGATTCTGTCCTCCTTTGCTGCATAGCTCTTCCTAAGGGGTGATCTGAGCAGTCCTCTTTGTTTTTTTCCCCATATTGCTTTTTATCCTCCACAGCAGGTTACTGCCCACATCGGCCACCCTTACTGGTCTCTGGGGGTCTTTCTGGATCTTATAGATGCCTTTCGTGTCCTGGCAGATCCCCCAGAGCCAGACTGGAGGCATCATCCTGCTGCAGCACCTTTATTTTCCCCATTTACTCCCCTTAACCCTGAGGCCCCAGAATGCAGATGCACATGCGCATGCATGTGGAGGCACGCATGTCCACCGTAGCTCCAGTGACTGCCCCTCAACTCTTCCCTCAGCCTAACACCATGTGATGTGATGCCACCCGCCAGCCTCCACCAGGAGGTGACCAAGCACCGAGGAGACCCTCAAGCCCTCCCCAAGGAGAAGAGCTGCCTGTTGGTAGCTCAGTCCTCTCCTTCCCCTTCCCCCCAGCTGACGCCCAGTGCCCCGAACTTGTGGATGAACCTGGGTTGGGTTGCCAGCATGGTGCGAGGTGTGGCATCCAGTGCCTCAACCCTCAAGGCCACCAGGCTGGCTGGGCAGTACTCAGTTAATTTTCTCCCTTGTTCTGTCTGTCTGTTGTTGCTCTTGGTGTATCTCTTTAATCATCATGTGGACTCTGACCCAGCAGGGAATATAACCATCTGTGCCATTCCTCAACATTGTTTTGGGTTCTCAGGATTCTTTTTGTTTTCAGATGTATAATCTACCAGAATTGAGGAGGTAACAGTGGTGAGTATATGGAGGTGGTTCTGGTGTTTTTGTACACTGGACCAGGGTCATCCTAGTACATAATGTTCTTGGAACCAGTCCAATATTTCTGCTGCATTTGGTGGCATTTGTGTTTTTAGTTCCTCAAATGCATGTGGATTTCAGCTGGTGGTAGGTACAGTATTCAAGTGCCACTATTTGGTGTATTTTTAAGCTGAAATCTGGGTCCATGTCATATTGTGGGGCCAGTCCTAGGTTTTGAACATTTCTCCATACAATCTGACCAAAGTGAAATAGGCAGCCTTTATTTGTGGTGTTGAGAAATCCTGCTTTGAAGCACTGATTGCTGCCTGCTTGAAATCCATAATTATTGTTGGTGGTGCTAGTGTGGCATTGTGTTGATCTGTCGATTTCATGGAGGTCCTGAAAGAAATTAGTGTAATAGTCCTGAGATTTTGCTGTCATTAGGGCATAGGCTAGGAGTAGAATCCTGCTGTTTCCTCGTGTTCTTCTGGTGTATGGATAGAGTACAGCTTGCTGAATAGGTTCGGCACTGTTTTAAATGTGCCATCTATTACCCAGTATCTGGCTTTTTGTAGGTCCTGTATGTTTCTTAGCAGTATTTGTTGGGCTTCTATTGCAGAGGTTTTTGTGTAGAATGTTTCCTCATTCACCTGTGAGAGATTGTCAGGTACAGTGTATTCCACTTGTGTGCATTTTGGTTGTGTGCACTTCCCGGATGTGTGCACAAAATCACCAGGTCCCGATTCATTTCCTATATTGCTCAATGTTAAATGAATCGCTTGTGTGCACACACATTTTCGGTTGTGTGCACAGACTGAACTTCAATCAGCAGGATTAAGAGCAGCAGCGAGGTGTAAAATTAGGCGATTGACACCTGATTTTCTTTACCACTCCGGCTCCTGAGGTGTCCAGAGATAACAATACTCAGTTATCAGCTCATTATCAGCTCTTCTCCAAGAATGAAGTACCGGGGCAAATAAATACAGTAAGTGCAAGCAAGAAGGAAATGACCATAGCACTGAAGATGCGCTTTTGCAGTGGTTCACAGTGTTCCTTTCTCTGGGCACATTCTGTTTGAAACATCCGATCACTGGATAAGGGATGAACTTTTAAAATGCTTAACATTCTGTAAATGTTTACATTACTGCAGTGCTTTTAATGCTCGCACATTTCACTGTCAGTACTAAACTTATATATGCTGAGATTTTTATTACTGCTTGCTACTGTTTGGTGCTGTTTTAATATGCTTTTTATGCTGTACTACTGTGCTACAATATTTTCCCATGTGAGATGTGTAATAAATGAGTTTTACCACAACTGCAATTAACTCGGGGCATTTTTACTGCATTTTCGGTTTAGTGCATTTTCGGTTGTGTGCACACTTTCGGCTGGTCCCGAGGTTGTGCACACAAGCGGAATGCACTGTATTTTGATATGTGCTGATGTGGCTGGCTCAGGTGGTAATTTCTTTCTTCGTGCTCTGTTAAAGACTTGTATTAGTGCTTGTTTTGTTGGGATGTTGTGTCTTAATTCTGGATTTATGGTTGTTGTCTCTGATTGGAGTAGTTGAGATGGACTTGCAGTCACTGTTTGTACTTTGTTTATAAGCATTGCTAGCCTGTTTGCTATGGGAGCCTCCATAGCATCGGGAGCGTGGTTGTGATAATTTTGTTTTTAAGGTGGGGTTTGCCATTCAGGAGTAAGGTAACAGCTCTTCCAAGGCAGTGTTTTGATTTTCTGTACTCACAGCACTTGTAAAATCTGTTGTATTCTTGTACCAGGAGGTAGCCTTTAATATTGATTTTGTCCTTCCCCTTTTTGGAGGGCACCACCTCGCAGACCTCCATTTCTGGGTTTTGGCTAGTTGTTCAATTGCTGTCCATTGTAATTTACTAGTTACTATCCTTTTTCTCCTAATCATCCTTTGGTTTCATAGGGTGTGTGATTCTACAGGGGATTTCCTTTTATATGTTTTGACTACTGCAATGTAATTAGTATGCCCATGTTCTGAGTGATATAGGGACCTTGGTCAGCTGTGTGTGCATCTGCCTGTTATGAAGTTGCCCAGACTCAACTGTGCTATTCAAGGTGTTTCTCCATATCTCTGAGGTATGCAAGACTTGGAGGTTGTATATTTAAATACCAGGGTGTGTTTGGAGGTGGAGCCCCAACCCCCCGCATTCAACAGGGGAATGTGATATTTAGCTATTTCTGTTGCAGTTGAGGAGTGTTGTCTGGTTTGTTAGTGTCGGGGTAACATAGTTGATGGAATTCTATATTTCAGTATTGTGGAATTGGTATTATGCCATTCAGGATTGCAAATGTCAGGAAAATGTAATGTATCCAGTGGAACACCTTCCCTGACAACTCACTGCATTGCCACCCAGAACCTCTAGGTGGCACCACCTATTGGGACACATGTACCCCCTCCCCAAGGGAGGAGATCTGTCCTTGGGATGCTCAATTTTTACTCCCCCAGCGGGCCTCTGACCAACTAGTGTCCATTCCCGAACTCCGATCACCAGCATGGCAGGAGATGAAGTGACCTGTGCATCAACCCTTTCTGCCACTGGGCTGACTTCCAGTAGTGTTTTTTTAACTGTGAAATTGCATTAAACCTGATTACAATGGCTCATCGATGTTCTTTGTTCTGCAACTAGGACCCCTGCTACAACACAACCACCTTATCTACAACTATACTTAGAAATCTGAGATTGCAAATGGATTCCAAGTTCATCAGGTCCTCAGGATCTAACAATGGCATCTTTAGTTGTGGCCTCTCCTCATCCTCCATCCAGACCATGAGAAAAAGCCATTCCCATAAGATGGTCTGGTGATATGATCCCTACATGAACTCGGTATGCAAGGCAGGAACCAGTTGTAAAGGTGTCGGGCTCAGATTACAAGTTTAATAGACTTAATGCTGCTAAACTCCTGAGAACCTCCACAGGTCAAACTGACTGGTTCTCCTGCCATAGCTATGGAATACTTGCCCTTTAAAACTGTATTGCTTTATATTGTTTTATAAGATAGACACTTCATGAAGAAAATGTCCAACAACTAGCTCCACTGGGACCCTCATTAGCCCTTTCAGTGTTGTAAAAATTTTTTGTCTCTTACTTTTTCAAATGATCTGGTTGATCCTACCATCCCTTCTGATCCCAAATGTAAACAGTTAAGTGAAAGGCAGCATCCCACAATCCTCTGCAGCTCATGTAAAAGCAATGGGCATTCAACAGTCCATCAATAGACTTACAGTGCTGCCAGCCATGATGCAACACAGTGTTACTGCTGTATATCATAAAATGTTGCAGGATACTGCAGAGAACAGTGTAATTAAAAGGCAATTAAGCTCTTTTGTCATACAATATTTTGTGACATGGGGCCAGATTCCAAGATGGGCTATGCCAGCGTAAGGTGGGATACGCCAATCCCCATGGTGTATCCCATGACTTACACCATGCGTTACGCCCATTGCTATTCCAGGAGGGCACCTATGCCATTGCGTCTGCAGGCTACGATAATCGCAAGATCCAACCACACATACGCCACCTCCTGCAATACCTGGTGCAACTGCGGATTGCAACAGCAACTTAGCCCAAATCCAGAATGCCCACTGTCGCAACCAGCAATTGTGATTCTAGGACACGCAGTGGCGTAGCTGACTTCCAACAGCTCAGAGCTGTCATAACTGGCATCCGATGGCTGGCACCATCGAATGCAGCCTCACAGTACTGTGGCAATGGTGCCATGCTGCCCCCCTGGCCCCCACTAGCACACACCCACCCCCAAATCCCCCGACCATGAGGGACCCCCAGGGTTCCATGTCAGTAGCACCCCCTGGATGTTTGTGCCATTTGTCCTTGCCCCCCATGCCCCCTGAAGTGTTCTGCAATGGTCCAGGGCATGGGGGCTTTCGGAGGGGGTGACCTGAGGCTTGCTGCAAAATGAGACCTGTGGCATTGATATGCCATGCGTGGGCTACCACTACATGCATGGTGTATCTTGCAAATCGCAATTGCCAGGACCCTGCTGCTTCTGGAATGCAGCCTAGGGTCCATGGCAGAGGACTTGACAGGCATAACTCGTACTGTGTGAGTTACGCTAGCCATCTTGGAATCGAGCCCCTGTTATTAACTGCAAGTTATTGAGTTGCATCATGGTTGGCTGTATTGTGGGAGAGGCTTTTTTACTATTATTATTTACAGTTTTTCCATCTTGTTCATCTGACCTCCCCTTCTGAGTCGTCCCTCCTGCCTGACACCCAGCCTCACCAAGGCTTACCTTCCCTCCATTGTCCTCTGCCACATGACTGTCTAGGAGGTGCTTGGTTGCTGGTAGGGTGTCTGTGAGGGATCAGTTTTCATCTGTGGTTTAGAATATTTTCCTCCTGGTTTTTGCCTTTGTTCCACCTCATGTGCAATGGTGTGATGTGTGAGCTCCAACTCCATGGAGATGCCCCCTGCATGTGGCGTCCCTCCCCCCTCATATGGCCCCACTGCACTGCCACCAAGACACCTCCAGATGGTGGAAGAACAGTGGGACACACTGTCCTCTTCCCTGAGGAAGGAGAGCTGTCATAGGGATGTTCAATTCTCCCTTTCCTGGCAAACCCCCAAGCAACCTGCATCCATTCGCAAACTTAGGTTACTGGCATGGCAGGAGATGAGGTGCCCACTGCTTCAGCCTTCTATGCCACTAGTCCAGCTCAACATAGGATATTTTAAAAGCTACAACCTCCTAATCACCAGTCCTGCTCCTATCCAGTCCTGCTCCTTTCCTGAGGCTAAGTATAGGTTGCATGATCTAATCTTATTTTTTTCAGTGTGTAAATTTTAGTGCTCATGAAAGATATCAGATTTACGGCACTGGAAACTGAAGCCTTCTGTTTATACACATGATAGATACAGCAGTGAATGCTACCACTTTGCAAGCTTTCTCACACTGCTTCACAAGTGTTCCTCAGCCCTATCATGGAGAGAGTACCACATATTTGAGAAATTATTTCAGACTCCATGCCCATTCAGTCTGTAGTCTCTCAGGTGAAACTGCCAGCAAGGGTGCCAATTAATGCCAATTATGCTGGTGGGTTTTTTGATGTGGACAACTGCCCACTGAGAACAAGACTGAGACATCACAAATCATTTCACATACTTTAGGCCACTGAACAGCCCTCAGGTATGATGGCTTCTGGCCACTAATGACCAGGGCTGGATTTACACCAGTGACCTATACAATTCATGTGTGGGGCTAGTTAAGGGACATTAACCTTTAAAATATTTTCACAAATATGTGATCTATAAAAATGTCCCCAATAGACAGAATTCATATTACATCCATATAGGCATGAGGTACTTTAACTGCAACTTAAGACTAAAAAACAGAAAAAGAAGCATGCCAAACACAGGCATACTGTAGCAGGATAGGGGTACTAATTACCCTCATCTGTTTTTAATATTAAATGTTCATACACCAAGTCATGTAATATTTCTATGGTTTAATAAAGTGTCACTAATAGTTTGTAAAGTGTTGCTTGTGCACTGTGAGATACCTTGTATTTAAGAAAGGAGGTACTGTAGATAAAACCAATTGCATTATACAGTAAATCAAACACACAAGACAAGCTCCCACAGTTGCATTATACAGTAAGTCAAATACACATGAAATGCTCCCACATGACATACAGTACGCATTTGTTGTTTAATAAGAAATAACATGTGCCTTCTCCTATGCAATACCAAAAGTAAGTATTTTTCAGAAACAAAAATATACATGACTGCTCAAAACTTATTTATGACCACAGTATTGCTCTACAGTTGTTGTCTCAGATCCTAGGAGGGGCACCCTGTGCAACACTCTGACCAATATATTTCACAACCATGCTGTAAATTACAGTGTTAGGAAACTACATGAACTTGATGTGCCCAGAGGTGTAATAACAACACTTAGTTAAACATTTTAATACAAGTCTCTTTGAAGGAACTAATACATATGTTCTGACACCATCTTTCACTTAATACCACATACTAAGCTACTTTACTCCTTTCTTCAGAATGATCTAATGTCTGCAACACACCTTCACAAACAAAATAATTTGTATTTATATGGATTTGAGTAACCTTGGATTACCTCAGATCCAACAGAAGTTATACTCACTGTGGTGTACTTTGAAAAGTCTGCACAATTTAGGTTATTCTACTGATATGCATGCAAATTGATAGACTTGGAACAATACATCCAAAAAACGTGTAGCGCTAAGTCAAATATGCCAAGTATGTAAATAACAGTTATTCACCTTGCAGGGTGTGAGTACAGCACTTGATGGGTGTAAATGTTTCAAGAGAATGTATGATGAATGTACAAGTTTTTGGCACCAGCCACCAGGGTCTCAGGTTCAGGTATGCAACATACTGGCCTAAACTACAGTAAGTACCACATGAGAGACGTGGTGAAGTTGGAGCAGTTTAGTGAGAGCAACAAAGATGATCAATGGTCTAAATAACCTATCATATAAAGGTAGACTATCAAGCTTCAATTTAATGTAACTAGAAAAATGGGTTAGAGACTAAGGCAGAATTTGCTGTTTGTCTTTGATACAAGGCATGATAGGAAACACTTTGCAAAACTTTTGTGAGCTAAATAATCATTTATACCAAACTATGGGCATATGCACCAACTTAAAAAGAAAGCTTTCAATACATAAAAGAGAAGGTTTTTACTCTCACAGAGAGTGGTAGAAATATGGAATGGGTTACCAGATCATATAGTTACTTCTTAAATCAAGTTTCAAAAACCAAACTTGCCAGGTTCTTACTACACAAACAACTTGCATACTAACACCTCTGAGAAACTGAAGCAGTTAATATGGGCACCACAGCCTTCATCTGTTCTAACCCACCTATGGTCTTGGGACCATTTTAATCCCATATGTGTAGAAAAATATAAATAAAAATTAAAGGGCAAACCAATGCCTCTTCTTCCCTTGTGTATTCTCAAAATATGATAATGTCCACCTTTCTACATTGGTTTTATCATCATACTTGTAATGGTTTTTGTATAGCAGAAAACATAACTAAAACTATCTTGGGGTTATTTGGACTGCATATTACATATATAGTATAGCAATTGCTTCATGTTATATTGTTTTTATTGTAATATGTTTATATTTTTTAAATATGTTTACACTTTTTATATTCATATTTTAAAATCATTCTAGTGTTGTTTTTTTTTTATTATGACAAATGTGAAGTCATTTTGACCCTAAGATCTTTATTGTTAAGTGCATTTTGGGAACTTAGGAAGGTTCATTTAGAATTATATTGTTTTTATTGTGATATATTTATATTTTTTAAAATATGTTTACACTTTTTAAAATAAAGTCATATTAAAATCATTCTAGTGTGCCTTATTGAAGCTTGCCATGTGTGGGGTCATTTTGACTGCAAGACCTTTATTGTTAGGTGCATGCTGGGAACTTAGCAGGGCTAAGGTCTTTAGTATGATCTTTAGTACAGTATGTCATTTCATCAACAGTGGATTGATGATTCTCAAGAATATAGACACAAATGTAAAAGCAAACCACAGGTCACAACACAGTTATGCATCATTAGGACCCCTTTGGTCAAGATTGCAATGCCTGGCAAGAGTGCTGATAATGAATAGCTATAACAAGTTTAATTACTAGTGGGAACTGAGTCTCCAGTTGCTACTGCCAGCAATTATATTTATTTGCTTGTTTATTTATTTATTTGTTTGTTTGTTTTTAGTTTTTGTTAAACAGGAAATGAGGTCTAGGAATATATTTTTTTTTTTTTTGTGAATGGGGGCAACTTGTCCATGAATCCAGTGAAATGATCCTATTCTTTTTGAGTAATGCCATCAGATTTTTTTATGTCCACGTGAGCAACCACTAGGACATATAGATGTGACCTCTGTTTAATGTCTAATCCAAAAGAAGACACCCTGGTCAGCACAGTGCCTCCAAATAACCATGCTGGGGCACTGGTATGATTACTCTTAACCATGGGCAGAGTGCACCCTGCAGAGCTACCAGTACCACTTCCTATAGCACCCGGTGTTCATTGAAGATCTCCCATCCTACCATTAATCAAGCCTGACCCTGCTTAGCTTCTGAGATCTGACAGGATCAGGCTTCGAGGTGGTAAGGCTATATAGGCAATGGAACAGGATACTTGGAGACACAACATGTGCATGGAAACAACACTTTTAAAACATTAAGACTGGAAAGACCAGTTTTCAAAGCTTGTGTCTAGATGCAGTTTCTGTTATGTACAAATTTGGATTTACTGTAGGAACAAATTGCCCCATGGCCATTTTGTTAAAGCTAGTATATAGGTAAGTCCAAGTTTTTAAACTCGGACTTAGTTATGTACAATTTAAAAAGTTCCAGTATAATTGTAACTGAATAGAATTATTAGACAAAGTGTAACCTGGTCTGTCATTAACTGACACATAAATACAGTTGTTGTCAAAACGTTATCCAAACATTAGATGCGATTTACTAGAAAACGCTAAATATGCTGCAAATAAGTCCAGCCTTTGAAAACAGCTCCAGTGAGATATAATGTGATCTAAAACATCAGGGAAATTCCTAACATTGACAGAACTTGGAACTGAGTCAATTTTATGACTCTGAAAGTCCCATAGATCCATTCAGGCAACATTCATAAAAATTAAAAAAGTAACTAGCGCACACTTCCCTTGCAAAGGCAAAGGTGTTACTGTTCAGTAGAAGGAGAGAATCAACTGCTTCTCTCAAACCATACTCATGCTGTCCTAGCAGGCTTCCACCACAGCTATGTAAACCAGCCTAATAAACTATCCTCTTAGTAGAATACAACCAGCTCTACTTTCTATTATTGCTTGCACCCACATGCACTAAAAGGACATGTTTTGTCTTCTCATACAGTAGGGGCTGCTGAAGTGTGATAGCATAGCATCCAGTATAGCTCAGGCTGCAGGAGGTTTGCCACTGACAGACGAATGAGGACCTGCCTGACAGTGATGGTGTTTAGCCTGGTTGATGAGTGTAAACTGTGCGCAGTTGAAAGGATGAAGCTGCATCTATCATAGTGCAGCTTCATCCTTTCATTTACATGATGCCACCCAGCAGCCAGCTGAGTGGTATCATTATCAGCCTATTCCTCACCCCCCATCACATCCAGCACATTCATCATGCACACTGAATGGGTGTTTGTTGCACCCACTGCTCAGCTGCACAAGCCATCTCCCAATCTAATCACTGCCCCCCTGGCATTACTCTATGGGACAGGGCTCCCCAGCCATGGAAGCTCCAGTAAAAACACTACCACCTGCTTTGGCAGATAGGGAAATATGCCATAGGCCAATAGTGCAGACAAATGTAGACTTACTGTGACTTAATTCACTGTGTCAATCCAACACTGACTGTGTCACTAGTGACACTGTTGACTCCTCATCAGCCCCTGGTCACAGCAACACCAACCAGCATGGTAAAATAATTCCAATCCTGCTGAAAGTCAGACAAATACAGCCCCCTGTCCTGGTGCTCAGCTGCTTGGTGCCCCCAACCCTGTGCTCAGCTACCCCCTACCCTTGAAGCCGAACTGAGACTGCTGGTCAGAACCAAGCTATACTGTGACTTGGCTGACTGTCAATCCAGAACTGTCAGTGATACTAGTGGCATTGTTCACAACCATCATCCAATGGCCACAACAACACCTACTGGGATGGTAAAATAATTTGAGTCCTGCTGCAAATCAGATCAATACAGCCCCCCCCCACTGCCTTAGTGGTCAGCTGTTATGCTCCACAGACACTGTGCTCAGCTGCCCACACCCCCAACTGAGGTTGTCGATGGACATGACAGGACTTTAGCCTGAGGAACAGCAGCCAGGTCTCAAGGAAGCATGGACTGGATTGGGTATGGCTGGATAGAAGACTGAGGCTAGGAGTAACAAGGGGCCTCTAATCTGCCTGAGTGAGCAGCAGATCATTAGAGTGGAGCCAGTCAGGGCAGTTGTTGCCAGTAGGGTAAGTGATCACCATTCTGAACACATCATCATTTGTCATTGTGCTGCTTGCTCACTCCAGCTCACTCATGTGGTCCTGGATGTGACTGGTGTTGAGTGGCAGTGCTTTCCTACACTCTCTTGCTGCATATGCCCAGGCTAGCTAATCTTGTTTCCTTCTGGTGCTGACACACTGGGACAAAAGAGAGGAGATTTGGAATCTGGTGAATTTGAGCCTGCCCGCAAGTGCCTCTGCTACTCCCAGCTCTGGTTCTGAAGGGAAGGATCTGTGACTGTCAATGAGGGCCTTAGTAGCAATAAAACAAAACAAAAAAAAAACAGAACAATTTAATTACTTACTGGGATCTTAAAAGCCTATGCTAGTCTCATCTGGTTCTGTGGGGAGGGGCCTGTGTGAGTCAATGAGGGCGCCAGTAAAAAATATAGACAGATTTTAATCAGGTACTGGGGAACCCAACTGCCTGGTTAGTCTCAGCTTTGGTTCTGTAGGGATAGGTCTACGAGAATCAGTGAGGGCTCAAGTAAATAAAAACAAAACAAAATATAATCATTTACCAGATCATTGAATATCTGTATTAGTCTGTGCTCTGGCTTTGTGGGGAAGGGCCTGTATGAGTCAATTAGGGCTCCATTAAAAAAAACAATACATAAGTGAATAAGTTACCAGCATCCTTAGTACCTGGCTAATTTCTTCTCCAGTTCTGTGGGGGAAGATCTGTCCAAGTCAGAGATGGCCCCAGGATCATGAGCACCAGTGCTAGTCTCTGCTCCAGTTCTGGTGGGAGGGGCCTGTGTGAGCTGGGATTCAAAGTATCTGTGCTACTAGACAGAGAACAAAGAATGGTTGCACTGTGATGGTAGTGCTAACAGAACCAAACATAACACAGTACCAAAAAATTCTGGCACATATCACCTCAAAAATATACACCACAGCAAAATTACTGTATTCAATTTTTTGCATTTAAAATTAAAAAACAAATAAACAGTGACATGAGACAGGGCATCCACCCAATATTAGCCTATAGAAAGCAGTAGGTTGCTTAGTCATAGGCTTAGGCATGTTTAGTTGTGACTCAGGCAGCGATAACTCGAACTGCTTCTGCCTTCTTTAGCTGTCAAACTAAAAAAAAACACATGGCGCACCCTCAAAAAAGGAAATAAATCCTCAGACTAAAGGAACATTCCCTTCAGAGGTCTGTACAGGATCTCAGTACCCCATTGTTGTATTAGTCAGAAACATCAGTTAGCCCCAGCCACTGCCATCGCTACAGAGTCTGATGTGTAAACACATTATATAGCCTCATCCCCATACATTAGGTGAAATTCCCCTCTTATGACCAATGTGGTGCTGCATTGAGAATCATACACTTACTGTGTTCCTAGTGAAGGGGTTTCTAATTCCATCCATCTTCAGCTATCACAGAGCTGGTGAAACACAACCCCAAAGGAGACTTACATGTAGGCTGTCCTCTTCCAGACTCAGCCATGTAGGGGCTCAACTCTTCGAGAAATGCCAGTTCCACAGTCCAATAGTACAATTTGAAATTTGGCAGGCCATAGCCCCCACATTCAACATCTGTAGTATAGTTCTGGGGGTTCTGATCAGGTTACCACTTCAGAAAATTTGTATAAGATGCATTTACTCATTTTAAAGAACTTGCCTGGAATTTTATTTGGCAGAGACTGGAAGAAGTAAAGACATTTTGGCAAAAAGCAAATTTTTATGGTATTGACTCTCCCAATTATTTTATTTATTTATTTAAAATCTGGTGACCGGGATAGGCAAACTGAGCTGTGGCTTGTTTCGGGGGATACAACAGGGAGTGAAACAGCAGTGAGAAAGGGACTAAAAATAGGTGCATGGACATGTTCAATAAAATCATGGTACAAGTAATGAATTTCAGAGAAACACAAAAGCCAAATAAAAAGTGCATATGTACTTTGGCTGTTGGGTAGCCAGGTTGAGAGCTAAAGGATCATGCTGCCAATGTCAGGCAAGACATTTGTACAGAATCAATGAGGTGTCAAATTCATATTACAGAGTAGACTGTGTCTTAAGCTATACAGCTGAGTAGGCAAAATTTGCAAACCAGGTGAAATAGCAGAGAAGGGATGGATAAGACATTGGTTGTTGTAATGTGGAGAGAAGAGGAAGAAGTCTATCTGCAGGTGCATGCTTTAGTGAAGTCTTTTAGTAAGAGTGGTTTGATACAGTGGAGGAGGGAAGAGAAATGGATTGGGTGAGGGAGGCTGTTCAAAAGTGTATGAAGTCTGATAGAGGAAATAGATTGGCCTGCTACAGATTTACTGTTAGGGATACAAAAGGAAGGAACAAACAGCAAATGAATGGAGAGATTAGAAGGAAGGGTTATCAGGGCTAAGAAGAGATGAGATGTAAGTGGGAATAGTGGCAGGCCAGTAGGAATAGCATGAGAGACACCAGATCACAAGATAAGCAAAGACAGATTAACATACACAGCCAGTGATGGGTGAGTGATGTAGCACTGAGGGCAAACTGGAAGAAATAATGAAAAGGGAGATCAAGTCTGGCAAGTGTAGACTTTGGGGAAGTGCAGTAGACTACATTTGCATAGTCAGACATAGGCAAGATCATCTTAAGGATGATCTCATGGCGATCCAGGAAAGGAAGGCAATTTTTAGTATAGCACAGCAAGCTGAGGGCACAGTTTGTTGTGCATGGCATCAATATGGGTAGGAAATATTCTTGAAATATTGTAGAATACCTCTTTAAACAGATTGCCATCTAGAGCTGAGAAGATGGGTGTATGTTAGAGACTTGTTAATTTCTGTAATTAATGTAAGCAAGACAATTTTGTTGGCATTCAGCAAGGGCTGGTTTGCATGGAACCAATACTGGATATTGTCAAAGTCACGCTGGAGTGCAGACTCCAGTGCAGAGACTGAGGTACCTGAAGCATATAGAACTGCATCATCAGCATACTTGTGTATGTAGAAAGAGACAGAGGTGAAGGAAATGTCATTTAAGAAAATGGAGAAGAGGACTGGAGCAAGGATAGAGCCCTGGGGGACACCAGGCTTCAAGGGCATGGGGGTAGATAGGTCATCACTACCTTGGAATGACTGGAGAAGATCTAAGAAGTAGAAATGGAACCACCCGACTACTAGGCCAGATAGGCCCGTAGCACCCAACTTATCCAAAAGCAGGGGGTGGGCCACTGTATTAAACGCCTTTGCAAGGTCTGTAAAAAAATGGTCGCCTTGAACAGGCACTGTGCCTTTTAGCACAAAGTCTGTAACCAGAGGAGGGAGGAGATGGTGGAGTGGTTCTTGAGGAAGACAGACTGTAAAGGGGACAGGAAATAAGAGGTGTCAAGGTACAGTAGGTGGATAGCTGGGAGAGAACAAGTTTTTCCTGCACCTAAGTCAGGACAAAGAGGAATGAGATGGGCTGGTAGTCACCTGGGGAAGAAGGTTCACCCCCTTTGAGGACAGGAAGTACTTTAAACTGCTTCCAAGACTGGAGGACAGATCCAAGTAGGAAAGAAAGATTGAATAGGGAGGGAAGAGGGGCAGTGATGGAAGGCACAGAGAGATGGAGAAGATTAATTATTTATTTAGTTTTTGTAGACTATGAACATAGGGCTAGGCAGTTCTGCTTATTTTCAACTTCATCCCAGGGGTAGGGGGATACAGATGCAAACTGACATATTGAATCAGGTTTAACTGTTTTTGATATTTTTAATGAATGGGGGAAATTTGGCCAGTGCAGCAGGGAATTCCCCAGTGCCATGGGAATTTTTACATGCTGTACTTGATGGGGCCTTAGAAAGGGCATGTAGAAAAGAAAAAAATACTACTACTGAATTAATTCAGAATTATCATAATTTAGAAGAAATCAACTCACAGCCACTGAGAATTTAATTTAAAGGGACACTGTCAATCTTTTTTGCATTATATTATTTTTAGGCAAAACCCCACATTTTATGATTGCTTACTGTCTTTAAAATTCATTGATGTTACTGGCTGTTTTGTCTTCCTCCTTGCTTACTAGAACTGAAATGCATGGTAATGTATAGCTATGCCCAGCTTTGCTTTGCTTCAAATCATTGAACTACTCTTAGTGCACACTTCCTGAACATTAGCAGCACCCTCAAACAGTGCAACCACTCATGATACAATAGTCTCCTCTACTCCTACTGCATAATGAGTGGGTAGATTGTGTTGGGGGTGTTCCTTAGTCCAGGAAAGATGCTGTGGGAGCTGGTCAAAAAATGTAAACAAACATGTTTTGGTGTAGTAACACCAGTATGGTGGGCAGTCCGTTTTTCACTTTTTAAAAGAAAAAAGGAATCAGAATTAAACTACCAGCTGCAGCAACAGTATCTCTAGAATGTGAACAATTATAGAATGTATTTTGTAAACTAGGGATACTTTCAGACCTAAGGGGGTTGACAGTGTCTCTTTAAGAGATGTACCGATTTAAGGGTTAGACTGGTACATGGCCTATTTATAAAGCCTAAATCTGAACAAAGTCACCTTAAATGGCTACTTCCACCCAAAAAAGGCATGTAACGACATAGGAGGTGCAATGTGTGCACTTATTGTAGCCAGTCAGAGACATTTAAACTTCCATACATATAAGAAGAAAGTGAAAATTAGGCAATTCCTCAATAATAATCCAGATTTTTAGTGTATGCATTATAGTGTGTTTTGCAAACTGTATGTGGGTAGGACTATTCATCCTTTTAAAACAGCAGTACTAGGTAATAAAAATCAGATCTTATGCAACAGTTTGTTTCCTGTGCTCTGCTGAGCACTTACCTGGTAGTCTTTCTTGTTTTCGCTGTACTATCATTCCTTAATTTGCTCCATTTTTCTTTGTTTTTGTTTACATTTCTCCCACCCGCCATGTTGAATTGGAACCCACACTGCTAACCACAGATGTGCATGCCTCACAGCACTACACAGGGACAGTGGGAATGTGCAGCACAGGGTCCCACAGAAGTAAACAAAAGATGTGATGCATCGTGGAGGGGGAGTTAAGCTGCAAATTAGGCAGCAGCCATATTTATTGACGATCCACAACAATGGAAATACATTTTAAATATCTAAAAAACTAAAGATCGCTAGAAAAAATATTTACAGATATGGAAACTAGAACTGTGGCTACATGCTTCCAGCTGAAAAGCAGAATTTTGATTATCACTTCCTGCTTATCTAGTACTACTGCTTTAAGGAGTGCATGCAGGAACATGTCTGAAATATAAGAAAGACACTTAGCAACATACCAGTATGCAACCATTTTCTGCAAATACCCTACAGTGATAATGCAGGCTTGAGGTTTGCAGTATGTCTCATGAATGTGTTAGGGTCAGAAGGAGAAGGAGAGATGGAGAGATAGACAGCAGTGCCTGCTACAGAGACAGACATTTGGGATTTTTGCTCTACAGTCTCTAAATCCAGTGTGTCTTAATGAAAGCTGGGACTTGAAACCCTTTTTCGGGTAACACCCCTGTATCTGGACATGTCTGGGGTGGTTGGAGTTTGTTGGTGGTGTTGCTTTCTGACAACTAATTATGTGTAGGTATAAGCAGGTACTGCCAGTAATATGAGTTTATACTTTTAATTTATATTTTTCCCTCATGGGTGGAAGAGAAATTTGAAATGGATGTGGACATTCATGTATTATTTTTAACTTAATTATTTATGAATCACATCTCTTTAATACTTTTTTCCTAGGTACTCATGGATACTTGGAGCACAATGGATCCACGAACCTGATTGAAACAGTACTGGGACACCACAGTGTCTTTTTGAAAAAGAAATTTGGCTTCCAAAAGTAATTGTAGTATCCTTTGAATCAGTAGGAATTAGAAGTCATGAGAGCAAACTGATATTTTGTTATGCCGTATCACTACAGTACATTGTTTGTTTGTTTGTTTATTTATTTGCTTATTGGTAGGTGCACTGATCCCAGGGACCATTTTCAGGCATGACCTGGGCCATAAAGATGGCACAGTAAGTGGTACATAGAGCACAAGAAATACAGAAAGAGAAGGTTACATAAAGAATAATGGCTAGGCAAGTGTGTGTTATGGATTTATTTTCACACCCAAGGTGTGTAATGACCCATAAACCTTGAGACCGAAGCTCAAGAGGCTTATGAGGTCATCACACACTAAGGGTGTGAAAAAAAAATCCATAAACAGAAACTTGCCCATCTATTATTTTTTATCATTTCTGGTGCATGGAGTCTCAGTAGTGCTTTAAGGAAGATGGAACAGAAAAAATGCTTTGTGTTCTTGGTATCCTGCTTTATCTTTTAAACATTTTGATTTTAAAATAGTAGACATTCAAGTGCATGGAAAATCAACTTTTGAATGGCAAAGATCAAATAAGAACATTTTAAATTGAACTTTTTTATAAGGAGACATTTAAGAGAAAAACATACACTTTTTAGTCAATTAGCAGTATGGTTTGTCATTGTTTTGATATTCTGCTTTGAAGAGAAATCAGTTCAAATAAAGGATTCTACAAAAACTATGTAAAGTTATCTTTTTAAATGAGTGTTTCAACAGTTAAATCCTAAAAGTTGGTTAGTGAGTTGCAATCTGGGTAGTGTTGCCAAAGTAACGGAGGTCGTGGCTTTCCATGAAGAGCTTTGGGAAAAGAAAAGGTTAGGGAGTGCGTCGAAATTTCAGTTCTTGTAGCAGTTTGATGTATGTTTGTATTGTTAACTTATGTAACAGTTTATTTTTTTAGGTTTGCATGGTAGAGAGTGACAGACGGAGGAACTGTCTGCAGCTGACAGGGAGTCGTAGCATGGAATGGAGGCTGCAGACAGTGAGTATGCCTCGAGCTGTCTCAAGGACCACGTGCTACTCGAGGAGACTGTCAGTGAGCAGAACTTTTCAAAACACGATAATGACAGGTTTTCAGGTTGTTACGGCTTTTTGCAGATACCTGAAAACTGTTTGATAATGGGGATCACCAGTAATTATAATAGTATACGATGAGTATAGTTAACAGTGATAATTACAAAAAAATACAAGTAGTATAAAACAGGAGACAATAAGGCATAGATATACAGTGGATTACAAAGCTTACAGTAGACACAATCCATACAAAAGTGCAAGTGCAATAAAACAGTGGTATAGGCAGGCCATTTAAGAAGCCCAGTTTTATGTTTATGATGCTTATTTTAGAAGATACTGTGGTGCACAACTTGGTTTTGTACAAGGTTTCCTGTTATTTCTGTATAATCAGCCTCTTTCCATCATTTTATTTTTTTTTTTTTTTTGTTTTGTATCCCCCCAATTTTTCTAAATAAAATGTCTGGCTATTAACACTTGTGAATTGTGCACATTATAGTGGTGGTATACACATATTTAAAGCATTTTGTGACAAGAAAAAACATGATTTAAAAAACTTGATTGCAAACTTTTTTTATTGTAATGAGTATCTGGTAGTTGTCATTCTATGTGCGATGTCACACCTAGCTGATAGCGATGTCAGCAGCTACCACTTGTTAAAAGGGCTGTCACTCATTTATGGAGCCCACCCCCTGACAAAGGTCTGAGACAGAAGCATTGGGGCACCTGTCAATACTCAATGCTAAGTGCAATTGTTTTGGAAAATAAATCTTTTGGAATGCATCCAGTTTGTGATTTATCATTTCTAGAAGAAGATTCCAAGCGGGTTTGCTGTATTTTGTTGTTTTGTTCATGGTTTCCAGGGGGACAGCTCTACACCACAGTGGCACTGCAGACTAGCACCGGGATGTGTGGACCATTTACTGTTTGTTAAGTGAACTACTGTAGATCCGATACATTTTGGTGGGATGGATCTTGCAACTGCAGT
Organism: Neoceratodus forsteri; assembly: GCA_016271365.2. Taxonomy (NCBI): domain Eukaryota; kingdom Metazoa; phylum Chordata; order Ceratodontiformes; family Ceratodontidae; genus Neoceratodus; species Neoceratodus forsteri. The sequence continues at coordinate 691,461,240 of CM057454.1, read as the reverse complement.
AAACCTTGCAATTGTCACTGAAAGCATCTGGTAGGGTTGCAGCAAAAATAATGCATTGAGGGCATGAGGATAGGACCCAGTCAATGAGGAAATGATCTGAGGAATTTGGATTGAGACTGGTTGACTCAATAATGAGCTGTGAGACTGAGGGACTCAATTTGGTGAATGAAATTTTTTGCCATGAGGGAGAGTCAATTTGTATTTAGATATCCAAAGACTAAGAGTTCACTTGAAGCAGAAACGAAGTAGATAGATGAGAATGTGATAGATCTGGTGTTGGGCTTGGCCTTAGGGGAGGAGTAAATGGCACCAATGAAAAAAGGAAGTGAGTTGGGGGAAGAGAGCCTGCACAGGAGGAGATCTTGGGAAGAGGGTGTCAAAGGGTCTCCGATACAGACATAATGTTGTCGTGGCAGCCAGAAAAAAAAACCTATCCTATTGTGTGTTGTTTTTGTCTTTATATGTTGTATTGTCTGCATAGACTAGCCACCTATGCTGTTTAATTGTTTATTGTCTTTTGTGTTCCCCCTACTCTTATTCTGTCTACTATAAGGACATTACTGTGCTGCATTACTGTTGTGTATTACAAGCACTGAAACTTAAAGGCACCTGGCCCTCTAAATATTCATTATGTGAATGCCAAGTAAAGAAATCGTATTAAAACTGCTTTTTCCAGCAATAGAAACACTTTTCGTCTTCAGTACAGGTCTTTCCAGGAGCTTAGGTACCTTAAGAAGTACCTTTTCGTGTATTTTCGTCTTCGCGACGATTCTTGCGTGCTGCACAAACGTGCGCACTGTCGCACAGCTCGCAAACGCCGTGACTATTGAGAAAAGCCATTCTTTATATCAGGTGCCCAATAAAAAGAAAGTAAATGTATTCATTAGCGCTAAAATGCTAAGAAGTCTGCTGCTTCAGAGAAAGCCACTGTTATATTGTGGCTGTGTGTGTTCTGTGCAAACGCCAGCCTTTTTTTTCCCTTTGTTCTACTTCCTGTTGCTAAAACGCTAGTGTCCTGTGCTAACCAGCACATTTATTTTACTTCTGTGCCCATATGTAGTATATTAAGAAAGTGTACAACTACAACAGTAACAGAATTAGCCTGGCAAAAGAATAAAAGAGGGCAAAGTGTATTACCTGGTTTTCAGTATGGATGTGTCCTGTGTAAACCTTCCTATAGGAACCAGCCGACCTCTGTGTAGCTAACTTTATAGAGAAGGGTGGGACTTATTTTTGAAATACACTAAAATGGGCTGTAAATGATTTATTATTGTGCTCACAATCATCCTATAAGTTTGAGAAGTGTCAAAATGAATATTTTGAAGCTTGAAATGTATAAATAAGTTGTTTTAAAATAAATCTGTAAAGATATGATTGATGGGTAATTCACCCAATCAAATTCAGTTTCAAGTATATAAAGGGATCAATGGCAAGCAAGTAGTCAGTAGTGATTGGGATGGCGACATGTAAACATCCAGAACTAGTGCTCTAGTTTAATGTGGATACTACTGCCAAGTTGATTGTCTTTGCTCAGATGTTCCTTTAATTCAATTTATTTTATTTTATTGTCGAGTTAAGTCCGCTTGTATTTATTTTGCTTTGCTGGAATCATTATGTTTGGATCCAGATGAATAAATCTACCTGATTTTCATCCTGAAGAATTCAGACTGTCTCGGAGTCCTTGTGTAACCCACTTAATATCCTCCTACAGTGGTGTTAGAAGTGGGATACCTGGGATACCTGGGATACCTGGTTGAATACACCTGGGTGAGTCTGTCTGAGACTCTAGTGGACTCTGCATGCAGGTGAAGCAAGCAGACATTGTTACCTTCCCTGGAATTGTTACTCGTTCAGTATCTGCGGCCTTCCATATACCATTGTTACCAGGGATGGATCCTGTCATGAGGAAGAAGGAAGGAAAACCTGCTGCCAAAGTAGAAGGAGAACCAGAAGAGCAGGTGAGTGGAGGAGCTGTTGAGGAGGAGATATCAGAAATACCCCCTTTGGAAACCCACAAGTTGGTAAGGTGGTTATGCATGCACCAAATGGAAATGGAGAGACAGAGAGAAAGAGATAGAAAAGAATATGAGGCTAAATGGACTGATACCCTGAGGGCAATACAAGCTCTGGGTGTAAGTCAGCCACCAGATCCACCAGCCGGGGGATATAAAGACATTAAACTAGTGAAACTTTCAGAAACTGACGACATAGAAGCTTACATAATGACTTTTGAGAGTGTTGCCACAGCCTGTGCATGGCCCAGGGATCAGTGGGTGATTCGCCTAGCCCCTTACCTTACCTAACTGGTAAAGCTCAGCTTGCATACAGTCATATAAAGGTAGCACATGCTAATAATTATGATCAAGTGAAAGCTGCAATACTAAAACGTTATGACATAAATATCGAAACATATAGGCAGCGATTTCGAACTTTTAAATATCAGAACGCAGATAACCCTCAAGATGCCTATATACGTTTGAAGGACTTGTGTTTCAAGTGGTTACAACCAACCATTAGGACACTTGATCAGATCCTAGAGGCCATTATTCTAGAACAGTTTATTAAGATCCTTCCACAAGATGTGCAACTGTGGGTGAGAGAGCACAGACCTGAGACTTCGGATTCAGCAATCCGGCTTGCAGAAGATTTTATTACTGCTAGGCCTACACGACCAAAAGGGACTTCACCACATGTCCATCTGCCTAATGTTGCTAAACAAGCTGTTTCTCCTGTTGCTAAGCAACCTGTCCCTCTAAAGACTCCGCCCATAGTAGCCAGAACCTACCCAAGGGTGCAAAAAGGGTATAATCCAGACATCATCTGTCATGAGTGTGGTAGTAAGGGACATGTGGCATGGTTCTGTCCCAAGAAGAAATCAGAACCCACACATTTGGCGTTAGCAAACTGGGGACATTATATCATCCCAGTCCAGATTGGACAGAATACCATATATGGTCTCCTGGACTCAGGAAGCAGACAAACCCTTATCCAAAGCAATTTGTTAGACTCATCCATAAATACTAAGCTTCAGACTACTCGTGTGACCTGCATACATGGAGACACCCATCAGTACCCACTATATGACTTGGATCTAACAATACAAGGACATACTTATAACATCCGGTAGGGACTGTCCTAACTTACCAGTCCCTGTGTTGATCGGTCATGACTATCCTGACTTTCAGTCCCTAATTTCTAACCATATAGAGGCCCTGGTAACCAGATCCCAGACTAAAGAAAGTCCGGGGCAAGTCTTCCCATTTGCCACTGATTTATTCGAGGAGACAAGAAAGGCTAAAAAGTCCAAAGCACAAAGGAGAAAGGATAAGAAGCAGTGGAACCAGGAACACAAGATGGAATTTGATTCATTGACATCAAGTATTGACTTTAGAACTGCACAACAACAAGATCCTAGTTTAAAAAGTTGTTTTTCTCAAATGTCTGAGAGTGGGGATGGTTCAAGTGATGACAGATATAAAATGTATAATGATTGTTATACACAGGTGTGTAAACCCAAGAAATGGGAAATAGTAGATCAGTTGATGGTACCCCAAGCCTATAGAAAACAACTATTGGATGTAGCCCATAATATACCTTTAGCCGGACATATGGGTAGAGATCGCACATTAAGTCGTCTACTATATAGATTTTTTGGCCTGGTATACGAACAAGTAGCAGACTACTGTAGAAGTTGTGTAGAATGTCAAAAGGTTGCTAAGTTAGACAAAAGCAATAAGTACCCTATGCCCTTGCCATTGATAACCACTCCTTTTGAGCGAATAGCAATGGATATAGTTGGGCCACTACCCAAAAGTTCAAAGGAAATCAATACATATTAGTAGTGTGTGACTATGCTACTAAGTACCCTGAAGCCATTCCCTTACGTAATATCACTCCTAAAAATAGCAGAAGAGCTGGGAAAACTTTTTAGTAGGACGGGCATACCGAAAGAAATTTTGACTGACAGGGCAGTAACTTTTGCTCCCTCCTACTAAAAAGATTATATAATACCTTAGGTGTCACTGCCATTTATACCACTCCATATCATCCCCAGACAGATGGCCTGGTTGAACGTTTCAATCAGACACTAAAGAAAATGCTGCAGAAATTCTGCCAAGAAGAGGGCCGAAAATGGGATATACTATTACCTTACCTGATGTTTGCATATAGGGAGGTGCCCCAAGCATCCACAGGGTTTTCCTCATTTGAGCTGCTATATGGACGAAACCCTCGTGGTCCCCTTGATGTGATAAAAGAAAAATGGGAAAACGGGCAGACATCTCCAGACCAAGACCCCAGTGATTACATCTGTCAGCTTAGACAGAAACTAACTAAATACATAGAACGGGCCCATCAAACTAACTCTAAACAACAAGAAAAACAAAGATATCATTATGACAAGGGTACAAGGTCAAAGAATTCAAGAAGGGAAAAGGTGTTATTACTACTCCATCGTCAGATAACAAATTATACATGAAATGGCAAGGTCCCTATACAGTGGTCAAATGAACAGGCCCTGTAACCTATCAGATAGAACTATCAGATAAAAAAAAAAAAAATAACATATTTCATGTGAACCTTTTAAAGAAATGGGTAGAAAGGCAAGAACCCCCTGTATGTTTTATTTGTCCAGAAAACCCCATTAGTGAATTGGATTTAGTTTACCAACGTTTAGAAACAGAAGGTGGCATTAGTGACCTTAACATAAACAGTGGGTTGTCTAAACAACAAAAGGCTGAACTCTATACCGTGTTACAACCTTATGCTAGTTATTTCACCGGGACCCCTGGTAAAGTAGCAAATACAAATCATGAAATTAATACCACTCAAAAGGAACCTATACGGGTACGACCTTATAGAATACCCGAAAAACTACGGTCTGAGATAGAAAATGAAATAATTAAGATGCAAGAAATGGGTGTCATCGAACCCTCCAGCAGTGAGTGGAATTTTCCCATGGTAATTGTAAGAAAAAAAGAAGGTGGGGTCTGAATTTGTTTAGATTTTAGAAAACTAAACGAAATATCTAAATTTGATAGTTATCCAATGCCACGCATTGACGACATTCTTGATCATCTGGGAGGAGCACAGTATATTTCAACCCTTGACCTCACCAAGGGATACTAGCAAATACACTTAAATCCTGATGACAAAGAAAAGACTGCCTTTAGCACTCCATTAGGCCTCTATCAGTTTACTGTCATGCCATTTGGCCTTCATGGGGCTCCAGCAACATTCAACGATTAATGGATAAACTCCTTTTACCACATTCTTCATACAGTGCAGCCTATATGACGATGTGGTCATTTTAACAATACATGGGCTGACCATTTACACCATTTAGCAACCATACTAGAGTCATTACTTCTGCAGGTTTAACAATCAATCCAAAAAGTGTTTTTGGCTATGAAAAAACTGAATATTTAGGTTTTCAAATAGGCGGGGGCCTGATAAAACCTATGAAATCTAAAATTGAAGCTGTAGCAAACAGCCCAAGACCAAACACTAAGAAAGATGTGAGATCCTTTTTAGGACTTGCTAGTTATTATAGACGCTTTATACCAAATTTCTCTATGATAGCTAGTCCGCTCACTGAACTAACAAAAAAATGCCAGCCTGAAAAGGTAAAGTGGACTTCAGATTGTGAAGACGCGTTTATCACAATTAAAGCAACACTATGTTCATACCCGATTTTACATACACCAGATTTTTCACTCCCTTTCATAGTTCAAACAGATGCCTCAAACTTAGGCTTAGGAGCTGTATTGTCACAAATCATAGAGGTGAAGAACATCCTATAATTTATATCAGTAGGAAGCTACATGAAAGGAAACCAAATACTCCACTATTGAAAAAGAATGCTTGGCAATGCAGCTGGGCCATAGAAGCATTAAGGTTTTATCTGTGGGAACCGAGTTTGAATTATGGACAGACCATAATCCCCTATGTTGGCTCAATGTTATGAAAGATCGTAATCCCCGTATAATGAGATGGTACCTAACGCTACAGCCATACCGTTTTAAAATAAAACATCGGAAGGGTAGTGAACATAAAAACGCAGACTTTTTATCAAGATACGGACATGATCAAACTACAGCAGACCTCGGGGTAAATTAGAAAGATTATATATATAAAAAAAAAAAATAGCTGCTTTTGTAGCCTAATTAGACTAGAATTATATTTTTAAGTAACAAACAAAGTTTGTTACAATGTGGGACCCCGAGGTGGAGCCTGAAGAGAGGGTGGGCTCTGGCTCCATCTCTTTTTGAAAAGAGATCTGTGCATAATACTATAAACAGAAACCCCTGATGAATCAGTAGCTTCTGTTATCTTAAGGTGGGAGGAGACTGTCAAAGGGTCTCCGATACAGACATAATGTTGTCGTGGCAGCCAGAAAAAAAACCTATCCTATTGTGTGTTGTTTTTGTCTTTATATGTTGTATTGTCTGCATAGACTGGCCACCTATGCTGTTTAATTGTTTATTGTCTTTTGTGTTCCCCCTACTCTTATTCTGGCTACTATAAGGACATTACTGTGCTGCATTACTGTTGTGTATTACAAGCACTGAAACTTAAAGGCACCTGGCCCTTTAAATATTCATTATGTGAATGCCAAGTAAAGAAATCATATTAAAACTGCTTTTTCCAGCAATAGAAACACTTTTTGTCTTCAGTACAGGTCTTTCCAGGAGCTTAGGTACCTTAAGAAGTACCTTTTCGTGTATTTCGTCTTGCGGACGATTCTTGCGTGCTGCATGAGCGTCGCACTGTCGTGCAGCTTCATAAGCCGTGACTATTGAGAAAAGCCATTCTTTATATCAGGTGCCCAATAAAAGAAAGTAAATGTATTCATTAGCTAAACGCTAAGAAGTCTGCTACTTCAGAGAAAGCCACTGTTATATTGTGGCTGCTGTGTGTTCTGTGCAAACGCCAGCTTTTTTTTTCCCTTTGTTCTACTTCCTGTTGCTAAAACGCTAGTGTCCTGTGCTAACCAGCACATTTATTTTACTTCTGTGCCCATATGTAGTATATTAAGAAAGTGTACAACTACAACAGTAACAGAATTAGCCTGGCAAAAGAATAAAAGAGGGCAAAAGTGTATTACCTGGTTTTCAGTATGGATGTGTCCCTGTGTAAACCTTCCCTATAGGAGCCAGCCGGCCTCTGTGTAGCTAACTTTATAGAGAAGGGGTGGGACTTATTTTTGAAATACACTAAAATGGGCTGTAAATGATTTATTATTGTGCTCACAATCATCCTATAAGTTTGAGAAGTGTCAAAATGAATATTTTGAAGCTTGAAATGTATAAGTTGTTTTTTAAAATAAATCTGTAAAGATATATGATTGATGGGTAATTCACCCAATCAGAATTCAGTTTCAAGTATATAAAGGGATCAATGGCAAGCAAGTAGTCAGTAGTGGTTGGGATGGCGACATGTAAACATCCAGAACTAGTGCTCTAGTTTAATGTGGATACTACTGCCAAGTTGATTGTCTTTGCTCGGATGTTCCTTTAATTCAATTTATTTTATTTTATTGTCGAGTTAAGTCCGCTTGTATTTATTTTGCTTTGCTGGAATCATTATGTTTGGATCCAGATGAATAAATCTACCTGATTTTCATCCTGAAGAATTCAGACTGTGTCGGAGTCCTTGTGTAACCCACTTAATATCCTCCTACAGAGGGGACAGCAGAACAGTGCATAACTTCACAGTTAAGGCTATGACTTATGTATAGAAGAACTCCACCATCATCCACCAGTAGTAGCAGAAGGATTATGAAGGGTCATAGTATGTGATACTTATGCCTATGGATAGGAATTCTGGTGGAGGGGGTGATGATGGGGAAGTGGGCTAGGAGGGAAAGAATGACAGACAGCATCAAGATTCAGGTATGGGAGGAGAGGAGATGAGTGTGAATAAGGAAAGGGAGATAGGATGACAGGTGGAGAGAGGCAGGAGAGGAGGTAATGGAGTGAAATTGGGAGTAAGACAGAGGGAATAGTGAGAAGTGAGGGAGAGGAGAAATAGGAGGTACACAAGGAACAAAATAAAATGGCAAGGGGAGTGAAGCATAGTCAGTAAATGCTGGTGAGGTCTGGTGGAGGGTGCACGTTATGGCAGGTGGTCGACAGGGGTTGTGGGAAACACTTATCACATAGTTAACAATCAGCACAAGTGCTACTTATTTAAATGCAGATACAAAGAGCAAGTATGGCTACTATATAAAATGAATTACCAGAGCAGAGATGACTGCATAGTTGGCCAGTGCAAACAAGTATACTAGTCAGCACCAGCTAATTAAATTATCAGAGTAAAGCAGCAAAACATTTACTTAAACAAACCATCAACACTAACTAGGCCTCAATAAAACAGTGCAAGGGAAAATACAATTAAACTAAGCAGGCAAGACTAGGTACAAAAACAGGGCTAGAAAGGGCTGACTGGGCAGATACAGTGCACCAGTAAACATTATCCAAAGAATGAGATTAATGAATACCAAAATGAGTAGGCAGCTGAAACCAGTCCAGTAAACTAAGAAACATCTTACATCAGAGAAAAGGAAGGGAAATTTGCAGTCTTGCTTGAAGACTGTAATGGATGGAGAAAGAGATACCATGAGTCCTTGTGGTGGAGGGCAGTTGTTACAGTAACAGTCCTGTGTGGAGGGAAGAATCATGCAGGTGCAGTGACAGCTGGGTAGAGATCCCCAATTGAGAGTGCTAGAGTCATGCAGGGGCAAACTTGTAGAATCTTAATGACAGTGAGAGCCAGCAAAAGGTCAGGGCCTCATTGGAATAACTTGCTGCATAACGGGATCAGTGCACACCAGCAAATATGGTACAAATAAATGTATTTCATCAGGTAACAAACACAGACATTCTCCAAAATCCCCAGTGCTTTGAGTTGCTCTGACTCTTCGTCAGGGTTTTTCCTAATTAGTATAACTCACAGGTTCAAGTGGTAGAAGAAAAACAGGGGTCCATGTGGGACACAGATCAGAGATAAAGGGAAGGTTCCCCACCCTTCACACTCCAATCTGATGAAAGATAAAAGTAGACATGTTTTTCTAATAAAAGTTTGACAAAGATTTGGGAATTTGGATATCTAGGTACTTTAGTGAGTTCACAACTCATAAATGTAACAAGGATTTCTCCTGAAATTGCTTACAGCATTGCCCCACTGGGAGGACCTCATGTGTTGATCCATTTATATTGTGACCCACCAATTGCCCATAATCTCCCAACAAACTGTGCACCTCATTTAATCATTTAATTGAGTCCTTCAGGTATAGCATCAGCAGGTCATTGGTAAGAAGAAACACATTGTGGTGCATCCCCCCACTATAAGGTCATGTGTTTGATAACTATGATTCAATACTGCCAGCAAGGGTGCCAGTGTAAGCACATAGAGCAGGGGTGACGGGGAACCCTGTCTAGTGCTTCTGGTGAGCCAAAATGGCCTAGTCAATTTCCCATTTATCAGGTTTTATACTGAGATATCTTTATAAAGCTTTACAATCAACCATGCTATCCTGTCTCCCACTCTAAACCTCCTTAATATATTGAAAATGTACCCCTACACCATGCAGTCAAAAGACTTCTCTACTGTTTAAAGCTAATACAGCCATCATGTGTTTTGTCACATCCTCTGCCCAAAGCTATGCCACTCTGAGAGCTTGCTGAACATTATCTTTCCCTTGCCTCCCCTTTGTAAAGCCTAACTGGTCAACGTGTATTACATCCAGGAGCACCAGCTGCAACCAAGATGCATGACTTTGGGAATAATTGTATAATAGGCAGTGAGGAGGGATACTGGTCTATAAGAAGCACACTGTTTCAGTTCTTTCCCCTGTTTAGAAAAAAACTGTAATTGTAGCAGACTGTGTGGAGGGGGAAGAGATATAAACATGCATTGATACATAGACACTGATGGCAGGAAAAGGTCCATCCAGTCTGCCTATTCTACCCAACTACTCTGCACTGGCTCAAGTGGCTGTCCCTCCCCTTTGTTTCTGCCCCCATCCTACATAACCCCATATACTTACCCCATCCCTGCTTGAAGCTGCTCACTAATGTGTCCTATACCACTTCCTTTGACAGCCTGTTCCACTTGTCCACCATTCCTTGGCATCCACCCTGTTTATTCAATGCAGAAACTTGTATGTCTCAATCAGAGCACCCCTTACGTAGAAACATAGACTTTGATGGCAGATAAGGACCGCTTGGCCCATCTAGTCTGCCCATTTCCCTACCTACAGGATAGGCCGCAGATCCTAGTTAACCAACAGCCTATTTCTTCTACCCCCCACAAGAATTGCCTGATGTCTGTCCCATGCATTCTTGAATTCCCCCACAGTTTTAGACCCCATAACCTCCTCAGGAAGGCTGTTCCATGCATCCACTACCCTCTCTGTGAAATAATACTTCCTCACATTGCCCCTGAACCGCCCTCCTTCTATCTTTAAATTGTGTCCCTTTGTTCTTGCAAGTCTCTTTTTCTGAAAGATGCTACCCTCTTGGACTTTGTTGATTCCACTGAGGTACTTAAAGTGATTTACCAACTTTTCATACGTGGATTTAGCAATCATTCACCAAGTGCACATATAACCAATGTACAATATTGTTCCCGGATTGTACCAGCTGTTTTTGACAATAAAATAATTCTTGCAAGTGGCGATCACAGAACTGTCAGAGTGTGTATTGAAAGCTGTATCTGGTGACCTTTGACACAGGGTGCCGAAGCCACGTCACCACAGGTAGTTGTATGTGGTATACCTAGCGCTTGCTGCTTATTCTGTGTGCCCGTGATTCACAGTACAGTTTGGCAATGGCAGACAGTTCCTTCTCTTGGTCCGAGGACAGTCTCAGTGCGTCCGACTCAGCCAGTGATTTTTCAGATATTGAGTCAGTGCCAGTCATTGAAAATATCTGCATCCTGGACCCCTATAGAGACGACCCCTATGATAGCAGTGACAGCAATGGTGGCAGCTCAGGCGGTAGCAGCAGTCCCGATCCTTTTGGTTATGGCAACGAAAACAGACTTGGCAACACAGACTGGTAATGGGATGATCTTTGTCTAATTTATGTGGTTCGGCCAGTTCTTGTCTCTGGTTTGTCAATGATCGCGAACATTTACCCCTCGCACCCAGGCTACGCACTGATGGTTCTTTTCCTCATCTATGATGGCATTTGTGGTCCTTTTTTGCAAAGCTAGGTGTTGCTATCTTCAAATTTTTGCCAGACTGTTATAGTGTTGGGAAATTGATGCTGTAGCTCTGTGCCGTACTTGCCACCCCTTGTCCATCGTAACATATAGTAGCCACCCAGTCGCCATTGCGAACCCAGTGCGTATGTACCACCCCATAATTGCAAGTAGCAGCATATATTTGTACCCGTGCTGACAGTACCTGCAAGTGGTAGTTTCCAAATATTTTTTACTGTTTTTCGGGCTGTGCAATCAATTGTGATAATGGGAAACAGTGTGATACTTTCAGCATTATTCTGCCCTGCATCACATTTCTGTTTGCGTTTGTTACTGTGCTGGCATGTGCACTATCTATGCAGTCTGCAGTTACAACAGTGGCGAGCACAGCACAGAATGTAGTGGTTACACCTTCACCTATTATTTGGCACCTGGCTACAAAATATTCTCATTCTGTATTGTGGATATGCAGCTGAAACCTGGTAGTGATTGCCTGCAGCACCTCAGTATCGGTGCAAAGCAGTGACAAACAATATCTGTACCTGCCAGGCACCAATCAGTGGTAACTGTTGTTACTAAACATGTTCCCAGTGTCACCTCACAAACTTTTCTCATTGAGTGTCATTATCCCAAACTAAAATCTCTGTTGGTCTGAGCCAATGTGTGCAGTGGTCAAGCATAATAAATTATCTTCATTTTTACCCTACGATTGAGGATAGCATCTCCACCATCACCAATCTTCCCCCCTCAATCCCATATACTGCCCCATCTATCCTATAGCTCAGAGTTGATTCCCTATTCCTGCCTAATGAATTTTTTTGCACTTTATGTATAGTACTATGCCACATCCGGCGTTCTGCATCTAATTGATTGATCATATGTCTCATGCAACATTGCTATGTTTGAGGTTCTTTTTTCTTGGCAGTCCCATTGTGCTGTGTGTATGGGGGGGGGCATGATTGCACTTTGCTTAGGCACAGCTGATATCAGGGTCATTGGCATGTGTTCTCACTACGTTTCATGTTGCCTTCAGTAGGTACTGTTCCTCAGAGTTTTTGACCTGCTCCTTTTTTGGGTCACAATTCTGAAATGCATGCCTATACCCAACAGCCATTACCACTCCATACTGTGCACAGTGTGGTGCTATTGCTCTCCATGCCCTGTGTTGCACAGTTGTGAACATATAGCAAAGCATTTGTTGGTAAGGGCATCAGCAGGCTGTTTAGTTACACTGTGTTAGATTCAGTAATAGCAATATATGTCACTGCTATAAATGCCTATATGTGTGTGTGTGTGTGTGTGTGTGTGTGTGTGTGTGTGTGTGTGTGTGTGTGATGCTGCCTTTAGATGTAACAAGATGCCTGGCCAGATATGCATGGGAAATGTGCCAGTTGTCATATTGGCACCCTGTCACGCATGCCAATGGATCCCCTAGCATAACTGCATAATGCATTTTTTATGATGCAAGAAAAGTACTGGTCTCATTCTTGCCCCCAACACCACACACAACACACCCCAGACAGACATAACTGAATCTGACCGATGCTTGACACATGCCATGTTATGCTAATTCGTGTGTGTGTGTGTGTGTGCGTGTAGGGAGGTTTGATCTTGTGGTCTGTCTGAAACTGACCATATTATCGACAGTAGATATTGTCCTCTGTTGCAATGTATAGCACTACACTGTGGCACTGTTCCCCCATTCCCCTATGTTTGACCCTTTTCATAAATGCATGCCAACAACACAACACACAATCACCATTCAGTGCTGTCCACCGTGTTGTAGTGCCATTCTACACAACTTACATATTATTCATAGTGAACATGTGTTGTATAGCTTACAACGCTTAGTTGGTGAGGGTATCAGCATCCTGTACTGTTACAATGTGTTAGGTGGAAACTGAGTTAGGTGCAGTGTTGACAATACGAGTCACTATTAACAAAGGTATATCTGTCAGTGTATAAGTATGCATTTCCGGATTGAGCCAAACATTGTAGCTGGCCAGGTATGCATGGGAAAAAGTGTCACTTTGCACGTGAGCATCCTGTGTAGTATGCTGAGTGACCCCATGCCATATGCACATATTGCATGAAACCTAGTGGTCTGCACCTTGTGTTCCCCAACACACACACACACACACACACACACACACACAGTCACTCACTCACTCACTCACATTGCAGAGAAACACCCAGGCAAAGTAGCACTACCAACCATACAGCAGCACATTGCAGTGGTGAATATTTCATTCCTGGTAAGCTGAGCCTATCAACATTTCTGTCATGGTGCTGGCTCTGCATCCACAGTGAGACCAATCGGATTTGATCATGGGCAGTGCATCTCAGGCCTCAGCTACATATTTTTGGCACCATAATCTGTAATAGAATTGTGGTTAGTGACTAAAACAACACCTTTATCACATAATAGAGAACACAGCTTAGCAATCAATTCCAACATAATAAATGCTTGGCCCTTCATCTCACAAATTAGTTTTGTACTGCTAAAATACCCACAGAGTGAACACAAGCACTTCTATCTAAGCAGAAGTGATTTAGCAACACTTAGCAGATATAAATGCATGCTGTCAATGGAGTGCAAATCCCTCACATTGACTCTTTTCAATGTAGAACCCTTGTATCACTTGGCCCAGGAAGATAATATTATGGCTAAAAGAGGTGCTAATCACTCCTGGCCATCTGGAAGATTGAAGGTAGTTATGCAGTTCCTCACTAACTCAGGTTTTATCCACTAATTATTTTTTTCTGCTCTAAGCTACCAATCATAGCATACTATAAGCCCAGCCACAGGCAAATTTTTCCCTCCCACCGGACACGTGTGTGCTGTGCTGTTTTTGTACAGCTGATTGCCAGCAGCAAGTCCCCACATCCTGACCTGTTCTTCTCTTCCTCTTTCCAAGTCCTACCTGCATGCCTATCTTGTTGCCTGCCTCTGCATCCTGTCTCTGCTTCTGCTGAATCTCCTAACCTCCCTACTAGTCTGACGTCTGACCTATACCACCTCTCCCCACCATCCTTTCGTCAGCCCCACTCTCCCCATCCAATTGTGTGCAAAGTGTGACATACTGTTGCACATGTATAATTAAGAATTGTATGGTATATAGATCTTTATAGATACGTATGTATAGTGTACATAACTAGCTCTACTGTATTGAATGCACTGCACAATGTTTGTCAAATTATTTCCACTGTACAATGTATGTATGTCAAATGTATTCCTGCACAAATGCACTACTATACTGTACCATGTATGACCCCAGGTTGACCCAGAAAAAGGGACTGTAATTGTCTCAGTGGTCTTACCCGGTCGCCAAAAGTGAAATAAATAAATAAAGTGACAAGGTCCATGAATTTCATCTGGATCAGGTGGTCTGTTGCTGCAGTGTGATGACATTCACTGAGTCACTTGCCCCCCCCTTTGACAATCACTCTATCACTAGAAGTAACCTCTACCCTTCTAAACATAGGTCCCCCGTAATTGTTTTGGGTGGCCCATGTTTCTGTGATGGCTGCAATGTCCACCTCTCCCTCTGCCATGAATGCCTGTAGCTCTGCAGTTTTCAAACCCATGGCTACCAGCATTATTAGTGACCATCTTCCACCCTTCTCCCTCCTGCCACCCTGTTCTCTTTTAGTAGCATCACCAAAAGATGATTAATCCCGTGTTACAGAGCTCCCACTATATGGGCTGTGTGTATGGCAGCAGCCCTGATATATTCTGGCACCTGGCTCTGGTTTAGACATTTCCACAGTGTTCATTGGCTTATTATTTTGACTGTCAAGTTCTGGCAGCTACACACAGTTGCACTGACACCATGTTTTACCATTTCATCTGCCACCCTCTTTGTAGGTGCCTTTGTGGGCATTGCATTATCATGGACAATAAATTGGAGTGCTTGTGTTGCCAGGAGATAGAAAGAATGAGTGGGAGGAGGGACAATGTCAATGTAGTGTGCATCACAGAGAGCCCAGCATTCAGCAGTGTAGTACTGGACCCGGATGTACTTCAAACTGCATACTATGGGTACCAGCAACAATACAATGGAGGAAATGCACCACACAGTTTGTATGCGTAAGTATCGTTAACCACACATGTGCCCTCTGCCCATCATATTTATTTTTTGCCATATCACTGGTACCATCTTTAATGCACATCTTCGTTCTGCCCACACTAGCCATATTTGTTCATGATGGGATGATCGCACAATCGAATCAACATGTTTCTGTGCCTGTTTATTACTCATTGGCTTGCATAGTACTGCAGGGATACTTCTAGATCAGCGATCCTCTCACTGTCCCCATTTCAGAGTACGAGGCCTAAGATTGCTCCCTCTTGAGTGGGTTCCAAAACTGGCTAACAGACGCATGCCACCTGTAGGACATTGCGAATGGCCCTGCTCTTGGATGTGGCTGCAGCAAAGGAGCTCCAGTTTACATCTGTCATTTTCAGGTCCCCCATCAACAGTATTTCACCTTTCTCTGCCTCCTATCATATCCTTGTCCATTCCCCCCCGACATGGGGGTCTGTATACAACCCTGGTGCAGATTGTGGTACCATTTCCAGGCTCTGAGGTGACCCACAGTGCCTCCTCTCCTCCAGGTTTACTCTTTTGTTCCATTGCTTTTATCCATTACATAGAGAGGTACTCCTAACCCTCTTCTACCCTCCCTGTCTCTCCTGTAGGTTGTGTACCCTGGTATGTTAACATCCCTGTCATGGTTCTCTGTGTATCTTGTTTCTGTGACTGCTACGATATCCAGGCATCCCTCTTTCATCAAGGCCACCAGTTCAGTGAGCTTGTTGCCCAGACTACATCCCTATGGTGCCAGGCCCTCCACCTCTAAGGTTATCATGATCCGATTCCTCATCCATGCCAGCCCCTATATAAATTGATGCTACCTTGCTATCACCCGCACTGCCCATCAACTGACTGGGAGTTTCTTTTTCTGTCAACAGGAAATATCGCTACACTGGGTACAGACAGTTGATTCGATGGCTGGGGATACCTTGGGAAGGATGTACGAGGCACTACCATCATGTGCCATTACCAAGATACTTAAAAATATCCAAATGAAGATGGGGAGGCTCATAGGCATTTCAAGCGCCGAACAATCATCAACCCATAAAAGCAAACCTTTGATCCTTCCTTTATTACAATGTAGCAGTTTCTAGTCTAATATATGTTCATGCATGTAATCATTCAATAAAGATACAGGAGGCAACTTTGAATCAAGTTTTGCATCTGTCTGCCTTTACTTATTAGGATTGTACTCAGTGCCACAACAATGAACAATATCCAGTGCATGATAAAATCAAATATACATTAGGGCTTTTTGTATGTTAAAACAATTGACTGCGTGCCATGCGTTTTATTACTTCAACATCTTCCCCATTTTCCTAGTGGTTTCATTCACGCAGCATTAGCCAATATCAACATATATAATGAATTGCTAGTAAAGTCATCACACTTAGAAATTGTTTTTTCATTTCATGTTTTTTTATTGTGCAGTTTCTACAGGAGGGCACCAATCGCCATGGGCTACCTGGTCGTAGAGTGCACAGTGCGTACATATTATAAAGCACATAACATGCAATAGACAAAATACATATACAAAAATGTGCAAGAAACATCCAAAAATAGTTAGCTGGTAGGCCAGAAAAGACACATGGAGAGGAGTCAAAACACAGTTGCCACACAGACCTACTGATACTTGTGATTCCATTCATGTATTGAGGCCTCTATGTAGTAACACCACCGCTTATAGCTGTGAATTATGCGAGCGTGTAAACACGGGATGAAACCCCATCACTGAATAGGAGGCGGGACCATTACCGATTGGGAGTACAGGTGGCTATGTAAAGTGAGAAGGGGGGGTGACATCACCATCAGGAAAAGGGGACAGCACAAAATGAGGGACAAGGGGGAGGTAGTGGAGGTGGCAATCCCAGTCATGAGAGTAAGGAAAGCCATCAGGTCCCTTAGGATGGAGAACACACCAGGGCCAGATGATTTACATCCCAGGGTACTGAAGAAACGTGCAGATGTCCTGGCAGAACCCAGCTTTTCTACATGTCTGTGATGATGGGGTAGGTGCCCTGGGACTGGAGGGTGGCACATATCGTGCCTATACACAAGGCTGGATCAAGAGATGAGGCATGGCTATACAGGCCCATCAGCCTGACATCGGTGGTGGGCAAGTGATGGATGGTGATACCAAGGAAAGGCTAGGGGGGACCTGGAGAAGTTGGGGTACCTGGACAGTAGACAGCATGGCTTTGTCATAGGAAAATCTTGACAGACAAACTTTATGGGGTTTTATGATTGGGTGCCGAGTGCCCGGGTCCAGGGCATGCCAGTGGATGCCCTCTTTCTTGACTGCAGCAAGGCATTTGAGATGAGACTAACCCCTGAACCACGACCCTATTTGTCTCATCTACACAGATGGTCAGCAGTGGGGTCCCGCAGGGATCGGTCCTAGGGCCCCTCCAGTTTAACGCATATGTCTTTGACATAAGGAAGGGTATCAAGAGTGAACTGAGTCTTTCTACAGATGAACTGAATTTGGGAGAAGTGGTGGGGGGGGGAGGGTGACCCTGGTGGAGGACATCCATGCTCTGGACTGCTGGTCAAGGAAGTGCAGTCTGAGGTTCACTACTTGGAAATCCATGGTTCTACACCTGGGCACCAGAAACCAGTGCAAAGTGTATACCCTGGGTAGGGAATGTTGCAAGTCACGATGGCTGTGAGGTACCTGGGGTAGTGGTTAATGTCAAAATGAACAGCTCTGACACTTGTAGGAGGGCAGCAGCCAGAGACAATGGGATACTGGGGTGCATCGCTAGCGGGATTAACTCCAGAGGCATGGAAGTGATAATCCCACTGTACAAGTACTTGGTTAGACAGCACCTAGAGTACTGTGTGCAGTTTTGGAGGATGCCTTTAAAATGGGACATTGCACTCCTGCAAAGGCTCCAAAGGAGGGCAACCAAAATGATCTGGGGCTTGGGGGAAAGGACCTATGGGCAGCGGTGCAACAACATCACTCAACATGTACACGTTGGAGGAGAGGAGGGATGGGGGGACATGATAGAGGTCTTCAAATACATGAGGCGGATAAATATTAGGGGTCTCAGTTAGCGTGCTACAAAGGAAAGGGGTGCCAAGTAAAGGCAACATGTGGAAGCAGGAGGGTGAAGACTCAGGAGCAGAAAGGAGGAGGTGCTACTTTACTCAGAGGGTGGAGGAACCATGGAATTTGCTGCACATGGGACTAGTGGAGGCTGAGACTGTGGCGGGGTTCAAGAGGGGTTGGGAAAGGTATGGGAGCTGACCAAAAGAGCAGATATGAAAGACTATTAGGCCTACTGTGCTGGCATTCTAGTATGTCAGTATATGTTAGTATGTAACTTGAGATGGTTACACAGGTAAATGCAATCCAGTATGACTTTCCATGCAGAGCCAACTGGCAAACACAATGCTACACAAACTCTCCGCTGCAGGTGTTTCTTTCACCTTTGATTATGATGTAATGCTGCCAGTCAATTCAAACATCACCTTTAACTATGGTATTGTACTGGCAACGGACAAACAGATCATACAGACCACTGGACCATGTCCATTGCACATCATGAAATGTCCAGCGTTACACCACTGTACTGTCACTGAATGCCCAGAATGAGTCATGCCCCAAACTAGCATTTGTTCAATGTCCCATGGCATTTCCCAAACTGTCATAGCACCTTGAATGTCTGACACCAGTCTCCACAAAGAAAAATCTCACCGTGGGCAGGTGGTGTAATGCAGCAGTTTGCTTGCAGTGTGCTATGCAGCAATCACTGCATTGCCCTTGTGGTAAAAGTGAAGATAGTGAGGGCTTCCTCAAGTTACAATTCATGTCATGGAATACATGATACAAACAGGGTTCTGCCCTGATGTTCTAAGTATTATCTGGCTATATCATCCAATATTTTGTGAACCATGTTACTTTTTGTTTGGAAATCGTGTACGGTACTGCTGTACTGTGCTCGCTCGGTCCACATGCTTGAATGTTGCAGAAAGTGGTGCTGGCTGTTGCTTTGACTGTTCTAGTTGCTTTAGTCGGACCATCACTGCTGGATCACTCAACGGCAACATGACAGCAGTCATAACTGCATGTGCATACTCTGTAATAGATAGCAAAATAAAAGGGGTTATATTTCAGTCACCTTTGTTGGGTTATGCAAAACAGAAAACATAAGTGATTCACAACTGCATGCAAAGGCACAGTGTAATGAAATGCATTGTTATCAGTGATGGAGCCAGGTTTGGGAGCATTTGGGAGCTAGTGTGGCCATTGAGTCAATCATGGACTCCACTTTCAAAGTGATACCAATTGCATTGCCGAGAAACCCTACTATTGCCGGCGTCCACCTTCTGCCTCACGCTGTGCCTCTGGGTTAACCCATGATGTGTGGCATTTTCCATGAAAGACAGTAACAGAGATGTTGCTTTGAGAACACAATAAAAAAACACCAAAAAATGGGCATCAAAATCCATGTTTAGTGTGCTAGCTTACCATATGTGGATGCTTGTTTACGCGGCCTCACAGATGGCTCACCCTTCTTTACCTTGGAGAAGTAGACTGTAAACTTTGCATTACCGGCATCATCCAACAGAGTGTCTCTGCATGCATTTTCGTTAAAATGTAGTGCAGCAAGATATAATCTGAAATGAAAGAAAGCGTACAGACAATATTAAATATTTGGAACGCAGTACATCTGTCCAGAGAGCAGGGGTTGTGTAAGCTTTTGTTTTTCCCAATATTGGTTATGGTTTGGTGGTCAGTGTGGTGATGGGCCTTTACCAGACAAAGTACCTATTCAGCATGCAGACAACATACTGTGCTTCACAATGTAATACGTGAACATGTCACTATGCACTGATCTACAGCTAATGACACCATTTTAAGTGACCGGGAAGAAATCTATTCACTTATGAAACGCGTAAGAGTGTACCAATGGTTACAGAGCAATGGGGTGGGACCTATCATTAGGGGTCATGACTTGACAGTATTTATTTCCAACCAACAATCTGAAGGACACTTGGAATGGCCTGGACACAGCATGACAGGAAATGCAGACACCATCATAATACAAACATGTATGTGCTAGCAAGAAGTGAACCACACAGATGAGCATAAAATGCTGAATCAGTTCAAAAAATATTAGCAATGGCGGGCACAACAGGTCAGGAAACATGAGAGGTGGAACTGGCCTTGTCATTAATGCTTTCCCATGTCCCTCCTCAAGTTTCCCAACACTGGTGTGGTATAGACTCCCTTTCAGATTCTTGTTGTCAGTTGCAAGCAGGCAGACATTGACCTCCAGTGGCTAAGGTATATTGCTAAATAAGAAATCTAGCCTGCTGCACCAAATGGAGTAACTTTCTTTGTCACATGCTAGTCGCCTGACATGCCCTCCACAGCATGAATCAGTGACTCCTATGGTGCTATGCTCCACTACTTTTTCAGTGATTGACAGTGACCAACATGACAGAAATGTACACTCACACTTACCGGCACTGCATCCCATGGAAGGAATAGGAAGTGTGTTTGGGCGCAAAATGAAGAATCATGCTGTGGAAAGCTTCAACGGCCGATGTTTGCACATGGGGTGATAATCGACAGATGTCACTTACTAAACGATTATTTTCAAGAATATCAAACAGTTTCTCTGTTCCTTTCTCACCTGTCAGAAACAGAAATGTCAGTAGATCGAAATGTCTATGACCATTAGTATGGTTTATTTACTCATTTAATGTCAAATTGCTCACTGGGATGCAGCCACTTCTTTTTCCTTTCTTCACCCTCGAGTGGTGGATGCAAGCAGCGTGGGAAAATATCACTGTGGCCTTCGTGTATGTTGGCCATGTGGGTCATCATGCATTTCCATCTTGCCTTTCTCATGTCTGGATCACAGTCTGGTGTTGAGGCCGCAATCCAATAGATGTGGTTGTTAATGGTGCGTTTCCATCGGTTGATATTTTCGCAGTCTTTCTGTTTCCCCAAGGACTCAATTTTTTTATGAAGACCTGCAAAGATAAATGTATGCTTAGTGCACATTATCAGAGAACTGTGTCCACCATTCAAGAGATAGAGCTATACCATACAAGCCTAAATCTACCTCACCTTTGGCAACATACCACACATCATAGTAATGGGTTCTGCCAGTCATTAGGGGGTTGTCCCGAAGCCAGGCATTTATTTGCTTGTGTCTGTCTGTCACCAGGCAGTCAATCATCAGGTTAGATTCCAACACAAGAAATGACAACACTCGCCATAGACCCTCCAGCTCCATCCATGTTGAATTCTTCACCTCGTTGCTCTGGTTGGAGAAGAGTGTAAGGGTCACATTGCAGAAGCAGTACTGACAATCATGAATAACTATACAATGTTGGTGCTGTACAACGTTGCTTACCTGGACCAGTGAAACAGCTATTATTTTTTTGAGACGCTGCTCCAGTGTGCTGTATGATCCATATCTTGCACAGTGCCCAGGACTGTCGCAACACCCATTGCCAGCTAACATGAGTCCACCACTCATTGCCACCAACTCATTAATTAATTATGTCTGGTGCCATAGCTAGTAGCTCTCAATGGTTGGGAGCAGAACATTCCGCCTGATTGTTGTCAAATGTTGTGCGGAAAATGGATGCAACATTCATCAATGTGAAAACACGTAATGCTTTAGAGACTGGGCAGCCAGATGTGAGAATGGCAGCAGCCAATAACATGTTCATGGGTGGAATATGACCCATTTTTGGTTGATTGCGCCAGACCAGATGATATCCACAGTCTGGACACATCACAGTCACTATCAAAAGAGTCCCCAGCTTACGCCGTTTTTCATCTGTAAAGTACTGTACAGTTGTATTCGCTGCACAACTGGGACATGTTTGGAACAGCTCATCGAGACTGGAACGGAAAACAAAAAACTTCTGCTCCCCTGCTTCTGGAATTGATGGCTGTATAGGCACACTGAATAGTGATGAGATGGAGTATTGAAAAAACAAACATTAGTGGTGGTTAGCTTCTGAAAAGAGAAGCAGTTACTCAGCTTTAGAATACATTGCAACATTGCATATTCACTTATGCCAGTTGGTGTCATCTATGTCACCCACAGCGAATGGCTAGTGTCACCACCCAACACCAATGAAATGGTGTTTTTAACATGACAGTATGCACATCATCTATGTTTGCATAATGCATGCAAAGAACATGTCTATGCAGTAAGAGGCATCACAATAAGCATACAACAACAATGTAGCCGGTATCACGGTGATGTGCACAACACAACCGGGTATACCTCAGTACCGCTACAGTGTGGTGCGATCGCCACTGTATGTACAGAGCGACACAAATATACATTTCGCTACCAAGTGGCAATTGGTGCTCTCACTGTTGGCTCGCAATGATGTTTGTCCACTGGCAGCAGGTGTGTGCCAAGGTGTGTTGCAACATCTTGGAGGAGTACACCAATCTAAGAATAGAGCACACTAGGCCAATAGCTAGGAAATATGACAGACTAAAGTCATGCAATGGTACAGATCAACACTATGTGCCCCCTGTAACATTGAAATGCTCATGCATTACCACCAGATGATCAGCAGAGCCGGAAGGCATGGACAAAAATATAACTGGTGCTATATGTAAAGCATTTTATCAGGCCTCGTCGGTTCAAGGCATGGAAGGCGAACATGCTTTGGTATTTGTCAGCTACCAGTGATGATTTACCCACGCAGATATCATGCACAAGTAGTGACCTTATGGTTGGCTTGTATCACCATACTCAGCTTACTAACACTTTTTGGTTCCTGTTAGTAAGTACCTCCACATACCACTTGTGTACACTTCTCTCACCGTACCTACATTGTGTAGTACGCCACTGAGTTTTTGGTTTCACTGGTGCATTAATGTGCAGTACATCTAAACAGCCATATGTTTGCATAGTAGGTGGATGGGGAGGAGGGTGGTAAATTACTGCAGGAGGACTTGGCAAGGCTCTAGGAGTCGTCGCACACCGGGCAGCTTTGGTTCAATGATAAGAAGTAAAAGGTGATGCATTTCGGATGCAAAAACACAGGATACAGCTATTGGATGGATGGTATCAAACTGTCCACATCTGACGAGGAGAAGGATCTGAGGGTGCTGGTGACTGGGAAATTAAACCACTCAGCAGTGGCTAAGGCTAACATGATGCAAGGGTGCATAGCAAGGGGATAACATCCAGGTATGGCAAAGTCATATTGCCTCTGTACAGGTCCCTGGTGAGGCCACACTTGGAGTACTATGTGCAATTCTGGTACCCGTACTTGAAAATGGATATCAAACTACTGGAAGCATTGCAGCGAAGAGAATACAAGGATGATCCAGGGATTGGGGGTAGAAGTTATAATGAAAGACTATACAAGCTCTACATGTATATCCTGGAGGAGATAAGAGAGAGAGGGGACATGATCGAGACCTTCAAGTACCAGGAGGGGATGAACAGAGTAGTTTTCCAGTGAGTGTTCATTCTCAGAAACAGAAAAGATCACAAGGGACACTCCCTGAAGCTAAAGGGGAGAAATTCAGGTGTGAAAGGAGGAGGCACTACTTCACTACTTCAAACATATGAACTGGACAGCAGATACAGGTCATATAGTCTGCTCGAGTGTGCAGCACGTCTGCCAATTCTACTGCAGCTGCACCCCCCCATTGACTCTTCTGTCCCACAACTGCCCCCCGGTATGTACTTTCCCCTAGAATTTGTACCACTCCCTCTTGAAGCACCACACAGTCTGCACTGATAAAAGTTGCTCAGGCAGTGAATTCCACCCTGTTACCACTCATTCAGTGAAGTAATGCCTACTCCTTTCCCTGCTGAATCTGCACCCCTGTAACTTCATGGAGTGTCCTATGGTATCTTTTCCGTTCTGGAGAGTGACCACATCCTAAAAGCTTATTCTGTTCACCTACTTCAGGTACTTGAAGGTCTCAAGCAGCTTATTCATTTTTTGTGTGACACGGCCAAAGTCTGTCTAGGCCTTGGCCAAATCCCTTCACACACCTACAGATCTGTTTACCTAGACATGGTGCCTTGATTCCAGAGCACTTGTGGCCTATAGGCACGCAACAATTATTTCATTCATAAGAGATTCCATCAATTTTGCTATCACTGTGGTCAAATTAACAGAGTGGTGCTTGCCTGTCGATGCATCGCTGCCAATGGTTGTGAATGGAAATCAGATCTGTGATCCTTAATTCCAGATGCACAACAGTGACTAGTTCTACCCGTACTTCTATCTCAATAATATGTGGTCTCCCATTTTTGTCATTTTATCAAACTCCCATTTTAGTTATTTCTGGACAATTTCCTATGTCAGCGGACTAGTATCGATCCCCGATCCAGAGCACAATGAGTGTTTTTTTTTTTATATACGGTGAGCATAAGTTCAACAGTTGAGATGCAGCAATGTGATACTTACCTATCAATGTCGTCGTCAACTTCATTCTCCGCTGAAAGGATGGAGTCATCACAGGGGTTGTACTCAGATTCTTTGTTGAGACTGTCCACATCCGATAAGGAAGACAGTGAGGTGCTTAGCGGTGTGAAGCAGCATCTGTTGCACCCCTGTGGTGTTTTTTTCAGTTTGCAAGGTGTGATCAGAGAGCAAGTCACACTGGATGCCAATGGACACCATCTGTGGCCTAGCCAAGAGACCTGTGAAAAAAATGAAAAATGATATGAAATATTACTGAGTACAGTACACAAATTGAAAAGGGGTGATGAGGGCCTATAGACAAGGCATGAACCTTTGGTTTTCTTCAGTACTACGGTCTGGGTGGCAGAACTCACAGTCTTCTTGGAAGAAGTAATGGTATCAGTCTTCACACACGATGAAAAGACACATTTTCTTTGAGTGCTTCCTGTTGACACTCGGGCGCCACAAATAAAAGAATGTTGCTGGCTATGGTTGTTGCTGCATCATCTGTCTTTTCTGCTTCTTTGGGGCCCTGAAAGTAAAAATTACAAATAATTGTGTTTGCTATTTGTTAGAAGCACTGTTTTGGAAACACATAATATACTCAGGTTGCTTTCTATGACAGAGATATATGTGCACTGACCATAATATCGCCATCAATGACAGGCAGTAAAGGCACATTGTCTGCTCCAACAGTAGTTGCCATGGATGAATCATTCACTCCGCAATCTAGATTCATGGGCATGGACACAGAGCAACTGTGAAGGGAAACATGAAAAATGTTCAGAGTAGAAATACTTCACAGTGGCAATGACATGTTGAATCATGCACAAACAATGCAGTAATAGTTGTTCTATTGATGTACTTTGTTAGGTGACGAATAATATTAATGAAAGTACAACAAGTAGTGCATACCGTGTTTGCCTTTATATGTTATCCACACTGCATGTGCTTTTGAAGCAATCACAGCCACCCATGACACACAACAGTCACTGATGTGGGAAACAAGAAAAATGTCAACATCAGGTGCATTGTGCAGTGCATGCAATGTGATAAGGCTGCGGTGAATATGTGTTGGCATAGGTCACTGAATGTATCACCACAATGTCGTACGACTCAGCCAAGCACAGGGAGAGAAAAAGGATAGGGAATGGAGGGTGGTTGACAGGTGGCAAGCAAGGAAGGGATGGGAGGGGGCCAATCAGCATAACTAAACAAACAGAAGCAGTATAAAAATGCAGTGGGCAGAGGGAACTGGTGTTGGGGGGACTAGCTAGAGTTGAAAGCAGACATAGCAAGGCAATGAGAAGGCATTACCCCAGAAAAAGGGGGGTTGTGGGCCAGAACCCACTGCAAGAGGAGGGCATATAACTATGGATCGTGGGAACCTACTGAAAGGTGTGGCACGAGCTCAGAGGGAAGGTTCCAAACATGGGGAGCATGGCGGTAGGGCACAATGTATGTGAGGCACATGCAAGCCAAGTTGATACACCAACTGTGTATATTTGTAATGTGGGCCTTGATGCAGCATAGGAAACCATTCATGTAGCCTGAGTGGAATGTCATGGCAAAACCATAATGCACTGGCTTGCCGGTACTCATGTGTGCCTGGAGAGGAGAACATCGAAGCTGTAGGGCAGGACACAGCCATACACTTGGACACTACCAGGCATCTTGGTAGGAATTGTGGACCACAGAGGAAAGCGCAGATTGTGGTGACCCTAGCAAATTGCAGCCACTTTCTGGCATACAGAATGTTGCATGGCATGGCCAACTCTTGTTGCTGTGCCCCCAGTGATTTTCACCTACTCGACTGCCCTCTGAAGGGCCCGGGACAGTGCTCTTGAGGAGTGGGTGTTTGCAAAGCCAAGGATCATGACTTGACAGCAACCAGGTAAATCAGTTGGGGGTTGGGGAGAACTGAACACCAACAGGACAGAGAAGCACTTCACACAGCGGTATCAAGATCATGACCCAGGTGTGTTGCTGAATATGGGGGTTAGCAAAAGACAGTGGACAAGGTATAGCAGCAGAGACAACTGAAAAAAATTAATTGACTGCAACAACATGAAATGGCGATAGGCTGAACTGAAAAATATTGATGTGCTACATACCCGAGAGGTCATCAATTTTGCTGTGACTCGACTGCGCCATTTAACTTGCCCATCAGATGTCTAGCTGTCGTCACCTAAATGTTTATATGGGTTGGGTGCCATTAACTTTTTCGGTGCTATGAAGGGACGTACTGTTGGTATGGCATCTTTTGCTAACTTCAAAGATTTGCAAAATTTGTAACGGAATTGCATGGCATTTGTGAAGCATTCTGGGGAAAAATGGGTAGAGCAGATAGTGGGTGCAATGGGCGACTTCCAATCCCACTCACGATCCAGAAGAACAAAGGACACCCACTTCTTAAACTGTGTTGGTGATCTATCACGCTTTGGGAATTCAAACAGTGAAATATCACTAGAGGGACTATTGTTGCAGCCCCCAACCACATAGTAATTAACCATAATGTCACTTAGCTGAATGCAAATATAGCACAAACAGTATGAGTACCAACTAGATGTCACAAGTATTTGATGGTGCCAAACAAAATGCAGTATATACAACTCAACTGTGGTACAGTGTAGAATATAAGGCAAGTAATAAAAAAGTCACAAACTAACTATTAGGAAACAGTTCGGCTAAATGCAGATACTGCAAGAGGCACGAAATGGATTTGATTATTTATGTACACTTAATTGTCAATGCCTAGCACTGTTGCTGTAATACTAAGTGCTGCAGCACTCTGATGGCAACAACAACAACCAGCCAAAATCAGAAATTGCAAATCCTACAGCTTTCCTGTACTGTACTGATCAGGTAGATTCACAGGCCAGGCACAAAATTGCCCACTGCACATACAACTATTATTAGACTATTTGACTTTCAAGCTCTGCACCGTGATGTCACCGATTGAAAGGAATGTGTAAAGCACTATTACTGAACCCCCCCCAGAGAATGATACATTAGTGCTACGCCACTCCAAGAAAAGAGAAAAAATGGACACTAAATTTTTTACTGTGACTTTTCAGAAAGGACCACCCGTACTGCAGCTTTACTTTAGAAACACTTTCATTCACCGTCAGTAACTATAATGATGCACTTCTTCGTGCAAATGACCTAAAGACCCCAACAATGGAAAACAGTCCAAAACAGAAGGCAGCAAACTTGCAAGCAGCAAAAGTATCCACGCCAACACTTGCATTAATAAGGAGTGTCCAGAACTGGATTAGAGTAACCGGATGTCTTGATGCCAAATAGTGACGAGTGACAGGGCTCACAAATGAAATAAGACTGTGGTGCCACTGATCGAGCCTTGCACACCCACAACTTGCTTACCCACTCACCCTCAAAGTGCTCAACAAACTTATAGCTTCAGACCTTACTGATGTGCCAGAATTGGTGTACAGCAGAAAGCTACCGACACAATGTACATTCAGCACAGAAAATGACCGTATTGAGCAAGTCCTACACAAAACATGCAGCCCTCGGATAACAGCAGTCATGCGCCTCCACAACAAGGTATTCCCCCTCAGTGCTGCACTCTCTTTTCCATAGTTTGGAGCCATGGGATTGATTTCAGTGCCATGGAAGGACGGAGACAGATGCCAGTCTGACTGAGCTCCTCAAGCGATTGTTGCGGCGAAACAGGTACTGTGGGGGCATGCCTTCCCTGGGCTGACGTCAGCGAGGCAACCTGATGTTGCATGCATGCGCAAACCAGGGACAAAGAAAAAAACAGGGGGCAGTTGGCTGCGGTGTGAAAATTAGTTTTAAATACATGCAGAGCCAAGTTTTTATCACAAATACCTAGCTGGTCAGCACTGGAATGGCAGGGAAATCGACTAACGGTGATAAGAAGAATATGAAGAAAACCTGGTGAGTCACTTTAAAAGTTTCTATCATGTCCCCCCTCTCCCTTCTTTCCTCAAAGGTATACATATTAAGCTCCTTTAGTCTCTCCTCATACGACTTACCCTCCCTTTTTTCAAGGTTGCAAATATCAAGGTCTTGCAGCCTCTCCTCATATGTCTCATCCCCTAGCCCATGGACCATCTTAGTTTCTCAAAGCTGTACTGCTTCCACCTTGTTTCTATCTGTTCTCAGGTTTGGGCTCCAGCAACTTCCACAGTATTTCAGGTGTGGTCCTACCAGTGACCTGTACAAAAGGATGATCACCTCACAACTTCTACTGCTGATCCCCCTCCCTTTGAGACTCAGCATGATGTTTGCTTTGCCCACAACTCAATTACAATGTGCTGTTCTTTTCAGTCTCTCTGATTTCATGACCCTGAGTCCTTTCTTCCATGGTGCTTTCCAGCACCACTCCCCCATTACATATTGCACTCCTGGGTTTCTCTTCCCAATATGCATCAATTTAAATTTTTTACTATTGGTTCTGGGTCACGTGACGCGCATGGAGTGAATCAGCAGCTCTCCGGGTCTCCCGCTCCTGCTTAACGGAATCTGCACTTTTGTACTGCTAAACAGGGCTAGTAGATATCGGAACACTATTTTCAGCGAGCAGAGACTGTTTTTGAGTGAAAAACGGATTACGCCCGTTTCGGCAAAATGCAGGAAGTGGATGCCGAACTCGAAGCCAAGCGGCCGCGACGGAGCTCGTCACCATCACTACGAGAGGAAGAAATAACACCATCCAAAATTTATGGAGATCTGGCAACGATAAAAGATGCATTGTTCAAGTTAATAGAGGAGGTATCTGAGATAAAGCCAGCCCTGACTCAGCTCACGCGAAGGGTGACAGACGCAGAGGCGAGGATTTCCTCTATTGAGAGAGCCATGGATAAATCGGGGCCTACCATGGCTGAATGCAAAAGAAGCATTAGAAAGCTAGAGGATTGCCTGGATGACTTAGAGGGCCACAACAGACGAAACAACCTGGTCTTATTGGGTCTCCCAGAAGGGGAGGAAGGGCCGAACACCATTCAGTTCTTACAGAGGCTCCTTAAAAAATCGGCAGGACCCTCACCAAATGGGCCAGAATATATTATAGAGAGGGGTCACCGGGCCCTTAGAGCCAAACCCCCCTCCTCAGAACCACCAAGGCCAATAATTTTTAAACTACTCAATTATCTTGACCGTGAGCATATTTTAAGAGAGGTCAAGAAGCTAGCAGCTTTCCAGTGGGAGGGCAAGAAACTGCGACTAGTGCCTGATTTGACTTGGAAAATGAGACAGGCTCGAGTGAGCTACAGACCGATTACCTCGAAGCTGTGGGCCACAGGGATTCGACATCGCTTATTATATCCTGCGAAGCTAGAAGTTACAGTCAAAGAGGGCCCTAAGAGGTTCAATTCGGCCGAGGAGGCACTGACATCCTTGAAATCCCTGCTACCTGACCTGTTTGCTAAAGGTGAAATCTCAAGTTTAGCCACTTACTTAATTTACAGGACTGCGACTGGGACTTTTCATTTGGTGTTAATAATCTTAATTTGCCCTTCAATGGAGATATTTAACAAGTGGTAATCTCTCAGTGTATTCTAGCATAGTCCTTGGTAAGACGGAAGAGATATAGCATACTTTTGACATGAAGTCATATTTAGCCCCTAGATATGTTGTTGGGGGAGTACTGGAAACTGTGTTTAAGCCATATGTTACATACATAAGAAAGCATTCTGGGTTATAGCTAAAAGAAGGGTGGGGATTGTGCTTTTAGCTAGTGACTTCGATACATATATTAATGAGGATATATGACTTAAATTGTTTGTATTTGTTTTATTAAGAGGGTGCGGATTCTCTTTATGAAGCTTAGTTGGTTGGTGACCTTAGAGTTTAAGAGCTTCTCAACTGTAGGAACCCCATAGAAAGGAGTTTTTACAAGTCTTACATGTTATGCTATGATATGGAAGCTAAGGGGCATATTATTAGGCATGATTTTATGGCAGGATCAGTTGTTTCATTTTGGACCAATATTGACATTTATAGTTGTGGGCAGGTTGGCCTGAATTTAATTTTCCAGAGTATTGCCTGAGCCTTCCACCTAGGTTAGGTGCATAGGGCGCTATGCAGGATTACCACAGCTTTCCCTGTCTATGCCCAAAGGATTGGAGGTATTTACAGAGTTGGCCTGTATTCTGTTCCTTAATTGGTTAAAATTATGCCCCTTGGCTCTTACTAATTGGGGTTTTATTCTCCTACTCAATTGATGATTAAGGGTTCGGTATAAAGGTTCTTTTATTAGCCTAGATCTGGGACTGGGTTTTGCAGGTTCATTTATTAAATGTTTAAGAACAGCTCTTAAATAGGGGGGGGGGTGTACCCATCTCTATGTTGCACCACGTTCCAGTGGATGAGAAGTAGGCTTCAGGTCAGGAGGGAAGGGTTTAAGTTAACTATTGATGTACTTTTTCCTTGTGAGGGGGAGGTGGTTTTCGAGGGGATATAGTCTTTTCTGTTGGGGGTTAGTACGAGGGCAGCTATCCCAATATTTTTTAGGTTTGGCAACAAATGGCTAATAGGTTGAATATTGTTTCTTGGAACATTAAGGGAGGAAAGGACAATTGTAAAAAATTTGTTATCTTAAATCACTTAGCCCACTTGAAACCAGCGATAGTGTTTTTACAAGAAACCCATGTCCTTTCTGATCGTCTTGCCCACTTCAAGAAGAAGTGGGTGAACCAGGTTTTTGGTGCGGGATTCTCATCAAATAGTCGAGGGGTTGCCATTTTAAGTGCTCATGGGATTCCGTTTACTCATTCGGAAATAATCCCTGATCCAGCGAGTCGATATATTTGTTTCAGGCAGTATAGGTGGGTTTAATCTAGTGTCGTCAGTATATGGACCTAACTTGGATTCACCTGCTTTTTTATTCAGTTGGGTTTGGTTTTGAGTCCTTTAAAATGTGCCAATAATTTGGGTGGTGACTGGAATCTAGTCCAGTTTAACCGGTTGGACCGATCTCATTATAAAGGATCACTTCCTCCCCAGCACAGAAAGCTTTAAGAGAGTTCATGTTATCAACAGGTTTAGTAGACCCTTAGCGTATCATGAACCCCAATGTCGAGGAATACACCTTCTCCTCTACGGTACATAATCACACTCGAGGATCGACTATTTTTGTTAGCCAATATAGTTTATCCTGGGTAGTGGAGGCCACAACTTTGCCCTGTGTAATTTCTGACCATTCTCCTATAAATATTGTATGTTCTTTACCCCTACAGCCTCCCAGGTCATATTCATGGTCTTTAAATAATAATATTTTAAAGGATCCCAAGGCATTAACTGGATTTAGATCCTTTTTGGAAAACTCTGTTAACAGTAACTGGAGTTCTATTAAAGCTGTTGATCAAACTTGGGTGGCTCTTAAGTCTATGTGGCGAGGGGAGTTGATACGTATGGCTACGGTACGCAAAGCAAAAACAAGACAGCTTGTAGATGAGTATTTAAGAGAGATTAAGGAATTAGAAAATATAAGTGACAGCCGGAGAACTGAGGAGCAGGAGCGTAAATTAATATCCTTACGAACATGGTATGCAGATAAGCAGAGGGAGAAAGTTATTAATTCAGCCTCTAGAGTTAAGGCCCTATACCTAGGGCAGGGTAGCAGGGCAGGGAAACTGCTGGCCTGGCAGTTGAAGCAAAAATCCTCGGCTAAGTGGGTGACTGCCCTGAATCATCCAGAATCAGGACAGTTGGTTACAGACTCAGGTATGATATTAGAAATTTTTGTGGACTTTTATCAAAAGCTCTATTCAAGCCAACAATCTCCCCTCTGGGTTACGGATAAGATTCAGAAATTTCTGGATAGCATCCCTTTACCTAGACTGTCAGAGGATGTTGGACCGCAACTAGCAGCTCTTATTTCTGAGGAGGAAATAGAAAGCTATTGACTCCTTTTGCCCAGACAAGGCGCCTGGCCGGATGGGTTTACAGCTTTTTTCAACTGTTTAAAACAATCTTGTGCCTTTATTGCATAAACTCTTTTCCTTTTGGTGTGATCAAGGGATCAAGGACAAGCGCCGTTTGAGGCCAAGATTATTTTGTTACCAAAACCTGATAAGCCCCAAACTTAGTGGGTAATTTTAGGCCGATTTCTTTACTAAATTTAGATGTAAAGATTTTGCTAAATCTTGGCCAGCAGATTAAAACAAGTTTGGCGTGATCTATTGAGTCAGAACAGGCTGGCTTTGTTGAGGCCGTTCTCATTGCGACCATTTTCGTAAACTGTTTTACTTGATTTCTGCATCTACGGACCCCACCAGGGCGTCTCTAGTTTAGTTAGATGCAGAAAAAGCTTTCGACCGGTGGAGTGGACTTTCATGTTTACTACCCTGGCTGAAACTAGGTCTTCCGCTAGATTTATTCATATGGTTCAAATTTTATATTCATGCCCCTCAGCTAAGATTCAATGCAATAATTTAATCTCTGAGTTTTTCCCCTATTAAGGGTACCTGCAAGGTTGCCTTTATCACCTTATTTATTTAATTTGTACATTGAACCATTAGTTAGATCTATCAATGTAAATAAGGAAGTTCAAGGGCTTAAGATAGGCGATTCTGAATTTAAATTGTCAGCATTTGCTGATGACTTACTATTACATATTTCTAATACTACTTCTTCCCTCCCCAAAGTACTTGATTTAATTACCAACTTTAGTGTGTTTTCTGGATATAGTTTAAAAAAGGCTAAAACATCTGTATACTCCTTGTCTCCATTTCTTCAGAAAGGTTGGTGCCTTTCTTTGGGACTCCGTTGGCAGACCCAATCATTAACCTATTTGGGCATCCAAATATCTAAGAACTTAGAGACCCTGGCCAACTTAAATCTTAGACTGTTAATTAAATCTATAAAAGAAGACTTGGAAAGATGGTCAAAACTCCCGTTGACTTTCTCGGGTAGAGCCAATACGCTTAAAATGGTGGTTATGCCCAAACTTTTTTACCCACTATCGAATCTAAATGTTTATCTGCCAAAGTCTTACTTTAAACCACTCTACAAATATTGCTCGAGTTTTTGGAATGGTAGACCCCTAGAAGGAGTTATTACAAACTTACCCGGCAGCGTAAATTGAGGCCTCAATTACGGATTTTTATGTATACTACCTAGCAATCCACAGGCAAGGTTGCGCATGGGCCTGTGAGGAGGAAATTTCTCATTCGGACTCCAATTAGACCGACTATTTGTTAAAAGCTTCAAGCTTGATTTAGAGTCTTGCTATATATCCCATGGGCCAAGATTCCAAAGAAGGTGGATGTGTACCCTGCTAGGGTGGGATATAAAAGCCTACATCAATTTATGCAAAGTTTAAAATTTCACAACTATACGATTTATCTCAACCCTTATTAAGAAATCCGAATCTTGTAATCGGGAACCAACTGATACCCAGATTTGTAGTAACGATGGCTGCTAAACCACGAGTTGAAGATTTTTATTTAAACAAGTCGTTACTTCCATTTCAAGTATTGGTGGAAAAGTTTGGTGTGGAAGTCCAGTCCTTTCTAAAATTAACCCAAATAATAAGCAGTGTTAAATCTTATTTCTATAAAGGTCCTGGGCTGGAGATCTTGGGAACTATGTTTACTGAGCTGAAAGAGCTTATACAATCGGGTAAAGCGATTTCCAAGATCTATAAATATATTATTGTTAAAGGAGATTCTAATGTGTCCCCGATCCCGGCATACTGGGAATTAAATGTATCCTTGGGCAAATCAGCAGAAACGTGGGAGAAGGTCTGGGTCGACACCTACAAATATGTTAAACAGGATAGGTTGAGAGACGTTCAATTTAAGTTACTACACAATCTATATTTTTCCACAGCTAAGCTTTCTAGACTAAACCGTCGATTTTCTGCATTATGCATAGACTGTAATGACCCTCTTGCAACTAGTTACCATAAGTTTTGGACTTGCCCCAAAATTTCGGGATTGTGGCAATTGGTGAAGCAAGGGATCAGCCAATTTTACGACCTTGCCAGGTTCTTTAACCCGGAGGCCTGCATATTTGGGATGTTTGGTAATGTACCTGGCAAGCTATCTAAATATTGAATGGCAATGGTTGCGTCTGTCACCAAGTTAATAATTTTACACCATTGGAGGGACGATTGGACCCCATCGTTTGGGGAATGGTGGGACGAATTCTTGAATGCACTGAATGCAGAAAGATCGGTTTTCTCATTCTTTAACACTTCACTGAAATTCCAACAATGTTGGGGTAGGCTGTATCAAAGTCTTAAGGACAGGTACGGTTACTAGTGTTGGATGTCTCTCTTGTTTTTTCTATTTTATTGGTGTCGACCCTTCTTTGAACTAGTTCCATGTATGGTCCTTTCCTCCTTTGCTCCTCCTATGCTCAGTATGTACTAGACTTGTTGTGTTGCTTTTTGTTAATCTAGATGATGTTTTATGATATAACATTATCTATTGTGGGTCAATTACCGGGATAGCTGCCAGGGGTGGAGGGGGGGTGGAGGGTTTTTTTATTCTTTATGGGGGGATTTGGGTTTTTATCTCCCCTTTTTATGTTTCTCTTGTATATTTAATTCTACGATTTGGGTATTGTATTTCTTCTTTGTGTTATTTAATTATTTTGGTATGTAATTTATGTTGGAAATGGTTCAATAAAGCTCAGTTATTTGCAAAAAAAAAAATTTTTTACTATTGAATCCCAGCTGCCAGATCTTTTTCTATATACATTTTATGCCTCCTGATTGCCCTTGGCTCACCCTCTTCTGTCCATTCCTCCATCTGTCACCCGGCTTCTCTGGGACTTGCCTTTACATCAACATCCAGCTTCTGGACAGTGGTGAGGTGCCTAGTCACTGGTGCGGGGCCTGTGAAGGACCAGACTTTCTCCTGTGGCCAAGGGTTTTTTCCACTTTGATTACAGGTTTCCCCTAGGGCATGGACTGTGCAATGCCTTGGTGGGTGAGCTCTGGCTTGCAGAAATGTCCTAACATATTTAGTCGTGGTCCCACATACAGATGCACCCAGACCTGTACTGCCACCTGGACATCTCCAGGGGGCAGAGCTGCAGTTGGTTGAGGTAGCCCCCTTCCCCAAGGAAGGAGAGGTGTCCATGGGATGCTCTATCCTCCCTCCCCCAAGCCAATCCCAGCTTGACCTATGTCCATTCCCAAACCCAGGTTGCCGATGTTGCAGGAGGTAAGGTGTCAGCACCTCAGCCCTCCATGCAACTGTACCAGCTCTTAGCAGCCCATTATTTGGCCAACTCTCCAACCTGCCCAGATCCTCTTTGAGTTCCTTATCCCTTCCCACATCACCTTTGCACAGATCTTTGTGTCATCTGTGAAGAGGCAGCTCTTGCCCTTGACACCTTCCCCTATAGCAAAGGTCTACAACGTGACACTCAAGAGCCACATATGACTCTTTGACAGTGTTCATGTGGCTCAGCAGTTCCTTACTCCTCAAAGGTCCTACAGTTATGCTTTTCAGCATCACTTCTACTGTGCTCCCTGTTAAAGGGATTTGAAACACCAAATGCTATTTTGGGGTGCATTTTTATATAGGGCCAGCCTTTAAAGGTCATGTTCATACAGCATCATATACTGATCTCCTTGATTAATATAGTTATTAAAAATTTCAGAATACCTTTAAGCACAAGTGTTCATTTAGAAAGATTCCATGTCAGTGACAGAGCTGCAAAGAAATGAATATTGATGCATACAAGCAATTCCTGAACAATACATACAAAAATTGTAACATAAGCCAATTACTGGACAATTCAGTCACAAAATATTTCATAACAACAGAGTTAATTACAGAAGCAAGTCAGTGTCATTGCCAGGTGAGACACAAGTAAATTAACAGTTACAGTTACACCGAACTGCTAGATCTGACTGCAAAAATCTCATGAAACTTCAGATTCAGGGAGATTTAGCAGGGATTCAGGCAATTTGTTTAACCAGAATGCAGCCCTGACAACAAAGAAGCACTTCTTCAGCTGAGTTCTACAGAGAGGCAGTTAAAGGGCATTCCTAGCCATGGTCCAGGTCATACACTAGCTGGCATGGAGTGGAAGCAGTTTTTTAGAGTGGGGGTGTTAAGCCTTGCAGTACCTTTTTAGCTAACTAACAGGTTTGATACTTTATTCTACTAGGCAGGGGTAGCCAATTAGGGTGCAGAGGGTGCAGCTATGGGTACATATGTCAGCCCCTAGCACAAAGCGACATGCCTTATTGCAGATCACCTTACTCCTGTTTAACACTGTGTCACAGGCAGCTGTGTAGACAGAGAGGCCATAATCGACTAGTGGAAGACAGAGCTGGCCACTATAGTATGTCTGGCATCAGCAGTGAGGTTGATCCAGTTTCTTTACAGGGCTTGCAGCCTTCTGCTTATGTGAACACCAAGTTGTCTGCATAAAGAGCAAATGACAGTGTATTGTCCAGAATTACCCAAGAGTATTTAAAGTCATAGTTTTTTTGTAGTTTAGGACCAGATTATTGTGTGAGAACCAATTTTCTATGGATTCAGAGTTGCACTGAAGGTCAGAGGTGAGGTCGCCATGGTCAGAGTTTTTGGTATATATAACAGCATCATCACTATATAGAATTATGTTTGCTGACTGGCAGTCATCAGGCAGGTGGTTAATGAACAGGCCAAATAGGAGGGGGTCCAGTATGGAACTCTGGGGCATGCCAATGATGCTCTCCGATCATCAGACAAGGAGCCCTCAATCCACATATGCTTTGTGTGATTTGAGAGATAGCTTTGGAACCAGGCTACTGAGCACAGAGACAGACCAAGGCTATGGATTTTGATGAGCAGGAGCTTATAGCTGACCAGGTCAAAGCCGTTTGTCAGGTCAATACACATAGCTCCGACCATGTCACTCTTGTCAAAGGCCTTATGAGTGCAACTGGTGTATTCTATTAATGCTGTATTGGTGCTGTGTTTTTTCTGAAAGCCATGCTGTTGGGCATACTGGATTTACTATTTTTCAAGGTATGAGATGAGTTGGTCAGACACAGTTCTCTCTAGGGCATTAGACAGATGGTAGAGAACAGAGATTGGCCTGTAGACGGCAAGGTTAGAACGCTCATCACATTTAAATACAGGTGTAACCAGTATTATTTATTTTTATTTTATTTAGTTGTTTAACCAGGTATAGCACGCTAAGCTGAAAGCTTTTTTACAGGAGCGACCTGGGAGCACAAGGAGGTTAAGTGACTTGCTCAGGGTCACACAGTATGCAAGTGGAAGCTGTGGGATTCAAACCCAGGTCTGGTCTGCTGGATGTCACCAGATTTGCAGCTCAGAGCCTTAGACCACTGCGCTATACTGCCTCCAGTATGGATTTCCATTTCTCAGAAAACTGGGAGTAATGCAGGGAAAAACTGAAATTTTGGATATGGGATAGGCGAGTTCATCAATAGTCAGGGCAAGCAGGTTCATGTAGTGTGTCTCCCCCAACAGTGGTTTTGCCAAGAACTTTTCTGATATATTTGAAGGTGACTTTAACTGAGACAAGCTTAAAACAGAATTTTGTGTGGCTTAGGGTCCAATGGTGGGTTGGCTTCAAGACCAGGTGTACCACTGGGGGGGTGGCTAGGCAGGCTCGACAGGAATGATGGAGTTTAGGGCAGTAAAGGCTGCATTGAATTTGTTAACAATTTCAACAAGATTTGAGGACCTAATTTCCATCAACCATGACTATTTTCAGGACATTTATTTTCCCTTACCAAGGAGTTCTGAGGCATTCTCCCAGAATCTTTTACCATTTCTCCAGTTCTGGGCTGGTGGGTCTTGCAGAAAGTTGGATTCGACCACCCTAATCCTACTAGTACAGTTATTTCAGGCTTGTTTGTATTTTTGGAGGTGCACTAGGGCCCCAGACTCCCTGGCCAGTGTCCACAGATTGTTCCTGTCTGTCTTGAGGGCTGGGAGCTCAGGGGTGATCCAGCCTGATGGTGAACCCCTCATTTCTCATTTTTTGATGGGTGCATATGCGTCACAGGCTTTTGGGAACTCTGTAATAAAAACGGTGAGGGCCAAGTCAATATCAGGGAGGGCATCCAGGAAGCTCCAGTCAATCTTGGCCATGTGAGAACTGAAATCTGGCAACTTACTTTAGAACACAGCAAGTAGTGAATCGGGGGGGGGGTGCTTGGGCTGCTTAACTGTCCACAAGCATTGTACTGGTGAGTGGTCACTTTGGCATCTAGCAACACTTTGACTTTTTTTAACCCTGTCTGGGTGATTTACCAAATCCCAGTCAATTAGTGTCCTTGTGCTTGTTTTATAAGTGGCTCTGGTGTTCACAATGACCGTTTGAGACAGAAATAGACTGACAATCTTGTCCCTGTGACCTGTGCTTGACTTAGCAGTTCACCTGACATTGAAATGACCATTGACTATGTGTATGCCAATTGCACAGCGACACTGTTACTGTAAATGACAGTATAGCGACACAACAACAGGTCGCTGTACTGTCACTATGGGACCCTGTCACTGCTTTCAATCAAATCAATCAATCAAAACTTTAACCAGGCATATCACTATTGAGCAAGCTCATTTTCAAAGTGGTTCTGGGTGGAACAAGTACATGATAAATAAAAAGTTAATGAACAACAGCAAAATACATATGACAATAATTGTATAACAAGAATGTCAGAGATAGAGAACATATAATAAATCTAA
Source organism: Neoceratodus forsteri (assembly GCA_016271365.2). NCBI lineage: Eukaryota > Metazoa > Chordata > Ceratodontiformes > Ceratodontidae > Neoceratodus > Neoceratodus forsteri. Next base: position 691,421,852 of record CM057454.1, on the reverse strand, counting down.
GTACATTACAACCAGATTGAGTAATTTCACATATCCTCCGGTGTGCCCCCTAGCAAAAACATACAACAGCCAGAACCCACAATAATCAGATACCCCCTACAGAAGTAGCTGGAGGAAGGAAGTAGGAGGCGTATAGGAGATAGGCTCCCAAGGCCTAAAGGGAACAAAGGTAAAGGGGGGACTAAACTATAGGGGAGTTATAATTAGAGGGAGGTGCTTCAGAGTCATAGTCAAGGTTAAAAGTTGTAGGAACAAAAGCAACTAGTGAGCAACATACGGTCACCTATGGCAGTTGCAACACTCCCTCAGGTAAGTTGCGATAAAAGCTTTAAAAGTAAAGGGTACTAGGATAGAAGTTATCCTTAATGGTTTTTTTTCATAGCATTCCAAATGGAGGGGAGAGAATGGTTCTGGAAGTCAGAGGTACGGGGCAACAGACTTCTAGGAAAACATAAACTGAATTTACAAGCTCAAATGGGCAGACTGGGTGGACCATAGGCCCTTATCTGCCGACACTGTCTATGTATCTATGTATCTATGTTAATTGCAGCCAATCCATGTCACGTCTTTATCCTAGGTACAGTAAAATTGATTAATGTGAAGCATCTAAGCCCGTAAGATCCCATTGCATGCTCAAATAGACTAGAGATGTAGTCAGGCAATTTATCAGTTAGTGCTCTGTAGAACCACAGAAGAGCATGTTTTTGCCTCCTTGTAGTAATGGAAAACCAGCCCAGTGTCTCACAGAGAAGGCAGTAGTGGGTACAGGTATGTGAGTTCAGGATAAATCTCAATGCATGATGTTATAGGGTGTCTAGTTTACTTAGAGCTGTATTTGGACAGTGTCTGTAGAGAATTTCGGCATAGTCAAGCAGTGGTAAAAAGGTTGTTTGACTGAGCATTTCTTGGTTTCATAGGTAAGGAGGTGCCTAATTCAGAAGAGAACGCCTAAGCATTGTCTTAATTTTTTGGCCAATTCATTCAAATGAGCCAAGAAGTTGAGCCTGTTGTCCAACCAGAATCCCAGGTATTTGAATTTATCCACAATTTCCAGAGATTCACAAAGCAAAGTGTATAACTGGACACTACTAGGCGAAAGTTGGGCAGGGGAGGAATGAAGTAAAACAATCATAGCTTTAGTCTTTTTAGCACTAAGAAGGAGTTTAAGTTTTACTGAGTATGCTGGAGGATGACAAAGTCATGCTGAAGATCCTTGTGTGCTAATTCCAGTGAGGAATTAGAAGTGTAAAGGACCATATCATCTGCGCATAGGAGTACGTTAGCTGTGTGTATGTGTATGTCAGTGTTATTGATGTATACTGCAAAGAGTATAGTACCCAGAATGGAACCTTACGGGACACCACGAGGTAAGACTTTTAGTGGGGACAGATCTCCAAGAACTTTAATTTGCTGTTTTCTATTGGTAAGATAGCATCTGAACCACCCAATGGCATTGCTATCTAAGCTAAGGTTATAAAAGGCATCCGGTAAATGGCTATGGTCCACAGTATCAAAGGCCTTGCTAAGGTCTAGGAAGAGTGCATACACATCTTGTTTTGCATCCAGAGCATTTTGCCAGTCATTTTGGCTAGGGCAGAAACCATGCTGTGCTTAGGTCTGAACCCAGACTGGACTGGGTTTAAAAGGTTTTCTGATTTGAGGTACACTCTAAGCTGGGAATTCACAATTTTTTCCAAATGTTTAGCAAGAGTAGGAAGTAAAGAAATAGGCAAATTATTATTCAGATCACTGGGATCACCTGACTTGAAAAGAGGAAGAATGTTCGCAATTTTCCAGAGGTGCGGTATCTCGCTTTGATCCAGGAAGGAGTTGAATAAATGGGTGATGGGGGCAGTCAGATGATACCAACCAGTCTTCAGAAAGAATGGCTCCAGAAGGTCTGCATCTGCACTCTTTTTGGTATACAGAGACAGTAGGAGGTCTTCAAGTTGCTTAAATGTAAGTGGGTAGGACCTAAAGGATGGGGATTGCAACTTATACTCATTGCTGGGGCCTGTAGGATCACTCAGATCAGGACAGGTATCAAATGCAAGGCCTACGGTAGCAAAATGATTGTTCAGTTGCTCCAGGGTGTCTGCCCTATCTGTATATGCAGTGCCTCCAGGTACTAGCTTTGGGGGCAGAGGAGAAATGGTCTGATGTCCTTCCACCTCTCTGAGAATTTTTCAGAACCTGAAGGAATTATTTTTGTTTTCTTCAAGGGCTGATTGAAAATAGTGTGCTTTTTCTGTCCTAACTAGCTTGGTGCATGCATTTCTTGCTACCCTAAAAACAAGCCAGTCAGCTTCAAGATATGCCTTCCTTGCCCTCTTCCATGAAACGTCTCTATCCCTGAGGGCTTTTTTTAGTGTGGGAGAGAACCAGTCTGGGGACCGTCTCCTAGTCTTGATTTTCCTCAGCGGGGTATGTTTTTCTATCAGGCCTAATAGGAGGCCATGAAAAATGATAAAAGCCTTTGAGACAGAAGGGGGCCAGGTAGAAATCCTGCCACAAAATATTGCCAAGGTCTGCCAAAAAAGCAGTCAGGCAAAATTTTTTCTAACATCTTTTTAGCTTGAAGGTAGAGGACAAAATAAGGCAAGGGGAGTGTCTAATACAGGCTGTAGCACAATGGTCACTTAGATCATTGTGAAAGACCCCCGCATGAGTGATATTATGTGGTTTGTTAACAAGCATAAGATCAAGGAGAGAGCTACTGTCAGGGTTTTTCTTGTTGGGGTGGGTGATCTATGGAGTAATCAGTGTTAACCCTTGCATGTCATAAAAATCCTTAGGTCTTTGGGAACACTCATTCTTCCAGTTGAGATGAAGTCCCCCATTATTATGCATTTGGAACTAGCCTTTTCTAGCAATTGATGAAGTTAGGATAAACTGCCAAACCCAGCTGAGGACAGTCTGTAACAAATAGATATTAATAAGGCTAATCCTGTTGATACAGTCAACTTTAAGGCAAGACATTCAAATTATTTGGGGGTGGAAGTGCGATCAATAACAGTAACTACAAGTTTGCTCTTAATGTAGATTGCTACCCCCCCCATACCTCTAGTAGGTCTGTCACACCTAAAGACACCATATCCAGGAATATTAAGAATCTTCTCTCCCCTTCATAACACTCAAAGCTCAGACTGTTGCCTATTTAAAATTCCCCACTGTCGCACCTCCTTGGGTCAAAGGTCCTTCGATTTCCATGCCCCTGGGTGGCTAAACTCTCTACAGCCTGACATCTCCTCACTAAGCTCGATTGGTCCCTTCAAAAGACTGCTGAGACAGCAGCTATTAGAGAATGCCAACTCTACCTGCTTTTAATAACTTCTTACGTATGTTCTATGGCCTCCCCCCTGACCTTATCCTAATCCACTCCTGCAGTGCCTTCTATTCTTGCATTTCTTAGCCTCATATTATCTCACCTCTGCTCTTAGTTCCCTTCACACTCTATCCACCCCACCACCCTCCTATCCATCCTCTTCCATTCCCAACCTCCCACATCTATTTTTTTGCTCACCCTCACCCTCCCCTTCTCTCCAGTTGCCCTAGTAACTATACTCTGCCCCAGCTTCCACCCCCTGATTCTGTTTCCTTTCTCTCCCTCACTCCTTCCCTTGCACAATCAGCTGTCCTTTCTCCTCCCAAGGTACTGCCTCTCTTCTCTTCTCTCCTCTCCTCTCCTCTCCTCTCCTCTCCTCTCCTCTCCTCTTCCCTTCCTTCCCTTCCCTTCCTTCTCTTCTCTTCTCTCTCTCTCTTCTCTCCTCTCCTCTCCTCTCCTCTCCTCTCCTCCTCCTCCCTCCCTCCTCTTCCTATAACCTTGTAACAATACCTAATTTAGTGTACTTGACTCCAGCTTCCAACACAGCCTTTGTATCAATGCCTGCCTAATGTAGCTGAACAGACTCTGGCTACTGTGCTCAGCCAATGACCTTGTACATCCAGTGCTTGCTCTACTTTGTCACTCCAGTACAATTGTGTTGTAATTTACTTGTTTTACATTTCTTATAGCTTTTTTTTGCCTAGACATGGAACCTATTTAATGAGCTTGTACTCAAAGGTACTATCCAAGATCTCAATAAATAAATAAATTAATTAATTAATTAATTGTTTTGTCTGGTGTCAAGTTATTAAGCCATGTCTCTGAGATCATAAGAATGTCTGGAGATACATGTAGTGCCCATGTTTGGATCAAATCTAGTTTCTTAATTAAGCTACAGATATTCAGATGCTTTCTTGGAGAATTGCACCCCAACTCCAAATCAACTCAGACTCAGAGCTGATTATATTTAGTATGGGTGGTGTAGGGGGCAAGCCCCTCACATGTGTGGGGGGGTTGGGGGCAAAGCTCCCTGAAGAAAACAAAGTGTTCATGGGCGGATTTATGCAGACCGCAATTGTGGTAGACATAAATCTGTCGCTGTAACTTCGGTCGACAAAATATTTGTCAAACCGGCATCGTAGAGCTGTGACTATGTATTCACAGTTCTAGTTTAATTGTTTGAAATAGTTAGGGGAGACTTGATGCCTGAGTAGTGTTTACCAGATGGGATATAGACAGACAGGAGAATGAGAGATTTGTGTCCTTGGCCCAGCAGAAATTTAATAACCATTCATTCACAGTCCCTAGTCTGTTCTTTTATTTCCAATTCAGAGCCTTATAGGTTGGACCTAAGACAGATAAGGCAGCCCCACAAGGTGTGTCTAGTCTGTCCTCTCAAAAGATGTTAAAGCCTGGTAGGGAGATAGTAGAGTCAGGTATTTTGGGATTAAACCAGGTTTCAGTAAGGGATATAATAGTCGGTTATACTGATGCAAGTCAGGCTTCAAACAGCAAATTTAGATAAGAGACTACTGATATTTAGAGGGAGGGAACCATGTTTATTTTCCCATGACTACCACTACCTGGTCCAAAGCTATCTGTTGGGCCTGGGTTGAGGTGGACATTGCCAGACAGCAGGAGCAGTATCAATGTTAGACCGCTATAGTTTCTTAGTTAATGTTTCAGTCTTCAGGATTTTCTGTTGAAGGGATAGAGCTTATGGGTGACCCTGGAAACACATATTTTGGGAAATCCTGTAAAACTCCTCTAGTGTCACAAGGCTTATTTACATTTTGTGGTGTGCATAGGGCTGGGGCACTTGGGTACAGAAAAGCAGTTCAGGAGAATCATGGGGCCATGGATTCAGCCTATCATCAAAGGAAGATGCCAATTCTGTCTCAGTGAGCTATGTAGGATCATGAAACAATACAGTAGGTAAATGAGTCAGCAGTATTAGCATTGCACAAATCATTTTTACGTTTTTTGGTAGACCCTGTATAAGACGGCATAGATCATTGGTAGAGGGGCATGACAAGGAGATCAGAACTCCACCTAGGTTTTCCAGAAATCAGCACAAGTTAGTGTAAGATCTTTACTGTAAGAATGATGCAGAGTACCCCCAGAAAGTGGTTCAAAACAAATTGTAATACTAGGACCAGTAGGATAAGGTGTAGGCAGGGGCTTCAGCAAAGCCAGTTATTAGCAGCAACAGGGAGCCTGTCATAGTCAAGTTCAAGTAGGGTCACTCTAAAATCTTAGTAATCAAATTGTAATATCAGGATCACCCAGATACAGTGTAGGCAGTGGCCTCAGTAAAGCATGTAATTAGCAATAATAGGAAACCTGTAGTAACCAAGACAAGCAGGATCACTTCAAAAATCTTAGCAAACAGATTGTAATATTAGGAACACCCAGATAGGGTGTAGGCAGAGGATTCAGTAAAAGCAGGTTACTAGCAGCAATCAAATTGAAATATTAAGAAAACCCAGATAGGATGTAGCCAGTGGCCTCAGTAAAAGCAGGTGACTAGCAGCAAACTAATTGTAATATTAGGACCACCCAGCTAGAGTGTAGGCAGGGGATCCAGTAAAATCAGGTTACTAGTAAGACCAGAAACCAAAAGTGACCAGGGCCAATAGGGTTGCTCTAAGATCGTAGCTGTAGGAACACAGCAGCTTGTTTTTTGGTCCAAGCAAAGTGATAGTTACAGTGCCCCTTGACAGCATTACTGCAGCTCAGTAGCACTTAACAAGCTGAATGGTTGATACAGGGATCCTACAGTAGCTACATTCAACAAAACCACAGTCCAGTGATTTAGAAGGTCAGTTATCTTTGCCAGTGCTCAAGTACTCACTTATTACATCAGTTAGAAGCTAACAGGAATCAGTGCAGCAGGGAGCAGCATGACTTTGGTTGACTGCAGGTAGACTTCTTGATGTCCTTTTCACAGGGGTCTTTCACACTCCAGACTGCAGCATGGAGGATCACTAGGGGTAGTTGCTTTCTGAAGGACTGACAGCACTTCTTCTGGCCACACTCCCAATTAATTAATTTGGCTGGAGGGGGTAGGGCTAACCACTGGTTGTAGCATGGTCCCAGAGTGCCTTAGAAGCTGCATTCATAAGGTGGAGAGAGTCACTACATTTGCAGGAATGACTCCCTTGATCCCCAGATAGGAGCAGCAGTGCAGAGTTTAGGAAACTGGAGGCTTTTAGAAACAGCTGGACTCCAAGTTTGAAAAGTGTGTCTTTTCAGGCCATGCTTCAATTGGTGAACTTGACTGGAAGGGGCAGAGCTACCCGCTGGTCCTAGCAAGGTCCCTGACTGCCTTAGAAGCCATGATTGGGGGAGGGAAAGTCACTGAGTTTGCTTGCATGACTCTCTTGACCCTGAGGCAGGAACAACAGTGCAATGGTCAGGGAATTGGAGACTTTCAGAAAGAGCTATGCTCCCAGTTTGAAAAAGTGCAACCCTTCTGGCCATAATCCTGATTGATGGACTTCTCTGGAGGGGGTAGGGCTAACTGCTGGTTGTAGCAGGGTCCAGGAGCACCTTTAAAAGTGTGTTTGGTGATCGAAGTGAGGGAGAGTCACTAACTGTATAGGAGTGACTCTGTCGACCCCCACCCCCAGGCAGGAGCAGCAATGCTACCAATACTGGGACAATGAAAGGCAGTCAAGAATAGATGCATAATTTTGCCCTTGGCTGTATAATAGACAATTCCCTCAGAGTCAGACACCTATCACTTTACTCAGCCCTCCTTATGGGCAGAGTGCCATCCAGGTGCCTCCAAGAGTCATCCACCCCACCTCTGGTAGTCCCCAGAGTCTCAGCTGCCATGTGTAGTAAAGCCCTCTCCTGCTCTGCCTCCTCCCTATGGAACAGGCTCCCTCTGCTGCTCCACTCGTCTGACTCTCACCACTCTTTCAAAACCCACTACAAGGCCTGGCTGATGTCAGAAGCCAAATGTTCCTGCTACCCCGGGTAAGAGGAAATCCGGGATAAGTGGGCATACCTTCCCACCTATTCCTGTTTACATTATAGCACTTACCATTTTGATGATTGTTATATTGTAACTGTGTACTACACTATTACAGATTTGCTTGCTGTACCTTGTACCTTATGGTGAACTCAATTCATGTATTGTACCTATCTACTATTATACAATTACTGACCTGTTTGCTGTACCTTGCACCTTATGGTAAACTCAATTTATGTATTGCATCTATTTATCCTGCTTCTTTCCCTGTACTGTGTTTGCCGGAAGTACTGATTATGTACCTGCATATGCCTGTATATTATTCAATGTGTCATGCAAGTGGCCCGGGTCATGCCTGAAAACAGTCCTCTGGATCAGTGCACCCACCCGGACATCAAATACATAAATAAATAAATAATCAATTAATTGAGGCCATTGACACCACAGTGTCCCCTTTACTTTAAGCAGGTATCAATATTACCAACTTTGTTTAAGTCCTTGGCCAGTGGGAGGTGAGCTGTCAAACTTTCAAAAGTTTGCTGCAGGGCTGCCAGGTGGTCTAATGGTAAGTGTTACTGCTTGCCAAGTTGACAACTCAAGTTGGTGGTGAGGACTAAGGTACTGCACACATCAAGTGACAATGTCACCAATGAGAATCAACTTTGGATGCCTCCTGACTCTGCACGTGTTCCCTGGTAGCCCTGGGGAGGGATCATGTTGGCAGGGATCTGCAGTGCAGGACATGTTGCCAGATATCAGCAGAGCTTGAAATACCTGCCATATGAGGCAGAGGCATCAGATGTCCAGTTAGATATGACTATGTAGAGGTGGCTATGCCAGGTGGATGGGCATGCATAGCCACCCTTGATGAATAAAATGTTTGTGCCCTAAGTGAGAAGAACAGAGCTGAAACAAATGCATGAAAATGTAGCAGGATGAGCCAGTAAAATGGTATCTTACCCCCCACCACACAAGATGGTCTAGCCATCACTCTTTTCATCCTGACTAGAGATGTGAATTTTTAATCCCTCAGTGAAGTTGGTGTGAGCCTCGGAAAATTCACAGTTCATAAAATTAGCAAATTCCATGGCACACCTACCAACTTTGCTGGCAGATTTTTTTAAACTAAAAACAAAAAAACACCTCCCCAACACACTTTGCTGTGAAACCATCCCTTCCCTCACCCAAGAACATAGAAATCATGATACCTCCCCACCCCCACCCCACTGGCACCAGCACTCATCACCTGCCCCAGCAAAACATCATGCTGTTGCTTGTGGCTGTGAGTGCAGCAAGCAAAGTGTAATACTCCCCCTCCTTGTGCACCAAACACTCCCCCACCCTCCCCACACTTGAGATCCACTGTCTTTAGGGAGTACACCCAGTCGTCCACCCAACCACCTATCTGGTCCCCACTTTCTTCTTCCCCCCCCCACAGCACCCACAAAATCAACCTGCTAATAAAGAAAACAGTCCCCTGGTGCAGAGCATCTGCTCTGTCAGTGCTGACTCCCATGTTGTAATGGTGCAAATGAATGAAGTGTGATGTCTTAGCACTAGGAAAACCTGACTGGTTGACAATTCAAACATTCAGGTTTTACTAGGAGCAAAGACATAACCATTCATTCATTAAAGCCATTATGGGATAGGAGTCAACCCTGAACAAAGACGTTCTGCACTGGGAGACAGTTTTCTTTATTTGTAGCTTGTTTTTGTGAGTGCTGGTAGGGGGAAGAAGGTGGTGGGAACCAGAAGGGGGATTGGTGGGAAACTGGGTGTACTTCCTAAAGGCAGTAGGACTTAGGTGAGGGAAGATAGGTAGAGTATATTTGGCATGTGGGTGGGGGGAAGGGATTACGTTTTGTAGCAGCCATAGACAACAGCATGATGTTTGCTTGGGCAGGGGAAGGAGGAGAGTGCAAGGGCTAGGAGGGGTCATCAAAATTTGAATGTTTTTAAGTTGAGGGGAGAGTGTGGGTTGTGGCAGGCCTTGGGATTCACCTCTGAACTGGCCATTCACCTTGCAAATTTTGCAGATCTACCTAGTGAATAACAATGCGAATTGCATTCCCAGCTATGCAAATTTGCTGATTTTGTCATGGAGAAAATTTTGGTAACTTTGCACACCTCCACCCTTGACTAATGCTAAGCATTCTATATGCAGTGTTGAGATAGCCCAACATCAGTTGGGATCTTCAGTAACTCTGCATCCATTGTCTTAGTGTGTGTGGAAGGTGGGCTGAAGGAGCAACCAAATATACATCAGTATGCTATGTAGAGGTTGGAGCATGAGGAATGTAATGGATCTTTGGGTGGGACAGGAGACTGTGGAGACAAAAGGACATACCTCTCAAGTGTCCCTCATTACGAGGGACATCCTTCATTTTACCCCTACATATTGCTCCATTCCTCATTAAAAAAGTACTAACCAGAAAGAGAATGTGATGTAAATTCAGACTTTAAAGTGAAAAATCATGATATTCTAAAATGCTAAATCAAAAATAAACATTGTACAAGTAAACACACTGCTTTGCACAGTGTTCTGAGCTTGCATCTCCATGCTTGAGAATGTGTCCCTCATTATGAGGGTCAGTGTCCCTCATTGTCCCTCATTATGAGTGACCATGCCACTCATTTCAGTGACAAAAGGGTGAGAGGTATGCAGAAGAAGACCAGAGTCATGGCATTTGAGGCCATACAACTGCATGAAATAGTGTTTTCAAAAAGGTGGCAATAGTGCCAGTGAATTAGCCATACAATTTATGATAAAATGGCACATCCAGCAAAGAAGAGAAAAATATTAAATGGCATAACATTTCTAGAAGACTAGGATGCATTTAATTTCATCAACAGGGATGAACATATATTCATGTGATATGCAGGGAAAGTTTTTGCAAACAATAAGAAGCCTAATTCCATGGGCATGCCAGAACATTGAAAGAGATGTATGGGGGAAGGCTTTTCTGGACTTGGAAATAAACTGTACCAAAAGAATATTGCTTTGACTTCATAGCTTGCATCTAACCTGCTTCACTAGGGTCACACCATTGTTTCTAGTGATAAAAATGTCTGATTGTGAGGTTATGAAGAATGCAAATTTCAAAATCAGTGCATGGTGTACTTGCTTGCAGATTTCAAGGAAAAGAGCAGAATTTTACTGCATACTGGATTTGGGACTGCATTTTGTCTACATAAAACTATGACTTAGTTAATTATTATTGTTCTTGGCTGTCAAATGTTACCTTGTTATGTTATGCCCAACTCCTGACTGTCAAACTGCTACCTTGTTATGGTATGTTCTTCTACCTGCCTTCCCATTAAGTCATGCTGCACCTGACTATTATCTTTCTCTGAAATCCTGTAATATCTACTTTTGCCTGTAATCTTCTTGTAATCTCCTGGGTTGCAGCTGAAAATAGGCATTTAACTGTCTAGTGTGCTTGCCTGGTTAACAAAAGCTAAATAAACAAATAATAAAATAAAGATCATGCAAATAATATTTTGTAGAAAATAGATTCTTAGCTGTATTTACAGTACAATATGAGGTCAGCTTATTTTGTTTTCCCTGCACTTGATGAATCCATGGATAACAAGGATACAGTATAGCACAGCTGGAATCTGTGGTCCATTCTGCTGTGTGTATGTTTGCATTAGGAATTAAGGCTGTGTTACCAACCAGTTCCCTTTGTACAGTAACTACACAATCAGGGCTTTAATTTCTTCAGTTTTTGCAGAGAGGGTTTGGAGACAGAGAAGCTCTCCACTGATAAACTTGTTAATGTATGCACAAACTGTGCACCAAGCATAACAATCCATACCAAGTGAGATGAAGGTTTGGGCTTTATAGAACAATCTGGTAAGGTACACAGTAGACTGTACACTTGCATTCTCTGCTAGCTTAAAAGGTTTCACATTTGTTTAAGATGCTACTGTACATGCGTAATTGTTGTCGAATACATTTTTTTCAGTGTTTTGCTTTGTGTGGTGTTCCAGTTAATAAACATACATTTTATTCAATTAGCATTTTGGGGTGAATTTAAGTACAGTTATGTATTACTAAAGACATCTGCTAGGGGCCACCTGATGGCTCAGCAATAGCACTATGCATTTCTGCACCAGCGACCCAGGTTTGGGAGCGAGCCCAGGTCTGCACAGGTCAGGCAACCAGGCTGGGGAGTCTCCCAATCAGAACGCAAGTCAGCCAGGGTGGCAGATGGCCCAGACCTGGTGCAGTAGTAGCCCCTCATGGCAAGGTGGGGAGCTTGCTCCTTTGTGAGAAGTGATGCATGCATAATATGTGCTGCTGCATCGAGGCCGAAAGAGGCTATGCCATATGTCTGCCATGGAGGGTGGGATAAATGGGAGAAAAAGGAAAAAAACTACAGTATATGCACAGCCACAGTGAATGATGGCCCACATGGTCTTCAGGTCCTGTGTTGTACTAATCCCTGCCAGCCTGCCAACAGGAGGATCAGTATTGGGACCAATTACAGGCTCAGGAGGCGTTCGGGGCAAAACACTATATAAAAAAAAAAACAATATCTGCTATACATATAGCTCTCAGGTGATCTTTCATGTGATTGGACATGAATTTTCTAGTCCTGAAAGGTTTCAGAACCCTGCCCTACAGTATGTCACAAATGAATAAATCAAATAATAGATCAGGACCAGTACTGACCCCTGAGGTACTCCGCATGTTACTTCCCTTACCTCTGAAAAGTCTTTGATTAACTAAAACCCTTTGCGTTCTTTCCTTCAGCCAGTTCGACACCAAAGATTTCAATTCCCCTCTCACCCCTAAGTCCCTTGTTTTTCCTGACCAGCCTCCTGTGGGGGACTGAATGAAAGGCCTTGTTGAAATTCAAAGTGTTTTTTTTTTCAAATAAAATTTTATTGGTCACTCTGGAACAACCTCCCACTGGCAGTGCGAGAAACACCATCCTAACCGTGTTTCCGCACTAGACTCAAGACTCACATGCTGGCAACAAGTAAATGCCAATGCTATGGTACTTGACACTCCAACCATGACCCGAGCCTGTGCACTTCACCACATGTAAATTTCCTACACCGGAATGGGCAGCACTTACTCCTTAGCTAGCTCTTCCCCTCTAATGGTTCTCAGATATATGTAACCCTTACAAAATGACTGTTTTCCACTTCATTTATATGTATGACCACAGCATGCCCACAACTTGCATATGAATTACAGCTTACTAAGTTCATGTAAATATGACCACCGCATGCCTTCAACTCTGTTTGTTTGTACTACTGCTTATTAAGTCTATGTATTGTTAGTTCCCGGGTCGCCCCTGAAAAAGAGACCTCCGGGGCCAATCAAAATTCAATAAATAAATAAATAAAGATTAAACAGACGTGTGGAGGATTTGGTCATATATACAGATACATTTGAACAGTTCATTATACTTGTCACATGTAAATACAGGCAAATAAAGTGTGCATAGAATATTATGGAAATACAGATAAACATGGACATGGGCAGGGACCCTGGTTTTCCATTTTTACCGGTAACACCGGTAACAATCACAGAATCCTGCTTGGTTTGCAGATTTTGAATTCTTGTACCGGTGCCTCACGGAAATTGCATGTCACTGCACAGAATCTCTAAGATTTCAGTATCTATTTAAAAAAAAATGTAATTTTCTCTTTCTATGTCCCCTTCTCACAGCATCAGTCTCCACTTTTCAGAGATACCTAGGCTGGGTATCCCCTAGCTTCATCCCCAGGTAATGCTCAGGAGCTCCTGTGGACCTGCCCCTATCCTGCCTGGATTGTACCCCCGCAGGTGGGAAGGAAGGGGACCCCAGGTCACCCCTCCACACTCACTTAGTGTGTTTCAGGCAGCTCAGTGGGTCTCTCATGGAGCCTGGTTATGAAGTCTGGGGCACCTGGCTCCCTTCTGCCAGTGGCCGATGTGGAGTGATTGTTCCTAGTTTTCTGGTATCTGTCCCTGAGGGCACCAGCACTAAAGATCAAAGGAGGAAGGTCACAGAGACATGCCACTGCTCCAGATCCTGGCTAGTGTCCTCCCCTCCTGATCACTTTGCAGCACCTTTGCACCACCACCCGTGGTCACACAGGTGGTGGTAAAGAAGCAGGACCTGCAGCCCACCCTCCCTGGAGGAGGAGAGCAGTCCCCAGGTGCTCAATTCTACTCCCCTGGCCAGACCTCCAGTAACCCGAGTTTGCTTCTGGCCCTGGGTCGCTGGCATTGCAAGGCAAGCAATAGTGCTACCGCAGCACCAGCAGACTGACCCAGATTTCAGCATCTTAAAATGAATGCTGCTGTGCTTTGCATTCTTTCTGCTTTGCTGCATATAGAATCAGTAAGGAAATGACCGGCACTGCTTTGTTGTAATCAGCCATTCAGTTTAACCACTTATGCCTAGTGGTTAGAGTAACAAATGGTGACTGAACTTGGTACATCCAGCAGACTTTGGTTTGAGTCCCACAACCTCCACTTGCATATTGTGCGACTCCAAGCAAGTCACTTAACCTCCCCAGTGCTTTTAGGTCACTCCTTAAAACAGACAGTTCTACCTAGTGGACCTTACCAGCTTTACAAAGAATATAAAAAAAATACCAATATATGTTTACTACATCATAGATGGGTACCATGTAATTTGTCTGAGTTTTACTTGGGCTGCAATGATTTTGTATAGGTAAAGATAAATGTTCAGATACATTTTATGTGTTTTATAAGCTTGTCTTAAGATTTTTGTCAGGTTTTTATTGTATTCTTTGCATAAAAGCATCTAGGTTGTGGATTGCTAAATGCAGGATCACTGTTACCAACTAACTTATTCAAGTTTATAATCAGTAGGGCCATCCAAAATCCTAAGTTGTTTGAATGAAAACTAGTCTGAATGAAAGTATGTTCATGAAGAAGAAACTGCTTTACTACTTATGAAAAGGTTTAGTGCTGGAGAGTGTCCAAAGGAAGGCAACCAGGATGCTTCAGAGCATGGGAGGAAGGCCCTATGAGGAAAGGCTGGAAGAGCTTGGGCTGTACTTGCTGGAGGAGAGGCGAGACAGGAGGGACATGATAGGGGTCTTCAAATATGTAAAAAGAGATGTTCAGACTAAAGAAGGTGGGGAACAACCAGGTGACATGAGTGGAAGCTAGAGGGGGAAATTACAGGGGGGGGAATGCAGGAGACATTACTTCATTGAGAGGGTGGCAGAGCTCTGGAATGCACTGTCCCAGAATCTGGTGGAGGAGGGCACAGTGGAGGGCTTCAAGAGGGAGTGGGACAGGTACAAGTACAAGGGTGAACTGAAGCAGAGGATGACCCTCTCTGGGGCTGGGTGGGAAAGAATGCACCCATTAGGAGGCTGGCTACTGAGCAGACACAACAGACCATCAGGCCTATTCTGCTGGCTTTTAGTATGTTAGATATAGTGGAGGGACTGCACAGGATGGTGTGCCTATTTGTAGAGGATACGAAGATCTGCAATAGGGTAGACACCCTGGTAGGGGAGGTGGAGGCAGTGAGGGAGGGCCTAAAGATTCTGGAGAGGTGGTCAGAAACTTGGCAGGTGAAATTTAATGCCAAAAAGTGTACAGTAATGCACATGGGTGTAATAACCCGCAAACCATTTACACACAAGGGGGAGGGGTAAGGAAACTCAGCAGGAGAGAGATCTGGGGATTATAATTTCAGATATCCTTAAGGCGGAGAACCAGTGCAGCACAGTGGTGGGCAAAGGGAGGGTTATAAAACAGAAAGAGGGAGGTGCTGATGCACCTTTATAAATCCATGGTGAGGCCTCACCTGGAGTATGGGGTTTAGTTCTGGAGGCCTCACCTACACAAGGACATAAGACAGGATTGAAAGGGTTCAGACAAGGGCAACCAAGATGGTGCACGCTATGCATAGGAAGCCCTATGAGGAGAGGTGGAGGGAATCGGATCTGTACCCGCTGGAGACTAGTAAGGTGAGAGTGGGAAGCTTATTTGCAAGGAAAATAAGTGCTAGAACTAGGGATCATAAACCAAGATTAGAAGAAGGAAGGTTTAGGGGCAATGTGAGGGGGCATTACATCACTGAGAAGGTGGTGGAGTCCTGGAACAGACTACCGGAAGAGGTGGTGTGCGCAAAAATGGTGAAAGGATTCAAGGGGGCATGGGACAGACACCAGGAGCTGACCAGTGGGCAGAGTGGGGTGTCTCTTGACAAACATGATGACTGGTGGGGGGGTAAGGGGCAGACTCAACTGGCCAAAATGGTCCTTTTCTGTCACTAGATTTCTATGATTCTAAGGCAGTTAAGTAATTAGGACTTACCTGCTCCATCAGAGTAGGGGAGTCCAGAGTTGGGGTGTCCTTGGTTCGGGGTATTCTGGTAGGACCTGAAAAGGAAGAACAGAGAAGATTGAAGGGACACAAAGGGTCAGAGGTGCTAGAGGAGAGATTAGAGTGTTAGAATTAAACAAAGATACTTATCTGATTGGTATGTTTGGCCAGACCTGTAGGAATAAAGGAAAAGAAGATCAGTATAAAGAGGTAGCAAGAGTAGAGATACAAAAAGGGTATAGTACAGGAGTAAAGGAAAGGAGTTTTAGAGGAAAAGACAAACTAGGTCAAAGTAAGGAAACTAGAGATGGAATAAAAAAATGCAGACAGCTAAGAACAGATAATAAAGTGGTATTTGGGACTCGGCAAAACTTCCCCTTACAGCCCCTAGGTGACCTGCAGGTAGCCAATAAATTTAAGTAGTAGTCCAGATGGGCAGGTGGGAATTAATTTGGGCTAGTGGCCCCTATATTATTTAAAAAA
Organism: Neoceratodus forsteri; assembly: GCA_016271365.2. Taxonomy (NCBI): domain Eukaryota; kingdom Metazoa; phylum Chordata; order Ceratodontiformes; family Ceratodontidae; genus Neoceratodus; species Neoceratodus forsteri. The sequence continues at coordinate 691,405,751 of CM057454.1, read as the reverse complement.
GGGGACACTGGTGGTTCAGGAGACTTTGAGTTGTCTCAGGAGGCCAGTGGTTTGAAAGGTATGCTGGTGATATAATGAGTCACTCCCTCATGGACAGTGGCAATTTTTTTTCTTTTCATATTATCTTTCCCTGGAACCTAGTGTGTGTGGGGGGGGTGTCCTTGGGCCCAGACTGTATGTAGCAGGCAGGAGGCTGTTCAGAAAACTGCTGACCAGAAGTGCTGCGGCTGTTACTAGGCAGCCAGTTTAGTGCTACTGAACTACAGTGACAGTAATGGCAGGCACTTTCAACTGCCAGCCCAGAGGAGGGCAACTAAAATAGTGAAGGGTCTGCACCAGAAGCCATACAAAGATAGACAAGCTGAATATGTATGCCCTTGAGGAAAAGGGCCGGGGAGACAGGATAGAAAATTTCAAGCACCTCAAGGGAATCAACAAAGTCCAAGAGAGTAGCATCTTTCATTAAAAGAAATGTGCAAGAACATGGGGCAAAATTTGAAGATAGAGGGGACGGCTCAGGGACAACATGAGGAAGTATTTTTTCACAGAGAGGGTGGTGGACGCATGGAATGGCCCTCCTGAGGAGGTTGTGGGGTCAAAAATAGTGGGGGACTTCAAGAATACATGAGACAGACATGAACCAACTCTATTGGTGGGTAGGAGGAAGTCAGCTGTTGGATAACTAGGATCTGCAGCTTATCCACTAGGTAGGGAAATGAGCCGACTGAGTGGGCCAAGCAGTCCTTATCTGCCATCAAGGTCTATGTGTCTATGATTCAGCCCACAGAGCTCAGGCTGTAGCCTGCTCCATGTGTGTGGGAATGAAGATGGGATATTTTTGGGAGGGGGAGGAGGCTAGAGCAAATATGCCTCCCTCTACCCATCAGCCACAAAGTGGCATGTGAAGAGCCCGACAGGACAGGTTAAGAGGGTCTGGAGGGTGGGCAGCCAGCAGTAGGTGGCAGGAACCTTTAGCTAAGCCGCATGGTGGCAGACTGTAGGTGCCCTGAGGGGCCTGGTAGAAAGGGACTGGGAGAGCAAATGCACAAGATAGGGGCCACAAAGAAAAATACACAGTGCAGCTGAAGGGCAATGCCTGAAATTGACTTAAAAGTAGCTGTGGGTGGGAGGCAAACAGGGGAAATCAGTGGGCTCCCTGAGGGGACCATGAAAGCAGCAAGTACTGCATACAATACAGTTGTGCAGCAGCTAGTGTCAAAGTACCAGGGGCTAACAAAAGGATTTGGGGGAGGAAAAGAACAGCATAAGGTCCAGAACAGCTCACAATTAAAAACACAGTGCAGTAAAGAGAAAGAGCCTTGATGGATTATAAATATTAAGTAAATTTATCTAATAGGGGTGGACATAACTGGAGTGTGATAAATCCATTTTATCTGAGCATGTACGTGTATACATGCAGAATCTTACATTTGTACATATAGTTATTATGTCATCCTCGATTAATGTGCATAGTGGACTGCATCACACATCCCCATCCCTCACCCTCATTGTCTGGCACTGCTTACTGGTATCTTACTTTTAGTTTTGTTTCTTCCAGGTTGACAGTCCCTCAGCCACGCCACCTGCCATTTAGTCATACTTCTCCCCATTCTTTCCACTATCATACAGTGATCATTTGTTTCTGTTTAACAGTTTTAATTTTTTGCTTTTTTACCAAACCTTTTTCAACTGGCTGCTCCAAGCTGCGCTCCAGCTGTCACACTCCTCTGCATGCTGCTGCCGTGTCCTGCCACACCTCTCAATATACAAAACAGACTTTTTTTTTTAATTGCTTCCTCAAAAACTGATAAGCCCTCACTCTTGCTCTTCCACTCTGGTTTCTCAAACTCGCTACAACTGCCACCAGAGCTCCCCCAGCACATAGAAACTGTCAGATATTTTTTCCTTAAACTATATGCTTGCAAACCCCACTGCTGATGAGCCCACACTCTAGGTCACACTTCTGCTCTGGTTTCCAGACCTCACTACAACTGCAACCATAGGCTCCTGTGAAGTCCTTCTCTGCAAATTCTAAATGGTCTCTTGTGGCCCTTATGGCCCTCCCTCTTCCCTGCTTATTTACTGATATTTCTCTATGTCTATATACCACATGTTTTAACTCATTGTCTCCTAGCAGACGCCTGTAGTCGTCAGTAAAATACACTGGTGTGTCCTGAGGATGTCTGCAGAAGTCGGCTACTGACTCCCAGTGTGCCCTTGCAATGTCTGGAGAAGTCACTTATATATTTTAATATATAGTGTAACAGAATATAATATATATTTGACTGTATAGCACCATTGGAAAGGTAATTTTATGCTAAACAACTTTATCACTGATATTTTGTGCATATCATGTATACTTTAGGAGTTATTTGCATTTCTCTATGGTATGGTGCATATGGCTTATGTTGCCTGTTTTAGTGAAAAAAATATTTTCTTTTTGCTGTTTCAACCAGCTTAAAAAAAAAAATTACATATTATTTTCATACCACCATTGGGAAGGTAATTTTGTACTGAACAACTTTGCCACTGATACTTTGTGTATACCATGTATACTTTAGGAGTTATTCACATTTGTTTATGGTATGATGTGTATGGCTGACATGTTTTCCATCAAGATTCACTTAAGCAGCTTGAATAAAATTCACTTTGTTGGCACTTCAGCAGGTATAAAATAAAAACCGCATTGATTACAACTGGTTGCATAGCACCATTGGAAAAGCATTTTTGTGCTCATCAACTTTCGTGCTGATACTTTGTGTGCATCATGTATACTTTCGGAGTTATACGCATTTGTTTATGATATGGTGTGTCTGGTTGAGATTCATCCCTCAAATCTCACCAAAGCACCTTGACTAAAATGGGGAAAAATTATGTTTTATAGTAAAAAGATGTCTTTTTTTTAACAAACATAATATTAAAACACCATCTAATATCTGTGTGCTTAATTTGGTGTTGATATTTTACATATTTTCCAACAAAAAATGGCTTATGTTGCCCTTTTTTAGTGAAAAAAATATTTAGTTTGCTCTTTCGACCAGCATAGAAAAAAAAAACAAAATTACTTATTATTACATGCATGCCACCATTGGAAAGGCAATTTTGTGCTGAATAACTGCCACTCATACTTTGTGTCTAGCATGCACAGTTATTGAGCTATTAGCATTTGTTTGCGACATGCTGACTATCGCTTGATTTTGCTTAGAAAGGCCCAGGATTCACTGTTAAAAGTATACAGGAGATTCAGGAGGCAAGTGGTATAATCTCAGAGTGAGCCTGTGGAGGCAATGAGTTAAGCCCCCCCCCCCACCATTTTTCACTCCTGACCTCCAACACTATAATGTTCCAGGTGTCTACTATCCTTTCAGTGAAGTAGTAATTCCTCACATGCATCTTACCCCCACCATAAGCTTCATCACATGCCCCACGGTCCTTTTTCCTATTTGAAGGAGTCCCCCCACAGCACTCTGTTCATCCTTATAAGGTACTTGTTGGTCTCCATCATGTCCCCTCTCTTTCAGGTTTTATATGTTGAGATCCCAGTCTCCTCACAGGACTTTTGCCACAGCCCATGTACAGTTTTAGTTGTCCTTTATACTGCCTTCACCCTATGGCCTTTCTAAGGTGCAGCCTCCAAACCTGGACACAGTACTCTAAGTCAGATCTCATTAATAAGGGATTACTTGCAACACCATCACCTCCCTCCTCCTGCTAAAGATACCCCTCCCTATGCAGCCCCAGCATCCTCCTAGCCCTACCCACTGCTTTGTCACACAGTCCAGCAACTTTAAAGAGACTCACCAAGGTAACTGAGTCAACCCTTGCACCTGCATACCCATCGGTGCCTTGCTGCCAGAGGACCTCAAGGAAGTTAATATGTCCCCAAATTTTTAAGCCTTTAAAAAGTTCTGTCCCTCGTAAAAATATACAAACCAGGTCCCAAGGACTTCTCAGTTGCTTGCTGCTGCCCCAGCTCCACTCCCTTGCTCACTAGCAGGATGACGAGATGCCAGGTGAGAGCGCAGGGGCACTCTTCTTCATCTGTAATGGACAGTAGCTTTTCTATTGATTTTAAATGATCTAGTGGCCACCTGGCAATGAAAAGTGGGCATCGGTCAAGTAACAAGGCCCTTGTTAGTTGAATGGTGCCCACATTTTATTGCCAGGTAGCCACTATGTCGTTAAAAATCAATAGAAACGGTGCCACCCATTACATATAATGGAGTGCGCCCCCATGCCCTTACTGGCATCTCGTCATCCTGCTAGTGAGCATGGGGCGGAGCTGGTGCAGCAGAAAAAAAAACAGGAATTCCTTGGGACCCGGTTTGTATATTTTAATGAAGGACAGAACTTTTTAACGGCTTATAAATTTAGGGACATATTAACTTCCTTGGGGTCTTCTGGCAGCACGGCACTGATGGGTATGGTGCAGGGCAGTATCTTAGTGAGTCTCTTTAAGATTATAATAACTCTAAGGTCGGAGGTCACGTGGTGGCAGCCTGAGAGTCGGCAGCAAACTCCCGGAGCTCCGCTACACGCTATCAATTTTGGGCTCTTACAAAATACTTGGCCGATTTAAACTGCTTGCCCTGGATGCTGAGTGTCTTACTTGTCGCTGGATCTGGTGAATAGACCCTTATTATGGAAGTTTACATGAAAAAGGCGCCGCCAAAGCATTCACCTCCTCGCACCCCAGAAAAGGAGAAGGCCGCAAAATGGGCCAAGCAACAGGCCGCTAGCTTACCTAAATTACCAACCACGGATACTCCGCTGTCGGAATCTAGATTTCTTGAAATTATGCAGCCCCTCCAGACCTCCGTGGCGTCTATTGCTGAAGACATGCAAGAGGTCAAGAGATCGATGGAAGTTTTGACTACAAGGGTGGGCAATGTGGAAGTAAAATTGATTTATCTGGAAAATAAGCACCTCGGGAGTGAGACAGAGCTGGTCCTTGTTAAACGGAGACTAAAGAAACTGGAGGAGAAATGAGAAGATTTAGAGGGTCACAGTAGAAGAAACAACCTTGTTGTGATTGGGATCCCTGAAAAAGAAGAAGGGACTGCACCAATTGTTTTCCTCCAGAAACTCTGTCGAAAAGTCGCCTGGTCTCCCCCAGGTGGGGGTGAATATATAATAGAGAGGGCTGACCGAGCCTTGCGCCCTCCGCCCGCTCAGGGCCAGCCACCCAGACCCTTGATTATGAGATTTTTAAACTATCTGGATAAACAGCATGTCTTAGCTAAATCTAGAAAATTGAAGGAGCTATTATGGGAGGGTCAGAAGATTCGAATTTTTCAAGACTTGCCCCACTCGGTGAGGGTGAGAAGGCAGGAATTACATCCGATCGTTGCTAAGCTAGTTGCGGCAGCTAAGCCATACAAAGTCAAATATCCGCTGTTCTGATGGTAAAACATGAAGGACATGGCTATCTTTTGATTCCCACTTGCAGGCTCAGCAGGAACTGCAGCGTCTTTTCCCGGACCTTTTTAAACGATGACACCCTGTGCACACTTCCGCATTAATGATCCCGTTCTGGATATAGCATGATATTAATTTGAAGACCTAAAAGTACTTAATTGGTGCACATATAACCTCTCTTTTGTTGGTTGGAATGGAGTTTCTGTACTTAGCATCTGGGGACTGCTAGCGACTGAAGGATATGTGCCTACTAGTGCCGGTCTGCGGTCATGCGCGATGAAACTTTTACATTTATATAATAGTTAAAATCCCCCCCCCTTTTTTTTTTTTTTCTTTTTTCCCTCTTGGGTAGCTCTTTCTTGAATATATGGCTACCTCACCCTTAGTTTGATTCCTGAGAGGATCTGGCTGATCTTAGGGATGGATCTCTAGTGCACAACTCAGTTTGCAAGTTCAACTCTGTTTTATAACCAGTGTTTAAATGCATGGAACTGGTCGCTGGCGCTCGCTTAAATATCGGGACTCATTATTTTTTGGGTCACCATGGATGGTAGACGATCGGAGGAGAACTGCTGATCTACATTTGGAACCTGCTGCATTGTCTCCTTGCAGGACTCAACATTGACAACTTGGATACCATGACAGGACTTACAATTGATCCATTTTCCCTTACCCTTTTCCTTCCCTTCTCCCCTCCCCCCCCCTTTTTTTCTCTATCATATATAAACACCGAAGTAGGGGTGTACGTGGTTATCAATTAATTTCTTTTGTTTTGTTTTTTATTGGGTTTTTGAGCCCACCCAGTGAGGGTCTGTTCTAATTTAAATCATTATTCAGGCAGCAGACGGTTTATTCTCTGCTGGGACTATGTAATTTTTAGGTAAAGCATTGGAGCCTTCTTTAAGATTAACTGTTTTTCTTTTGGGTGAGTGGTGGGAGTTCCGGGGGGTAGTATGGGACGTACTGGGCTGTTTGGAATAATTAATCATGTGGCGTGTTTTGTTTAGGAGAGCAGTCTTTTGGGACTGGGGGATAGGTACTGTTTGGGTGTTGGGGGACGTTTTGAAAGGTTATCTTATTGGTAGAGGGAGTATTGGGGTTTGTAGGATTGTTGGTATTCTGGGATGTTGGAGGGGGTTACCAGGGCTACGAGCTAGTTGAGATCCAGGTATTTATTTGGTATCAGGGAGTTAGTAATACTATTATCAGTGTCCTAGGTATAGTGTCCCAGGGCATTTTCCATTCAGTCTTTTCTCACAACCTAGTTGACAACAATGAGTCATATTTATAAGTTCTTTAGTTGGAATGTTAAAGGAGCCAAGGATAGGGTCAAGAGGCAGGTAGTTCTAACATACCTCTGCCATTTGGGGGCACAAATTGTCTTCCTCCAGGAGACACACCTTAAAAGAAGTGATGTCCATTATTTCAGAAGGGCGTGGGTTGCACAGGTCTATGGGACTGGGGCATCGACGAAGAGAGGAGGGGTGGCCATCCTCATTGCTAGGAACATCCCCTTCAATTTAGTGAGCAGTACTGGGATCCGAAGGCGTTATATAATTGTGCATGCTCAGTTAGCATCACAGCCGATTATATTAGGCTCTATACATACCCTAACAGTGATTCCCCTTCCTTTTTATGAACTTATTGCGCTTGGTAATATCTGATACGTATAAGCTTATGATCATTGGGGAGATTGGAATTTAGTACTCAGAATGATCTGGACAGATCAGGTAATGGGAGAGCAGGGTTTATCCCCAGCACAAAGGCCCTGAAGGACTTTAGTATAGGCGGCCTTAGTCAATGTCTGGCGCGTATTTAACCCTAAGATACGACAATACTCATTTTATTCACCGGTACATAATTCCCATTCATGAATTGATTATACTTTGGTCAGCTCTTCGGCGGTGCCCAATGTAATCCAGGCGGATATTTCTGCCAGGGTAGTATCGGACCATGCGCCTGTTAGCGTGACATACAGGCCAACTTTAGAGAATAGACGTTCCCCACAATGGCGCTTAAACTGCCAAATTTTAAAAGATGAGTCCGCCTTGATGATTCTCAAGGATTTTATTGGCCATTTTTTAGCTGATAACCAAGACTCAGTAGACCAGAGAGACTTGGTCTGGGCTGCCATGAAGTGCTCCTTACGGGGTATGCTAATTAAGATCGCCTCTAGAAAGAAACGTATTCAAAGGGACAAATTAGATTCCCTATTAACAGCAATTAAGCAGATAGAATGTGGTTTATCCGGTCCTCACCCATTCGGATTGGGCCAGATTGCACCAACTGCAAGCGCACTCGGGCTTAGTAATGCAGCAAGCTGAGTTAGCACTTTACGGACAAGACTTCAATACCTAGACATAGGAGAGAGCGGAAACTTCTCGCTATCGAATCGGGCATAGACTCCGTTCAACACATTGCATGGAATCTGCATTGGTCAAAGGGATCAGGTTTATCACAGTTCAGGGGAAATGTCTAAGGCTTTGGGGCGTATTTTCAGAGTTTATATGCTGAAAATCCTGAATCCAAGCCCTCACTGACAGAGATCACCTCATACTTGAACTCACTTATTCTCCCAAAGCTATCTGAGGATGAGGTGGAGGGTCTAGGCACCTCAATATGGGTCTTAGAGATTCAGCAAGATATTCAGCAGATGCCCCTTGGCAAATCCCCTGGACCCGATGGGTTCCCCAGCAATTTCTACAAGGAATTCCTCCCTACTATATCTCCGATTTTATTGGATGTCTTCCAATATTGGTTTGAGTATGGTATCTCTGACCCAAATTTCCTTGAGGCCACAATTTCACTAATTTTGAAGCCTGGAAAGGACCCCCTTAATATGGATAGTTATCGCCCTATATCACTTTTGAACACAGATATTAAAATATTGACAAAAGTTCTTGCTAACAGATTGTCCAAAGTGATGGATAGGTTGGTCTGTAGGGAACAAGTGGGTTTTATGAGGAGGAGGTTGCCCCAGGATCACCTACGAAAACTGTTACATCTCATTGCGGAGGCTAAGGAATCTAAAATACCAGCTGTACTCCTTTCTCTTGATGCCGAAAAGGCCTTTGACGGGTGTCCTGGGATTTTATTCTCTACCCTTCGGCTTTTGGTCTGCCTGAGGTGTTTTAAGATGGGTTAAAGTTTATATTCCTTCCTTCTGTGAGAGTTAAATGTAATGGGGTATTGTCACGGTTATTAAGTTAGAGCGAGGTACTAGGCAAGGCTGCCCTTGTCCCCATTGCTTTTTAACTTGTACTTAGAGCCTTTTTATGTAGAATAGGGGAATTCATTTATAAAGGGTATTCAGGTAGGGAATCCAATTATACACACTCAGTTTATGCAGATGATGTTTTATTCCATATTGAGAACCCTGGGATCTCCATACCTGCTGTCTTAGAGAAATAGATAGTTTTTCCAGAGTATCCTATTATAAGTTAAATCGTACTAAGACAAAAATCTTTCCTTAAATCATAGAGTTATTAAAGCGGATCTACAGTTTTTAGGACTTGGTTGGAGACTAAATCCTTAACATATTTGGGCATTAATATCAACACAAGTCTATCCTCGATGGTTAAAAATAATTTGGGTACTCTGGTTCAAACTATTTCGGGAGACCTAAATAGATGGCGATTGCTCTCCTTCTCTTTGTGGGGCAGACTGAATTTCCTAAAAATGAATATTCTCCCTAGATTATTGTATCCCTTGGGGATGCTTGGGGCTTATCTCCAGAGAAAATGGTTTACAAACCTGCAGAGGATATTTAATTCCTTTTTATGGCAGGAGAAGGAATATAGTAGGTCTTATGTTAATTGACTGCTTCCAAAATTTAAGGTCGATTAGGCTCCTCTGTTTTCTTGTATTATGCAGCCCAACATATCTGCAAGCTGAGCTTGTGGGATGATGTGCGTAGGCACTCAGCCTATCTCCCCTTATGGTTAGACATTGAGCGCGACCTGGCGAGGAGAACGAAGAGTTCTCTATGGGCCCTTCTATTTGTTCCCCAGTCCGTCATCCCTAAGATGTTAATAAACAACCCCATGGGTTGGTCTTTAAAAGCATATTACCAATTGCAACATCATATTAGGGTTAAATGGTGGCTTTCGGAAAACCAGCCCATTTTTGAAAACCCGCAAATCAAGGTCGGGGGTGCTTCGGTACCTGCTACCTTTTGGCCCCAGATAAGCCATCTTTCTATTTCGGTTTCTGGGAACATAGTAGCCCATGCCCTTTGACCAACTAAAAGGCTTTATGGGGTTGATGACCATGACTTTTTAAGTGGTTACAGCTTAGTAAGGCCATAGCCCAGGCTTTTCCCTCACCGCCCTCTGCCGGTCATATTTCGGATAGCATTACTGCCCTATTAACTGTAGCACTCCAACCACATGCAGTTTCCAAAGTTTATAAGTTACTTCAGGAATGGGATTATAGGCTTCCTTCAGGCATTTGTTATTACTGGGTGAGAGAGTTGAATATCCAGGACACCCCGCACCTTTGGAAAAAACTTTGGTGCACTATGTACAAATACGTCAAACAAGATAGGCTTAGGATGGTACACTTTAATATCATGCATCATCTTTATTTAACGCCTCTCTCATTTATTTAGGCGTAGCGGGGCATGTGACATCTCTGTGTTGGAAATGTAAAAAGAAGAGCACTTTGTATCATATGCTATGGTCTTGCCGGTGATACGGCCATCTGGATAGCTGTCTACAGACTCTTGGACCCATCCTTGGCTCAATTCATATGTTTACCCGAGATTTGTTTATTATGTCTCTTTCCATAGCCACCCCAGGACTTTGAAGGCTCAAGTCTCACTTGCTCGGCTGTAATGAAACTGATAATATTAAGGCATTGGTCATCCGAGAGCCTCCATCTTTGCTAGAGTGGCATCAGGAATGTATCTTAGCATTGCAGCTGGAGAAGCACGCCATACATGCGGGACAAGCAAAGGTTTATACATCCCTTGGGGCCCTAGACACCTTCCTTATGGCTTGAAGCCAAGGCCCCAAACTCTTACTCCTAAGGATTAAATGTGCTCTCTTTAGCCGTAACCTGGGGGAGGGAAGAGGGGGGGTGGTGGGTAGAGTTTTACATCTTATACGTTTCATCAGAAGGTGCTTTATATGTATTATGCTGAGTTAATTGCTCTGTTCTGCACTTTCAGTGTAATTCTCCATTGTCTGATCTTTTGAGTGAGATGTATGTAAAGACAATAAAGAATGTTAATTACAAAAAAAAAATATAAATAACTCTAAGGTCCCCCTTAGTGTGATCATCAGCACCACCCCCAACCCTATAAAAGCAATTCCTGGTTTCCTATGCCCTAGGTGCACGATTCTGCACTTTGTCATTGAACCCCAACTGCCCCAATCTTGACCACTTTTTGAGTTTCTCCAAGAAGCATGTGCATTCTCTCTGCTCCCTTCTTAGTGCCCACCCTACAAATTTTGGTATTGTCTGCAAAAAGGCATTCCCTTCTTTGCCAGTTTTTCTGCAATGTCACTTAGGAAGACACTGAAGAAGATCTGCGCCAGTACTGAGCTGAGCTGCTCACTGTCCCATCACTGTAATGAGTGCCGTTAACCATCACCCTCTGACACCTTAACCCCCACCCCCAGCTACTACTCTGTTTTCCAATCTGCATCTCTGGTTGCCCCCCTTCTGTTCAGCTACTACAACACCATCACTCTGGCATCTGCCAGGACTTGCTCCATCATAGAATGAATCCAATATGTGGAGCAGCTGCCTTGGTAGTCAGGATACATTTACATGTTCTTCCATCCCCTAGGACATAAGCAGCAAGGGTGCACAAACACGTGCACAGACACGTGTGGCACAGCACCAGTCAATGTCTTCCCACCCATGGGCTTCTCCCACCTGCACTGCCACTTGTGGTCACTCAGTTGGCAGTACTACAGCTGAGCTGGCTGTCCTCCTTCCCCAGAAGAGAGCCTGTTGTATAACAGTTGATCCTCCTCCTCTCCCCAGAAAGCCCCTGATGTGAGCTCTTTCCTGAACTAAGGTCACCTCCGCCACAGGTCATAGTGCTACTGTTAAGCTGAAGGGCACACATGTTAACCAGTTTCTAATTAATTTCACCACTTTGGATCCCTCCTAGGCTGATCAATCTCTTTAGCCTCGCCAACCCCCCTCAAAATAGTCACCACCCTCCTCTCTGCTAGATCACCCTTCCAGGCACCAGTCTATCCTCCATGCAGCTGGACAACCCTTGTAGCCCCAGTCCTTCACATAATGAGCACTGGAGCTAGAGCACCACACAGGCTCTGGGCCAGCCACTTACCCAGCCAGCCACTCTCCCTACATCTGGACCAGCCTCCAACTACATTCTATACAACCTCCATGTAGCTGGAGCACCACCCCAAACCTCCACTCTAACAGACCACATATCTGAAGCTGTCCCTCCAAGCCCCTGGACCAGCAGTCCCCCACCCAACCACTCAACCTATAGCTAGATCCACCAGAAGTCCCATACCAGCCTCACCATCCAACCACCCACCCTGCAGCTGGACCTCAATTCCAACCTTGAACTAACCCCACCACCACCAGCCACCCTCCCTGCTGCTGGCTCACTCTTTCATGCTCTGGACTAGCATCCCCCTGCAGAAAATCCTCCCTGCAGCTGGACCCCTGTGTTCATTCACACCCACAGTCCAGCCCCCTTCCCCTCTGCAGGTTGAGCAACCTCCCCAGAGCTGAACACCCTTTCCAAAAGCTGGACACACCCTTCTGTCCAGAGCAGAACCTCCCTACACCTAGACCCCCCCCAATCACCCTTCCTCAACCATGGACCCCTTACTTCTTAACATAGTATTAACAAAAATAAATACATGACACTAACATATTGTATTTGCAGTGTCAGTGGCTCAACTGGTAGCACACTCACCTCTGAGGCTGGGAGATCAGAAGGCAGTGGGTTCTATTCCCATACCAGGCACTTATGTTAATATCCCAATACTGATGCTGTAGTGCAGCATGAGGGGGATTGCTGCGCTCCTGAGGCACTGTCTTTCAGATGAGACATTAAACTGAGGTCCCATCTGCCTGTTCTGGTGGATGTTAAAGATCCCATGGCACTTTTTGAAAAAAGCAGGGGCATTTTCTCCGGTGCCCTGGCCAAATTTCCCACCTATTCACTAAAAATACCACCAACAGCTTAATCTGGTTCAAGGTCAGTTCACTTTCATCTGTATCCCCCTCCCACCGGGTCGTGCCTGAAAATAGGCAAGAATCTGTCTAGTGCACTTAGCCGGTCAACAAAAACAAAATAAACATAAAATATAAAATAAAGCAGCAATAGAAAAAAAAATACACTGATCCCCAGATTACAAAATGGATTAACACATGCAACTGTTAAATACAAATATTAAATGCAAAAAAACAGTTCCCCCACAAACACACTCAAATATCTGCAGTAAATAATTCTTCCTTTATCTGCAGGTAACTCCAGATTTTCTCAAATTAAAAAAGTTGTAATCTTTTCTCTGTAAATATAGTTAAATAGGTTACTAAATGGATACACACAGAAAATGCATTCTGAATTTGCTCAGTTATGCAATCTTCCCGCTGTTCATTCTCTGCCCCCACCCCCACTACTTTAAAGTAACTAAATCAGCAAAAATTCCACAAATAACAAGTAATCTAGAGGCACAATGCATCCTAGACACTTTAAAGGGTGGGGGGGGGTGATTGAAAATAAAACGTGTATTTCAAAGTTTAGCCACGAGTTCAGAGAAGAGAAAATGTTTTAAAGACAAAACATTGATAGTGAAACCTGCACAGCATTTCATTTAGAAAAAAAAAACACCTTAGTGATAATTCTCTTACTGTATTTAACATTTCAGGGAGTTAAAAAGACATACTTTTTAAACATAAGCTCTTACCTTAACATGTAAATCTTAGCTGTGGGAAACCCCAGTTGTTCAAAAATGGAGACCACAGAGTGCTCATGCAGTTTCATCAGGCTAAACACAGACAGGAAGTGAGCTGGGAAATGTAGGCCTCTGACTGAGTAGACTTATGGGAAATGTATTTTAGAAAAGACTTTTAAAGGGACACTGCCAACTTTTTTTGCACCATATTATTTCAAGGTAAAAACCCACATTTTATGATTGCTTACCTTCTCTAAAATTCATTAGTGTTGCTGGTTATTTTATCTGTCTCCTTGCTTAGTAGAACTGAAATGCACGGTAATATACCCAGCATTGATTGGCTAATTTAAATCCTAAAACTACTCTGCTGACTGTAATCTTCATTTATGATTCAGTTGTATTTAAAAAAAATTGTACTTTTAAGAGACTTGCAGATCTATTTCTAATCTTCATTTAGCAATAACTTACTCTTGAACAACTAGTCTGCTGAAATACTTCTTAGAATTTAGTATTCTTAGAGGTTGTATTTTTGAATGATGATTAAAGATTATTAAAAATGACTAAGATTAGTCTTTGAAGGCAAATTAATGAATGCTTTAATACTAAATTTAGTATTTGACTTCAGTGAGGGTTCCCAAGTACAGCCCTTTGGGCCTGCACCTCCATGACCACTCACATCTTGAACACCCCCGCCCAGATGACCACCCAGCTGGACAACCATATCAACATTCCAATAGACCTCTCCCAAGCTGTGTACCTTGCCTGCAGCTAGTCCACCCTATAAGCCCAAAACCAGCCTTTCCCCTTCAACTATCACCCTCCCTGTAGCTGGCTGCTCCAGGCCATCCTTCCTACCCTCAGACAAGATCCCCCTGCAGATGGAACCCCCCCAGACCTGACTCCCTACCTCAGTAGACCACCTTCCCTGCAGCTGGACCAACCTCCCAGCCTCACCAAACAAAGCACCCTCCTTAGAACTGGACCAGCACCCCCTAGATAACAACTCTTTCTGCAGCTGGACCCACTCAGACTACCCATCTTGCCCAGATACCAATTGCCCATCCCACCACTGACCACTCTCCTTGCACATAGAAAACCCTACCCTGCTAGGTATCCTTTTATAATCCCAATGCTTACTAGTCTGACATGCTGCATCCCACACACAACAACCCAACAGCCCCAGCAGCCCAACACACAGTGGCCTGACCCAGGACAATGCCTGACACATTGTCAGACCAGAGGAGGTTGGGATGTTGTGCTGCTGTTGAGTGGATTTTCCACAAACACATGAAGCACCTGATCCCGACCTACGCCACCCATCCCAGGACCTGAGCCACTACTGAACAGCACAGATGATGTGAAAATATCCACCCCCTATGTGGTGCACCCTCTGAGGACACACTGACCTGATCACAGGCCCCTGGTAAGGACAGAGATGAAACAAATAGCCGTGCATGCCCTAGTGTGTTGACCAGCCATCCCAGGCAGCATGGTGGACTGTCCATGCATTCTTGCATGCATGATGATGTCAGCTGACAGCCAGCCAGCTGGGCATGCATGAAGGAATTGGAGTACCATGCCTGTTGGTCGGTGCATGCATGACACTGCAGGCACACAGCAGAGCAGCACAGTGAGAGCATGGATAGCTGCACCAGGAAATGGTCCACAGCAACACCACATGTGGATGCCAGGACACAGAGCAGCATGCCATCGCACCAACCGTGCAATGTGTGCATGTGGCCGTGTCATGCTAGCCCACTATGGGCTTGCAGTAAGCACACAGAAAAAAGTCTGGAGGTGTTTGGGGGGGCCTGTGCCACAGGAGCCCATTGTGGCATGAAGGCTGCCAGGTGTGTTGTGGGGGGTTCCACAAGGGCCCATTGCGGGAATGCTGTTGCCACACAGTTGCACAGCTGGAAGGATTTGGGGGCACTCACAAAGCTTCAGGCCTGTGCAACGTGTTGCACACATGAACAGCTGAAAGGATTTTGGGGGGACTCACACAGAGTCAGGCCTGTGCAACATGCGACACACAGTGCAGACATGGCAGTGTGCAGTGGGCTGCTTGGCAATACCCAGCAGTGTTGTGATGAGACATCGCCACCAGGTTGGAGTACATGTGAAATGTGGGGGTGAAACTTTATTCAACACTAGGGGGCCACAGTGGCAACCTGGTGGCTGTGCATGATTTGTACTGTGAGTGTGCAACTGTCAGGTGCCATGTCACCATGGAAATCCTACAGGGTGGTGTTGTGTGCCATGCCACAGAGAGAAACTTCAGCAGCTTGCCCTTGTCCTTGGATTCCAGTACCATCCTTATTCACTCCTCATAGCTCTTCTTGGTTGGTGTCCATGGCAGTCCACAACAAATGCCTTCCTTGGTAACATAGGTCCATTGCTGTTCCCTGTGGAGCTCTGTTAGCATTGTCATGACCCCTACATGCACCTTCCTGAGCAGGGCATGGAGATGGCAGTGCCAGGTCTCGACATTGCTTTGGGTCCACAGTATACCTCGCTCATTGAGATCCGCAACCAACTACAGCTGAGGTGGGAACATGGGGTTGTATCTCGTGGGCACCTTGGCCACCTTACTGTACAGCTATATCCTGCCCAGCACATGTGTCTGCTCAAAACAATAGAGGAGTGTGATGGCATTCGGCAGAATGGTTGGCTTCAGAAGGCTGAATACTGCTGGAATGTCCTGTGCCAAGAGATGGGCGAGGACCAGGAGTTCATGGATCTTCAGGCTGAAGTCTGGGTCACTTCTGTATTGTGGTGCAAGGCCAAAGCTCTGGACCTTCTGCCACACAATCTGCCCAAAGTGGAACAGGCAACCCTTGTTTATGGCTTGTGGAAATTCCATCTTACAGGCATTGATCGCAGCCTGCTCAAAGTCAGTGATGATCGTAGGTGGTTTGAGGATGCAGGACTATATACTGGCATATTTATTCAGCTCCTGGAACAAGGTGCAGTAACATTGCAAGCTCTTTGTCATCATTAGTGTATACACCAATAACATGATGAGGTTGTTAGGACCCATCCCCCATGGGTACATGGATGGTGTACAATGAGTGAACAGGTGTGGCACAGTCTTGAACATACCATCCATCACCCAGAAGGGTACCTGAGCCAGGTCCCTGATGTTGTCCTCTGTGGTGAGTAGAAGGACTTGGTGGGTGGTGCTGCCGGTGATCCTGCTGTACCATGGCCATCCAGTCTCCGTCTGTAGCTGCTTGGGGATAGTGAGGTCAGCCAGTGTCACTGGTTCTGGTAAGAGGTCCTTGTGGAGGGTCCTGTTCACAATCTGCAGCAGGGCCCTCTTGCTTGGGCAACTGTTGCCACAGCTCAGTGGTCATCACAGTTGCCTCACTCTGCAGTAGCTATGCGGGGCTAACCATGGTGCTGTGTGCCTTCTACTTGATGCCAGCCAGCACCTGTGCTGGTAGAGCATCTGTCACCACCAGAGCATGATTGTCTTCATTCTTTTTCTTTAGGTGGTGCTGGCCATCCAGGAGCAGTGTGATGGCCTGGCCGAGGCAGGACTTGGATTTATGGTGCTGGCAGCACCATTACACTGTCTCAGGCCGGCTTGGTGGTGCTGAGAGTTGAGGCATTGGATGCCACACCTTGTGCCACGCCAGTGACCCGGGTTCAGGATTGAGCCCGGGCTGTCGGGGGTCAGCAGGGGAGGACTGGGATTGAACATCCATAGACTGCTCTCCCAGTCCTGGGGTGGGCTGGGGAATTTCAAAATGCTGTAGCGGCTCTCTAGGGATATCCTGGGGCACTACTAGTGTCAGTGACACTAGATAGGGGAGCACTGCAGATGTCGGCACGTTCTGCTTGGACGTCATTGCACGTCCATGCTACTGGGGCCATTCAAAGGAAAATCACTGGGCATGACCTTGCAGCTTGATGGCTATTCTCCGAGCCACCCGGAGGACTTTGGTGGAGTCCTTTTGGGGAAGGTCCGGGGCTGTCCTGGCTGGTAGAGGCAGAGGGGGAGCCCTCCAGCAGGATGGCATGGTGGCTGTTCCTGATTCTCCTGGGTGCAGTTTGAGCTACCCAGCTCTCCAGGTGGGTGGAGCTGGCAGTGGGATGCCTCAAGCCGGAGTGTGTGCCGCAGCAGGTGAAAAATATGATATGATAAAAAAACAGTACACTGTCTCATTGCATGTCCATTCATGGACCAGGAGATAGCCATTCACATTCAGCTTTGACTTTCCCTTCCTGGATGGTACCACCTCACAGATTGTCCCTGTTGTTGGGGTTGCAGTTGAGCACCCTGGCCCCTCCATGGCTTCCATGCTGTCCTCAATTGTGCTAGAGGACTGTGCTACACTGTCCAGCTTTGGTTCCAGCACAGGCATACGGGTGTGATTGTACTTCATTTGCACATCACACTCCATGGGCCACACCTGTAGCAGCTGCTACTTGTCTGTGGGTGGTTTGTACCAGTACTGTAGTGTCACTGTCTGCCCACAGTCCCAGTGCTTCATGGCTGTGCTGTGCATCATGGTTACATTCAAGTTCTGTGTCCACAGTGTCCTGGGCCCCCCATCAGCTACTGTGCTGCAACAGGGCTATGCTCCATGGTACACTTCTCTGCTGTCCAGCATGCAGAGGTCCCTGTGTGTTGTGCATTCTACCTACAGGTCAGTGTCTGCCTACCTAAGCTTGCCTTTGCACCCCCCAGCATTGGCATCCCAGCATCTGTAGTTCCCATGCATGCCGTCATGAGTGCATGTCCATCCACTGCCCCCATGCATCATTTTCCAATGCCTGCCTGTTCTCCATGTTCTCTTCAGCTGTAGTTCCCCGACCTGTGACTTTCATGGCAAATTATCTATTGTAGCCCTCACAGTACTCTTTCCTATGGGGCTTGCATTTTCTGTCCCTGTGCTGGTTTGTTTGTGAGAGTTCTAGTTCAGCTGCTTTGTTTACTAACCACTCTCCCTACATCTGAAATGGGCCCTGCCCAGACAACCACTCTCCCTGCAGCTGAACCACCCTTTCAGCACCTGGAGAAACCTCCCCCAAGGAAAGCACTGTCCATTGACCATTCCACAGTTACAAGGAGGGAGGAAGAGGCCCCCAGTTGAGTAGAAAGCAACTGCTGGTGGGGGACTTAATTAGGGGGATAGGCTTGTGAGCAGGGTGAGGTAAAGGAGAGAGAGGTGAAATACCTGAGAGGTACTTTGGCTTGGAGGGATGAGAGCAGATACAGTGGATCATTAGACAGCAGGAGATGAGAGGGCACTAGATGTCATTGTCACCTGGGGACAAATGACCTAGCAAGGGATGGGGTAGGGGTAGTGCAGGGAAATTTCAGGGATGGGGGAGGGTCCTCAAGCATGCATGGTGGCTTTTGCCAAAAGGTTGCCTATATACATCTGGGGAGAAGATAGTACTCTCCACACCAGCTTTCAGCAGTTGGTTAAAGGCATGGTGCAGGGTGGGTCTCAGTACTAGGAGTGGGCCACTTCAATATCTTCATAAGTGAAATGGCAGAAGAACTGAATGGGAAGGTATGTCTTTTTGCAGATGCCACCAAAACCTGTTATAGGATGGACGCTCAGGCGGGTGTGGAGAAAGGGTTCACCCATGCTGGTGTGACAGCCATGTTGCTGATGCCAATTACAGCACAGACCACATTACTGCACCAGGCATAACGTATCCTGGGAGTTACACCACCAAAGCACCCTCCTGGGAAACAGCCTCTATTGGGCCCCCTCCTCTAATTATCCAACGGGTCCAGGTTCTTAATTTACCTGTTCTCCAGTCCTACTCCATTCTACAATCACCCCGCAGATATACAGTAGATTGTTACTATCCCTGATGTCCAGTGGTTCCCATTTATTTATTTATTCATTCATTTGTTTACCAAGTAGGTGCACTGGTCTGAGAACCATTTTCAGGCATGACCTGGGCCATTGAGGATGGCACAGGAATACAAGCAAGTACAAAGGAGGCTGGGACAAGGCATAGAATAGACAGTAATAAAAATATACAGGATATTTATATGAAGATATATATAAACTTGCAGCACAATGGACAAATAACATTTATGACAATAGCAGGTACAGTAGTAGCCAAGTTGTAATACAAATTAGGCATGATCTGAGATGAGTAAAGGAAAAAGTGCATCATAGCAGTGTAGGTGTGGACCAAGAAGGAAAAGGAGGGAAGGAAAGTAGAGGCATGATAATAAAGACAAAGAACCTCTGTGCGCAAACACTGAGGCAAGGATTACCCCAAAGGGCATTTGGCTGGGAAGCCAAGTTTCAAGAAAATACAAAATCACACATGCCCACACAATGCAAAGCATCATGGGCTGCATATGTAAATCACCACAGAATATCATACTGGTTCAACTTTAAGATAATAAGTTGGGAGGGCAGGAGCAAGGAGTGGAGGACAGAAGGTGAGATCCAAGGAGAGAGTGGAAGATTCCTGGAGAGTCACTGGTGCTAAGTGGAGTGGGCAGGCTGTTCCAAAGGAAAGGGGCTACAGATGAGAATGCACATTTACCCATACAGGTGGAGACTAGGGGGCACACAAGCATGGGGCCAGCAGTGAGGCAGAGCTCTCGAAGAAACACTTTTGGCCAAAGGAGGTGGGATTGTGGAGAGGTAGCTCAGTTTTGGATAGCTTTATTGATTGTGCTGGCCAGGAGATACTGTAGGTCTGTTGGGCTGATGGGGGAAGCCAGCCCAGGGCCTGATACAGTTAGCAGTGGTGTGTTGAGTGAAAGCCCTTGCCTGCTGTATATCCAAAGTCTCCACCATGACCCAGTTAGTTCTTAGTGCAAATACTACCCCCTGGTCCCCAGGCTTACTATACATTTGACACCCTTACACATTTGGCACAGACCATCCTCTCAGCTCCTTGATCGGGTACAAAATGGATGATAGTTCACAATCATGTGCTAACTGTACACAGCTGTTTATACAGTAGGCACATAACTGCAAAACTGGCATTCTGTCCTCAGTTGGTCACAGAGGTTAGCAGAGTGTCTCTGCCAATTGCCACTGTGGGGAGGGTGTGTAAACATATGGAGGGGGCCATGAATGGTGGGAACGATGGTACTGGGTAGGCAGGTAGGTATTGGCAGTTTTCGATGTATGGAATGGACAGCAGCACCACTGAACACCAGGCGAGGTGTGATATTACTGATGGTGGGAGCTCAAAGGGGCATGAGTAGGAGGCAGAGGTGATAATACCTGGTTTAGGGAGGCAACATCTTTTAGAGCCATTCACCAACTGGTCAGAGACTCCCTAATTACGCTACTCAAGATATCATTTTGTGATCCTACCCTATTTTTGGGGTGCAAAGTGTTGTTTGAGAGTCACTTACTCATTTAGCAATCACAAATGCTCTTTGAATGTTCTAGTCTATGTGAACAATAGCAGTCCATTACCAGTAAGATAAAGACAAGTGAACAAATAAAAATATGGAATGGAGAGTTGTTCTTCATGAGGCTGATAATGTAATTTATCTTAATAATGCGTTAGAGTGCAGAGTATAATGAGATTAATACTGGTACCACTGTGCTACCACACGAGTCTAGGGTTGCTGTGAGAGGTACCAAATACCGAAATGTCAAAATAACACAGTACCATTGTGCTACCAGAGTACCAGTATTTGTGGGAGCCGACAAAAATCTCAAAATTTCGTGATGCCATTTTATTACCAGTGTATGTGTGAGAGACAGAGAAAATGGTAAAAAAATGCCATAGAGATACCATTCTGCCAGTGCACTACCAATGCACAGAGGAAAATCTATATATCACCTACCACTGTGATACCAGATTACCACTGGGTAGTACCATTGTGGATTTTTCAGCTGACCACAGTATTGCCATTGCTATACCACTGTTGCCATTGTGACAATTTCAGTAAGGGTAACCAGATTGCTGAGACAATGCAGTGCTAAAGAAGTGTGATAACAATTATAAAGTGTTGCCAGTACTACTAGTGTGCAGCAAAAATTAGTGAAGAAAATACAGTGCTAAACAAGTGTGCATGAAAATCTAATAATTATTTGCAGTGCTCTTACAGTACGCATCAAAAAATAAGAAAGATTGAGCAGTGGTACAACAGTGTAGCAGAAAGTCAATGTAGTGTATTAACAGTGCACTGATGAAAAGCAGTGCTTTGTCAGTCTGGACTGAAATAACACTGAAATGAGACTCAAGATGGAAGTGTGCACTCCACTTCTCTCTGGGCAGTTAGCACCTCATTTAGGTGAACTGGACCATTTACACCTTTTCCCCCATCTGCTGTTTCAGTCTCTGTGACAACAAAATGTTTTCTGATAGACTGCTTTATCAAAAAGCAAATGTTAAGTATTCAAGAGTACTTATGTTTGGCCAGTGGATTTTGAAAGCACAGTCAATGACAAACAGAAGATAAGAACCCAGGGGCTGTATGATGCTGGTGGGCAGAGTAGTGTTCAATTCACATCTGAACAAAGACATGAAAACTGGGAGACACCCTTTTCATGGACACCAAGTTAAAAAAAAAAGCATCCACATGTCTGAGAGATGCAAGAATCCATTTGAAGGTCCTCCACTAATCACGTGTGGATTTTTTAGGTAAAGACACTTTATTTCAAAGAAGCAACTTCAAGCAGTTTTTTTTTTTGCTTCTCCTACCCCCTGGCCATCCACTCCTTCAGGCCTGCCAAGGCCCCCTACCACCTGCTGAGTCCCGATCACCATCCACTGACCCTTACTGCTGTGCTACTAGGTAACCCAAAGTAACCCTTCATCAAGTGGACCCCTGTGGGAGGCTACCAGGTGAAGAGAATTGCCCCAAAGAGCTTCCTGTGTATCCTGGGCATGGCAGGGATCAGACCAGACACATGTCTGGGGCTTCTGGCTTATGAAGGCACCAACAGCCATCCTTCGGTTGGTCAGCGGGTGTTTTCCCATTTTCTTGGGAGCGTGACAGGCCACATAATGTCAAGGTACAAGCTGATCTACATCATGCTCCCTGCTGCTGTGAGGGCTGACATGTTGTCGTGCCTCTGGTCTCTACCACGGGCCAGCAAATGCTGAGCCATGAACCCACCCTCCTCCCAGGAGAAGGTAAGTGGTTGTTGGACACTCAAGCCTTCACCCACCAGCTGGCCCTCCAACACCCAAGTCTGTTCCCTAATCCTGGTCAGTGGTGTCACAGGCAGAAATCCAATTCAGGCAGTTAAATTATAGATGGGAAAAAACAAAGGTAGTCCACCTTAGTAGTGATAGTTCAGATTAATTCACTTCTGAGTTCTAACAAGCAAAGAGACCGAGTAATATGTAACTTGTGCATGTGGGGTGTGGGTGTTGAAGAAAGGGGATCATAGTGCTGTCACTACTGCCATCATCCCACAAGGATGTGGACTGCATTGCTGCTACTGCCATCACACCGAAGGGGTGGGGGCTGTAGTGCTTCTGCCATCACCACTGGTGGATGGGGAATGTAGTACTGCTGCTGTCCCACCTGAGGGATGGGGGCTATAGTGCTGATACTGCCATCACACGAGAAATGGTGAATGTAGTACTGCTGCTTCTGTCACACCTGAAGGAGGGAGGTCATAGTGCTGTTGTTGCTGCCATCACACCAGAGGTATGGGGGCCGTAGTGCTGCTTCCATCACACATTAGGGATGGGGGCTGTAGTGTTGCTGCTGCCATCACATCTTGTACCTAAAATAACTTTAAATTGGTACAAGCATGGAAGGGTGTGTAATAGTGGAGGTCAAAATTGCTAAAATGCATGTTAGCAGAGTTAAAAATTGTTAAATAAAGTACACAAAACCAAACACCGGTAAAACCGGATTTTGACTTGGCAGACACTGGTGACAATACCATTTTTTACAATGTACAAAATGGAATATGCCCTTTCTCAATCCTGGTAAACCAGTGTCCCTGGACATGGGATATAGTTTAAGATAACATCCATTGAAGTCCTCAGCTGACCATTTTTCTAGTTCTTTGTCATAACATTTCAGAAAGAGTCATCATTATGGAAGAATTCTGCACTGTATAAGAAACGTAGAAAAGGCTGTTTCCACTAAGGTTCAGGAAGGGATGAGTTGTTCTTTGGATATTTCTAATATTTTAGAGTTATTCTTTTAGTGGCCATGTTATTGGTTTTAAAGACAATCCAACACTTCTGATACATCAATGCTTTACTCATCATTGCTGTTATAGTATAGCTAGGAGTCCTCCAGTCCAAAAAGTGTATATCTATTCTTTCCAGCATGTCAAAAGACTGGAACAACCATTCTTTACATAATGTACATTCTCAAAAGGAATGTAAGATATCTGCATCTGGGTGCCCAGAGTGACAGCAGCTTAGGTCTGGTTTAACATTCATTTTGAGTAGTTTTTGGGGAAAATAATAGGGCCTATTAATAATCTTAAATTTAATGGATTTTTCTCTTGATAATTTGTAATCCTGAATTGAGTTACATGCCAACTGAGCATGCAACAAACCCAGCACCACACTCTGCTGTTACAAAAATGCTTTATTGCTATACAAAAAGTGTTTGAAACATACTACCTGCAGAATTAGCATAACAGAAACCCCAACCAGTTTCACAACTAATGGTCATCAAGGGAAGGGGCATGCAAAACCCCCAAAGCTTTTAAACTCAGTCCTTAAAGTGACAGTGTAAAAATGTTAAGTGGTAATGCAGTCTAAAAAGTGCTACATATAATAAATACATATACAAAACATTAAAACCTTCAGGATGACTAAATTCTAATTATCTGCAACAGGTCAACATGGAATAAACCATGGATTAAAGTGCTGCATCCATCAGTATCCAGATTTCCTTTAGCATACATTTCTGTGGTGCTTAGAGGTCAATTATTCCTCAAATCCACCACACTCTAGAGAAAAGAAAAACACATCATAATTAATATGGACAGTCTCAACATGAAGACAGCTCTTGTGCTGGCATGTACTATAAATTTCATGTTTTAATAAATAGCAAAATATCAGTTCAGTCATTCAAACCAGGGCTAGTCATGGCACCCAAAGTATATATTCAAAAGGATTCTCGTTTTAATATTTCATGTCAAGACTTCCCCTAGTGACTCTACCCAAACATTCTCAATCCCAAAACATTTGAACTTATGGCTGTCACCATGCTATTTGCTATTGTTGTTTTGTAAGAGATAAATTTAACTCCATCTCCAATCTTTCAATGATATTAGTATATATTTCCTCAGATGGACAGTGTAGCTGTTTGATAATGCAGGCATTTTTTTTTTTGATTTGCTGGCTAGAATAGATTGCATTTCTTTTTCTAAATCTTTATAATTTGGAGCCCATTCCCAATATGGTAAATCTTTTTTTTATACAGACCACAAAGCTGATTGTAAAAATAATATTGGTGATTTTCCAGTCCATAATTTTCTTTGCTCTTCATCCATTCCAAAAACACACTGTTGTCCATCACATCACACTATTTTTTAATTCCCTTATCAGCCTTGTTCCATATATGGTTTGTCGGTGAGGCATTAGTTATCTAATTCATTTTGTTTATCATTTTTAACTGTATTAATTAAAGTCCTGTCAATGGTACTATTGGCCTTCTCAAATTCATTAGAGACAAACCATATATTTTTGAATTCCATTTGTTCATGCTGAAGATCACTTAACATTGTATTTTCTACCTCAAGAGTATCATTATTCATAGATGCCAAAGTTACAATTAATTTTATTATGTATGCAGTATAATAAAATACAGTATCTGGGTAGGAGGCCTTACCTCCAGATTCTTTGGTCATAAAAAGTTTATACCAAGAAATCCTTGGCTGTTTATAATTCCATATGAAATTTTTGAAAAGAGTATTAGTTAAAGTTTATTGTTCAACACTATCGTCTTTACAATTAAAAGCATATGTTTAAATGCATTATTAAATACAGAATACATTTACTAGTCAGTAGAAAAGTTAAAACCAAAATCATATAAAAGTCCTATAAATTGCATCTTAGTTACAGAATTGTACGCTCTTGTATACATAGTTTTTCCAATTAATATTGCTTGTGTAAACATATTGCCCCAATTAAATATCATGCTAAAAATGTCACTCTCATAGAGCATTGCCTTAACATTCTCTGACACACTTTATAGAGGTGTTTGTGTTAAGTACACATTCCACCTACATTGCTGTTACAAATATGCTCTAAATTTATTAGTCTATAGAGTTAGTAACAGTGGCTATTTAACTAGAAGTTGGGCAATTTTTCGCCTTTTTATTCATGCCATATTTGCAAAACAGTTTGCCATTGTTTTAATTGTTAGACAGTCTTCTGTGTACAGCAGATTTTTGTTAGAGTTAACTTATCTATGCCTAACTGCTCCAGATTATCCACTTGAAAAATGGATTTAATAAAGGAAGATCTTAGTTTACTACACCAGGTACAATACCATAATGTATGTAACAGATCATCTGGATCCCCTACATCACAATCACAGTTTACAGAGATATTCTGAGATTTTTTATATATCTTGATAATAGAATTTTAGTATTGAATGTTTCAAATTTGAATCTCATAAAATTTACCCTTAGATCTTGATCAATAAGTATGTCCATATACTGCTGAAGTTTAAAGTCATTTTCAATATTTTTGGAGAACCCAGGAGAATACCTTGAGTTTTTAATTTTTTCTCTATCCATCTTGGTCCAATATTCTCTAACATTTTTCAGGATATATTTTTTATATTGCAAACTTAAAGTTATATTTTCTTCAACTTATTTTTTGAGCAACTGAAGCATATATCTCTTTAGCATCCTGAATATATCATGGAGTCATCCTGATTTATAACCTAGTCCCCAAGCTAATTTTTTCCTTAAAGAAAAGCTTTGTTATCCAGCTTATAGGCAACCTTGTTAACCTGAGCCAGTAATTCAGGTTTTTTTTTTTGTATCCATTATAACATTTATGTTTTCCAGGCCTAACTCAGCACACATATAGGATGCTGGAAAGGATCCAGGGACTCCCATAATTTTTCTCACTAATTTATACATTAGTACCATTATTTTTTCTCAGTGTTTAGTATCCCAGATCTCTCCTGCATATCCTATTTGTGCAATATATTTTTGCCCTTATAGCTTCAAGAGGTGGTTTCATAGACATGCCACCAAATGCATAATTAAATTTTTGCAAGGCAAAGGCAGTTTTCCTTGCTGTATTCATGACCATTTCAATGTGCTTGCTACATAAGCTGTTTGCGAAAAAACATAGTCCTAAATATACATAAGTATTGATTATTGTAACATTTTCTGTTCCTAAGTTCCATTTCCCTATGACGTTTCCTTTACCAAAAACAGACACCTGAGTTTTAGCAATGTTTATTTGTAGTTTCATCTCTTTTGTCTTTAATTCAAGGTAGTCTATCTTTTTTTGTAATCCTCTTTTTGTAATTGACAACAGCATAATACCATCAGCAAATGCCATAATGGCACAGTGTTTGTCGAATATTTTGGGTGAGTAAGATTCCAATATTTCAAAATCTCTGAGAAGAGCATCAATATAAATAGAAATGAGGGTGGGCACAAGGAAACAACCTTGTCTCACCCTCTCTTATTATTTTATGGGTTGAGTTAACTGGCCATTTACCTCTATACATATTTTTGCCCATGTTCCTTTATACAGATTGCTAATAATATAGATTAACTGTTTATCTATTTCCTTATTAGCTATTCTACTTCATAATATATGTCTATTAACTGTGTACAAAGCTGCTTTAAAGTCTACATATAAAACATATAGCTTTTATTTCCTTAGTTATACATACTTTTCAATTATATGGGAAAAAATAAAACAGTCATCACTAATATTATATCCTTCTCAAAATCCGGCTTGGAACTTACTTAGTCACCTATTCCCTCCAGATCTGCAAGTAATTTCACTAGAATAATTTTAGAAAATATTTTCAATGAAACATCAAGCAGGCTTTTAGGTCTGTGCCTTGTCAGATCTTGGAAGCTACATTTCTTGTGTATAGGGATGATACTGGACCCTATACAGGAAGAAGGGATATATGAGCTTCTAATTATTTTGTTGAAAAAAACTACAACTAGATCTGTCCATAGGGCAGGGATAGCCCAAAAGACCTCTGCTGGTGTATTATCTGGACCAGGAACTTTATTTTTCTTCATATTTTTAAGGGCAATGTTGACCTCTTGCCTGGTTATCAAGATATCATTGGAAGTACTTACATAGGGCTCACCTGTTTGTTCTGCTTTGTCATTAAAGATTTTTGAAAAATATAGGACCCAATACTCCTCTTGTATAAATGTATCTGTTTTGGTTTTAAATTTACTGGATTCTTTTGCCACGACTGTACAAAAAGTTTTAGTATCACCCATACAAATACATTTGAGCATCTCTGCCCTATTGTCCCAATGACATTGTTGCTGTTTTTCATTTAAAAATTGTTTATATGACTTCCTTTGTTGTTTTAAGTTATTAAATTTCTGAATGTCTTTACCATGTCTAGTTGCTCTAATTTTGGTTGCCAGGGCACCTTTTTTTTCCTTACATTCCTTATTGAACCAAGTGTTTACCAGTATATTATTGTTTTTTACTGGTACTTGTTTGCATAACAACTTATTGACTATGCCAAAGACATCCACTACTGGGTTCCATAGATACTGTGCTGTAAGGTTTACTGGTAGCTTCTCGAGATATTGGTTCGAATACCTTCTATGTGTGTTGTTATCTGGGTTTCTAGGTCTATGCTCCATTTAAGTCTTTTGTTATATCTAAGTTCCAATATGCCTGCTTCCATAAACTGCTGTTGATTAATTGCATCTATTGTATCCAGATTTCACATTAGAAGAATTGGCAAGTGATCACTTTCTTGGCATACTGCAACTTTTAAGGCATTCCACCTATTTATATTGCCTGACCAGATTGCTAGATCCAACAAGGAAGTTCCAGTAGTTTTAATATATGTACAGTTTCCCTGGCAGTCACCTTGAAGTCTGCCATTGAGAGAATAAAAGTTGCAAGAATCCAGTAATTCTATTAGTCATTTCCCTGCTTTATAAAGTTTATGGTCCAGTTCATTTCATTTTTCAGTTTTTATACTTATTAGTGAGATGAGCTAAATGCCTATTTTCATAAGCAACAAGTTAACATATAAAACATTTAATCAAACAGAACATACTTAATCAAAAACTACTGTAACACCCCCCCATTACCTGGGGTTACTAGAATCCCAGTAAGACCTAGTGGTAGGCAGGGAAGGCAGCTTGTGAAACTCCAGTTAAATGGATTTCACACGGTTTCACTCTGTTCTCAGTCTCAGCTGAGACTGAGGGATGACATCATTTTAGAACTGTCGCAGCTGCATAAGCCACACTAGAACATTGCTGTTGGAGGTTAGAGTAGAATGTTGGAGAATTTGAAGGGATTCTGTGTGCAATCTTAGAGACAAACTGAAGTGCAGCAGGGTGTGTGCAGGCTCTCAGAGCTTTAAGCTCTGTTTCAGAGCTACTTTTGTTCAAGGTGTATGTTTCCACCTGAAGAGGAACACAGGAACTGGTAATTGAAGTAGTGGAGACCACTCTCAATGGTTCAGAGCCCCATCCCTGAGGGGATGGGGAGAAGGTGTCTGCCTATTTTCCAGGGGAAACCTCCCTGGGTTGGCTAAGGCAAAGAAGCTGCCTGTCTGAGTTGTGTTGAGGCACCAGAAGCTCAGTAAGAGATTCCTTGTGGGGGAAAAACCTGTGGGGAACCTGTAACCAAAGGATGAGTTCACTCTGAAAAAGGGCAATGTGTTTTCACCTGAAACAGAAGGAAACTAAAGGGACTGTTACTGTGGGGTCAGGAAAAGACAGCCAAGTACAGTTGGAAGATATGGGGATTGGACTGCTTAACTTTGTGAGGGGTCTAGAGTAATGGACAAAGCCACTTATAAGTATGCTCAAGGCCAACACAAAGGGAAAGAAAGAATGTGGGGATTGGACTGCTAAACCTTATGGGGGGTCTAGAGTAATGGACAATGCCACTTATTTTTAAGTATGTTCAAGTCCAGCACAAATAGGAAGCAAGACAAGTAGATTGAATGTGAAATACATTTAGCAAGAATCTACACAGCAGAGTGCTAAAGGATGAGGTGTTTACAGTCCAGAGAAATGGCCGGGTATGAATTGTGGGAGCGAGAGGTGGGAAACCCCCCATCAGTAGTAACCAAATTCACCTCTACTGATTTGCTCTGAGACACCTTTTGCTTTCCGTCTGGTACTTGGCCAGTGTCTGAGAAAAGTACCCAGATGTGGGATTAAAGAGGAGGAGTCCCTGATGGAGCCAAGGAGCTCTTAGATGGTTTAGGGAGCCACCAGAAAATGTTTCCATGAAGTATGGAAGGTGTCCAAGTGGCTGGCAAGGGAGCTGAGCCAGGGAAAACCCAAAGTAGTGTACAAGTTCGGGCTGTGTAACCCAAAGCAGTGTTCAAGTCCAGGCTGTGTGCCCAATGTGTTGTAGAGCCTGAGGTCTAAAGTGATGAGGATGTGTTCTGGTCTCCTTTAATCTGCATTACCAGGAGTATAGCCCCATGGGGGTCCATCTATGCTTTGTTTATTCAGTTTGGATGTGAATAAAAGCCACACTTTAGAATCCCACTTCTGGTATTGGACATTACGGTTATTACTTCCTGTGTTTGGAGTTACTTGGGTGCCCCTGTGCAGAGTAGCCAAACCTAGCCTTTGTGCCGATTGGCCTATTCCTCCCTGAACCCAGCCCACCTGGTAGGGCTGTCAGATACAAACAGCATACCGGGTAGGGGTTACAAAAATGGATGCACCACTGAGGATTTGGGTTTGGAATTTAGGGAGGAATGTAAGAAAGATTGCTCAGGCAAGGGGTTAGCATTTTGGTTATCTGGCAGTGGGTAGCCCAAAAAGCTGAAGCAATGTTAACTAATGTGCTGCTGTGTGCTATTGTCCATGTGCTGCTGTTAAAATGCCAACTGTTAACCAAGGAGCAGTAAAGCCTGAGTGTGTATGCCCTTGTCCTGCATCATAGTTACAGCATTTACCAGCTTTTAAAACTGTTTGTGACAAAGAAAAGTGTGGAAAACTGTAGGTAACAAAAGGAAAATTGTGCCCTAGACGTTGGAAATGCTTTCTTGTGAACTGAGAGACTTGTTGTGTTAATGGCCATGAAAAATGGTTGAAATAGGCTCCTGCCATGGAGTCAGTTGAAAAAAAAAGTGTGGTTTTGCAGTTTAAATTTGCCTGCTTGACAATCGCTGTGAGGAGAAGAGCACTCGAGAGGGAAGAGGCTCATTTGCATGGCGTCGAGTGATTGGTGAGACTGCAATCAGTCCCACTCCCAAGCCAGCTCTTGAGTGACTGCACAACATTCGAGAGGGAGAGTGAGTGGAGTGTGCATACTGGCTTGTTAGGAGGAGCATCACAGTGACTGAAATCATTGTAAAAAGTTCAAAAACTGACTTTTCTGTCTGAATTCAGGCTCAACCGCATCTCGATCGACTGGACTGTGAGTGTGGTGTTCAGAGGGACAATCGGCAGGACTACCAACCCACTTCTTTCCAGAGGACTCCAAGACTGGCTGCAGGCCATTTTTCATTGCAGCAAACAGCTACTGATAACAGTGAGTACCAACAGAAATAATTGCTCAAACTAAGTAATTTTGCCAAAAGCCAGCTGAATCTGTGTGTAGCAGTGTAGTCGCTTAGCAAACAAGGACTGTGTTAAGTTTTACCAGCAAAAGCAAGACCTTCAAGCCATCGACTGTGAGCATAATTATAGGTTTCGCATCAGTATAGGTCTCAAAGCCATGAGAGAGACTGTGAGTTGTATCAGATATGCAGCAAGAGTTACAGGTAATCCTGTGCTATGAAATACTGAGGCTTTAAAGGACTGTAAGCTACAGCAATGTCTTCAGCAAGTGAACAGTCCATGGTAAATCATATAAACATGCTAGGAAAAAGAACAGTGCAAGTTTGTGCAGTTTGAGCAAAGTTATCAGTAGAGTGTCTAAATCGGATGCGCAGTGGCTTGACCCAATTCCAGAATGTTGATGCGTAGGAGTGCTGCCACCACCATTACAGGGTGCGGTAGTAATGTAAACACAGCAGCAGAGGAGCCATTTTGAAAGAGAGATAAAGTTTTCAGTGATGTGGGACTTGAAATAACAGTGAGCGTTAGTTTGTTTTTCTCTGCAGTCATGGCTTCAGGACCAGCCCGCTACCCAGATCATGCCCGGGCTGTGATAGCAGTAGAAGTTAACAAGTTAAGGGACATTGAGAGATGTTACTACGGAGGATGACTGCCTCCTCATGTGGCGATTCCTGGATATCCAGTGCAAGTATGTTTGATGTGCTTAAATGCTGGAAGGGATGTATTCATGGTACCTCACTGTTCTGGGTGCTTAGAGAAATATGGTTTATTTAAAGCATCCAAGATTCATTTGGCTCCCACATGGACAAAAATTCAAGAATCTGTAGTTGGCAGCACACAGCACCAGACGGAGCTTGTTGAAGAAGGCCCCTCAGGGGAGTGAGGCACAAAGCTAGAGGGTGCAGATTTACAGACAGAACAATGTGCTGATGTTTCAGATTCTGAGTCTCAGAAAGACAATTCAGGAACAGCATCAGTAGACCCATGGAGAGCTGGGTCTAGCCCAAGTATCATAGGGGAAGACAAGATGAGGGAGGCCTTTGAATGGGAGGTTTTGACCTCCACGCCCAGCGAAGAGTGGATAGTCTCAGGAGTGAAGACGACTGCTCACTCCTGGGCACAGATTCTCAGTGAGGAAGAAGAAGAGGGGGAACTTATGTGGCCTTGTGAAAAAGGAACTGGTACACAGCCTCAAGCTCTTGTCTCAGAGGAATGCATGGAAGAAAGTGGTGATGCCACTGCCCTGGCTGTGCAAGAAGAAGCCAGGGATCCATTGTTTGTGTCATTAAGAATGCATAGCTGGCAGAACCAGGACTGGCCACCCCAAGCCAGGCCAGAGGTCTCAAGTTGACCAAAGCTAGTAAAGAGGAAAGACTGGTTCATAGGAAGGCAAATTAAATCTATGGGATGTCCTTTCCTACCTTTCCTCGGAGAGTCTGGGAGGAGATTGAACAAAGCAGAAAGTCCTGGATTTGGGAAGAAGCAATGAAATGTGTGCATCCTGGTGCAAACAAGCATGTCAAGAACAGAATGTTTCATGACAAATACAGCCAGTGGAAAAGAGGCAGGACACTGTTAATGGATACTGTTCAAATTGTGGATGGAGAGGGACATGAAACCTTTCAGAGTGTGAATTATGAGTGCCCAGACAGGGTAATAATTCAAGCACCTGATCCATTGTGCTATTGGCCACGATACAAAGACCTTCCTGTGAATGTGCCCCTGCCTACCAAATGGAGAGCAGAGCAGTGGTAGCCAGTGCTGCCACTCCAGCCGTTGCAGTACCTATGTTGTTCCGCCAGTATGGACGTCCAGGACTCAGGTGCCCCACATTCATCAGTTCTACAGTGCACTGGTTTCCCAGAATCCATCGACTGGCCAACCAGATGACTTCAGATCCAGAGAAGACTCCAACCCAGTTGTATCCTGATTCATCGCCTGGTAATCGGATGACTTCAGACCAGCTGTTTTCCTTTTTGTTCCTGTTCCAAGGTTTCATCTCCAGAGATGACATCAACCCAGCAGTTTCCAGATGTGCCCTCCTGTTGTTCCCAGAAGATGTCTTCCCAGCTGTCTTGGAAGAATGCTGCCAGGGAGAGTCTTCGGCTAAGGACCAGTTTGGTGCCATTTTAATTCTACAAGGGACTGGTAAGTCCAGACTTTTCTATTCTTATGACATTGCAGTACACACCCTACACTAGCAGACTCCAGAAGTTTGAACTGTCCTCAAAGACTCTCCCTTTTGGGACTTTGGCCTGATAGAACTGTGTTTCACTGGGCTCCGGCCCAGGAGAGACTCTTTAATGGACTTGCCTTTGGGCACTGTGGTCACTAGATGGAATTTTTAGGGCACTCCATCCCCCAAATATGGTGTATTGCAAATAATGTCATTGTTTTCTACTGTTTTCTAATGTTTATACTGTTTTTTCTACTTTTCTAAAAAAAATCTTTTTGGGATTCTCCAGTGTTTGATGGTAGGGTTTTAGATAGACTGTGTATGCAGATTAGGAGTGTGTGTTGGCTTTCATTTTCTTGCAGGTGTTTCTGAAGAAGATAGAAGAGAAGACAAGAAGAGGAAGAAGGACTCATCAGAGTCCCTCACTAGTACTTCAGAGTGTAGTATTTAAAGTACTGTTGTTGTTGTTGTTACTATGTATAACTTTTCCTTCCACAGGTATGGTTGTGGGGGAGTGTGGGGGTAATGCATGGGTATGGTATTAGCTCCTGGTGTATGGTTGCATGGTGTCCAGGGTCAGGGAGGTCCCCTGTTTGTTTTGTTTTGGGAAATTTGAGTTTAGAGGCAGACAGGTTTTCCCCTAGAGGGCTAAGGGGGATAGACAGGCTGTGGTCCTGAATGGCCGTAGGGGCAACAGTGCTGATCTATTAGGGCTATGGCCTGGACAGTTCCACCAGAGCCACTAGGTACCGATAGTCAGCAGACAGAGCAGAGGCTGAGATGTCATACAAAGGACTCTAGGCCCTTAGAGTTGCCTGCCTGTGCTAGCACATGGTAGGGGACAAGGTAGCACTACCTGCCTGTAGTCAACACATGGGGTGACATGGCCTAAGCCGGGTGATTAACGACTGTGGACAGTCATTTTCCTGGCCCAGAGTGAGTGTAACCCCTGTTACCCGGGGTTACTAGAATCCCAGTAAGACCTAGTGGTAGGCAGAGAAGGCAGCTTGTGAAACTCCAGTTAAATGGATTTCACACTGTCTCACACTGTTCTCAGTCTCAGCTGAGACTGAGGGATGACATCATTTTAGAACTGTCACAGCTGCATAAGCCACACTGGAATGTTGTAGTTGGAGGTTAGAGTAGAATGTTGGAGAATTTGAAGGGAGTTTGTGAGCAGTCTTAGAGAGAGATTGTAGTGCAGCAGAGTGTGTGCAGGCTCTCAGAGCTTTAAGCTCTGTTTCAGAGCTACTTTTGTTCAAGGTGTATGTTTCCACCTGAAGAGAAACACAGGAACTGTTAATTGAAGTGGTGGAGACTTCTCTCAATGGTTCAGAGCCCCATCTCTGAGGGGCTGGGGGAAGGTGTCTGCCTGTTTTCCAGTGACAACCCCCTGGGTCCGGCTAAGGGAAAGAAGCAGCCTGTCTGAGTTGTGCTGAGGCACCAGAAGCTCTGTAAGATATTCCTTGTGGAGGCAATGCCTGTAGGGCACCTGCAACCAAAGGGTGAGTTTGCTCTGAAAAAGGGCAATATGTTTTCACCTGTAACAGAAGGAAACAAAAGGGACTGTTACCATGGGGTCAGGAAAAGACAGCCAAGTACAGTTGGAAGATGTGGGGATTGGACTGCTTAACTTTGTGGGGGGTCTAGACTAATGGACAAAGCCACTTCTAAGTATGTTCAAGGCCAGCACAAAGGGAAAGAAAGAATGTGGGGACTGGACGGCTTAACTTTGTGGGGGGTCTAGAGTAATGGACAATGCCACTTATTTTTAAGTATGTTCAAGTCCATCACAAATGGTAAGCAAGACAAGTAGATTGAATGTGAAATACATTTAGCAAGAATCTACACAGCAGTGTGCTAAAGGATGAGGTGTTTACAGTCCAGAGAAATGGCCGGGTATGAATTGTGGGAGCGAGAGGTGGGAAACCCCCCCATCAGTAGTAACCAAATTCACCTCTACTGATTTGCTCTGAGACACCTTTTGCTTTCCCTCAGGTACTTGGCCAGTGCCTGAGGAAAGTACCCAGATGTGGGATTGAAGAGGAGGATTCCCTGATGGAGCTGAGGTGCTCTTAGGCAGTTTAGGGATCCACCATAAAATGTTTCCATGAAGTATGGAAGGTATCCAAGTGGCTGGCAAGGGAGCCGAGCCAGGGGAAAATCCAAAGTAGTGTACAAGTTCAAGCTGTGTAACCCAAAGCAGCGTACAAGTCCAAGCTGTGTGCCCAGTGTGTTGTAGAGCCTGAGGGCTAAAGTGATGAGGATGTGTTCTGGTCTCCTTTAATCTGCATTACCAGGAGTGTAGCCCCATGGGGTTCCATCTATGCTTTGTTTATTCTGTTTGGATGTGAATAAAAGCCACACTTTAGAATCCCACTTCTGGTATTGGACATTACAGTTATTGATTCCTGTGTTCGGAGTTACTTGGGTGCCCTTGTGCAGAGTAGCCAAACCTAGCCTTTGTGGTGAGTGGCCTATTCCTCCCCGAATCCAGCCCACCTGGTAGAGCTGTCAGATACAAATGGCATACCGGGTAGGGGTTACACTACAATATTACACACATACAAAATCTAAATACATACAATAATACATATAGCATTCAGTTACTCTTGAAAACAGGTGCATTCAGAAAGAGAGTCAAACCACTGAACAAGCTGATACTTGAAGGACCCAACAGTTCTACAGTTAGTGACTGCACTAGGAATTTTGTTAAAAAAGGTGTTAGCCCTATATACAACTGATCGTTGACCTATTGTTTTCTTAAAAAAGGGACCTTTAGTAAACCTAAGGTCTGTGACCTTCTTACCTTAGTACTCTGTGATCTAATGAAAAAAGATTGAATAGCTGGAGGAAGGAAACCTTGATACCTTTGAAGACAAAAATAGCCATCTTGAGGTTAATCCTATCCATTAAGGAAGGACAATTAGTTTCTTTCAATAAACTGCAATGGTGTGTTCTAAAGGGAAAGCTAGTCATAAATTGAAATATAGTGTATAGTGGAGTGCTGTTCTGCATAGAATTCCATCCCTTTCAAAATGTCGTTCTACCACAGTTCCAATGTCATGGAATGCTGTTCTACCCTACTGTGGTAGAACAGCATTCTAGAACCTCTAGAGACTGTATGAGTCAGTTTCATTTTGAAAGCAAAAGTTCTCACAAAACACATTTTCACACAGTACTATACACTACAAAAAATACAGAATGAGTAACTCTATGCACAACCATTGTGTTTTGCCAACTCAGGATTCTGATTCCTATGGACCTCTCAAGCTTCGCTCTCGTGGTCAGAGGAAATCAGAATCCCTCTGTGGCAAAGCACACTGGTTCTGCATAGTTGCCCATCCAGTAGTCTCTATATACTGTGACATGTAACCTGTAACTTATGTAATACTTTTATACTTGACCTGAGTAAATCATTATGCCATAATCAAGAGCACTGAACAAGAAACAATGTGCCAGTAATTTACAGAATTCTGGATTAAGATGTGGTCTTGCTTTTTATTTTATTTATTTGTTCTTTTAACTTTTATTTACTGAGTAAGTGCCATGAGCCAAGGCCCTTTTTTGAGGCACGATCAGGGACCAGATAGTCAAGATGTTAAACAGTTACATAAAATAAATATGGAACAAACAATAACATTTAATAATACATCACTTCAACATCAGCACTACAATTTCATCAAAAACACTCACATTGTACTTTTCTCATGTAATATTATTTCAGTCTTGATTTCAAAACAGCATGACTAATGTTTTCAGAAAAGGTTGTTGGTAAACAATTCCAATATTTTGCTGCCATAGCAGAGAAAGAACGTTCTCCCATTTTATTTTTTATTTTTGGAGCCACTAACGTAATAGCTGTAGATGATCTTAAGGACCTTTCAATTTCCCTAAACTGGTAATAAGAATACAAAGGGGAATCATTCTTTTATCTCATAACATTATCTGTTAAACAATTTAAATTATATACAGTACTTAATTTTGGGGGGAGCCAATCTGTTAATTGATACAATAAACAGTGGTGCGTTTGATAGGATGTTTTAAGTGCAAACCTACAGATAAGTCAGCCAGGATGAAGTGCAGGTACAGGTTTACTGCATGACAAAAGGGATTAACTCCCAATGAAATTCCTTTGTTTACTGCTTTAACTCTACTGCAGAATTCTGCAACACTGCATTTCATTCTGGAGGACATCACTGTACATATACTATGGAGTGTGGTAGTCAATAGTGACAAATCAGCTTTTGTACTTTGAAAAGAAAAAATAATTATATTTCATAATTGCTAGTAAGACACTTCTAGCAATTGCTGTCCTAGCCTGCAAAGTCAAACAATGTTGAAATCTAAAAAGTACACCCAATTTCTGGTTTATCTGCTTACAAGATTATTTAATATACCCAAAGACAGTTAAATTAGTATCTAATATTATGCCCACATACCTGAACTGAGTCATTTGTTCTAATACTGCACCTTTTGAATCAGATATAATTAAAGATGGATTGTTTACTAATTTTGGCTTTGAGCCAAAAAGCATACTCTTGCTTTTCTTACTCTTTAATAGCAAATGTTGATTTGTTAATCATAAATCCAATTGAAAGAAATCATTATTCAGCTGCTGATTCAGAATCTCAACAGAAGTAGAACTACTATATAAAATAATATCATCTGCATACATCAGTACATTTGTGTTTTGCATACATGATGGAAGTTCTTTCACAGACAGTGAGAACAAGAGAGGCCCCAGGATAGATCCCTGGGGCACACCCAACTCCATATTTTTACTACTAGTTAACACTCCCCCATATTTCACATATAATGATCTATCAGCTAAGTAACTTCTAAACCAGTATCTAAGATATTCGGTTACCTCCAGGTTCTCCAGCTCCCCAAGCAGCAGGGTATGGCTCACCAGATCAAATGCCTTGGACATGTCCATGAACACAGCACCAGTGAACTAAGCCCTATCTATTGCCCCACTGATGTGGTCTGTGAACCTGGCTAAGATAGTGCCCATGCTATGATATTTATGAATTCCATGCTGCTCGAGAGACCAGAGACCACCAAACTGTAAATAATCTGTAAGCTGCAGGTTAACAATTTTCTCCAACGTCTTACCCAAAGAAGGCAGCAAAGAAATTGTTCTGTAATTACTGTATCTATTTCACTAGAACTACCCCCTTACGTATAGGTGTAATTACTGTTTTCTTCCAAGCATTAGGAGATTGACCTGTGATTAATGATAAATTAAAGACGTTTGCTAATGGTCTATTACCCGGGCTCCTAGCTGCCCTCCGCTGGTGCTGCCACAGCCACAGGAACCAGCTGCTTGGGTGCTTTTCTCTTACTCGACCCAGAGAACCATGCAGCCGGACTTGACCTTGCCCCTGAGTGGGCTCCTATCTGCCCTCCCCCAGCATGGCCGAGGCCACTGGAACCAGCTGCTCAGGTGCTTTTCTCCTGCCCGACACAGAGAACCACGCAGCCAGGTAAGGACTCCAGACAGATCGGGGAAGTAGTGAGTTGCCGCCATTGGCTAATCGCACTCCGAGATCCACTGTGATTGGACTGCTGCTCTCCTCTCTCAGTCCTTATTGGACTGTGCCTCTTGCTTCTAATTTTCTGTACTACAGGGCTGAGCACCCATAGAATTGCATTGAAAGTGGCCAGAATTGTGGCCCGGTCTCTAACTGTTGCCTACTGCCTGCACTTTCACTAGCTTGATTGTACTGTTTGGGGTTATCTAGAGTGTTAGAGCCAATTCTGATGTTAAAAAATGCCTGTACTGTAAATTTCTGATTTTGCCTGCTCTGTTCTGCCACCTTAGTGCTCTCCTTTCCCTTGCCTCCTCTCTCCTGGGCTCAAACCTCCCACCCCCCTCACTCCATATCTCTGTTTTTTTTTTCTTTTTTCCTCTTGATCCCTCTATCCCTCCTGTTGAAGACTTGCTCTGCTCTCAATGTCTTGCCCCCTCCCCTCTGGCACCAGACTAAGCACCTATACTTTGCCTTTCTCTGGCTGCTGAACCCCCCCCACTATGCCTGTAATTTGTCTCTCTCTCTTTTCAGCTCCAACGCCCGATTTAGCCCCCAATGTCACTTTCCTTTGTCCTCGCTATAACCACCTCTACTCTCTCCTTCCTCCTGCAGACTTGACCTTGCCCCTGACTAGGCTCCTATCTGCCCTCTGCCAGCATGGCCGCAGCCACCGGAACCAGCACTTTTCTCCTGCCCGACCCAGAGAACCACGCAGCTGGGTAAGGACTCCAGACAGACTGGGGAAGCAGCGAGTTGCCGCCATTGGCCAATCGTGCTCCATGGTCCACCATGATTGGACCGCTGCTCTCCTCTCTCAATCCTTATTGGACTGTGCCTCTTGCTTCTAATTTTCTGTGCTACAGGGCCGTGTGCCCATAGATTGCATTGAAAGTGGCCAAAATGTTATGCCTGCCCCCTCCCCCACCTCCGACCTTAATTAAATAGACCATCGCCATGCCCACCACCATATAGACCCTCCCTCACTAGCTCCCACTGGTCCAGCTCTAGTCCCTCCCCTTCCCCTCACCTGCACCACTCCCTGACCGCTGCCTACACAGGCCCTTCCTGTTTTAGTCTTTTTCTCACTCGGAGTTGCTCTCAGCTTACCATGCTCTCCCCCTCTCTAATATCACACGCCTCCTCTCCCTCTCCACCCTCCTCCACTCCTCATCCCTCCCAGAGCCTGTTTCCCTTCCGCTCCACAAACCTTCCAACTGATCTCTACATATCGCTACCCTGGCACCTCTCCGGGGATTGCAAACTGGGACCTCAGGTGACAGCCTCCAACAAAAGCACTGCCCCTTGCAGACTGGATGCCAACACTGGCCTACCTTGCTTCTTCAGTGCTGAACTATGGCATCCACACCATGGCATGTTCCTGTCATAAAAGAAAACATAAGCTGTCCCTCAGGGAACTACATCTCTGCACCCTGAAGCTTTTGCTACTTCTCCTGCTGTTATTGGGAAATGTCCACCCGAACCCTGGCTGGTAAACCAGCAAGATCTCTCCTAAACACAACTCTTCTGGCACTCTTTCAATCATGTGCTTGAATATCTGCAGCCTACTCCTCAAGCTTGATTCCCTGCAAGCCTTTGCTAGCAAACATAATCCTGACATTTTGTCAGTTGTCGAAACCTGGCTCACCCCCCCGGTTCCTGACCAGACAATTACCATCGCAGGATACAATGTCTTTAGGCTTGATCATAAATCAAAAAGGGGTGGAGGTTGTGCCCTGTACCTGAAAGACACTCTCCTGGGCCACTAAACTGAACCTGCCCTTGTGACCTGCCCTACGCAGATTCTCCCCATCAGGATCCTACTAGGTGCCCATAATAAGGCTCTCACAGTCATTACGGTATATATTCCTCCAAAGGAGCAAGATACAGGCCTAACTGCTGTTTTGGACCTTGTCAGATCACAACCACCTGACTCTGAAACCATCCTCCTGGATGACTTCAATATAAACTGGCTCTCGTCCGAGGTGGGTACTTTCAAGGACTCCATCCTACTGGGCAGCCTAACACAGATGCTGGACTCCCCAACCAGAAAGAACTATAAAACAGGGACTAGCACTCTGCTTGACTGGATCCTAACTAGTAACCTCTCTCGGATCTCAAACTCCGCCGTCCTTCTGGACTCACTCAGTGACCATTCCCCCATCAGCTGTACCTGGTCTAACAAATTCCACAAACCACCCCCTAAAATTATCTACAGCAGAGTCCTCCCCCATGGCCAGTTAACTCACCTCAAATCCCATCTCCTCCAACAAGATTGAACTCCTATCTTCCTGGTGTCAGATACAAACCTGGTTCTGGACCACTTCATCCACATCTTTAACAAAGCCTGTAACCTATTTGCACCCTTAAAAAACTACAAAGTTAAAACCCTGTGCAACCCTTGGCTAACTGGTGACCTCCTAAAAAAGCTAAAATCTAGGGACCACCTATAGGAATTGGCTAGATACACTGGGAAACAAGGTGACATCCAAAATTATAAACGAGCACGAACCGACTGCACAAAAACCATCCGGTCACAGAAATCTGACTACTACAAGAAAGCTCTCACTGACTCCTGGGGAAATGGGAGAGACTTCTGGAAGAATCTAAAAGAAATCACCGGGAAGCAATCCAAATCCACGCCGGCCATGCCAAAGGTGAATGGGAATACCACACTTGACCCAAACATCATCGCTGATACTTTCAACACCGCTTTCACTGATCTCAGCAGCGTCCTTCCCCCAAATTTCTTTAATGATGATGACACTCCTGAAACCCTCAACTCCACAACTCCTGACAGTCACCTTCCCTTCTACTTTAAAGTGGTACATAGGAACATTGTCCGTAAGTACGTCACCAAAGCCATCATCAAATCCAGATCTAGCAATGATACACTTGATCTCAAGCTGCTCTCCCTCAACCTAGAAGAGGTGCTGAGGCCTCTTACCAAGATTTTTAACCTCTCCCTTACACT
This sequence comes from Neoceratodus forsteri, assembly GCA_016271365.2. Lineage (NCBI taxonomy): Eukaryota > Metazoa > Chordata > Ceratodontiformes > Ceratodontidae > Neoceratodus > Neoceratodus forsteri. The sequence goes on along the minus strand of CM057454.1, from coordinate 691,364,094 downwards.
CAACCAATTCCCAGAAATATGGAAGTCAGCCACTGCCACCCCAATCCACAAAAGTGGTGACAAGACTAACCATGGGAACTACCACCTGAACTCAATCTTACCACCCCTCTCAAAAGCCCTAGAAAGCATAGTTTCGGACCAGGTTACCGAATACCTGAACAAGCATAACATCCTCTGTAGGCAACAACATGGTTTCAGGAAAGGCCATAGCACTGCTCCCACATTACTTGAAGTCACTGGTGCAATCCACAGCTCCCTGGACAAAGGACAACTCACCGGCGCTATCTATACTGACCTAACCAAGGCATTTGATACTGTCCACCACCGCTTTCTCCTTGCCCAGCTTCAAAAGGCTGGGCTCTCCCCGATTCTATATCTTGGTTCAGAAGCTGCCTTGCAAACAGGTCACAATGTGTAAAAATTGCGGATGTGCTCTTTGAAGGCAAACCTGTTTGCTCCGGTGTCCCACAGGGATCCATCCTGGGACCACTCCTCTTTAGCCTGTTCCTAAATACACTGCCAACCTCCTGCTCTCAACAAATCATTCTCTACGCCGATGATGCAGTAATCCTAGCCTCACACCAGGATCCAAACCAGCTGCAAGACAACCTCCAGCATTGCTTCTCTGCTGTTGAGAACTGATTCACTCAACACAAACTGATCCTCAATCAGAAAAAAACTAAGACCATGATCTTCAGTAGCTCCCACAATAAACATAAACTCCATCATCTTTCCATTTATACCAGTCATGGTGGCCTACTTGAACAGGTCCAAACTTTTAAATACCTTGGGATCACCCTAGAATCGCACCTCTCCTACACTGACCACATCAACAACGTTGCCAGAGCTGCCAACTCCAGACTAGGCCTGCTGTTCCGCCACAGGAGACACCTTCCTCCTGCAGCCCTGTCTGCTGCCATCCAGTGCTCCATAACTGCCACCATTGACTATGGCCTCATCATATACAGCTCAGCTACTGTTACTGCACTCAAACGGGTAACCACCTCCCTCAACAAGGCCTGTTGGCTCATCACCGGCGCTCAATGTCAAACACATACCTGTGACATCTACTCCCAAACCAGCTGGCTGCAACTTGACAAGCATATTAAATACCAAACCTGCATAGTGGCTAAGAAAATTCTGATGGCCCTTGCCCCATCTGGTGTTACTAGTCTCCTGCAACCTAAACAAAGCAGTCGGTGCACCCGAGGGTCCAAACCACAGCAGTTCCAAATCCTCTACTGCCGCACAACCCAGGGTCAAAGAGCTTTGCCTAACGGGCCACTAGCTGGCTAAATGGACTCTCTAGTGATTTCACCACCACCCCCACTCTCGGTGCCTTCAAAACTAGGCTCCGCCACTCACTCATTGCCTCCAGCACCTGTCGCTGTAATGTCTAACAATGAAATCACCACAGTCTGGTCTCCCGGACTATGAACAGATCCCTACACTGTGGATCCCCTTGTTCTGCCTTCATCTATGAGAGCCACAGCCTCTTAGCACTTACCGACTCCACCCTGCCTAACTCCTGCACTTCTAGTGTTCTCTGACAATACCCCCTGGCTGCATCCCCCTCCTCCTCTGCCACCCTACCTTTTCTTCCCTCTACCTGACCAAATCTCCCTTGCTGTCCCCCACACCCTTCCTCCGCCTCACCCCCTCTTTTCCTTTTCTTTTCTTCTTTAAGGATGCATCAATTTATGTTTCTCATATGCAATTTTGTATGTACATCCATTTTACTGTTTTTGCCTGTAATGTTCTGCCTAACTGTACCTTATGACGTGGAACCTTTGTTAAAGAGCCTTGGCTCAAAGGTATTTGTAATCCTAGAGCTCAATAAATAAATAAATAAATATACAATGAGACCATTTTAAGAAGTCTTGGCTCCAAACAGTATTCACCAGAATTTTATTTTTAATGGTAGTCTGTTTCAAAAGGTTTAATACTTGACGCATCTTTATTATACGGAAATAAAATGATGGACTTTGTACAACATCTTTTTTTGACCTGACATTCCTGTTTCCCATCAACAGAGTCAAACTCTTTAGCAAATTTTGTTAGATCTATAAACTTGTTTAAAAATGTCTCTCCTATTGTTAAAGGGTCACTTATTGTATCACCATTGTGACATATGGTATTTTAGATTTGGTCAACTGCAGGATCTAACACTGATTTTATAGACTGCCAAATTGTACATGGGTTCCCTAATTTTTTATGTTTTTGAAGTTGGGGGTACTTAGATTTTTGTTTCTTAAGTTTAGCCTTGCACTCATTTCTCAGTCTCCTATAATTATTTAAGTCAGCTTCTCTGTTGGACAATTTATAACAATTCCAGGCATTATTACACCTATTCATTAAATCAAATAGGTCAGGGGTAATCCATTCACTAGTAATGCCTCTTACCCTACATTTAATTTTTGGAAAGTACTTGTCTTGCAATTCCCGTAGGGACTCTGAAAAATAGTCAACTGCTGAGACCACGTCAGGAATTGCATCCAAAAATGACCAGTCTATGGACAATAATTCTCTCAATAAACCCTCAGGAATTTCACTAGTGAATTTTCTAAATGTTTTACATCTAGGTGGTAATTTAACTTGTTTACACTTCCATGTGTAAAATATACCCAAATGATCACTCACTACATCAGGTAGTGTACCAGATTTTATAACTTTAGTTGGATTATTTGTAAGCAACCAATCCAAAATTGTGTGGTTACCTCTAGCATTATTTAATCTTGTATATGAATTTATTAACTGAGATAATCCAGCATTCATAGTAATGGACTCTATTTCAGGATCAACTACAGGGTTCCAATAAATGTGAAAATCCCCCATGACCAGTATATCATGCCTATTTTGCAAGGAACCAATATAGGAAAGAAAATCATTTATCCCATGTCTAGCTGCTTTTGGGGTATTGTATACTGTACAGAAATTTAATTTGTAACAGCCACCCAGTGTTACATCTAATAGCAACCATTCACACTTGGAACTTGCGCTACAAATGGATTACCTCACCTATTTGCAGATGTTCTTTATAATAGACTAGAATCGCCCCACCTTTTTTCTTTCCAGGGTGGTCTTTCCTGTACATCTGATATCCATTAACAGCATACAAGTTATCTTTATTGTGAGATTTAAGGCAGGTCTCTGTCAGGCTAAATATATCTGGGTCATGATGAGCCATCCAGGCCTCTAGCTCATGTGTTTTTGATACTAGGCTCCGAGTATTTAAGCAGGCAAACTTTAACCCCTCCTTTAAGCAAATATTTTCACCCAGAGCATTAGTATGAGACATGGAGCCTGGATTTGTTTCCACATTCCCAGACAATAACACTATCAACCAGGCCAAAAGAGATAATGCACAAACAAATATTAGTGGCATTTTAATAACAGGGTGCAGGTAAACCAACATCGTAGGCTGCCTTCCTTAACATTCCCAACCTTCAATACCCGGCTATGTACTGTTCAGAAGAGACCGAGGTACAAAAAGTGGGGGGGGGGGGTGGAGTGGCCCTTTATGTCAATGAAAATATCAAAGTTACAGAAATTCAGAATACACATAAGGAACCAGAAGAACTGTGGGTCACCCTGGCAACAGGAAATGGGACAGTCATACGAACTGGAGTTGTCTACAGGCCTTCAGACTGGCGGGGGGGGGCATAGACACATTACTGTTAGAAGATATAGAAAACATGACATCTAAAGGTGAGGTTCTGATACTGGGAGACTTCAACATGTCAGATACAGATTGGTCAATACCAGCAGGAACATCCACCAGAACTAGACACATAATGGATTCCCTGTAGGGGGAAGGCCTCAAACAATTGGTACAACAACCCACAAGAGATAGGGCTATTCTAGATCTAGTACTGACTAACAGGGAAAGGATCACAGATCTCTAGGTAGAAGGTCACCTGGGGATCAGTGTCCATTACATGATATGGATCAATTTGGCAACTAGAACCAAATCATTCCATTCTAATGCAAAAATGTAGGACTTCGGAGGAGCTGACTTTGATAAGATGGCCAACAGAGTTAAGCTAGCCCTGGCAAGAAGAAATACAGGTAAGGAGGTACAGGCAAAGTGGGCAAGCATTAAGAATGCAATACTTGAAGCAACATCCCATTGTGTTAGAGAAAAAGCAAGAGCAAAAGGAGGAGGAAACCACTTTGGTTCTCAAAAACAGTAGCAGAAAAGGTCAGAGCCAAAAGGCTGGTCTTCAGGAAATATAAGGAATGCAGTGGGATGAAGATAGGGAGGCATATCAAACTTCCCTAAGGGAAGCAGGGAAGGCAGTAAGGCAGGCAAAGTCCCAAACCGAGGAAACACTAGCACAAACAGTAAAAGAAGGGGACAAGACTTTCTATTGATACATTAGTGAAAGGAGAAAGTCCAGAGGGGGCATTGCTATGATCAAAGGGGATAAGGGTGAGTGTGTGGAGGAGAACCAAGGAAAAGCATCTATCTAAATAGATACTTCTGCTCAGTATTTACTGAGGGAGAAGGTAGGGCAGGGCCCACAGCTCAGCACCATGAACACGGGGGGGGGGTGGAGGAGGTGCACAAGTCCGTTCACAAAAGAAAGGGTCCTACAAGAGCTTGCTAAGCTCAGGGTGGACAAGGCAATGGGACCTGATGACATACATCCAAGGGTACTAAAGGAACTAAGTGTGGAATTAGCAGTGCCATTATCAGAACTGTTTACTGAGTCTCTGAGAATAGGAGAGGTCCCAGAAGTCTGGAGAAGGGCTCATGTGATCCCTCTCCACAAAAGTGGTAGCAGGGAGGAGGCAGGGAACTACAGACCAGTCAGCCTTACCTTAGTAGTGGGCAAGATTATAGAGGCACTCCTTAAGGAAAGGATAGTGCAACACCTGGAATCCATAGGAGGACAGGATCCAAGACAACATGGGTTTACAACAGGAAGGTCCTGGCAAACTAATCTCATAGATTTCTTTGACTGAGTAACCAGAGGGGAGGATCAAGGGGGTGCAATTGATGTTGCCTACCTTGACTTCAGCAAAGCTTTCGATACTGTTCCACATGGAAGATTGATTAATAAGCTGGGTAAGCTTGGGGTGGGTCAGAAAAGTTGGTCAATTGGGTGGCAAACTGGTTGGCAGGCAGAAAACAGAGAGTGATGGTAAATGGTATACAGTCAGAAAAGATGCAAGTCACAAGTGGGTCACCTCAGGGATCAGTTCTGGGGCCAGTCCTCTTCAATATCTTCATCAGTGACATTGCAGATGGACTGGAGGGTAAGGTTTGTCTGTTTGCAGATGACACCAAGATCTGCAACAGAGTAGATGATCCAGACGGGCTGGGCAGAATGAGAAGAGATCTGGATAAACTGCTAAAATGGTCAGAAGAGTGGCAACTGGAGTTTAATGCAAAGAAGTGCAAGATCATGCACATATTGAAGAAAAACCCTGAAGCCACCTATAAGTTGGGAGGGGAGTTGCTCGCAATCACAAGGGAAGAAAGAGACTTGAGTATCATCATCACAGATGACCTGAAATCATCCAAGCAGACCACTAAAGCAGTAGATAAGGCTAGGGGGATGTTGGGGTATATTAGTAGGGGTATTGCAACTCATAAGAGGGAGGTAATAATCACTCTTTACAAGACACTGGTTAGGCCCCATCTGGAATACTGTGTGCAGTATTGGAAGCCGCACCTGCACAAGGACATTAACAAAATGGAGGCAGTCCAGAGAAGGGCAACCAAAATGGTTCAGGGACTGCATCAGAAAACATACACGGACAGATTAATGGAGCTCAATATGTATACCCTAGAGCAAAGGAGGGAGAGAGGTGATATGATCAAAACATTCAAACATCTTATGGGCATTAACAAGGTGAAAGAGTCTAACATGTTTCAATATAATAAAAATAGCAGGACAAGAGGACACAACATGAGATTAGAGGGAGGCTGATTAAGGGGTAATGTGAGGAAGTTCTTTTTCACAAAAAGGGTGGTGGATGCATGGAATGGCCTACCTCAGGAAGTGATGGCTATGAACACAGTGCAGGGCTTCAAACAGGCATGGGATAGGCATAAGAGAGCAATACAGATGAGTATGAATAGATAGGCCATTGACAGAGTAAATGCCTATGGCACATTCATAAGGTAGAAAAAAATAAGCAGACTGTATGGGCCTTGCGGTCCTTATCTGCTGTCAACTTCTATGTTTCTATGTTTCTATTCTCTTAACCAATTTCCCAAGATGAAGTTCAAAAGAAAGTTGTGAGTCAAGAATAACCCCTAGACAGCTAAAACTATCTACTAGTTTTATTTGATCCCCCTTAAGATCAACAATTGAGATACTGATGTCCCTAACTGTCCTTGGGCCAGAAGATACCATCACTTTTGTCTTTCCTGAATTTAGAACCAGTTCACGAGAGAACAGGTACCTTTGAAATGAATTGAAATCACATTGAACAGATGTTAAGGCTTGATCAAGATTAATTCCAGTTGTACAAATAACCACATCATCTGCGTACAAAATCATTTTGGAATTCGAACAAGATAAGGGGGCTGCATTCTTAACAGGGAAAACAAAAGTGGGCCCAGTATTGAAACCTGCGGTACTCCACAAATTATTCTTTGCAAAATCTGAGATGCCATAGTATGTCCATGATAAGAATTATTCAGTAAGCCATCATATGGTCCTATCCTAGCATTTAAATCTCCCAGACATAGGATATCAGTTTGTGGAAATTTTAGTCTTATTTTAGACAATGCATTGTCCAAATCTTTCCAAATATTCTCTTTACAATACTTTAATTTTCTAGGTGGTATATAGCTATTGAAAATTATTATAGATGTTGTTGTTTGCTGAAGTTGTATTGCATCACATTTTGTCTCTGTATATAATGGACAATGTTTTGCATATATTCTTAATATTATGTACATCACTTGTCCACCAGACAATCTACCAGACTTCTTTTCTTTCACAGCTGGGGAATGTATCATATCCTACTCCTTTAATATATTATCATCTTTTCCATGCCAGGTTTCTTGCAGGCAAACAATGTCTGCCATTCTATTCTACTCTATCCAATCTTTATCGTGCCATTTACTTGCAATGCCAGCTACATGCCAAGTCATTACCAAGGATCCCTCCCCCTATAAAAGTGTTGGGTGAGACCTCAGTGTTAAATTCTGTTATATGTCAGGTTTTAGTCCCATCGCCAACCTGATTAAAAACTGGATTGCTACAGCTATATCCACATGGGTGTTGTTCTCTCAGATAGTTTAGTGTTTTAGATTATATTTTAGGAATTGGATAAAATGTATCTGTGGGGTCCACCAGATGGAGCCCCAATTAAAAAAAAAAGAGTATTCATTTTCTTATACCTATTAGATGGAATAGCTGTAATATTGGCATTAAGTACATATAACAGAGACGGAATTACCAGCTTTTCCATAATCTGTAACTTGGCCCACAGATACATTAGGATTTTGCTCCACCTTAGTAATGTGTCTCTCAGTTTTATAATCAAGACAGGATGATTCAAAGTATAGAGCCCCTCTAGATTATTAATTAACATAATACATATATATTTCATGCTGATTTTTTGATGTGCAACATTGAATAGCCTCAGAACGTTATCAAGCTGGTCACAGTTGAACTATATCATTTCTGACTTAGTTTCATTAAATTTGTATCCTGCTACATTAGAGACTTTGTTTATGATTTTTTTTGGTTAAACTATTGTCCAGATCTTCTAAGATCAATAACATGTCATTTACATATGCCTTAATCTTCATTTCAGAGGTGGCTATTTCAGAGATGGATATTTTAATCCTGCAGATCTTTCTGTTATTTCTGATTTCATTAAATAAAACTTCTAACCCAATCACAAACAGGGTCGATGAAAGAGGGCAACCTTATCACACTCCTCAAGATAGAGTGAAAAAGTCAGAATAATTGTTATTTATCCATAATAGTAGTACTGGAGATTCATATAAATCTTTAATGTAGTTTATAAACTTGACTGGAAATCCAAAAAAATCGTATGGCCTGGAATAAGTATTTCCATCCAAACATGTCAAATGATTTACATGCATCAAGCAATAGCAATACTGTTTTTTTTTTCTTACTTTTAGTATATGTTCTGTTATATACTGAATCCAGGCGTTAATGTCTCCAAATCTTTAGGGATTTCTAATACCATGGCAAGAATGGACCCCATTCTTTAGCCAGGGCATATTCAAAACTCAAGAAATTAGTACTGTATTAATCTTTAATGTTTGCTGAGAGCGCTCTTTCAGCACACGAACATCCCCAAAATAGCTTCCTTTGAAGTTCATAAGGTGTCACAAGTATTGGTAGCATATTTAAATGTGCCTGAAAGTTCTTTTGATTAGTCCCATTGCTCCAAGCACTACTGGAACAATCTGTGTGTCCTTATTCCACATCAGTTTAGTTTCTGACTGCATATCTTGGTATTTCATGATTTTGTGTCTCTTACGCAGCACACTGTAGTCACTAGGGTGGCTATTTCAATCAGTAATGCTACCTTTGTTCTCTTTTCTTGTATTGCAATATCAGGTTTTCTTGCTTCCACTTTCTTGGCTGTTGGTATTGGGTGATCCCATGTGATCATTACTTCTTCATTCTCTGTGATTCTTTGTGGTTCATGTTTCCAGTGTCTCTCTGCTACCTGTATATTATAGTGTTTGCACAGTTTCCAGTGGATCAATCTTGCTACATTGTTATGTCTTTCAGTATACAGGCCTTCTGCCATGAGTACTTCACATCCAGCCACAAGATGCGCAACTGTTTCTAATTCTGTACTACAGAACCTGCACTTGTCTGTTTCTCCTGTTTTTTTCTATGGATTTTGTGAACCATCTTGTGCGTAGCCCACTATCTTGGGCTGCCATTATTAGTCTCTCATCTCATGGCCTAAATTCACCTCTTTTTAACCACTCATGGGTCAGGGCTTGATTGACCTGTGGTTGCTCCAGTAGCTCCCTGTATTTTCCACTATAATTATGGACTTTCCAATTGTTTTTTTTCTTTTCTGTTGGTCTTTATCCTTATACTCCTTTTTCTGATTCTTTGCATTTTCTGTTGCTGACAATTCCTTATCTACTTTTGGTTTGACATCAATCTCTGCTACCCTTCTGAAGGCTTCTCCTAATTTGATGAGTGAAGTCATTTTAGGCTTATTTTCTTCATGATGCAAGACCTTGGCTATATTTGGGTCCAAGGATGTCAGTATGTATGTATGCAGCCCCACTATTGTGGATCTATATGTGTAATCAATCTCAATGAGGCCCATGCCTCCCTCTGCCCTTGGGATGTATAATCTTGGCATACACTGATTTTGTATATTAATTGGTGAGCATGAAACATTTTTCTTGTTTTTATATCTAGCTGGTTCAACACTTTCTGTGGCCAGTCTATCACACCAAAGCTGTATGATATCACTGGAAGGGCGAGTTGATTTATAGCTTGCACTTTATTTCGGTTGTCAAGGCAGTTTTCAAAATTAGCTTTAACCTTCTAAAATATTCCTTGCTTACTTTTACTCTCATTTGTTCATGTTGTGCTGTTGCTCCTTTATCTATTCCCAGGTATTTATACACTCCCTCTTGCTCAAGTTATTTTATGTCACAGACCTCCGCCAGATTCACGTTTTGTTTACGAGTTAACTTTCCTGCTACAAATGTTGCTTTGGCACATTTGTCTAGGCCAAACGTCATCTGTATGTCATCAGAAAAGGTCTTAACAATTGGTAGTTGTTCTTTCAAATGTTTGTCAGATGAACTGTAAAGTTTTAGGTCATCTACAAATAGAAGGTGAGATGTTAGCTGTTGATTATTTTTGTTTCTGGGATTCAAGCTGTATCCATAGCCTAGGTTGTTGATTAGGTTACTCAAGGGATTGAGGGTAAGACAAAACAGAAGCGGTGACAAAGAGTCACCCTGAAATATCCCTCGTTGGATACTTGTATTTGGGATGGTGATTTGACCTTTCTCATGATTTAATTGCAGGGTGGTTTGCCACTTTGTCATTGTTGTTGTGATGAAGTTTATCAGTGTAGGGTGTATCCTGTAGATCCGTAAGCACTCAGAGATCCAGGAGTGTGGGATACTGTCAAATGCTTTTTTGTAGTCGATCCATGCTACACTAAGATTTTGGCATTTTTTGCAGCTCTCCATAATGGCTTTGTTCAACAAGAGATGGTCCTTTGTGCCATATGATTTTCTTTTATTACCTTTTTGTTCTATTGCCATGAGTTTATTGCAGTCTAAATGATTGTAGACTTATCATGTCGATTCCAGTATATAGTTTATATGTTGTTGGTAAACAGGTTATTGGGCGATAGTTCTTGGGGAGACTGGCAGGTTCAGATTTAATAAGAAGTGTGGTATTCCCTGTCGTTAACCAGATAGGTGTTAAGTCAGGATGTGCGTATAAATAGTTTTTTGAGGTAGCTAAATCTTGGTGCAAAGATGTTAATACTTTCAACCAGAAGTTGGGTACTGCATCTGGACCTGGGGTTTTCCAGTTGGAGGCCTTCCTTATCTTCATTTCTATCTCCTTAGCTGTTACGTCAGGCCACTCCATATCTCTAGTAGTACCATTTCTAATGCTGTCTTTTATTTCCTGTACCCACTTTGCATCCCTATTATGTTCAACTGGATCTTCATAAATACTTCCAGAATTCTCAATTTCTTTCTTTACTGGTGGAATTTTTATGTTGGCTGTTTTCTTTCCCAGCTCCTATAGAATTTCTTCGGTCTTCTCTAAACCATCTATTTTGCATTTTTTCATTGTTCCTTTCACGATCTCCTGAGCTTCTCGGCTGAGCAGAAATCTTAAGCTTGTTATTTGAGATGGTAAAATTTAGGTCCTGATCTGTTTTAATACAGCATTTTGTTTGATTTCATCCACTTTCCTGATGACTTTCATTGATCTATTACCTTTTCTAAACTCCTCCAGCAGTGATACTTCTGATCTTAATTCCATTATTGTCCCTTCTATCCGCTTTTTCCATGGTGGTATGCTGAATTTCCCTCTCTTTTTGTTCTTCATTCCTTGCTTTTTTGGCACTGCTCTATTTGTTATTAGTCTCGCTGCACAATAATGTATTCTGTTTATTTCAGTGACATCATATGGATCCCTCTGGATGGTTCCAATAACTTTATTTATCTGTTTTATTTGTTCCCTAACTGTGTATGTCAGGCGTAATTTTTGCAGTCTTTCCCTTTGATGTATTTTGATATATTTGTCTATGTCAATAGGTCCAGCAAGTCTTTTCTCATGTTTTCTTCCTCTTGGTTAAGGGTTGTTCCTGTAATTGGCATTTCCTGCTCTTCCGCTCTCTGTATGGGTTGACCTAGAACTTCAGCTGTTTTGCTCGGATATGGCACTTGATGTGCACTTTGCTGGGTGTTTTTAGGAGGTGTGTCATGTTTTGTTTCATGTACCAATATTGGCTGAGCAGTTGTCTGCTGTAACGGCTTACCAGATGATATTGGTGTAGGCTGAGTCTCTACCTCAAATCCTTCTTTCTTTAACTGTTCAAGGACTTCTATTTCGATGTGTTGCCTTTCTAGATCACTAAACTGTGCACTTTTCATTACATTCCACTTTTGTGCGGTTATTCTTTTCTTTGTGATGTTTGCCATATCTGGATGTCTCTTTCTATATGTCTGTTCAAATATATCTACGATTTTTGTTGCTGTGCTGGTAAGAGCTGCTTTCTTTTTGGCATAAATGCTACACCATATCAGATCCCTTTTCTTTGCTGTGTCCCATGTTTCTGCTCTTCCTGCTATGAAAGCCTCTGGTACCTCTTCCTTCTCTTTTGTTAGCTCTTCACCTGCTTCCTTCTGTAGTCTGCCCAAGTTAATCTCATCTATGTACTTTTTGGTTTTTATTTGTCCTATTAGGGATCTAAAGTTTGCATCTGTCGCACTGTTCAGTTTGTCTGTGGCAATTATTTCTCTCTGCTGCAATTTGTTCCGAAGTCTGATAGTATATCCTCTTACTGGAAACTCAGGGTGCGTCGCATAATAATAACAATACATAATTTCTAGTTTGTCCTCGTAAGTCCACTTAACTGTTTGCAGTCCTCTGGGCTGGCCTATCAGTCTTTTTACTGTTTGTGGCTTGCTGGCTTCTGCTACCACTGTGAGACAATGCACTCCATGGTCTGACACTGTGGCAGGGATGGTACTATTACTCGAGGATGTGGCACTATCACATCGTCCAACCCTTGCCCTAGTGCCTAGGCTAGGGTTGGGCACTTTTTTATGCTGGGATCTGTGCGGCCAGCTTTCAGTTTCATTTTTGTCTCTTTCCATACTATATATTGTCTACACAGTAGTATCGCCTTGGTGAGATTCTGTTAAAACAGGGCCCACCACGTGAAGGTACTCACCAAGACTTGAACACGAAATAACTGTGGCTTGTCACTAGTGTCACAAATTGCTCCACCAACGATTCGTCACTCTCACTTCATCACTCCATCCGAGCCTGATCCCGGCCTGTAAGGATGAGCTGTTGTGGAATGAAATCAGATTGGTCATAATGTATTATGTTATCTAAAAGTGAAAGAATTATACTATTTAATAGTTTAGTGTAAATGTTATAGTCCACATTTAAAATGGCTATCAGTCTGTAGTTTTCAACATAGCTCAAGCCTATCTCTTTTTTAGGAAGTAAAGATATGTAAGCCATTTTAAATGATTCTGGCAGTTTGTGTGATATTTGAATTTAAGAAAAGAACATTTCTAATACTGGTAATATGGAGGGTATTAAAGCAAAGTAGAATTCTAACATCTACCCATCTAATCTCAGGCATTTTCCTTTTGTCATCTTAATTATGGTATCTTCAGTCTCTTGAGTGATACTGAGTTATTTAGATTTTTTGCTTCAGCCTGGGAAATAGTATGTCATACAACATTTTTGTAATATGTTAAGTCACTGTCTGAGGGATCACATTCAGATGCATAAAGGATTTTATAAAAATGTATGAATTCTTCTGTAATTGTCCTTGATCTACACGAACGTTACCATTTTTGTCTTGTATAGCTATAATTTCTGTTTTCTGTTCTGCATCTTTTAAGCTTTTGGCTAAATATATCCCCATTTGCTTATTGTGTAATTGCCAAGTTTATTTTTTACTTTTGAGCCATTTGCATTTTATTTCATAGGTCTCAGTAGAATCTAACATTTTTTTGTTTGTGTAGTCCTGTAATATGGTGCCATCTCCCTCTCTTACAGCTTTTTCTAGGGATTTAAGTTTTATAATTTACTTCAGTTAATATACAGTGGCCTGGATATTCAAACTGCACCCAAAATGTGCGCAACAGCAGGAGCAAGCACAAATCAATTGCGCATATGCGCAACAGACGGCGATATTCAAACATGGAGCAGAACAAATTGCGCAAGCAGCCAACGTCTGAATATCGCACAAACGCGCCATAGCGCAACCAGGAAGGAGAGAAGCTGAGCAGAAAGGTTGGGCGCTTATAGCGCTACAACAAGGGCAGCCCAGCTGAGCAGTCCAGAGGTGCAATAGCGCAAGCAGAGCCCCCCACAGAGCAATGGAACTGCACATCCAGGGAGGCAGTCTGGGGCCCACCGCAGCCATGCCACACATGGGCACAGGAACACACTGCAGAACCAACAAGACACCTGCACACCCCAAGCACAGCATCACTGGGGGTGGGACGGATGATCCACTGGCCCCTGGGGACAAGCCAACAAAGCACAGCAGGGCCATGGTGCCCCAGCACAACCACTGGCAGACTGAGACTGCCACACACAGGGGGATGACAACCACAGTGCACATCAGCCCCCCGTATGCACAGCACACCCTGCACCATGACCCCAAGACACCAGCCATGTGCAGTGACTAGCACTGCAGGAAACACCATGCTTCCCACCCGGCACACATCAACCCCGTGTAGCAGAGAAGCATACAAGCCAGACCCACCCTGTGCACCCAGCAGTGGGCAGCAGCAGATGGCAAGACCAACAGAAAGACACTGCCACACTGGAGACACCTCCCCATGCGCACAACACGCACACACACACACACACACACACACACACACACACACACACACACACCCAGGACCATACCACCCCAGATGGCATGCACACCACTGCAACTGAGCAACCATAGCCAGCTGCAAATCAGAGACCACCACAGTATTCATAACAAAATATATATATTCGTAGAAACAATAAAATACAACAACAAGAACAAGGACAACTATATACAGTCATGTACAAGACAAGGGGTGGGGTACAAGGTAGGGTGGGTAGGGGTGAGGTGAACAACTGGGAGAAGGAAGGCAGGGTGGGAGGGATTGTTGAAGTGGGAAGGGGAAGCACAATCATGGCCTGGTAGGCTGGTCTGCCGCTGCCTGCCGCAGTCACTGTCCCCTCCGCCGTCTCCAGATCCCATGGTGGTAAATGTCGGTCAGGATCCCATGTGTTGCAATTGACACAAGTGTAATCTGCTGAAGGGCATGCTCCTTCCTTCTTAGGATGCTGAGACCTAGGAAAAGGGAACACAGTCAATGGCTGTGACTGTCCAAAACCCTGAACACCACCCATCCTGCAAGGCATAAAGCCTAGTGCCCTGCACCTGTGATAGTATGCACCCACCCACAGTGACCATGCACATGACATGCCCAACCAGGCAGCACCAGCTATGTGCACCACTGCACACACACACTGGCCATGTACATCACAACACAAACAAGGCTGTCAAGTGACGTGGCAACGTGGTGCGATGTCAGTCCCACAGCCATGTGCCCAGTGCATGCATGGACCACCAGTGACGCATACACAGACGTGCTGTGACACTGGACAGTGATGAATGTCGCCTGTGTCGTGCATGGTTGTGTTGTGCATGGCTGGTGGTCATGCCCCCAGCATGCAATAGAATCCATGAAGTAATGATACTCACACTCCTCAAGCAGCTGTGTCTGCCACTGCTGCTGCTGCTGCTGCTGGGGCGCACCACCCACAGCACCACCAACCGGCACTGGGGCCCTGGCACGGCCCTCCTCACCCCGTGCCTGCATCCTCTCCACCCGTCCTGTGGGAGACAAATGTTGAGAAAAACATCAGTGTGACTCCAAAGCAGACTGCCCCCTGCCCCAGTGAGAGTGCCTACCCACACAGCCAGCACCATGCATCTCACACCTGCACACACTGACACAGCCAACCATGTCAGAGCCATCACCTATGCACATCCACCAAAACACAGTCACACCCCTACAGAGAATACAGGTGCATAGACGGTACACCCACCTGGCCTAGGCACCACGCCCCTCCTGGCATGTGACCGTAGCCACCCATGAAGCTCAGGATCCCTCCTGCGGAGGTCACTGTATCGGTGCTGGCACTGCTCAGCTGACCAGCACCGCCCAGTGACCCCCACCAGGTCACTGGCCACTTGCTGCCAAACCTGAGTCCTAGCTATGGTGAGGGGCACCTCACCATACAGTGCCCCGTAGTGGGGCTCCACCAGGGCCACCTAGTTGGCCACTTCCACGGGCTCCATTGCACTGCCCTCCTGCGTGCCATGCTACCAACTTTACAGCAGGCAATATGGCGCCCCGCTGCGCCGTAACCCCACGTGGAGATGTTGTGCAATAGACCACCATAGGTTCCAATCGTGCTGTTCAAACAGCGCCGTCAGTTCACATAGCGCTGTCACCAGACAGCGCAATAGGGCCGTACACATGGCAGCCGAACAGCGCCAGGGGGCAAAGGTCGGACACCAGGTCATGGACAATGACGCAAGGCCACGCACAGCGCCATCTGACGTATATGCATCCTGCATGACCGACCACCTGTGTACCAGTGCCACAGTGGACTATTGCGAAGTAGTGCCACAGCGCCATATAGTGCCCAGTGCTGTAGCACCACTGGCACAATGGTGGCCATGGCCTGAATTGCCGATCTCGTACAGCACATCAGCAGCACGGCAGACACCTGCGTAAGCTATCTGGGCATGCGCAATGCAGTATACCACACAGTCACAGATCTGCGCCATTGGCTCAGCCGGCTCAACCAGATGGAAAGCGCACTGCGCGATATTCAGCCGAACATGCAAATCATCTGATCAGCCATTCAAAGGCTCAGTGGCGATTTGCATCTCATTATAGTTGCTCCACTCTAATTTGTATGCATTGCGCTATAAATATGTATACTGGGCTGCGCTGGCCAGATTTGGGTACTGCAGGTGAGAGGTGAGTTGCATGCTGTGTGATGTTCTGGACAATGGTCATGGGAAAATGCTGTAGACTGCACAGTGACAGGTGTCCACTTCCCCCCATACAGAATGTCATGACCGAGCAGAGACAAGGTGAGGGTGAGGATGGTGGGCGTAGGAGGAGGCCCAACTTTACCCCAGCAGAGACAGTGGCCCTCTTACAGGCCTACCTGGAGGAGAAGCCACTACTGAGTGGACGGCGGGGCACCCCTCAGTCCTGTGCGGCTTCATGGGTGGGGGTAGCTCGGGCCGTGAACCTGCACGGAAGCCACCAGCGCTCCATGCAGGAATGCAAGAAGAAGATGGGGACAGACCGCAGGAGGTTGAAGGAGAAGGTGGCAGCCTTCAGGGCAGCATGTGCTGGCACTGGCGGGGGCCAGTCAGCGGTGTTGGAGCTGACCCCAGCTGAGGACAGACTGGCTGCATCAATGCAGTGGAGCGCTATTGAGGGCATACCAGGAGGTGGATTCCAGACAGGTGGAAGCCCATCACTGCACGGTATGACATGGTGGTGGTGTTGAGGTGGGGGAAGGTTGTTCACATGCACTCACATGTACTCTCTTTCTGTTACAGATCCTGTTCGTCTTCAGGAGACGGTGGTGGTGGGTCCAGGCAGTGATGATGACCTGCTGGACATGGAGGAGGTCCATCCACCGCTGTCACCAGCCAGCATGCACTGCAGCAGCATGCACGCTGGGCCGCCAACTCTGGTGTCGGTGATTTGGGTGTGGAGGTGCACAGCCTGTGTCTCAGCAGTCTGGCATGCAAGCATGCCAGCACGCTGTGACTGTGGCTGTAGCACGACCTGCACCATTGATGATGCAAGGACTGCAATGGGCAGTGATATGTGTGTGTCCCATGACGGACACACAGCAGGCCAGCACGCCTCTGGGCCTTCTGGTTCCGTCCCCTGTGTACCAGCATGTTGGCACAGTCCCAGGCTGTGCCTGTCAGCACCGGTGGGGCAGCACCGGTGGCTGTGCAGGTGTCTGGCACTGTTGTGGCCACAGCGGTGGAACGAGTGGACCCTGGGGCACAGCGGTTGGAGGGGCAGCAGTCACCCACCAGGTCTGGGGATACAGTGTCAAGCGGTGTCACATGTCCGCTGCCCTTTGATCTGCCCATTCCTGGTCCTGGCAAACAGTGCCCACCCTCAAGGGGTGTTGTGCATCAGGACCTTCCACACCCTGGGGGACAGGATGCCGTTGGGGCACAGTACCCATTGGACGAGCACACCCGCCTGCTGCAGGAATCAGTACAGGAGCAGAGGCGGGTTTCAATGTCCATGGAGGAACTGTCTGTGGCTGTGGAGTGGCACAGCAGGGAGTGTGCTCTGGACCGTGCCGAGCTGGTTCGTATGCGGATGGATGTGACCGCCGCCATTGACAGGCTGACCCAGGCAGTGGTCTTTGTCATGGACGAATTGGGCACATAGTCAGGTGCCCCTGTACCGCACACCCCACACAGTTCACTCTCCACTCCCCATTCCCAGCGTCGTGCAACACCAATCCTGTTGACACCGGGTTCTGCTGTGGTCATCCCGAGCACCCCTGGTGCAGGTTTGTTTGGCATGCTGCAGACCCCTGTGTGGGCAAGGTCGCGTTCACGCAGTGGGACCCCTGGTGGTCCAACAGGGCCACCTCATGAGGCCCCTGCTCAGCCTGCCAGGGCTGTTGGGTCACGGCGGGGCCACCCACACATCTGCGGTGGCTGTGGGACAGTGCTACATGACTGACCTGTCTCCCAGTGCGGGCCCTGTCTGGTGCTGCCCTGTGTGCAATGTGTGTCATGGTGGGCAGTGCACTGCTGGGTGCTCTGCTCAACACGCCGACACACAGACCACCTGCACACCCCTCCCAACTGCTGTCCACAGGTGCGTGTGCATGATGATGCCTGCATTGTACTGTACACCAAGGTGCAAGGGTGCCCAGCATCTGACACACGTACTTGGACAGTACAGGTGGTGGAGGTGGTCGGTGGTTCTGTATGTTAGCAATGTCAGTTCTGCTGTGCTGTGCATCTGCCCATGTATGCTCTGTGCCTGGTGTGTGTCCATATGAGTGTTCACCCTTCCCTGATGGTATGTTTGTATGCCTGGACCCTTCCACTCCCCTGGGTGTCATGCACCCCTGGTGTGTTACCCTGTGTGCCTGTGGTTTGCGCATGGACAGTGTTGGTTGCACATGTCCCCTGACTTACCTGTGTTGTGCATAGTGCTCCTCTGTGATGGTGTCCCGTGCAGCTGGGCCTGCCGGATCAGTCGGGGTCCTGCCTCCCAGGGGCTGCTCATCACCATCAACACCGGCGCCGCTGGCATCCCCATCGCTGTCCCCTCTTCAACCTGTAGGCTATCCCACAGTCTTTGGCCATGTTGTGCAGGATGCAACAGGCCAGGAATATCCCACAGGCCTTTTGGGGGCTGTACTGTAGGGCACCGCCGGAGGTGTCTAGGCATTGGAAGCATGCCTTGAGCATCCCAAACACCCGCTCGATGATGTTGCATGTGGAAGCATGTGCCTCATTATAGCGTTGCTGCGATGGGGTCATGGGGCGCCGGTACGGTGTGAGCAGCCAGGCGCGGAGTGGGTATCCACTGTCACCTGTGTGGAGATAGTGGAGATCAGTATCATTCAGGTCCATATTGCCCATATCCCTGTGTGCCACTACCATGGCACCTGTGGCATTCCCACTCTTGCCCCGAGTTTGCATTCCATACATGCATTCTCACCCACTAGATGGCCTGTGGGATGTCCCTACTCGAATCGATGGCACAGTGCAGACTGATGCCATATGAAGGCATCATGTGCTCCACCAGGTGTGTGGCACAGACATTGATTATGCGCCCAGTGGCATCACACACCACCTGGCAGTTGACACTGGAGAAGCCCCTTTCTGTTCCTATATGCAGCCCCATCGGGGCCAGGTGGCATGCGGATGGCCACATGGGTGCAGTCTATGGGCTCTAGCACGCCAGGCATACGTGCTACCCTGTGGAACTCCTGCATGTTTGCTGTACGCTCTGCCATGGTGCTGGGGAAATGGATGTACTCCGCAGCATGTGGCAGCAGTGCACTGAGGAATTGGGTGAGGATGCATGACGTGGCCGACTGTGTGATGCCTGTGGTGTCCCCTGTCGGCCTCTGGAAGGTGCCCGTGGTGAGCAGGCACATGCAGGCTGTCACCTTGGTCTCCCATGACAGAGCGTGACTCCGTCATGAGGGTGCCTACATCACATCACTGCACAGCTCACAGAGCCACCTCAGTATTGCCCTGTTCAGGTGGTACCGGCCCACTATCTCTACATCTGTGTACAGCTCATAGCTGATGCGGGCACGGTACTGCCTGTTGGGGGCGTACCGCTGACGGGCCCTTCCATGGCCTCGTCCCCCTGCAGCTTGCATTCTCACCCCCTCATTACAGCTTCCATGTGGAAGCTGGCACTGTCCATCTCCCTGGCTTCTGACCCCCCCGGCTGGTGTTGCTGTGTTACCCCCGCTGTCCTGACTGCTACTTCCACTGTACCGGGCACCCCCCGCTGTCCTCTGCAGCCTATGGCCCACGCTTGCCTTGCCTGCCCTAGCCTGTCACTGCTTGTCTGTCTCTCTCTCTCTCTCTCTCTCTCTCCCCCACTTGGCATCCTTGTAGCGTTCTTGCGCCGCTTCCTTGAGCCTTTTTACTTGGCTCATTTCCGCTAGTGCGCAATTTCCGGCTGTTCCGCTGTTGCGCATTGCAAAGTCTTTGAATATCTCATTGGCTTTTTATGCATGGATCCACCCACGTCGGTTGCGCATGCCTTCATTTGCATTGCGCTGTTGCTCAGCATGTTTTCGGTGGCGCAACTGCCTCCTGCTGAATATTGCAAAATGGCGCACTTTTGGACTTGCACATGCGCAACCCTATTGCGCATGGCGCAACCCTTTTGAATATCCGGGCCAGTATATTTTTTTTATTTCTCCAGACTGCTTCCAAGATCAAAATCCTCTGATTGTGGCTTTTAATGCATCCCAAGACTCTATAGTTTTATCTTTATTTGCCTGACTGTCATCACAAAACTTACTGATGGTGGATATTTTTTGTATCATGCCATTATCCATTAATAATGTATTATTGATCATCCATTGATTGCAGTGTTTTGTTTGTGTGTCTAAGGCGATGTTAAAGGTCACAGTATTGTGGTCTGAGATAACTAATGGTTCTATATCCAAAGATATATTAAGGCATTGAAGTGTAAGGTTTTTTGAAATTAGAATATAATCTAACCTTGAGAACACGTTATGTCTGACTGAATGAATGAAATGTATTCAAGGTTTCTGAGTCATATCTATTTCCAAATGTCAAGTATATTGTTGGAAATCAAGAATTTACCAGACAAGTGATACTTATTCCAACTAGTTGACAGAGGTGATTTATCTAAATTACAGTTTTGATGACAATTAAAGTCATGTCCTAATGTAATATTTGGACAGTTCCAGTTGTTTAACAGCATACTTGATTTCTGCCAAAAATTCTCCAAAACCCTTAAATGGTGCATATACTGAGCGAAAGACAATGTGTTTTTGATCGAATAGTATATTTATTAAAATAATCCTGCCATGTTTATCTGAAGCAGTGTCAATTACTCTACCTTTAAATGTTTTACTAGGCAATATTTCTACCTCTTTACTTTTTTACTTTGACTTTGACTCTGTGAGTGACAAATACCTTCAGCCCATCTTTTCTTCACTCTTTTGATTTCTTTGTCATTCAAAAAAGTTTCCTGTAATATTGCCACATCTGGGTTTATTTATTTTTTTTATCTTTTTAGTATTCTATGTTTTTTAATGGGGGCATTTATCTTGTTGACATTCCATGAGGCTCTTTGAATATTTGTGATCATTATGTACTAATACATTTGCTTAGCATTATAATGTGACAAGGTTTAGTGTAAAAATTAATGTGACCATGTCCAAAAATAAGTATTAGTGACCCTTTTGACTACAGCCCCTCCCAACGTGCCAGCCCTGCGTTTGTGACAAACACCTAATGTCAGGAACCCCCTTAAATTCACTTAGGTGCATCCACTGAAGCATATACTGTTCTCACTCAGAGCATACTGTCTCATAATACTGACATGAAAAATTTATTTTTTTTATATGTACTTTTCTTCTGGTCTGTATGGATTTAGAACTTTACTTTATCAAGTATAAATAATATTACAGAAAAGAGAAAAACAACAGAGAAGGCAAAACATATTGCTCAGTAATCAGTCACTACTCAGAATGTAGTAAACAACTTAGGTAATTGAATTTTCAGGTCGCTGATTGCATCAGCAATGCTCCTGTATATTAAGTTTTGTTGGTTTAATAAAACTTTTAAGTTTGCTGGGTAGCACATGTAAGCTTTTATGCCTCCTTTCCAAAAGATTTGCTGAATGGGTGCAAATTGTTTCCTAAAAGTCCAAAGAGCTTTGGAAAAAGAAAACTTGCTTTATAAAATTGTGTTGCTTTCTGAATGTAAAGTTACAAGATTAGTCTTAAGCCTATAATATCCTGGATTTAGCATGATAGGTGAGCAGTTTAACACTTGCTGATTTTGAGATGCTTTGGTCTTGCTGTTTATAGTATCATCCTTGCCAGTGGGCTATGTTGACTACTAGTAGATTTTTATCTGCGCCTAGTAGTGCTGTGAAAATTTCAGTTAAAACATTGTTGAGATAATTAGAGTGTTCCCATATCAGAAGCAGTCAAAGATCCACAACACTTTTGTTTGACATCTATTTTCTTGATCTTCCAGTTTTGCCCTGAAAACCTCTTGTTGCTTTTGTATATTTTTTCTGTTTTGCATCATGGGGTTTACAATATTCTCTCAATTAAGCTGTCTGTTTTAATTCATTGATTCTCTGAATTTCTTTTTCTAGTTTATCATCAATGCTCCTGATTGTAGACTTTATGTCAATTAAATTTTCAGGAATTTGCTGAAGCTTTTCTGTATTTTTCTGTAGAATATTAATATTATTAATAATTCAACACATGCTCATTTTGGCAGTGGATCATCTGTTTGTTTTATTTGACTGATTCCAGCTTTAGCTTCAAAATCATCACAGTGAAAAGATTCCTTTGAGATAAAAAGTGTAGCTGTATCTCTTGTGCTATCATCTGTTGCAGTGTCTTGATTTTGCTCAATTTTTTTATTTGTTTTTTATTTTGTATTATCACGTACACTAAGGTCTGTAGTGCAGAAATGCCCTTATCCTGTGGTAACACAGCCTTTTTTATTTTTCTTTATTCTTTCTTTTCCCAGCTTCTGTTTGTGGCTCAGGTCACATTTTTACGTGTGGTGGACTGCAGCAATTTTTAAAGGGAATTGAGTTTGAGTTAACTTTTTTTAAGTGGGTGTGCTATCACCTTTTAACATTGATGTACTTTTTAAAGTGGTGCTTGTGATCTCTTAATTGTTTTTTTTTCTTTTTGCCTAAAGTCTTGAATAATGTACTTAATCTTTTGGTCATTGGGCTGATAAGTATTTGTGTATACTTTGAGGCTTTGTTTTAATTTTGTCACCACTCCCAAGTTGTGCCTGCATGAAGAGGGACTTTCACTCAATTTCTTTATACAGGTACTTTCATATTAACGATCTCCAACTATTGAATTTGAATAGTGTTTGTTTAGGTGTAGTGCGCAAAAAAAGTTTGAGGATTTAGCAACTGATTTTAGTTAGGTAATTACTTATTGGGAAACCAGGCCTTGCAACGTTCAAGATGCTGTTTCCTTTAAAGCAACAGATTGGCAAATAATAAAATTTCAATTCTGAAATAAAGTCACTAAATTCAAAAATGCATCAATTTTTAAACCTATTTATTGTGCTGAATGCCACACAGAATAGTTCTTCATTAGGAAAGAAACAAAAAAAACTCAACTCACAAGTAACTCTTAGCCACTGTGTTAGTTCAAAAAAAGCTGATGAGAATTAGATGAAGAGTTCTTAGTAATATTAATCTTGAACAGATGCTTATTTATTGTCTGAAGTGCTATCTCGACTTCTGTTTCATATTCCATTTTGTCAAGCCAAAAGTCTAACTCCATATACTTTTGTGAGCTTTGGAAATATCAGTGCTGAACATCCTTCATTGTTTAGTGTGTGTATTTCTCTTTCTCCAGCCATGAGTAATGCCTTGCTGATATGTGCTGTTAGGAGCACTTCTGCTGCAATGCTCTGGATACTGGTTGTACTGCTCTGCATAGTTCAGTGGAGCAAATTAGTGGGCTTTACTAGTTAATTTGGTGGAGAGAGGCAAGCAATTATAGGAGGTTTGTGCAACTTCCTCGGACTGCTGGTGTGATTTAACACAGAAGAAAATGGTGAAACTGCAAAATAACTGAAAAAAAGAAATACAAAAAGAGTAGAAAACACATGTTTGCCAAAGGGAGTTTACCAAATGCAGTGAGTAAATTGTTTCACTCATTTTCAAATCACCATTATTCTGCATGAAGATCAGGGAGTGCAGCTACCACTCATGCTGACTAGCACATGCTTGTGCATGATGCGCCACTGTGATCTGTCCCACCCCAGGCCAACAGCCACCTTGCTGAAATACAAGCTAACAACATCTACTGCCTGTCCTCTATCTGCTACCATAGTTACCCAGCCGAAGAAGTCAACCAGATTATTCTTCAAAAATTTCCCCTCAAAAAACCATGTTGCCTGGAGTCCTGTAGCCCATTTCTCTCCATAAAATCCACCAGTTCCTCCCTTAGTAAAGGCTCCATAATTGTTCTCACCATAGACATTAAACTGACTGGTCTACACTTCCCTGGATAATCCTTTCTGCCACTCTTGTATAGAGGTCTTCTTCCCTCCAGTCCCTAGAGACTACCACCATAACCAATGGGCAGTTGACTATGTCTGCAAGTGGCCATGCTAGCACTTTTGCTACATCCATCAGCATCCTTGGCTGTAAGCCACAAGGTCCCACACATTTATTTACTGTCAATCCTGTAAGCTTTTCCAACACCATGTCTCCATTATTTTCATAAAGCCACTTGAGATCTGTCTCTCCTCACTTCCCCTCTTAACTCCACATTCTGGCAGTGGCCCATCCTTCTCCTTTGCAAACATGGAACACACACATTTGTTCAGTATCTATGCTTTTCCTTTGGCCCTCTTCTCCCATCCTTCCTCACCTCACTCATTGGTCTCTCAACACCCCCTTTGACCTTACGCTTCTCCAGGATATACTCAATGAATGACTTTTCCCCTTGTTTCCCTCCCTTGCCAGCCAGAGTTCCATCTCCACCTTAGCTTCACCCACTTTCCCGCTGGTTACCTTTGTTGCCACCTAGTACATCTCCCAATACTTCTCCCATTGACTTCCCTTATACTTTAATACCGTTTTTCTTTTTGCTCTTACCATCATCTTTATTTTGGCCATGAACCACATTGGATCCCCTGTCCTGAGATAATTCACAATTGAGCATTCTGATGCTCCTATCATTACTTTTATAAATTATTACAAATTTTCTGCCCCATCCACCTGCTCTATACTTCTTGTGCCTTTTTTCAACTGTTCCTGCACCATGCCCAAATCCACTAAATCCACTTTTTTTATGTCCAATACCCTTACCATGTTTGCCCCATTGGTAGTCCCTATCAGGACATCCAGTGCAACTGTTCTGTGGTCACTGGAACCAAGTGGTTCCAGGACTGCTACATTTTTGATCCACTTACTGTTGGTGAGTACCAGACCCAACAGAGTCCCTTCTCATGTTGGGCCCTGGACTAGCTGAACAAGGAATGCCTCTTGGCATGCATTCTCAAGGCACTGGTTAACCCTTTCCAGACCAGCATATTAGGGTCCCCTAATACCATCACCTCCCATAAATTTTCTACTGTCCCAAGAGTCTCTCCCATTTCCTTGTCTGCCCCTGACTTGACCCAGTGATATGTAGATCATGGCAATTCTGATTTGTTTCACATTCCCTGTTGCTGTTGGCACCCCCAGGATTTCTAGTTTACCTGAATCCCATAGGTTGTATATTTTTGTTACATCTATCCTCTGTCTTACATACAGCACTATTTCCCTTCCCCTGCCCCTTGCTTTGTCCTTCCTGAGCAGTGAGTACCCTGGTATGGTCATGTCCCATTTGTGGTTTCAGGTTGCCTATGTTTTTGTGACAGCCACCAGGTTGTGGCTGCCCACAATCACCTGAAGTTTTGGCATTTTGTTGCCAAGACTCCTTGAATTGGTGCACATCATTTCCCAATATCTAGCCCTGCCCTGTCTTTTTCTCTTTAACCTGGGTATGTTTGATTCTGTTGTATTTGTTGATGGAGGTGGGGGGTCTCAATGACCTCCTTGTTTTTCATATCTTTGTGTACCTTGCCACTCTAACTACCCCATCACTTGTTTAAACTAACAATATGATGTGCTCACCAGTAACCTCCTACCCTCCTCTTTGAAATACAAGCCATCCTTTTTGAAATCCTCCAGTCCCACCAGGTCAGGCCCCAGTCCCTGAAGAACAAAAATCCCTCTTCCCTGCACCATCTCTTTAGCCATGCATTGAATTGGAATATATGGACTTGTTTTCTCTGATTCAGATGAAGGAAAGTTCAGTGTATCACAGGTACCTGCAGATGCAATGGGGGGGGTTGCTAGCCCTCTAAACATAATACTTGAGACAGAATTCCTGCACTTCAAACATTTGCAGTAAAAATGATCATTGAAAGAAAGTATATTCCAATGAACTGCAGCCCATATCAATTTGATCTTTTATTGCCATATACAAACATAAGCATTTCTCCAAAGCACTGGAGGTTGAACATGTAAAAGTTTGCCAGCACTTCAGCTAGATGCTGTGGCCTTAGTCGGAGTGTGTGTTTAAGCCATACAAACTACCACCATTTTGTTTCACCTTCTTAAAGTGGAAGCACATGAACAAGATATTCTTTTAAGTAAATAATTGAGTCAATTATTCTTCAGCCATCATTTATAAACATTAATTCAAAATAGTTACAAAAATAATGAGCTCCAATCTTAAAATAGAAGTATTGATTCAACTACCGTATGTTCACCTTCTGGTTCACCACTGTCCCACAACCCCTGTACTCACCCCACATCCCACCAACATGTTCCCCCAAATCATGGTGTGTTTGTAGTGAAAGCAGATGTAATAAGAAATTAGTGTGTTACTTCCAGTACTACCTTAGAACCTAGACTCTATGCACTGATATTTTTTTAGTTTTTTATTCACATTTGTTTCTATTATGCTGCCACAGATAGTGTATCACTGCAATCCCCAGCACAGCCTGTCCTACTCAATTGCAAGTAGTGCTATAAGGATACCTTAGAAAAGTTGTCTGTAAAATCCCATTACACACCTGCCCTGCCACTTATAATTGTACTGAGGTATACCAGTACCACCTTCCAGAGTTCCTTGTGGTCCTGCTGTCTTCCTGTTAACACCCTGTAGATGGCCCTTAGACTGATGCTGCACTTCTACTCTATGACACTCACATGATGGGGTGATACGCGATAGGAAGTTGGCAGGTTTGGGCTTAAATCTCCTTCCTGTTTCAACTCCTGACAATCAGGCACCTGTTTCAGACTGTAATTAATAACTCAACCCACAACAGACTGCAAATATTTTCCCAATTAGATCCCCTCACTAGCTAATAAGGGCCACAGAAACTTAAAGAATAACCCCAAAATGCTAAACCAAAAACATTTACTTCTGCCTACTCCTCACACAGACCACTTAAGTATAAAATTAGATAAATCACCTTTCCTGCTTTAGGTTAGCGAGTCTTCTCTCACTTCCTCTCAGCTCTCTCAGACAGGGCCCACAACTATCTCCCCCATTTAATCCCCTGCCTCCTCTAAATCTGATTAGCTCCTCCCACAATCAGACACCTTTTTCACAGGTAGTAATTAGCCACTTAATCCACAAGAGACTACAAATGCTCTCCAAACTAAGTCTCCTCACTGGCTAATAATAGAATAGAGCTACAGTAATGAGGCTTTCAGAGATCCTGTTTAGAAAGGGTTATTTTAAGGGTCCTAGAAAAGTTTTATTAAAGTTAATGGAGAGCCCATCATGTACTGGAGCCTTCCTTCCTTCAACATCCCCTCAACTTTTGCAACTTCTTCCCAAACCACAAAAGCAAAGTGAAGTGCTGTAGTACAATGAGTGGGACTGGAAGCACAAAAAACAGTCCTTAAGTCAGTGTGCTGCATTACTTGCAAAATTTATTAGACCAAGTAGTTTTAAAATACTATTGCTAACAAATTGGACCAGTGCATTCAAAGCCATCTTCCACTCACTCCTGCACTGCAACTGGCTCAGAGTCTTCTTTGGATTAATAAATCTTGCAAGCAGTGTGGCTCACTGACATAAAGACTGTTTAATTGCTTTCACTAGTTATGCTATGGTACTTTGTTTTGCTGTGTGTGGGGGGTGTAGGCAGCTCGCCTCCATGAATACCAGGCTTGCACCATGGGTATTGTGGTTTCACAGCCTGACTATCTTCTCAAACTAGCAAGCTACTCAAATCACTCTTTTGCTCCACCAATATGTGAGGGATAGTGGCTTTTGAAAAAAATACTGCAGTTTATCTGCGTTAGGTGCCACCTCAGAGGAGTAAAACATCTCATGAAATGTCCTGAAACACTCCCCAATGTTCTTGCTATCAAAGGTGTCATTACCACTAAAGGAAGTGACCTGGGTTATATTCCTGCCACCTGACATCCTGCTCCTAAGTTGCCATGCCAGCAGTTTGCCACCCCATCTCCATCAAAGTAGTGGCCAGCATGAGTCACAAGAATAGACATTTCAATGGAGTGCAGCTAAATCAATTAAACTCCCATGTCAGCATTTGCAATCAGTTATATAACTACATGGTAGGACTGACTGTGTGGTCTTTCTCACTGACAGGGATTTTCTTTTCCTGCTCCAGTGTGGGCCTATTCAGCCTTCTTGTAGTAACTAGCATTTGAGATTATGGCACCCCCCCTTTAATATGCACTGGACCAATTGACAAGTGTCCCCTTTTTTCATTCACTTCAAGGAATTCTTTACTGGGCCAAGAAATATATTCTCCCAAATCAGCCTTAGTTACCAGTGCAGAGTCGGTATGTCACAGTATAGGAAGGGAAACCATCCCTCTGCTTGTCAGCTGCACCACCATTGGGTGTGGTGAAAAATGTGATTGTTCCATGTTTCAACAACTCTTATGATGGGATTAACCATAAGAACAATAGAACACCATTAATCCAAGCACAGAAGGAATGCATGGGAATAAAAAGAAATAGATTAGTTGCCATATTGGTCCTGGTAAGAACAGATCCAGAAGCAAATGGTTTGATACGTTTTATTTGACCAATATAGGTGTTACAAAAAGAAAACAATGTCTAAGCTTTCAGACCAACCAAGTCCTTCCTCTGAGATTTATGACAATTGCCCAGAGAGTCACAGTCTGTTCTCCAAGATTATATATACAAATATATAAGTTTAACCAATGAGACCTTTTGCTTATTTTTTATGCAAATGATATGTACCATCAATATCCTGGCAATAATCTATTCATGACTTTATAATGAACTGTGTAACTGTAAACTTTATAACAGCTATAAAATGCAAACAAATATCCCAGTTTCTTCACATTAGAGGTGCACAAAATGTTTCCTCCATTTAATAGTGGCAGAAAGTACATTTCTCTTCTGCCAGTAAATACAGGACAGTCCAAACAAAGATGTTCCATGGAGAGGAACTGAACATCATGAAACTGACATTTACTGACAAAATAGAAACTATAATTGGATTTTATGTTGGGTAAACAGCCTAGAAGCAGACCATACCTAAAATTAGCCAGAATATTTCTATTTTCTTTTTTCCACAAAAATTTAAATAATTTCTTTTTTTCACAAAAAATGTAAATAATTTCTAGATTCCACATTGCCTACAATGTTTGAATATATTCCTAAATGATCTATGTTGTGAACAATTTCCAAATAGTTTTGGGCCATTACGTCTCTAATTGTTTGTAACACTTCTTTTAAGTAATTCTCACTTATTTAAAAAAAAAACAAGTATGGTTCAATCCATATCAGGTCAATTTTTTTAATACTTGGAACCAATTATAGAATGATTTTAATTTGAAGTCAGTCCAACACATTTTAGGCAGTCTGGAGTCTCCCATAAGGAGAATCCTCTTTGCTAGCCTAATTGCTTTCTTACTTGCATTATACTCTAGTGGTAACCAGTTTGATTCCACTAGAACAAAGGCAGAAGGTGTGTCTCTTTGTAAATTAAGTGAATTTCTAATGAAGAAATATTGTATAACTTCCAAATCCATAATTACTTAGAAATGCCCCATATTTTGCTTCCATATAACAGTTAATTTTTTACTTTTGCCTCATAAGCAATTTTTAGAGGCTTCAAGGAGTCGTCTGCAAATTTTTGTTCAAAATTAAATATACACAGACAGGTTTTATTTGCAGTAAATTTTTTTTTTTTTTTTTAGGTGTGAGTTCTAGGTTAGGTTTTAGTTGAAGCTTACCACCAAATAACAGAATTCAAAACTTTCTCCATTAACAACCCAATTTTCTTTTTTTTTTTTTTTGGTGGGACTTTTCTCAGAACACAAAAATCTTAGTCTTTCTCACATTAAGCTCTAAGTCCAAATCTTTGAGATGTGTCCTGATACTTGCTACTCCTCTTTAAAGTTCCACCGGAGTTTGTGACAACAGGACTGCATCATCAGCATACATTAAAATCTTTATCTCTACATTCTTGATATTGGGGCAAACATATTTACTTTGTCTAAACTCATTATTACACTATTTGTGTGTAAGTTAAACAAGCAAGGAGCCAGTAAACACCCTTGTTTAACTCACCTTTCAATATGTATTGGGTCTGTTAGAGCTCTGTCTCTGCTGCATCTTATCCTTGTCTGCATGTTCTTATGCAAAAGTCTTAACACAGCCAGTAATCTCTCCTCAATATTATAGCTCTTTCATTTTTTCCAAAGGATTTCTCTATTAATTGAGTAGAATGCACCCTTAATATCGATAAAACAAACATACAGCTTCATAGATTTGTGTTTTATGTATTTGTCTAAAATGTAGTTCAGGGTAAAAACCAAATTCATAGTTGAATATTCTTTACTGAACCCACATTGTAATTTAGAGATTTGATTGTTTCTGTGTTGCCCAATCTTCCAATTTTTCCAGTATTAGTCTTGATAAATTCTTTAGCCCTATAGGTAGTAAAATGATGGTCCTATAACAAGTGGGGTCTAAATTACTCCCTTTTTTGAATAAGGGAACAATTATTCCAATGTTCCAGTCTGTTAGTACATTAGTAGCATCGAATTAGTCAAAGGATTTTTAAGGATTTTTAAAAATCCCTATTGAGAATTGTGAAACCTTTAGTTAGGGATTTTGTTTTGTTTGTTAGTGTGTTTGCTGCTACCCAGAGAGGATTGTCTCATCTGATAGTCTAGTTGAAAATCTACCAGATGGCACTTAAGTACTGTAATCGGAACTGACTTCTTTCTGTAGGTATAACAAAAATAATTTTAGAGGATTTTTTTCCCTAAATTTTGTGAAAGATAAATAGGGACTCTCACAAAATTGCTTGACAAATTCGGCGCTACTACTATAGAACCAAATAATTTACAATAAATGTAAATATAGGGCCAAAAATTGTAACCCAAAATTATGTCTTTCAAAATAAACTTCTGCAAGTATGGAATCTACCTCTGCCGCTTTATTTCTCTGTTGAGCAAGAATTGCAGATCTCACCCCATCGTTCGTGAAAGGAAGACAGGCCTCCATGTTTATATTGCTGACTATATTACATGGAGGTCTGGTCTCCAAGTTTTCACCAGTATTCTATCCATTCATATTGGTGATTAAAACACAAAACACATTCTTAAAGTGAGAAACCCATTCATTAGCTGTTATATAACAAGTCGTATTATATTTTATATTCCTTTCTGATGTCCCATATGCCACTAAGACCCCAAACATCAAGTTATCGTTTGACCTGGTTGCTTCCTGTAAGTTTTCCCATAAAGATGCTTTATAACTTATTTTTTTGTTTTGCAATAAATGTATGTATTTGTTTTAGTTTTTTTAATCCTTTATTGATGAAGATATTGTTCTTAGTTGAGAGTCTGCCTACCTTCATGACAGTTTTCTTTCATATATGGCATGATTCATCAAACCATGGTCATGATTCACCTAAATTGACAGCTTTTGTTTGCTATATTTAGGTGCCAGACTTTGTCTAGTAAACTCGATTATTGACAAGTAATCCCCTAAAATATTCTGTGTGTTATTCCACATTTTGTGTAATGCTGTATCTTCCATAGCTTCTTTAAATCCCATGATAACATTAGATTGCATAACTTCATGTCATTTGTGTATTGCATAATTATTCCATTTTATTTTCTACTGTACATAATACCCATGTTATTATTGCAATCCTTAATTTCCTCCTTATTTGTTTAATCTCCTCTTTACATGCAGTTTTGCACCATATGGGGAAATGATTACTGACCTATACTTTTAGAGCTTTCAGGTATCTTACCCTGTAAAGGTGGTATATATCACATAACCACATATCTATTGAACTCCTACCATTCTCTGGTGGAAAAGTAATTTCTCCAGCTATGTTCACTGTGAATCTGCCATTCAGAATTCTAAAGCTGAACTGATCTAAATGATTCAACAATACCGGACCTCTTTTTTTTTTGTCCCTTGAACTTGTTTACTGGTATCCCCAATGTATCATCTATTGTCCTATGTGGACAGATATTCTCCAGTCCCCTTCCCACTCTGGAATTCATATCACCAGCCATACAAATTATGATATTAGGATAGTTATCTTTTATCTTAGTGACAGCCTCAGAGATCACTAGGAGAAATTTCTGAAAAATTGATAACTTTTCTTTTGGCTGAAAATTAACATTTATAAATGCAAAAAGTTATTTTGAGGGGAGATTAATAATCATTTCTATAAAAAATATTTTTGTCACTTACTACCTCTATGCATCTTGAGTCTAATAGTACATTGACCAAGATTGCAATTTCTTCCTTTGGTCATCCAATGTTTTTTACTTTAATTGCTGGTATTGACCATGTTTGGAATCCTGCTAGATGGTTCTGGTCACTAACATTGTGGAACAAAATAAAGTGGACAAAAATAAAGTGGCAAAAACAGTGTCAACATCAATATTGGCAGCACAAAATGTAGCTTGCCAGAACAATGCAGGCCACATGACACACAGGTAGCAAACAGTGTCCACCACATGGAGGCAATGCACTGGAAGCACAGAGGCCAGGAGCACATGCCACCATGCCATCTCCCCTGTCCTGTGTTTTGTGTGTGTTGCTGGGGACATGCTGGCTTGTGCTCCTGGCCCCTTGCATTATATATGGCCATCCAAATGATGGCCATGGTCCACCTGTCCTCAATAACATATCACGCTCAAAATTTCACTCTCATAGAGCATTGCCTTAACATTCTCTGACACACTTTATAGAGGTGTTTGTGTTAAGTACACATTTCCAGCTACATTGCTGTTACAAATATGCTCTAAATTTATTAGTCTATAGAGTTAGTAACAGTGGCTATTTTCCTCGAAGTTGGGCAATTTTTTGCTTTTTTATTCATGCCATATTTACAAAACAGTTTGCCATTGTTTTAATTGTTAGACAGTCTTCTGTGTATAGCAGCATTTTGTTAGAGTTAGCTTATCT
This sequence comes from Neoceratodus forsteri, assembly GCA_016271365.2. Taxonomy (NCBI): domain Eukaryota; kingdom Metazoa; phylum Chordata; order Ceratodontiformes; family Ceratodontidae; genus Neoceratodus; species Neoceratodus forsteri. Next base: position 691,331,087 of record CM057454.1, on the reverse strand, counting down.
ATGCCTAACTGCTCCAGATTATCCACTTGAAAAAATGGATTTAATAAAGGAAGATATTAGTTTACTAAACCAAGTACAATACCATAATGTATGTAACAGGTCATATGGACCCCCTACATCACAATCACAGTTTACAGAGATATTCTGAGATTGGTTATATCTTGATAATAGAATTTTACTATTAAATGTTTCAAATTTGAATCTCATTTTCACCCTTAGATCTTGATCAATAAGTATGTCCATATATTGCTGAAGTTTAAAGTCATTTTCAATAATTTTGGAGAACCAAGGAGAATACTGTATCTTGAGTTTTAAATTTTTTTCTCCATCTTGGTTCAATATTCTCTAACATTTTTCAGGATACATTTTTTTATATTGCAAACTTAAAGTTATATTTTCTTCAACTTATTTTTTGAGAAACTGAAGCGTGTATCTCTCTCTAGCATCCTGAATATATCATGGAGTCATCCTGATTTATAACAGCACCTAGTGCCCCAGCTAATTTTTTCCTTAAAGCAAAGCTTTGTTATTCAGTTTATAGGCAACCTTGTTAACCTGAGCCAGTAATTCAGTTTTTTTTGTGTCCATTATAACATTTATGTTTTCCAGGCCTATCTTAGCATGCATATATGATGCTAGAAAGGATCCAGGGACTCCCATCATTTTTCTCACTAGTTTATGCATTGGTACCATTAGTTTTTCTCTCTGTTGGGTCTGGTACTCACCAACAGTAAGTGGCTGTTTAGTATTCCAAATCTCTCCTGCATATCCTATTTGTGCAATATAGTTTGCCCTTATAGCTTCAAAAAGTGGTTTCATAGACATGCCACCAACTGCATAATTAAATTTCCCCAAGGTAAAGCCAGTTTTCCTTGCTGTATTCATGACCTTTCAATGTGTTTGATCCATAAGCTGTTTGTGGAAAAACATAGTCCTAAACATACATAAGTATTGATTATTGTAACATTTTCTGTTCTTAAGTTCCATTTCCCCATAACCTTTTCTTTACCAAAAACAGACACCTGAGTTTTAGCATGGTTTATTTGTAGTTTCATTTATTTTGTCTTTAATTCGAGGTAGTTTATCTTTTTTTTTTGTGATCCACTTTTTGCAAATGAGAACTGTATAATATCATCAGCAAATGCCATAATGGCACAATGTTTGTCTAATATTTTAGGTGAGTCAGATTCCAACATTCTAAAGTCTCTGAGAAGAGTATCAACATAAATAGAAAAGAGGGTGGGTGCAAGGATGCAACTTTGTCTCACCGCTCTTGTTATTTTCATGGGTTGAGTTAGCTGGCCATTTCCCCTATACATATTTTTGCCCATTTTCCTTCATAAAGATTGCTCATAAAATAGATTAACTGTTTATCTATTCCCTTATTAGCCATTGTACTCCATAAGATATGACTACTAACTGTGTACAAAGCTGATTTAAAGTCTACATATAAAACGTATAGCTTTTGTTTCCTTAGCTGTACATAGTTTTCAATTATATGGGAAAAAATAAAACAGTTATCAATGGCATTATCTCTGTCTTGAAATTCTGCTTGGGAGTTACTTTTGACCATGTGTTTTCTCCAAATTAGTAAAAAGTAATTTTGCTAGAGTAATTTTAGAAAATATTTTCAATGAAACGTCAAGGAGACTTATAGGTCTGTACATTGCCGGATCTTGAAAGCCACCTACTTACCAATGACTTGGCAAATCACACAGTTTGAGAGGCTAAAATATTCTTTGAGGAACTGGCCAACAGACTTTCTTCCTTTCTGTCCAAATTAGCCTTCTCTGAAGTGCTGCCAGTGTGGAAACAAAGGAAAAAGCACCAAGTGAGTCAGAGAGATTGAAGTAGGTGAGTTCAACTCATGGCTGCAGGATTGATGCCAAGAAAAGGGATACCACTAAATAAGGAACTGGCATAACTTTTGGGAAAGAGCATTTTTTAAATACAATGGATTGCACCTAAACAGGGAAGGTGTGTGAGCACTCAGACAAAAATTCAATGTCTATACAGGTAGTTTAAACTAAATAAAGGGGAGTGTGACGCATCTCACACCTCTGCCATCAGTGGGCTGGCAAGGTCAGCCTTAGCATCATGCAAGCCATGCCCCAGCAAGTTGGGACCCCACCTTGACTGGGTAAGCAAGCTGCTGTAACATTGTTTTATTATTTATTTGTTTAGCATAAGCTGCGCATTGCCTGCTGTGTGGCAACATATTCCAATGATCTTTGCTCAGCTCCCGGCTCCCACTTCCAGCAAGGCCCCCCCTCATGAATCTTATGATGCATGCTCCATTCATTAAAGTCATTAACTGTGTGCTATGAAATGCTGACCTGGCTGCTCAGCTCCCTGATGATGTGAGATGAGTATCATATGTCAAGTGAACTGTAAAGACTGAGACTGTTACCAATTAAAGGATACAGTGAATCGATTAAGAACAGTTCATGATAAGTGCTCCTGCTCCATCAGGCACATAGATCAACTTTTTTTTACTTGCGCCAACAAAAGGAAATGACTGTTGAAAGGATCCCCATGAATCGGACCGTTCATTGCCTGGGATTGCCACAAATCACTTAGTACTTACTGAGTGGTCTGTTTAACAAACTATTACATTTGAAGTTAAGTGCAGCACTTGACTTCAAATGAAAACTTTGTTTGACAGACCACTCAGTAAGTATTAAGTCATTTGAGGTGATCCCAGTCGATGAGCGGTCTGATTCATTCACATTAAGTGCCACACAATCATCAGCTCTCCAGGCTCTATTTGGTTTCACTCACACCTCAGAAAAAGTTTAATTATTTAACTTGTTTCCAAATTGGATTAGCTGACGTGAGTGGGCGTGTTTGTCCTCCTGTGATGTCCCTGGGTCTGAGAGGGCATCGGAGGTTATTCACAGAAATAAATGATTAAGTATCAAAAACATAATAAACACATATTTATCTTACTGCTGATTTGAACAGATGTACAACTATACTTGTGCCTATCCTTACTCCTTTCTTTGTCTCATATTGTGTAGTAACCTCTCTGTCTGCCTTTGCCTCATCTGTAGCACATCAATTGAGCGATGCAATTATAACAAAGTCAATTCAGGAAATCCAGTAATAGCTAAGACAATTACAGCACATTACACATTACAGCGACTGAGGCATTTGAGCGACTATACATTTTAGTGACTGGTAAATACAGCACAAAACAATATGAGCAAGTCAACACCTGCTACTTACCCAAGTGTCCATTGCGTCATAGTGTTAGAATCCTAGAAATAGGGGGAGGGATTGGGGGGCATATCCCCCGTGTAACAACAGGCTCAATTAGTGTAAATTAGTGGCAGCTGGTGGTGAAAGTTATAAATAGGTGTGGCATAGTTGGGTACGGCACAGCACAGCTGATGTCTGGAGCCACTGCTGCTGGGGGCATACCTTGCCAGACTTTCTTGTGGTATCTGAGACATGGCTCAAACCCACCACAGCAGACAGGGATGTTAACCTACCTAACTACCAGCTATTCAGAGCTGATCACCAAACAAGGGGTGGTGGAGTAGCCATATATGCAAAATCCGGTATAGCTGTATCCTGTATTGCTGCAACATCTATGCCCAAGGAGTTTGAATGCCTATCCCTAAAAGTCTCTGTCCCCAATACAGCAGTTTTTCAGCTAGTTGGTTGCTACAGACCCCCCTCTGCTGAACACAAGCTCTTATCCCATCTGGGGAACCTGCTCAAACCCAACACTGAAGAAGTCATTATTCTAGGTGACCTGAATTTCAGCTGGCTTACCCAGGCAGCTGCACCTCTGGTATCATTCTGTGATACATATGGATTCACACAGCTAATTAATGAACCAACAAGAATTAATGCAAGGAATAGTAATAACAGCACACTACTTGATATCATGCTAGTAAATAAACCACATCTATTCATACACGCTGGAGTGCTTCTCTGCGATATAAGTGATCACTGCCCCATCGCAGGGGTAAGATCCACCAGCATAACAACAAGCCCTGCCAATTTCCTTATGAGGAGATCCAAGAAAAACATTAATATTGAAGGATATTTGCATGATCTTGCTTACTCTCCACACTGGCAAGAGTTTTATCTTGCCCATTCTGTTGAAAAAGCTCAGCAGGTGCTAAATAACATTATAATAAATGCCCTTAACACCCATGCCCCAATCTCTAGTATCCGAATAAAAAACAAATCCTGTCATTGGTTTACAGCTGACCTCAAAGCTGCACTACTAGAGAGAGACAAACTCTGGAAAATGGCAAGAAAAAACAAGAATGCAAATGACTGGATGATCTTTAGGAAAGCCAGGAATAGATGCACCAAGAAAGTTAGGAATGCAAAGGCTGCCTTCTACTTGGCCGAATTCGACTCTTCCTACCATAATCCTGCTAGGTTTTGGGGCACCATCAAGGGTATGGTGGGGCAGGATGCTAACACCCCCCTTCCAACTCAATTACACAACAGTTATGGCCCTATCACTGGCAAAATGGAAATTCTGGACGCCTTCAATAACCACTTCACAACGGCTGGCCTTGCCTTTGACACCTCTCCAGCTAACCTGCTGAGGGAACAATTAAGCTCCCATTACACTGGTGATCAGAGAGTTGACTCTTCCTTCAGCTTCAAATCTATACTGTTGAAACAAGTAGAGGATCTATTATGGCAACTGGATACCAAAAAGCACAGTGGCAGACTCTCTGGACCCCTACTTTCTAAAGATTGCATGCCATGTACTTGCAGTCCCCCTAACACACCTCTTTAACCTATCCCTAAACTCTGGCTCTATTCCCACACTGTGGAAGACAGTCCAAGTGGTTCCCCTTCTAAAATCAGGGGACCCTATGGATCTTAATAATTACAGGCCCATTTCCATTCTACCAGTGCTATCCAAGATGCTGGAGAAATTAGTGAGTAATCAGTTAAGGGAGTATCTTTTTTTTTTGAAATTCGAACTTTTATTATAATATACCAGACATCCAAAGTCAAGTACATGACAAGAAGCATTTTATACCTTCATAACAATTGAATTAATGATTGAATCAGGTATACTATTTCTACTCTCACCCCCATTCCCCACCGTCCGCCCTCCCCTCCTATCGACCTAACCCCTCCCCTAATAAAAAAACACCTACCAAAACCCCACTCCCACCCCCAAACCTCTGAAGGAAGATCTGCTCACCCATGGTCCAGACCCAAACTACCTTACTGATTACAAACTATCTGGGGAAGGTATAACGTGTGAAAATGACTCCATATCTTCTCATGTAGATGAAGCCGGTTTTCCCTTCCCGCCTCAAGTTTCCCCATACTCAAATTAAACAACATCTCTTGTAACCACTGCAGATAAGTGATCGAGGTGTCTGTCATCCAATGTCTCAAAACTACCTTTTTAAGCGAGCATGAGATCAGGGCCATATAATATCTACGGTCCTTAAATTTAATTTCAGAATAATTCCCTATCAAGCAGATCTCTGGGGTAAAAAAACTGGTCAATAACCAACAATGGATCCACTCTCTGCTTGATTTGCATCCACAACTGCTTTATCGATGGGCAGTCCCAAAAAATATGAAATAAATCTCCAACCGCCTTATGGCACCGGAAACAGTTTTGGTCAGACCTACGACCTACTTTATATAACTTGGAGGGGGTCCAAAATATGTTATTCAGGAAGTGAAATTGCATCACTCTCAACCTATCTTGCTTGAGATATCTGTACATATGACTCCAGACACGAATCCACTCTCTCTCTTGCTCCCTCATACAGCCAGTCCAATATCTAGGTATATGCTCAATACCAACAAGAGTTTAGTCAAGTAATAAATTATATATTCTGGAAACCGCATGTGGTTCCCATACCACCTGATCTAACAACTCGAACCAGCTGCCATTTATACCCGCAACCCTAAGTTTAGTCCTCGCCTGTGCCAACAAGTGGGTTATCTGAAATAACTTAAACACTTGCTTACGGTCTATATTATGCCTATCTAAAATCTCTTCTATTGGCAGCACCCAATCCTCCCCGATGAAATCTTCTATCCATAATCCCTTGAGCTGTGGGAGCTAATTGGCAAGTATCATTTTCCTTCCAATCTTCAAGTTGGGGTTATGACAAATCGGTTGATGCTTATCCCTGTCCAGGACAAAACCCAATTTTGCACATAATTGCCAATGAATACGCAGGAATTTTACTATTGGGGTGACAAGCAACTTAGAAGGCAATGTCTTAGGAGTGGAGTAAAGCAATGCTACCGGATCTATTCCACTCTCTCGAATCACCTCTATTTCCATCCTAACCCATGAGGGAACATAGGGCAAAGAATCAAGCTTACTTATGGGTGTTATCCATCTTAAGTACTTACTTAAATTGCTAGCCCAATAATATAAGCCAAAATGTGGAAGTCTCAGCCCTGCTCTCTCCCTAGGGGCAGCCAGCTTGCAATAGGCCCTACGGGCGTCTACCCATTCCAAATAAAGTCTGAGATAAACAGATGCAACTCCTTAAACCATTTTAAAGGCAACATTACATTGAGCATGTTGAGTGGATAAAAAATCCTGGGGAGGATGTTCATTTTAACTATGCTAATCCTACCCCAGAGAGAGAGCGGCAACCCGGCCCACCTATTTAAATCCTGCTTGATGGTATTCCTAGTGGCATCCAAATTGAGCTTCACTAATTTCGAATCAGATCTAGCCAAGTAAATACCGAAATATTTCAAAGAATGCGGGGTCCCATTGCATACCCATTTCCGAGACCTCTGACTTGTGCATTTGCAAGTTAAGCGGGAAAATTTGAGTTTTCCCCACATTAATCTTGTAATTAGATAATCTGCCATACTCTTCAATAATATCCAGTACGGCCAGAAATGAGTGACAAGGTTGGGTCACATGTAGCAAAATATCATCAGCATATGCTGAAAGTTTTAGGTCCTGTGACCCAATTCTGACACCCGTAACCCTGTAATCCAATCTAATTTTAGTAAGGAGTGGCTCTAAATACAAATTAAATAAGAGGGGCGATAGGGGGCAACCTTGTCTAGTCCCAGAATAGAGGGAAAAACAAGCTGAGAAAACCCCATTACAATATATTGTGGCTTTGGGGTCCCTATATAAAGCAAACACATATTTAATAAATTGAGATGGGAAACCAAATTTCTCCATAGCAATAGACAGGAACCCCCAATCCACTCTGTCAAAAGCCTTCTCTGCATCCACCGACATCAACCCACATGGAGTTTTACAGTCTTTGGATACAGAGCAGATATGAGACAACTTATGCAGGTGATCCGAGGCCAATCTGCCCTTCATAAATCCAACTTGATCATGATGGATTAAACTGGGCATGACCTTGGATAACCGAGTTGTTAAGATCTTCGCCAAGATCTTAATATCACAATTAATCAGGGAGATAGGCTGGTAACTCGTAACTTTATCTAACTCCTTCCCCTCTTTCGGGCTAAGTACAATCAGGGCTTTAAATAAGTGACCATCTATGGTATCAGAAGTAAAAATACTCCAAAATAGTCTTTGTAAGCCAGGACATAACAGGGTGGCGAAGCATTTATAAAAATTCGAGGAAAAGCCGTCTGGGCCAGGTGCCTTATCATTTGCTAATGTTTGGATTGCATCCAAAATTTCTACTTCAGAAATGGGAAGTGAAAGCTTCCTCTTCTGGACTTCGGTTACTTGGGGCAAGTTACAGGTGGATAAATAGTCCTCCACCTCTTTCTTGCTAGGTCTAGGGGCCATGGGACTATATAAGGTCTTGTAATAACTCTCAAATTCCCCTACAATTTCAGTTGGCGATATTTTAACAGATCCGTCTACCCGAGACGTAATAATCTGAACTATTCTGGACGCCTCCGAAGCCCTCAACCGCATTGCCAATAACCTCCCCGACTTCTCACCTTGGCCCAAATACAGCGCCTTAGTCTTATTAAGTGCATATTCTGCCTTCTTGCCTAATATCCCTTCATATTCATGACGCAGTTTAATCAATGACTCCCTAGTTTCTACAGAGGTGTCTCCTGAGAGAACCTTCTCTATATTTCTAATTTGTACCAACAAGTGCCTAGCCCTTTCTTCCTTTTCTTCTTCCTTGCTACCGCCAGTTGTATAAACTCTCCCCTCAACACACACTTAAGAGCGGACCACAATATATCGCCCCTGGTAGCCGAGTGGCAGTTTTCCTCCTCATACTGTTTAATTCGACGACCAATATAATCCCTTATCTCCGCAGAGCGAAGCAATTGATTGTTTAACTTCCAGATAGTCTGCCTGGGAGTATTAGGGACCAGCGTGAGGGAGCAGCGAACCATGGCATGGTCCGAAAAAATCCCCTGGATAATACTACTATGCTCCAGGCCGGAAAGCAATTCATGGCTCACCAAAAAATAATCGTTCCGAGATCTGGATTTATGAACCTCTGACACAAATGTATATTCCCTACATGAGGGGTATAAAACCCTCCATGGATCACTTAAACCCAAACTATCGGACAAGTCCCTAATATCTCTCTGTGCAGGAGAAAGACCCTGATTTCGTTTACTATCCTTGTCTAAGTCCGGAGTGAATGGGAGATTCCAATCACCCCCCAACAATATTGGAAGGTGGTGGAACGGGCTCAAAACATTTAATAAATCTGTGAAAAACCCAGGAGTATCTGCATTGGGCCCATAAATACTACCAATTACTAATCTTGTTTGGTTCAAAAGCCCAACCACAAAAATGTACCGGCCTTCCGGATCCACTATTTTATTCTCACATGTAAAAGCCAGACTCCTGTGAATTAAGAGCGCCACCCCCCTTCCAGTTGTGCTGCTTCCAGCCCCATATACCTGTCCAACAAACAGACATCTAAGTGTGTTTAATTCCTTCACAAGTAAGTGTGTTTCTTGTAAACATATTATCTGCCCCCTTTGTAATTGTAGATGCTTTAATATCTTATATCTCTTTATTTTTTGTCTGACCCCCTTAACATTCCATGTAATGAAATCAAAAAGACTCCCCATCCACTAAATAGTCATCATAGAACCCTCGAACCAGTCTCTCAATCACTCCATATCCAAATCCGTCCAACCCCACTGGGTGAGCAGATCTTCCAAACCCCTTCCCCCCTAACCCCCTAGAAACAATCCCCCCTACTAACACGCCCCCCTCCAAACCCACCCAATCATGACAAAACCCTCTCCCTTCCCACACCAAACATAAATATGGAAAAACCCCAGACCACCCACCCCAACCCTCCCCCACCACCCCTCACTCCCTCCCCTCCCCGCCCACTTGGCCCATGACATTCATAGCTCCACAAGCTCCGAACCCACCCCCCAGCCTCCCCACCTATAATACCATCAAAATCCCTAGCCCGCTCCAACCAGTCCTCTTAAAAGCCCTTTAAATATCTATTTGATCACCCTCCAAGAGAGAAAAACAAATAAAATAAAATAACTCTTAAGGCACAATCCGGTGCTAGAACCTGTCACTCCCCAAATCAACCAACTACTAGCAGTACCCCAGTGACCTTCCCGGAGCGCAGAACCTGCCATGATCTCCCCCAAGCAATGAATTAAAAAGAATCCATAACACTTGAGCTTCAGTGCATTCAAAACAACTGAAATAATAATGATAAAAAGAGAAATATGCTAACTGCATAGGGGGAACCCCCTAAAGCACGTGTAAGCCCAGCATAGCACTCTGAGCTCGAGTCATTTAACCAGAAGTTGCAGGAAACGTAAAAAATAGCCATCATAAAAATAAAAGGAACAGCCAATCAATAAAGAAACAGGTAGTCAATAAATCGAGGGTCCTTTGAGCAACCACATTCCCCAATTCCTTTGGGAGCAGTGACGTATTAAGATTGACCAGATCTCGAGGAGCGGAGCCCTGAGCCCTAATAAAATGTCCATCCAACTGCACAGATTTCACACTGCATGCCAGATATCCCTGAGGGGGCCTTGAAATGGCAGAAATCCACAAAATTAAAGAACCATCTGCCATTAAAGAGTTTGGGGCCTCGGCGACTAAAAAGCACTGTCCACAGTAATAGCCCCAATAATGCCATGATTAGGATTCCTTCAAGAGCCCGCTATCCCTTGAGAGATCGTATCCTCCCTCAGCATGTATCCAGCTACTCTCTCCATCTCAAGGGGCTCTATTATTCGTCCTGCCTTACATCGCCCCCCAAGGGCCCCAAAGTCCATGAGGCTCTCGATAATGCCACCAACCACTTCAGTTACAAAGGTCCATAAGTCTTACCCCTCATGCTTCTATCGGCCAAAAGAAAGCAGAAGAAATTATGACAGAAAGAAATAATTAGTTAAGGAACACAAGCCCCCAATAAAGATGCTCCTCTAATCCAGTGCCTCTTATCACTTCACGGGCTACTCCATATTCGATTGAAGCCCCTGTTATTATCTGAAGAGCTCCGGGAGGGCTGTAGACAACCCTTTCCACGCTGCTGCGGCCTCTTCAAAGGTAGACCATTGCCCGGAGAGGGATACTTGCAATCTAGCCGGGTACAGCATTCTGAATCGAATACCCGCAGGTATTAGCTTTGAAATCATTGTGTGATACTCCCGCCCTTCTCTGGCGAACTGACAAGGGCAAGTCTTGTGTAATTCTCACCAGAGCCCCCCCTCCACTTAATCTCCTTCAGTTCTTTTACTTTGCTTAGAACAAACTGGCGCTCCTGATAATTAAGAAGACGCACTATCATGGTGCGCGGGGGGGAGCCAGATGGAGGTGCCGCATGTAGTGCCCGATGCACCCGCTCTACTATAAACTTATCACCGAAGGGCGTGGGGCCTACGATCTCTTTGAAAAACTACTGCACAAACTGAATTGAATCCATTCCCTCCGCTCGCTCAGAAAGTCCAATAATGACGATATTATTCCTTCTGTTCCGTCCCTCTAGGTCTTCGATCTTTGCTTCCATTCTACTTAACTTCTGTCTCAGGCTTACAATTTCTGGCTCTTGTTTATCAATCTTTTTCTTGAGGGATGTGACCCTCACTTCTGTATCCCCCTTGCGACGTGATAGATCCTCCAGAGCTACAGTCACGGCTTTAAGTTCATCAGTCACAGCACAAAGCTCTGTGCAGAAAGGTTTGAACTCTGCAAGAAATTGTGCCCGTGTCAAAGGCTTACTCTCTTGGCTCGTACACTCGCTGTCAGGGCCCGCAGCCACCATAGACACCCTCAGTTTCTTTGGCAAGGTCTTTGTTGGAGATACAGGTGGGGTGTGTTTGGGCATACTTTTCGGCATTTCCACCTCCATTAACGCCCAATCTCGCACTGAAAACTTTCAGGAACGTTACGAACACCTGCTAGGATGAACTGAAGTCACTGGCTTCTCAGAATCTAAATAAAATTAGTTTTTAGAGAGGTAGAAGGCTGGAGCCGGCGGGTCAGGCTGCATTCACAGAGCTAGCATCACGTGACTCCCCTTAAGGGAGTATCTTGACAATGCTAACCTCCTAAACCCAGCTCAATCTGGATTCAGCGCCAAGCATTGCACTATCACTGCACTAGCCAAGGTCACAAATGACTGGCAATCTGAATTAGATAAAAAGAATAATGACTGTGCAGTATTCCTGGACCTGAGCAAAGCATTCGATACTGTGGACCATGAGCTACTACTTTCATCCCTGTACTCCATTGGCCTAGATCCATCCTCCCTTAAGTGGTTCAGATGCTATCTCACCGGTAGGTCACAGCAGGTAAAAGCTGAAGGTGACCTATCCCCATTAAAACCACTGTCAAGAGGAGTCCCCCAAGGTTCTATTCTGGGTCCTATCCTTTTTGCCATTTATATAAATAACATTGATTCAACCCTTACCAATTCCTCTGTACACCTCTTTGTTGATGACACTGTTCTGTATGTCAGCAACCCTTCACTCTGCAGCTGCTCATGAAATCCTACAAACAGAATTCTCCTTGCTACAATATCAGCTACTCGAGAAAAGCTTCTGTTAAATGCAAAGAAAACTAAAGCAATGATGTTCACAAATCAAAGCTCCACTAGCACATCCTCTCCAATCATTCTCCCCCAGCTATGCACTATACTTGGAGAAAATCTGGAGTATGTAGAAAACTTCAAATACCTAGGTGTGTGGATTGACAACAGACTTGACTTCACTCATCATTTAGAAGAACTGTTAAAAAAGCTTCACCAAAGGCTTGGCCTTCTCTATAGATTAAAACCCTTCCTAAACAGAGACTCAAAGATGAGGTTAGTCCAGCCCATTTTTCTATCAGTTGTTGACTATGCAGACTTCCTTTATAGTCAATGCCCCATCTCCTACCATCACAAGTTGGATACCTTATATCATAGAGCAATAAGGTTCATTACAGATCTGCCATCTAATACTCATCTTTGCTCTCTTTATGCTGCAGTTGGGTGGGTTTCCCTTCACCTCAGAAGGAACAGAAATGCAGCACTATGGATTTACAGAGCGTTGTCAAAAAACTTCCAACTATATCCTGGACTGCTTCACCCAGACCTCTCCTAGCTCCTATGCCCTAAGAAGCAACAACATCATCCTGCTCAAATTGCCCAAATTCAACACCAGGCTAGGGAGGGCAGCAAGCAGCTATTCTCTAGCTATAGCATGGAACACCCTACAAAAATCCCTAAAACTGTCCAATATCATTCCATTTGCATCCTTTAAACAGCATTGTACAGTCTTCTTCAATGAGAAATACAATTGCTACCACTAGAGCTAGCATTGTCATCTCACAAATCTCCCTTCCAAACCATATATGGCATATTCCTTCCAGACAGACACCCCATCTTATGGCACCCAGTAATACCTTCACCATCCTAGTATTACATTATGTTGAGTGTCTGCCATGCCCCCCCACTGGGATATGTATATACTGTACATACTGTAAATATTAGCTTAACTTTCCTGTAACCATTTTTTATCATGTGAATTTACTGTACATCATTGTGTTTATCAATGTTATTTTCCCCTGTATGTATAACTGTCTTATATAAGTGTATGATGTATCTGTTGTGTATCAAATATTGAACCTTGACCTTATCAGGTCCATCTTGTAAATGAGCCTTGCTCAATGATGTTCGCCTGAATAAATAAAGATTTGATGATGATGATGATAATGGGGGCAGGTGCCAGTATTGGGATCTGACCGATAGGATCATACAGCTTGTGTGGGAGTATGGGCATCGTCCTAGGATGGAGTACCTGCTGGGGCTTGCATTTACTTTTCAGATGCAAGTGTAGGTAGTGGTTTGTACCATCACTGAGATCGCTAAGATGCGCTGAAAACATTTGTTGGCAAAATTACTAATTGCTGAAATTGCATTTGCTATAATGTAGTCGCTGTAATTGTCATTCGGCGATATTGCCTCACTGAAATGACATGGATCCTGCCTCAACCCTATGGAATAATAATAATTCAATTTAATTCTAATATGAAAAGGGCTACTGTCTAAAATTGGAATATATACCAGCAAGAAACATAAAAGTAATACAGTGCACAGTGGCAATGCACATTACATTCCTCCAGTGGCATGCCCCTGTCTGTGTCAGACAGGGGCATGCCGCTGGAGGAGTGTATTGTGCACTGCCACTGGGCACCGTATCATTTTTTTTTCTTGCTGGTATATATTCCAGTTTTAGACAATGGCCCCTTTTCATATTAAATCTAAGTTGAATTATTATTATTGCATATGATGAGGCAGAGGCAGACACAGAGAGAGAGGTTACTACACAGTATGGGACAAAGAATCAAAGGAGTAAGGACAGGCTGTAATGTCACTAGGCATTAGCTCTGATGATATTTGTAAGAAAGTGATATTAACTGTTTAATTTGTGTTCACATGTTCTATGGAGCAGTATATTTCTATAATTTATTTATCTGAAAATGTGTAACCAATAAGGTACACAGAGCCAAGGCTTGTTTTCAGGTGCAACCCGGGGAGAAGGAACAAAAAAAAAGCACAGTACACAATAACAATACTTAGACATGTAAGATAATAAAGAAACTTTAAAATTAATGAAATCAGGCCTAAAATGACAGAATTGTATATTTGGGAAATGGGTATCATACTACCACTATTATGTTTCTGTTCTGTTCTGTTCACCACACCACTACTGCCTCTAGTGGTGCACAGAACAAAGTGGTGATACCCATTTCCCAAATATTTAAATCTGACTTTTCAGGTCTGATTTCATTAATTTTAAAGTTTCTTATTTTTTTCTTACATGTCTAGGCTAGCAGCAGTGCAAGGTGCAACATGATGATGCACCAGCCAGGCTCACAATGGGAAATGGATGGGTGCAATTTAATTGGTACTGCCCTTGGACACACTGTACTTGGACACACTTGTAACGTTCTTTTTTCATAAATATGTGTCTCTTGAGTCTTATCCCTATCAAGTGTGCATCCATCTCCCCAGGCAAGACTAATGTGATGAATTTCCCACCATCCTATAATACTATCATTCATTTTGCTGTTCTTGATGCACTTATTTGGGTCACTACATCTGTAACCCTACCCAGCAGTTTGAAACTGTTGTTACATTTGTAACCCATATGATGTACACTGTATATCAAACTTCACATTACTATAAATGATATGTAAATCTGCTGTTGTGTATATGTGTGGCCAGTGCCCCCTTCTCCCTTTTCCCGCCAGGAAGGTGAGCAACTTGTTGTTCAGTGTGCTATTCCTGGTGAAACATTTCAATAAATAAACAAATCTCACTGAAGCTAAACTAGATGCAGTTTTAGGTGAGTGTTAACATTATTTGCTTTTTGGCATGGGAATGAGAAAGTGTGTTAAACAAAATGGTGATATCATCTGATACAAGGCAATGATGTATTTGTGCTTGGTCAAGGGATCCAAGGGCCTATAGGTCATCACTCAGTCACACTGTACAGCTGAGTGAGTGAATGAAAGAAATATCACAGCAGCCAGCCCTACCAGCCTCCCCCCCCCCGACCTCTCTGGTGATCACTGATTACTGATCCTGATAAATAATATAGGTGTCTGTGCTATTATCCTTTAAAAGAAAACAAACACTTCCTTCCTTGTCCCTCCTGTCCTATGTTAATAAAGTAGTACCAGGTCTACTAGTTTAACTAGTAGACCTGGTACTGCTTTATTAATATAGGACAGGACAGAGTTGGACTTAGGGACAAGGAAGTATTTTCTTTTAAAAAGAATGAGAGTGCAGCAAATTCTGGGGCAATTGGTAAAACTAGTAGCCCACATGACCACCTGGATCTGATCAGGTGATACTGCTTAACTGCTTTACTAATACAGGACAGGAGGGACACCACTAGGAAGGCGGGATAGGATTACTTAGGACAGGAAGCCAGAGCCCAAGGGATTTATTTATTTTTAAAAAGATATTATCAGTCATTGCTCCCAGCCAGCTAGCTCTGCTGCCAGCCAGGACAGTCACCAATATTATCAGTCACCCCACAGTCTCTGCTCCTGACTCCTGATCAGTGATCACCAGAGAAGCCAGGAGAGGGGGGTGAAGCTAGCAGGACTGGTTGCCATGATGTTTTCTTTCATTCACTCACTCAGCTGTACAGTGTCGGTGATGACCTAAAGGCACTTGGATCCCTTGACTGAGCAGATACAAAATGTGTGTGTTTGGGGGGGGACAGCAGGGAAGCAAGTGGAGTTATTAATGACCCAGTCCCTCCTCCATTCGCCAGGGACAACAAAGCAGGGATGAGGGTACTTTTTCAGGTCGGTGTGGTCAGGTATGCATCTGAGTCTGGCGGCAGTTACATCACATGGCTAAATGAAAATGAAAAATGTGCAATTTTTGCAACTGGAAGGGGCAAGCAAACATAGTCTCTGAGTTTTTCTGATTTCTTGTATAATTTTTGCAAGGCAACAGGCAAAGCAACAGTCTCTGAGTTTTTCTGATTTTTCTATGATGGTCACATGACCCAGGATGACGAAAATCATGTTTATGCTTTCCTACTGCCTTGCAAAAATGGTACAAGAAATCAGAAAAATGCAGAAAGACTATGCTTGCTTGCCCGGCAAAAGTGGTACATTTGTCATTTAGCCATGTGACTGCCAGACTTATAGTCAGAGATGCATACCTCACCGACCTGATCAGTCAGTCTTTGTTTAAATCTGCCTGCCCTATTCCCATCCCATAAAACTTTGGCTGCTCTCAGTGCAATTCCCACCCAGCCGTTGTATTGTACACTGAAGTTGGGAGGGGGGCTGACAGCTATAGGAGTGTCAGTGGTGTGTCACTACAGTCCATGGTAATACATGTTGTTGTATATATGTGTTGTAGTATATATCTTACAAATCAGTTCTTTATTAACTCTTGCTCTTGAAGGGGGGTGGTGTGTGTGTGCTGATTTACTAGAGTCCCTTCAGACCATTCCTATGTATTTTCATAACTTGTGATTGATGTTGCATAATAAATACAAAAACATTTTAACATTTTTGAATTGTTTTCTTTTTATGTATAAGTTATTAAATAATAATAATAATAAATAATACTTCATTTATAGTGCGCCTTTCGAATATCAAGGCACAGTACAATAAGATAAAAATACAAAAATCAACATCATAAAACCAAACAGAATCAAATCAGTAAACAGTACAACCATAAGCTTTTTCCCAAAGGAAAGATTTCAAAGCTTGTTTAAAGGAGAAGTCCACCCAGAATGTGCAAAAAACATATGTTATGTAGAGTGTTTTGATGTGTATGTTAAGTACTAGTGTGTCCTTCATTCTATCTGCTATTAGGAGTTTTTCCTAAATTAGCCTGCTAGCTGTATGGTAGTTTTACAACCCCTGGGGATCTCCATCACAAATAGGTTAATTGGCTTTCTTTCTCCTATGATGCACCTTGGCTCATGTGACAGTGATGTAGCTATGCCCTTAGATTTAGCAGGGTCTGTCACAGCTCAGCCACAAACATAATACTTTTTTCAGAGAAGTCAAACTGCTAGATTTTGGATGAGTGTTATCATTATTATTTTTTGATATTAGTACCTTGTCCTGCTATGTTACAACCTATAAGGTGATGTTCAATTTTTGCTACTTAGTACTGGTGCAAAAACTGAAAGTGACTGAGAGAAATAGAGTAAACAGTGACATGATTCAAACACACACACACACACACACACACATATACACACACATCAGAACATAGCAGGACAAGGTACTGATATCAAAAAATAATAATGATTATACTCACCCAAAATCTAGCAGTGTGTCTTCTCTGGAAGAAGCATTTTCTCTGTGGCTGAGCTGTGACAGACCCTGTAACAAGACACTGGCTTCCTGCAGGGGCAATTAGACATCACACCAAAGGACACTCTGGGAAGACTATTTGGAACAAGAGGCCATAAAAGAAATCATAATGGCAACCTCCAAGGATAATAAAACAGTTAGGGAAAGTTAGAAAAAACATCTCTCACAGCCAGAGGAAAAGAAAACACTGGGAACTGGTTAGAACACAGAAAAAAAGACTACGACATATCTTTTTCTGATTTTAACACAGAGTTTTCCTTTAAAACTGCCCTCAGTCGTGCACTCCTTAATCCAACAGGGTAGAGAATTCCAAAGGGAAGGGGCCACAAACATAAAAGCACGGGCCCCAGCAGATTTTAAAATCACCCTTGGAATCTCTAGCAACCACTAGTTGGCTGAGCGGAGTGATCTCACAGGGTGGTAAGGGATCAGAAGTTCTTTCAGGTAATCAGGGCCCAGATCATGCAGGGCTTTAAAAGTCAGTAATCTGAATTTGAAGGTGATCCACCACTGAATGGGTAGCCAGTGCAGTTCCTGTAGCACCGGTGTAATATGAGAAGAGCTAGGAGTACCCACCAACACCCGTGCTGTGGAATTCTGCACCAGCTGCAAGTGGTGGATATCAACCCCTGGAAGCCCAAAGTAAAGCGCGTTGCAGCAGTTTAGGAGTGAGGTCACAAAGGCATGGATTAAAGTTGGCAGATCACCGGACGGAACAAGGTGCTTGATCCTAGTGATGTTTCTTAGATGGTAGAAAGATGACATAACCACCGCTGACACCTGGGACCAAAGATCCAGCCCCACATCTAATATCACCCCTAGGTCTCGCACCTGTTCAGAGACCTGTAGCTCGACATCCCCAAAAAACAGTCCAGATGGGGAGCTGGCCCCAGGTCCCCCATCTGGTGATCCAGATCCAAAACCAAAACCTCCATCTTCCCAGAGTTCAACTTCAGCCAACTGGATGTCATCCAATCCTGGATTTCATTGAGGCAGCTGTTAAATGCCGAGATAGCTCCTTCCTGGTTGGGTGCAAAGGACAGGTATAGCCGGGTATCATCGACATAACAATGAAACCTCAGCCCATACCATTTCACAATGTCTCCAAGGGGAAGCATGTACACCGTAAACAACATGGGGGACAAAATAGAGCCCTGAGGAACCCCACAAAACAGAGAGATGGGATCAGAAAAAAAAAAAAGCTGAAACCACCCTCTGAGTTCTTATGGTGAGGTATGAAGTGAACCATCTGAGAACGATCCCAGAAAGCCCACAAATACATCTCAGGCACTCAAGTAAGGACCCCATGGTCAACGGTGTCAAATGCTGATGACAGATCTAATAGTACCAAAATGGACCGTTTTCTCTGGTCTCTTGCCATCAGGAGATCATTGAGCACCCGAACCAGTGCAGTCTCGGTACTATGCCTCTTTTGAAAACCTGATTGGAGAGGTTCATAGATGCTATGGATGGTCAAGTGGTTCTCCAACTGGGCTGCCACTACTTTCTCGATCACCTTCCCCACAAAGGGGAGGTTTGAGATAGGCCTGTAGTTAACAAGACAGTCTGGGTCCAAAGAAGCTTTCTTCAACAAGGGTGTCACCACTACCTCTTTCAAAGAACAGGGATATTCACCTGAGTCAAGGGAGCACTAGACTATCTGTGCTAGAACCAGGAGAATGGACTCCCCACACCCCAAAATTAGGGAAGTAGGGCCTGGATCTAAACTACAGCAGCTAGGGCACAACTCTTGGACAATCCACATAACATCCATGATTTCCGGGCGGTCGAAGGTACTCCAGGAAAACAAAGGGGTGGTGACCAAATCCTGACCAATAGCAACCCTCATAGAATGTGTCCAATGGATCTCTGACCTAATGTCAGCCACCTTATCAGCAAAGAACCAAGCAAGCTTATGACACTGTAATTGTGAAAACACTCTACGGAGCTGTAGACAGGTTGGGTTGCACAATCTGTCCACAGTTCTGAACAGCTGAGCTGGTCAGTTCTGAGTGGCAGAAATTTCCCCGGACAGGAACTCTGCCTTCTTACGAGAAATTTCTGACTGATAGAATTGATAGTGTTCTAACAGTCTAAGATGGTTGGCATACAGTTCAGATTTCAAGTCACCACAACTCCCTCAAGGCCCCATAAAACCATGGAGCCCGAGGTCGAAGGGAGAGAGGACGCACACGAACTGGAGCAATAGAATCCAGGTCAGAGGTGATGGCATTATTATAGGCCACAACCAATGCCTCTGGATCACTGCAATGCACAGGAATTGTGACAGGTCAAGGACCACAGCAAGGCCATTGAAAGAAATATTCTGCAAAGGGCAGTACTTGACCATCTCCACAGGGGTTGGCCTACAAGGTGGGGTGCCAAAATTGAATCTCACAGTGTAGTGATCAGACCAGCCGACTCGTTCCACCTCCACATCAGAAGCCTCGATCCCCAGGAGGAAGACCAAATCAAGAGAATGGCCACCTTCATGTGCGGCAGTGGTAACCACCTGTGTTAGGCCCAGTGAATCCATTAACTGGAGGAAGTGTTGTCCAAATTGCGAGAGTTCGTTGTTGATCCAGGCATTAAAATCACTCAGGATCATCAGCCTGGGAGACTCAAAAGCCATGTCGATGACGAAGTCTGCTACTTCCTTAAGGAATTGCTTCCCATCTCCAGTGGATGGTAGATGAGAGCAATTCGATAGCACACACCTGCCACAACAGCACATTCAAAAGAGATGGTCTCCTCAACTGGAACACTGGTGAGTGCCAATTCGGTCTTGACACAGACCGCAACCCCCCCCCTCGGTCCAACCTCGGGCGATGTATCACCGTATACCAGGCTGGAATTGTGGCCTCAAGTATTGGTCCCACATTATCATCCAGCCAGGTCTCGGTGATGCAAGCCAGATTTGTCACTCCAACAAGATCTGAAATCACAGCAGTCTTGTTCCAGACACAGCCTGCATTGCACAACAGTGCCAGGGTTGGACAAAACTCCTGGGCTGCCCTGGCTACCTGTCCATCACCAACGATGGTGCCCTTGGGTATGGGGACCAGACAAGATGTCCCAGGCTCCAGACTCCACTTCACCCAAGGGCATCTCCTGGGCTTAACCTCTCTAATGAGAGCACCCTTCCCCTTCAGCCTCCACTGCTTGACCCCTACCTCTTCCCCCCCTCCTGCGGGCAATACCTAAAGCCCGAAAATGTTGATAGAAAAAAACAAAGGAACGGTATGAAAAGGGCAGAGGGAGCAAAGAGTGGAGGCTGAGTAGCGCACGATCGGGGGGGTAACAGGTGGACACATCTCATAAGTTCACAACCTAGCTCAGCACTCAAAACTAAGCAATCTAAAAACAGGATATCGTACTCCTAAAAATCAACCACTTATGAGATTCAACTCCTGTCACCCAACTAGATACCTAAGACTACCAGATTACTAATTTAACATAACCTAAATTATACCACAAAAAATAATAAAACCTGAAAGGTGTGGCCCTCCAGAGAAGTCTCTCACAAATCTCAATGTAGGACAATCAATACAAATCATTAACAGAAGAAAAATAACAAAAGCAAATAAACTAAACAAACCAAAGAAAATAAAAGGAAAATAGTTTGATAATCCACCCCAGATAAGTCTCTCACACTTATCTGAAGGAGGGTAAAAATACAGATTGTTACTAAGCCCTCTCACTGCCCGAACTAATTTCCAAAAAATAATATAAAACAAGATAAAATAAAAACTCAACAACAGGAAACACTCAGAACTGAAGATGACATAAAATTAAAAAATGCTTGCTGTCTAGGAAATACAAGGACTCAAAGATTGAAGACATTAATTCCAATCAGTCATTTTCAGGAGTTTGAGATGTCAGAACAAATATCCAATCAAGTCAAAGATGAAGTCCCAGGTAGTCAGATTCAGAGATTTAAACCAAAGTTCTCTCAGAGCACACAAATTTCTTCAGGCTATAGGGTAAGGGGAAATATCTTGGAGGATTAATGGCACACCACCACAACCGCGGGTAGAGCCACCCCTCCAACTGACCACCCCGCAAATCTAGGGGAGGAGAACAGGACACCGGTCCTCCAGCTGGCCCCTCTCCCCAACCCTGTGGGAGCCAGAAACCCCTGAAATCCCCAGAATAGCCAACAAATTAGATAGAAGACAAAGTCAGAGCCCTGAAACAGGTAGTAAAATACTGCAAAGACAACACCGGATCGATAAAAAGTAAAAAGGAAAATGGAGAGGTCATCTCCGAATAGCTCCTTTACCAGAGCATTATGCTTAAAAATACACATCTTACAGTATGGTACAGAACTGTGGTGCAGGAGAAGTGTAAACGTTGGATGTGGGAGGACCCAACAGGGAATGGAGTGGTGGAGCCCAACAGGAGGTCACACAGGGGCCCAGAATTGTTAAGGCCGGCCCTGTGGGCAGGTCATCACTCCCCAAAACTCCAAATGCACACATACATCCCCAGAAAAGAGATCAGAGACAACATCTGGCTGAACCAGCAACCTCCATAATTTCTTGGATGGAAACAGCAACCTGGAAGAATCCAGGAAGAGGGTACAACCTTGCACCAAAGAGGATGTACATTCCTCATTTCTGGAAGACAATGATTGCAAATGCTAGGAGCCTAACCAACAAACTTCCCAAACTCACAGCCATCGTGGAAACAGAAAGGTTGGACTGGGTGGCTGTAACAGAAATGTGATTCATGGAAAACCATGGATGGGATACGGCCATTCCCAGTTACAACCTGTTCAGGATGGATAGGCAGGACAAACAAAGGGGGGGGGCTTAGCCATTTACATTTGGGAAGAAATAAAAGCCACAGAAGTAAAAGAGCACCTTGGGGACTTCTAGTTACTGTGGCTAACAGTAGATATGGGCAAGGGAAGGCCCTTCAGAATCAGCATTGTGTACAGGCCCCCAAATCAAGGAGGTAAAGATCTAATAGAGGAAATCCACAAAATGTCTGATAAAGGTGAAGTAATACTGGTGGGATACTTCAACCTACCAGATATTAACTGCAGCACACTAGCAGCAGTGACAAGAAGTAGGGAATTCTTACTGTCACTGCAAGGCATGGAACTGTGCCAACTTCTTAAAACTCCAACATGGGGAGATGCCATTCTAGATCTGGTCCTCACAAACTCAAAAAGGATCAAGGACATCAAAGTGGGATGCCATATGGGCAACAGCGATCACCACATGGTAAGCTTTAAGGTAAACACAGGACAAAAGCCACTCAAAGATAAAGATGTTAGATTTCAAAAAGGCCAGTTTCCAAAAAAATGAGAAACCATATAAGTAACTAGTTAACGGAAATAGAGGTTGAGGAGGTGGAGGTCGTGTGGGGGAGACTCAAGACAGCAACAAAGACTGCCACAGATCAATGTGCCAGATGGGTCAGCAAAGCAAAAAGAAAAATAAATCCTCTATGGTTTTCCAAGGAAGTGGTTACCACAGTCAAAGAAAGAAAAGAAGGCAAACAGCATATACCAGGAAACAAAACTGAGAAAGACTGAGAGTCATAAAAGGAAAAAAATGAGAGTCTAACAAACAAATTAGAAAGACAAAAGACAGGACAGAGAAAAAGATAGCAGAAGGGGCAAAGAGAGGAGAAAAATATTTTTTTAGATACATTAGAGAATGCAGGAAGGCAAAAGGGGGTATAGTAAAGATTGCTACTGAACCGTTAGGTTAAAGCTATATCCTCACAACTTGATGGTACTCTTAAATCCTCCCCAGAAGAGATTGCCCAAGAATTTGACAGTTTCTATTCCCAATTATACTCTTCTCCCTCAAACGCCCCTTCAAATAAGAATGTCCAGGATTATTTGGAGTGGATCCCACTCCCACAATGATCTCAGGCTCAGCAAACTTTTTTAACACAGCCTATATCACAGATTGAAATTTTAACCGCTATTCAGGCATTGACATCGGATAAATCTCCAGGGCCGGATGGCTTTCCTGCTAATTTATATAAGGCCTTGGCAACTGATTTAGCCCCCATTCTTGCCCAGGTCTTCTCCTTTCTTTGTGAAAAGGGTATCTCTGATCCCTCATTTTTGCAGGCCCTTATAGTAGTAATACCTAAACCCAATAGACCCCCCGATAAGGTTACCAATTATCGGCCCATATCTCTCATGAACTGTGATATTAAAATCCTAGCAAAAATCCTGGCTGCTAGAATAATGCAAGTCTGGGAGGGACTCATAGGGCCTGAAAAGGTAGGGTTTATGAGGGGGAGATCCTTTCTGGATCACTTGAGGAAGTTAGAACATATTTTCTCCGTATCCAGGGAGTCTCTGGACCCAATGGTCTTGGTCTCCCTGGATGCGAAGAAGGCCTTTGACAGGGTATATTGGGAATTTGTTTTTTCAACAATGGAGAGATTTGGTTTCCCCATTAGGTTTATTGAATGGATGAAGATTTTATGCACCAGCCCAAGTGCAAAAGTCTATTGTAATGGCATCCTGTCGAAAGGTTTCTCTCTTCACTCGGGGACTCGTCAGGGTTGCCCTTTATCCCTATGTCTGTTTAATATTTATCTTGAACCTTTAATCAGACTTCTGAACTCAGCCCCACAAGTGCACAACATCATATTAGGCCCTCTGGAGGTAAAAATCTCAGCTTATGCCGGTGATCTTTTACTCCATATTTCCTATTCGGCCACCTCACTACCAGTTGCACTTCAAATTATTTCTCAGTTTGGACTGGTCTCGCATTACAAGTTAAATCTGGATAAAACCACCCTACTGCCATTAAATAATTTGGTAGGCCCAGCAGACTATGTACATTTAGGGCTGAAGAAATCAACCAAACTAGTATACTTGGGAATAATTCTTGCGCAGAGTGTAGCCCTGAGGAAAAGGTGGAACCTGGAGAATTTGATGGTAACTATTGTGAGGGACCTTAATAGATGGAGAACAATCCCGATGTCAATGCAGGCTAGAATTAGTGTGGTTAAAATGAATATTCTCCCCTGCATCTTTTATCCCATTCATATGCTCAATTTATTTATCCCTATGGCGTGGTTTAAAAAGCTTCATGCACTAATATCCCTTTTCATCTGGCAAGGGAAATGCCTTTGTTGTTCCTACATTAAACTGGGTGCCCCAAAATTCTTGGGGGGACTTAAGCTACCAAACTTTTATTTGTATTATTTAGCCAGCCATATTTCTAAATATGCCCGATGGGCCATAGAACCAGGGGAGCTGAATCCCCTACAATATACGCCTATTTGGTTGCAAGTGGAGAGATATCTGGTTAGGACAATGGGAATTTCTTTAGAATCTATGTTTTTTCTTTCAGTAAATAGATTACCTGTACAATTAAAGCGTTCAGTTATCGGAATATCGGTTAAAGTACATATTCAGCTTTGTAGGTCTATGAAATATGAGAATATAAAAGATATTTCCCAACCATTAGTTGGGAACCCCAACTTTAAACTTCAGGGAGTATTTATCTGTAGTCCGGAAATGCCAGAGACGTGTATTTCAGACCTTATACAAGAGGGAAGGATTTTTGAAAGCCCCAAATTGCTTCTGGAGCTGGGACTTCCAAAATCAAGAATTTTTAAGGTGTATCAGATCCGTCATATGCTGTTGGATTGGTTTGGTATGCGAACATGGGATATTAATCAAAAGGATTTTCTCTCCCACATACAACACTTCGCCCAATCACCTCATTCGGTGTCAAATTTAGTTCATTTTATATTCCCATATATATATCCAGCAATATCTGGGGAATCCCAGTACTGGAAGGCGGCACTTCCCAGGGTACCCAAAGAATGGGACCGCATCTGGGTAGATCTCCATCAATACTCCGCAAATGATAGGTTACGCCTTACCCAATTCTATATTTTCCACAACATATATGTAACTCCAAGACATTTATTTAAAATAGGAAAACTTCCCTCGACAATGTGCTCTACATGTTCTTCTGCAGAAGGCACTTTATTTCATATTCTATGGGAATGCAATAAGGTAGTTTCATTATGGGAGAGAATCAAGACAACAGTTAGTCCCCTATTAGGCTTAACGGAGCTTTTTTCCCCAGAAATATGTATTGTAGGGGATTTTTCATCGATCCCTATTAGGGAAAGAAGGTTTCATATCTCCTAAATATCCTTAGTGGTTAAGAGGCTGGTACTACATCATTGGTTAGACCAGGAAGAAATCTCTTATTCGGAATGGCTAAAAGAAATTTTGTGTAATTTAAGGATTGAAAAAACAATTGCCACTCTTAGGGATCGGCCTTAGGGATATGTCAAGAGATGGGGCAAGCTGGAGGCTTTGTTATTGGTGTAACTACTTTTGTGTTATTAATGATAAGGAATATATATGGTTATATAACATGACTTCAGTCTGAATGGAAAAGAGGAAGGTCGTATAACAGTTCATCTGTTTACTGTATACCCATGTGGCATAACCCCTTTAATTCCTTTTAGTTACGTATTTTATTTGTATTTTAGGTTAGGTATCTTAAGGGAGGGAGGGTTAATGGGGAAGGGGGTATATGTATTGTTTGTGCAACTAATTCTAAGATGTGCGGTCTTTACATACTATTTAAAACATAATGTAAGAGTACAAGTTGATACAATAAAACTTATTAAATTTCAAAAAAAAAAAAAAGATTGCTACTGAAGAAGGGAAATGCACCAAACATGACCCAGAGAAATCCAAAATCTTCAACAAATACTTCTGTTCGGTGTTTACTAAAATGGACCAAGGGGATGGCCCAGCCCTGAAAAAACACAATACCCCAGGGCCAGGGGTAGACACTTATCCTTTTACAGAAACCAAAGTGCAGGAGGTGCTAAATAAACTAAAAGTGGACAAAGCTATGGGACCAGACAAGATGCACCCCAGAATAATTAAGGAACTGGGAACAGAATTAGCAGCCCATCTGGCACTTCTGTTCATAAAATCCTTGAAGAACAAAGTGGTACTCAAAGACTGAAAAAAGGTAATAGTGGTTCCACTTCACAAATCAGGCAGTTGAGAAGAGGCTGGTAATTATAGGCTGGTAAGCCTCACGTCTATAGTAGGGAAGCTAATGGAGACACTACTCAAACAGAGGATCATAGTATTCCTCAAAGCTAGCAGCCAACAAGACCCTAAACAACATGGTTTCACAGCAGGAAGGTCATGCCAGATAAATCTGCTTGAGTTTTTTGACTATGCTACAAAAATAGTGGACGACCATGGAACAGTAGATGTGGTCTACCTAGACATTAGTAAGGCCTTCGACTTGGTTTCTCACAGAAGGCTGGTAAAGAAGCTTGACCACACAGGGGTTGGTCTGAAAGTAGTCAGATGGGTACAAAACTGGTTACAAGGCAGAACCCAGAGGACACAGGTCAATGAAACACAATCAGTGGAAGGCAGTGTGACCAGTGGGGTGCCCGAGGGCTCAGTGCTGGGGCCTCTGCTCTTCAATGTTTTTATAGCAGACGTCACTG
Organism: Neoceratodus forsteri; assembly: GCA_016271365.2. NCBI lineage: Eukaryota > Metazoa > Chordata > Ceratodontiformes > Ceratodontidae > Neoceratodus > Neoceratodus forsteri. Next base: position 691,304,326 of record CM057454.1, on the reverse strand, counting down.
ATGGACTGGAAGGGAAGGTGTGTCTGTTCACAGATGACACCAAGATATGTAACAGGGTGAACACCTCAGAAGAAGTGGGCAAGTTGGAAGCTGACCTCAAGAAACTAGAAGAATGGTCTGAAAAGTGGCAGCTGAGATTTAACATCAAAAAGTGCAAGATCATGTACATAGGAAACAGAAATCCAAGAAAGGAGTAATACTTAGGAGGCAATAGGCTGGCGACCTCAAGCCACGAATGTGATCTGGGAATCATAATCTCAGATGACTTGAAAGTTGATAAGCAGTGCAAGAAGGCAACACTGAATGCCAACAAAATGCTGGGCTGCATTGGGAGGGGAATCACAAGCAGGAGGAGAGAGGTACATATCACTGGTCAGGCCTCACTTGGAATACGGAGTCCAGAAAAGACATTCACCAGGTGGAAACAGTACAAAGAAAGGCAACAAAACTGATTCAGGGTCTGCAGGACATGTCCTACGAGGAAAGACTGAGGGAACTGGATATATACTTCCTGGAGCAGAGAAGAGAGAGAGAGAGAGGACATGATCGAAACATTCAAGTACATAAAAGCCATTAACAAGGTACAGGCACAGGAACTTTTTCACTTCAAGAAGGGCTCCAGGACCAGGGGATGTGACCTCAGGCTGCAAGAAGGGAGGTTCTCCACCAACACCAGGATGTTTTTCTTCACAGAAACAGTGGTGGACGCCTGTCACAGCCTGCTCCCAGAGGTTGTGGGGGTAAACACTGTAGTGGGATTCAAGAATGCATGGGATAGACACAAGGAAGTCCTTACTCCAAAGGGCAATTAGAGTGTCAAAATAGGTCTAAAACAAATGGGCAGACTAGATGGACCTAATGGTCTCCTTCTGCTGTCAACTTCTATGTTTCAATGTTTCTATGTTTCTTGTGTATAGGGACGATAATGGCCCCTTTCCATGAAGATGGGATATATGAGCAATTAATTATTTTGTTGAAAAATTACAAATAGATCTGTCCACAGGGCAGAGCTAGCCAAAAAGAGCTCAGCTGGCATATTATCTAAATCAGAGGCTTCATTTTTCTTCATATTTGTAAGGGCAATGTTGACCTCTTGCCTGATTATCAAGATATTATTGGAAGTACTTACATAGGGCTCACCTGTTTGTTCTGATTTGTCTTTAAAGATTTTTGAAAAATATAGAACACAGTTCCATGTCATAATAGTGATCTCAAAACAGCAATTGCTATTATGGCGTGTGTATATCGCCAAAAAGCATTTCAGCGATATATAATTCTCAGCAACCCCACTTCCTGTACCACTTATTGTTTTTGCATGGGGGTTGCACCCCCCATCGCTCCCTGCACCCCTCCACTTTTAGATTGTCCACTCTAGGGGGGTGCATGTTGAGGAAGAGGCAAATCTCGGCAGGGGGGAAAGGCAGGCACAAGCAGGGGCAAAATACTTGTTCCCAGTCCATCCTGAACCCAGTGCCTACTGCACCGTAACCAGCCACCCTCCCACCACACCACAGGGCTGGCTCAGCTGCAGCAGGCTCTCATTCCTATCTAAACCCTCCCTCCTTTCCCTCCCCTCCACCTCCGTATCCTTCCCCTTCCAGTTGCTTTCCTTTCTATTCCATCACTGCCATTGCAGGGTAGATGATGATGATAGTGCTATAAAAGAGTTGCTGTTTTTACAGTCACTCATTTATTATTGCCATCATCACTGGATACCATAGGATCCAATGCTCCTCCTGTATACATGTATCTATTTTGGTTTTAAATTTACTGGATCCTTTGGCCATGAGTGTCCAAAAAGTTTTAATATCACCTGTATGAATATATTTGAGCATATCTGCCCAATTGTCCCAATGAAATTGTTGCTGTTTTTTATTTAAAAATTGTTTGTATGACTTCCTTTGTTGTTTGAAGTTATTACATGTCTGGATGTCTTTAGTATGTCTTGTTGCTCTTATTTTGATTGCCAGGGCAGCTTTTTGTTCCTTACATTCCTTATCGAACCAATTGTATACCTGTTTATTAATGTTTTTTACTGGTACTTGTTTGTATAACAACTTATTCACTATGCCAAAGACATCCACTACTAGGTTCCATGGATACTGTGCTGTAAGGTGTTGTTGGTAGCTGCTCAAGATATTGGTTAGAATATCTTCTATGTGTGTTGTTATCTGGGTTTCTAGCTCAATGCCCCATTTAAGCCTTTTGTTATATCTAAGTTCCTGTATGCCCTCATCCATAAACTGTTCTTGATTAATTGCATCTATTGTATCCTGATTTCCCATTAGAAGAATTGATAAGTGATCACTTTCAGGGCATACTGCAACTTTTAAGGCATTCCACCTATTTATATTGCCTGACCAGATTGCTAGATCCAACAAGGAAGTTCCAGTACTTTTGATATATGTACAGTTTCCCTGGCAGTCACCTTGGAGTCTACCATTGAGCGGGTAAAAGTTGTAAGTATCCAGTAATTCTATTAGTCTTTTCCTGCTTTATTTAGTTTATGATCCATAGTTACTGTCTGCAAAATCTGAGTCGCCATAGTATGTCCATGATAAGAATTATTCAATAAGCCATCATAGGGACCTATCCTAGCATTTAAATCTCCCAGAAGTAGGATATCAGTTTGTGGAAATTTTAGTCTTGTTTCGGACATTGCATTGTCCAAATCTTTCCAAATACTCTCTTTATAATGCTTTGATTATCTAGGGGTATATAGAGATTGAAAATTATTATAGATGATGTTGTTGTTTGCTGAAGTTGTATTGCAACAATTTTTTTCAGTATATAATGGACAATGTTTTGCATACTGTATATTCCTAATCTTATGAACATTATTAGTCCACCAGATGATCTACCTGACTTCTTTTCTTTCACAACTGGAGAATGCATCATATCATATTCATTTAGCATGATATTATCATCTTTCCCATGCTAGGTTTCTTGCAGGCAAACAAATGTCTGCCATTCTATGTACTCTATCCAATCTTTATTGTGCCATTTACTTGCAATGCCAGCTACATGCCAAGTCATTACCAAGAATCCTTCCCCTATAAAAGTGCTGGGTGAGACCACAGTGTTACATTTTGTTATAAGTCAGGTTTTAGTCCCATAGCCAACCTGATTAAAAGCTGGATTGCTACAACTATGTCCACGTGGGCATTGTTCTCTCAGAGGGTTTAGTGTTTTAGATTGTATTTTAGGAATTGGATCAAATATATCTGCAGGGTCCACCAGATAGAGACCCAATGTGTCCAGGATACTGTTTTTTTTATCAGTTTCTGGGCAAGCTTCCAATCCCTAACCAATATATCAATTTGTGATGAGTTGTTTACTCTGTTCACTCTTATTATGCCTTGATAGCCCAGCTGAATTTTAAGCATGTTTGTGAGAAGATTACAAATTGTTCCTTTCAGCTTCCAGTTGTTTTTTTCTATTTACAGTTGTCATTCCTTACATATTCAAAGTTGCTGTAGCTTCACTCTCACTGGCTGGTAATTTAGGATTAAACATTTCTCTATTTGGGAATTGACTAATAGTTCCCTTTTTTCGATTAATTCATTATTATACCAAATATGATTGGCCGCTTTAGAGGATTCAAAATAGGCTTCAGTGGTATTAATCCATCCATCCTTACTCTTTCCTATATAAAGGATTTCCCTGGATGTTAAATCAAAGTCATATACATATTTATTAATCAGCTAATCCTTAAGATCTATGTTGGATAATATAGGCCATTCATCAAATCTGGTAAACCTCAATAAAGGCTGATTTTCCTCCATTTTACTCTGATTATTGACCTAGGCCAGTGGGAGATCTGCTTCCATGTGGGCTACCAGTTCTTTGCTGAGAGATATAGGAACATACTGTGGCACCTCCTTAGTCTGTGTTGTCTTGCACTCTTGTAGGCTTCCTGAGCCTTTTTGTTTGTTGCTGGCTAATCTATGTGCTAAAAAGTGCTCTCCTTATGCTCAGGAATTGGGTTACTCTGATTATTATTAGCTGCAAGTTTGTTGATCCCTTTTATGGTTCATTGTAGTCTGACTTTAACTTTCCTAAGTTCTGAACCTGAGACCAACAGTATATCATTTTGTTTTAATGGGTTCACAGGTGTCCTTGTATCAGTATAGGGAGATTTAGTTTTTCCAAAAGCATCATAGGAAAAATGTATATCTGTACTATAGCTAGCATTAAATGAGGCTTCATACTCAAATCTTTCTGTATCCCTTGTATTGTCTAGCACCATTGATATGCCAACAGAAACCACAGAATCACTCTGTATTACAGAGTGTTTGGTGCTATTCCCAAACAGCACTGGGGTAGCCTCAAGGGAGGAATACTTTGTTTTTGAGACGGTGGCATTTCTGATTTATTTTGCATTTTTGGTGTTGATGTTTTGTCACCCTCCACTATATTAATTTGCTTCATATGGTCAGTTATCTTGGTTTGCTTCATCTTCATTTGTTTGTTATTTCTTTTCTCTCTTTCTAAGAAGGACTCACCTTAAAGTGGAGAACAACTATCATGGTTTCACCTCTGGAGACTAGTGCAGGGAGATATATTCTAATAATAAAATAATAAAGTACGAACAATGTGACAGTACTACAAGTACACTAATTACTATAATCTGGGTTTACCAGAATTAACCAGATTCCACATATACTCATGCATTTACAATAACTTAATAATACCCTGAATTTATACTATCTATTTGCTAACAACTATTCTCAATGAGGCATATATTGAAAAGAGCTTAATAAGATCTCTGTGGAAAAAACTTTGTATCGTTGGTTTCCTTGCGATAAAAAAATAGAAAAAATCAGAGTTTTATGTTATACTTTAGTAGCAAACCCAACAAGGAAAAGAAAAAGGAAAAGAACTGTGAGTTCAAGTCCAAGTTCAGAGCCTCTCTTTATCTCTCCAGTGTGGATCACTACTGAGCACATATCACCAATCATTGGTTTGTGCACAGGTTCTGCTAGTGAGTAGGGCTTAAAGAGAGTGCATTCAGCACAGTCCTATAGTCACAAATTCTCTGCAATAGCTGCAGTCCTCTCATGAAAAGTTCCTTCTGTTGTAGATTGGGTTCAGTCGCTTGCTCCAGTACTGACAGCCTCAGCCTCAACCTCATGCACAAAAGGTCTCTAATTCCCAAACAATAGAGGGTAGTTGCTTGTAATGAATACACTGACAAAAAAGGAAAGTAAAGCTGTAAAATTCTTGAATCTTTAACAACTGCTTTTTAAGTATGCATAATGCCCTGCTTATTTGATTAATTAATTGATAATTTAACTGATGAATAAGTATATCCCAGAGCACTCAAGCTTAGTTTAAATAATATTTTCAATAGATTACTATTTTACTTGATTTTATTAATGAATTTTCCACTAGCAGCATATTTTTGTTAGGTGCATTTATTGATATATTCCCAGTTAAAATTTAAAAATCATAGCTGTTTAAGTATTCAAAGGATGGCAAACTGCTTTACACTAAAAAGAGAGAAAAGACCATTAAATCAGTACTACTAATCGATGCATATAAAGCATTAAAATTTATAAATTATTAAAAAATTACTATTTGACTCCTCTATCATAAAATATAAAAAATGCCACAATTTGACAATCCAAAACAAGAAGCTCGAATGAGGGATGCAAAATCCTCAGTTTTGTGGTTTACTAGATTCCTGTTGAAAAACACCAAACTAGTTGTAGTTTGGCTGTGAGAGCTATAAGTGAATAGACAAAATGGGCAAAAATGGCACCACAACTAAAAGCAGGCATCTACTACAGTTTTTACACAGCAAGGAATCCTGCCATAAGGTCACACACCAAAGATGTCAAACAAATGCCCAGAATGATCTCTAAAAAGAAAAGAACTGCACAATATAGCTCCCTGTGGTTCAGCGTGTCGTTGCTCAAAGCGATCTGTCTGCAAGATGCCACGCATGTGATTTATGTAAGCAGATCATGTCAGCCAATTAGCATATGGCACACAATTTATACAAATGTTTAGTTTTTAGTTAAAATACATATTACATATTATATACAGTATATTATTGTCTACTTAGTATGCTTTGCAATTAAAGGGACACTGTCAACCCCCTTAGGTCTCAAAGTGTCTCCCTAGTTTGAAAAACACATTTTATGATTGCCAACATTCTGTAAAGACTGCTGATGTAGCTGGTAGTTTGATTCTGATTCTTTTTTTCTTCTTTAAAAAAGTGAAAAACAGATTGCCCACCATACTGGTGTTACCACACAAAAACAGGTTTGTTTACATTCCTTGATCAGCTCCAACTGCATCTTTCCTGAAATTGGGAACACCCACAATACAGTCTAGCCATTCATGGTGCAGTGGGAGTTTTGAACGATATTGCCTCATGAGTGACTGCACTGTTTGGAGGTGTTTCTAATGCTCAGGAAGTATGCAGTAAAAACGTATCCAGGATTGCAAACAAAACAAGGTTGTTTATAAATATACATTAGCATTTGAAGGACATTTGACCTTTAAACAAGATGGCATTCTCTTATTCCTGCCAGAAGGTTCTGGCTGATGAGAGTCTGTGAATGAAATTTTTGCTAGCTCCTTATTCTCCTTTTCCACTTTATTCTTTTTCTCTTCATAAAATCAGGGCATATATTTATTTGTGGTCTCTCTCCTCTCCCTTTTATGTTTAATTAGGCATCAGAGAACAGTCCTCTGTTATTTCTGTCTCTTTGGGAGATCTAGAGATCTAGGCTGAGCAAATATAAAATAATCAGCAGCTAATATATAAGTAGTTACAGTATATCCCTGCATTGCATATATTCCTTCATGCTTTAGCTACACTAAAGCTATTCTAAAACCACCACCAAAAGAAGTGAGTAAATGCCCAGTCTACAAGTTATTGAAGTAATACCAGAACAGGTTAATGAAAAAACTCAAGGTAACTCTGTTGGCTTTTTCAGTAATTTTTAATGCTTTCTTTCTGCAAACTTTAGAAAGCAAAAAGGCTTAAAGGGTGTTGCATCAGCTTTTTAACACCAGTCTGCCAGTTTTTGGTGGTATACTGAACATGGTATACTTGGTCGACCTGGTGTCTTATAGTGGATGTCAGGTGACCGAAAATAACCAATCAGGCAATTCTCCCATTTGCAGGTTATCAGCACCTGCTACTAGTGGCTGCTATTCCTGCCAAAAGCATCCTTGCTCACTGCCTGGTGAATGTAACCTAGAAGTACTCATAAATTTCCAATTCTAGTCTTTATAGCTCCCCTATAAGATAAAAAAAAAATAAAAAAGTCCTTTATCTTCTGTGATCACAGCACTGCAACTATACCTTCCCCACAGCCTCTGTCTCTCTCTCTGTCTCTCCCCCTCACCTTAAATCCTATTTGCAGCATGACACTAGCAATGTCCCTTCACATAGGCTACCTGACCCTCCTTACTATCATTAGCTTCTGCCATCCCTCTTTCCCCCACAACTTACCCCAAATATTCCCTCAAACTCAACCTCCTATACTACATGATCTTATAAGGTTACACCACCTCCCATACTCTACTATGGCCACTCACCTTAGCCATACATGGGTCCACTCAATCATACATCCCTGCCCCTTCCTCTTCCCCCCTCTCACACATGGTCAATACTAACCTTACTTGCCTCCCATCATACCTCCCACAGCCGCCCACTCACCCTCACTAGATGTTGCTCAAACACCTATAGGTGGCTTCAACTCTTTAGACACTATCTGACTATTGCACTCCTGCTCCTCGCAGCTGGGGACATACATCCTAACCCAGGCCCCCACCACTCCACTTCCCTGCTAACTATGCCTGGACCCTCTCCTAACCCTTCTGTCCTCATAATCCCCAGTGGCCCCACCCTCTCCCCTGGCCTGTGCCTCCTGCACCTAAACATAAGAAGCCTCGCCCCCAAAATTGACTCCCTCCATGTGCTAGCCACTCACTATGCCCCTGACATCATCATCCTGTCTGAGACATGGCTAAACAAAAATATCTAAGAGCTCTCTGTCTCAATCCCAGGTTATACCATGACCCACCAAGACAGGGCTAGCTGAGATGGTGGCATTCACATATATATAAATGCTAACCTGCACTTCTCTGTCTTGGTCCCACTTTTGTGAAGGGGAATCACATCTGCCTTCCTCCAGTCCTCGGATACCACACCATCCTCCCATGATTTATTAAAAAGAGTAGCCAGTGGTTTCACTAGTTCCTCCCTTAATTCTTATAGAATTCTGGGGTGAATTCCATCAGGCCCCATTGCTATGTCCACCTTCAGTTTTAGGAGCTCTTGCAGAACCCTTTCTTCTGTGAAAGGACTGGGATCGACCCCCCTATCAAGAGTGCTTCTGTTAATTGGATTAGGCACTTCCTCCTCCTCTTTTGTGAATCCTGAGCAGAAATATTCGTTCAGTATCCCTGCCTTTTCACTGTCCCCCTCTGCCCACCCACCGTTCATTCTATTCAGCCTCACTATCCCTCCCTTTGTCTTTCTACGCTCGCTGATGTACCTATAAAAGATTTTATCCCCCTTCTTAACTGAGTTGGCTATCTTTTCCTCAGTTTGGGCCTTTGCTATTCTGACTTCCATCCCTGCTTCCTTCTGCCTTAACTGGTACAGCTGTCTGTCCTGCTCCTTCTGTGTTTCCTTATACTTCCAGAATGCTATATTTTTCTTCCTGACTTTCACAGCCACCTCTTTTGAGAACCATAGTGGCTTTTCCTTTTGTTTTGATTTGTTTATTTGCTTCACACAAAGGCTTGTTGCCTCTGTGATGGCAATTTTGATGATTCCCCATTGTTGCTCCACACCTCCTTCTAGCCTGTTTGCTAGTGCTTTTCTGAGGCACTCTCCCATCTTGCCAAAGTCAGCCCTCCTAAAGTCCAGTACCTTCACTTTTGTATGGCTTGACTCTGTAGCTGAGTTTAATGTGAACCACAATGTTTGATGGTCACTTGTTCCCAGATGGCAACCCACTTCTAGATCTGAGGTCCTCTCACTGCCCCATTTGAGAGTACGAGGTCTAAGATTGCTCCCTCACGAGTGGGTTCTGAAACTAGCTGTCTGAGGCCTGCCACCTGTAGGGCATCAAGAATGGCCCTGCTCTTGGATGTGGCTGCAGGAAATGTGCTCCAGTTAACATCTGGCATATTCAGGTCTCCCATCAACAGTATCTCCCCTTTCTCTGCCATTCTAAGAATGCCTTCTATCATATTCTTGTCCATTCCCTCCCCCTGACATGGGGGTCAGTACACAACCCCTGTGCGGATTGTGGTGCCCTTTCCAGTCTCCAAGGTGACCCACAGTGCCTCCTCTCCATCCTGTTTACTCTTTTGTTCAGTTGCTTTTATCCCTTCCTTTACATAGAGAGCTACTCCTCCCCCTCTTATCCCCTGCCTGTCTCTCCTGTAGGTTATGTATCCTGGTATGTTAACATCCCAGTCATGGTTCTCTGTGTACCATGTTTCTGTGACTGCTACGATATCCAGGCATCCCTCTTCTATCAAGGCCACCAGCTCAGGGAGCTTGTTGCCCAGACTATGGGCAATGGTGCTCATTACCTCCACTTCCTGATGGCCTTACTCCTTTTTGCCCCATCCCTGTCCTTCTTACCTTTTTCACTTTCTCCATTTACCCCTGCCCTTCTCCCTATCGACACCTCTATGTTGGTGTTTGCCGCACTTACTACCGTGATTTTTTTGGGGGGGCTAGGTTTCCTGCTCCTTTCCAGTGCCTCCCTTGGCTAGTTTAAATGCTTGTCAATGAAGCATTTAACCTATCACCTAGGATCCTGGTTCTCTCCTGGACAGATTCAGCCCATCATGCCAGTATACGCCTGCATCACTCCAGGTGGACCCCAGTCCCCAATGAAGCCAAATCCCTGAGCTTCACACCAGTTTTGAACCACTGATTGAATCCCATGGTGCAGAACACCCTAGCCTCTCCTATGTCATAGATGGGCAGCACCTCTGAGAAGGTTACCGTGCGTGCTACTTGTCTAAGGCTCCTCCCCAATTCCACAAACTCTTCCTGCACTTCTCTAATCCCTTTCTTAGCCAGGTCATTTGTCCCTAGGTGGACAATGATATCCAGCTCCCTCCCCTGTGCAGCTGCTCCAGCAATCCTGAGGATTCACTCCCTGTCCTTCCAAGCCATGGCGCCAGGCAGGCACCTTACCTCCCTCTCCCCTTCCTCCCCCAGTTCTACCTTTCTAACAATGGAGTCCCCCACCAGGAGTTGTTTCCTTCCCCTGCAGGGACCACACCCTTATTGACTGGGCACTCACCTCCCACCCCCTCTGGGTTATCCAAGCTGGTCTGCTCCCTGACTCTCTGAGTGACCACCACATTAACTACCTTATCAGGAAAATTCACCTCCCCAAATCTGCCCCCAAGTACATATTCCAACGGTCCTATAAATCCCTCAGTCTAGCCAGTGTGCACGAAGACCTAGTTCATGCTAACTGGTCCTCACCCTCCCCTGCCCCCTCCATTGATGATGCTCTAGCTCACTTCCAAGACACGTTCATCACAGTCTGGAACAGGCACATCCCACTAAGTCGTTCCAGGGTTTGCGGTAACCACCTGCCTTGGATCACTCAAGAACTCATAGCCTGCCAAAATGCTCGAGACAAAGCCTGGCGAATGCATAAAATTTCACACTTCCCACAAAACTACACAAAATACCGTGTGCTACGTAACAAGTGTACCACAGCAACTAGGCTTGCTAAAGCTAAATATTTCAACTCCTCCCTTCAGACTAACTTAAATAGCCCATCCAAATTCTGGAAGGTAATCCACTCTCTTTTCACCCCCCAAGTGGCAAATCCCTCACCACACCTAACTGTAAACAACTGACTCCTCTCTGACCCAGGGGTGGTAGCTGCCAAATTCATCACATACTTTACCTCTTGTGCCTCAACTCTCCTCTCCTCCTTGCCCCCTACTACTCCTCCAGACACTACAGCAGACACTACCTCAAACTCTCGTAGGCCTTGCATCTTCTACTTCCAACCTATTACACATTCAGAAGCCCTCCAGGCCCAACTAGCCCTAAACCCTTCTAAAAGGAACTTGCCCAATGGGCTCGACACCAAACTCCTCCTCTCTATACCAGTCATAGCACCACCTCTAGCTGATCTCCTCAACCTCTCATTTACCTTTGCACTCTGATGTTATGTGATGTCTAACTTGAGAATGCACAGGGGCATGCCCTGTGCAAGACAATGGGGCTCAATTTCAAATTGATTTTACAGACATTTAAGCATCCTTTGATAAAAAATGAAAGCCACCACTCAACTAATAGGGACCATCCTGAATGCTAACATTTTTGCAATAACCTTCCTCTCCACCACCTCCTTTGAGAACCATAGCATTCTTTTTTTCCTTTTGCTTTTGTTTATTTACTTAATGCAGTAGTCTGCTGCCTTCACAATAGCGCCTTTTAATTTTGCCCACTGTTCCTCTACTCCATGCTAGTCCCCCCTCCCTACCATGGCATCCCTGAGGCATTCCCGCATCTTTGTAAGGTCTGGCCTCTAGAAGTCCAGGACCTCACCTTTGTGTGGTTCGACTTCACCCCTGTTCTCATACTGAACCACACCATTTGGTGATAACTGGCCCCCAGCTAGCCACCAATTGTGATGTCTGCAACACTTACTCCACTGGTGAGTACTTGGTCAAAATTGTTCCCTCACGAGTGGGATCATATACTAATTGCCTGAGGAACAACCCCTGCAGTGAGTCCAGGATATCCCTGCTCTTAGCTGAAGCTGCAGCTGGAACACTCCACTCCACAGCTGACAGATTGAAGTCTCCCACCAGCAGCACCTCCCCATTAGTTGCCATCCTATGGATGACTTCCACTAGAACCCTGTCCATCTCCACCCCTCTGTGCTGGAGGTCTGTAGATATTTATTTGAATTTTGATGACCGGGTAGGCCCACTAAGACAAAAAGTCCCTTATTCAGGGGTGATCTGGAGTTAGTTATAAGAACGTTAAAAGAACATACATGGTGAAATACAGGCAGGTACAAGAAAAATAAATATTATAAACAAAAGTTCATACCAGTAGAACTACAGTATAAGAAGATATGACGGTAGTTGGTTATAACATTGGGTTAAGAAGTTATACAAACATTTGGCAGAGGAATTGTTCATAATATTTAGCAGGCAGTGCAACAAGTGCTACAGATAGGGAGACATAAATGGTAAACAAATTATGATACAAATATAAATAACAGACACCAGCACTGTGATTGAGTGGCACCACTGGGCTCAGAAATTATGCAAACATTTGGCAGACAAACTGTTCATAATATACAGCAGGCATTGTGATAGTGCTACAGACAGGGAGACATATATGGTACACAATTTAGGATACAAATATAAATAATGGACATCAGCACTGTGGTTGGGTGGGTGGTACAAGGAAGTGTGTCAAGCAGCAGATAGGATAGTATCCCAGTGCGAATAGCGGCCCCATTTCCCTATTCTAGGGAATGTTTAATTGACTTTCTCAGGGTTATACAGTATATAAGTGGGGGTTGTGGGATTTAACTCCAGGTCTCCAGGTTTGCAGCTCAGTGCCCTTAACTACTACACTATACTGCTTCCTTGCTTGCATATGGTGACTAAGTACCCTCAAAACACCACAGCATATCCCCACCATATACGTATATGCTCACTGCAAATAAACTACATTAATGCAGGCATTAGTGTTGAAAAATACAAAGTGCGCAAAGTAAGAAAATGAAAAACAGGATTTTGAGCCTCATGAGTCTTTACAAATCAGTTGTGTTGTGTTCCTTGGGGTTACCAACTTCAATGCCCACCACCTTCATCCAAGCCCATAGCCTCCTGTCTGATGCACAAGGTACAGCTCAAACCCAGTGCCAAATAGGCAAGTCCTCTTTTTAGAAAAAGAAGTATAGCTAGGCACATGTGGCTAACAGAATCAGTTACAGCTTTCTTCTGATAGGGCCCTGCATGATTCAAGAGATCTTGTTTGCTTGGGGAAGGGGGTGGGCATTAGGCTTGACAACTCAAAGGAATACCACACCACCAATTTATCAAGACTCCTACAACTCAAAAACCTAACATTTTTATTTGTGTACTTTGTTGATTTGTATTCTTCCACCCTAATGTCTGCATTAACAGAGGTTTTTTTGCAGTTAATTTCCTTCCTCTTGTGACAGTGGAACTGTAACAGAATAGTGAAAATATTTCAACCCCTGCATCACCAACCACCTAACAAGTGAAAGCCTACGGTGTCATAATCCCTGGGGTTGCACTGTTACAGGCTAACATCCTAGCACAGATAAGATCTCTTACCTGGTTCCTGTGTATCCTGGGATAAGGGGTTCTCAGGGAAGCAGTAAGCCTTACCTGTGAAACAAGAGCAGCAAAGGGGTCACAAAGGATCTGCAGCTCTTTACGAACTAACTTTGGCAAACAATATATGGTAAACAAAAAAATAATACTTATCTGATACGTATGATCAGTGTTCTCCTACACCTGGTCAATAGCCTATTGAACCTGTAGACATAAAAGGGGAAATAGGTCAGCATGAAGAAAAAAAATACTGATCACATGAGTTGGCTGGAAAGGACTTGCAGAGGTTGAAAAAAATGGTGTGTATGTGTTGGGGAAGGGGGGCATACCAGTACCACACCATTGACCTGGGTTTTATAATGGACTCGGTCACTCATGGGCCATCATGGAGGAGGATTCAGTGTCCCTAGGACTGATCTGTCTTAGGGGTGTGGGCCATGTTGCTCCACCCATCAACCAACACAAGGCAGGATGAAGATACCAGCTGTTATGCTCCCTGCACTATCAACGGGGTTCTGAACCACCAAATTGGTAGAGAAACTTGAGAGGGGGTTGCCATGGCCAATGAGAGTCAACAGAAGGGGGCGATGGGGATGATGATGACCCTTCTTCTTCTCCCCCCATGGAGGGAATCTGTGGCTGCACCAAAGGTCCAAGTATAGTCTATGGAATGGTGGGCAATGTTGCTAGGTGGCTGGTCACAGTATGGTACTTCTTGATGGTGCAGGGCCTGCAGCAACTGGGGCTTCATGCTTGCAGCTGCTATTTTTCCCATTTTCAAGCCTGCTCACCTCTTCTGACACAGTGTGTAGTCTTGTCAGACCTTGCGTAAATGTCAGCCCAAGTATCCCTGAACTTTCCCACACTGTACAGCAGCTTTACACCCACTTACCAGTTTAGAAATTGTTTAACTGACATTAATGGACCCAGTGACCCTCAGGCCACTGGCATTTGTACACAGTGGGACCCACTAGGTAAAGTGAAGTGCTTCAATGAGCATTTAGAGTCGTATTTTCAAGGTGCTGCTGATGTAACCCCAGCCAGCCAGGTATATGTCACTGCACAGTTTGTTGTATAAAATCCTGTTAAACCGATACACTTCAATAAATACATTTAAAAACAAAAGCTGGGAAGATGCTTCAAGTGTTTTACCAATGAAACCAATTTATTTTTTCTGAGAATAAATGGGACTTTCTGTACCCTCAGTCTGCATAGTTTAACTAACCTGCAGCTCAGACTCTAGTCACACCTCCATCCTCGAACCCAGACACTAGCCCCCCCTCCACAGACCCCATTGACATTAGCCACCACCCTCCACAGCACCTAACACTAGCATGTTTCCCTTACAGTCCCCCATGACAGTAGAACCCTTGACTGTACACCATCCATTCCCCAACGCTACCCTGGCTCCCTCCATCACCCTAGACACTAACCCACTCCCTCCACTTCCCGACACAAACCCGACACCCCCTTTCCACTACAGGCCCTCTAAACATCCCACTTTTCTGAGCAATTAGGATATCACCTCTCTCTGGGGTGCCCTGACTCCCAGAAACCACATCACTTCCTCCATAGCCATTTGAGAATCACCCACACCCTTGTTGCACTCCTTCCCTGCAAGAACCCCCTGAATACCACCTCTTTGGACACCCAAGACACACATACACCCTCCCTATACACTCTCCCTCCACAGGCCCTGACATGAGCCCCCTCTGTCCCTCCACAGTCCCTGACCCAATCTGGTCTATCTTCAAAAGCCCCAAGCTAGCACCCCCCTTCCTCAAACATTAGCCCCACTCTCCACAGCCCCCAACACTAGCCTCACCTCCTTTACTGTGGTCAAAATTGGCACCAGCCCACTAGCCAAATGCTGGTCTGACCCCTTTCCTAGCTGGACAGCATCCTCTAGAGTGCTTAATCCTCCGTCCTCTGCTCATTGGATCCCAGGTTCAACTATACTGGTTGAGGGGTTGCATTGTAGAGAGGCTGTACTTTGGAGGCTCACTGCTAAGCATTTGGAGGGTGTGTGACTGTGGACTTAGGGACTTGATATTTAAAGTGCTGCTGGGTCCAAGTGTGTTTCTGTGTTTAGGGGACTGTTGGTAAACTGTTACTATGTATTAGTGTGTTTTGGGGTTTAGGAGCTGTTAAGATGGTTGCTGGGTATTTTTGCAAGTAGGGGCTTACTGTTAAATGGTCACTGGGTATTAGGGTGCTTTAGGGTTTAGATACTTGCTGTTGCTGGGTGTTAGTAAGACAGCCTTACTGGGGGCTGGAACAGGTGGACAGGAATCACAAGAAAAGCAGTAAAAAAGCAAATGTAGGGAGTAGTGCAATGCAGTGCTTTTGAGCAGCAGTCTACAGGAAGGCCTTCTGGAGACTGCTTTGCTGCCCCATCTATGTGCACCTCTCTGTGTGGAGAGAACAGGACTCTAGGCTCCAGGTGATGCTTGCTGAGAATCAAGAGAATGTCACTACAATCAAAGTTGCATTGACTAGGAGTCTGGGGATCATTTCTACCACCCAGGGGCCACCTAGACACATACCGCTACCTCAAAGGATGCCAGAAGAGAGGAGCAGTTGGACTATGGTTGGCCCAAGAAAGGCAGGGGTGGTGGGTTCTTGAAGGCTGGGAGTTGTGCATCACAGGCAGATTCCTCAACCAATACCACTAAGAAAATCCTATGCCATTCTGACGGAGTGGGACTGCCAGAAGGGGAACCCAAGGTGGTGGACAGTGAGGATGGTGGAGGGGGGTCACCCTAATGGAGGCCCTGGGTAGGAGGAGGACCCCAGAGGAGGAGGAAGCATTTCCTGCTGGTGGGGGACTCTATGATCAAGGGGATAGGGTTGGGGGAAGGAAAGGGGGCAGAGAGGGAGGTAAAGTGACTACATGGCACAGTGGCTCAGAGGGATGAGAAGGATATCCAACAGATCGCAAGGGCAATAGGAAGAGGGAGCTGGATGTCATTGTCCACCTGGGGATAAATAACCTTGCTATGGCTGGGATGGAAGCAGTGCAGGTGAAGTTTAGGGAACTGGGGAACAGTCTTAGGCAGGTAGCATGTACTATAGCCTTTATGGAAGTGCTGCACATCTACAAGACAGGAAGGAGAGGGAGCTCCACATTAGGGCCTTCAACTTATGGTTGAAGCAATGGTACAGAGAGGAGGGTTGTGGCTACATTAGGGACTGGAGTTCCACCTGGGGGGATCAAAGCTTATACCAGGGGGATAGTCTGCATCCATCGATGAGGCGAACAGCAGTGGATGGTTTAAATGTTATGTGGATAGACGTTTACACTAGTCGAGGGGGTGATAGAAAACAAAGGGGAGACATTAACTGTCCCTTCCCCCACAGGCTGTGGTATATAATAGATAGATCCCATGAGGAGAATAACCCACCAGAATGCAAGACAATTAAGGTAGCAAAGGATCAGCCAGGGGGGCAAAATAAACAGACGAGAAAGGGGGATCAGCTAGTGAAAGAGAGTGGTGAAAAGAAAAGGAGCTAACAAACATCTGGAAAGCCATGTGTGCCAGTGCATAAGCCTGGGAAATAAAATTCCAGACCTGGAGATGACCATGGTGGAGGTAGGTATGGACACAGTAGCCATTACCAAATCATGGTGCACTTAGTTATGCCTGGCTACATGATGTTTAAAAAGGACAGGCAGGGAAGAATAGGAGGGGGAGTGGTGCTTCATGTTAAGGAAAACATAAAAGTGAAAGAGGTACAGGGAATTCAATGGGGGCTGTGGTGCTGTGGGTCATACTCAAGTTAGGAAACAGAGCTGTTGTTCAGATAGGAGTAGTCTACAGGCCTCCAATACATGGGGAGGAATTAGATAAAGAAATGTTAGAAGCCACTGGCACAATGGCTGAAAAGGGTGAGGTTGTGCTGGTGGGGAACTTTAATCTGACAGATATAGACTATAGCCTCCCGGCTGCAGCATCAATTAGAAGTAGAGACATCCTGGACTCCTTGCAGGGGGCATTCCTCAGGCAACTAGTCAATGAACCCACTTGAGGATGGGGCAGTACTAGACCTGGTGCTTACTAATGGAAACAGTGTTGCAGGCACTAATGTGGGAAGTCATCTGGGGACCAGAGATCATCACAGAGTGTGGTTTAATATAATAGCAGTGGAATCCAACCACACATGTGCAGGGGTCCTGGATTTCAGAAGAGCTGGCTTTACAAAGACGGGAGAATGCCTCTGAAATGACCTGGTGCTGGGGATGTCCTGGATGGGGTGAAGGGCAAATGGACCAGACTAAAAGAGAACATAGTAAATGCAGCAAACCTGTATGTCAAGCAAGTAAGCAAAAGCACAAGTAACAGGAAAAGGAGACCATTGTGACTATTGAAGGAGATGGCACAAAAGGTAAAGGCAAAAAGAGTGGCATTCAGAAGGTATAAGAAGACCCAAAGAGAGGAGGATAGGGATGTATATCTGGGGAAATGGAGGGAGGCAGGCAAAGCAGTAAGGAGCAAAAGGAGCAAACTGAAGAAAGAATAGCCCAGGCAGTATCAAAAAGGGACAAGAAATGTTTCAGGTGTGTCATTGAGAAAAGGGAGACTAAAGGAGGGATTGTACGGTGGGGAGGGCTGTAAGGAGGAGGACCAAGAAAAGGCAGACATCTTAAACAAATACTTCTGCTCAGTGTTCACAGTAGAAGAGAAAAGGGGGATCACAAATAGGTACCAAGAGCTTTGAGGGGAGGGAAGTGGACATCAGTCCTTTTCCTGAGGAGAGGGTCAGGTAAGCACTCATTAATCTGAGGGTGGACAAAGTCATGGGGCCAGACGAGGTGCATCCAAGAGTGCTGAAGGAAGTCAGGGAAGTATTAGCTGCACGCCTTGTTTAACAGTTCACTGGAGATAGGCATGGTCCCAGAGGACTGAAGAAGAGCGGAAATAGTCCCACTCCACAAAAGTAATAGCAAAAAGGAGGCAGGCAATTATAGGCCTGTCAACCTGACTTCAGTGGTAGGGGAATTAATGGAAACACTATTAAAGGAAAGGATAGTGGAATACTTGGAATCCAGTGCCCTCAGGCAGCTAGTGTTGAAATGCACTCGAGAGGAAGCAATCTTAGACCTGGTACTCTCAAACAGGTATGGAGAGAGGATCTCAGATTTAGAAGTGGGTAGCCATCTGGGAACAAATGACCACCAGTGTGGTTCACGATAAACATAGCCGTAGAGTCAAGCCATGCAAAAGTGAGGGTACTGGACTTTAGGAGTGCTGACTTTAGCAAAATGGGAGAGTGCCTCAGAAAATCACTAGCAAACAGGCAAGAAGAAGGGGTGGAGGAACAATGGGGAAACATCAAAACTGCCATCACAGACGCAACAAGCCTTTGTGTGAAGCAAATAAACAAATCAAAATGAAGGAAAAAAACATTATGGTTCTCAAAAGAGGTGGCAGGGAAGGTTAGGGAGAAAAATATGGCTTTCAGGAAGTATAAGGAAACACACAAGGAGCAGGACAGAGAGCTGTACCAGTTAAAGCAGAAGGAAGTGGGGAAATCAAAATGAAGAAAAAACCCACTATGGTTCTCAATAGAGGTAGCGGGGAAGGTTAGGGAGAAAAAGATGGCTTTCAGGAAGTATAAGGAAACACAGAAGGAGCAGGACAAAGAACCGTACCAGTTAAAGCAGAAGGAAGTGGGGAAGGCAGTCAAAATGGGAAAGGTCCAAACCGAGGAAAAAATTGCCAACTCAGTTAAGAAGGGGGATAAAACCTTTGATACTGTAGGTACGTTAGGGATTGAAGTAAGACCAAGGGTGGGATAGTGAAGCTTAACAAAGGGGAGAGTGGGTGGGCAGAGGGTGACAGTGAAAAAGCAGGGATACTAAATAAATACTTCTGCTCAGTATTCACAATAGAAGGGGGGGGGGATATCTAATCCAATCAATAGAAGCACTCTGGATAGGGGGGTCGATACCAGTCCATTCACAGAAGAAAGGGTTCTGAAAGAACTCCTAAAACTGAAGGTGGACAAAGCAATGAGGTCTGACAGGATTCACCTCAGAATTCTAAAAAAACTAAGGGGAGAACTAGTGACACCATTGACTACTCTTTTTAATAAATCAGGGGAGGATGGTGTGGTACCAGAGGACTGGAGGAGGGCATATATGATTCCGCTTCACAAAAGTTGGAGCAAGGCAAAGGTAGGAAACTATAGACCTGTTAATTTGACCTCAATGGTGGGGAAAATGATGGAATCACTTCTGAAAGAAAGAATTGTTGAGTACCTAGAGGCTAGCGGGGCACAGGACCCAAGGCAGCATGGATTCACAGCAGGAAGTTCATGCCAGACAAATCTAATATATTTCTTTGATTGGGTGACCAAAGTAGTAGACCAGGGAGGGGCTGTGGACATGGCCTACCTAGACTTTAGCAAGGCATTTAACACTGTCTCATGCAAAAAATTAATAAACAAGTTAGCCAGCCTGGAAGTGGGTCCCAGGGTTGTAGCCTGAGTGAAAAACTGGCTGGACAATGAGACACAGAGGGTAATAGTAAACGGAGTCCAATCCAGAGAAAGGGGGGTTGCTAGTGGGGTACTGCAGAGTTCAGTACTGGTACCGGTCCTCTTTAATGTCTTTATAGGTGACATTGTAGAGGGACTAGAAGGAAAAGTACAGTATGCCTCTTTGCAAACGACACAAAGATCTGCAACAGGGTTGACACACAAGGAGGGGTGGAAAGGATGAGAAGGGACTTGGCAAGGTTGGAGGAATGGTCAAAAGTATGGCAGCTTAGATTCAGTGCAAAGAAGTGCAAAGTAATACACCTGGGAAACAAAAAACCCAGGGGAAGAGTACACATGGGGGGGAGGCACTAACAACAACAAAAATGGAAAGGGACCCAGGGTAGTCATATCAGATGACCTAAAGTTCGGCAAGCAATGTGAGAAGGCAGTAAGGAGGGCTGGGGGGATACTAGGATGCATAGGGAGAGGCACCATCAGTAGAAAACAGGAAATTGTTATCCATTTATACAGACAGTTGGTCAGACCCCATCTGGAGTACTGTGTGCAGTTCTGGAGACCCCATCTCCACAAGGACATAAGAGATGTGCAAGAACAAGGAGGCACAATTTGAAGATAGAAGGGGATGGCTCAGGGGCAACGTGAGGAAGTATTTTTTCATGGAGAGGGTGATGGACGTATGGAACAGCCTTCCCGAGGAGGTTGTGGCATCAAAAACAGTGGTGGAATTCAATAATACATGGGACAGACATAAGGCAATTCTGGTGGGGGGGGTAGGAAGAAGTACAGTAGGCTGTTGGTTAACTAGGATCAGTAGCTTATCCAATTTGTAGGGAAATAAACAGACTGGGTGGGCCAAGCGGTCCTTATCTGCCATCAAAGTCTATGTTTCTAATGCTCTGCTGGACTTGAGGCAGCACATTTTCACAGAGGGAAGGTTGTGCCAAACAAATCTGAGATTATTTTTGAATGAGTAACCAAGGCGTTGGATCAGGGAGGGGTGGTGGATGTGGCTTACCTAGACTTCATCAAGGCCTTCGACATCATTCCACACAGGAGACTGATAAACAAGTTGAGCATGGGGTGGGCAATAAGGTGATAACCTGCGTAGGAAACTGGTTAGGAGAAAGGAGACAGAGGGTGGTGATAAATGGAGTTTGCCCCAAAGATGGGAGTGTGACCAGCAGGGTACCTCAGGGGTCAGTGTTGGGGCATGTCCTCTTTAATGTTTTCACTAGCAACATAGTAGAGGAACTGGAAGGGAAGGTCTGCCTCTTTGTGGATGACACAAAGATCTGCAACAAAGTGGACACTCGGGGGGGGGGAAGGTTTAAAGTGATTGGAGGAGTGGTCAAAAGTTGGACAGCTAAGCTTTAATTCAAAAAAGTGCAAAATATTGCATTTGGGTGACAGAAACCCGAGGGTGGAATACAAAATGGGGGGAGAGATACTTTAAGATGACCAAGCATGAGTGGGACCTCGGGATAATCATACTGGAGGACATGGCCAGACGATGTGACAAAGCAATCAGGAGAGCTAGTGGGATGCTGGGACATATACAGTAGGTAGGGTTATCAACAGCAGGAATAAGAAGTGGTGATGCCCTTATATACAGAAGATCATTGTTAAGACCCCAACTGGAGTACTGTTTCCAGTTTTGGAGACCACATTTCAGGAAAAACATAGAGCAGAGGCAGTCCAGAGGAGGGCTACCAAGATGGTGCTGGATCTGCCATCAAAAGCCCTAGAAGGAGAGGATAAAGGAGCTCAATATGTACACCCTGGAGTAGAGAAGGGTGAGAAGGAATATGATTCAGACCTTTAAATACCTCATAGGAATGAATAAAGTACAGAAGGCTGCAGCGGCGACAGTCTGTGCAAAAATTACAAAATTTACTACTGTAGTGTAAGGGAGGGAGGGATGGAAGGGATCTTAACTCTGGCCAAACTTTTTGCCAGCCAGTCCCTTTCCACTTCCCGGTCAGTCTGCTCCACCCCCGGGCTCCAATGTTATGTGACGTCTAACCAGGGAGTGCATGGGGAGTTCCCCATACAAGTCTATGGGGCTCATTTTCAAAATGGTTTTACAAATGTTTAAGCAACCTTTAATAAAAAATGAAAAGTCACCACTCAACTGATAATGACCCTTCTGAATGTTAACTTTAGTGCCATAACCTTCCCCACCACCTCCTCTGAGAACCATGTTGGTCTTTCTTTTCCTCTTGCTTTTATTTACTTGTTTAATGCAGATGTGTGATGCCTCCACTATAGCTCCTTTTATTTATTTATTTATTTATTTATTTTTAATTTCTGTCTTTCACCTCCTACTGCCCCGGAGAGCCGCTTCCTTCAGGAATCGCCCATTCAGCCTGTCCCTGCCAGCACCTACCTTGCAACCTCTGGTCCCTCCATCTAGCCACGGACCCCCCCCAGGCAGGGGTGGGGTCGGATGACCCCCTGAATCTTGAAATCTCATCAGGGTCCTGTGTCGCAGTCAGGTGCTGGCACATTGGGACCCAGCTCGGCGTTCCATCATCCTGGCTCTGAGTTTTTTTTTTTCCCCATGTTTCTCATGGGACACTATATGCCCATGCATCAAGGCATCAGCCGGCATCCGCAATGTTCCCTCCCCTTTCACGAAGGAGCAGCCCCCGAGGTTGATTGGCTGCCAGCCTATGCCTGCAACCAATCATACCCCTGAGACTCCAGCCTGCTGTTGCTTCCCCAGCCTCCGCCAGGGGTCGCCACTTGCCGTGTTGGAAGACCACCTTCCCCCGGAGAAGGCGAGCTGTCCCTGGACACTCCAGCCTATCTCCCCCCGGCCAACCCCCGATGACCCAAGCTTGCTCCCGAACATGGGTCGCTGGTGTTGTGCGAGGTGTGGAGTCCAGTGCCTCAACCCTCAGCACCACCAGGCCAGCTATAGCTCCTTTTAATTTCGCTTACTGTTAACCTACTCCACCCGTCTCCCTTCCCTGCCAGGGCATCCTTAAGGCATTCTCATATCTTTATATAGTCTGCTCTTCTAAAGTCCAGGACCCTCACCTTCGTGCGGTTTGACTCCACCCCTGTTCTTTTAGTGGACCACACCATTTGGTGATCACTGGTCCCCAGGAGGCCACTCACTGGGACATCTGCAAAACTGTCCCTGCCGGTGAGTACTAGGTCAAAATTGCTCCATCATGAGTGTGCTCATTTACTAATTGCCTGAGGAATGCCTCTTACAGGGAGTCCAGGATATCCCTGCTCCTAGCTGAAACTCCATCCAGGATACTGCAATCTATCATCTGGCAGATTAAGCCTCCCACCAGCAGCATCTCCTTCTTACTTGCCATCTTATGGATGGCTTCCACTAGAACCCTATCCATCTCATCTCACTGTGCTGGAGTTCTGTAGATCACCCCAGTGCATATAGTGGCTCCATTTCCCATTTCTAGGGAAAGTTAAGTGCCTTACTCAAGGTTGGATAGTATGTAAGTGGGGGCTGTGGGATTCAAACCCAGGTCTCCAGGTTTGCAGCTCAGTGCCCTTAACCACTATGCTATACTGCCAACTTGATTGTATATGGCAACCAATTGCCCCCAAAACACCACATCATATCCCCACCATATATGCATACAGTATATCCTCACTGCAAAAAAATGCATTACTACCAACATTAATACAGGCATAAAGGTTGAGGAATGCAAACTGCACAAAGTAAGAAAATGAAAAACATGATTTTGAGTGTTATGAGTCTTGGCAAATCAGTTGTGTGGTTTCCTTGGGGTTACCGACCTTAATGCGCACCCCCTTCACCCAGCCCATAGCCTCCTGTCTGAAGCAAAAGGTACAGCTCCAAGCCAGTGCCTCACAGGCAATTACTCTGAAGAAAAATAAGTATGGCTCAGCACATGTGACTAAGAGAATCAATATAGAGAATAATGGATGGTCATCTGTGCACAACCAGTTTGTTCTGCGGCAAGGGGGTTCTGATTCTCTCTGACCTCGACAGCGAAGCTCAAGAGGTCCATGGGAATCAGAACCCCAAGAAGACAGAATACACTGGTTGTGCATAAAGTTGCACGTCCTGTATTTTTTTATAGTGTATTGTATTATGCGAAATGCGTGTGCTGCAGTTCTTTTGCTTTCAGAATGACACTAACTTTTCCAGTCTCTAGAGGTTTCAGAATGCTGTTGTACCACAGAAGGGGACAATCATATTCCATGTCATTTGAAATGTGGCACAACAGCATTTTGAAAGGGATGGAATTCTACACAGAACAATGCTCTACTATGCACTATAATAGCTTTCTTCCCACAGGGTCTTGCATGATGCATGAGATCATGTTTGTTTAGGTGAGGGGGTGGGTATTAGGCTTGACAACACCAAGGAACACCACACAACCAATTCATCAAGACTTCTCAGACTTAAAACTCTATTTTTTTCATTTGTGCACTTACATTCTTCCACCCTAATGTCTGCATTTAATATAATTATTTTGCAGTAAATGTCCCCCTTTGTGATAGTGGACTCATACCAGAATAGTGGAGATATTTTAAACACTGCATCACCAACTACCTAACAAGTGAAGGACTACAATGTCATAATACTTGGGGTTGCATCATTATAGGTTAACATCCTAGCAAAGATAAGAGATCTCTTACCTGATTCCTGTGGAGTCTGGGATAAAGGCGCCACAGGGGAACAGTCAGTTGTAGCTGTAAAACAAGAACATCATGGGGTCACAAAGAACCTGCAGCTCTTTACGAACTAACTTTGACAAACAATGTAGGGTAAACAAAAAACAATACTTATCTGATATGTATGGTCAGTGTCCTCCTACACCTGGTCAATGTCCTGTTGGACCTGTAGACATAAAAGGGAAAGTGGGTCAGTATGAATAACACAAATACTGATCAGCTGAGTTGATTGGGAAGGACCTGTAGAGGTTAAAAAAAAAAGGGATTAGGTTGGTAGGTAGCATGGCCGAAACCTGGAAGCCTGAATGAGTGGGACTCCAGGGGGCAGGATGGAGCAAAACTATTAATAAAAAAGGAGGGCAAGGCCCTCCGGACAAGAACAATTGTGCTCAAATTCTGACGAGAGGCCATGTGCAAAATACACTGGATTTTTACCTTAGCGCATGCAGAGCTCAGGCTAAAGCCTGGCTTTATGGCATGGATGTGGGTGAATGGAGAACAAATGGCCAGGTGGCTGAGGAAAGAAAGAAAGACAAGCCAGAAGTCTGTCCAAATCTTATTTACCCAGAACAATTCAGCTAAGAGTTGCAACACCTTGTTTTCAATGGGATCTTGTTTCTACACATTTCCCTAACTGGGTGAATGGGTGCACTGGGAGGTTACATAGAAACACAGAAGTTGTCAGCTGATAAGGACCTCCTGGCCCACCCACTCTGCTCTATTCTCCCTACCTATAGTGGCATTGCAGACCCTACTTGGTCTCCTGTCTTCACTGCCCCCCCCCTTTTATTTCTAAGATGCTTTGTGTCTATCCCATGCATTCTTGAGTCCTGTAACCATTCCAGACACCAACACCTTTGCTGGGAGGCTGTTCCATGCATTCCCCACCCTCCCCTGTGAAGAAGTGCTTCCTCACTTTGCCTCTCAGCCTCCCAACTTCCATCTTCATAGTGTGATCCCTTGTCCTTGAGCATCATTTTTTTTTTGGAAAATGCTAAATTATTGTACCTTGTGTTTTTCTGTGAGGTATTTGAATATTTCTATCATATCCCCACTTTCCCTCCTTTCCTCCAGGGAGTACATATTTAATTCCTTAAGCCTTTCCTTGTAGTGCTTTTGATGCAGGCCCTGCACCATTTTGGTTGCCCTCCTTGGTACTGCCTCCACCCTGTCTATGTCCTTACGGAGATCGGTCCTTCAGAACTGGACACGGTAATCAAGGTGTGGTATCACCTGTGATCTATACAGAGGTATTATTACCTCCCTCTTTCTGCTGGTAATTTCCCTGCCTATGTATCCCAGCATTTTGCTAGCCTTCCCCACTGCCTTGTCACACTGTTTAGCTATCTTCTGGTCTTCAGAAATGATTACCTCCAGATCTCTTTCCTGCTTTGTGACTTTTAATACCTCTACTCTCAGTTGGTATCTTGCCCCCAGGTTTCTGTGCCCTACGTGCATGATTTTGCACTTTTTAGCATTGAAACCCAGCTGCCAAACCCATGACAATGCTTTCAGCTTTTTTATATGACCCATCATTTTTCAACCCCCCCCACAAACCCAGTGCAGTCACTCACACTGTGAGTTTTATGTCATTTGTGAACAGGTATACTTTCCCTTCCAATCTTCTGTAATGTCATTAATAATTACATTGAAGTAGTGATCCTTGTGGCACCCCTCTGATCACTTCACCCAAACTTTTTAATGAACATCTTTACTATGATTTTAAGGTGCACAGAAGACAATACCGGGTGCTCTTCCAGCAAGAAGCTGGCCACTTGATCCCTTCCATTTCTTTATCTACAGTCCGCTCCATGCTCAGATGCTTTGTGGCTGTTGCTAGTTGAAACCTGGCTTTGATGTGTACCAAAACCCGATTTAAAGTAGGGTAACTAGATTTAACAAAAAGACACACCATAAAATTAAGCAGACGTGCCCCATGCTCTCCCTATACAGACATCGCAAAACATCTAAGAGCAGATGAAGAGTCAATGATAAGGAAATACTGTAAATGGGATCCAGTAGCCAACTCCTTGGGATCAAATTACTATCCCTTCCCTTCCCAAAGGAGCATCCAGTGCTCCAGATAAGGCGAGTATCAGTTTATTTTACTTTCCTAATATTAGGAAAAAGTTGTCCATTTTTTTAAAAATATGTACTGATCCTCATCCCAACACATGGAAATGCTCCACACCTCATGGAATAGTGCTTTATAACATCATTGGTGATGTAAAACTTTAAGATGCAGATTTTTCTCAGGTTTAAAGCACTTGTACTCATCCAAATTTTGTTTTACTCACCAAGCTTCAAAACTGATGAGTAAAATACTCTTACGTGCCAACATTATCTGGAGCACCTGGGGCATCATTAGAAAAAGAAAATTACACCCAAGAGCTTGCATTCAGATAAGAGAACTTCCTTGTTTTTTGTTTTGTTTGATTTAAGCACTGAAAAAGGTGCTCTTTAAAGGGTCCTAATTCATAATCGGAACCGATTTTGCCAAGCAGTGTCTTTGAACTGCCAAGTCACTAAGATGAGCCATTAGGATAGTTTTTCATTTTTCATAAACTGATCCCCAAACCGGGCTCCATATTTCCAAGAAGTCATCCCATTGTCCCATTGTACTTTAAAAAGCCATTGACATGGTCCAGGCATGCAACTCATGCCAAGGAGTTGCCTGCTAAAGGATTTAATTTAACCCATGTTTGAATTTTTTTTTTAAGTGATTAAAAGTATCAGAACAGAAGTTATGAGCTGGGCATTTAAGCAGAACTTGTAATCACTTGCAAAAAAAAACCTTCAGAAATTAGCGAAATTAACTCCTCGGGCAGGCAACGCCTTGGTATGAGTTGCCACAACCCTAAATCATTTTTGACAGTCAGAATAACCCTCTGTGAAGCACAGAATGCACATAAATCAAAAAATTAGCAAACCAGAATGGGAAGACAAATTTAAAAAAAAAACACAATAGAAGAACTGTCTTGTGGCTCGTCTTAGTAACTAGTTAATTATAGAGTTCCCAACACCATTGGGGCAAGTTTGAAAAAATATATTTCAATACATTTAAGCTTTTATTTCATATTCCTTTCTGAAATTCCAACCATTATTCTTTCATAAGGGCATTTACAGGAAATCAGGATATCTAGTAATCATTTCTCTCTGGCTGCTTGTCTACACTTGACATCACAATCCTGTTTACGACAATAATCTGTTGGGCTGGAGGTAATTGTGAGTCATAAACAGGGGAACTGTGATGTAACTGGTGGACAAGCAGCATGGCAGAAGACACCAGGAAAAAGGACTGCTGTGTGACTGGACTTCTCTACTGGGACTATACAAGTACAACTCTTGTACTTGGGCCTTTAATTTAGGGTAAAAAAACTAACAAACAAAACAAAAAAAAGGGTGTGTTTGTCTGAGTTAACTGAACTGAATGGTTATCTGAACAGGTATCTAGGTGTAAATCTCAGGTGGTTGAAAGGACTTGATAGCTGTGAGGTTTAAACTACTTGTAGAAAGATCTAGTAAGTAGGGGAAGTGGCTTAGCTAGAAGGAAGCTACATTTAAAGACTGCCTTAAAAATATTCTGCTGGTAGCTTGGCAGAAGACACCAGGAGAAAGGACTGCTGTATGACTGGACTTCTCTACTGAGGAGAGGAGGCACTGTGGGTCACCTTGGAGACTGGAAAGGGCACCACAATCTGCACATGGGTTGTGTACAGACCCCCATGTCAGGGGAAGGGAATGGAGAAGGATATGATAGAAGGCATTCTTAGAATGGTAGAGAAAGGGGAGATACTGTTGATGGGAGACCTGAATATGCCAGATGTTAACTGGAGCACATTTGCTACAGCCACATCAAAGAGCAGGGCCATTCTTGATGCCCTACAGGTGGCAGGCCTCAGACAGCTAGTTTCGGAACCCACTCATGAGGGAGCAATCGTATTCTCAAATGGGGGCAGTGAGAGGATCTCAGATCTAGAAGTGGGTTGCCATCTGGGAACAAGTGACCCTCAAACAGTGTGGTTCACATTAAACTCAGCTACATAGTCAAGCCATACAAAAGTGAGGGTACTGGACTTCAGGAGGGCTGACTTTGGCAAGATGGGAGAGTGCCTCAGAAAAGCACTAGCAAACAGGCTAGAAGGAGGTGTGGAGCAACAATGGGGAATCATCAAAACTGCCATCACAGAGGCAGCAAGCCTTTGTGTAAAGCAAATAAACAAATCAAAATGAAAGAAAAAGCCACTATGGTTCTCAAAAGAGGTGGCTGTGAAAGTCAGGAAGAAAAAGATAGCATTCTGGAAGTACTGTATAAGGAAACACAGAAGGAGCAGGACAGAGAGTTGTACCAGTTAAGGCAGAAGGAAGCAGGGAGGGAAGTCAGAATAGCAAAGGCCCAAACTGAGGAAAAGATAGCCAACTCGGTTAAGAAGGGGGATAAAACCTTTTATAGTTACATCAGTGAGCATAGAAAGACAAAAAGAGGGATAGTGAGGCTGAATAGAATGAATGGTGGTGGGCAGAGGGGGACAGTGAAAAAGCAGGGATACTGAATGAATATTTCTGCTCAGTATTCACAAAAGAGGAGTGAAGTGCCTAATCCAATTAACAGAAGCACTCTTGATAGGGGGTCGATCCCAGTCCTTTCACAGAAGAAAGGGTTCTGCAAGAACTCCTAAAACTGAAGGTGACAAAGCAATGGGGCCTGATGGAATTCACCCCAGAATTCTAAAAGAATTTAGGGGAACTACATGAAACCACTGGCTACTCTTTTTAATAAATCATGGGAGGATGGTGTGGTACCCGAGGACTGGAGGAAGGCGGATGTGATTTCTCTTCACAAAAGTGGGACCAAGACAGAGGCAGGAAACTACAGACCTCTCAGTTTGACCTCTGTGGTAGGGAAAGTGATGGAGTCACTTCTGAAGGAAAGAATAGTTGAGTACCTAGAGGCCAGTGGGGCACAGGACCCTAGGTAGCATGGGTTCACAGCGGGAAGGTCATGTCAAATGAATCTAATAGATTTTTTTGACTGGGTGACCAAAGTAGTAGACCAGGGAGGGTCTGTGGACATGGGCTATCTAGACTTTAGCAAAGCATTTGACACAGTCCCACACAAAAGATTAATAGTCAAATTAACCAGCCTGGGAGTGGGTCCCAGGGTGGTAGCCTGGGTAAAATATTGGCTGGACAACAGGACACAGAGGGAAATTGTAAATGGAGTCCACTCTGAAGAAAGAGGGGTTACTAGTGGTGTACCGCAGGGTTCAGTATTGGGTCCAGTCCTTTTTAATGTCTTCATAAGTGACATTGCAGAGGGACTGGAAGGAAAAGTATGCCTCTTTGCAGATGACACAAAGATCTGCAACAGGGTTAATACACAAGGAGGCGTGGAAAGGATGAGAAGGGACTTGGCAAGGTTGGAGGAATGGTCAGAAGTATGGCAGCTAGGATTCAATGCAAAGAAGTGCAAAATAATGCACCTGGGAAACAAGAACCCAGGGGAAGAATACACAATGGGGGGAGTAGTAACAACAACAAAAAAGGAAAGGGACCTGGGGGTAATCATATCAGATGACCTTAAGGTTAGCAAGCAATGTGAGAAGGCAGTAGGGAGGGCTGGGGGTATACTGGGATGCATAGGGAGAGGCATCTGCAGCAGAAAACAGGAAGTTGTTATCCCTCTGTACAGACAGTTGGTGAGACCCCATCTGGAGTACTGCATCCAGTTCTGGAGACCCCATCTCCACAAGGACATAGTCAGGATAGAGGCAGTCCAGAGGAGGGCAATTAAAATGGTGCAGGGTCTGCAAGAGAAGCCGTGTGAGGAGAGACTAAAGGAGCTTAATATGTATACCCTTGAGGAAAGAAGGGAGAGGAGGGACATGATAGAAACTTTTAGTACCTCAGTGGAATCAACAAAGTCCAAGAGGTAGCATCTTTCAGAAAAGAGTGACAAGAACAAGGGGCACAATTTGAAGATGGGGGCAGTTCAGGGCAATGTGAGGAAGTATATTTCACAGAGAGGTAGTGGATGCATGGAACAGCCTTCCTGAGGAGGTTGTGGGTCTAAAACTGTGGTAGAATTCAAGAATGCGTGGGACAGACATAAGGCAATTCTTGTGGGTGGTAGGAAGAAATAAGCTGTTGGTTAACTAGGATCTGCGGCCTATCCTGTAGGTAGGGAAATGGGCAGACTAGATGGGCCAAGCGGTCCTTATCTGCCGTCAAAGTCTATGTTTCTATGAGCACATAATGTCTATTTTTGTTTATAATCTGTTTATCTGCTAGTCTTCACAGCTGCCCCCTTCCAACCCCCCCAGTCCCATCACTTGGCTTTTCCAGGGCTTACCTTACACCGACATCTTCACAGGTCTGTAGTGGTGTCTGGTCACTGGTGTGGGGCCAGCATCCTGCTGGCTTGGGTGTTTTTCTTACTGATTTTTGCCCTGCGCCCATTGACATGCAATGGGTGTGATTAACAAGCTCAGCTTTCATGGAGACAACCCCGGCATCCTAAACATGGGTTCAGTTCCCCTTCCCTACATAGTGGCATCACATCTGCTGCCACCCAACTGCTGCTGGATGGCAGTTAAGCAGTGCACCACACTAACTCCCCTTTCCAAAGAAGGAGAGCTGTCCTATGGATGCTTAATCCTTTCTCTTGCCGCTGGCCCCAAGCAACACAAAGCCATTCCCAGACCCCGGGTCACCTGTGCACGCACTCTTTATCAAGTACCCCCAACTCCATCACACCACATCTTTCCTTGTGCCTCCAGCTGCCCCATAGTAAGACCGAATCTGTGATCAGTTGTAACAGCCTGTTCAGTAGGTGAGGATCCTGCGGGATACTCACATTATTCTGCTGCCCTGATGGTTCTGTGCTACCATTTTTACTCAAAGTCAGTGATGTCAACACTCACATGCATGCAACAGGCATGCACATGTGCAAGCTGACACACTCCCCCACCTTAACTTGATGGCCACTATGATGTCTCTTTCAGTACTGTGAGGGGCATTCATACATAGGCAAAGACAGCTGCCCTTTCTTCTAGCCAGCCCCTTACCACACAGGCTCATTTCCAAATCCAGGTCACTAGCACCACGAGTGGTAGCACTGCCACTGCACCAATGGGTCAGCTAATCCAAACCGGCTACTTGCTGTATAACTCCAATCTGCTTCTTGGTGGTTCCTGCTTATAACTCAGAAACATACAGTATGCCTAGCAGCAGTGTATCACTTTGGACTCTAGATTTGGAAGTGAACTTTGGAGGCTGGTGCTTGGGTGACTGGATGCAAGAGATGCTGCTGATTGCAGAACATCCCAGTAGGGGATGGCTTGGTGTACATTCTGCAGCCACAGTGACCTCCAGCAGTGGGTCATGAAGCTTGGTAACCCAATAATAGAATAGCAGCATGTGCAAGAGATGCTGCCAAATGCAATGCAACCCCACACGGGAGGGTCTGGTGTACATTCTGCAGCCACAATAACCCCAAACAGAGGTCCACGGAGCTTTCTTCTCCATTAATAGGATAGCAGCATGTGCATGAGATGCTGCCATTTGCAATGTGTCCAAGCAATGTAGGGGTTGGTGGTGTATTCCACAGCTGTTGTGAGCCACTTCATTGGGCCAAGGAGCTTAGATCACCATAAAGAGGATAGCAAGAAATGCAAGAGCTGTCACCAAGGGGTTTTGCAAGCCTTAGCTCAGTTGGTAGAAAGGCTCTGATGGAGAAACAGGGGAAAACTGAAAATACCCTATTGCTTTCAGAATGACACCCACTGGCACAACCTGACTTCCCTACATGGATCTTCATTGACTGTGATGAGGGATGACAGGGTTGGTTGTTGCCGTGAGTAGATGGGCTGGGGTAGTTGCAGGTCAGCATGGGGCAAATGAAGAAGAGATTAAAAAATAAGCATGTGTGTGGTCTGGGGCACTTTGGGTCAGGTTGCAGATATAACAGAAGGCAGTCATTGGTAAGTGCCTAAATCGTTAAGGTCTGGGAGGGCTGAGTTACTGGTGGGGAGAACTGCATGTCTTCTGCCTTTTTTATTATTTAAAAAAAAAATATATATTAAACCTGCACAGCTTCACATTCCCAGTTCATTAAGTTACCCCCATGACATCATACATTGGATGCTTACACAGTATAGACATCTATCTTTGATTATTTAATTTAAATAACAAATGTATTGTTCATCATAGGCTGTGATGAACAATACATTTCTTATTCAATGATGAAATAATACAAACAGACATGACACACTACAGATTAAGATGATTATGATTTGCTTTTTTTTTTAGTTTAACAGCCAGGCAGCTAGCAATTTTTTAAATACACAAACTCCGATGTCCAGTGTGGCGCATGTCGTTGTCCATCAGAATAGTTTGATTGCATTACAAAATACTACCTGGTATACCGAAATACTACCAACTTGGAAAGCTAGGAATGTTTTACTTCCTGGCCTAAAAAGTTATCTGGAGCACTGCTGTCAAGGAATTTCTCTCTCTGAGTTCAACTACTGGGATAAGAAGGACCTCAAACTCATGGGGGGGGCAAAATAGACATCTATAAGCACTTTTTCATATAAAGAGTGGTGGTCAGTGAGCAAGAGGAAGTGGTATGGGCTAGATCAGTAAATAGATTCAAGAAGGTGTGGGACAGGCATATGGAGTTAGTTAGAAAAGGGGGCAAAACAAAGGGAAGGGGTGGCTACTACAGCCACTGAAGAGTAGCTAAGTAGGGTGAACAGACAGGATATGCTTCCTAACCTCAGTGATAGGGAAAATGATGGAATCACTTCTAAAGGAAAGAATTGTTGAGTATCTAGAGGCCAGAGGGGCACAGGACCCTAGGCAGCATGGATTCACAGCGGGAAGGTCATGCCAGATGAATCTGATAGATTTCTTTGACTGGGTGACCAAAGTAGTAGATAAGGGAGGGGCTGTGGACATGGCCTACCTAGACTTTAGCAAGGCATTTGACACAGTCCCACACAAAAGATTAATATACAAGTTAGCCAGCCTGGGAGTGGGTCCCAAGATGACAGCCTGGGTAAAGAATTGGCTGGAGAATAGGACACAGAGAGTTGTAGTAAATGGAGTCCACTCAGAAGAAAGGAGGGTTACTAGTGGGGTACCGCAGGGTTCAGTATTAGGATCGGTCCTCTTCAATGTCTTTATAAGCGACATTGCAGAAGGACTGGAAGGAAAGTATGTCCTTTGCAGATGACACTAAGATCTGCAACAGAGTTGATGCACAGGGTGGGGTGAAAAGATGAGAAGGGACTTGGAAGGTTAGAGGAATGGTCAAATGTATGGCAGCTTAGATTCAATGCTAAGAAGTGCAAGGTAATGCACCTGGGAAACAAAACCCAGGGAAGAGTACACAATGGGGGTGAGATACTAACAACAACAAAATGGAAAGGGACCTGGGGGTAGTCATATCAGATGACCTAAAGATGGGCAAGCAATGTGAGAGGGCAGCAAGGAGGGTTGGGGGGATACTGGGATGCATAGGGAGAGGCATCACCAGTAGAAAACAGGAAGTTATTATCCCTCTGTACAGACAGCTGGTGAGACCCCATCTGGAGTACTGTGTGCAGTTCTGGAGACCCAATCTCCACAAAGACATAGACAGGATGGAAGCTGTCCAGAGGAGGGCAACTAAAATGGTGCAGGGTCTGCACCGGAAGTCATATGAAGAGAAACTTAAGAAGCTTAATATGTATAGCCTCAAGGAAAGGAGGGAGAGGGGGAACATGATAGAAACTTTCAAGTACCTCAAGGGAATCAACAAAGTCCAAGAGGGTAGCATCTTTCAAAAAAAGAGGTGTGCAAGAACAAGAGGGCACAAATTGAAGATAGAGGAGGGGCGGCTCAGAGGTAATTTAAGGAAGTATTTTTTCACAGAGAGGGTTGTGGATGCATGGAACGGCCTTCCGGAGGAGGTTGTGGAGTCAAAATCAGTGTGGGAATTCAAGCATGCATGGGATAGTCATAAGGCAATTCTGGAGGGTGGGGGTAGGAAGAAGTAGGCAGCTGGTTAACTAGGATCTGCAGCTTATCCAGTAGGTAGGGAAATGGGCAGACAGGATGGGCCAAGCGGTCCTTATCTGCCATCAAATTCTATGTTTCTATGTTTCTATGCTGACAGGCCTGTTGCCATCACTGTCTATGTATCTATGGTTCAAAACTTGCTAAAGCCAAATACTCATTGCTTGACCAGTGCTTCAATCCACCCAGCCATAGGAATAGGTTGAAACAGGAACCCTCTGGAAGAAATGAGATATTGCTTTTAAGCAGGGTTAGCCTATGCAAACATTTGTGAAATAAAAAAGTAGATTTAACATTCCTTTACAAAGGGTAAGTCTCTTGCCTTGTCGATCCAAGTTGCAGAGCTAATACTCGAAGTTGAGCATAAGGAATGGCTGAAAAAAATAAAATAAATTAGAGCACACAAAGACCAAGGGGGATCTAAACTACATGTAAATCAGATATAAAAATACATATAGTTATCTGATAGGTATGGATTTATGTCCTTTAAGACCTGTAAAATAAGACATATATTGGCTCACTTGCACTTTCTGCTGCAGGTGTCATGGTGGACACCTTGCAGCGGATCTGCTATGGTGGACGAGAGTCTCGTGCTGCATGAGAGTACAGCTTGGAACTACTTGTGTGCTGCTCAGAGCACCACCACATACTGTCTGAAACTATAAGGGTTACAGGCAGAACGTGTTCCATCAGCTAGTGTCATTCAGTGTAGTGGTTAGGGTAGTAGACTGTGGTAGGCAGGTAGTGGAGTGTGATAGGGACAGGGTTCGCATCCCACTCTCACAGCTAAAAGGACACATAAACAGGTCCTTGGAATATGCCCTAGAAAAATACACAGCATTGTAGGTGAGGGGCTTACCTACATAATGCTGGGTTCCCATGTCCTGGAAACTTGTTTAATCCATAGTTGCTAAGACATAAATGTTATGGCAAATTGTAAATAAATCCCCCGCTCCTGTTTAAAGATAGCACTGTGGTAGCTCCCTAACATGGTGGCTATGTCCCTACGTAATTACATCATCTGAGCGGCAGCGCTCAGATACGGCAATGCAGGCTGAATTGGGACTTATGAATAAAGTATGAAATCATCTTTATGAAGCTCTTCCCCTATAAATCTTTACCTGTGCAGGTGTGGCCACCGATTTCACACATGTCAGGTAAAAGATTTGGAGGGGGAGCACTACTTAAAGGTAATTTCATACTTTATTCATAAGTCCCCATTCAGCCCACATTACCACTTCTGAGTGCTTTAGCTCAGATGATATAATCATGTAGGGATGTAGCCACCATGTAAGGGAGCTACCACGGCACTAAGTTTAAACAGGATCCAGGAATTTTTTTTTTCTTAAATGTGGTGTGACCTCAGAGTTGATTATATTTATTTATGGGGGGGCAGCCCCCCATGTGGGGGTGTGCAGGGCACAGCCCCTATGAAAAAAAGTCTAACTTATGTTTGTAAAGATTTACCATGGACAGACAGTTATGGCACTTGGCCATACTGTTTCCTGTCCACCATGACACGTGCAGCATAAACTGCAAGTGCTCCTATATATTAAATAAAGCTTTCTGAGGAAACCAGAGTTTAGAAAAGACAGCAGATGGACTGGTGGTGCAGAGGGTAGCACATTGCACTACCATGTGGGAGATCTACTATATGATGCATACAATATGCTGGCGAACCACCTTCAAGGTCGGTTTGCTGACCTATAAGGTCCTACACGATCAGGGATCTGGCTACCTGAAAGATCTCCTTTGTACCTACTGTCCCTTCTGCTCTCTCCAATCCACTGATGAGGGATTGCTAGAGATTCCCAGGGTTCATTCAAAGACCTCTGGGGCCAGATCTTTTAGTTTTATGGCCCCAACCCTGTGGAATTCTCTACTCGTCAGGTGTGGGATTGCCCGACTGTCCAAAGCTTTAAGGGGGCATTAAAAACACATCTTTTTAGCCTTGCATACAATGATTTTTAATTGTAGCTGCCTTGGATTAATTTGAATATTGTTTTAATTAGTTATTGATTTGATTATATTATGTACAGGCGCCTTGGTTTTGGAAAGGTGTCTTTTATAAATAAAGTTTGATTTGATTTGATTTGATTTACTAGGATTCACATCAGCATAACTCTGGGGAGAAGAAAATAACAGGAGAAAATAATGTTGCAATGCAAGAGTTGTTTATTTGTGGTGACCATCCATAACTCTGTGCCCTAGGACACTTTGAAGCAGACTGCAAAAGTATTTAATCTTGGAAAGGAACATTGAAAATGAAAAAAAATGTATTGTCTAGTAAATTGTAACATCTGAAACATCTTATCTATGAAAGCACATGCTGAAGTATAGAGTTGCTCTTTGAAATTAACAGGACACAAGTTATGAACCAATTAGTACTAATAAAAACAGACTCCAAGCAAAAATATATAAGCTAAACATACAAAATGTGTCAGAAGGCACACATTTAAACAAGCAAGCACAAATGACCAATAAAACAGTACAACAGAATTATTTCTATTGTACTCTCAGTGATAAGGAACTGTACAGTACATCAGCTTGATGTGGAATATAGTAAAGCACCTTATATATGAACAGCCACGTGAAGTATTAGTTTAAGCTATGCTTTTCAGAAACAGTAAAATTACATCAAGCAAACAGAAACTCCACAAGTATACACAAAAGAGAGATTTTCACAATCAACAAAAGAATAAAAAAAGTACATGGATCCCAGCTTTTGATGCTGTTTAAACTAATGTGTTTTACACATGCAGCACAGCCCCACACCCAGGCCTTACATACACATACATCTTCAAGCACTCCAGCAGTTAGGAAATACACACTGTAAAAAAACTTTAAGCATTCAAGATGAGAGACTCTTCATAACAGACTCAGTTTGAGCAGATGTTTTTTTTTAACATAGTTACAACTTATGAAGCTAATCCATGTAACCCCCTAGCCCTCAGAATTCAAAACATAGAGGAAGCTCAACATCTCGAAAAATGCCCCCAAAGGGTTTTGGGAGATCACATGTCTTTTGGAAGTGCCATCTCCCCCTCCACAATGCATTTTTGGAGTTGTAGTTTTCTATGAGCAGATATTTAAAGTAACAGAAAACTATTAACAGGTTTGTTTTAAAAAATGCCCTATACATTACAGAAAATAAAATGGAGGAGGGGGAGACAAAGGGTCAATATAGGAGTGCCCTCTCAAAAAAAACACTTTTTTAACCATTCCTTTATCCAGGATAGTCAAACTGATGCATTTTCACTTTCTCACAGGGGAAGCTGGAAGACACAGTTGTAGTTTTCAGTTATGATTTGGTGACTATTAAAAACAAACTGTACTTTCAAGTGCAATGTAAATCTATTTCTAGTCTTCATTCAGTAATAATTTACAATTAAACAAATAGTTTATTGAATACTTCTTAGAATTTAGTATTCTTAGAGGCTGTATTATTCTGTTGAGGACTAAAGATGATTAGAATTTACTGTAGTTAGTCTTTAGACACATAAATGACAGATTTAATACTACAGTTGTAAAAAAAAAGAATAGAAAGGGGGTCACAAAGGTTTTGTAGCATTTATGGGTGAAAATAGGGTAAAAACAGGGTGTGAAGAATGGATTAGGCAAAAAGGTATACTTGTCTAATGGTGAAGAAGTCCACATCCAGTCCAATTGTAAAATACAGGAAAAGCTCAGTTTTCTGGTGGAGTGGGGGCACAGTAGCAGAATCAGAGAGAAAAAGAATTGTGGTTTTGGAGGTAGGCTCAGCAAAACATCTTAGTTCCCATTGGTGACCAATTGACCAGTATTTTACTTGGTAGCCCGGTAGGCTAGTGCATCCTCTTTTGGGCTAGTAGGCCATTTGGTAAAATGAAAAAAAATTAGTGGTCATGCAAGCTTGATATACCGGGGGGTGGGCACTATGTTAATTTAGCAAAGGGAATTTAGCTCGCTAGTGATTGAGGCCAGCAGTTTTTTTAAATCAATTGGTACCCTTCCCTGGAGTCTAGTGGGGGTTCCCTGAGCTCTAGCATAGCTTGAATGGTGCAAGGAGGAGGACACGCTGGGGCTGCAGCTGCAGCCAGCCCCATACCATGATTGTGCTAGAAGCAAAAGTGCCTGCAGCACTTACAACTCCCAGCCTGTATGGAGCTCAGGCTGTGGCCTACTCCATGCTTTTGGGAGAGGGAGAGAAAGGAGCTAGCATGAGGTGGAAGATACAATGGATGGAAATGCCTCCCCCCACCTTCCCAAACCACTGTTTCAGTGGCAAAGTTGTTTTTGCCCTAAGGGGCTTGAGATACAGAACATGACTTGAGCAGCAAAGAGAAGTCACTTCCACAGCAGTAGTGGGGGGGGGTGATATGAGAGAAAGAGAGAGAGAGAGGGAGAGAGCTAGCGGAGAGGTTAGTGGAAGTAACAGTAGAAAGTGTTGCACTTTGTAAGCCACACTATGGCTTTTGGCAATGCCCAGCAGACTTAATTTAATTTGTAAATTGTAAAAACCTTATGGAAGCAGGTAGGACTAAGTGCTCCTCGAGGGGAGTAATAGACAAGCTGCCTGCAGCTGTGTGCAAGCCCAAGGAGGGTCTGAAAAGGAGATGGGGGAGACCAGAGTGCATATAGGAGGGTGGGAGTCAGTCCAAAGACAGCTGCATGAGGACCTCAACAAAAGTCAAGGAAGCATAAATAAATTAATAAATGAATTCATTAATTAATAAAAATATATTAATAACTGATTACCTGGATGAGGAGGCAAGCAGTCCTCCAGGAAAAGCAAAGCAGGCCATGTTTGTCTGCTGTCTGGCACCGATGTCATTAGGACATCTTGACATTGACAGCAGAAGGCAGGATCAGCTGGATAGTAAAGGAAAGTTAAAGCATCAGTGTTTGTTATTTAAAAACTCTGTAAACTCACTCAGCTGCTGTACCAGTGTTCTAAATAGCTTGTTTTAGTAGAACAACTGTATTCTACGTATTTTCTATTTCTCAAGTAAGGTAATGCCTACAAGGTGCATACAATCTCGCCAGGTCTGCCATTTGTACTGCCAGTTGGTAGAGATGTCTCCTGCTGGCAGAGCCTCTAGAGGAGGCTCATTTGAATGTGATGTATCTCATGCTCCTCCCTCTGAAGTTCCAATCACATCTTCAAGCTCATTCACGGTTTGTGGCAGGGGACTGCTGTCGGTTAAGTAGTCCCTCAGAAAGCTCTGAGTACCTGTTATCGCTGTTACTGATCATAGTATTTAAAATATACAGTAGGTCTCCAGTCTAAACCTGTGTGTTTGTGATCATAGCTCAGGATATCCCACAAAGTAGTTGATAACTTCATAAACTACATGCAATCAAGCTAATAACAAATTCCCTGTGACCATTTTTCTAGCATATAATCCCAGAAAGAACAGTTTATGGGCAAAAACACTGTCATTCCTAAATTGCACTTCATTTGTGATGGTATTCCTAAACAGGTGATACAGCCAAAATAGTGGCCATCAGGAATGACAATCAAATAAAGTTTTGTGGCTTAAATCTGTGTCCGAAGTGCAGCCTGTACTGGCTGCAAGGACAGCTTCCTTCATGTCACAGATCAGCAAAAAGAACTCCAAGTCATTCCTTTCCTGCGTATACAGTACCTATGAAAAATAAATAAATAAAAACCACATAGTTGTTACTATATGTACAAACACACATTCCAAGCATTGACTATGCTTAGAGAGGGCATACCTTTCCATCGCAGAGCACAAGAAAGTAGCAGAGAAGATCTTGCTGGCAGCATGTCAATCAATCCATCCATCATGGGCAAGTGGGTCAAGCTTACACGCAACATGCACATCTCCAGCGCAGTGTGCTAAAATGGCAGATGTGACTCAAGCCACTAATTGAAAAAAGTTAAAAACCAAGTTAAACAAATCATGGAAAAAATGGAGGCAACGATAATCTGCAATCGAAATCTCCCTTCTTCATTCCACAACAATAAAATAGAAGGTCAGAAATTTTCATATTCAATGACTACTGCTGCTTTAAGAGGATAGACAGTACTGCCTGATGAAGGCTTCTGCATGGGCTATGCTGAAAAGAATATGCAGGCCCATAGTTGCTCTGATGGGGAACAGAATCAGGAGTATCTGGTGTGTGTGTGTGTGTGTGTGTGTTGGGGGGGTACTTTTGTTGGACATGTTGCAGGGGAGTGATTGGAGTGCCCAAACTGATTTTCACCTCCAACACTGTTCCCCAGGGCCACTGTTAAATGGTATCCCCAAACACACTAATGTGCCCTGGGATGGTGGAGCTAGCTGCGAGAGAACAGGTGGTGGGGATACTGGTGAGTAGGAGGGAGGACCCATCTGTTAGAGGGTAGTCATTTAGGGCATGCATGTTTGGAGGTTTGCCCTTCTCTCCCCCACTGGGCTTGCTGCTGTGGGATTTCCCTTTTACTGTGAAATGGGAAGGGGGTGCAATGCCAACACTGGAAGGGTGTGGGGTGCAGGTCCATGCATGTGATTAGGCCACTGCCTGGGTATGGGGTTGCAATGCTCTGCACAGGTAGGGGAGGCACAGATCATTGACTGGGGAGGGGGGTTTCAGACCAGTGCATGGAAAAAGGTAAAGGGTTGAAGGCCCCTGCAAGGGGTTCCCAAGAACTCTAACAAGACACGTCAGTGGATAGCAAGGTGTTGGGGTGTTCCAGCTGCAGGGGGAGTGGTAGGTAGGGGGCAGCCAGTTAGTGTGGAAAGTGTGTGCTGTGTGGATCTAGCTGCAGGGTGGGTGATCACCTGGGTAGTATGCAGCCTTGAGTGCTGTGGAGTGATCCAGGGATAATGTGCAGCATTAGTTGTCCATGTTATTATCACATTTTAACCTTATCTACTCCAGGCCCGCTGTAGAATTTCTTTTTTACTGGAAGGTAAGAGGGGTACAAGGCCCTCCACTGGAAAGGGGATGCCCCTGACAGCTCCCTTCCCTGAAAGTACCCCTCCCTCCACAGCCCCGAACACTACCTCACTCCCTCCAAGACCCAACACTAAGCTCCCACACCACCTCCTTCCTCCATGTCCCCCTCCCAGGACCCTCATAAACCCTCTCTTCTTCTACAGTCCCCTGCCACCATCACCACCACTCTTTTTTCCTCTATGGTCTCTCAGACACCTTTCCTCCACCTTTCCCACCCCCTCAGACAACTCCAATCCCTGACCCACCAGATGCATCCATCCCTGGCTCATAGGACATTCCTGCCTCACTAGACAAGCCTCCTGGCCCCCCTTTGATGCCTTTTGCCTTGACCTATATTCCTCTCTCCCCAGATTCCAGGATGCTCCTCTCTCTGTAGACACCCATCTCTTCTGTACCCCCAGAAATCTTAATCTCTGGTCCCTGGACACCCCCTTCCTCTTAAACCCCCTGGCACCCCTTCTGTCCCCCATTTTCTCCCTAGTTGGTCCTCTTCCTGGGCCCCCTGGACACCTCTTACCTCCTGTGCCCCAGGACACACATCATACAGCACTGTATGCCACCACTTACTGAACTCTTGCAACTCCACCTCCTTAGTCCATCACCCATCAGGGTTGGGGGTGACTGGGCTTGGTAGCCTTCTAGTAGAGCTGGGAGTGGATGGCCTTGTGAGCCTGAGACAAGAGCTGGGAGTGGGTGAGCTCAGGAGCTCAGTAGCTCAGTGCTGGGGGTGCTACAGAACATGCTGCCAAGGATGCTGCTACTCAAAAAGTCCTATGTGCAGAAGCAACACAACCAGTGTGGTGGGGGATTCAGAACACAGAGTAGCAATGAAAAATCACACTGTGTCCTGAAAATAAATCACAAAATTAATTTTATTTATTTTAGTCTTTGGTGACTGGGTAAGGCCCACTAGGCAGAAGTGCCTGTTTTCAAGGGCACTGGGTGGTTAAGAGACTTGCTTAGAGTCACACAGTATGCAAGTGGAGGCTATGAGAATGAAACCCAGGTCTTGTTGGCTGGGTATACCAAGCTCATTCACAGCTCATTACTCTAACCTCTAGGCTATACTGCCAGCTATGCATTTGAGAAACCTCTCAGTTTATTTAGTGCCAAACATGCTAGCACAGCACAAAACTAGCCCCAGTGCTTGAGTCTGCAGCATGGCCCTTCTTCAGGGGCATGATCCTTCATAGGTGGGCCTCAGAAGAAGGGCCACACTACACACCTGAAACATCAAGGCTAAAATTGGTGCTATGCTGTCATGTGATGCTTGTGTTGTTCCATGGCTGAGGATGGCCTAAGGAATCTGTATCATTTTAATATAGCAATATGGATAGGGAGTGGGTTTGAGGGGGTCCACTAGACTACAGGTCTACGAAGGCATGGGCATTAAGGGGCTGCTGACAGTTGCATGCAAATGAGCCCACAATGCGCATGCACATGACCCCTTATCAATGTGCATGCCTTCCAGATCAACCATCTTAGGGTAGCTGGTTCATTCCACTGGGGTGTCAAACAGATGAGGCATACTGATGAGTCCTGGTAGGACGAAACACATGTCTATGTCTTCTGTTGGCACTCTTTGCAAACTGCGTGAGAGGCCTTTCGGCACCATGCATTTCTGCTTAAAGTTGAACCAGCATAATATTCTGTGGTGATTTGCATATGCAGCCCATGATGCTTTGCATTGTGGGGGCATGTGTGATTTTGTATTTCTTTGAAACTTGGCTTCCCAGCCAAATGCCCTTTGGGGTAACCATTGCCTCAGTGCTTGCACACATAGGTTCTTTGTCTTTTAAACTGCTTTTTATTTTAATTGGGTTCACCACAACATAAACTAGATCGACCATCTTAGGGTAGCTGGTTCATTCCACTGGGGTGTCAAACAGATGAGGCATACTGATGAGTCCTGGTAGGACGAAACATGTGTCTACGTCTTCTGTTGGCACTCTTTGCAAACTGTGTGAGAGGCCTTTCAGCACCATGCATTTCTGCTTAAAGTTGAACCAGCATAACATTCTGTGGTGATTTGCATATGTAGCCCGTGATGCTTTGCATTGTGGGGGCATGTGTGATTTTGTATTTCTTTAATGGACTCATTTGCATGCAAGGGATGACTATGGCTCTTAGGTGCCCTAGAGCTATCCCATTAGGGATGCACTGTCATTAGTGACTCTTATGGGTCATGTGCAGCCCCATGTTGTGACAGCACAAAGTATAGTCACTATGCAGTGTGCCACCAATTGACTCTATAGTCAGATGGTTAGCAAGCTCAAGTTGGAGTGTGCTAACTCTGAATATTGCACAGAGCAGGATGTGAGTTATGTGCCATGCAACACTTCTGTCTGTCCGGAAGTAGTGGTTGCCTCTGAATATGAGGACCACCTAATTGCTGTGGCTTGATGTAATCAACAAAAATCAAAATTTGTACATTCATATAATCATTAAAGAACTACAGAAAAATTTTACCTTATGTGATCATCAAAACTCATAACCTGAAAATAAAGCAAGGAACTGGAAGGGGACAGGAGCAGTTGTGTTCCAGGACAGTAGCTGCTGCTGCTTGTTGTTTTTACAGGGTTCTTGTGGATTTTACTTGGTAGAAGGTTATTTCTTTGCTTTCTTACTTCTAAGGGGCTAGCAGGGTATTGTTGTGGGGGCTGTTGGAAGTTTGA
Organism: Neoceratodus forsteri; assembly: GCA_016271365.2. Taxonomy (NCBI): domain Eukaryota; kingdom Metazoa; phylum Chordata; order Ceratodontiformes; family Ceratodontidae; genus Neoceratodus; species Neoceratodus forsteri. The sequence goes on along the minus strand of CM057454.1, from coordinate 691,260,119 downwards.
AAACTGGTTTGGTGGCTGTAAGTGGGCTCATTTGTTGGATGTTTCACTGTGTAACAGGTTGCACTGGTGGAGGCCTATTTCTTAAAGGCCGGGAGAGAGGAGCTTAGGGAGTTGTTCATTTCTCTTATAAGTTTACTGTGTTGTACTGCACCTAGTAACAGGGTTACCAGTGTACTGTGGGACTATATTTAAGATTAGTGGGTGACCTGAGTAGGCAGTAGGGGTGTATCTTGGACTGGGGGGAACCTGGTGGCTCACCCAAGGAAACCTACTTGGAAGGGGATGGAACCACATGGCATTAGGGCTGGCATCTTTGGGAGGGTGGTGGGGTGCACAGGGTGTGGAGCAGCCATGATACTGGACTAGGCTTGGAAATTTGGTGGTTGCCCAGTGTGCTACCAGCTGGCACAGCTTAGGGAGGAGGTTGCAGGGATTAGGAGACAGCTGGGGAAGGGAGGTATGGTTGGGGAAGGGGGCAGGGATCTCCCACAGGGTTGCACCAAGCACTGGGGCAGCGGCATAGGAAAAGGAGTGCAGGAGATACTCCAGGGTCACAAGGGACCCTGGCCAGAGGGTCAAAGAGCAAGGAAGCAGGTAACTGGGGACCCTCACAAAGGAGGGACAGAGGGACAACATTATCAGGAAGTAGGCAGATGGCCAGGGCTGGACAGAAGGAAGCAAAGGCGGGGAGGTGGATCAGATCTTACACTCAGTAACCGCTCAATTCTCTTCTTTTGCTCGAGGATCTGAGGGGTGATATAGCCATGACAGAGGTTGGTTAGAGATGGAAAGGAGTTGGGGGCAGGAGGCAGGGGCCAGATAGCAGGAAGAACAGGAAACTGGAATGCAGGAAAATGGGGAGCAGTGAATCAGAGCAGGGGCAGGGGAAGAGGGAGGCGCAAGGAGAAGGACCAGTTGGGAGGAAAGGTAAAGGAGAAGGACCAGAAGTACAAGGAGGATTTAGTAAAGGGAGCTGAGGGTTTAGGCCAGGGAGCACAGCAAGCAAGGAGGGACTAAATGGAGACCGCCAAGGAAGGAGGACGAGCCAGGCTAGTTTAGCAGATGGGGAGTAGGACCAGCTGCGCAGCAGTGAGGGGGAGCTAGCAAGGTACAGAAGGATACCTGGAGGAGGAGAGGCATAGGATTGGAGGGAGGGTGGTCAGGGTAAATAAGGAGGGGTGGCATGTGGCACCCAGATAGAGGAGGAACAAGGAGCTGGCTGGGTGGAGGGCCAGTAGAAAGGATGAGGGACATGGAAGGGAGGAAATGGAGAAAAGGAGCTGTCAGAGTGCTCCTGTTGGGGATTCTATGATCAGGGGTATCAAATGGGATAGGGAGGGAGAAGCCTGGCCAGTTAGAACAAAATGCTTCCCTGGACTAACGGTGCACAGGGCTAAGCACGAGGTATATCAGCTGGCAAAGAATTGTGGGGGTTCCCCGGACATATTGGTCCACCTGGGTACAAATGACATTGAGGGAAATAGCGAGCTAGAGATACAGGCAAGATTCAGGGAGCTTGCCAGGGTCTGTCATGATATAGGATGCACAGTTTCCTTCTCAGAAATCCTGCCGGTGCCAAGGGCTAGTGGGAAGCACAAAGGAAGATTGGAGATAAACCAGTGGCTCAGGGGGTGGTGTGAGGCCAGAGGGTATGGGTTGATGGGGACTGGGGGAGACCTGGGAGGATAAGGAGCTGTATGCTAGAGATAGACTCCATCTCAATTTGGAGGAGGGATCCTTAAGTTGAAAATAGAGGTTCATTGGTGAAAAGTGGGGTTTAAACTTGTGAAGGGGAGGATGGGAGAACAGGCTGTCAAGGGTTGCCGATAAAGGAGGACTCTGTCTCACCCCTGGGGAGCTGGAGGATAGCAGGAAAGGCCGACTGGTAAAGTGCAGACCGGGAAAACAGAATCCCCATGGGCAAACAGCAGAGGAAATGGAAGTATAGGAAAGGGTGGAAGGTAGTCCTGCTAAATGCCAGGAGCTTGGGAAATAAAATGCCTGAGCTCCAGGCGATGCTAACTGAGGGAGCAGTAGATGTGGCAGCGGTCACTGAGACCTGGGCCACTGCAGGACACGACTGGGACCTGAACCTGGAGGGTTACACTATGTTCAAGAAGGACAGGGGAGGGAAGGGAGGAGGGGTAGCAATGATAGTCAAAAACTGCATTGGCATGGGGGATTAGAGGTGGAGGAGGAACCATGGAAGCAATTTGGGTCACCTTGATAACAAGGGGGCGCAAGAGAGGTAAAAATAGGAGTGGTGTATAGACCCCCTGCCCTGGCGGAGGAGCTGGAGGAGAGTCTAGTGGCAGATGCTGGGAGACACTGCAGACTGGGAAGGGGAAGGGTGGTGGTGTTGGGGGACTTAAACATGCCAGGAATAGACTGGGAGACTATGACATCCTCGGTGGCCAGGGAACAGAGGTTGTTGGATGTCTTTCAAGACGCGTTCCTAACTCAGCAGGTGGGGGAACTGACCAGGGAGGCGCGGGTACTGGATGTGGTCCTGGCAGACAGTGACCAGATTAGGGGCCTGGAGGTAAGGGACCCATTGGCGGGGAGTGACCATGCCACAGTCTGGTTCTGCCTGGACCTAGGAGGGCTAGAAAGCTGCACAAAGTCGGAGGTAACTGACTTCAGGGGAACGGATTTTAGGGAAATGGAAAGGATCCTTAAGGAGCATTTGGACGGGATTGGGTCAGACATGGACACTGATAGTAGGTGGGAAATCATCAGGAGAGGGGTGCAAGATGCTACCAGCACCTGTGCAAGAGTAAGATGAAAATGCGGTGGGCCGAAACCCTGCTGGTGGACCAGGGAGGTCAGGAGGTGGTGCAGGGAAGAGGCAGCCTATAGATAGGCAATTCAAGTGCTCAAGGAGTGAAAGGGATCGGGGAGTATGAGCTGACTGCTCGAAGGGCCACTAGGGTGGTGAGGGCAGCTAAGGCAAGGAAGGAGCAGAACCTGGCCAGGGAAATCAGGAGAGGGAACAAGGGGTTCTTTAGATACATTGGGGAAAAATGAAGGGTGAAGGGGCAGATTAGCAGGATTAAATCAGGGGAGAGATGGGCACAAGACCCAGGGGAGCAGGCTGAGGTACTAAATGAGTACTTCACCTCAGTTTTCAACAAGGAAAATGGGGGTGCTGCATCATACATGGGAGGAGACAGAGATACTGAGGAGGGGGACCCTTACCGATCGGTGGGTCTGGGAGAGGGGAGGCATCACTGGCAGGAGGGAGGGCTAAGCAGGAGAAGAGGTACTGGAAGTAGAAATCACAGCAGAGAGGTGAGGAAGCCCTCAGCTCCTTAAGATGGAGAAAGCACGGGGCCAGATAAATTACATCCCAGAGTGCTGAAGGAACTTGTGGATGTCCTGGGGAAACCCCTGGTGGAGCTTTTCACCATCTCTCTGAGGACAGGTTGGGTGCCCCAGGACTGGAAGGTGGCACATATAGTGCCTATCCACAAGGGGGGGATCAAGGGAGGTGGCAGAGAACTACAGGCCTGTCAGCCTGACATTGGTGGTGGGCAAGGTGATGGAGGGCATTGTCAAGGAGAGGCTAGGGGGGGACCTGGAAAAGTCAGGGTGCCTGGATGATAGACAGCATGGATTCGTCTCGGGAAAATCGTGTCAGACAAACCTTGTGGAGTTCTATGACTGGGTGACGAGTGCCTTGGACCTTGGTAGACCAGTGGACATCCTCTTTCTAGACTTCAGCAAGGCATTTGACTCTGTTCCTCACATGGGCCTTTGGATAAGCTGGGAAAAATGGGGGTGGGGAACCAGATGATCAGATGGATAGGCAATTGGCTCCAGGACCGGACCCAGAGGGTCATAGTTGGCGGGATAGTCTCATCCCCAAAGAGGGTAATTAGTGGGGTCCCACAGGGATCAGTCCTTGGGCCCCTCCTGTTCAACGCCTACGTCTCTGACATAAGGACAGGAATCAGGAGTGAGATGAGTCTCTTTGCGGATGACTCAAAACTGGGGGAGGTAGTGGATGTGGAGGAGGGGAGGGTGGCCCTACAGAGGGACCTGGAGGCTCTGGAAAGATGGTCTAGAAAGTGGAAGCTGAGGTTCAATGCAGGGAAATGCAAGGTACTCCACCTAGGGGCCAGAAACCCGGGCCAAGTGTACACCCTGGGGGGGAAATGCTACAAGTCTCGATGGCTGAGAGGGACCTGGGGGTAGTGGTGGATATCCAAAATGAACAACTCGGAGACTTGTAGGAGGGCAGCAGGCAAGGCCAACAGGATGCTGGGATGCATCGCTGAGGGATCACCTCCAGAAGGAGGAAGTGATGCTCCCTCTGTATAACTGCTTGGTGAGGCCACACCTTGAGTACTCGTGCAGTTTGGAGGCCACACTTAAAGAGGACATTAAACTCCTGGAGAGGGTCAGAGGAGGCAACCAAAATGATTTGGGGCTTGGGGACAGGACCTATGAGGAGAGGCTTGAAGAGCTAAATATGTACACATTGGAAGAGAGAAGGGCTCGGGGGACATGAAAGAGGTCTTCAAGTACATGAAGAGGGTAAATAGGGAGGAACAGTCAGGGTGCTTTGAAGGAAGGAGGAGGGGGCCACTAGTGGGCATGGGTGGAAGCTGGAGGGGGGAAGATTCAGGGGAGAAAGGAGGAGGTGCTACTTCACTGAGAGGGTGGTGGAGCCATGGAATGCACTGCCTAGGGGGCTGGTGGAAGCAGAGATGGTGGAGGGTTTCAAGAGGGGCTGGGACAGGTACAGGGGAAGGGTTCTAGAAGCAAAATCCAATGCAGCAAGAATATCCGGAACTGGGAAGGGAGAAGCCAGAGAAGCCAGAGAAGGCGAGGGGGGCAGCAAGGTCAGCACCCAGGGTGGGGGCTGACCAATCGAGCAGACTCGAAAGACCATTAGGCCTATTCTGCTGGCATTTTAGTATGTTAGTATTAAAATTCACCAAAAAATGGACTTTGTGTGATCATCGATAATCATCACTTGACAATTAACCAAATCATGAAAACTCACCATTAAGAATTTAAAAAATGTTTGTATTTTTGATGATCAGATCACCATCCAAGAAGATCATCAAAAATCATAAACTTGCTTGATGATCAGATGATGATAATTGGTGAGCGGAAGTGATTGTTCATGTCTGCCAACCAAAGATCATGATTCATGATCTACCGATTCGACTGAGTGGGGTTGCTGAAATGACAGGGAATGTCCTTAATTCTGTACCAACTGTCTTTGAACTCATTAATGGTCTTGGTGCCCACCACCTCAACTGGTAGGCTGTTCCATAACTGAGCCACTCTCTGTAAAAAAAACTACTTACTCATGTTCCTCCTGAATTTCCCTCACACCAACTTATATAAATTTATTGCTCTGGTATAAAATGCCACATTCTGTGAAATTCTTGGTATTTACTTTTTACAGATGTGCAGACAGTTCAAATTCTGGGATTTTTACAGTTTTTTTTCTGTGGAAACTCTTAAACTGGTAGCACTGGTCATTGGATTCCCAAGGTGTTTAAAAACGTGTGACTGATCAATTACATATACAAATTCCAAAGGTTTCTTTGATAACAATAGATTTATTAGAAGTATTAAATGACACAGAGTGTGAAATCTAGAATGCTACTGTACGATGACTGGTTCCATCTTAATTGACGTAGCTTAAACCACAAAACCTATTTCACTTACAAAATTGTACTTATTTTGTGAAAACATAAGAGCCTGTTTAATTGGAATAATCCTTGATGGAATTTTTTTGCACCATATCCAGCAATTTACCATTCTTTCAGGTGTATTTTGTTTTTTGTTCTTTTGGGTTAAGGGGTAAGAAGTAGGCCTTTATGGGGTTTTGTCTGATGATTATTGAGTTACATAATGATGTATTGGCCCTGCAGGTTAATATTATTACCCTTTTTAGGAGGTTCATATGCTATGTTAACCTACTCCCATGGCAGCAAGTTTCAACCACTCAGAAGGCAGGATTCACCAGACCCCAATTTATAAACTGAAATGTAAGAGAAATGTACAAATTAAAATTGCAACAACAAGAACATCACCTGGTGCAATCCTCTGTCCTCCTTTTTTTTATGCACCCTGAACCCTGGCAGGTGGCTTCAGCCCTCCAAATGGAGGGACTTTCTCTCTGGCTCTGCCATTAAATGCTAGGTGGTCCCAGAAATTCCCTCCTGCGACAGAGCCTGGAGGAGGTTGCTGGCTCCTCCCTCCCCCCAGAGACCCAATCCAGAATGCAGGGACTGCTCCCAGGAGCGGCAGGCCATCATCGAGCCTACCACACTTGATTTTCTATTTTCTCCCACCCCCCCTTCCAATGTAAGGACAACGGCTTCTGGCCTCCCAACCCATACTGCCCTCCAGTCACCGCTAGAAGGCAGTCAGCAAGTGGGATGACTAGTCTCCCTCCCCCGAGAGAGGAGAGCAGTCTTCTGGGTGCTCAATCCTCTCTCCCACTGCTGACCTGGGTCACCAGCGTGGTGTGAGGTGTAGTGACCAGTACCTCAACCTCTAGTGTCACTAGGCCAGCTTCTTTTTTTTTTTGTATGAACAACCTGCAAAATACATTGAACCACCTGCATAGTACATGAGGTAACACTGAAACATAGTAATTTACAGAAAGGTGGGGAGGGATTCTAGGTCCAGTATTCCAACCCCCTACCATGCTTCACAGTCAGGGATTAAATAAGTATGATGTTCAAATACATAATTATTTATATGGATTACCACCCAATCAACTACCCATGGCACTCTGCTAATGAAGAATAAGCTCTCTTAATAAGCTGAAATTTGACCAGGAATATTTTAAAGGCCTGTACTGTCTTAATGTCCACTGTCATTGCTGGTAGATTTGTCCATAGGTTCACTACCCTCTCAAAACAATTGCTTTCTAATGTTATCCCTTAATTGAACTTCAGAGTGTGTCCCCACACCCTGCCACAGGACACCAGATCGAACATTTCTGACTGATCTTGTCAATACCCTTGAGTATGTGAATGACTGAGATCATGTCCTTTCTGTTCCCTTTTCACTAGGGAGAACATGGTAAAGGACTCTAGCCTTTCCTCATACTGTAGTTTTGGTCCCACATACATCTGATCATTCTGGTGGCCCTGTACTTCACCTCTTGCTTCAATCTTTCTTTATCATTGAGAAGACCAAAACATCATGCAATACTCAAGGTAGGGCACAACCAATGCCTTGTAAAGAGGCATGACTAGTACCCATAACTTACTGGCCCCCTACTGAAGCATTATAGATTGAAGCAGTGTTCCTGACCAATCAGAGCACTCATTTCCTCTGTGTGTGATAAACACTTATTCTGTGAAGTGTGTCTCATCTGAAGCTGTCATAGAAGCAGGCACATTTAGGCACGTGTTTTTTTAAATTCCAATGTATTTTTCATCAAGCTTAATCAATGATACAGTAATACCATGGCTGAGACCATACTTACAGTTGTAAGAGTGGTCTTACATACATCCCTAGGGTATTAGAACTGCTCACCTTGGGTTTAGAGGGCCGGATATTCAAACTGCGCCATTCATAGGTGCAAGCCCTTGAGCTGCGCAAAATAGTTACGCAGGGGTGTGTCCTGGGTGATATTCAAAGGAGTTGCGCTATTGAGCAACTCCTTTGAATATCACCCCCCAGCCACAGCCACTGTGCATGGCGCAGTGGAACTTGCGCCACCGCAAGTTGACAGAGTGGAGCATTCAACTTGCGGTGGTGAAGTACCATTGCGTCATGTGCAAAATCACGATATTCAAAATGTGACATGCAAATGGGGCTATAATTCATGCAAGGCATGGGGGGGCCATTTGCATGTGATTATGTCCCCATTTGCATGCCATTAGCATGTAGGTGCGCCGATCCCTGAGGACTTGCGCCTGGCACCCTGCCAGGCAGCAGTCATCGGGGACCAAAGCCGCCTGCAGCCCCATCACGGGCATAGTGTACTCCCCCTCACCAGCCCGATCGCGGGCACCAATGTGGCTCCCCACCCTCCTCCCGTACATATCCCTGGTGGTCCACTGGACGAAATGCCCGATGTGGGCGGTATGTATAATAATTCCACCCCCTCCGTTCCACATCCCTGGTGGTCCAGTGGACCAAAGTGGCTGATCGTGCGGGTGGTATGTGATAAAACCACCCCCTGAACATAGCTCTGGTGGCTAGTGTCCCCACCTACCACCCATGAAGCCACCACCCTGCTCCCCGGCAGCGGCGGGCGGCAGCATCCCACCCGGCCGCCACCCTCACCGCCGACTGATCAAGTCAGAAGGTACTTCCATTGGTGCAGAGCAAGAGCCAATGGACATGCAGCCCATACCGTACATGACAGTCCAGATTTGTGAATGACACAGGGACTGGGTTGGGGGCCAGCCACAGGTGGCAGCTGCTGTGTTGTGCTCTGCAATGCAGCAGCTCACCTGTGGGTGGCCCTCGACTTAAGCGTTTTTTTTTGGCTCAAAGTCCTGCAGGTGCAGGTTGGGGGTTGCTCCTGCACAACTCTGCACAGCCCGGCTGAATATCGGGCTGCACAATTTTATATGGTTCCTCCCCTCCAGTTCAGCATGCATTCATTTGCATTGCGCTGTTGCTCAACATGTTTTCTGTGGCGCAACTGCCTCCTGCTGAATATGAGAATGGAGCAAGTTTGGACTTCTTGGCGCCAACCAATGGCATGAAGCAACCCTTTTGAATATCTGGCCCATAGTTCTCATATCCTAAGAATGCATGTGAGACCACTATTACAATCGTAAGAGTGGTCTTGGTGGCAGTATTAATGCACACCACAGCATACTACTGCTACTTCTGACATCAGTGTACACTGCTTGTCCTGCATGGTACCCAGTCAATATGTCTAAGCAATGTGCATGACTGCATAATAGCGCAGCAATACTAGCACAAGGAAAAACGGTGCACAGTACTGATTGCCACTGGTATTCTTGCTGTAAGTAGCTGTAGTGCCTATGGTGCTTCTGCTGTAGTGGGCTGTAGTGCAACCTGGCATTAGAATATAATAGTTCAGGAGGTGGGGGGCAAAGCACCCCTCATATGTATATGCTAGTATTTGTTCTTGGTCTGAAGTGTGCATTTGATGTGGTTAGGAGCTGTGCTGGTTTCACAGCATTGTGGGTAGGGCATGTTATGTGTAGGGTGTTTAGGAGTGTTAGTGTAGGGGTTGGTGGTTTAAGTCTTGCCTGGTGTCTGGATTTCCTGGTGTTGTAGCCTTGTGTTGTGTGATTCTGGTGGTTCTGGTTGGGGTTCTGTATGTTGATGGTTGGATCTTGTATTTTGTGTTTTGTTTTGTTATTTTTGCATTCTCATTATGAGTTTAAGCTGACAGAAATGAAGTTGTAACAGCTAGATGTTGGGAAGGATGTGTTGTATGGCAAAAAGGAATATAAGTATTTAAATAAAAGAATTGTTTGTATTGTTTTGGACTATGGTGCCAGATCTACTTATGAATATTTGAAGAGGCTAGCATATAATTTACTGTATCTATTCAGGTGTGATAATAAAGTGTTTTAAGGACTACTTTGGGTTTGAGTTTTCTTTTTTTTGGGGGGAGAGTGATTTGTGCAATTTTTGCTTGTAGTTATTTTGGCAGGCAGCTGTGTTTGCCAACACTGTATTTCCTTAGCGGTTATTGTCATTGCTGTTTTTGTTTTAGATATATTGATCCGGTGCCTCCTGCATCAAACACTTGTCTATTATGGCCACCAGGTCCTTTTCCTTCTTCATTGCAGCAAAAGCAGGACCACAATGTGTTGGTTCTACCACTGTTTTTCCTCCCAACAGTAGAACCCTGCATTTAGCTAACCTGAATCTGAGGCTCTAGAAGCCAGACTTAAAACCCAGTTTCTTTGGGTCCTCCTGGAATTTATCTCCATCCACAAATGAGTTTGATAGCTTGGCAAGCTTAGTGCCATACGCAATTTAAATAGCAGTGTGGGGACCCCAGCTTCCAGGTCATGGAAGAAGATGAAGAGAAGTGGCCACAGCACACATCCCTGAGGTGTGCTGCTGGGTACTTATCTCCACCTGGAGTAGTGCCCATTCACTTTCACCCTCTGCGTCTTGCCCACAAGTAAGTTAGCAATCCACCTTGTGTATATTTAGTGATTACCATGCTGCTTTACTTTGACCAGAAGCTTATCATGCACCACAGCATCAAAAGTCTTGCTCCAGATTTATGACATCCATGGCCCTGCCCCTGTCATTATCTGCCCTTCATAAAGCCATTCCAAGAGGGTCAAGAACATCAGCCTTAGCCAACTGTTCCATTATTTTGTCCATGATAATGGCCTTCAGGACCTTACATAGCACTGATGTCAGGCTTAACAGCCTGCAGTGGCCCAGAACCTGCCTTTCCTCGTATTGACAATGAGGACCACATTGGCTAGATTCTAGTCCTCTGGCACCAATTTTGTCCAGACACACTAATGAAAGATTATTGCAAGTGGAAAAGCCAGTTATTTCTTTAGCTCCAGTTATTTCTTTAGCTCCATTATGATCCTGGGATGTATTCTGCTCACCCCATGGGACTTACATAACTTGATCTTTCCCAAGTAGGCAGCTAAAAGGACAGGTGTGATGTCAAGTTGCTGCAGTGTCCCTACCCCTGATGTTATAAGCCCCTTCTCCTTACCAGATGCCCTTTATGACTACTGAAACAAACTGTTCAGGAAGCAAATCATCCATCGACTCTGATGCTTTCACAGATCCCTCCTCCCTAGCCCTGTTTTCAAGGTTCTTTATTAATTCATCTGTTATCAGATGATACAAATATCTATGAAACCTGGAAGGGTTTATACAAGTTGGAATCCCTATAGCAAAAATATTTATATTTATTTACAAAAAATAGTTATTCTAAACTAACCTACCATATTTATATATCACAAGAAGACAGTTGTTTTGGGATTCTGAAACAAATAAATATGGAATACATGATGGGTTGCAGTGGAATAACACATTTATCTCCACTAGTGAGTGGTAAGACTGTTATAACTCATGAAAAGGTCTTACCACTCATGTGTGGTGATAAATGTGTTATTCCACTGCAACCCATTATGTAGTTGATATATACCACACCATTTGTAAAGTTTTTACTGGTGTTTTATCTTGTTTTAGCTCAAAACCACCTTTCCTTCCATTATAAACTCTCTATCTGGCCCATTGTTCTCTGTGTTCTTTTTCCACATTCTAAGTGGAAATAACATGTTCCAAGTTAAACAAAATCTAGCTAGTGTCGATAGGGCTGTGAAGAGATACCAAGTGGTGAAAGTTATACATGTGCATAGGAATTATTCAATGCCCAGGTGTAACCTGGCCATATTTTGGAGGTGTTGCACCAAATTTTCAACACGGTCTTTTTTGGACCCCTCTTCATGAACAGTGCCAGTGCTATTTTGTTCAATTGTCCCAAAAGGTAATTGTGCAGAGCAAACAAGCTATTCTGTGCCACAGGTGTGAAAACACATTTTGGGCAGGTTGTGGAAAATGAGAGCTGTACTGTTTTGAAGGAGGTGTGCAAAAATGGCAATGTTAAAAATGTAGAGTGAAAATATTAAAAATTGGCAATGTTAGGAGCGTGCATAGAATCTGCACAACACATGCTTGTAACACAGTAATTTTTGGAATTTTTTCACCAAATTTGCAATATGGGCTTTTTGGGACCCCACCTCGTGAACAGTGGCACTGTCATTTTGTGAACCGGTCCCTAAAGGTGATTACACACAGTGACCCTGAAATAACCTTTTGGGATGGAGTAACAAAATGACAATGACAGTTTTCATGAGGTGGGGTCCCAAGAACCCCATGTTGAAAATTTGGGGCACAAATTCCAAACAATGGCTGCAATATCTGCATAAGTTGAAAATCCCATTGAATGACTGTATAGCATGCTTACCTTTAATTCTTCAGTTTGCGGTTGGACTTTGAAGAGTGCAGTCGTGTCCCGGTCCAGAAAGGATGACAGCACCAACCTCCAGAGGTAAGTATGGGGTGGGGGTGGGGAGGTGGGTGCTCAGTGGGAGGGTTGGGAGGGGAGGGACTGCAGCGGCGATGAGGGACTGTTTTCAATTTCACAGGGAAAAGCCAGACAATGATTGACCATTTTCTAATTTACAGCAAAACAAAACATTTTGGCATATTGGGTGGACTCCCAGTGTGCCACATGAATGCCGACATGGGGATTGGGCACCCCGATGTCAGGCAGGACTTGGGCAGGGGGGCAACAGGGAAAAAAGAAATGTGGCGAGGGACCATTTTCAAATTTACAGAAAAAAAGATATTTCCACACATTGGGGTGGGCTCCCAGTGTGCCACATGAGATGTTGGGCATGACTTTCGGGGGCATAGAAACTACTGAATGGCATTTTGCCATTCACAGCATGGTGGCACCCACAGAACTGCACATGCACATGACTCTGAGCATGTGCAAAAGTCATGTGCATACGCAGTTCATGCATCAGAATGCGGAAGTAACAGCTGATATAGTGCAGCTGTTATTCTGTAGGCTGATTGTGGTGAAGGGATTTAAGCTTTGCTGGGCTTTCAGAAGGATACTTCCAAAAGTCCAGTGGAAGGGGTTCTGCAATCGGCCATTTTTAGAGCTGCAGAGCTCTGACAAAATAGCTGCAGGCTCCGCTCACAGCACTAATAAATTGTGTTCTAAGTGAAATAAATGGTGTTCTATGTAAAAATAAATATTAATCCCAAAATAACATGATTTATTTACGCAATTTATTCACCACTGGTGTGGTATATATAATCATATAGCTCTTTAACATTATGAATAGTGGCCTTGCAGGGTTTTCTGCTAAGGCTTGGATTTTCAAAAGTCTGGACACAGTACTTGCAGCATTTTTGTATGTACTGTAGCTGCATCATTTTAAATGTGGTAGAATCATAGCATTCTATTTGTATAACATTCTGATGTGTTTATTACACTTTTCTCATGTCAAAGCACAGAAATGACGCATGTGCCAAAATTTAGATGCATGCATCATTTTGTAGCACGCATATTGCAGTAGTTGTAACATGATGTTAGATTACCTTTTTGTGGTCTAATAGTTATGTTACAAATGTGCAATTGCATTAAGCAAACAGATGCAGTTCTTTAAAGAAAACAATACCCAGGCAAATAACTATAGCAGACCTTACATTTTGTAATTCATATTAGTAATGTTTTATTAAATGTTCACTCTGATATGGGCACATTGTATAATACAATTTGTTGCATAGTTCTTAAAATTAGAAACAGCATTTTTACCCAATTATTATGACCTGTCACAGACTGCAGTCATCGTATTTATTTTTTCTGTCCCAGCTTTCCAGCTGCATGAACAGAATGTTCTATGTCATTTATACTGTATGTCAATTTAACCTTCATATCCTTGCTTTAAAACATCATTGCTAGGTATTCTGCATAAATATTTTTTTCCAACAGGCACTGCATACTTTTGTGGTGTTCTTGAGTGATTGTCCACACTTTTTGCATTAATCCAGGCTGTTGTTTATTTACTTGATCACCACATCGAGTTTACATCTGTGATGTGGCCCATGTAAGTGCAATGTTTTGTAATTTTCATTATGTTTGTACTCCCCTTCACTCCTCCCCCCGGTTGCAACTGGAAACAAGCCATGACTCAAAGTGCCTTTTCCCAGTTACCAATGTATAAATAACAAAATAAAATGAACTTGCTTTCACCAAGAGAAAGGAACTACGTAGAGCTTATTATCTTTACAAACATTTGAAAATAAACTTCTGGACTGCCCACGTTTCTGTTTTATAGCAAATCATTAATCTCAACAACCCATAGATCTTTCAAATCAGCTAGGTTGGCTGTACCAAAACTTAACAACAACAAAAAAAGCTGGCAGTGTATTTTTTTCTGACTGATGTCCTGTAGTATGGAATACATTTTGAAATTATGTGAAACTAAAGACATTTGTGGCCAACGTATGGGTGGAATGTTTGGAATGCATTTGTAACTGTTACTGAGTTATAGTATATGTGGTTACAATTGTTCATTTCTTCTGAATCTTCCTCCTTTCAGTTTAAATGCATGTCACCAAGTTCTGTTTTTTGTTACCAATTCAAATAGCCACGACCAATACTCTTCATTTTTGAGAATTATGATTTTGAATACTAAACTCAGATCCCTCTTAGTCATTTCTTTTGAAACCAGAAGTGCCCCAAATCGTTCAGTGAATCCTTGAATGTTTTTTCATCTGAATCATAGACACATAGAGGGTGACAGGCAGATAAGGACTGTGTGGCCCACCTAGTCTGCCCCTTTTCCCTACCTAATGCAATACCACAGACCCTAGTTGTTCTGTAGCTTACTCTCTTTTCCCTACTGTGAGAGTACTCTTATGTCTATCGCATGCATTCTTGAATTCCCCTACTGTTTTTGCCCTCACCACATCCACAGAGAGGCTGTTCCAAGCATCCACAACTATTTCTGTGAAAAAGTACTTCCTCACGTTGCCCCTGAGTCTACCCCTCTCTAGCCTCATATCATGCCCCCTTGTTCTTGTACACCTTCTTTTCTGAAAGATGCTACCCTACAGTACTTTGTTTATACCCCTGAGGTACTTGAATGTCTCTATCATATCCCTTCCCCCTCCTCCAGGGAATACGTATTGGTTCTCTCATTTTTGTACATTTGCTCATTGCTATACTTTGTTCAGTTCTGCTATATCATTTTGTTATGTGGTTTCCCGTATTGCACAATGCAAGTGAAACTTGACCAAGTCCCTATATAAACAATAGAATCACTTCTTTTGATCTACTCTTCTTCCCACTTTCTATACATCCCAATAACCTACTTGCTTTTCTTGCCCACTGTTGAACATTGGCCTGATATCTAAAGGGATGTGTTTATATTGCTTGAAAATTCCTTTCCTGACCCACCTGTATTTGACTGTTCCTTACACTTGATTATTCTGTTACCTGTTGTTATTGACAGTACCATTGTGTTTCTACCAATTATCCTTCTCCTTTGCTCTCTTACTATTAGAAGTGTCACATTGTTTTTCTCATGACTCTCTTCTCACAGTATTTGCTAAATTCACTGTCATGTATTGAATTGCACTCCTTTAGATTATTTTGCTAATTTCATTGTTGTGCACAGAAATGAACTCCTCTGATTATTGCTTCTACAATGTAAACACTGTCTGCATTGCAATGGTCTAAGCTGGTTGTACTCTTCTGGGTCATGCCTGAAAATAGGCAAATGTTTGCCAGATCACCCACCGCTGGACTGAAAACCAAAAATACCCCACCCCGGTGGTTGCAAATGCAATCCCTTCCCCCACCCCATCCCTGCCCCACAAATGCCCTGGTGGCTAGTGGTCTCTCCCCTCCACCTCACCCAAAGTGTCCAGTTAGTAGTGGTTACCCCTCCATCACCATCTCCACTAATAAACAATTTGCTTGGTTTCAGTTGGTTCAAAATCAAAAGAGACAACCCCCTACTCATCCTCGATCTGACCCCGGTCCAAACCCTGAATAAAAATTATTTCCCTGGTGGTCTAGTGCCCCCAACCCCCCAACCCACTAGGTGTCCCACTGCCCCACTCCCACCCCCATCCCCATCCCAAACCCCAGCGAGCAGACCGGCACAGCCCTCTTCTCTCCACCACAGCTGGCCCACCAACTGAGCTGTTAATGAATGATCACATTCTTACACAAGAACATGCTCATTCATTGACAGCTCAGTGGGCGGGCTGGCCATGGTGGAGAGAGGAGGGCTGTACCAGTCCACCCACTGGGGTTTGGGATGGGTGTGGGAGTGAGGTGGTGGGACATCTGCTGGGGGGGGGCCCTAGGCCACCAGGGAAATAATTTTTATTCAGGGACTGGATTGGGGTCGGATTGGGAATGGGAAGGGGGGGTGTCTCTTTTGATTCTGAACCAACATAAACCACACAAATTTTTTATGGATGGAGATGGGGATGGAGGAGTGACTACTACTAACTGGGCACTTTCGGTGATGTGGAGGGGAGAGACCACTAGCCACCAGGGCATTTGTGGGCAGGAATGGGGAAGGGGGAGGGATCGCATTTGCAACCACTGTGGCGGGTATTTTTTTTTTTTAGGTCCGTGGTGGGTGATCTGGTGGGGAGGGATGGCTAGCCACCAGGGATAGTTGATGTACTTGTGGGTGGGTGGGGCGGGGACCACTTACCAACAGGGCTTTTTTTGTGGCAATTGGGTGGGTGGCGATTGCGGATGGAATTTCCACAGAAGTTTGGAAATGGATTTCCAAATGTCCACAGAAGCAAAAGTCAGACTTTTGCTTGAATTCTGCCCATGGAATTTTGTTTTCGCACATGACTAAAATCAAATAATGTGAAGATGTGGACCTGCCTTACCAGCCCAGACATGCTTATAATTACTGAAGCCTGAGTCAACGGTGCCACTGGCTGTAGTGTTAAAAATATTCCAGACTATGTGGGTTTAAATGGACAGACTGGGTGGGCCAAGTCATCCGTATCTGCCTACAAATTCTATGTTTCTATGTGCAGCATTGGCTTGATAGTGCCTCCAGAGGTAGAGGCATAGTCTTCTGTATTTCTTTCTCAATCATCAGCTCACTCTCCCTGCCTCAAGAGTGCAAGTGGTTTAATAGTATCTGTAGTCTTATCTTGCAACAAATCTATGAGTGTAGTTGGGTGCTACAGGCCCCCTACAGGTGGCATGAAACTACTGAACCATCTAGCTATGTTTTTCAGTACTCACAGTAATGAGACTCTAATTGTTAAGAATATAAATTTAAATTGACTTTCTCAAAATCAAATGACTTAAAGATACTGGGCCGGATTTTTGAAAGTTCAAGAATGCCACAACCTCCTGGTGTGCCAAATATACGGCGCACGGGGTTTGTGGCATTCTCCATCTGACAATCGGTATTTTCCATCCCTTGCACCACTCCTAGGACCTTAGACCATGTTTTTTTGTGGTCTAGCATGCACCACTCCATGTCCTGGGGGCCTAAGTTACAGAACACAGGCCTCATAAAATATCTTTTATTGCAGTATTTGAAAATGATTATTGTTATCATAATGTAGTGAATTGTCTTAGGGGCTCAAATAAAGTGCATGTACAGCCTACCTTCCCCTACAAAAGGCATCTCTCCCATTTCTGTGAGCTAGATTATCTTGCTCACCTGGCAGCTATCATCTGTAAGAAGTTTTACCCAGCCTTACCTAGCCTCTATGGTGCAAAAGCTGCTGAACATCTCGATCAGCAACTGATCTGTGTCGTGAATTAACACCCCCCAACCCATGAAGTTCAGACTGAAAAATAAAAATTATCTTTGTTTCAGCCAGGATATGAAATCTGAACTGAGGGAAAGAGATAATCAATGGGCTAGAGCAAGGCAATCCCAACATGTGCATGACCGGACCTTATTTAGGAAAACAAGGACAAAGCTAGTTCAAACTGCCCAAAAGTAAGGATTCTTTAAATCTCCTAGAAGCCAATCAAACTGATTTCTCTAAGTTACAAAAGTCAATAAAGGCTGTAGAAGGAGGGTTGGTGACCCCTTAATATCTAAACAAATTATAATGGATGGTAGGACCAGTCTCTGACAAGCAGCAAATTGTGGAAGTGCTTAACTTACACTTTGCATCCGTTGGTCTAGCGTTCGAAAAGTCACCTGCTGCTGCATTCCCAGTTCAAAATGTAATATAATCTTTACTTGATAAAGTAATGTTGCCCTCTCTGTGTCCAGACCATCACCTACTGTATAAGCAGGTGGAAAATCTTCTACTAACTCTAGACCTGAAGAAGAGTCCGGGGGCTGATAATATAGAGCCTTTCTCAAGCAGAGCAGGGATTACCCGTAAAAATCACCTCTTTAACCTTTCACTAAATAGAAACAAAATATCTTCACTCTGGAAAATGGCATGGCACACATTATTACCCTCTTCAAATCTGGTCACAAAGCCTCCTTAAGTAATTACAGATCAATCTCCATGCTCCCATTGTAAGCAACATTATTAGAAAAATGAGTCAATAACCAGCTTTGGGAGTATCTCACCCACAACATCACCATCACTCCAATACAATTTGACTTTAGGCTTTTGCAGAGTGCTTCAACTGTGCTAGTTAAGGTGATGGATGATTGGATTACTGCCCTGGACAGAAAGCCAATGACTGTACCTATTTTTGTTGACCTTAGCAAGGCTTTTGGGTAAAAGACTACAAGATTTTTTTCTTCATAAACTCTCCAGAATTGGTATTAGCCCCCATACTCTGTCTTGGTTCAGCATCTATCTACTTGGTAGACAGAAGCAACTTAAATCTGAAGGGCTTCTATCCTCATGTTCCCAGATACTCAAGGGGGTTACACAGATACATAGATGCATAGAAGCTGTCAGCAGATAAGGACCTCTTGGCCCACCTATTGTGCCTTAACAACCCCTACCTATTGTATAACCCTTAGCCCTACCTGGAGTCTGGAACACCCTGCTCTTGGTTCTAGGATACCCTTGTGTCTATCCCAAGACCATTTTAGCCCCCATCACCTCAAATGGGAGGCAGTTCAAAGTGTCCACCACCCTCTCCATAAAAAAGTACTTCTTCACATTACCCCTGTGCCTTCCCCACTCTATCTTCATACTGTGTCCTCTTGTTCTTGAGCATCTTTTGTTTTGGAAGATGTTCCCTTCTGGTACCTTGTTTATTCCTGTGAGGTATTTAAATGTCTCTATCATATCTTCCCTCTCCCTCCTTACTTCTAGGGAATACATATTCAAATCCATTAGTCTTTCCTCTTAGGTATTCCCATGTACCTGTAGGCTCTGCATCATTTTAGTTGTCATTCTCTGCACTGCCTTCACCCTGACTATGTCCTCTCAGAGAAGGGGTCTCCAGAATTGTACACAGTACTCAAGGTGGGGTCTTACCAGTGTCTTATACAGGGGTAGTATTACCTCTCACTTTTGATTGGTGATAACCCTCCATGTGCATCTGAGCATTCGGCTAGCATTTCCTACTGGCTTGTCACAAACTGTCTAGCTACCTTTAGGTAATCTGAAAAGATAACCCCCAGGTCTCTTTCCTGTTTTGTGACTGTCAATACTTCCCCTCCTAATTTGCATGTTGCCCCTGTGTTCTTGTACCATATGTGCATGATTCTACACTTTTTCGCATTGAATCTTAGCTGCCAGACTCAAGACAATTCCTCCAGTTTTTTAAGGTCCTCCCTCATCTTTTCAATCCCCCCCGTTGTGTCCACCCCATTAATTAATTTGTGAATTTTGTGCAATTCATGACATTTGCTCCAATTCACGGGCGCATGAATCAGCCATAAAAAGTCTGAAGTTTCTCTACACAGTGCAGAATTATGTGGTCAAAATTCCACACCTCGAGGCAAAATTCCATAGTTAATGGCAAAAACTTCACAATTCAAGTAAAGTGAAATTTATTCAGGTCTGGGGAAGCTTCATGAAGCTTTGAAAAGTACACATTTTCACCACTTCATGTGAATTTTGCCGGCAAAGTTTTACTTCACCACATCTCTATCCACAAATAGGCATAACTTTCCCTCCAGCCCTTCTGAAATGTTGCTAATAAAGACATTGAAGAGGACAGGCTCCAACACCGAACCCTGTGGCACCCCGCTAGCCACCCTTCTCTCCCTCCCTCCCCAGAGTGTCCCCCATTTACAACCACCCTTTGGCTCCTGCAAGTAAGCCAGTTCTCCACTCATTTTACTATTTTAGGACCTACCCCCAAGCTGCGTAATTTGTTTACCAGCCTTCTATGTGGAACAGTATTGAAGGACTTGTTAAAGTCCAGATAGGCCATGTCAACTGCCCCACCCTGGTCCACCATCTCAGTTACCCAGTCGAAAAATCCGATCAGGTCTTTCTAGTAGGACCTCCCTTCTGTGAATCCATGTTGTCCTGTGTCTTGTACACCACTCATAGTAAGGCATTCAACTATCCTTTCCTTCAGTAGTGATTCCATTCACTTGCCCACTACTGAAGTCAGGCTGACTGGCCTGTAATTTCCAGTCTCTTCCCTATTACTACTTTTGTGGAGTGGGGCCACATTCTCCCCCTTTTCCAGCTCCCTGGTACCTCCCCAGTTTCTAGCAATAGGTTGAACAGGTCTGTTAAGGGTGCAGCCAACTTTTCCCTGAGTTCCCTCAGCAACATGGGATGCACTGCGTCTGGACCCAATGCCTTCTCTGTTCTTAGCTTTGACAACTCTCTCAGGACTCTTTCCACAATAAATGGTCTTGTGTCCCTGACCTTTTATGCCCTTGTCTCCAAAGATCTGTACTAGGCCCTCTTCTGTTTGTGCTTTACACCAGTAATGTGGCCACTAGTGTAGGTGATGTCAATTTTCACTTCTATGCTAGTGATACAGTACTATGTGTTGCCAAGCTCACTTTATCGGATGCACTACTTGAACTACTGTCAGCATTTAATACCTTTCAAAGCAAACTGTTTACCTCTAAGCTTCTCCTTAATGCCTCAGACACAAAATATAGGATCTTAACTCCTAACAGCAAGCAACAATTTAGCACCACTACCCCTGGTATCTTCACCCTAATGGGTGATAATTTGGAGCTAGTATACACTTTCAAATACTTGGGTTTTTGGTTAGATAGTAAACTTTCTACTAGCACCCACACTGAAAAGCTTTGTGAAATGCTGCATCTGAGGCTAGATTTCTGCTACAGAAACAAACATTGCTTCTATATTAAAGCAAGGTAAAGATTAGTTAAGGCCACATTTTTGAAACTTATTGATTAAAGTGGCCTGGTGTATGATGTATGGAGACACTGCTGCTTTGCAGCTGGCAAAACTGGATGCTTAATAGCATAGTGCACTACAATTTATTTCTGATTTGCCTACTAGGACCGATCATTATACCCTTTACACCTAAGTTCATTGGTCCTCTCTAACCACTAGAAGGCTGACAAATCCGTATATATGGGCTTACAAGGCACTCTGAAAAGCAATGTCACAATATAGCGCATCCTTATTTTGCACATCCTCTAGTCTATACAAATTGAGGACTAATGGCATCATACATTTGCAGGTCCCCAGGTACATATCCACATATGGTAAGATGGCCTACTGTTGGCTTGTCCCTATGTTTTAGAACAAGTTACAACCTCTCTCAACTTAAATTCATCAATCAGCCTCTAGTCATTCAAACTGTCATTAGAAACTCATTGTACACACAAATGTACTTGTTGAAACAACTCTGTTTTTATTGTACACTGTTCTGGTATTCCTTGCTTGTTCTTATTAATTCCTTATTTCAGCCTCAATACTTTATTTTTATTTCCTTGTTTCTTGATGCATATCATTCTTTTATTATTTTATATAAATTGTTGCTCATGAACTCGGGAATCTACTAGGTAATGATCTATTATGCAATACTGCTGAGTTATGTACTGTTACCTGGTTTAAGCAGGACCTCCTTGCAAATCAACACTGCTCAATGAAGCCTTTTTTTAATAGTAGAATAAATAAATGCAAAATAAATACATGTCTCCATTATGAGCTGCACGCCATCCAATTGCCTCATTAGATCACAGTGCCTGTAACAAAAATATCCTATATAAATAATAGTAGGTAGGCAACTATGCACAAGCCTATATTTCCACTGAGAGGTTCTGATTAAATCATTGACCTTGAAAGCAAAACTCAAGATGTCTGATGCACTCAAACCCCAAGGTAATAACACAGATTTGCTGTGCCAGTGGTTGACCAGCCACTGTACTTAATAGTATATAGTTTTCTCTTGTTTTAGTTTTTTTTAATTTGTTGAAAGTGAAAGTGGTGTCGGCAGCAGTCTTAACTGCAGCCTTGAAAAAAGCCATCAATAACAGTGGCAGCTATGAAAATAAGCAAACTATTTTGGTAAACTCTAATTTTTAACATGCAGTATGAGTTCAGTTATCATATGGTGCTTGTTCTATTCTCAGGTCCTGGTTGTTGGTGGCAATTGGTTCATTCTAGGATCCGCTGCAGCCAACTTTTCAATTCAGAAATTGAACTGATTGTTGTGTGAGTGGACACCCTGTGGAAAAAGCAGGTGGAATGAGGATTCCTGATCAGCTGAAAATGTTGCTCTGTGACAGAAGGGTACAGTAAGGCTCCATGACTTTTGGAATGTGGTGCAACAACATTTCAGCTGAGATGGAAAACCATGCAGAACATAGGCCCAAGTGTTATCAGTAAATGTCTGTTTAAACACAGCTAGTTAAGTGGTTCACATTACCCAGACAACAATGTTCACAAGCCTGAACTCAATCATACTAGGGCTGAAACATTCCAGCTTATTCTACCCTCACAGTGTGGTAATAATGAATGTCTGTGTCAACTTGGAGCACAATAAGAGCTTCTAATGATATTGCCACAATAGAATAGCAAATCATAAGCCAGAACCTGTGCATAAGTTGATAATACAGTATATAATTAAAAAAATTCTGGCCACAAGAGTGATATTATTAAAGATCTATACCAGGTGTGATCCTATGAATCAGTTGTTCTTAAGATACAGACAAAAACATGAAAGAAAAACACAAAGCAGAACTACTCTTATGTAGCTGTGTTATCATAACAACAGATGGAATAACCTCAAGAGGTGTTGCCATCCCTTTTTATGTTTGCTTGCACGCATGCGCAAGAAACATGATGTGACAGCTTAGGAAAGAAGCTGATTGTGGAGGCACAGCAGTGTTACAGCCAAGGGAGGCACTGCTTTTGGGGGCTTGGCACTGGTGGAACAATGGAGGCACAGTGTGTGGATGACACTGGTCTTCAAAGAGTGCACCAAGTTCTAACATTTTCACTGTAGCAATCAGGGGCTGCCTCATCATTGCAGCATCAGTCATTGTGCTGCAAAGAGGGAGCGACCCGTCATTGCAGGGCGGAATGTTAGCTAGCCTAATACTGCTTGCCGCCACGTTCACAAACAATATTAGGCAGCATCCCATGCCGAGGAGGTGCCCAAACCCCCTCTGCAGCATGTGCCCCCCAAACGGTCTGTGTTAGCCGATGGGGGCCCCAATCCCCACCGGCTTCAGTGCCCACAATGTTTATTTATTTAGCCAACGGGGGAGCCCACTCCCTGTCAGCAATATGTAACTGCCCCAATTTTGTTGCCTGCTGACGGGGTGCCCAATCCCTGTTGGCATGATGTTCCCCCCTCCCCGTTTACTTGTGTGCCAATGGAGTTGCTCAATCCCTGTCGGCTATAGCTGGCCCCCCCAAAAAAAGAGTCCTTTGGAATGCTGGGAGCCCAACCCAGCATGCCAAATGCCCCAGTAAAATTGAAAACCATCCCGCATTGTCTATTTTTTTTCCCTGTAAAGGAAAAATGGTCCCTCTCGGTCTGCCAGACCCCCTCCCACAACCCGCAACCACCCACTGTGAACCCTGCCTCCCCACACCCCCTCACCCCATACTTACCTCCAGAGTCCAGTGCGATGATCTTCGGTGGACCGGGAACACGTCTGCACTCTTCAAAGCCAACCACGAACTGAGGAAATGCCGATAAGCTGTATAATGTAATAAATATTTTTTTCAACTTTGCTGCATATCTCAGGCATTTTTGGGAATTCTGACACCAAATTTTCAGCTTTTGGTTTTTGGGACCCCTCCTCATGAATTCTGTTACTGTCATGATGTTAATTGGGCCCGAAGGGTGATTTCATGGTCACTGAAAAATCACCTTTGGGGACGTATTAATGAAATGATAGTGCCAGTGTTCATAAGGTGGGCTCTCAAAAAGCCTATGTTGTAAATTTGGTGAAAAAATTCCTAAAAATGACAGTTTTGTGAGCATGCGTTGCACAGTTCCTACGTACGCTCGTAAGTTCACAAATTTGTAAAATGTGCACTCTAAATTTTCAACATTGCCATTTTATCACACCTACTTATGAGCAGTACGGCTGTCATTTTTCACATCTCACCCAAAATGTGTTTCTGTGCATGTAGCACACAATGGCACAGCTGGTGTGTGAAATCAATGTTTGGGACAGATTAAGAAAATCCCAGTGACACTGTTCATTAGCAGAGGTCCTAAAATGTCTAAATTGAAAATTTTGTGAGAAAAATTCATAAAATGATTGTGTTACGAGCGTGCGATACACAGCTTCTACGCACTCTCATACTTTCGCACATTTGCAATATTTTCACTCCAGATTGCCAACACTGCCATTTGCCCACATCTCCTTATGAACAGTACAGCTGTCATTTTTCACATCCCAGCCCAAATGTGTTTTTGCACTTCCGGCGCAGACAAGCACGGTCGTTGTGGTAAATCCATGTTTGGGACACATTAGGAAGATCACACTGACATTGTTCATTAGCAGAGGTCCTAAAATGGCTACGTTGAAAATTTGGTGACAAAAGTCCATAAACTAACTGTGTTACGACCGTGCATTGCGCAGTTTCCATGCACGCTTGTAACTTCGCATATTTGCAATATTTTTACGTCATATTTTCAACATTGCCATTTTTCTGCACCTCCTTATGAACAGTACAGCTGTCATTTTTCACATCCTGACCGAAATGTGTTTTTGCACTTCCGGCACAGAATAGTGCGGTCACTGTGGGAAATCACTGTTTAGGACACATTACAAAAATCACAGTGACGCTGTTCATTAGCAGAGATCTTAAAATGCCTATGTTGAACATTTGGTGATGAAAGTCCATAAAATGACTGTGTTACAAGTGTGTGTTGCGCAGTTTCCACGCATGCTTATAACTTTGCACATTTGTAATATTTTCACTCCAGATTTTCAACATTTCCATTTTCCCATACCTCCTTATCAACATAAGCTGTCATTTTGCACATCCTGGTTGAAATGTGTTTTTGCAGTTCCGGCGTGCAATACCGTGGTTGCTGTGGGAAATCAGTGTTCAGGACACAGTAACAAAATTACAGTGACACTGTTCATAACCACGGGTCATTAAATGCCTATGTTGAAAATCTGGTGATGAAACTCCATAAAATGACTGTGTTACGCACATGCGTTGCGCGGTTTTCACATATTCTCGGAGGTGCAAGCATTTTTAATATTCCCACTACACATTTTCAACATTGCCATCTCTTCATACCTCCCTATGGATGGTACAGCTGTCATTCTTCACATCCTGCCTGATCTGTGTTTTCGTACATGTGGTGCAGAATGGCACTGTCACTGTTGGAAGTCAGTTTTCAGGACACATTGACAAAATCACACTGCCACTGTTCATGACAAGAGGTCCCAAATGCTTTCATGAGGTGAGGTCACAAAAAGGCCATATTCAAAATTTGTACTGTGAATACCAACAAATGCCTGAGGCATTACGGTTTCTAACCATAACATCCTACCCTGTACAGACAGACAGGCATCAGTGTGTGCCTTTGGATTGCAACTGTACTGCTCATGCCATCCCACCCCCACTCCCCAGCCACTGACAGGCATCGAGGTGTACTTTGGACTCTTTGTCCCAAGACTTCACCCCATTCTCCTATGCTGCACCCATTTCAACGTATATCCTTATGGAATGGGGTGATTATAAAGCCAAAGACCCTAAGGCACAGCTCAACACATGTCGGTGTCTGCAGAATAGGGTGAGGTGACATGGCTTGACCGTCATGGGTGATGACCCAAAACCTTACCCCAAATCCTGTCCATCTCTACAGGATGGAGGTGGGGTTCATGTAAAATTCAGTACTTCACTGCCATTCCTATTCCGCATCTGTCTAACTCCTGCATTTCTAATGCTAATACCAGCAAGCAAACATTTGGCATTGACAAATGCTTGTTTACTGTTGTCTTCAGTCTCTCCCTTTCTCCCAACTAAATCTTTGGAGCTATCATGGCTGCATCCCTCCTCTGACCAGGAATGTGGGCAAGTGGTCACCTTCATATCTGATCCAAATGCTATTTCTTTGCTGGATGACAAGGGTGCAATGATGCTTGGAGGCCTGCATGGTCCTTTCCCAAGATCTACACACCTCACCTCCATGACATGCCCATCTCTGAAAGTGTTATTAACCAATGCCTAGTCTAAGTTTTTTTTTATTTATTCAGTTATTTATTTATTTATAACTTGGAAATGCACACCGAGCCAAGGCCTGTTTCCAGGTACCACATAGGGAAGGGGGAAATGGAGCAAAATAGCAGCAGACAATAGCAAAACATCTGAACAGGCAAGCAATGTATTACAATAATAGAAGAGATAAAGAGCAATTTGTATGTATCACAATTAAATAAAGTGCAGTGAATTTTAGCAGTGCATAAAATCATGAAGAAAAACTTCTATGGATTAAAATATAGACTTCAGAGGTAACCGGAAACAGGATAGCAGGTGCAAATGGGGGTTTGAAGTTTTAGCTTGTGTTTGAAGAAGTTAAAGGATGAGGAAAGACAGAGGGAGGCATGGAGTTTGTTCAAGAGTGAGGGAAGCCTATAGGAGATTGCAAATTGTCTAACAGAGGAGTGTGGGTGAGGAATGTCAAAAGTACAATGGTCCCTAGAGCAGGGGGGCTGGAGAAAGGGGGATTTGGGATAGGAGCAAGGTGAGGTTGAAGAGAAGAGTGTTGAACTAATATTTTGAGATGAATGAAGCACAATGGGCCCAGCAGCAAGACAGCAGAAGGAATATAGTGAGTAATGATGTGTGAGTGATAGAGAGTTAGATGCAAAATGGCAGAAGGAATTGAGGAGGGTATCCAATATGGCAAGGGAAGTGGAGGGTGCAGAGCTATAGACTACATCCACTCAGTCAGAAACAGGGAGCAGCATTTTGGTAATCAGCTCCCTGCAGACATGCAGAGACAGGCAGACTTTGTAATGATAGAGGGCAACAAGCTTGGGATGGAACTTGGCATTGATGGCATCAATGTGGGCTGAGAAGTCAAGCTTACACACCCCCCAGGTACTTAAAAGGCCAAACCACTTCAAGTGAAACATAGAACCATAGAAATATAACAGCAGATAAGGACCACTTGGCCTACCCAGTCCACCCATTTGCTTACCCATTGGATAAGATGCAGATCATAGTTAACCAACAGCCTACCTCCTTCTACCTCCCACTAGAATTGCCTTATGTTTGTCCCATGCATTCTTTAATTCTCCCACTGTTTTTGACCCCACAACCTCCTTGGGAATGCTGTTCCATGCATCCATCACCTTCTTAGTGAAAAAATACTTCCTCACATTGCCCTTGAGCTGTCCTCTCTCTATCTTCAAATTGTGCCCCCTTGTCCTTGTACATCTTTTTTTCTAAAAGATGCTACACTATTGGACTTTGTTGATTCCCTTGAGGTACTTGAAAGTTTCTATCATGTCCCTCCTCTCCCTCATTTCCTTGAGGGTATACATATTAAGCTTCTTTAGTCTATCTTCATTTGGCTTCTGGTGCACACCCTGCACCATTTTAGTTGCCCTCCTCTGGACTGCCTCTATCCTGTCTATGTCCTTGCAGAGATGGGGACTCCAGAACTGCACACACTACTCAAGATGGGATCTTACCAGCTGTCTTTACAGATGGATAACAACTTCCTGTTTTCTACTGGTGATGCCTCTCCCTATGCATACCAGTATCCCCCCAGCCCTTCTTACTGCCTTCTCACATTGCTTGCCTACCTTTAGGTCATCTTATATGACTACCCCCAGGTCCTGTTCCACTTTTTTGTTGTTAGTGCCCCGCCCCATTGTGTACTCTTCCCCCTGGGTTTTTGTTTCCCAGGTGCATTACTTTGCACTTCTTTGCATTGAATCTAAGCTGCCATAAGTTTGACCATTCCTACAACCTTGTCAAGACCCTTCTCATCTTTTCCATTCCTCCTTGCATATCAACCTTGTTGCAGATCTTTGTCTCATTTCCAAAGAGGCATACATTTCCTCCCAGTCCCTCCACAATGTCGCCTCTAAAGACATTGAAGAGAACCAGTACCAGTAATGAATCTGTAGTACCCCACCAGTATCCCCCTTTTCTCTGGAGTGGACTCAATTTACTATTACCCGCTGCGTCCTTTTGTCCAGCCAGTTTTTTATCCAGGCTACCACTGTGGGACCCACTTCAGGGCTGGCTAACTTGTTTATTAATCATTTGTGTGGGACTGTATCAAATGCTTTGTAAAAGTCTAGGTAGGCCATGTCCACAGCCCCTCCCCAGTCTACTACTTTGGTCACCCAGTCAAAGAAATATATTAGATTCATCTGGCATGACTTTTCCACTGTGAATCCATGCTACCTTGGGTCCTGTGCCTTGCTGGCCTGTAGGTACTCAACAGTTCTTTCTTTTAGAAGTGATTCCATCATTTTACCTACCATTAAGGTCAAACTAAAATGTCTGTAGTGTCCTGCCTTTGCCTTGCTTCCACTTCTGTGAAGGGGAATCAATTCTGCCCTCCTCCAGTCCTCAGGTACCACACCATCCTCCCATGATTTGTTAAAAAGGGTAGTCAGTGGTGTCACTAGTTCTCCCTTTAGTTCTTTTAGAATTCTGGGGTGAATCTTATCAGGCCCCATTGCTTTGTCCATCTTGAGTTTTAGGAGTTCTTTCAGGATCCTTTCTTCTGTGAATGGACTGGTATCAACCCCCCTATCCAGAGTGCTTCTATTGTTTGGTTTAGGTGCCATCCAGAGTGGTGAAGACAGGGAGCACATTGAGTCTGGCTAGGTTCTGACCAAGACCAAAGTTCATGGAGCCTGTCTTTTTAGTGTTAACTCTAAGTTGTTAGGAATGGAACCAGTGGAGGATATTGCTTGAGGTCCCACTGGAGCAGGTCTTGCCCAGCTGCAGAGGAAGAACCAAAGGAGAAAATGACTGTGCATCTGCATACATGTGTATATGTAAGTTGACTCAGGGGAAGGGGAGGTCATTAAGGAAGACAAAGAAAAGGAGCAGACCAAGGATGGAGCCCTGTAGAACCCCAGACAGGTTAGGAAGGGAAGGTGACAAGGAACCACCAATCTCTACTAATTGTAGATGGTTGGTTGGGTAAGTGTGGAACCAAGCAACAGTAGGGGCAGAAAGGCCAGCATTTATCACCTTGTCCAGGAGAAGTGGGTGTGACACAGAGTTGAAGACTTTGGCCAGATCGACAAAAAAGTGCTGCAGTAATGAGCCCCTGGTCCATCCTGGAGAAAATGGCATCAGTGACACTCAGCAGGGAGGAGATTGTGGAATGGTGGTTCTGGAAGCCAGACTGGAAAGGTGATAGGAAATTAGTAGATGAAAGGAAATTGACAAGTCTGGAGTGGATCAGTTTCTCTTTACAGTTTAGTGAGGGAGGGGAGGATGGAGATGGGACAATAGTTACCAGGAGAAGATGGGTCATCCCCTTTGTTGAGAGGAATAACTCTGGCCAACTTCTAAGACTGAGGAACAGTGCAGAGAGTGAAGGAAAGGTTAAGCAGGTGAGTAAGGGGAGCTGCAATGGCTGGAACTGAAAGGTGCAGGAACTTGGGGGTCGAGACTGTCAAGACTAGGGCTGGAAAGACTGTTGCACCCAAGATCTGAACCCCCAGATTGAACCTGTAATCCATGGATGTGGATAAATACAGACTTCACTGCAGAAGTCCGGTTCTAGGTCCGTGGAGAGCCATACAGTGTACTGTTGCCATGGGTGGTTCCATCATGCCTTGGCGAAAGGAATATCGGTGACCTTCCCTACAGCGACACATAGTTGCTGACATCCCTGATGCCACTGACTTCAGTCCCCAATCAGAAAATGCACCAACACATGACTGGTGTTCATACGGGAGGCTGTGCCCCCCTCGGCCTTAAGGATTCCAACTCTGGGGGATGGATCTCGGGGGAGGGTGACCAAACTCTGGAGCCAATGACTCAGTCATCACTCCAGCAACCCGGTCAACACTGCAGATGTTGGTGGGTTGCTGTAGCTGTAACAGCATCACTGTAAGAGCATCGCTGTTACAATGGTATACTGCCATGGGGAGGCCGTCATTATGCTCACTACATGTACAGGCGGGCCGCATCCAATCAGGTAACAAAGCAGGATAGTTAGTCACATAATGCACTCATGGTTTACAAATGTGCTGAGTGTTCAACGTGACCCAGTCAACTTGGAGGATGGTCAGAGGAGCTTGCTGCTGCAGAGTAGAGTCAGACACTACAGTTGCACACAGCAGAGAGAGAGAGAAACTAACTATAAATTAAAAAACAAATCTTTTTTTGAAGCGGAGCCAGACGGGATGAAAGATAGAGAGGAAAGAGAAGAGGAGACTTACTAGGGAGAGAGGAAGGGGAGAGAAAGCCATCGTAGGGGGAGGAAAAGGAGAGGAATCCAAGGAAGGAGAGAGATAGTGGGTGGCTGTCGGTGGGAGGCAAGGCAAATAAAAGGCAGTGTGGCAATGTACAACAGGGCAAGTGAAGGCTGGAAAATAAATATTTTACTTGTGCCATCCAGAAATTAAATCCAGAAGATCTTCCAGATGAGAGAGAGAGAGAGAGAGAGACTACTGGGAGCCCATGAGAAATTTTACAGTGCCAGAAATACATAGATGTGCTTTCTCATTTCTTGTCCTCAATGTGGCTGTGTGTAGTACAAGGCAAGGGCAGGCTGACAAAATAAATCTTTGACTTGTGCCATCCAGAAGAAAGAGATAGAGAGACTATGGGTGGGTGAGGGAGGATGAGAAATTTTACAGTCCCAACAATCCCAAATAAAAGTTATTTTTTTCTTTTCCTGGCCTCAAATTTGGCTGTGTGAGTATGTGTACATCAAGGGCAGGCTAATGAAATAAATATTTGACTTGTGCCATCCAGCTCCAGGGGAGAGAGAGAGAGAGAGAGACTACCGGGGGCATGAGAAATTATTTTGCAGTCCCAGAAATCCCAAATAAAATTTTATTTTTATTTTTCTGGCCTCCCCAATCTGGCTGTGTGAGTGTGTGTAGGGCAAGGGTAGGCTGACAAAATAAATATTTGATTTGTGCCATCCATTCTAGATCCAGAGGAGAGAGAGAGACTGGGGGAGAGTGTGGGCCATGAGAAATTGTACAGTCCCAGAAATCCTAAATAAAAGTTTTTCTTTCTTTTCCTGACCTCAATGTAGCTGCTTGTACAGGGCAAGGGAAGACTGACAAAATAAATCTTTGACTTGTGCCACACAATAACGATCACTCGCTAACATTCATTCATGATTTCATGTATTGCAAATAAAAAAAACATACTTTTTTAACAAACAATAGACAAGTTGCTATGCCTTTGCTGCTGGTTGTGGAGGGCCAAATGGATATTCTGAATTTGTGACCCATACCAGTCTGTTTACACAGTAATAAAAGTACACACACACACATGTCATCATCAGTCATTGCACATTTCTTCCATTATTCCTCCTCTTTATCCTTATTAGTTTATCATTATGTATATGCATTAACCAAGCCATGTGGGACTGTGCATGTGGCTGTGCACAAGATGTCTGCATCACCAATTTAAATTCTGAGGCACACTGTCGATAGGGTCACTGAACAGTAACTGTAGTAGGAGTCAGTCAACTAAGCTTGTAAGGAAGTGCTGGTGGACTGCAATGTGCTGTGTACAATCATGATTCATGACTGATGACTGTAAATCCATGCCTGGCTTGTGGGTGTGGGTGGGAGTCATCAGATGATGTTAGGTAGAGCGATCTTTCCTTTTACTCTTAGAATAAGAAATAAAATATGGATCAACATGTTGATGAGGGGCATTCTTCTCAAGATGTCAGTGCAGCCATTGCCACTGCAAAAGACAGCAGTCAGCCTGCAAAGGAAAAACAAAATAAGGCCCCAAAAAGTGATTTGTTCATATCTAAAGTTTCATCTTCCAAGTGAATGCTTGAACCCTAAACAGGTGCATCTTTCAGATCAGTCCCAAGTAAAAAAAAAGGTTGTGTAGTTAAAACCAAAGGGTTGGTGGGTATCACCTGCAGAGGCACCCAAAGGTATGGAACAATTGCATAATATGCAACTGCCAGTCCCTCACAGACATCTTCTGATTCTTCTGAGGATGAACCCAATGAGGATACTAATAATAAAGATAAAGAGAATGATCAGGCAGCACAACGTTTACAACAGGAAGGGATAGAAATTGCAGATGAGGAAGAAATGGACAGAAATGTTTTGGCTGAGGAGGTGGGCAGTGGGAATAAACCACAAGGCCCAAGAAAAATCTGGGGGGAGGACCCTGAAAAGGGGACCAAGGTGCAGTGCCTTCCTGGAAAAAAAAACTAAAAAATGATCATCTTATTTGGTCATACTTCTCCATTAGTGCTTCTCATGAGTTGGTGGCAACATGCACCATTTATAAACTGCCAATCAGCAGGGGTAAAAAGATAGGAGCATTGGGAACATCAGCACTGAAAAAGCACCTATACAGATGTCACAACATTACTGAGAACTCCAGCTGTGAGTCTCGAAGAGAAAGTGACAGTGATACCTCACTACACTCAAGGGAAACTCTGATATAGGAAAGCAGTGGCAGCCCCCGCAGCACTATGGAAACACCTCCACCACCACTTCCTACCATTTGAAGGAGTCTTATTGTTACTAAAAGTGACCATATGTTCAAAAGCCTCCCCTCTTTCAAGGAGACAGTTTACCATCTCAGAAACATATGAGCATAAAGCCAAATATACCTCTACTCACCCTGTTGCTGTTACAATAACCAAAACAATTTCAGAAATGATAGCTGTTAATTTGCTACCATATAACGTGGTTGAACATGTAGGAGTCTGGTGGCTGCTTGAGTACCTCGAACCTTGATATAGTATACCATCATGGAAATACTTCTCGACAGCAGGGATTCCAGAGCTTTAAAATATCGTATGTAAACATTTAAGATGTGTCTTGTGCAGTGCTGTTGGGAGGGTGGTGCATCTCACAACAGACATCTGTACGAACTGTCAGCCTGAACCCTTCATGTCTGGCACGGTACATTGGGCATGTTTTGATAATTCACGTGGGGACAGTTAAGCATTGCAGTTTGCTGTTCTAAGAATGTTTATTTTTCCATCTGACTATACCTCATAAAACATCAATGAAGTGCTCTAAAAAACAATACAGTAATGGCTCACTTCACAGGGACTGTCAGTTGGCTTTATAGTTGCAGATAATGGGTCCAACATAAGGAAGGCCTTGGAGGAGGGGGACTTTGTTCACATCCACAGCTTTATGCATTGCTTAAATTTATTAGTTCACAGTTACCTCAATGATGACAGGGAAATTAAGGGTCTTGTTAGCACTGTTAAAAGAATATGCACTCATTTCAGTCACTCAAGCAAAGCCCATCACTTGTTTGAAAAAATATAGCAGAAGCACAGTTTTCCTTTGAACAGATTTATCCAAGACATTTCTACTTAATGGAATTCAACTTTTTATATTTTCCAATGGCTGCTGAAACAAAAGAAGGCTGTCAGACAACACACCTTGGAAAATAAAATTGGTGATGCAGACATCTATATTACTCCACTGCAGTGGGCCATGCTGGAGTTTCTAATTTTCCT
Source organism: Neoceratodus forsteri (assembly GCA_016271365.2). Lineage (NCBI taxonomy): Eukaryota > Metazoa > Chordata > Ceratodontiformes > Ceratodontidae > Neoceratodus > Neoceratodus forsteri. Next base: position 691,226,608 of record CM057454.1, on the reverse strand, counting down.
GCTCCAGCCATTTGAGGAAATCACCAGAGAGGTAAGAGCAAACACAGCAACTCTGAGCCAGGTGATACCCCTAATAAAAATGTTAAAATTCAGGTTGAATCTGATTAGGGAAATGTTAGAGAACCAAGACAGTTCCATGATCACACAGGCTGCCAGTAGTGCTCCTGACAGATGCAGGTTGTCCCCCAGAATATAACAAGATCTAATTAGACATATGATCAAAAAAGTTGTAGAAGATGACAAACTATGTAAAATGCTTCATTCTGAGTACTACATTAAAGCACCAGTCTTGGACCCATGATACAATTCGAAGCAACTACTGAGTGATTATGATGACACTTCTTTAGAGATAAACAAACAAGAAAAAATTGATGAGGTGCATGCTGACATGGAACAGAGTATGACAGCAGCATCACATTCAGAATCTTCTTTATGACAGCACAGCATCATGTGGCCCATCCTCTACTGTTGCAGCATTTTCTCCCTCATACTCCTCAACCACTGCAGCCAAATCCTCTTCTTCACCACCATCCAACCATAGCACTGTCCCACGGCCACATGGTTCAGCTTCATGCCTCTGGAGTCACTTACAAACTGTAATTGTAACTTCTTCTTCACCTGCCTCTTGTAACACAGCCTCAGCACAGACCATTGTTGAAATGTACCCCACAGAGCCCAATATCAGCTGGAATGCTGATCCTTTGTAATACCAGAAATCCAAACAAAGTGTGTGACCTGCTTTAGTAAACATTGCAATGAAGTACATGTATTGCCCTCAGACTAGCTTGTGTTCAGAATGATTATTTATCTCGGCTAGTAATGTCATTACTGACACACAGTCCTGTTTGACACCAGAAAATGCCGAGTGCCTGACATTTCTAAAAGTGAACATTCCTTGCTTTAATTTAAAATATGATACCTGAATGAAACATACAGTCTGGGTGAGCAGGCCCTATGCACAACACACTTTTAATAATTTATTTTGTGCCTGTGGTGAAAATATTTTGAGAATGAGGTCTACTAAATAAGTTAGCAATTCATTGCAACAAGTCAGGTCATGACTCATGAGGATGGACTACTTGGCCAGGACAGAATTATTTTAATGATCACAGTGAGCACAGACACATGAAAAATAACACCATCAGTGGGTCAGAGTTCAAATATAGCAAGCAACTGCATTTTGTGTAACACTTACTTGGTGGTACTAGGTACCACTCTGATCTGGAAGGTAAGGTACTGCTGTCTACTACTACTTGTCACTTTTTGTCCTCATGTCACATGTACTAATTGCCTGTATTTGTCCTCATTACTACTTGTCACTTTTTTTGTCCTCAGCAACTGATTAAAAGTTATTTTACCACCAACCTGAATATACTGTAGTATTAATATTTTAATTTTTGTACAATGGATGTCTTAGCAGAAGTCTGAACACTAAAACTGAATGCTCTTTGTATAATATATTTCTCACATCACCGATATTTGGCTGTGATTACAGAGAAAAATGTCAATTAATTTCTTTATTGTGTATGTATACTATGCTAGCCTGGCTGTACCAACACTGCCTCTCACTTACACTAACTGGGATAAGACTGTTATATTTAAATTTTAAATTTTTGCGTACTTAAATTATTTGGCACTGGTTGGCAGCAACTGTGGAACTAAGAAGGTTATAATGGTGTGCCATCAGGTCTTCAGGTGGCAGTAGCAACCTTTATTTTTATGACTGCACTGCACTTGACCGAAGTGATGTGACTGACTGGTTACCTGGGTGGTGATCAGTTAATGTCTTTTATTTCTTGTTTAATAAATACATTGTGTGTTGAACAGTAGTAGAAGTAGTCATAGACAACATTACAACCTGTTGGACCAGGATAGTGTACCATGCCACAGTACTGGGACATGTGATGCAGTTGCATCATTCACATGGGTAGGGTGGGTGGGCTTTTACAGCTGCTCGTTTTGATCATTAATTTCTTTCACCTGGTTTGCTCTGACCAGAAAATCCATCAAAATATCACCCACACAGCAGCAGCATTAATAAAAATAATCTTAGCTGCCTGCAGTGCTTGGCTTTTCTTTGTGGTACAATAGTAATTGCAACTGTCTGTCTCTCTGTCTTCATCACTTTCTCTCTCACCCTCCCAGTGCACTTACATCACCAGCCCAAGCAAGATATGCAGGATATGCTACCAGTATAAGCCAGCCATGAAGCAACTAGTAGTAATTAATTATTGCTTTTAGTTAGCAGTTTTACTGTCATATTTAGACAAGTAATGCATTAAATTATTTTATGTTGGCCTCTGTGTTGAATATCATCAACTTTAGCTACTTTTATGCATTTTATCATAGTTTTTCAAATATTTATAAATAATCAGAACAAATGTGAACCCCCGTGTTCCAGTTAATTTTTAATAAGGGTTAGAACTTCACCAGTTTCTCCCAGCCCTAGTAAGGACTGGACATTGATAGAATGAGGGAGGAAAGGGCAATTAGGGTTTCCTAAACAGTGACGGGGGGGAAGTGATCACCTGCTGAGGTATGGAGGAGGGGGAAGTAGAGGGGGGTCAGTAGTGGAAGAGGACGGAAGGGCACAGGTTGTGAAGAACTTGCTAAAAAGAGCCACAGCAGAAGCATGGTCAGAAACAGGTGAACTATTTTCCACAAGAATGGGCAGGAGGGTCAAAATGGGAGTGTATAACCTTATAAAATTTAGATGGTTAATTTAGGTTTGATTGAAGTTTGGCTTTGAAATAATGTGATTTAGCTGACTGGACAGCCTTAGTACAATTGTTCCTCAGAGCCCTGTAGAAGATGTGATCACAGGAGGAAAGGGATCATTTGTAACAGGCCCAAGTGCCATCCTGGATCTTGCACAAGTCAATGATGTCAGTGGTAATCCAGGAATGGTGGAATGTGTTTACTCTGAGTTTCTTGAACCAAGCATGCCTGTCCCACACAGAGGAAAATTTGGAATAAAAAAAAAAGGAATGGCCACTTCAATATCTGAGGCAGTGAGGATGTCAACCCATTTAGTAGCAGGTCACTCAGTAGAGCATTGATATTTAGTGATCAAGAGACCTAGTCCAGATATATTTTGGTAATGAGGGGGCATCAGATTTTTGTGATGCAGAAGGTCATACCATGGTCACTAAAGGCATCTGGCAAAATACTAGATGCCATGATGCTGGGGGAGGTTAGAACCCAGTCCAATAGTGAGGTTAGCAGAGTGGGAATTGATCCGAGTGGGTTCTGAAATAACCAGTTTCAAATTAAGTGATTCAATCTTATGAATGGCAGGTCTGGAGGATGAGCAAATCCAACTGACATTGAAGTCCCCAAGGAGGATGAGCTCACCTGTGGAGGAAAAAGATGCAATGGCAGAAAGAGGGTCTACCAGGGAAGAGTGAGAAATCTTAGGAGAGGCATAAAGAACTGCAATGAAAATGGGTAATGAGGAGGGAAAGGAGAGTTTGACTAATAGATATTCGAGGGAGGAGGGAGAAGCCTCCTTGCTGTCCACAGTGCATGACAGACTCTGTCAATTGTAAATGGCCACCCCTCTGTCATGTTTACCCCTATCCTGTCCATAGGCAGAGGAGTGGTTCAAAAAGTGCGGGGGGTCAGAATAAATTATATCACGACATGATAGTTTCACAGTCTCAGACATCATGCTATCAATACTATGGGAAGGTGATACTACCATCAATGGTCCATGGTATACCACAGTTTTCTGATCTTTTAACCAGTTCAGAAGGGTATTTTTTCATCTGTGGTATTTCTCCCTAAATATAGTACTGTAATAAGAAATATGTACCTTTATTTGCCAGACTTGTAACTTTTGTGTATGAGCCAAGAAGCCGTAGAGTGCTGCAGCTGCAGCCCAGCCCCTAAAATATGTTTGATGTTGCTACAAACTAGGGAAGGAAAAGTGGTTTGCAGGCACTTTATATAGAAATAGTATTAACAGGATTGGTGGTGGTGGGGGTGAGGGGACTCTCCAAATGCATCTGCATTATTTTTGCTGACAGTTCTACATGTATGTGGTTAATTATAGACCCATACTTGTAACATGGGGTGAGAAATGTAAGATCTCAACTGGCTGTCTACCACCATGTGATTGTTCATTAATCACTGTTAACAAACAGAGTGAGTAGTCCCAGCAGCACAATCTGTGTTGAGCAGCCAGACTTCTTCACAGTGTAGGTAGAGCTGCAGTGTATGGCACCCATTAAATTCCTCTCTAAGTAAGACAGAGCCAGCAGCTGTCTATCAGCACTGTTCTTCCCCAGAGGCATACATGTGCAGCATACAGTCACCCAGTGTTCTGTAGCATGCAGAGGGCTGCCCACCGACCCACCCTGCAGATCTCAGCTCACCAAACAAGACACCACACCAGCACATAGCAACCCACCACCCCCAGCCCACAGAGTGGCAACATGTCTCTTACAGGCATCCCTGTCTATTCCTGTCAGCATGCAGAGATCTACCCACCCACTCACCCCAAGGATCTCCATTAGCTATTGCATGGGCAGGTGCCACAGATTTAAGTAGCAGCCCTCTCTGTGCATGCACTAAGGCAGTTATGTGCACTGAGGCAGTTACCTTTTCACATATAAAACCTTGTCCCCAGGCATGTCCTGTTGAGTTGAGAGTGACAGCCCCCCCCAAGAGACTGACCCTGACTTTGAGTGCAAGACAGAGGGAGAGAGAGATATGCCAGTGCTGTGATGTTGTTCACAATGGCGAGACACAAAGTCTGAGAGAGAGAGATGGCCATGTTTCGAGTCCCCCTCCCGTCCTCTACCAAAGTTGTCCCGTACCGATCTGCTCCTTCTCCATACCCTCAGTTAATGCCTATGCCACTAATGAGGGAGCGAGAAAGAGTGAAAGAGACATACCGCTGTAATGGCTCACAATTGTTATCCCATGAGTGTGTTTCACATCTGTGCATTGACTTTCAGCACTGCAACGATGGGGTCCGAGAATGCTTGGGCTGTAAAAAGTGAAAGTGTGATCCCGTAGCAGTACTAGACAAAGGCAAGCGGCTGGAACAGGACCTGTAATTTTGACATGCTGCACTGTCCTCTCTATTCTCTGACCACTGTGCACAGACATTCTGTGGAGAGAGAGAGAGAGAGAAGCTGAATACAGTCCTGTCACTTAACCGTGTGCAGTGTGGAGAGAGAGAGACAGAGAGAGAGAGAGAGAGAGAGAAGAAGCAGCACAGAGACTGAGAGGCAGAGACAGTATTAAATCAAGCTTATTTTTAAATGGTCCTCTATCCTCTCTGTCCTTTCTGTTCCCACGCCACCATGCACTGTCCTGTGTGTGTCCTGAATGTGGGCTATCCCTTCCTTACTGTACTGTGCTGTGAAACAGTCAACCTCAATTTCAGCAGGGCCTTCGACGCTGTCCCACATAAGAGGCTAATTAACAAAATGGGTAGTCTGGGCAACGGGCACAAGGTGGTAAACTGGGTTAGAAACTGGCTAATGGACAGGAGGCAGAGGGTAGTGGAAAAGGATCTACTACAAAATCCCAACAGTCAGTCTCCCGAACTCCATAAGCCGAGTTTAGGAGACCGACTGTTGGAAGACTGGCATGGTCTTAATGCAATGTGGGGGACACTTCCGCACCACCTGTAACTAAAATAATCAGCTCTGAGGGGGAGCGGACCTCGGAGTAGGTTATAACAAGTTACAGAGGAAGAAGAGCACTGTCCAAAAAAGTTGCCCTCCAGGAATAGAACCCAGGTCTGAGCTCACTGGTGGCTGAGCTGCTAGTGGCTTAGCCCTCCATGCTATGGGAGCAGCTCGGCCAACCACTAGATCCCCCCCTGTGGTGCACGGCTAGAGGCAGGGTAGAGGTTTGTCACATCCATTACCTTACCCCTACCGGCACCAACTTCTGTGTGTCAGGTAGGTGTGTGTCAGGCAGCTGAACTCAGGATCCTGAATGCAGGGATCCTGAGTTTTGGCATTTCATTGTACTCCCATGGTAAATGGGATACAATCTGTGGAGAAGAGGGTGACCAGCGGGATACATCAGGAATCAGTCCTTGGGCCAGTCCTGGTCATTGTCTTCATTAGTAACATTACAGAAGGGCTGGAGGGAAAGTTCTGCCTGTTTGCAGATGACAAAAAGATTTGCAACAGGGTGGATACTCCAGATGGGGTGGAGAGAATGAGGAGGGACCTGGGGAAGCTTGAAAAATGGTTGGAGGTGTGGTCACTGAGGTTCAGTTCAAAGAAGTGCAAAATAATGCACTTGGGATGAAGGAACCCTGGGGAGAGCTATAGGAATTGGGGGAGTTGCTGACAGTCATCAAAGAAGAAAAGGACCTGGGGGTATTGTTTCAGACAACCTAAAGATGTCTATGCAGAGTACAAAGGCTGCAAGGAAGGCCAGTGGCATGCTGGGGTGCATAGGCAGAGGTATCACTAGCAGAAGGCAGGAGATAGTGATGCCATTATATAAAACACTGATTAGGTCCTACCTAGAGTACTGCATACAGTTCTGGAGGCCACATCTTCATAAGGATATTGACAGGGTAGAGGCAATCCAGAGAAGGGTGACTAAGATAGTACAGGGCTTGCACCAGAAAACATATGAGGAGTGAATAAATGATCTCAATATGTACTCGTTGGAGGAGAGGAGTGATCGGGAGGACACAATAGAAACATTTAAGTACCTTAAAGTTATAAAGAAGGTGCTGGGGGGGAGACATCTTCCAATATAGAAAGAGTACAAGAATGAGGGGGGATGATATGAAATTGGAAGGTGGCAGGTTAAGGGGAAATGTGATGAAATTCTTCTTCATAGAGAGGGTGGTGTACACATGGAATCATCTGGCACATGAGGTGGTGGGAGCAAGCACAGTACAGGGATTTAAAGATGCCTGGGACAGGTATAAGGGAACCTAAGAAGTGGAGGAGGGGGTGAAAAGCGATTGACCAGGTAGGGTCAGAGGATACAAAATAGTCTAGGGCTTAGGGCAGACTGGATGGGCCTAGCAGTCCTTATATGTTGACAATTTCTATGCTCCTATGCTGCAACCAGCATGGTTATAGTGTTCTAGCTATGCTATGCATTAACAAGCATAATATTTTATTTAGATCAGAATTGAAATCTGTGTGGCACTTGTCCCAGTCCTCTACTCTGAAATGAACACTGCAGCCTTTCTTCATTTTGAGTCTGCTATACGCTTCCCACACTGAGGCAGTATAGCCTAGAGGTTAGAGAGAGGAGCTGTGAACAAGTTTAGTACATCCAGCAGATCTAGGTTTGATTTCCACAGCCTTCACAAACATACTGTGTGACCCTGAGCAATTGCTCCTAGGTGCTAGATGAGTGAACACTCATTAAACATCATTTCTGGTGACTAAAACAAACTAGCGTGCAACAGACAGAGCTCCATGATTTTATAGGACAGTGGTTGTACTAAAACCAGAAACACTTGTAAATAAGCATCACTCAATGAATCCTATTCCAAGTAAAAATACACTCTCACACACACACACTTTGGTGAAATGTATAGCCTTTGTCACATTCCACTCCTAGGGAAAGGCTGATTTACACAGACACAACTAGGATTTCAGACTATTTTTTTTACTTCTGAATAACACCAATTCAATCCTATGTATTTAAAGTGAGCTCTTTGCAAAGTTTGTCATTGTATGATGAAGAGCTCTGCTTTAAATCTCTTGTTGGCCCAATCTAAAGTATGGGGAAAAGCTGGGAAAAACATTAGTGTTTGTGTGCTAGTGGGGGAAGGGTACATAGCAATTACTCATTGCAATTCAGTGAACTTATCTGACCTAGCTCTTGTGAATGTGTGTGGTGTGTGCCACACAAAACACAGACTTAAGATAACAAACTATTAAATCCAGTACAGGTAAGGCATCAAAATGCATATTCTGACCCTTACTTTTGAAAGTGAAAGGTCAGCTGTCCCTCCCCCCCAACCCACTGGCTCTGCCACCTATGATTCTGTCTGAAAAGATGGTAGTCAGGAAGTGACAGGTTATGTTTGGGAATCCTGGAGGACAGCCTAGACCCAGTGATAGAAACAGAAATTGACAGCAGATGAGGACTGCCAGGTCCATGCAGTCTGCCCGCATACCCTACCTTTAATTAGCTGCTGCTAACCCTACTGGTCCCGGCTGCTGCCTCGCCCCCCCCCCCCAAGGATTCCCTTCTGTCTATCCCATGCCTGTTTAAATCCCCTCACTGTGTTTGCCCCCACCACCTCCTAGGGCAGGCCATTCCAAGCATCCACAACTCTTTCTGTGAAAAAGTATTTCTTCACGTTGCCTCTTAGTCTACCCCCTTCCAGTCTCTTGTTATGCCATCTTGTTGTTTAGGGCAGTTTCTCTTCTGAAAGATGTTGTCCCCCTGATACGTATTAATCCCCTTGATATCAGAGGAGCGTAATAGTAGCCAAACAAAGAGGAGGCTGAGTTTCAGTAGCAGGCTCCTATCATTTAGATGTAAGACTCTGAGGCCCTTGAAGGTGGTGGAGGAAAAGGGTGTCTAGAATTGGGCTGCAGACAGGAAGAGGAGTAAGAGAATGAGGAGAAGGATGGAATAGAGATTTCTACCATTGAGTTGAGAGGGAGAGCAAGGTAAGGAGGTTCAGCAAGGGAAAAGGAGAACACGGTGGAGGATCTCCAGATTAAAGATGGGGAAGGCGGGAAACCAGGCTGAAAAGGAATGGAGGAAGAGAAAAAGGAAGACAGAGTGGACAGCTGGTGGAGAGGAGGGGGGCCAAAAGGTGGTTGAAAGAGAGGAGAGGTGGAAGGAGGAGAAGTGCAAAATGGAACAAGTGGAATAGAGCCAGAAACATTATGGCTAAAGGGAAGAGGAAGGTAACTGGCTGTACAAAGTCTACTGTGATTGAACAGTGCACATTGATAACCAGAATACCAGAGTAGCACAGAACACGTAAACAGGCTAGTGAACAGCAATGAAAAGTCAAATGGAGACACAGTTCTAAGATAAAGTTGAAATGTTGACTCAAATACAAGGCAGAAAACATGTATAATCTGGTCATTATAACTGAGATTCCAATATCCTGAGAAACTACTATCAAGGAGAGAGACTTTTAGTGTTTGATTACATTACATTTTAGGTACAGGTTCTCTGCATATTACTAAAAGTGTAACTGAGTCACAAGGAAGCACATCATATACCATAACAAGAGATGCTGTGAAGTTTTCCTTTACTGATGAAGGTGTAATGAAATCATAAACTTCTAGCTTTTTGAAAATTGTACAAACTGAACCCACTTTATGAAATTAGGAGTGTAGTTCACTTCATGAAACTGCATGAGGTGCTTCACTGGGAAACTCAGCTCTATTATGTAAGGGGTAAATAGCTGGGCAGGTCACATGGTGTGCACAAAGCTGACCACACACTTACATTGCAGCAGGAAGTACAAGGATGTAACCATGTGACAGTGTATAGTCGAAGCCTGTTAGCAGAATCAATCAATCAAACTTTATTTTTATAGCACCTTTCAAAAACCAAGGCTCTGCACATACAACCAAATACAAATATAACATTAAAACAGGAAGATAAAATACATTAGTCATTAGAGAAGGCCAAATTAAATAAATTTTTAGCTCATTCTTAAATCTGTCAAGGATCAGGCATTCCACAGGGTTGGAGCCAAAAAAGCAAGAACACGGGCACCTGATGTTTTTAGTCGTACCCTGGGAATCTCTAGCAATCCCTCGTCAGTGAATCGGAGAGGACGGGAGGGGCAGTTGGGTATCAAGAGGTCTTGCAGGTAACCGGGTCCCTGATCATGTAGGGCTTCAAAAGTTAGCAAACCAACCGTAAAGGTGATCCACCACTGAATAGGCAGCCAGTGCAGTTCGCGGAGCACAGGGGTATTATGACTGGACCTAGGAGTCCCAGTCAAAAGCCTGGCTGCCACATTCTGCACTAGCTGCAAATGGTGGATATCGACCCCCTGGAAGCCTTAGGTAGAGAGTTTGCAGTAATCAAGGCGGGTAGTAATGAAGGCGTGGACCAGTGCTGTAAGATCATCTGGAGGAACCAAGTGTTTCACCCGGGTGATATTTCTTAGATGATAGAAAGAGGATTTGACAACAGCTGACACCTGAGATCTTAGTGTCAGGCCTTCGTCAAAAATAACGCCAAGGTTACGCACTCGGTCTGAGGTAGTGAGCTGTATGCCATCGATCAAAACAGCTGATGCCTGGCCAGCTCCCATACCCACCCCCGGATGACCAGGGTCCACAACCAGCACTTCAGTCTTATCCGGATTCAGTCTCAGCCAACTAGTACTCATCCAGGCTCTGATCTTGGTAAGGCAGTTGTTTAGCACAGACAGTGCAGCATCCTGTCCAGGCAGAAAGGACATATACAGTTGAGTATTATCTGCATAGCAGTGAAAACTCAAACTGTATCACCTGATGATATCTCCCAATGGCAGCATATACACTGCAAACAGCATGGGGACCAAAATGGAGCCCTGTGGCACCCCCCCAAGACAGGGAGTAAGTGTCAGAGGAGTAAATTCTGGTGGTAACTCTCTGAAGCCTGTCTGTGAGGAAAGAATGGAATCATTTGAGGACTGTACCAGACAGACCACAAAGCAGCCACAGGTGCTCCAACAGCACACCATGGTCTACAGTATCAAATGCTGCAGAGAAATCATGAAGGGCCAGGATGTACACGCCTTTCAATCTCTAGCCATCAGGAGGTCATTCAATACTTGGACAAGTGCAGCCTCTGTGCTATGCTTCTTCCTAAATCCGGACTGGAGAGTATCATAGATCTTGTGAGTTGTAAGGTGATCATCCAGTTGCAACACAGCCACCTTTTCGATAACCTTACCAACAAATGGCAGGTTAGCAATAGATCAGTAGTTAGCTGAACAGTCTGAGTCCAAGGAGGATTTCTCAAGGAGTAGTCAAATGACAGCCTCCTTTAGGGGTTCTGGAAAGACCCCTGTCTCTAAGGACATCCAGACAATTTCAGCAAGGATCAGGCAGAAAACATCAACACATCCCAATAAAAAGGGTATCGGGCCCATATCCAAACTACAACTGTTTGGGCGCATTGACTGGATGACCGTTACAATATCTGTGAATTCTGGCTGGCAGAAATCTGACCAGAGAGACTGAGTGCACACCACATCCCGCCGATCACCACAACTCCTCATAGGAGAGGCTATGCCGATGCTAGACCTGATGCTGGCAACCTTGTCTGTGAAGAATCGAGCAAACTCCTCGCATTTCAGCTGAGAGAAAGCTTCTCTGGGCTGAAGACAGATTGGATTGCACAATCTGTCAACGGTCCAGAAAAGCTGAACTGGTCGATTCTGCATGGCAGAAATCTCCCTGGATAGGAACTCTGCCTTCTTACTGGTGATTTCTAGCTGATAGCATTCATAATGTGCCATCAGCTTAAGCCTGTAGTCACCAAGGCCAGACTTTCGCCACCAAGCTCTCTCCATTCTCTGACCAACTCGCCTCAGCTCCTTCAAGGAACCATCAAATCAAGGATTCCTTGGGCGAAGGGTGAGGGGTCATACATGAACAGGAGCAATCTTGGCCAGGGCATCTCCCACAGCCATATTATAACCTGGTACGAGATCGCCTGGACTCATGCATTCACCCGACAAACCCGATAGGTCCAGTGCTGCCGATAGGTCATTGGGGTAACTCCCCTCAAAGGGCAGTACTGGACCATCTCCGTAGGGGCAAACCTATTAGAGGGGACCCTGAAGCTGAACCTTATGGTGTGATGGTCAGACCAGCTGACTGGTTCCACCCCCAAATCAGCTATCTCCATACCCAAGAGAAAGATCAGATCCAACGAGTGACCCCCTACATGAGGGAAAAGGAGAAGTAAGTTTCTCCATTGTGCTGTGAAGCACATCACACAAAACCAGACATTGTTTGATTAAGTGCAGCTATTGTTAGCTTAGTTTGGGCTAAGAGTCAGCATAGGTGTGATTCAAAGTCAGAAGGAAAAATTGATTTTAAAAGAAGCATTTTACAGCTCAGTACTTATCCAGTTATACAATGAATGAAACAGCACCAGCACAAATTTGCAAGCTAATAAAACTGGCATATTTATGTTCCCCATAAATAGGGACAAGAGAGTTTATATACTGTAACTACACCATAGTCAGGTGCAAAAATTATTTTTTTTGTTTGTTTGTGGGATGCTGAAAGGGAGCTCTGGTCCCTTCCTCAAAGGGACTCATCCTCCTACCCAATGGTCAGGTCATCATAGACCCTGTCAGCTTCTGATTTTGCTGTTTTGCCCCTCAGCCCACAGCCATGTAATGGGCAGAGTGGCTGGCTCTGCCTCTGTGGAGGCAGCCTAATGCCCTGGATGTGGGCCCTCCCCATTCTTAGTGGCACACTTGTGCTGACACCCAGCCATCACTGGGTTTCCCTCTACAGAATGCCATGTGATCCCCCCTCCCCTGAGGAAGGAGAGCTGTCTATGGATGCTCAATCTTTCCATGCCCCACTGACCCCAGAGCAACCCAAATCTGTTCCCAAACCTGGGTCACTGGCATGGCATGAGGTGTGGCATCCAGCACCTCAACCCTCAGTGCCACCGGGCTGGCCCCCAAAAAATGATGGTTTAAGAATAATAGAAACAATTAAACATAACAAGTTTCAGCAGATAAGGACCTCTTGGCCCACCTAGTCTGCCCAGTTTTCCCTGCCTAGTGTGCCACTGCAGACCCTACTCAATCTTAGGTCATCTCCTCATCTTTCCTTACTACCAAGATCCCCTTGTATCTGTTCCACACATACTTGAATCCCATCACCATTTTGGCACCAACCACCTCCGCTGGAAGGCTGTTCCAGGCATCCACCACCCTCTCCATTAAGAAGTATTTCTTCACATATCCTCTGAGCCTCCCTCCTCCAACTTTATAGTTAACAAGAGCCTGAAAACTATAAACATTTGGTATTTGTTTTACAGATTTAAGCAAAAGAAAATTAGCAAAGGTAAATGTTTCAGAAGGAACCATAATGTACTTTCACCTAGGATTAAACATTAAGGTGGGAGTATAGTTAGATGTCCAGCCTTAGTGTAGTTTTATTATGAAAGAATCAAAGAAAACAATAAATCAAGTCAAACTAAATCCTAAGTCTTGAAGATGAGTAATAGGGTGGAAGTAGCACAATTTGAACACACCTTGATAACAATATGTGGTGGCACGTTATGGTGTGAGGGTGTTTTTTAACTAGTGTAGGAAATACAATGCACATGTATTTGTTTTATATAGTTTGCATTAATATAACTTTATAGAAAAGACTAAATGAATGCACTGAAGTTGAGAAAATGACAAAATAATACTGATACTGCAATATTATGTGATACCTCTGAGCAATATAAATTAATGTGCTGTATGAATAAGAAGTCTTACAAGTTTATTTTAATTAAATTATAGTGTCCCCAAGAGAAACCATATGTGAAATGGTGAAACACTGGGGGATAGTGAGGCTAGGGAGTAGGCTGGGAGGACTGTTCTGCAGGAGATCTGGACCCCCTGATTGAACCCGCAATCCACGGACCCGGATAAACATGGACTTTGCCGCAGAAGTACAGTTCCAGGTCTGTGGAAGTGCCATTTGTTCCATTCTGTGTATTGTTGCCATGGGGATGCCGTTGGCATACTTGCTCCACATACAGGCAGCCGGCGGCATCCAATCAGGCAACAGACAGTCACGTGATGCACTTACTGTATATAACCATGCTGAGTGTGCAACGTGGCCCAGACGAGAGGAGGATGGTCAGAAGAGCACCTCACTCACTCTCTGCAGCAGACAGCCACCAGAAGAAGTTGCCAAAAAGAAAAAAAACACACAAATATAAAAAATATATACATTTTTGGAGGGGAGGAAAGAGAAACTAAGAGAGAGAGAAAGGAGACTTACTGGGGTGGGGGGAGAGAAACTGATCGTCGAGGGAGGGTGATGGGTCAGGACTGGAGAAAGGAGGAATCTGGTGGGACTGGGGAGATAGTGGTGGCCTGGGTGGATGTAGGGGGGAGGGAGGCAAAAGACAGGCAGTTTGGCAGTGTGACTGTGTACATGAGCAAGGGCAGGCTGGCAAAATCTTTGACTTGTGTCATTCCTGATCCAGAGGAGAGAGGGAGAGACTACTGTAGCCCCAAGAGAAACTTTACAGTTACAGAAAATCCCAAATGAAAATTGTTTTTCTTTTCTTGACCTCAGACAGTGTAACTGTGTACATGAGCACTGGCAGGCTGGCAAAATCTTTGACTTGTGCCATTCCAGATCCAGAGGAGAGAGGGCGGGACTACTTGGGGCCCAAGAGTAATTCTACAGTTACAGAAAATCCCAAATAATTTTTTTTCCCTGGCTTCTATGTGGCTGTATGTACAGGGAAAGGGCAGCAGGCTGGCAAAATAAATCTTTGACTTGTACCATCCAATCACACATCATGATCACTTGTTAACGTTCATTCATGATTTCATGAATTAACAAAAATACAGTTCAGATAAACAACATACAAGTTCATGCGCCAGTGCTACTGGCGGTGGGTGGCCCAGGGGATAATCTGACTTTGTGACTTGTAACAGGCTGTTTACAGTACAACACAAGTAAAGTACAACTACTGTACACACAAGTGCCATCATCATAGAAACATAGAAGTTGATGGCAGATAAGGAGCGCAAGGCCCATCCAGTCTGCCCATTTCTTTTTTTACCTTATGAATGTGCCATCGGCCTTTGCTCTGTCAATGGCCTATCTATTCATACTTATCTGTATTGCTCCCTTATGCCTATCCCATGCCTGTTTGAAGCCCTACAATGTATTCATATCCACCACTTCCTGAGGTAGGCCGTTCCGTACATCCACCACCCTTTCTGTGAAAAAGAACTTCTTCACATTACCCCTTAATCGGCCTCCCTCTAATCTTATGCTGTGTCCTCTTGTGTTGCTATTTTTCTTATATTGAAACATGTTAGGCTCTTTCAGCTTGTTAATGCCCTTAAGGTGTTTGAATGTTTTGATCATATCACCTCTCTCCCTCCTCTGCTCTAGGGTATACATATTGAGCTCCATTAATCTGTCCTCATATGTTTTCTGATACAGTCCCTGAGCCATTTTGGTTGCCCTTCTCTGGACTGCCTCAATTTAGTTAATGTCCTTGTGAAGGTGTGGCCTCCAGTACTGCATGCAGTACTCCAGATGGGGCCTAATCAGTGTTTTGTAAAGAGGGATTATTGCCTCCCTCTTCTGACTTGTGATACCCCTACTAATGCACCCTAACATCCCCCTAGCCTTACCTACTGCTTTAGTGGTCTGCTTGGATGATTTCAGGTCATCGCTGATGATGATGCCCAAGTCTCTTTCTTCCCTTGTGACTGCCAGCAACTCCCCGCCCAGCCTATAAGTGGCTTCAGGGTTTCTCTTCCCTATGTGCATGATCTTGCACTTCTTTGCATTAAACCCCAGTTGCCTCTCTTCCAACCATTTTGCTAGTTTATCCAGATCTCTTCTCATTCTACCCACCCCATCTGGATCATCTACTCTGTTGCAGATCTTGGTGTCATCTGCAAACAGACAAACCTTACCCTCCAGTCCATCTGCAATGTCACTGATCGTCATCACTCATTCCCCATTATTCCTCCTTATTATCATAATTTTTTTAGTATATCGCGTTACATTATGTATAAGCATTAACCAAACCCCAGTGTGGGACTGTGCTGCGTGCGGCTATGCACCAAATGTGTCTGCATCTCCAATTCAAATTCTGAGGCACACATAACAGTTGCTAAATTTGGTCACTTAAGTGTAACTAACTGTACTGCTGGAGTCAGTCAGGTAATCTTGCAAGGAAGTGGTGGTGGATTGCTGTGCTGTTGGTGTGCTGTGTACAGTCATGAGTCACAACAGTAAATTTGTCCCTGGCCTGTGGGTGGGAGTCATCAGAAGGACAGCATGTTAGTTAGATGGATCTTTTTTTACAGGTTGGAATAATAAGAACAAACTCTGGTCATAGCCAATATGGCTGTGGAGAGCTTTTACGAGTGACAAAAGCATTGAAAGAACTATGTGGTGCTGTCCACACTGGAGTCAGCAATAACTAGTACTGCAGTGATTAGAGTACTCTACATGCATGATATTCACGCATGCACAGTTTGCCCAGGAGTCAGCCATGTGCAACTTGCCGGCACTGACATGACTAATTATGCACGATACTCATGCATGTGCAGTTAAAGTCTGTGCCTCCATTTTGTTCATGGCAGTCGTCACTTTCACAGTTGCATAAAGAAGTAGTGCACCGGGAAGGGGGTGTGTTTATGCGGTCCGGGGAAAGGAAGGGCTGCATAAACAGAATAATTGGAAATTATGCCGGCGCACTGTGGAGCACATCAGACTGCAGTCCGGTCAGGTGATTCCAAAGTGCTCTTATACAAATCTGATGATGGCATAACATCTCTGGAGCTTGGCCCATGTAGCCATAAAAATCTGACTCAAGAAGAAACTATTAACAAACTAGAGATCTGGTCTGGGGCTTGCTTGTCATCAAGGTCACTTTCTCATTCCTTTCTGAGTAGTCATTTCTGGTAAATGTGCCTTAACCATATTGATCTCAGTGCTGCTAGACTAGGTCTGGTTTTCCCCTGATTGTAGTAGGTGGGGGCAATAGCAGTTTTGAAGTGATAGCTGCAGGTGGTGGCACTGTTTGAATAAAAGTGGTACACATGCTCATATGCACATTTTAGAAATTACCGCTTTCCTTGTTTTTGCTGTAAAAAATCTGACCCCTTTAATACAAAAAGAAGGAGTCAGTTATGGCCTCCACTCCACCCCACCCTTTTTGCTTCAACTGAGGAACGTGATTATGGGTTTGCATCAGATGTACAGTGGCAGCCATAGATTCATAATACTGTTAAACAGTAATCAACTGTATGTAAAAGCTTGTATTTTTGAATGTATGCTTTCTTAATGTTGTCAATACTACTCCACCCACTTTATACTCTGCCCCTGGATTTTTGTGCCCCAAGTGCATTATTTTACATTTTTGTGTTGAAACCTAACTGTCATACCCTTGACCACTGTTCAAGTCTTCTAAGGTCTCTGCTCATACTTTTCCATCTTGCTGCAGATCTTGATATCATCATGCAGAGTCAAACTTTCACTTCCTGCTTCTTTGCAATGTCACTTATAGGCCCTGTCCACACTAGCTTGACATTTTTTAAAATGTTATCAAAAACATTTTTAAGCCTACTGTGCTACTGCGTCCACACTTGAAGTAATTCTGTGTTTAAAAATGGTTTCTACAATGGTATCCTGGCCACATTAGTTATTGTTAGTCTTTTGCTGACCCGTGTTATGTGCGATGAAAATCTGTATCCCAGAATTCATAGGTCCCCCATAATGCACTTCTTTGTTTACAATTGCCCTGCGAGCTCCATGTCATTAGCGACGGCATTTTTGACTTGTGAAAAGACATCTTGGTAGCTTGTTCGATTAGGTAATCAGTCAGAAGCTGCTTATCCAGGCATGTGGTGGCACAAAAAGCACAAGTGATCTTTGCTGGTTAAGCCTATTGCGCTTGCTTTTTATTTTCTTTATGGGCATGTCCTGTCCTACGTATGTGTTACTCCCTCTGACATGTTTGTATAGTAGCAACACCTTCACTGCCTCCCTGCAATTGTACTATAAGCCGGGTGTCAGTAATCTCGGTGACCATGATCAGCATGCTTTGTACATGGCACTGTGTGCTACTTCCATGATGACTCCTGTTGTAATCCCTACATGGTCACAACTGAGTTGGTGGCTATTTATAGAAAGGCTAATGGCACAAAAGAAGGAACTGACACTAAGCACTTGTTGCAACTGTGTATGGGTGGCCACTAGTGTCCACATGAAATTGATCACTTTTTGCATTACTTTTTTATTAATGATATAAATTGGTCACTCAGTGGCCTGGCTTGGAGCCTGTTGCCTGACTTTGTTGTGAAAAAGATTTTCCATTACAGTTTGATAGAAGCAGTTCCTGGTCCTCTCTTCTCACTCTTTAGTTGACATGTTCTCATTCAACCCACCGCGCTCCTCCCAAACCCAAAGTCGTTGGATCAGCATTCTCTTTTTTGTTTATCCACAGCTCTGGGCTGTATCTGTCTGGATTTTCCAAGCTAACTTGATAGTAGCATGATGGCAAAAAATATTGGAGATTCTCTGACAGCCTTGTATGTACTCATTGCATAGCTTACCAATATTTTAATAATATTGAATGCTGTTTGACTGTTAAGTGAGTGTTGCACATATTTTTAAGACAACTAATTTCTTGTTACAGATCAAGAACATACAACACAAGCTTCATAGCTGAATGATCTGTGCACTAACAGTGCAGCACAGCTTATATCGGAGGACATCTAAGTAGGGGTTGCAGTAGGAATAATGTTGAGCAGCACTGTGAAGCTGACCTTAATCCTTGCTGCGTTTCGTTTGATTGTGCGCCAAAGGATTGTCAGAAACAAAATTGACATGATCAGTACAGCCAGGTTGAGGAGACAAAGGTCACTTACACAGCTGACAGTAGCCTTGCTGCAAAGCTTGAGCTATGTTCAGAATCTGATTGCAGCTGCAGACATGGCAAGTTCAGTGACTCGTTCAATGTGGGTCATAGATAGAAATGACAAGTGGTGGGAAGAAATTGTTCTTACTACATGGAGCCCTGAGCAATGGTTAGCAAATTTCCATATGTCAAAAGCAACATTCCATTCCATCTGTAATGAAATGGGCCCTATGATTGAACACAAAAATACCAGGTTCCAACAAGCAATCAAGGTAGAGAAAAGGGTGGCCAATGTATTGTGGTGGCTAGCTACAAACATAGAATATCATACTCTAAGCCATCTGTTTGGAGTTGGCAGATCCACCGTGGGCCAAATTGTGCTTGAAGTGTGTACAGTGATAGTAAAAGCACTAATGCCCAGAATAATAACCATGCAACATATTGAAGATGTCATCTCTGTCTTTGACCAGGAATGGGGGTTTCCTAATTGTGGTGGCGCAGTGGATGTCATGCATTTTCTTGTAATATGCCCACCATTCAATGCCACAGAATAGTACAACAGAAAATGTTTTTATTCGATTGCCATGCAGGCATTGGTGGACCATAAATATCAATTTATGGACATCAATGTTGGATGGCCGGGAAAGGTCCATGATGCACATGTATTTAAAAACAGTGCATTGTTTGACAGGGGGCAGAAAGGTACCCTGTTTCCTGCAATAACAAGAGTTATTCAAAAGGTTCACATTCCGGTTGTAATACTTGGTGACCCAGCATACTCTCCGTTACTGTGACTCATGAAACTATACCCTAATTATGACGACAGTGTCAAATGTTAATTTAACTACTGAATTAGTAAGGCTCGCATGGTAGTGGAGTTTGCCTTTGGAAGGTTAAAGGGGAGATGGCGTTGCCTTCTAAAATGAAATGACTTTCAAACTGACAATGTGCTACTAGTGATATTGGCCTGCTGTGTTCTCCACAACATATGTGAGAGAAACGGTGAGCAATTTCATGCAACATGGATGGAGTTGGACAAACATGACAACAACCATCAAGTGGACCAAGAAGTACTGTTCACTGATGACATGACTGTTGCAGCATAAAACAGGCAAGCAACACTGATCTGAGATGCACTTTCACAACATTTCACATCACAGAACTGATGTTATCACATATGTGTTTTGGTAATGCTGCATACATGGCATTAGCCATATCATGACATCAGCATGTGATGTGAGGCTTAGCAGCAGCTGCAAGAAAATTTGTTAACCATGCTTTTGACAGCAGTTCATGCTGCCTAATGAGCATTCACAAATATTTAGCTCCAAGCTGTCATAGCACCACATAACTCAGCGATTGACAACAGAGCTTGCTTTTGTGTATATATGTATGTATATATGTGAGTGTATGTGCATATATATATATATATACTGTATATGTAATAGATAAAACACTCTGAGGTGTGCGGTCGCGGTCTGATATATGCACGCCCTGGTGTGCGTTGTTATGCATGCGGCCGCAGGCCGTCATCAACCACCAAGGCGTGCGTATATCAGGCTCGACCGCCTCAGTGAATATCTAGCTTATAAAATGTCAAAATTGTTTTGGAGTTGGGGTAAACGCAGCAGGTGCGGCCACGCCTGATATACGTGATGGTCATGTGATGATGATTGTCCGCTAGATGAGTTACTTTTTTTCTACCCATTTTATAAATATGTATATATATATATATATATATATATATATAGTATATATATATATATATATATATATATATATATGTATAGTACTGCTATCATGCTTCATACATTAACCTTGTACTGCATCCTTATAAGCATGTTTCATAAAACAAGCAGAGACACGCATAAAGCATTCACAACATTTATTGATTGCCAGACTGATAAAGCACTGTACTATTGAGCTGTCTGATAAATAATAAGAAATATGTTCATCACAGAAATCTGTGGTAATCCATGAACCATAACTTTGCCTACAATTATTTCTATGTTCAAAACTAATATCAACTTCAAAAAAGTTTAAAAAAGTTCAAAAAACATTTCATGTTGTTTAGAATATGTTCATAACACATAACTCATTAGTCTGCAGTACTGTTTTGGAATTACCACTCAGTACATTCATGATTGGTTGCTGCATGCCAAGATGAGTTGACTGCTGATAAACTCTTTGCTGATTATGATGTTGAGATGTTGAGTTGGTATGGCACATTGCTGACTCGACATTCAATGCGGCATTGGGGATACAGCATGCTGGACATTGAATTGAGGACCAAGAATTTGAAGCAGGGTTTCGAATAATGCAGCATTTTGCTCTGCCTCGTGCTTACACACTCTTTCCTCCATTTCCCTATCAGCAGCTGCTTTCTCCCTCTCTAGCTGCAATAGCTTTTCATACTGCTCAAGAATAATTTTTTGGGTGGGCTCAAATGCACATTCTATTATTTCTTCCATCCTCTACCCTTTCTTTTTCTTTCTAAGGTCTGTTAGGTGCTCTGTAGTGTTTCTTTTCTGTGTACGCTGCTGCTCAGTATCCAAAAGAAGTGAAGTAGATGGGCCAGGCTCCTCAACCTCAACATTATCTATTGGTAATGGTTCTGCAGAATCATTCTGTGGCTGGTCAGTACTGACACTTGTATTTGAGGTGTCGTTCTCTGTAAAAGCAAAAGTCCAGCTCACTTTCAGTTTCAGCATTATCACAGTTTCAATTCATTACAGATGCATTTATTACAAGTGTGAATGGATTAGTGGATTTATGACATGGGACTGTATGTTTGAATGCATAGGAGCCTTACCCCAGAAACTTGACTCAGACATGCCACACTGCATGCAATAATATTCATAACTGTGTCAGCTTACACAGATTCTGTATATATGTTGTTCTTTACTCAGAAAGCCATGTAAGCTGCCAATGTCTGCATTACACTGCATGCAGTGTGGTATGTATGATCAGAGTTTATGTGACCATGCTTCTATGCCTCAACTAGCCTGTGACATGACAATGGGCAAATGCATTACACTACCAATTCTTACAGAATCTGTCTGTGTTATAATTGTGCAGCCAGATGTCTACTACTAATAAAAAATGTTGTAGGTGCCGTATGTATGTGTGTGTTTTGTATGTGTTGTGTTTTTGTGTGTTGAGGGTAAGGTGTGTGTGTGTTTTGTTTGTGTGTGCATGGTGTGGTGTGGTGTGTGTGGATTGCGTTTGTTATATTTGTTGTGTATTGTGGTTGTGTGGGGTGTGCAGGGGTGTGTGTGTGTGGTGTGATGTGGTGTATGTACACACGTATGTGTGAGGGTAGCGTGGCATGGGGAAAGTGTTATGTGGCTTCGACACTTAGTTTTCACATACATAGAAACAGACTTTGATGATAGATAAGGCAGATACAGTGTACATTTACTTCCTTCTACTAGTTGTCAGTGGTTGGATTACACACTGTCACATTTTCAACTGCTCATATTAAGATGCATATCTCATTTACTTGGGGGGTCATTAAAGGTGTAATTCCTTTGGGTTTTCATTTAGATTGCTTAGACTGATTCTGTGCATTTTTGTTATACACTGACTCTGTGTTGAAATCTGCATTTATCAGGCTCATGGTCTCGTTTTCTTGGGGGTCCTTGACAAGGATTTTTTTTTTTTTTTTTTGCACTTACACTTACACGTGATACTTTCATGTATCATGTTTATATGTGTAGGTTAATTTGAGGCTTGATTTCAACTTGCAGTTATACCTAATTTCAGGATTTTGTCTCTCATTATCTGTCCTTTAATATACCAGGACAATTGGAATGTAAGTTGTAAGCTCATCTTACATGTATTAGGGAGAATGCCACTCCAAGGTTTTTTTATCACTAGAATGCTTTCTTGGCATACTGAGACATTTTAAAATTTATGTGACAAGAACTCTCTGGCTGTAGAGAATTCTTGATAACCTTTGCCCTTCTGAGGCTCCTCAGTTTAAGGCATACTGGTGTTAATTAGCTTCTCTGACGTAATCTTCTATTATGTTTTAAATGTATATGTTAAACCAATGAGAATTATTTCTGCTTTTTCTATATAATCTGGTGTTAATAGTATGGGATATTTGAAAAAACTGCCACAAAGCTTCTGAAGAAGGACCTGGTTGGTTCGAAAGCTAAAGCACTTTGTTCTTTTCTGTAACATCCATGTTGGTCCAATAAAAGGTATCAAATCATTTGTTTCTGGATCTGTTCTTAGCATACTGAGACATTTTAAAATTTATGTGAGAAGAACTCTCTGGCTGTTGAGAATTCTTGATAACTTTTGCCCTTCTGAGGCTCCTCAGTTAAAAGCATACTGGTGTTAATTAGCTTCTCTGACGTAATCTTCTGTTATGTTTTAAATGTACATGTTAAACCAATGAGAATTATTTCTGTTTTCGCAATATAATCTGGTGTTAATAGTATGGGATTTTCAAAATAACTGCCATAAAGCTTCTGAAGAAGGACCTAGTTGGTTCGAAAGCTAGAGCACTTTGTTCTTTTCTGTAACATCCATGTTGGTCCAATAAAAGGTATCAAACCATTTGTGTCTGGATCTACTACTAATAAATGCACACCTGAAATGAATTGACAAACAAATTACATTTATTTTTAATTACAAACTACATAAGTTGCTTATAAAATCAGCTGTATAATGTTATCATTGTGGTAAATGAAAATGTTCACATTATTTAATACAGAAATCACTCATTATGTGCAGTGGAATGTCAGCAAAGCAGTCCGTGCATGCAGAGGTAGTACACAGGTAAATAAGGAAACAGGGCAAGGAGGGTAATCAGGGAATATTGTTAAAACAGGAAAGGTGCTGTGGAAGTCAACATATGCATCCATGGTTGCACTTCATTGCCCTGACCACATCACTACATTGCCGACAGTGGAATGGATACCATGATGTAATGCAGTGCATCTGATAGTGGTATGTTGAGGGTGGAGGGGAGGGGGTACATAGCAGGCTGCACCACAGTGAGGCTAAAATGTGCATTTGGTGGCCAGTGGGAAACAATGATCAGTAGCAGAATGCTTCAGTGCTGATTGTCTTGGGAGGGGGTGAGCACTGCATTTTGTGCTGCTTATATATCAGTTTGATGTAGCAATTACCATCTTTATATATAGCCTCATATGTGACTTCTTCATTTGCATCAGCATCAGTATCATCTGCTTCTTCACATTCTCCACTCTGAATGATGACTGGTGGGGTGGATGTTGGTCGAGTGCCAAGAATGCGATCTAACTCATCAAAAAATGGGCAAGTAACTCGCCCACCACCTGACTGGCAGTTTCAGTCTTTAACTTTGTGATATCTGACTTTAAGCTTCTTAATTTTCTCGTGGTATTGCTTAACCATCCCATCGTGACCCTTAGCCACCAGATGAGCAGATAGTTGGTCATAAATTCTGCTTTTCCGGCGATAGCTGTTCAATTAATCTTGAACAGCCTCCATTGACCAGTACTCAATCAGTATTCAGGTTGCATCTTTGGACCAGCTCGCTGCTCTGTCGGTCATCTTGCAGCACTTGATGACAGCAACACAAAATTGCAGCTTTTTTACTTCTGCGTTATGGACTGCAATGGATTTCTGGGATATCGGAAGACCACACACAACTGGGCTATGACATGCTTTGCATCCACACCTACAAATAGACTGTGCTTATTGGAAAATGTTTTTAAAAATGGGTTCAAGACTACCTTGTCAGCTGGGTTATAGCACGGTTTTAAAAAACGTTTTCAATTCAACATAAGTGTGGCCGCAAAACGTGTTAAGCAACTTTAACACAGTTTAACTAGGTTAAACCACTTTTAAGCACAAAAAATTTGTGAGTGTGGACAGGGCTATTAACACATTAAAGAGGACTGGGTCCAGCACTGATCCCTGAGATAGCCCCCCAATCACTCTCCCTTCCTTGGCGTGAACTCCATTTACTACCTGCCTCTGTCAGCTATCCCCTAACCAATTTCTTACCAAACAGCCACATTTTTTTCTCTCTGAGCCAACACAATAGGAGTCATGCAGAACAAATGTAGCTTTGTCAGAAAGTATTTAAGTTACACATACACAACTATCATGAAGTTGTTCAGGACAAAAAGTCCTTTCAAATAAGCCTATTCACTAGGCTGCATTAAAAGCCCTACAGAGACAGGGACTGAGTTACCTGCAAGAGCTCCTTCATCCCTACATCCCCCCTCCAATCACTTTGCTCCACTGATGATGGATTGCTAGAGATTCCCAGGGTTCATTTAAAGACCTCTGGAGCCCAAGTGTTTGCATTTGTGGTTCCTTCCCTGTGGAATTCTCTACCACATCTGATAAGGGGGTGCCAGACCATGGAGAGCTTCAAAGCCATGCTGAAAACATTCCTGTTTTTGCTTGCCTATCCTGAACATTAGTTGTGAGAGCTCTGATATTATGGTTGTTTTACATCTCAGAATTGTACACTTTTTAAAGTTTTATTTTAAAAGTGATTTGATATGTGTTCAATTGCACTTGCAACAAATAAAGTCTATTATTATTATAATTATATTTTTTAAACTATGGCCATCTGATTACCTGAATTTTCATTTTTCTTCACTAGTTTCACCTTTTGGATGGCTATATTTTTAAAAAATACAATGAATTCAGTTTAGATACTAACCTCATTTGAAGGATCTTTTTGTCCTGAACAACATACATGCTAGTGGTGTATGTGTAACTTTATACTTTCTGAGATATTTATATTTGTTTGGCATTACTCCTAATGTGTTCGCTCAGAGAAAAAAAAAAGAGGCTGTTTGGAAGTGTATATTAACATACTAAGATGCCAGCAGAAGAAGGACATTTGGTTTATCTAATCTGCTCATATTGCAGGGTCCAGAGCTTGTGCTACTGTCCCTGCCCCCTCTCTACTCCTCCCATCCTCCCTACCCCTGATCCTTACATTCCCACTGTGCCTATCCCAGCCTCTCTTGAAGCAAGGTTACCCTTCCTTACTTGCCTCAATAACCAACCTTAGGTAATTTTCCCTATCCATCTCTCTCTTGGTCTTCTTGAATTTTCTATAGGCCAGCCTCTTTTCCCTTACTATCTGGACAACCCCAGAACTGAACCAGCTGGGCACATTGGCCCTTGTGTTCTTATCCCTCAGCCTAACACACTGCTCTGTGGCAACCGATATGCCTTTCTTTAAGATGAACCACCTTTCTTCCACCCCCATATCTGGTTGGATGCCTGTCAGGTGCCTATTTAGTACTTCACCCCTTTTCCTGAAGTCCATCCTTCTAAAATCTAAGATTTTGGTTTTGATCAGGATGCTTTCCCTGCCCATATCAAATTGGAACCACACTGTGCAGTGGTCACTTCCACCCAATGGATCTGTGACTGTTATTCCCTGTACATGCTCCCCATTTGTGAGCACAAGTGCACTTTGGTAGACATAATCCACACACAGAATACTTGATGCTAGGAATTAGACTGCCCACTTCCACAAAGGATAGATATATGTGGGCCATAGTCAGTGACTCCCTGCAGCAAACAAATCCAAGCAATAAAGCATACAAAAAGGCACTGGAGATGATGGGGTTTATAGGGAATGATTTTCACAGTGGCAAAGCAAGGTGATTCTGTCACTGCACAGATCCCTAGTGAGGCTTCACCAGGAGTGCTATGACCAGTTCTGGAGACCTCACCTGAGGAAAGACCTAGACAGACTATGGCTCTAAACAACTATTCACTGAAATCCAGGAGGGAGTGTAGGTACATGACTGAAACATACAAGTTTCTCTGTGATATAAAGATGGTAAACTGTTATGTCCTATTTGTGCAAAATAGGGATGCAGTCACTAGTAGCATGAGTGGAGGCTGGTAGGATGCAAATTCCCTTCAAGAGTTTAAATGGGGCTGGGACAGAACAAAAGGAATGTTAGTCCCCAAGAGGGGCAGTAAGGGCTCAAGGTGTGGTAGTGGGGGAAAGGATACAGTACAGCAGTGCAGTAAGCCAGTGGAGTGAGTTAGTTTAGCAAGGGCAGAGTAGATAGATATTCAGTCTCCCTTTAGTCAAGTTTTGTGTTTCTATATTTCCTCTCAGCCGTGCACAATAACACACCATTACCAAAAACCCTTATATAGATACATATCAATGTGCTTCAACAAATCCCTAGACATTGCAGTGTCCTGCATACATACATAGAGTTATACATGGCCTTTCACCCATGCACAGTCATGCAGCAGTTACTCACAGTCATACAAAGATATGTAACTGTGTTCTGCACTACAGTAACCAGGCATAAGTGTGTTGTGCCCATGCACACATTAGCAACATTGCTTTCCACCCGTAGGCACACATAACAATAGCCTGCATCAATACAACGATATGCAATCATGACCTGAACTAAAATGACAGTACATAAGTGCCCTGCACACATATGCACATTTGTACCATTGCCCTGTACCTATACACACCCCTATAATAGTACTGTGCACCCATGCAGGCATTCACAAGAATGCTGGGCACAACAATCAGTGCAGATAACAGTGTCCTGCAACTTTACACACATGTGTACTATTACCCTTCACTCATACACTCCTTCATAATAGAATACTTCATCCATAAAGATATATTACTGAGCAGTGCATTATAAACCAGGCATAAATGTCATGCACCCATATCGCCATATCATTCACCCATACACACCAATGTAAGAGTAGTGAGCCACTGACTTTGAAAAGTGATCTAAAAGTACCCTGCAACAACACAGAGACATGTAAGAGCACCAGTCACAGAAAGCCATGCACATAATAATGTACTGCAAACATACACAGCTACATAATATTAACCAGCAAAAGCAGACAGCAATGCACACATTTGTAACACTATCATGAACCCATAAACACAGACACTACATTGCTAGTAAAAATACTTGTCTCTTTCAGACACTTTTACAGACGCACTGTTAACATTCAGCAGTAATTCAGATATGACAGTTGTAATAAGCATTACTCTGGCAGTTTGTTTTTTCCTGTTTAAATGAATAAAATGGTGGGACATGCATCTGGTTTCAAGTAACACTGACAGAGTAAAACCAAAAGTATCTAAAAGAGTTTGTGAAATTGTAACCTGAGCTTCTGTAAAATGGCCAGCACATAAAACACTATGATCAGTTGGTTCCCAGCAGGCACATTTAACATCAAATGCCCACTGCTTGCACCAATGGTTATATTTAGGAAAGTGATAGAAACTGTGTGCATACCCTTTCCTATTCTTATAACCAATGGCACAGCAGTGCTTCATATCAGCAAGAAAATTAAAACAGGAAACAACAAAACTGAACAAAAAGTAACCACACAGACAGACATTAAAGTCAGTTAAAAATAAAATATGTTGTAACAAACTTTGTTAACAAGTTGATAGCATTATAAAAGCAGGGAAATAAAATTATTATATTGGTAAATAGGGCAGTAGAATTCACACTGTTTGTTGCAAAGTCACTGTCAGCAGTACTATTTAAACTGTCAGAAAACACAATACATTTTGAGAGTAGGTCAAACACTGGCACAGGCCACTCCAGTACTCAGATTACAGACAAACACTGCAATGACAGACTATTAGACACATAAATCTGACAACTTAAAAAAAATTATGAAGAGCTCAGTATAAGGATAAGGAGAGTGTGTTAAATCAAACCAGAATGCCCTGACTGCAGCCCTTTGCTGATCAGGAAATGTTAAGTTGGAACATCATTTCCAACAGATGGCAATGCTCACAGACCATCCACTGATGTTATGATGCTGCAGACACCTGCAGGCCAACTAAGCAAAGCATCAGGAACAAATGACAGCAGTCAGAGGAAAAATGTGCTACGAACGTGAGTGCAAAATTACAGTATTTATTAAGCAGAGGGGTAAAACAACAACTAGGGCACTGCTTGAAAGGCATTTCTTTATTAACACTACCATTTGCAGTAAAACATAAAGTGTTGCACATGATCTTTAAACAGAAAGAAGGGATTATTTAATTAAAATGCCATAGTGATTTGCATTAGTGGAAGGATTCACTGAAAAGTCCAAAACATGTGTTCCATGATAAGCCATTTTCCAGCTGAGCTTCATCAAGATGACTGTAGGCTCCACCCACAGCCATGAAAAATGGATCAAGGTGTTGGTGAGATGCATTCTATATCTAAGGTAGGCAGTGACACTGCACAAGACAGCAATCTGCATGAAAAGGGAGAACAAAATCAAATCCCAAAAAGTGATTTTATCACATCTAAGGTTTCGTCTTCCAAGTGAATGCTTGAATCCAAAAAAGATGAATGTCTCGGATTATCATCAGTCACAAGTGAAAAAACAAAGTTATGTAGTTAAAAAAAACTAAAGGCTTGGTGGGTACCACCTGTAGAAGCACCCAACGGTATGGAACAATTGCTTACTATACTACTACCAGTCCCTCACCCTCATCCAATTCTTCTGAGGTTGAACCCAATGAGGGTAATAATAAAGATGAAGAGAATGATCAGGCAGCACAAGTTTTACTGGTGGGGATGAAAATTGCAGAAGAGAAAGAAACAGGCAGAAATGTTTTGGTTCTGAAGGGGGGCAGTGGGAATAAACCACAAGAGGAACAGGTCCAAGAAAAATCAGTTCCATGTCATTACAGCGAGAATGACACAGCAACTGCAATATCGGTGAATACAGATGACCAAGTGCACTTAGCGTGATGGCACATTGTGATGATGGTAAAATTTAGTGAACATATGTCTCCCTGCTCTCCACCACAGCCTGAGTCATTCTACCCACTAACCTGCAGTTGCACCCATGTTACGCAGGGGGGTGTTGCCCCCCTGTGCCCCCGGACCCCCCCATCTCTAGGATTCCAACACCATGCCACACCTGGACACTGGGGGAAGGTTATGCATTTGTAGTCACTCATCTGTAGCTTTCACCCTAACTTCACAATCACCCATACTGCAGTCACCATTATTCCATCACCCAAATTCACTCGCCGACTATCCCTCACTCAATTGACGTGATACCAGAAAAATCCAGGGAGGGGGCCCTGAAAAGGTGACTGAGGTGTCATGCATTCCTGAGAAAAAAACTAAAAAAGTATCATCTTTTGTTTGGTCATTCTTCTCCATTAGAGCTTCTCATGAGTTGGTAGCAACATGCACTATTCGTAAATGGCCAATCAGCAGGGTTAAAAAAAAAGAGCATTGGAAACTTCAGCACTGAAAAGGCTCACTACACTCAAGGATAATTACCATAGATGAAAGCAGTGGCAGCCCCCTCAGCACTACTGAAATACCTCCACCACCACTTCCTTCAATTTGAAGGACTCCTTCTACTATTATTTAAAATAACCATATGTTTAAAAGCCCTCCTTCTTCAAAGAGACAGCTTACCATCTCAGAAACATATGAGCATAAAGCGAAATATGCCTCGACTCACCCTGTTGCTGTTACAATAAGCCCCAAAATTTCAGAAACGATAGCTGTTGATTTGCTATCATATAACGTGGTTGAACATATAGGATTCAGATGGCAGCTTGAGTACCTTAAACCTCAATATAGTACACCATTGCAGAAATACTTCTTAACAGCAGGATTTCCAGATCTTTGCAATGTTGTATGTAAAAAATTAAGCTGCACCTTCAGCAATGCTGTTGGGAGGGTGGTGCACCTCACAACAGATACCTGCACAAGTTGTCAGCCTGAACCCTTCATGCCTGTCACGGCACATTAGACATGTTTTGATAATTCACATGGGACTGGGGACAGTGAAGCATCACAGTTTGCTGTTCTAAGAATGTTTTAGTTTCCATCTGAATATACCTCATACAACATCAATGGAGTGCTCCAAAAAACAATACAGCAATGGTTCACTTCACAAGGACTGTCAGTTGGCTTAATAGTTGCAGATAATGGATCCACCATAAGTAAGGCCTTGGAGGAAGAGGGCTTTGTTCACATCCACTGCTTTGCTCATTGCTTAAATGTAATAGTTCACAGTTTTCTCAATGATGACAGGGAAATTAAGGCTCTCATTAGCACTGCTAAAAGAATATGCACTCACTTCAGTCACTCAAGCAAAGCCTGTCACTTGTTTGAAAAAATACAGCAGGAGCACAGTTTACCTTTGCAGAGACTGATCCAAGGCATTTATTTCTACTCAATATAATTCAACCTTTTATATGTTCCAAAGGCTGCTGGAACAAAAGAAAGTCGTCAGGCAATACACCTTGAAAATAAAATTGGTGGTGCAGATGTCTATATTACTCCACTACAGTGGACCATGCTGAAGTTTCTAATTTTCGTGCTCCAGCCATTTGAGGAAGTCACCAGGGAAGTTAGTGCAAACACAGCAACTCACAGCCAGGTGATACCCCTAATAAAAATTTTAAAATTCAGGTTGAATCTGATTAGGGAAATGTTAGAGAACCAAGACTGTTCCACGATCACACAAGCTGCCAGTGGTGCTGCTGACATATGCAGGTTGCCCCCAGAATACAACAAGATCTAATTAGATGTATGATCAAAAAAGTTGAAGAAGATGACAAACTATGTAAAATGCTTCATTCTGAATACTACATTAAAGCAACAGTCTTGGACACATGATACAAATTGAAGCAACTACTGAGTGATGATGATGACACTTGTTTCGAGATAAACAAACAAGAAATAATTGACAAGGTGTATGCTGTCATGGAACAGAGTACAACAGCAACACCACATTCAGAATCTTCTTCATGACACAGCACAGCATCAGGTGACCTATCCTCTACTGTTGCAACATTTTCTCCCACTTCTTCCTCAGCCACTGTAGCCGAATCTTTATCACCACTATCCAAACATAGCACTGTCCCACAGTCACTTGGTTTAGTTTCATGTCTCTGGAGTCACTTAGAAGATGTAATTCTAACATCTTCTTCATCTGCCTCGTGTAACACAGCCTCAACACAGACCATTGTTGAAATGTACCTGGCAGAGCCCAGTATCAGCTGGAATGCTGATCCTTTGCAGTACTGGAAATCCAAATAAAATATGTGGCCTGCTTTAATAAACATTGCAATGAAGTACATGAATTGTCCTCCAACTAGCATCTGTTCAGAACGATTGTTTAATTCAGCTGGTAATGTCATTACTGACCCATGATCCTATTTGACACCAGAAAATGCTGAGCGCCTCACTTTTCTCAAAGTCAACATTCTTCACTTTAATTTCAAATATGATACCTGAATAAAACATATACTAACTGCTCTGAGCAGGCCCTATCCACAAAACACTTTCAAGAATGTGTGCCTGTGGTGAAAATCTTTTGTGAATAGGGTCTACTACATGAGGTAGCAATTAATTGCATCAAGTCAGGTCAGGATGGATTAGGCCAGGCCACTGTTACTTGAATGATCACATGAGCAGCACAGAATAGAAAAAAAAATAATAACATCAGTGGGTTCAGAGTCCAAATACAGCAAGCAACTGCATTTCATATCACAAACTTACTTTGTGGCACCTGGTACCACTATCTGATCTGGAAGGTAGAGTACATAGAAACATAACTTGGCAGTGGCTGGCAGAAATTGTGGAATTAGGTAGGATGTACTTGTGTTGCGTGTCATCAGGTCTTCAGGTGGTAGTGGCAAACCTTTTTATGGCTGCACTGCACTACACTTGACCAATGCGATGTGTGACTGGCTGTCTGCCTGGGTGGTGGTAATCACTATGTCTTTCATTTTTCTTCTTTAAGGACTCAGCGTGTTGATCAGGTCTAAGTAGAAGTAGTCATAGTACTAGAAAACATTACCACCTCTTGGACCAGGTAGTGTATCATATACCATAGTACAGTGAGGCATGCAAAGCAGTTGCATCATTGACATGGGTAGGGTGGGTGGCTCTCTTAGTGCTGCTCATTTGATCATTCATATCCATTTCTTTGGCCTGTTCAGCTCTGACTGGAACATCCATCAAAATTATACCCACACGCACCATTAATTAAAAAATAAATCTTAGTTGCCTGGCAGTATCTGCAGTGCTTGGTGGTGCTATGATATGCAGTAGGTATTTGCATCTCTCTCTCTCTCTCTCTCTCTCTCTCTCTCTCTCTCTCTCTCTCTCTCTCTCTCTCTCTCTCAGTACACTCATTTCACAGACCAGAGCAGGATATGCCACCATTATAGGCCAGCCACGAAGGAGCTACTAGTGAGTGATTGCTTTTTTTTGCAATCAACTTTTTATTGATTTTACACGCCACACCAACAGAATTTACATAAATGAGAAATGTAAACTTATGACAATTAATACTAAAACTGTCGTAATAGTTTTGCATAGTACATATAGGGCGCCTTACAAATAAGATCCCCCAAAAAAAAACTCTATCTATACTAATAATTCACTCCCATCCCACCCCCACCCTCAAGGTTACATTAAGAGGTAAAAGCAGAAACTAAAACAATCGGCCTACCAAGCAAATATTAAGCTCTCAACTTCCAAGTCTTCAAAAAGGAGTCTAAAGGACCCCACAGTAATACAAAGGCTTTTTGCCTGCCTCGGATATATGCTATATGCTTCTCTAGTTGTAATGCTAAAGTGCATTCTCGGTGCCACTCCAGTAGAGATGGGGAGCTATCTGATGACCAGTGTCTTAGAATTAACAGTTTCATAACAACAGCAATAAGCGACACTTGGGCTCTCCAAAACCTTGAAGTGGCCTCAGGGAAGATTTGTAATAAGCAAATTTCAGGAGTGTTCATACTAGTTGAGCCAAGGATAGGGCACACAAGTCTACCAATGGTATCCCAAAGAGTTCAAATCCTCGGGCACGTCCATAGCATATGGTACAGAGTGCCTTCCTCCGATTTACAGTTCCAACAGAGGGGAGCACAGCGTGCTGTCTGTCTAAACAGGTAGGTGGGTGTTAGATAGAGGTGGTGCATAATATTAAATTGAACCATTCTAAGCCTATCTTGTTTAACATATAAATAAATGGTATTCCAAAGCCTCCTCCAGTAGTCCGGAGTGTCCCTAATTTTCAATTCTCTGACCCAATAGTAACAAACCCCTGATGGAGTTTACGATCCCACTCTTGAAGTAGCTTGTAAACTTTGGACACTGCATGTGATTGTATCGCGGCCGTAAATAGAAAATCAATGTTTTCCGGTCGATGACCAGACGCGAGAGAAGAGAACACCTGGGACAAGGCCTTACTGAGTTGCAACCATTTAAAAAGCAGCCATCAGTGAAACCATAGCGCCTCTTCAAATAATCAAAGGAACGTGGTCTATTCTGTTCCCAAAATTCCGCGACTGAAAAATGGCTTATCTGTGGCCAAAAGGCAGGGGTATTGTAATACCCCCAAGCTTAAAGTGTATGTTTTCAAATATGGGTTGAGCATCCGAGGTCCACCACATAACTCCAAGGTGTTGCTGTAATTGGAAGAAGGCTTTCAGGAACCATCCCATGGGATTATTCTTTAATAATCTAGGGATATTAGATGGGGAAAGAAATAAAAGGGCCCGTAAAGAACACTTCACCCTTTTCGCTAAGTCACACTCTATATCACACCACAGAGGCCGGTAGTCCGAGTACCAATGTTCCCTATTCCACCAACTCAGTTTATAAACATGTTGGGCCAATTAATATAAGAGTACGGAAGGTGCGGCTAATCTGGCCCTGCATTTTGGGGCTGTTAAATTATGATAGGACCTGCGGGTTCGTTTTCCTTGCCATAAGAAGGTATTAAATATTTTCTGCAATTTGGTAAACCATTTCTTCGGAAGATATACCCCGAGCATCCCCAAAGGATATAGTAGCCTGGGCAGAACGTTCATTTTTAGGAGATTCATCCTACCCCACAACGTCAAGGAGATTGGTCGCCCCCTATTCAGATCTTCTGATATAACCTGGACAAGAGTGTCTAAGTTCTCTTTAATCATCAGGGGAAGGTTTGTGCTGATGTTGATACCCAAATATGTTAACGATTTAGCTTCCCAACCCAATCCTAGCGACTGCAAATCTGCCTTTATCACCTTGTTATTTAAGGGAAAGACTTTAGTCTTTGTACGGTTTAAGAGTGATTGCTTTTTTATTTAGCAGTTTTACATTAATTTGCATACAAATAATCCATTCAATTATTTCCTTTGGGCCTTTGTTCAAATGTGGCTGACTTTGGCCTCTTTTATGCATTTTTATTGCATTTTTTCAAATATTTAGCAGTAAATCAGAACTAATCAGAACAAAACAGAACTTCACCGTGTTCTGGTACTTATTTAATAAGGTTCAGAACTTCACCAAGTTCTCCCAGCCCCACTAGCAGGGGCACATTGTGCAGAAGAGGATCCAGAAAAAACTGACATCTTGAACAGGTACTTCTGCTTTGTCTTCACAGTGGAGGAAGGAAGGGGGTAGACCACCAGGGAGCAAAAGGAACAAAGTAGGAGGTGGTCACAAGTTTCTTTTCAGAGTGAAGAGTCCAAAAGGGATTTACAGCTCTGAAAGTGGGCACAGTTATAGGACCAGAAGGGATACCCCAACAGGTACTAAAGGAACTCAAGGAGGTGCTAGCTAGCCCTCTGATGGTCTTGTTCAAGAGCTCACTGGAAACAGGCATAGTTCTGGAGGACAGGAGAAGAACAGATGTCCCTGTCCATAACAGCAGCAGCAGGGAGGAGGCAAGCAACTACAGGGCACTCAGTCTCACATCAGTAGTGGAGAAATTTAAGGAAACCCTGTTAAAAGAAAGGTTGATAGAGTATCTTGAATTCAGTGGGCTACAACACCAAATGCATCATGGATTCCAGTGGGAGGTCATACCAGGCAAATCTGATTGATTTCTTTGACTGGATGACCAGGGAAGTAGATCAATGGAGGGCAGTGTACTTGGCCTGGCTAGACATTATCCATGTCTTGGACACTGTGGTGCACAGGAGAATAATAAAGAAATTGAGCAGCCCAGGAGTGGGATCCATAGTGGTGAACTGGGCAAAGAACTTGTTAAAGGATAGATAACAGAGGGTGGTGGGTAACAGTACTCACTCTAATGAGAGGAGAGCAACCAGCAGGGTGCTGCAGGGGTAAGTACTGGGACCGGTCCTCTTCAATGTTTTCCTAAGTGGCATTGCCAAAGAACTGGAAGGAAAAGTATGCTTTTTTTCAGATGACATCAAAATCTGTAATAGGATGGACACTCAGGAGAGGATGGAGAGAATGTATAGGGACCTCATTGGGTAGTAAATAGTGACTCACTGATCTCCTTTAAAAAAGCACTTGCTAGATATATGGGAGAAGACAAACGTAGGTATTTCCACTGACAAGTAGCGAGTTACTAATAGGTCTACCGATCTTTAAAAAACTCATAATAAACCTATGAACCTTGGTAAATTTTAGGAGTGGTCAAGAGCATCACAGTTAGGGTTCAATGCCAAAAGTGCAAAATCATGTACCCAAGGCATAGGAACGTAGGAGCTGAGTATAGGAAGGGGAAGGCACTGACAGTCACTAAGCAAAAAATGGACCTTGTAGTTATCATGTCTGATGACTTTAAAGTGGCAGGACAGTGTGACAAAGCAGTGGGATGTGCCAGTAGGATATTGTGATGCAGAGGGGGAGATATCTCCAGCAGGAGGAGGGAGATAGTGCTGTCACTGTATCACTCGCTTGTGAAACCTCAACTGAAGTATTGTGTCCAGTTCCAGAGGCTGCACCCGTAGGAAGGACATAGACAGGAAGGAGGCAGTCTAGAGGGGGGCAATAAAATGGTACAGGAGTTGCATCAAAAAGCCCTATGAAGAGAGATTGATGGATCTCAATATATACACCCTGGAAGAGAGAAGCGTGAAAAGGGAAATGATAGATACCTGCAAATACCTCATTGGGATGAAGGAGAGGAATCTCTTTCAAATGTGAGAGAGCACCAGGATCAGAGGTCATGTGATGAAGCTGGAATGTGGGACGTTTAAGTGGTGGGTGAGGAGGTCCTTCTTCACTGAAAGAGTGGTGGATGAATGGAACAGACTGCAAGTGGAAGTGGTGGAGGTGAAAGCAGTAGGGGTGCTCAAGCATGTATGAGATAGACATAGGGAAATATTAGTAAAAAGGCAGAGAGGAGGGAGGGTTACTATAGACCACTTAGAGTCTGCAGAGACATACTAGGCAGGAACCATCTGGAAAGACTGGGTGGGCCATGGGTTTTATTTTTTCTACCACTAAATTCTGTTTCTATGTTAGGGTTAATCAATTGAAAGACTACATTAGTGGAGGCATGGCTTGGATCATATTGAGAATGGTGGATGAAGACTTTTACCTAGCCACAACCCTCAACTTTAATATATTAAATCCCCTGATTGACCTGCTCCATTGTTGTTCAGCATTCTCAGGCAGTGGTCTGAAACCATTGGCTTCATCCAGCAGTGTGTGCTGACCTCTGACTCTCATGCATTTTGCTAATTTTTCACCATCAACAAAATCCCCACTGTGCATGGCCTGCAGAAATATTTTGAGCCTGAGGTGACAGCTGGAACAGCATCCAGAGTGGTAGCTAGCATGCATATGACATTGCTTCACCATATAATCACACGCCTCTGTCTCCTCTGTCTACGAGTGCTGAGTTTTCTGTTAAATGAGAAGATGGATGCAGGGGTTGGGGGGATCTAAAAGTTGATACAGTGGTAGGGTGAGGGGCTCTGGGCTTCACTAGCACTCTCTGAATTGGTACATACACAGCTACAGAGATACAAGGCAAAAAGGGGGGTGGTCATGAGCAAAAGCACCTGAGCAGAAGGTCTGTGGCACAGAGAACCAAATGCTAGATAGACCACACAGATACCTACATTACAAAATGTTTCAAAAGTTTACCTTATTGGTGAAAATTAGCATTTATTTTGTGGTATAACGTGCTGGTTAAAAAAACACATAGCTGTAGCTAAAGTGCAAGCACAAAGGTGGTGAAGAACTTAGGAGAAAAAGTAAATCAAAGTCACACCAACACCATAAGGCATTCCATAGTAATGATTAGGTGGCCTGCAGACAGTGTGGTTTTATGGACAGAAACCTCAATTTAAACTAACTGGGGTGAGCAGCTGGGAGCTCAGCTCCCTTAGTCAATAGGTGGAGGAGGAGGAGGAGGCAGTCAGCCCCGCTCCCAATCAGGACAGAAAGTGGGGGATGTAGAGGAGAGGCACAGAGTTGAGGACAGGAATGAAGGATCGGGTGTGAAAGTGGGAATGGAGAGGCAGGTCAGAGGAGGAGGGGCATTGAGTCACAGTGGAGTGTGGTGTCTCAGAATACCAGGACCCTCAGGAACAAAATGGCTGATGGCCATCACCAAACCATGACCTGGTCTGCGGGTACAAGTTGTACAGGATGATGGGGGGGGAGTGTTTCTGCATGTCAGAGAGGGGATAATCTGTACCAGAGAGAAAGAGGTGGTTGGACACAAGTATTGTGGGTACAAGTATATTCCACTAAGGGGAGAATGGATTTGCACAAACTAGAGGAGTGGTCAAAGGTTTGGGAGTTGAGCTTTAATGCCAAAAAGTGGAATGTTATGCACTTAGGAAGTAGAAATCTAAAAGCAGAATACAGGATGGGTGGTAAGATACTGGAAGCAATAGAGCAGGAGAGGGACCTTGGAATAATCATATCTAATGATCTCAAGGTGGCTAAGCAATGAGAAAGGGCAGTAGTGAGGGCCAAAAAAAGCCCACAGGCAAAAAATGGCCAGGAGTTCTGCTGTTTTGCACGGTTTGCTTGTAATTTATAATGCCTGGTTGCACATTTAAATCTTTTACAAGCTGATGCCTAGTGCTGGTTGATTTGTTTACGAGGGCCAGAAGAGTGCTGGGATGCATAGGCAGGGGGTCTATGTGATAACGGCGAACGCCTAAAGGCGATTACCGTTATTGCTCAATCAGAGTGCCAAACACATTTTCGGCACTCTGACAACCCTGGAGCACCAGCACAATGGTGCCAGGACATATTTTTACTGCTTTCTGTGGGGGGGGGCTGTGCCCCAACACCCGGCCCCTCGTGGGGGGCTTCGCCCCCTGCACCCCCCTACTTAAGGATTCTCAACTCCAGAGGGTGCATGTCGGGAGGGGTAAAAGTAGTAAAATGAAAAGGTTTGGGCCGGGCGCAATAAAAATCACACCAGCGCCCGGACCCGAACCCAGTACCTCAGCCACTCCAGCCATTGCCCAATCCACGACGCAGCTCAACCAACAACCACAGCGCCACCCCCTACAGCCTCTCCACCCCCTCCCAGCCCACACTCACCGTGCTCACTCCCTCCCCCACGCGCACGTACATATAGCGACATCCTGTCGCTTAGTTCGGCCACCCCCTCATCCAGTTGCCCTACCTGTCGGTCGCCATAAGTGAATTGCACAAGGAAGGTGTCACTATAACAGCCGGCACCCTTTCTCATGCGCCCACTTCACGGGTTACCATAGGCAGGGGAATTATGAGCAGAAGGAGGGAGTTGGTGATGTCCTTGTACAAACAGCTGGTGAGGCCACACCTTGACTATGGTGTTTAGTTCTGGAGACTGTACCTCAGGAGGGATGTGGATAGAGTGGAGTGAGTCCAGAGGAGGGCAACGAAAATGGTGTGAGGACTCAGTCATTTGACATATGAGGAGAGGCTGAAATACCTCAACATGTATATCCTGGAGCAAAGGAGGGAAAGGGGAGACATGATAGAGACCTTTAAGTACCAAAAGGGTATAAACAAGGCCCCGGATAGTAGTATATTTCAAGTATATTTCAGAATAACAGACTCTAAAGGACAAGAGGTCATGACATGAAGCTAGAAGGGGGAAGATTCAAGGGAAACATTAGGAAACACTACTTCACAAAAAGGGTAGTGGATGGGTTGAATGCACTCCCTGAGGAAGTGGTGGGGGCCAAAACATTGACAGGATTCAAAGTTGCTTGAGACAGTTACAAAGGAATTCTGGAGAGAGGGCATGGTGGGAAATAACTAGGATCAACTAGGGTCCTTGGGTAATATGGAGATAGAACATTTGGGCAGACTCGGTGGCCTGGAGGTCCTTATCTTCCAACAATTTCTATGTTTCTAAGTTAATGAAGGGTTAGTGTATAGGCAACCAAACCAGGAGGAGAAACTGGAGAAAGAACAGGGACACCAAATTATGGAAATAGTAAGCGGAGGGGAGGTGGTGATTGAGGGTAATTTCAATCCACCTGGGGTGGACTGGAGAATCCAGACTACCTCTTGCAGCAGGTCGTAGGTACTGCTGGATGAATTCCAGAGGGGATTCCTGATACAAGGTGTCCTGAAGACCCATAGGGAGAGGGCCAAATTGAACCTGCACCTGTCTAACTGTGTGCATGTCCAGGAAGTAAAGGTGGAGGCACCACTTGCAGGAAGCAATCACCACACTGCGTGGTTCTACCTGGACATGAGCAGGGAGAGTGTTAGGACCAAGACAAGGGTTTTGTAGTTCAGGAGGGCTGATTACTGTAAAGTGGCATAAATTCAGGAAAGTCACCTTGCTACAATTAGAAAGAAGATGGAGGTGGACCAGAAATGGGCCATAATTATAGAAGGACTGATTACAGTGACCAGTGAGTGTGCCAGAAGGAGGAACAAGATATCCAAATCCAAAAAGTCCAGCTGGTATGGCAGGTAGGTAGCCAAGGTGGTGAGAGACAAGAAGTGAGCCTTCAAGTAGTATAAGCAAACGCAGAAAGAGGAGGGTAGGGAGGAGTACTGTGATAAAGCAAGAGAAATGGGCAGAGCTGTTAGAGTAGCAAAAGTCACTAAGGAATTATAGCTAGCAGAGGGAGTGAAGAGGGCGAGAAGGCCCTCTTCCAAATACATGAGGGAGAAGATAGATATGAGGATGAGCTAGTTAGATAGAAAATAGAGGGAGGATGGGTGGAGGGGAGTGTAGAGAAGGAGGAAATACATAAGAATTATTTCTGCTTGGTCTTTACTATGGATGACAGTCCAGTGCCGCTTGGGAGGAGGGTGGAGGAAAATGGGAAGAGGGGACAGAGACAGGGAGATCCAGGTAAATAGTGTGTGTAAAGGTCTAAAAGCCCTCAAGTCCAATAAGTCTCCAGGATCGGATGACATGCATTCAAGGGTTCTGAGGGAGCTGGTGAAGGTATTGCAGGTCCCCTGGCTGACTTGTTTAACACCTCTCTGGAGCTGGGGAATGTATCCTGGGACTGGAGGAATGCACACATGGTGCTTCCCCACAAAAGTGGACCGTGCGATGACCCAGAGAATTACAGATCAATCAGTCTCACTTCAATAGCGGGGAAACTGATGGAGACCATTCTGAAGGAAATACTTATTTAGGGGATTGGTTTCCTTTTTGGGATTCTTAGTAATTTATGGAATTGTTCACCATATTCATGCTGTGTTATACAAGACTGCTTATATATTGTTACAGTTAATTTTGAAAATGTTATTCTGTTTACTGCTCTTCTGGCAGACTCCCCTTACACGGCTGTCACAATAGCAGTTCTTCAACTGATCTGTGGGCGGGCTGAGCTATAGCATACATTGGTTCCCATACTGGGCTGGAAAATTGTGTTGCACAATGCTTGGACTCCTGTGAAGCTTGTCTCCTAGAATGTGAAGGGTCTCAATCACCCACTTAAATGAACAAAAGCATTACAGCACCTCAGATCAGTTTCTGCAGATGTGGCACTCTTCCAGGAGACCCGCCTCACAGGACATACCACTGACTGGTTACAAAAAAGGGCTAATTGGAATCATTGGTACACAGTTCAGCATCCAGGAAATCCCAGGAGGTGGTGCTTCCGTTAGCCCATGACATGTGCAACTGTGACTGAGCGAACAGCAAAATGGCGACTCAATCGTGGCGCATGTCATGGGGGCTACCGACAAGGTAGGGCAACCAGATGGGGTGGGTTCATGCATGTAGCAACAGGATGTCATTACAGGTATGTGCATGCGGGGGGTGTGGGAGTGAGCATGCTCAGCGAGGGCCGGGAGCGGTTTTGAGGGGCGGTGCCATGGTGGGCTGCCGAGCTGGCCCCATGGTGTGGTGGGTAGGTTCATGGCTTGGGTGGACAGAGGGCTGAGTTCAGGTCCAGGTGCAGGTATGTTTTTGTTGCGCCCAGCCCCAATTTTTTTTTTAACGTTTTGCACCCCCTCCGACATGCACCCCCCTGGAGTTGAGAATCCTTATGTAGGGGGGTGTAGGGGGCACAGCCCTCCAGCATAAAACATAAAAAATTTAAGTCCCTGGTGCCGTTTTTCTGTGTGCTGGGGAGTCACAGTGCCAAAATAGATTTTCGGTGTTGTGACTTTGCTGTAACGGTGATCGCCTTTCAGCGGTCACCATTATGACATAGAACCATGATTCCAATTAACAAAGTCCTCAGCTGGACCCTGAAAAAATCTTTAGTCGCTGAGGCAGGTAAATTGGCTGCCATCAGGTTTACCTACATGGGGTGAGGTGTTACTTCTGAAATTGTATGCTCCATATACCAATGACATGGACTTTTTCCCACATTTAAATCAGATGATATCTGACCTCGGGGCGGGGATCAACATAATCCAATCCTAGTTAGATAGGATTTCAGTTTGTATCCAGACCCCTATTTAGACCTGTCTAAAGCAGTTCCTGACAGCAACTCAAAGTCTGCTCAGCCCTCCAGGCCATGATGAAAGTCAGAGGCCTGGCAGATATTTCAAGACAGGACAACCGTACCAGTAGGGACTATTCATAGTACCTCATCCATAACTTGCACAGTCATATCGATTTCTGGCTACAGGACACTGTAGCCTGCCCCAGATTACTGTCCCTATTAACTGGATGCATAATAATATCCAATCAAGCTCCAGTGACCCTGTGCTGTCAATCCCCTGGAGTGAAGCCCAGCTCCTCACTGTGGAGATGCAACCGTTTGCTACTTTTGGAACACTGCTTCAAAAAGTGCCTCTGCTTGGCAGCTGCCTTATATTTTCACCTCGATGCCTTAGAGGAGGTGTCAGCAGGCACGGACTGGGAGGAGTTTAAGACCTACCTGCATGGCCATATAATCTCATACATGGCAGCACAGAAAAAGAAAAGGGACTTGGAGACTAAGTCTATGCAGGATTCCTGAGCCTTTTGGAAAACCAACTCAAACAAGATAACTGGACTTAAGTACAAGGTCAACACTATCCTGCACTGGAAGCTGAGTGGTAGCTCTTCTGTAATAAACAAAATTTCTGGAAGGCAGGCAACAAGGGAGGCAAGCTTCAAGTCTTTTATCTACATAAGCAACATGCAGAATCTAGGACCCCTGCCTTACATAAACTTGATGTTTTACTTGTCATGGACCCCAAGGACATCAACACCATCATGCTGCAATTTTATGAGATGTTATACACCTCCCACAAGGCCGACACTTCGGGGACCTCCCCTTCTGATTTTTTTTGGGTGAGTCCAGCAATCTACATTTTCAGCCCAGCTCCAACATAAACTAGAATGCCCACTCTCTGAACTGGAGCTATGGATGGCCCTGTCAAAACTTGCCAGAGGAAAGGCCTCAGACAAGGATGCTTTTGTTGTCGACCTGTACCAGTTAATGCCTGCTGCAATTATCCCTTCTCTCCCATCTGCCTTTAGTGAGACTCAGTCTCTTCAACATCTCTTCCCAACCACTGGTGAAGTTATTATCACAGTACTACCCAAGAAGTCTGATGACACATTCAACAGCATGAACCACCACCATATTTCCCATATCTCTACTGACACCAGTATTTTAATAAAAGATCTGCCCACCAGGCTTGAAAAAGTCCTCCTCACCCTTATCCACTATTCATGGGTGGGGTGATGACCATATCAGAACAGTGCAAAACCTCAAATGGTTGGCCAAATACACTAACTCCATCATGGCTGCTGTTGCAGTAGACTCAGAAGCCTACAACTTCAAATGGGACTTCCTACATGAGGTGCTGCAGGGATACAGTTTTGGACCTTCCTTTAGAAAGTGACTGCACACCCTACACAGTAAACCCACAGTGGTGATGCTGACAAATAACCTCCCCCCCCCTTTTGCCAGCAGTGTGGTACCAGACAGGGCTGCCTTTTGTAGCCCTACCTTTTTCTACTGACTCTAGACACCCTGATCAGGAGGCTGCTGGCCAATGGTAATATCCAGGAGATAACAGTAGCAAGGGAATGCATATACTGCAGGGTCTATCTGCCTTTGCAGTGGCTTCAGCCCTTGTAGTCAATCTCTCTAAAATTGTCCTATCCTCCATAACTGTCTGTGTGACAGCTTGAACTGCTAGGGGTCAAAGATCTCCTGGGGAGGGTAAGAATTTAAATACTTGGGAATTAAGGTCACTAGTAAATGGGCCACACTAATTCCAGCTAACATTATGCCCTTAATTACAGACCTAGAACATGAGACCAAGCACTGGGGCAAACAACCTATAAAACTGAAGCAGAACAAGTTCGCCCAAATCTGCCTATCTGTTCTGCAGCCTTCCCCTGCTGCTCCCAGAAAAGATTTACACTAAAATAGATTGGGTACTGAGCCACGTTTCATGGAGGGTATAGATCTATAGATATATACAACATGAATAGCTGTTTAAAGCAAGACCCTGACTGGGTGATCAGTTTGATGACACTGTAGAAATACGTAGTGTAAGTTATTTGATCATGAACTCTGATATATGATCTGGTCACTGGTTACTTTTGAACTTGTTTCTTAAGATTTGTGAAGCAGATCGTGTCAGACTATCAAGCAACAGGAGTAATTTAGAATAAAATAAATTCCTCCCCACCACACCTACTCTTCCCTCATTCTTGTTCATTCACTTACATTACACACCCAGAGACTGACTGAGCAACAAGTAGCTGCTCCTACTTTGAAATCCATAACCCACCCTTTCAGACCAGATTTGAACTAATTTGTTTTAAGAGGCATTAGTGTCAACTTGCATGTTGCTAATGTTATTTTAACAGCTTTGAAAATTCTCACAGTCTGCAGCTTGCTTCACTCTTTGCCCAAGGCAAGCCTTAAATGTCAAGAAATGGGTGGTGTACAGTGGGGGAGGGAGGTTAAGAGCCTTGATCCTTGGGACCATATACTGCCCTTATCATTGCAATCTAGAGGATTTTGTCTCTATGGCAGTATGTGCAGAATTAGAGCGGGGAAGGGGGGCTACCAGCTCTCCCACAGATGTCAAAAGTTAAAAAGGTCATTTAACATCAGTGGTTGCTGCAGGCATGAGGAAGTTGTTCAGTTCCCCAAGCGGATTATTGTGATCTGAGTGACAGAAAGTACCAGATCATTCACAGATACACAATTACTGAGTAGTTGCACTGCTGTT
Organism: Neoceratodus forsteri; assembly: GCA_016271365.2. Lineage (NCBI taxonomy): Eukaryota > Metazoa > Chordata > Ceratodontiformes > Ceratodontidae > Neoceratodus > Neoceratodus forsteri. The sequence continues at coordinate 691,181,711 of CM057454.1, read as the reverse complement.
ATGCAAACTAACATTTAGGATATCAGCTGTGTTGAAGAAAGGAAAGACTGTTGTCTGCTCTTCAACTTCTGTTACTTTTACTTTTTCTTGGGTGGAGGGGCATGACTTTTAATTACGTTTTGTTTAGATTTCAGTGATTCTGTTGTTTCTACTAAAAGGATGAGAGATGAAATATTAAAACAACATGTGCATTGTAGGTGTTTCTTTTATAAATTTTCAGTTTGAAACAAGTATTTCTCACTGACAAGAGTATCTTGTTTTGTCCACACAGTGTCCAGAGAACATATCAGCAAGTAATGAAATATGTTAACATTAAAAGAGGATGATGGAAATACAAGGTAAAATACAAAGTAAACAAGAACACCAAGATCATGGCCCCTTTTACTCTTAAAGAACGTATTCTGCTTTTTGCTCCAATGTCCACATTTAAAAAGTGAAATGGAATAATTCAGCACATTTCTTAAAAACATGGATTGGGTAACACAATACATAATTAGTGGTGCTCAGATAGTGCTTTTGTGGATCTGACTATTCTCCATCAGATAGTGCTGGTATCTGACCTAGGATCCAGCCAATCAATCCGCGGTCAGATCCATTAGACCCAACCTCAGCTAGTTTGACCTGATGGGTGGGTCCATTGGATCCTCCCTCAAATAGTTGGATCTGATGGTCAGATACCTGAATCCGATGGTTGGATCCATTGTATCCATGTCAGGTCCATCAATACCTCAGATACTTACAGTGGTTTCTAGGAGCTCAGCTCCTTGGTCAGATGTCTATGCCATCTGAGGCTATCCAATATCAAACCAAAATGATGGTATCTGATGGTATCCAACCTGGTAGAATACTATCTGAGCAACACTGTTAATGACTGACAAATGTACTGTATAAGGAAGTATACTACTCCAGAGAAGACCCACAGCAGTTGGAGCCTGCATGCTCGGCTCCCATTGATTGACAAAGGGTGTCTTCCACCAGTCAGGTGGATGACAGAGTCCACAGGGGCAAAGCTAGCAGAGCCCATCTCCCACTATATAAATCCTCAGTGCCAAGCAGCCCTCTCACTTGCATCCCTAGTGCTAAGGACAAGCACAAAGGACATTGACTGGAGTCTGCCAGGAGTCAACCAAGGAGACAGCTGACAGCCAGAAACCCTGCTCATCTCATCACAGGTAATTCTGTCCTGTTTCAGATGGAAGGGTTTGGAGAGTGAACTGCTTACCTGATGTAACTGAACCTAACTGGATGGTACTGCAGGTAAACAGAGTACTCTGCCTCAGCCACAGTTAGCATCACTGCCTAAGTAAAAAAGAAAAAAAATATTAACAAAATATTATTTGGTACCTGTGTCTGTGTTAATTACAGGGTTGCTTTGTGTTTCAATAACTCATGCAGCTTCACTTTTTATAGGTTTTTGGAGAGGCAAGGTAACACAAGGAGAACAGGACTAGAACATGTGGGCAGTGGTGCAGTGCAGTGGCTGTAGGGTGGCATTCTTCAGAGAGTCTTTCTGGAGACTGCAGTGCTGCCACATCTGCTTGTGCCTCTCTGTGTTGACAGGGAAGGACACTAGAAATAGATACATAGATACATACATAGAATGTGTCGGCAGATGGGGACTGGTGATCCATCTATTCTGCCCATGTTGTGGTCTAAGCCCCCCTTTAAGATCTCACTTTCTTTGTTGTCACAATTCATTTGTATCTGTCCCACGCATTCTTGAATTTCCTAACTGTCCTGGATCCCACCATCTCCTCAGGTAATCCATGCCAAGGTGCCTCCACTCTCTCTGTGAAGAAGAATTTGTGCTTGTTGCTCTTAAAACTCCCCCCCCCCTTCAATCTCAGGCCATGACCTTGCATCTTTGTGGATGCATTCAGCTGGAAGAGGTCATTTGTCTGGACTCTGTTTAACCCTTTGAGGTATTTACAGGTCTCTATCATATCACCCCTATCCCTATGCTGTTCCAAAGAATACATGTTGAGTTCCCTCAGTCTGTCCTCATTGCTCTTTTCCTAGAGTCCATTTATCATTTTAGTTGCCCTCCTCTTGACTGCCTACACTCTTTCAATATCCTTCCCCAAGTATGGTCTCCAGAACTGGACACAGTACTCAATGTGGGGCCTCAACAATGACCTGTACAGAGGCAGGATCACCTCCCCTCCCTCTGCTAGTGATGCCTCTACCTATGCATCCCAGCATACAGTTCTGCTTTTAGTGCTGCCTTCTCACACTGGTTACCAACCTCCAAGTACCCTGAAATGATGACCCCTAAATCACGCTCTTGGCCAGAGGTGGTAAGTTTTTCCTCTCTCAAGTAGTATTTGGCTCTGGTGTTGCCCTTTCTGAGTGTCATCGAGGCACAGGTCAGGAAGCGTAGGAAAACTAGGAGCAGTTTCTAAATTTGCAAAATGCATTTTATTTTCCTCAATAACAGCAAAATAAACAATAAAAATTATTCAGTATAACTATTTACAAAGGCAGTACAAACAGAGAAAACTGAGTCCTTCTGAGGGTATCTCTTAATTCCAAGTTTCAGTCTCTCACTCTCCTTGTCTTTGTAGCCAAAGCACTGCTGCTCTTTTTATAAGTCTTTGTTTGGGAACTTGTAAAGAGAGCCTGCTTCTCACAGAATGTTCTTGCAGGTGCAACAAAACAGTATAGAGTGACCCAGAACTGACCTCTTGTTGCCAGCATCTCAGAGAGTTTGCAAACTAGCTTCTCAGGTTGACCCCTTGAGTTCCAAATAGCTTTCTGCAATCATTTCAACAGTATAACTATAAACAGTTTTAAACAAAGGGACCCCAGTATCACATACAGTTTTACATAGAGATTCACATATATTTTTTATAACTGCAGATATGCAAGGGGAGAGAAAAGACAGAAATAGCAAGGGAAGGCAGAGAGAGCATGAGAGACGGAGAATTGCAAAACCATCAGAGTGATCAGATCCTAGGTCTCACAAGAAAATTCAGTTGTGCAACCAGACAGATGAGAGATAGAAAAGGAGTGGGAAAAATGGATCTTTTTGTTTAAACTCTTTCTGCATAACAAATGGGGCAGGGCCTTATTCAACCCTGTCACTCAGAGGAGCATGACCTTACTCTTCTTGGTGTTAAATTTCAGTTGCCATGTGGAAGATCATTTTTCAAGTTTGTGGAGGTCATCCCTCATTCGATTTACCCCCTTCACTGTGTCGACCCTATTGCAGATCTTAGTGTCATCTGCAAATAGGCACACCCTCCCCCTATCTTCTCCGTGATTTCACTAATGAATATGTTGAAGAGCAGAGTCCTCAGGACCAACCCCAGGGGCACCCCACTCATCACTTCACTCTCACTAGATATGGCTCCAATTACCACAACCTTCTGAGTTCTGCCTTCAAACTAGTTTCTTACCCATAATACTATTTTCTCTCCACTCCCACCTGCCTTAGCTCCTTTAGCAGCCTTCTGTGGGGTGCAGAGTCAAAGGCCTTACTGAAGTCCAGGTAGACCATATCTACCACTCCTCCCTGGTCCACTGTCTTTGTGACCCAGTCAAAAACCTGGATCTGATTGGTCTAGCAGGACCTGCCTGTTGTGAATCCATGCTGCCTTGAGTCCTGCTGCCCACTGGCCTCCAGGAACTCCACCATCTTCTCCTTGAGCAGGGATTCCATCAGCTTACCCACTATAGAGGTCAGACTGACTGACCTGTAGTATCCTGACTCCTTCCTGCTTCCCCCTTTGTAACTAGGGACCACCGTAGCCCTCCTCCAGTCCTCTGGAATCACCCCTTCTTGTAGACACTTATTAAAGAGATCTGTCAGAGGTGCTGCTAGCACCTCTCTTAGCTGTCTTAGAATCCTTGGATGAATCCCATCTGGACCCATAGCCTTGTCTGTTTGTAGCTTTGCTAGTTCTTTCATAACCCTTTCTCCCATATATGGTTTCAAGTCAACACACTTAACCTGTATGGTTCCAGCTATCAGGGTGGGTCCATCTTCTTCCGGTTCATTTGTAAATATTGAGCAGAAGTATTTTTTCAGTGCTTCTGCTTTTTCGATGTCCCCTTCTACCATCTCCCCTCCCTCCAATTTGAGTCTGACTATTCCTCCTTCATTCTTTTTCCTATCACTAATACAGCTGAAGAAATTCTGGTACTTCCCAAGATGTCCTGCACAAGAATGAGAACAAGTTGGCTAGGAGTCAGGGAACCTTCTCCCCCACTCAGAGGCCACCACATTGGACACCATTAACTCAGAAGATGTCAGATTGGAGGCACAGCTGGACTATAAGGGGTTCAAGATGGGTTAGGGGAGTGGGTTCTGAAAGGATGGGGTAGGTCACAGGCACATTCCTGAACTGGTACCACTATAAAATTCTGATTCCACTTTAGCAGGGTGGTACTGATATGAGGAGGCACCTCTGGTAGTGACCAGGGAGGATGTGGGAGATCTCAACGGGGGATCCCAAGGGGGGAGAGAACCCCAGTGGATTAGGAAGCAACTTCTTGTGGGAGACTCAATTGTCAGGAGGACAGGGGGGATAGACTTGGGAATAGGAAAGGGAGCAGAGAGGGAAGCCCCTTGCCTACTTGACACCATGGCCCAGAGGGATGGGAAACATATTATATGGATTGCTAGGGCAGCAGGGAGAAAAGGAGAGCTGGATGTCAATGTCTACCTGTGGACAAATAACCTGGCTAGGGATAAGGCTGGGCTAGTACAGCGGAAGTTCAGGGAACTGGGAAGTGGTCTTAGGTAGCATGCTCAGTAGCTTTTGTGGAGGTACTGCTTGTCTATAACAGGGGGAAGGAGAGTGTTCTCTGCACCATGGCAGTCAATTCATGGTTGAAGTAATGGTGCTCAGAGGAGGGCTATGGCTGCATTGGGGACTGGGGTTCCACCTGGGAAGATAAGGGCCTATATAGAGGTGATGGCTTGCATCCATTCAGGAGGGGAACCAAAGACCTCAGTGGACAGTTTTAAGTGTTACTTCAATGAACATTTAAATTAGCTAAGGAGGGTGGTGAAAGTAATCTGAGAGGCCGAAGCTGCCCCCACCCACAGGCTGAGATAGAGAGCAAGGAGATCACCAGGGTTCAAGTTAATCAAAGAAGCAGGGTGACAGTAAAGGGGAGAAGGGGGAAAGAAGCATTCAGAAGACAAGGGGGAGGGAAGCAAAAAGAAAAAGGGGGAAGCAAAAAGCAAAGAGCTAACAAAATCTGCAAGGCCATGCATGCCAATGTTTGAAGTCTGGGAAATAAGATCCCTGACCAAGAGGCCATCATGGCAGAAGTCAACCTGGATATAGTGGCCATTACTGAGTTATGGTGCACTGACAAACATGACTGGGACATGGCCATACCAGGCTACAAGCTGTTTAGAAAGAACAGGTGGGAAGGAAAGGTGTGGTGGGTGCTTGTGTGAAGAAAAGCATAAAAGCGATGGAGATACAGGGAACTTGGGGGGGCAGAGATACTGTGGGTCATCCTCAAATCAGGGAATGCAGGTGCTATTCATATAGGCATGCTCTACAGGCCTTCAGCACAGGGAGAAGAGGTACACAAGGAAATGGTAGAAATAACTGGCAGAATGGCTAAAAAGGGGAGATGCTGTTGGTGGGGGAATTCAATCTGCCAGAAGTAGATTGGAATCTCCCAGATGCAGCTTCAGCTAGAAGCAGGGACATTCTGGACTTCCTGCAGGGGGTATTCCTCAGGTAACTAGTCAGTGAACCCACTCATGTTGGGAAAATACTGGACCTGGTCAGTGTTGAAGATGGATAGTATTGCAGACACCTAGGTGGGAAGCCATCTGGGGACCAGTGACCACCGTACAATATGGTTCAACATAAGGATAGCTGTGGAATCAAGCCACACTGTGGTGAGAGTCCTGGACTTCAGAAGGGCAGATTCTATGAAGATGGATGAATGCCTCAGGAATGACCTGGCAGGAGGATGACTGGGGGGGAGGTCGTAGAGGAACAATGGGCCAAAATGAAAGAGGTCATAGTGAAGGTAACAAACCTCTGTGTCAAGCAAGTGAGCAGAAACAAACGGAAGAGGAAACCACTATGGTTCTCAAAAGAAGTGATGGAAAAGGTAACGTCTAAAAGGGTTGCTTTCAGAAGCTGCAATAAGATGCAGAGGAAGAAGGATAGGCAGGTTTTTAAGGGGAAACAGGGAATGCAGTAAGGCGCACAAAGGCACAAACTGAATTAAAAATAGCTCAGGCAGTATTAGAAGTGGACAAGACATTTTATACGCACAGTATGTAAGCAAAAAAAAGGAAGACACAAGGAGAGAATGTAAGGTTAAAGAGGGAAGGCAATATAGGGAGGGGGACAAAGAAAAGGCAGACACCTTGAACAAATACTTCTGCTCAGTGTTCACAGTGGAGGTGGAAGGGGAGGGACCACAAAAAAGCATCAGGGGCTTTGACGGGAGGGAAGTGGACAATAATTATTTTTATGAGGAGAGAGTCCTGAAAGCACTCACTCGCTAACCTGAAGGTGGACAAAGCTATGGGGTCAGACAGGGGCATCCAAGGGTGTTTTAAGGGAGCTCAGGGAGGTACTAGCTGCACCTGTGACAGACCAGTTTAACATATCACTGGAGATCAGAGTGGTCCCGGAGGACTGAAGAAGGGCAGATGTAGTCCTACTGCACAAAAGTGTTAGCAGAAAAGAAATGGGCAATAACAGGTCTGTCAGCCTGACATCAGTGGTGAGTAAGTTAGTGGAAACACTGCTAAAGAAAATGATTGTTGAATACATTGAATCCAATGGGTCACAGGATCTGAGGCAGCAAGGATTCATGGGGAGAGGTCGTGCTAAACAAATCTTATTGATTTATTTGATTGGTTCACCAAAGAATTAGATCAGGGAGAAGTGGTGTATGTGACCTACCTGGATTTCAGCAAGGCTTTGGACACCATTCTACACAGGAGACTGCTAAACAAGCTGGATAGTTTAGGGGTGGGCAACAAGGTGGTAACCTGGGAGAGAAACTGATTAGCAGCTTGGAGACAGAGGGTAGTGGTAAATGGCGTTCACTCCAACGTAGGGAGGGTGACCCAGGGGTTACCTCAGGGTTCAGTACTAGGAATTTAATGTCTTTATAAGTGACATAGCACAGAATCTGGAAGGGAAGGTCTACCTCTTTCTGGATGACAGCAAGGTCTGCAACAGGGTGAACACTCCAGGGGGAAGGTTGCAAGGAAGGGCAAAGATCTGAAAAAACTGGAGGAATAGTCAAGGATATGGCAACTGGGTTTTAATGCAAAAAGGTGCAAAATAATATACAGTACTTGGGTCACAGAAACATAGGGGAGGAGTATAAAATGGGTGGAGTGTTACTGACAATGGCAAAGCAGGAAGGAGACCTGGGGGTAATCATATCAGATAACCTACAGGTAGTCGGGCAGTGTGACAAGGCAGTTGGGAGGGCTAGTGGGATGCTGGGGTGCATAGGAAGGGGTATCACCAGCAGAAAGGGAAGGTCATGTGACACTTGGACAGCTGGTTATGATTATTGTATGATATTAGTATTATAAATAAATGGTCAATGTATGAAATGTCAGTCTGTGAGATTTGGCTCTTTTAAATTACAAGGTGTCAGCAGCTGAACTCACAGGATGATTTACACTGACCAGGAGGGCTCTGTAATGTAATTAACTTCCCTGAGAAATTGCATTTTATGGCCTTTTTATGACCTCATGTTTTGAAGTTGGAAACGAAATATACATTTTATTAAATCAGGAAAGGACGTCACTAGGCTGATTCCTGTTAGCTTTTTAACACATTGGTGCCAGTGTGACAAAGAATTTATTGACATACCAAAAATAAACACCTTCAAATGCCCTCTACTGGCTTATGCAGATGACATAGTCTTATTTTCATGAACAAAAGTAGGATTACAAAAACATATTGATAATATTTTACTTAAATTGTCTGCACTTAAATTAAAGATTAACATAAACAAAACAAAAGTTCTAAATTTTTTAAAAGGACAAAAGAATAGTTCAATGTTCTGGACATTGGGGAAGGAGAGACTGAAAAAGGTTAAGGGGTACTCTTATTTGGGAGTTTACTTTCAAGAAAACACCAACTGGATGGTACATTCTCAAAATCCATCAGATAAACTGAAAAGTACGGTTTCAGGACTCATTCGTTTTAATTTAAAATATGGTGGGATGACTTTAAAACCTTTGATACAAGTTATAAAAGTGAGATTTGATTCTCAGCTACTTTATGGTTCCAAAATATGGGCCATAAGTAACTTAAATAAATTATTGTCCCTTTACATAAATATTTCCGTTCAACTTTATGGGTTGGTCACTCGTGCCCAGCAACGTACTTAAGATCAGAACTAGGACTGAATAACATGGAAGCCCTAGTGGAATCTAGGAAACTAAATTATCGGCTTACTTTGAGCAGGAAAGAATCATCTGCCTTGACATCTACAGCCTTAATGGAGAAAGAAAATTGGTATAGCGCAGTGGTCTAAGGCTCTGAGCTGCAACTCTGGTGACATCCAGCAGACCAGACTAGGGTTTGAATCCCACAGCTTCCACTTGCATACTGTGTGACCCTGAGCAAGTCACTTAACTTCCTTGTGCTCCCAGGTCGCATCTGGAAACAAGCTCTGGCTTAGTGTGCCTTTCCTGGTTAAACAATTTCCCCTTTCCCTTTCCTATATCACAGGTATCAAACAGAAATTATGGTACATGAAAATAATGAGGGATAATAATCTGCATAACCTTAAAAAGGCAACAGAGAAAGGGATTCTTCTCAGTTTAAAATATAAATCATACATTACAAAGAAAATTGTAAATAATTGGATTACTAAAGATTTACATTCAATCCGGTCTTCACACTATTCAAAATGGTTTACAGAAAATAATTACTACTTTGGTTTGAAACAGTATCTTGAAATTTTGACAAACAGCAAGATGAGAGCTACATTGTCTAGTTATAAATTTGAACAGGCAAAAAATAATGTCCTGCTGCATCGATATAAAACAAAAGGACTTACTTCAGGGGAGTGTGATTGTGCGGGGGGGGGGTGAGGAAAACCTCATACATGTTTTATGGGATTGTACTTAATATCAGTTATAAAGGACCTATTGGTTGGGTCCTTTTTTGAATGAGAGTTACTGTATCCAGTAGACAAAAATTTGTTAACTAACATCTTGTTTCACACAAATGATGTCTGGTCAGTGGAACGACTTGCTAAATTTTTAGTGCCTGCAGGAAAAATTAGTAGGAACTTAAATGTTATTTGATCCAGGCTACTGTTTTTAAGAAGATGATTTGTTAAGTAAGCATGTTCATGTATTACAACTGTGTATGACTATTGTCTTTGTATATATTTTTTTTAATTATTGTATTTCTCATCGTAAGGCTTTTTAGCCACACAATAAACACTTTTGATGATGATGATATTAGTATTATAAATAAATGGTCAATGTATGAAATGTCAGTCTGTGAGATTTTGCCCTTTTAAATTACAAGGTGTCAGCAGCTGACATCACAGGATGTATTACACTGACCAGGAGAGCTCTGTAATGTAATTAACTTCCTTGAGAAATTGCATTTTATGGCCTTTTTATGACCTCACACTTTTGAAGTTGGAAACTAAATATACATTTTATTATATCAGGAAAGGATGTCATTAGGCTGGTTCCTGTTAGCTTTTAACACATTGGTGCCAGTGTGGAATTGTGAAGTTCAAAGGAAACGTGTAATTAAGGAGTTATATATAGGAGATGTTTTTTTTTTCTTCTGATGGCACCTCATTTAAAATACCTCCTGAGAGGAAATCATTTTTTGTAATTTTATATTCTAAAAGGAGGGGCTAGATGACTCACAGAAGGGGTGTGGAGACACAGAGTTTATACTGATACTTGTGTCTGAAAGGTAGGTCTTATCATTTTGGGACTCTAGAGAGATACAGCTCTCTGCTCAAACTTTAAAATGCAATTCCAGAGGTAATACCTTAGACAGCAAAAATTTAAATGTATTGTGGGAGGAGATTTGCTTTGTAATTTTCCCTTCTTTTATGTGATTGTGAGCTCATTGATATATTGTTCTGTGTTTACATTTTTCATATTTTTATCATCTTTTAGTAAAGAATATTTTCTTTGAAAGTTTGCCTGGGTGTCTGTCAGTTCTTTTTGCATGTGACGTATAGATGATTAAGTCTGACAAAACTGTTCAACAGCTTGATGGTGTTACTGAGCTTGAGTAAAAAGGTAAGAATATACCTAAGGTCTCTTATAGAGTTAAAAGGGTTAATTTTGGAAGCCTGGCTGGGTGCCCCTGGTGAAAGATTGTTCCTGCAATCCTTGAAGAGGGTATGTATCTGAGCCTGTTCATTGGGTATGCTAGCATAATTTTCACAGTTTGAATCCCCCCAGAACTTGAGACTAAAGGTGATTCAGACCCAAAAGCAGACAGAAGGGTTACCCTGTCTGTTACCTGTTCACACTATTGAGCTCTGAGGCTGATACTGTGGGAGCAGAGGGAAGGACCTGCTGAGTGCATTTGTGACAATGTTGCCCCTATGTAAATCACTGGTTAAACTCCACCTTGTGTATTGTATCGAGTTCTGGAGGCCACATCTTGGGAAGGACATAGAGTGGAGGCAGTCCAGAGGAGGTCAACCAAAATGGTGCAGGGTCTGCATCAACTGCCCTATGAGGAGAGGCTAAAGGAGCTCAATATGTACATGCTGGAATAGAGAACAGAGAGGGAGATATGATAGAGACCTTTAAATACATCATGGGGGATAAATAAAGTACTGTAAGGGAGTATTTAAAAACAAACAGGTGCTCAAGAACAAGGGAGCATGCCATAAAGCTGGAGGGGGCAGATTCAGCAGAGACTTGAGGAAGTCATTCTTCACAGAAAGAGTGGTGGATTCCTGGAACAGCCTTCCAGTAGAGGTAGTTGGGCAAAATCACTAGTGGGGTTCAAAAATGCCTGGGATGGGCACAAGGGCATCAAAGAGGTAAGAAAGGGAGAAGAGGAGGAGGCGCTATAGATCAGGTACGGTTGGCAGTAGAAATGAAAGTAGAAGAAAATGGGCAGACTGGATGGGCCAAATGGCCCTAGTCTGCCATCAAATTCTGTATTTCAATGTTTCTGTTTCTATGTTACTTCTTTATGTTGAGTCTAATAACCCCCTAAGTCATGATGAGCAAGAAAGGTATGCTGGCCTTAACTCACAAGGTGCTCATTTCCCACAGTAGATAAGGCACACGTTCTGCACCAGGAGACTTCTAGCAATAACATACCAGTAGCACCAACAAGGAAATGCAAATGTGAACTGTCAGCTGTCAGACTGCATGTCTAGTAAGTGACAATACTCCAACAGAAAAAAACAGATACTGAGCTTGAAGATAAACATATTTTTATTTTGTATTTATTTTGTTGAAAATGCATAGTAGATGGCAAACAGATAAACATATACTTTCCAGTAAATATACCACGTTTTTTTTTTTCTGAGCAAAGTCATTAATCAGCTAGAACAAAAAGGCATTATTTTTCTCTGTAGGTGAGCATACTTTGGAAGCATGGATGAAATTTTGAATACATTGTCAGTGAAATAGAATAAAATCAATGAAGTACTTTCTGCCTCTTATTAAATATGCATTCAGCTGATGCACTGTGACATAGGTGAAGTACCATATGAATGTTTGTGTGTGGTGCGGTAGGGTGTTAGATATCATTTGTAACATTTATTTTTGTGTCATTCCACATTAACCCTGGGCTAGTCACTTGCTGCTAGGTAATATATGCTCACCTACTAGGAGCCAATCCACTACAGTGCTGTGACATCACCATGGAACACCTAGCTCCTCCCTATTATGTGACAACTTAATTTAAATCATCAGTCATAAAGAGCAGGAGTAGATTTTCAAAGCCCCTGGAATCCCCGCAGCTGTGGTAAAAAACTGATGCAATTGGGTCTCCACTTGTGGAGCCACAGTTTGTCCCACAGCTATGGTATTCTCAAAGGTGGAGCCCATTTATGACCGACTCCTGGATTTACAGCAGCTTGTGGGTGGCTGTTCTTTCAGCACAGCTGCATCAAAATGTCATGCATGGTGGGAACAGGCGTAACATTCCCCTACAGTTGTGCTGGCTAAAAATACGAATCTCTGCAGGTGCAGAGATTTCATCCCACAACGTTGGCTGCAGGGTGGGACTTAGTCCCTGAGGGCTTTGAGAATCTAGCCCCAGGTGTTTACTTTTACTACATAGACAACTATTTTATTTATTGTATTTTGATGTGTGAGTAACTAATTTCTAATTATTTAGCAGTATATGTGTTAGTGCAATGAAAATAAGTGGGTTTGCACCTTGGGTTTTCACTCTGCTAGTAAAAAGAATTTAGTAGACTTCTGGTATTGTGATGTCAGAAACTGCCAGCCAGTTATGAGCCCAATGTATTGCAATGCGAAAGTAAATATATTTTTTTATCTGTTTCAAAATAAATAGATACTTCTTTCACCAACAAATTTTGCCTTTCATGGGCAGGATTCTCAAAGCATTTGCACATGGCACATCTCAGCTGCCCCAGCACAAATGAGATGCAACATGCCCGAACTGTGGTATCCACAGCAGGTGCACTAGGGGATGCTCCCGGCGCATCCCCTATGTAAATACCACAGTTGCTCCCAGCCCAGGATGCGCCGGTGCAACCCCCTGGTAGGGCTGGGAATCCAATGGGGCAGTGCATCTCCAGAAGTGCTGCTCCCAAAGTTGCCATTCAGAGCCATTAATGTGCAAATGGGGCCATTAAGCATGCACGGCACAATGGGGCCATTTGCATGTCATTATGGCCCCATTTGTATGAGTATTGCAGGGATGCACCTGGCAGAATGCACTGGGCACCCTGCATGTGCAGCAGTACAGCCACAAACACATCACCCCTGTTAGTCTAATGCCACCCCCGCTCCCTGTCCAGAACCATGATCCTGTATGTATATCCCTGTTAATAGCCCTGTTGGGATAGTGGTACCCCCCTGCATCCCCAGTAACAATGAACAATTCCTGACAACATTCCTGGTTGCCTAGTAGAACCCCCCCATCCAACCTGATCGGAACACCATCGGTGGTTCCCTGGTGGTCCAGTGGACCCCCACTCCCACCCACTTAGGCAAACCCATACCATCCCGCTGCCCCATCCCAGCATGTTCCCTACATCAGTGGGCAGTGCAAGCCACCCACATACCACCATGGCTGCCAGCCGACAGAGCTGTCTGTGAATGACAGCTACTGTACACCTGGAAGCTCATTGGTGGACCCTGTCGGCCAATGGGCTTGCAGTGAGTGGGTGCCTGAGTGGGTGGGGGGCTGCTGGACCACCAGGGATACTTTTGGGAGTGGCATATCAGTGCAATTGGGTTAGATCAAAGGGGGGGGATACAATAGCCTACCAGGGCAGAGCAGCAATATTATTTTGACAATACGGGCTACAGGTGGGAGGGGATAAAATAGCCTACTATGGCAGTCAGCTATTTTTGTGTCAATACAGAGCCACAGGTGGGAGGGGAGAATATTTCCTAACAGGGATGCCTGGTCTATGTTTCACTGTACAGGGATACAGCGGGGGGCTGCTGGACTGCCAGGGTCAGTAGGCTGCCATGCTGCTGCCTACAGTACAGCAGCCTGCCTGTGGGTAGACACCCATTTAAGTCTACTTGTTGTAGACTTATCTTTTGGAGGCACATCTCTGGATTTGTTCTGGAGATGCGCCTCCAAGTTGGGTTGTGAATGGGGCTGCACACCATATGCATGGGCACACCTCCTGCACAACCCCTCCAAATGCACAGCATAACATTATGGTTGGCATGCAGTGCATCTGTGATGCACTGTTGCATCCCTGCCTTTCCAGAATTGCACTAGTGCACAAGTCGGGGATGTGTCGAAGCATCTCAGATGCACTGGATGCATCACTTTTTTTAATCCTGCCCTATATGCTTGCACTGTTGTGGTCCATCTGTGTAATTTTACAATTTTTAAAACAGTAATTGGCCTAATTTCAAAGTAAAATCTGGTTATGAAGAGAATGTCACCTGCTAAATTATAATAAAAGATCTCAGGTAATCAAAAGTCACATGTGTCTATTAAATATATAATATTTTGGAGGTGGAAAGTGTTATTTCTCTGTAAAAATCAGAAAACAGGTTTGCAGTTTGCCATTGAAATACACTGCTAGCCTTGCCAGTAAAACTTTTCTGACATCATAATACACGAATTCCATTAGATTCTTTTTTACAAGTAGTTGACAAAATACATGCAAAATGATAAAAAGGTAGTTAAAGAAATGTATAAAAGCAAAACAAAATTATTAGAGGCATCTAAAGGCTTCAAACCTTCATTCTTTAAGACATGCATCCTCACTAAGCACTTGGGCTCCCATATTCAAAGGAGATGCTCAGTGCATCTTGGCGGAAAAGGGAGATGTGCTGCGCAACTCCAAAGATGCACTGCAGCACGATATTCAAAAGGGCGGGATGCGCCGGCCACAAGAGTATGGGCCAGAGCGCAAAATAATGTATGCCATGCAAGTGGAGAGGGTGTTCCCATGCATATGCTGCACAGCAACATATTCGGAGAGAATGCACCCCTCACAGGCCGGTAATGCACGGTGCACAGATAGGCCTTGGAAAACTGGCCTAACATTTCCTGCCTCCTACAGGTGGGCCTCGGAAGTGCACCCAGGTGCACCACAGCCTGTCAGTCCTGGCAGGCTAGTACCAACCCCTTCCAATTCCATGCCTCATTCGCAGCATGTGCAATGTATGCATGTGGCAATGATGCCTGAGTAGACAGGCGGACCCCCACCCTAGCCCCAAATGTATGTCCTGCATAGCATGGCCACCATCATCCCTGGTAGTCTAGTGGACCCCCCTCCCCATCCTGATCCCCACCAATTGATACATGGAGGTTTACCTCCATTCCATTATGCAGTAGCCCTCACATCCTTGCCCGTGCCAACAACTGGTAAAGCCCAAAGCTCCCATCCACAGCCAGCCACTGCCTGACATGCACTGGGGAGCTGTCATAAAACAGGACAGTGCTCATTGGTTGATTCAATCAACCAGTGAGCACTGTCCTATATTATGACAGCTCCCCGGTGCCTGCCAGTCAGCAGCTGGCCATGGATAGGAGCAGTGAGCTTTGCCAGTCACTGGCATGGGTGGGGATGTGAGAGTTACTTCAGGATGGAATGGAGGTAAGCCTCCATGTATCAATTGGCAAGGACTGGGGATGGAGTGGGGGGTCCAAAAGACTACCAGGGATGAAGGCAGTCATACTATGTGGGACATGCATTTGAGGCTGGGGTGGGGGTCAGCCTGTCTACCTGGGCATTATCGCCGCATGCATACGTTGCATATGCTGTTATCGGGGCATGGGATGGGAGGGAGTTACCACTATACTGCAAGGGAGGGCGGTGCAGGTGTCAGCAAGAATGGGGTTTGGTCCGGGGGTTGGCTGGACAGCGCACTCCACCAAGCACAGCTATGCTAATGGACTCATGATGAGCATGCATGGTGCCCATTTGTGCCATGCATGCCCAATGAATTCATTAGCATACGCAGAGTTCAATAATGGTGGTTAGCCCTCACCCTGGATGCACTCTGCCAGTCTTGGTGGCTATCCTTTCTGAGCGGGGCAACCAGGGTCAGATATCCATACAGAACACATGATTAGCCCAACAGTGCATGCTGTCTGAATATACTGTCAGAGCTGACCGACGCAACTATTCTGTGCAACACTTCATTGCGCCCACGCAACATGCCAGCTCTGAATATGTCCCCCTTACTCTTTAAGTGTGTTGGCTTTAGGGATGGCAGCATGACTAAAGTTCTCCTGCCTCAAGATTGTCTTCCAAACCATTTTTTATTTTCTCAAACAGTAGTAACTCCAAGCATGGAATACTTTGTTTGTACAGGCAGAATTTCTCAACTTAAAATATGTCAGTGGTTTATTTTTTTTAACTGGCTTCTGGTTTTATCTGCAGCTTCCTTTCAGAAGTTGGGTATTTGCCATTCAATCTGAATTATTTTAACATTCTACAAGGATATGAGATATCTGATAAAGGTCTCGTTTTCTAAGTTTGTATTTTTCAGATTTTTAATATACTTACACTCACATCAAAGCATATATTCTTAAAGCAGACATTTACATGTCTACTCTAGTTTTCATATTTAATCAATCAATAGACTCCAGATTGGAACATAATTACATTATAATAACTGGTCAGCAATTTTTCCATAGGCTGAACAAGTGATAATTTGCCTTTATAACCCATGGATTATAATGGCGAGCATGCGCTGAGTCACTCAAAAACAGCTGCTCCCTGATTGGCTGTTCATCTCCTCCTGGGTGGGCAAATCTCTTTCACAAACATGGCAGCTCCTTATCCGCTTAGCAAGAAGCCGCCAGACTGAGAGTCCTCATCGGTTTTTCTTTTGTAAAATAACACTTGCATGCATTTCAACATTTATAAAATATATATATATATATATATATATATACACACATAGCTGGTTGATCCTGGCAGTCGGAAGCCACAGTAGACAACTGCCAGGGGAAACAGGTTCGACCTGGGACTCTGACGTGCCTCACTGAGGTAAGCGAGATAGCGATTAAAATGTAGAAGTCTGGAAAGGGGTTTGGAATGAAGTAAAAGCCAAACAAAATATATTTTACAAAAAAAAAAGCTGCTCTACAAAAAAATGAAAGGGCACCTAAAGACTCTGTGTATGTGCGTGTGTCTGTGTGTGTCTGTGTGTGTGTGTGTGCGCCTCTCTGTGTGTGTGTGTCTGTGTGTGTGTGTGTCTGTCTGTCTATGTGAATGAGACACAGCAATAGTAAGCACTACTAAATTCGGTTTGGCAAAAAATTGCTGACCAGCAATTATAAAAAATAATGGATGGGGAAGACTGTCATACTTTAATTTAATGGTCACCCTCAGTGTGGGATGCTTTAATAAACCTCTTGGGCTTCACCCTTGGGGTTTATGTAGCATCTCACCCCTCAGGCAGCCATTAAATTCTCATAACACACACTTCCCCATGCATTATTGTATATATTATGTTTTATCCCTCAATGTATCCAAAATATCTTGTATGTAATATAGGCCTAAAATAAAATAAAAAAAAAAACAAGTAGTGAAACAGGCATGTAACAAAAAAAACCCTAGGTCAATTAAGCAATAATGTCCAACAGGGTGTGTGTTGTGCTGGGATAACGTCACGCATCAGGTGGTTGGTCACGAGGCTGCAGACCGAGTGCATCCAACGACTGAGGCGTGACGTTATCCCAAACGACACACACTCTGGAGGGCATTATTGCTATTATACAATGGCTCGTTGCTATACAGAATAAAAAAAATCATTTTAAAGATGTTTTTGTGTGGAAACATTTTTTTTTTTAAGAGAAGATGAAACAATCAATCAAAAGCTCAATAAAACAATCAATCAAAAGCTCCATTAAATGCTCATCTGCAGCTTCACAGTGAGGCTGAGACTAGACCCGTGATGTTGTACTGGGATAACATCACGGGTCCAGCTCAAGACTGACCAATCAAAGACCAGGATTTTTTCTTGCTATTGTATAATACAATGGTAGGAGCCACTATTATTTATTTATTGTTTTTGTTCCATGACATTTTAAATTCTGATCCTTCATCTGTATATTACATCTAATGATATATGTCCCACTGTATTCACCCAAGACACACTATAAGTAGTTTATGTCTTTAAATGTTTGCATGAGATGTTAGTACAGTTACCTTCCCTCTAAAGAGGTAATCATATGCTTTTCACAACCTGTAGGAGAACTAGACCCCGGAGTCAGTTGAAAAACAAATTCTGACCGACTTACCACACATTATGACTGATTTTTCCAACTAGTTTGAAATTTGTGACTTCAACTAAGTAAAGAAAATGCAACCAATTTTTTCAACTTTCACCATCGTTGAATTTTATTATGTTGTATGTTTGTATACGTTAACTTCATATCTTCTGTTTGTTAAATGAATACATAATTACACTTTGTAGGCATATGCTGCAGATGTAATAATACATATGTATAATTGACATAGAGTAAGAGGCAGGCTTTTCGGATTTGCAATATAGACAACAATCACCCTCACCAGCAATACATAACAAATACATACAGTACAGACAGACATACTAATCAGAGGTTCTATCCAAACCCAGTGTTCCATGAAGAATACAGTGAAGTCCACTCCCGCCAGATGAGCAACAGGATGTACATACGATGACATAAGATAATAAACATGCAAGAAAATTGGTTTGCATTCTTTAAAGATTATGCATGGGTAAGTAACTATCCAAATAATGTGACAGCCTGTGACAACACCCAAGTGTGAGGCTAATCGTAATTAAGCATTTGTGTGCAGTGACACCATTTTACTTACTGATTACTGCAGTGTAATACATGACTGAGGCTAAGTAATGTTATTAACTTGTTTGATGTAATTTCATGTAACCAGACATTCCAGAATGCCAAAATGCTGACTTCAGAGGAGAACTGCAGAGCTGGTAGATTTGATTGCCTTTAATAGCCAGCCTGCAGTGAATGTCAGAGTGTTTTGTAAGCTTAAATCTTCAATTTGTTGGACAGCTGTTTGTGTGGGGTGACTCGGGGTAGGTACAGTGAAGTCAGTGGACTGTAGGAAGCACCATGAGGACAGCAAAATCTGATTTTAGCTTACAAGATAATGAGCATGTATACTACAGGGTGCAGGCTACTGAAGAATGCATATCTTATCTGAGCACTCCTCCTCTGATGGGAGCATCATGGATTCTGGGATTTATGGTTACATGAAATTGTATCTTACAAATCATTGTCAGTTAAATTGTTCTACTGCATTCTGTTGTGCAGTAACAGTAATTAAAATGAAATATTTTTGTACACCAAGTGCAAAATGGGATCAGCCTCACACTTGGGTGTGAGGCTTTGCTGACGGCTCCCCTTTAATCGCTCCCCTTTAATCTACCCTAGTTGCATTAAGGTAGAGTAGATTCACATGTTCCACCAGGCCAGTAAAGAAAAGTCCCATCCTCTTGACTTGTTTAATGCCAGCTGTGTATCATTTAAGTTGGAACTATAATATTCATCAACATGTAACCATAAAAGTTATCCAGAACCAGATATAGCCACAAACGTATCCATAACCAGAAAGTACTTAAGAAAAATGTTAATGAAAGCTTAGCATAGGCAGATGTCTTTTGTCCCCACCCACAGTTTTGTAGTTATTGCTGCATAATCAGACCTAGTAGCTAGTTTACAAGAAGCCATTTTCCTTTTCCATTGGTGCAAATAAGTATACCATAGCTGCAGGAATGTCATGCTGTAGTGTAAGTAAGGTAAGCAGACTAATTATATGTTCCATTTTCAATCTAACTCCATGACTGTACAGGTCTACTTATCTTGGTTTATTCAATGGGATACATACAGCAACATCTTCTGTAATATAAACCACATTACCATAATATAAACCAGATTATTATTACCTATGCATGTCACAACATAACACAAGTGTGCATAGTCCTAGCACCCTAAATAAATTCTGGTTTCTTTAGCAGTTCTTGTCTACGCTTGGACATCGCATCCAAGTTCACATTGTCATTACTCTTACAGTAACAAGCTGCATTGACATTTACAGTGACAGTACATGAATTACAATCACAGAGAACAGTGAGAACAGGGATGGACACAGAATGCCATGGATTGGTGAGCTGTCCTAATTTATTATGTTGAGGCAAACCACACCGGTGTCAAGGGAAGCAGTGGCACAGCATGTCCGGAGAATGTTGGTCAAATCCAGAGAGCAACAAAAGACAAAAAAGTGGCCATTGGCCAGATACAGTTGATGATTCTGGCAAGGTTGTGGAGACTGATGTGAAGGTTTGGTAACAATGAGTAAAGATTTGAGTGAGGGAGCATACCCGCCATTCAAGAAGGCTTTATGTAATGTAGAAGAGGTGTACTGTAATAAGTTACCACTAGGCCTGCCCTAATTCTGTTTGGACTTAATTAAGCCTTTTCATGGCAAGAAATAACTCATCTCTTGATTTCTATTGTGTTCTGCTGGATGCCAAGCTGTAAGGACATGCACCCTATCCGCACAAATCCTGATG
This sequence comes from Neoceratodus forsteri, assembly GCA_016271365.2. Classification (NCBI taxonomy): domain Eukaryota; kingdom Metazoa; phylum Chordata; order Ceratodontiformes; family Ceratodontidae; genus Neoceratodus; species Neoceratodus forsteri. The sequence goes on along the minus strand of CM057454.1, from coordinate 691,161,535 downwards.
ATGATGATGATGAGCAGCTCCCATTCATGAATCAGGAAAGCAATCTGCAGTACCTATTTCTGACAAACTAGGTCTGTCTATCCAGTGACAATGTTTTAGCATTATGAATTTACTTTTTTAAGTTTTTTGTTTATGATTGCATCATATGTTTTGTTTTAACAAAATCATGTTTGATCACAGTTGTCAGCTTCTCTGGACAATGATTGTAAGTAGCAGTTTAACATATATCTGTTGGTTATGAACAACTTATGCCTGACTGTCCTGTCATCACCATGTTCAGCCTTAGGGTATCCTGATGCCTCAACCCTAAGCACCACTTGCACTCCCTCCACTGTGGCACCAGTGGTGATCAGCATGGTGAGAGGTCATATGGCACCTGTTCACCATCATCTGAGTTGACTGGTGCACATCCTTCCACCCATTTATTTGCCCAGTCTCTCAGGCTGTCATATGTGCAACAGAGTGGTCCAGGTATAGAAATGCTGACAGCTGTGAACCAGCATGATATGGTCAAAAAGAAACACAAGAAGCATAATCAAGATAAACCTGTTTCATGTCTGATTCATTCAGTGAAATAAAGGTAAAACAGTCATTTACTGAATTGTTGAATTTGTGTCCTATGAAGATTTATACCAAAATATGTCTACAACAGTGGTGAATTTGGGGCAGATACTGTATATCACTGAGTGCAGAGGCTCCTTAACTTCTGATGTTCTGATAGATGATAGTCAGGGAGGGGTCCAACTTTCAGGCATTGATGCCTCTACCCCAAGCACCACTCCCCCCCACTGTGTCACCAGTGGGGATCAACATGGTGAGAGGTCATATGGCATCTGTTCACCGTCAACATTGAGTAGACTGGTGGACATCCCTTCCACCCATTAATGTTCCCAGTCCTTCAGGCTGGCATATTGTGCAATGGAGGGGGCAAAAAATAGACAACTCTTGAGTGATCCATTCCATCGAGAGTCACTGAAAGATACATAAAACACAATCAAGGGCAACTGTTCCATGTCAGAGAGTGTACAGTTAAAACATTGTTTGCTTGAATGATAATGAAATATTTTGGTATAAGTCTTCAGAAATGAGGCCAGATTACATGTGTTTTGTTGAATTCAGGGCAGCTGCAATATATTACTTGACTCCTGGCTTGAGGTGATAGTGATATGGGAGGAGTCTAGCCAGCCTTTGGGTGTTGATGCCTCAACCCCAAGCACCACTCCCCTCACTGTGTCACCAGTGGTGATCAACATGGTGAGAGGTCCTATGGCACCTGTTCAACGTCAACAGTGAGTTGACTGTTGCACATCCCTTCCACCCATTTATTTTCCCAGTCCCTCAGGCTGGCATAATGTGCAATGTAGCATGCCAGGCCAAAAAACAGTAACAGACAGTGACTCAGATCTAAGCCATCCTGATTTTTAAATGGGAGTGCACATTAAAGGTCCAACTTGGTGTCCAGCACAGAGTCTGAGTCAGATGACTGTCAATGAGAAAGTTTTATTGTGTGAACAATTCAATAATAGTGATAATAAAACTACACTACAACCACTATATGACCGAATGTAATTAAGTGACATTTGGTAGTTTGCTGTTATGTCCGGCTCCCTGAATGGCATGTAGGCCAAGAAATAAGTTTTGGGACAGTTATCTCCAGAGTTGAGGAAAAGGAATTTTATTTTCCCATTAAGTGATCTTAACTGTATTGTATGATGATGCACCTAACTACACCATCCCCAACACCAAAAATTAGTCAGCAAGTGATCGATGATGAATTCTGTATGACTACATTCATTCAGCAGTACAATCACAGATAAGTACAAAAGATCATCCCACTGTGCGATAGTAAATTGAGCTGTGGCAGCTGGCTAGCCACAACAGACAGTGTCCTATCAAGCAAGTCATAAACCTGGTATTGATATTGAATTTGTGTGTCATGTGTGGTGTAACCACAGCTTTCTAAATCTGCTATCAATACCAATCGCACTGACATACAAGAATAAATCGCACTGCAAGATTAGAGAAATGCCCAACTGAGGGTTTTAAAACTGTTGTTACAAATTCTTGAACTGATGTTTATGGCTGAAATGGCAATTAAGCCCGTCATTGCATTACATTTCAGACCCTGAATGATTAAAGAGCACCGCTCACAGCTTTTTACTTTTATGTATGAATAAACTGTTATTTAACCAGTTTTGTCACTGTATTTCAAACAGTAGTGTCATCTGAAGATAATTTTAGCATTCTGGTGAGCAGCAAAACTGTCGTGGGTGCCACAGATTGTATAGCAAGCAGTGTGGTGTGGGCTGTGGCTGTAACCATGGCTGCAGTGCTGACATAACTGTAGGTACTAGGGCAGAGGAGTGACTCACTGTCACTGTACAGCACAATGCAGTGGCAGGCTTGGTTTTGCAAGGGTAAAGTAACAGTAGTCAACCTACGGATCATGTGCCCCCTTCCCCAAGACTCCCACCTGTTAGCAGTGCATTATGCCAAAATCCAGAATGCCTCAAAAGTTTTATTTTTTATCTGTTTTGTGCTTCTGTAGCAAAGCAGCATGGGAGTGAAACACAGTCACTTGTAACAATAGTTCTAGGAGTGGTATACATTGTTGTTCTTCATTCTGCTCACACTCGCTGGCATGTCCTTACTCTTCCCTTTAAAGAGGTTCAACAAGTTAATTAAAATACCATGTGGGCCGGCCCAGTGGTGCAGAGGGCTGAAGCACTGGTGTCTTACCTCGAACCATGCCAGTGACCCAGGTTCAGAAAGTGACTCGGGTACTGTCTGGGAGTCAGCAAGGGAGCAGAGGATTGAGCATCCAAGCCATCCATTGTACTGACTGCTCTCCTCTCTTAGGGTAGGAGCAGGATTGCATCACTCTGCAACAGCCCCTGGTGGAGACTGGGAGCACTGCATGAGCATCGCAAGAGAGGGATGTGCCAAGAAAGTGGCAAACTGCTCAGGACTGACTTGATGATGGCAGCCAGCTGAGTCTACTGCGCTGATACAGGTAAGGCTACAAACATGATTAAAGGGGCCAGGGGGACCAGTGGTGGGGGGTGTCAGAGACTGTGGCTGCCCAAAGGAGTGGTGGGTTGTGGACATGTAGAATCTCATGTACACCACATGGTATGATGCCCTGAGCAGCACCTGGCCCATCTTCCTATATTGAGCCCAAAACATAATCCATATTAAAGAGTGAAGGATTATAAATTTGTGAGCAGATGACCCTTCAACTTGCTGGTGCTGAAGCTAACTAAAGACCCACTCCGCTCAGGCACGTAATGACGTGTACCCAGGGAGAGCGAATGGTGCTCCATTATTCTTTATGGTGTTGATTTTAAAACATTTTCAAGATATTTGCTGTCATTTTGTCATTAACCATGAGCAGTGGGTGACCAACAAGGACCTCGTTAGTTGGCCCGACTTAACTGGTGTCAATGGTTAAAGACAAAATGACCTCAAATATATCAAAAATGTTTTAAACCTTAGCCCATAAAGAATACGAGTAGCCCCGCCTCCCTGGCACACATCTTATGTGCCTGAGCGCGGGGGCATGTCTTTAATCAGCTTACAGCACAAGGAAGTTGAAGAGAATTGGCTATTCCCAAATCTCTTTCACCGTTTAACATTGTGTTTTAGGCTACTTATACCCAGATGGTGTGCCGCTCAGGTAAGGAACCACACCCAGTACTTTATCTTGGAGAATCTCTTTAAATATTACCTGAAGGTCTAAAAGCTGGCTCCTCCTACCCAGCCACCCAGGTTAAATATGTAGGCCTCTGCTTCACCCCATGATGGCAGATCTTGCCTGCTGGAAGCAGAGGTTGTACATTTTAGTTATGGAGGTCGAGTGGAAGATAGATTGTAGAACCGAGGCCCCAAAACCAGCATCCCTGTGTGACTCTAGGTTGATGTGGAACTGAGTAATGAAGGTGTTTGCTAATTTCCAGGTAGCAGCCTGCAAATATTCTGGATAAGGTGGGACTCGCCAATAGCAGCCACTGACGCAGCAGTATGTCAGGTACTATGAGTTGTTATCCCTATGGGAGGCTCCTTGCCCACCAACCGGTAGCAGAGATCAACGCAGGATGTTACCCATCTGCCAATCATCCTCTTTGCTGAGGGTCTGCCAGGTGCAACTTCAGTATATGGGACAAACAGCTGGTGAACCTCTCCCCAAACTTCAGCTGTTCACTCCTTATATTAAGAGAGCACTCGTCTCAGGTCCAAAATATGGAGCCTGTACTCTGCCTCTGAAATGCAATTGTGGTGGTACACCAGCAAATTCAAGTCAACACCTGGTTCAGGTGGGACTCCGACACCACCTTCATAAAGAATTTTGGGTGGAGGCACAGAACAACCTTGTCCCTGTGGAACACCAGATAGGGAGACTCAGAAAGCATCTGTAGCTCCCCAGTCTTTCTACCTGATGTGATAGCCACCAAGAAGGTGGTCTTCCATGACAGATGTGACATCTCACACCTGTACATTGGTTCAAATTGTTTGTCCATGACTTTTGCCCAAACCAGCAGTAAATCCCAAGGAGGTGGTGGTTCATGCAGTGGCCGGAATGTGTCTGAGTCTGCCCTGTACCTCCTGGGTGGGTGGGAGGAGCCAGCTTTTAGACCTTCTGTCAAGATTTAAAGGGAAAGGGGCATGTCAACAAGAGTGGATAAGAACAACATATCCACATCCCCAAGAAGAACAGTTACACAACAAATTACCATTAACAATAGATCTGTGGGCCAGACACCTTGCCTTGTGCTGTGCCACTGAACCTTGTTTGGGAACGGACTTGAGCACCAGAGGTCAGCAGGTGGAGGAGAGGACTGAGCATCCTATAGACTGCCTCCTCTCCTGGGTTGAGTTGGTGCTCTTCGCTGCTCTAGCTGTTCCTGGTGAAATCTTGTAGACTGCAGCAAGATGCACAGCACACATTGGTGATATGGGAGCAATGGCAGATGTCCTGCAAGTGGGTTAGGGAGCTTACCTGCATTGCACTGGATGTCATTGCACATCCAGACTCCAGTGGACAACACACAAGGAAAAAAAATCACAGGATGACTGATGAGGCAACGAGGGCCTAGGGGACCAGGCCGCACATCCCCAACACAGGAGTGCTGCACCACTGATCCACGGGCACCACCTGCAGAGATGATCCCTGTAACTTCACATAGATGCCACTAAAAACAGGACAGGCAGGCCCCCGGATCCAGTGGGCTGATATGTCTGTTGGAGGGGGTTACTTGAGGGGGAGTCTCACTACAGAGTAGCAGATCTGAATCAAGCAGGTTCTTCTGAGAGATGCCTCAGAAGACCGAAGGAACATAAAAATAGTTGGGTGAGAAAAAAAAAAGTAGATCCTTGAGGGGATGTTAGACATCATGTACCATTTAGGAATGAGTCTCAAGCATGTACAACAAATAAGTGATGATGCTGTGAGGACTGATCTCTATAAACTTAAGGTAGGAGATGTGATGATGTATAACAACCTTCTGTGCACTCAATGACTTTCATGAACTTAAAACAGAAAGCCTTGACATTGAGCTGGGCAGCTGGCATCAATCCATGCAGAAGTGGTGCAACCCAAACCCTCCACGTGGCAGCTGCAGACTAGAGAGGAGCAGCAGTGGTACCTGATGTCTGAGGTCCCACTGAAAATGATAATTCATCAAAGGTTGCTGTCAATGTCAGTCTACCCAGGCCTCAGCTATCACTTTATCCTATGTTGATAATTTGAAAGCAGTAATGTCTCCTGAATCATGCCATTTTACTACTGTCTCACATCCACATTGCATTGCGGTGACTATCACATTGTACTACAGAGAGACAAGTAAGGCTCTGCTATGGCATGGGTACAAAGGAGGCATTGTTGCTGTCAAATTATTAGGATAAATACTATTCACAGCCATGCAGAGGCAGTGAAAGCTTTACAAGTAAACTGGTGACAAGACATGGATGATTTTGCAGGCACAATGAACAGCTGACAGTAACAGATGGGTGTGTTGGGAAAGGAACACAAACTTCAGTGACTACTGGTAATTTCTTTTACAAACAGCAGTGACACAGAATGTCAGTATGAACGTTGTTAGTACTGTGCCTAGGGTGACGTATCCAATTGTGGAGAAAGCAGTCCAGGACAGGTACTTGTGATGCAAAATATTGAAGCCAGTGATGAAAGGTGCTCTTTAAGTCAAGTGCTAACAGGAACTCAGGGTAGACAAAGAAAAGACTCAGATTGCTGTTGTCATATTTACATGACTAGTATTTATGTTGTCGTCACATATATACCTAGCAGCATCACTGAACAGTAACAGGTATAGTGGTTGAATGTGCTGTGGAATGGTGGGTGTATGGGTGGTGTTTATTGTGAGCCACTGCAAGACAAGTAGTTGATGGGAGATAGTATTGCCAGTAGGCAGCCACAAGAACTTTTGTAAAGTTGTACTGTACTGCACCAGATGTCTTATATCCACCCCCACACACACACAGACACACACAGCATGTTGGAGTTGGTCTTCCTTTTTTTTTTATTTGGCAATGGGAAAAAAGAGTGGATAGTTATCATGAATAAATGACATATAGTTCAGACGATATGGGGCAATGCTCGACCGTTTACCATTCAGCAATAAACCGGTCACTGAGAACATGCATTCCACTGGCACACTGGATGCTGTTACGGCAAGGTAAGTTTTTGCAAGCTGAGCCAGAGTAGGGTATCTGTGTTCGTTATTCTTCCAAAATGTCAGTGGGAAATCTTCCTCTTCACTTGTAGGTTTCACCGTCAAATATCTGTTTATTTCTTCTTCCACAGCTGAGCTATCATCACTGAGATGCAAGGTTACTTTCATCTTCTGAAGCATTTTCCTCTTCTTACTCATAGGAATGCCTTTATCCTCATCAGCATGACAGTTGGATCTTCATCCTCTGTCTCTTCATCACTGAAGGAGGCACTTGAAAGTGGAGATGTCACTGATGGTGTGCTGCTGGCTCTGGGATGTCTACTTGGAGTACTCATTGAAAAAAGCTGTTGTCATAGTTCAAATTCTTCATTTCTTCCACTGCATGTTTCAGTACTGCTGTTTGCTCCTCCTAGACAGCTGCAAAGCATCTTTGGTGGCTGGATCCAGTAAGCATGCCAGTTTGACAGTATCACTTTCTGGAAAGCGCCTCGCTACATTTTTCAGCACTAGTCGTTTCACCTGCTGCACAGTAGGATGATCTTTTACTTATCTGTGATTTTTCCACAATCTCATTTTTATGAGTGGAATGAGTGCCAGGTGTGGTTGATTACTACTGACAAGATCAGTCAGCTCCTTAAATGAGAGAAAGAAAATGTCTGAGTTCAACAACAATATCAAACTCCTCAGTTGTGAGGCACAGCTCACTGTGTCCAGTACGTTTCAAAGCTTGCTCAGCCTCCCGGTGAAGATCTACAATGCTTTCAAACATAATAAGTACAGAGTTCCACCTAGTTACGACCTGTTGTTTTAAAGTTATGTGATGCCTTTGTCTGTGTTGCACAATTTTGGAGGATGTTGCTCCTTTGACCGAGTCACTGTCGCGACTGTGTCTTTCCTGTGTGCCACTGCGAATGGGTTCTGGTGCTGCATCATCATCATCATCATCATCATCACTAAGATAGAGTCCTAAAGGTGAATGCATATCCTCATCATCTGTTCCAGTTCCACTGTCTTCAACGGGGTACTCGGAATCCAATGACAGAATGTTTTGCGTGTTTGCAATCTTCTCCAGGAGGCTGTCCATCACTTGCCGGTCATTACTGTTGGCTACTTCCTCCTCAATGAGATGCCCTTTGAAATGTAATGTGGTCACTATGGATTTGCATTTCTCAATCAAGTCTTGTACATCATTGACACGATTCATGGAATCCGTCATCAATAACAGATGCAATGCATGCGCAACACAGTGATTACAATGTTCCACCCGTAGCATGCGACTAGCTTTCTTCATGTTCTCTGCGCCATCATGTGTCGAGAAAAGTTTCACTGTTCTGTCAATCGCAAAATCCTCAAGTTCTCTACGGACATGCTGTGCCACTGCTTCCCCGGTGTGGTTAGGCAACACTTTACAAGACAATGTTACAATGCGAAAGTCCCAACCCACGTTAATATAGGCCAGGCGGATACCAAGGTAAGGGCGACATTTGTATTTGTCTGTCCATCCATCAAACATAATACAGACTGAACGCACTGTACAGAGATCATCCTTTACTTTGCTTTTTAATATGCTGTATACATCATGTAGAGCTTTACCACGTAAGCTTCTCTCATTAGGTATTTTCATACTTGGGAAATTCTTGAGAAGAAAGTTAGAATCCTGTTTGTTGACTGACTCAAAGGCATCATATCAAAGAAACCATACCAAGAACATAGCGAACAGTTCAAAATCAGAGGAAGCTGGCCGCACACTACCGAGTACCACCACCAATACTTAAATTAATGATTTGTCTGCTACAGTTTCTGTAGTTTGTTACTGTCATGTACATCTATGTTATAAATGTGGATTAAATGTTCTGTTAGGATGTAGTAGCTGTCTGCAAGCATAACTTTTAACTTTGCTAATAATGCAGTAGACTGAGCTTTTTGCATACATTGCTTGCTGTGCATCTAAGCAAAGGGAACAGAAATATCTACTGTCATCAAGCAAGATCGGAGAAACTGAACCTGGGTCTCCTGAAGATGTACCTGGGACCTGTTTTTAACATACAGCGAGCCAAAGTACTTCCAAACAATAGACTTACTATTGCCGTGAGACCTCAATTTTGGAGCAACAAACAGATTGCATATTTCAGATTTCTCACTCATGACAGTAGTGATGTACTTACTTATTGGTTTATGGCGGTGATGCACCAGCCATATTTAACTTTGACAGCTACTACACTACTATAGTACAACTACTCAGTACTGGCTTACTGTAACAAACTGGAACAAATGATTGTAACAAAACACAGTATTATGATATCGGATAATACACACGGTATAAGTAGTGGATATATGTATACAGTAAAATACCACCAAGTCAACATGATAAAAAATCAGGAACAGGATGCGATGTCCAGCATAGACAAGAAGACTGTTATTCAACCAGGAAGTTAATGCACATTTCAATCAACATAACATGGTTCCATGACAAGACATGGCATAGCGCAGACCCATAACTTTGTAACAGAATGATGCGCAGTGCAGTACCTGTAGCACAGAACACATCAGCACTGTGAAAGTAAAAGACCACGGTCATGACTCATGCCTGACTGACACAATGTGTTCATGGTTACCTGCATAATTGCTGCAAAGTTCCCTACGTGCCCGATCCTGGCCCCCCGACAAAGTAGAACATAGACCCCAGTAAGGGAAGGGGTTTGCACAGCTGGATATGCACCACCAAGTCTTCCTGGATCAGATTCATTCAGAAATGTATTTCTTGATGAATTAATGCTGCAGACTCGCCTGTCTTTTCCCACTTCACTTCCTCAATACAAAGTGTCAGTCCGACCAATAAGGTGAGCCTTCATTGCTTCCTCCAGCTTACATTTCAGGTAATCTACCTCATCCTACAATACAAAATATTCTTTGTAAGGCCCAAGTATATACAGTATATGTTGCAATATTCCTGCAGCAGCCACTTCATAGCTAAGAACAAGTGTGTAATTGCATTTAAACATCACCTATACCTGTGATATTAGAATTCTGTCACATCCCTAACCCTATCAAGGAAGCAACTACAAGGGAAGTATTATCACTTTCCCAAGCACAATAAGGAAGTAAGGGAAAGAAAAAAATTGTACCAGGGATATTATTAGCCTCCATCTGTTATAGACTGCAACCATACTCACTTAAAGAGGAGAAATATGCATCAACTTTGGACCAGCTAACCATTCTTGATAAGTAATGGCACTCTCTTCCAAGCTTTAATACTATGGCCTTAACCGTAAGTGACATTAAAATAATATAATATCTTCTTTCCTTCACTGTAACTGTTGTGTAATCACCCAGTAAACAAATCTGCGGAGTAAATAAGTCATGTAACCCTAACAGAGGATCAGCTAGGGAAGATTGATTCTTAACTTAAGGATTACCCCAGTTTAGCTTTTCATAGTGAAAACGGCATTGTTCTCGTGCCACGACTTACTGTATTTTAAGTTGGAAAGGCAGTCTGCGACCCGGAAGTATGGCGGATGAGGGTCGAGGGTGCTCCTGGACTGTATAGGTGCGACACGCACTATTTAAGCTTCCATACAAATTAATGGCGGCGAACAGTCGCATTTCTCTTGACATCGCACCTTTACATACAGAAAATGCAGCCTCCCTCCCTCCCCACAACACTTCTGGGTCTCAGTCTTCTCAAACATAAAATACAGTAAGTTGTAACACAGAACCTGTTGTTAATATAACTGCTAAAGTGGGGAGGCCTTCAGACTGGGGCCCGGAGGGTGAAGGCTTGAGCACCCCACCTGATTTTGACACCTTTCCTTTAAGCAGGCTGGAAATCAAAGAGGAAGATTGATTCGATAATAATGTATATTGACTTGTTGCTCTTCTTACGCATTCCATCAAACAGGAAGATTGATTCATCAGGATGTTTATTCAGCTGGTCTTCTTAAAGGAAGGTGACCAAATTGGCGGGTTCCCACCCACAAAAGGATTACCCCTGGTTTAGCTTTTCATAGTGAAAAACGCATTGTTCTCGTGACACCACTTACTGTATTTTAAAGTTGGAAAGGCAGTCTCAACCCGGAAGTATGGCGGGAGAGGGCCGAGGGTGCTCCTGGACTGTATAGAAGGGGCACGCACTGTTCGCTTCCATACAAATTAATGGCAGCGAACAGTGCGGCTGCTGCGGCATCGCACCTTTACATACAGAAAATGCAGCCCTCCCTCCCCACAACACTTCTGGGTCACAGTCTTCTCAAATGTAAAATACAGTAAGTTGTGGCACGGCAAAAACACTGTTGTTAATATAACTGCTAAAGTGGGGTAAGCCTTCAGGCCGGGGCCCGGAGGGTGAAGGCTTGAGCACCCCCACCTGATTTTGACACCTTTCCTTTAAGCAGGCTGAAATCAAAGAGGAAGATTGATTCGATAATAATGTATATTGACTTGTTGCTCTTCTTACGCATTCCATCATCAAACAGGAAGATTGATTCATCAGGATGTTTATTCAGCTGGTCTTCTTAAAGGGAAGGTGACCAAATTGGCGGTTCCCACCCACAAAAGGATTCCCCGGTTTAGCTTTTCATAGTGAAAACGGCATTGTTCTCGTGCCACGACTTACTGTATTTTAAGTTGGAAAGGCAGTCTGCGACCGGAGTATGGCGGATGAGGTGAGGGTGCTCTGGACTGTATAGTGCGACGCACTGTTCGCTTTCCATACAAATGTGACGGCGGAACGAATTACGAACTACTCTTGACATCGCACCTTTACATACAGAAAATGCAGCCCTCCCTCCCTCCCACCAACACTTCGGGTCACAGTCTTCTCAAATGTAAAAATACAGTGTTGTGGCACGGCAAAAACACTGGGTTGTTAATATAACTGCTAAAGTGGGGTAAGCCTTCAGGCCGGGGCCCGGAGGGTGAAGGCTTGAGCACCCCCACCTGATTTTGACACCTTTCCTTTAAGCAGGCTGAAATCAAAGAGGAAGATTGATTCGATAATAATGTATATTGACTTGCTGCTCTTCTTACGCATTCCATCATCAAACAGGAAGATTGATTCATCTGGATGTTTATTCAGCTGGTCTTCTTAAAGGGAAGCTGACCAAATTGGCGGTTCCCACCCACAAAAGGATTACCCTGGTTTAGCTTTTCACAGTGAAAACGGCATTGTTCTCGTGCCACGACTTACTGTATTTTAAGTTGGAAAGGCAGTCTGCAAACCGGAAGTATGGTGGATGAGGGTCGAGGTGCCCTGGACTGTAGAATGCACACGACCGTTCGCCCATACAAATTAATGGCAGTGAAAGCGGCGCTGCCTGCACATACATTTATACAGAAATGCAGCCTCCTCCCTCCCCACAACACTTAACAGCCTATCTAAAATGCAAAATACAGTAAGTTGTGGCACGCCAGAACATGTTAATATAACTGCTAAAGTGGGTAAGCCTTCAGGCCAGCCCGGAGGGTGAAAGCTTGAGCACCCCACCTGATTCGACAGCTTTCCCTTACAGGCTGAATTGACTCAAACAACATTTATTGACTTTAACTTTTTTATCTTCAATATTTTGTAAAGCTGAACATTGACTGTGAGCTTTCCACTTTGTTATACCGATATGACATAGTTAAGAAGGCATAACAAGAGTGCTCTCATATCAATGACATAACAGTTGGAAGGAGTCACCTCAGCATCAAACAGCAACACAGGCCTCATACCCACACTATATTATTCTTATAACAGAAAGGTAGTATAGCTCTCAACAGAAAAGCAGCAGCTGCCAAATGCTATTTGCTACCATCACGCATAGAAATCAATCATTAGTTTTTAAAGTCTTCTTTCTTGTAGTATACTTTCCCCATTGTCTATCAAGTACTATCCTGAGGTGAGACAGACACTGAGCCAGGAATGATGGATAGGCATTTACACCTGGTGACTCCACTGATACCCAAACAGAAGTCCAAGAGGCATGATGTCAATCTCCTGTATCCAGCTCTGAAGACACATCTGACGACTGAGAACTCCCACTACACTAGTCATGATTGTCTTCCTTGAGGATCTTCCGTCCTGGGGCCTCAATCGATGACAGTACCAGAACTGGTTCTAAATATAATATTTAATAAAATATCAACTTTACTACTGCCAAGTTCCCCCCCAGAGGTGCACATACAAAAAATACCCCAAACCAGAAAGACTACTGGCCTCACTCCCCAGCTGAACAACTTTACTTCTATTGTACTGGGTCTCAATAAAATAAGATATTTTATTTAATGGTTTCAGTAGTAAACAGTGAACCTGAAAGGAGAGCGATGCCCGTCATAAAGACAAGTCCACACACTATAGCAGGCATCCCGGATGGGAAGCACCAGGAATGGGGCAACAACGATAAACCAGAATAGTTAAATACTACCAGCACTCAAAGAAGAAATATATCAGACGCCTGTGTTACTGCAAAAGGACAGTCTAACAAGATCAGCTGAGGACCAAAGTCAGGCACAGTCATCTAGACTTTTATAACTGAGGTACATACATTTTCCAGCACACAGAATATCTGAACACATTTCTTATTCAAATAAAATTTTAACACACAGACCTGGGTCACAAATAGGAAATCTCTAGGAGTCGCAGACCTAAGTGGTGGGGAGCCACAACTTGGGAAAAGAATCTTCTGTGAGATGGGAGCCAGAAGAAGTAAGAAAAAATCCTAGGTCGCACACCTAAGTGCAGTGGGAGCCACAACAAGTAAATGGGTTCATTCTTAAATGGACCACAGTCAAGTGGCTGGGGGGGAAGAGGCCAGTCGGGCAATATCCAAAGCGCATGAAAACGGGCCAGTACTGGTGGTCCAAACCTGAAAACAGAAATGGATCAGTCTTTAAGTGGACCAATAGTCTCTAATCATTATCGCAAACGTAGCCCAAGGGGTCATCTATCTTTGTTATGTTCAGCCATGAACAAGTAAAACCTGAAAATCCCAATCCTGGTTCTGGACATTACATTATTGCTTCCTGTGTTGGTTACTTGGTGCCCCTGTGCAGAGCAGCCAAACCTAGGTCCCCTTGTGCAAGGTAACCCCATCCCCAGACAGTTCCCACAGGTATTGCCCAGCGCCTACAGTGTGTCTGTCGTTTTGGTAAAAAAGAGGTGAGGGTTAATACAGCCATGTGTATATTAATGCAAACTAGCAATGATATGATTGTTTTGCTCTCATGAAGAAGCTACTATGCAAATGCATAAATAGATGGTGTTTAATTAGGTTTCTCCATACCTAATACAGCTAGTTTGGGTATACAGCTGTAGAACAAAAAGAGGGACAAATGAGGGCAACAACAAATCTGAGACAACAAACAAGGTTACAGTGTACACACACTATTTCTATATACACCATCCTTTTAAGCTAGTACCCAACCCAGAGTTAACTATTTTTATAAAAATACACCTCAACTGCCCCTCATTATGGAGGACGCTCATTTCTGGTATGGGTGAATACCAGACCTCCAACTCAGACTGATAAAATCCACACTTGCTGGTCTGACAGACCAGGCATAAGTTGCATGAATATTTCTGGCGGCTGGATGGACTAGTCCAGCTTACCTAGTCAGGTTCATCTGGCCCTCTGAACTCAACCTGGCCAGACCGAGAGAAAACCAGACTGACCCAGATGACGCAGACAAATCTGTCCATCCAGAGTGTCTGGACCAGCAATATTTGCACAACTTTAGTGACTGTTCCCCCATATAGCACAGCGTAGTTGTCCTGCAGGCCTGTGACCAGGGCTGTCACCTGAAGCGGTGGTGAAGTTGCTGGACCTGCCCTTCTTGCCAGCACCTCTCATGCCCCCACTGCCTGTGCCAGCCCAGTCCTCTGCACTGGGAACCCTGCTTGTGTCATCGGCGTTGTCCGCCTGCGATGCCATTGAGCCCTCACTTCCACGTTTGTGCATACATGCTACTACTGTGCATGCCCTTATTTGATGGGGTCAAGGGGCATGTCAGTGGGACATGCAAACCTAGGACCTGCCCCTTTACACTGTTCAGCACATGGTTGCGTGCTGACCATGGGGATGCCCTGTTGTGTGGCCTTGTGCTGAAAGGTATATGCACACCATGTACAGCGCCGCGACATGCATGGTGCTTATGCACTTTACATGGCGGCTGGCACCATGGAGAATAACCGTCAATATTTTTGGAGCTTCCAGGGCTTGTGGCCAATGGAGGCTTTGAAAATCAAGCCATATAGATATACATAGATATATATATATATATATATATATATATAAATTTGAACTATAGCGATTGATTAGAAGAACTGGCCCATGGTATTAGACAGCCACCTGATCCAAACTGAAAAAATATATGGCAGATCAGCTAAATAACCATTTCTGCTCAGTTTGTAATCCACAATAAGATAATTTTCTTAATCAAATACCAACAACCAGTAATAACTCTTGGGTTGATGTGATGGTTAACAGGACTTTTGTGGAAGCTACAGTAAATTAAAAACTTTAGTCAAAATAATGCTCAAGGCTCAGACATGTGTGGTGTGTTTAATGAAATTTTACAACCCCCCCCCGAGGTGTTTAATGCTGCATAAACCCTGAGAGTGAAGCTCTAGGGGTTTATTTCAGCATCTAACTTTGAGGGGGGGTATAAAATCTCTAGTTAAACACACCACCCCACATTTTATTTTATACAATTGCTGGGGAGCGTTTTCTCACCACAGCAATTATATAAAATAAAACAGCTGTGGTCCGATCGGGATAAAGCGCTGTCAGAGGTCGGCGGCTGAGCATCTGCTCATTTCCTTTTTTTTTTTTTCTTGATTTAACCGAGGATTATTTGTTACCAGGAGGACATCTATCTGATGTGAGGCAAATTTTCTTTTTAAAATTCACTTGCTGTCGACACGGAGTGATGGTGGGTGCCCGGCAAGTGTCCGGTGCTGTATGAGGGGAGAGCAGAGGCAGGCACATGCATGACGCAAGGAAAACCCTGCGCATGTTCACCATTATAACAAGTGGGTTATAATGGCAAATTTTAACCAGGTTCCCAATGGGAGAAAACGCTCCACTGTTATTATTGTATGATAAACTCAGCAGGATGTTGCCTGCAAAGCAGCTTCATTTCAGTTCTATAGATCATGAAGGATTCTATTGATTTGCATTAAGCAGGTTGATCACACCTGGCAAAAATATTTTTGCATCAGAGCAGAGATCATGTTTAGGAAGGGAGAAGAATTGAATACAGAGGTAAAAAATTAAATGTGACCAGGACTGTAGCTGCATGAAAGCAGTGTCTTATAATCATACGTTGTAGGCATACTAGGCCGTCTTTTTTTGTTAGAAATTTTGGCTGGGAAAGGCATGCTGAGCAAAATCTCATTTGCCGGTGTTGCCTGGGAACACAGAGAGGTTAAGTGACTTACTCAGGGGCACATATCATGCATGTGGCAGTTGTGGGACACAGACCCAAGTCTGATGGGTCTCCAAGTTCACAATTTGTTGCTCAAACCACAAGGCTATACTGCCTCCTAGTGAGCGTGGAGCTATGAGGTTTAGTATACACCAGCTCTCTTGAATCATTGAATAGCCACTGGCAAGTATATTTTTGTAAGCTGAGTAAGCTGGGGGTGAGCAAGGAACCCTTGATCCAGCCAGTGACATCCTAAAACCTGATTCTTTAAGTAAAAAAAAATATATAAATCCCCTTCCCCCAACCTCTCAGAGTACCATTTCTCACACTCTTTCCCCCTGCCCTGACCAATTAATAAAACATTCACCCTTCCTCCAACCCTTTTGTAGCATCCAGTGCCACCCTCCTCCTCTCCCTAGCCCCAGCAAACTAAATAATGATACACTTCCCCCACCCTTCCAGTATCCTAACCAACCCTCTACCACTCACATGCCATCCAAGAATTGTTAAATTCAAACAGAAAGAGAGAGAGAGTCATTGAGTGGCACAGATCCTCCTCTCACCACCTTGAATGGTTTCCATCTGAATGAATGAGAGCACGTGCACAAAGTGTAATCAGCGGTTCACTTTTACAGTTCACATGTGCGCTTTCAATCATTTAGATGGCAGCTGGGTGAGGGGGTGAGAGGAGGATCTCTGCTGGTCATGGTTACTTTCCTTCTCTCTGCATTTGATCTAAATAATTCTTAGGTGACATGGGGTGAAACGTGGGTTAGGGTTCTGAGAGTGAGGCAGAAGGGGGTGTGATTATTTATTTATAGGGGGTAAGGAGGGTGTGATTGGGTACTGAGCAGATGACATGACAAAGGTGTTATTCCATTATTTATTTCACTGGGGATGGGTGGGTGAATGTGGATTGGGTGCTGCAACTGGAGTGGGAGTTTTATTTACTGATTGGAACTGGGGAAGAAGGAGTTGATGGGAACATTATTTATTTATATGTCAAAGAACTTCACAAAGTGGCACTTTGCCAGTGCCATGTCACTTCACTAAGTCTTCACCAGGTGAAATTCTGTGTAAAGTGGCAATTTGCTGGTTAAGTGCTAGTTCGCAGCCTTCACTTGTTTAAGTGCCCACTTTGCTATCTGGAGTAAAACAACTAGTTGTAGTTCACATAGTTTTTACATTCACTTATTTTGTGGAAACTGTATCCTAAAGTGAGCAAGCCTTGACTGGGAGGGAGAACTGTTAAATATCCATTCCTACAGGGGCAGGGGGACAGCAAAAGTAAAGGAGGAATTTGGTATTATATAGCTCCTATTTTATAAACTGTATCCTTGAGCACTTTGCAACACAGGAGAAGAAGAAAAGCAAATGTTGCTATGTTTAGGTAGACCTGACTGACACATGGAACCCTCTACAGTATCAACATACAACGAGAAGCCTTATGCATGAGTCATGATCTGTTCCCACTGTTACTGTTTGTTGCTAACATTTTATTACTTTATTTTTCTCTGATTGAAATTGTTGTTGCTAGGTATACCTTCTGCTGCATTATTACAAGGTGTGCCTACAGGTGAGTGCTAACAGATTACTGCTGTAATCTTCTGATTCAAATTGTCTTTTGCAAGGTATATCTTCTGTTACTGCTTTATTTTTCTCTGTAGCAAAGTGTTTCTTACAGGGTATATCTTCTGTGAAATTATTACAGATGGTGCTTACATTTTTGTGACTTTTTATCATTAGGCTAAGCAAAGTTACTGTTTGCCCCTATTTTATTTACTTCTTTTTTGCTGAAAAGGTTTTTTTGTCTCAGATGTGTTGCAGTCTCCTTCTCACATTGAAGACCGGGAGAGTGAGAAAGCAGCCCCAGCTTCCTTGAATCAAGGAGGTTATTTTCTAGACTACACTGAACTGAATTATTACTTTTTGGACCTGTGTTAGTAACTAGTATTTATTCTGTTTTTGGGGTGAACTTTTCTTAGTTTTAACTTTAATTTGCCTGGGAGGAACTGTAGCTGGGAGATATTTGCATTCAGTTGTGACTAGACCAGTTACTTAGCCTTTGTGAAATAGGTGTCTGAAAGGAAGGAAGGCACTCCCCAGGTTGGAGGGTAAGAGTTGTAGGTGATTGTTTCTGGACAGCATAGTTTTACTCCCACCCACCCTTCTCCTCACCCCACCCGCCCCAAGCGCATAACTTCCTTTATAGCAGGGGTTCTGACATCACTTCCTCAAAACTGCTAACAACATACACCTGTTCCTATCCTTAAAGGCACAGCACACTGAATAGGGGGTAGATACACTCTCAAGCTTGTACATACGAAAACAAGAAAAAAACCAAAAAAGCATTTGTAACTGGAAGGAACACAGACGTGGGGATTGGTGCAATGCACTGGCTATGGAGCAGCAGTCTTCCGGGAGACATTCTGGAAACTGCATTGCTTGCCCTATTTACAGGCACCTCTCTGGTATGAGGGAGGAAGTTGTTCGTCTCCATGCTGACCTGGCAAGGATTCAGGAAACCTGCTCCTACACCCAGAGACCACCCAGGCCACTGCCACTACCTCAGAGATTGCCAAGAAAGAGGAGTGGTTGGACCACGGTGGGCTCAGGGAGGGTGAGGGTGGTAGAACAGAGGTGCACCCCTCCAGTTGTGCCTCTCCACAGTTCATTCACCACTCTGGCAAAGCATGGTTCCTCTATGGAGGCACCTGCAGTGGAGACCAAGGAGGATGCTGGGAACCTCCATAATGGAGACCCACAGGAGGGTGGCCCAGGACCCTACAAGGGAAGGAAACAACTCCTGGTGGGAGACTCAATTGCTAGGGGGTAGAACTGGAGGAGGGAGGGGAAAGGGAGGTAAGGTGCCTGCCCGGTGCCAAGGCTTGGAGGGACAGGAAACAAATCCTCAGAATCATGGGAGCAGCGGCAAGGGGGAGGGAGCTGGATGTCATTATCCACCTAGGATGAATGACCTGGCTGAGAATGGGATCAGAGCAGTGCAACAGGAGTTTGTGGAGCTGGGGAGGGGCCTTAGACAAGTAGCACACATGGTAACTTTCTTGGAAGTGCTACCTGTCTATGGCATGGATGAGGCTAGGGCACTCCACACTATGGGATTCAATGATTGGTTGAAAAGCTGGTGCAGAGCTCAGGGATTTGGCTTCATTGGGGACTGGGACTCCACCTGGAGGGATGCAGGCCTATACAGGCACGATGGTCTGCATCTATCCTGGAGGGGAACCAGGATCCTAGGTGATAGGTTTAAATGCCTCAGTGGCAAGCATTTAAACTAGCCATGGGGGGAGGCACTGAAGAGGAGAAGGGAAATCCTAGCCCTCAAAAATCAGGGTAATTAGTGAGGTAAACACCAAAGATAGAGCAGTCGATAGGAGAAGTGCAGGGTAAATGGAGAAAAGACAAAGGCAGTAGGGACAGGGATGGGGCAAAAGAAATAAAGCCATAAAAAAATGGAGGGTAATGGGTACCAATGCCCATAGTCTAGGTAAAAAACTCCCTGAAATGGTGGCCTTGATGGAAGAGGGATGCCTGGATATTGTGGCAGTCACAGAAACATGGTACACAGAGAATCATGACTGGTATGTCAACATACCAGGGTCCACAATCTACAGGAGGGACGGGGAGGGAAGAAGAGGAGGAGGAGGAGCTCTCTATGTAAGGGAAGGGATCAAAGCAACAGAACTAAAGGGTAAACAGGGAGGAGAGAGGAGGCACTGGGTCACCCTGGAGACTGGAAATGGCTCAATCTGCACAGGGGTTGTATACAGACCCATCTCAGGGGGAGGAAATGGACAAGGAAATGATAGAAGGCATCCTTGGGATGGCAGAGAAAGGGGAGATATTGCTGATGGGGGACCTGAATATGCCAGATGTTGACTGGAGCACCTTTTCTGCAGCCACATCCAAGAGCAGGGCCATTCTCGATGCCCTACATGGGGCATGCCTCAGACAGCTAGTTTTGGAACCCACTCGGGAGAGAGCAATCTTAGACCTGGTGCTTTCAAATGGGAATGGAGAGAGGATCTCTGATCTTGAAGTGGGTAGCCATCTGGGAACAAGCGACCACCAAACAGTGTGGTTCACGATTAATTTAGCTGTAGAGTCAAACCACACAAAAGTGAAGGTACTGGACCTCAGGAGGGCTGATTTTGTCAAAATGGGAGAGTGCCTCAGAAAAGCACTAGCACACAGGCAAGAAGGTGGGGTGGAGCAACAATGGGGAAACATCAAAACCGCAATCACAGAGGCAACAAGTCTTTGTGTGAAGCAAATAAACAAATCAAAATAAAGGAAAAAAACACTATGGTTCTCAAAAGAAGTGGTGGGGAAGGTAAGGGAAAAAAGATAGCATTCAGGAAATATAAGGAAACACAGAAGGAGCAAGACAGAGAACTGTACCAGTTAAAGCAGAAGGAAGCAGGTAAGGCAGTTAGAATAGCAAAGGCCCAAACCAAGGAAAAGATAGCCAACTTGGTTATGAAGGGGGATAAAACCTTTTATAGGTACATTAGGGAGCAAAGAAAGACTAAGGCAGGGATACTGAGGCTGAACAAAGAGGAAGGTGGTTGGGCAGAGAGTGACAGTGAAAAAGCAGGGATACTGAAGGAATACTTCTGCTCAGTATTCACAGTGGAAAAGCAGGTGGAAATACCTAGTCTGGTCAATAGAAGCACTCTAGATAGGGGGTTGATATTAGTCATTTCACAGAAGAAAGGGTTCTGAAAGAACTCTTAAAACTGAAGGTGGATAAAGGAATGGGGCCTGATGGGATTCACCCCAGGATTTTAAAAGAACTAAAGGAAGAACTAATAGCACCACTGACTACCCTTTTTAATAAATCATGGGAGGATGGGGTGGTACCTGAGGACTGGAGAAGGGTGGATGTGATTCCCCTTCACAAAAGCAGGAGCAAGACAGAGGCAGGAAACTACAGACCTGTCAGTTTGACCTCAGTTGTAGGGAAAATCAGCGGGGCACAGGACCCAAGGCAGCATGGTTTCACAGCAGGAAGGTCATGTCAGACAAATCTAATTGATTTCTTTGACTGGGCGACCAAAGCAGTAGACCAGGGAGGGGCTGTGGACATGGCCTACCTAGACTTTAGCAAGGCATTTGACACAGTCCCACACAAAAGATTAATAAACAAATTAACCAGCCTGGGAGTGGGTCCTAGGGTGGTAGCCTGGGTAAAACACTGGTTGGACAACAGGACACAGCAGGTAATAGTAAATGGAGTCCACAGTGAAGAAAGGAGGGTTACTAGTGGGGTACTGCGGGGTTCAGTACTGGGGCCAGTTCTTTGTAATGTCTTTATACAGTAAGTGACATTGCAGAGGGACTGGAAGGGAAAGCATGTCTCTTTGCAGATGATACAAAGATCTGCAACAGGGTTTATACACAAGGTGGGGTGGAAAGGATGAAAAGGAACTTGGCAAGGTTGGAGGAATGGTCAAATGTATGGCAGCTTAGATTCAATGCAAAGAAGTGCAAAGTAATGCACCTAGGAAACAAAAACCCAGAAGAGTACACAATGGGGGGGTGAGATACTGACAGCAACAAAAATGGAAAGGGACCTGGGGGTAGTCATATCAGATGACCTAAAGGTGGACCAGCATTATGAGAAGGCAGTAAGGAGGGCTGGGGGATACTGGGATGCATAGGGAGAGGCATCACCAGTAGAAAACAGGAAGTTGTTGGCCCTCTGTACAGACAGTTGGTAAAACCACATCTGGAGTACTGTGTACAGTTCTGGAGACCCCATCTCCGCAAAGACATAGACAGGGTGGAGTCTGTCCAGAGGAGGGCAACCAAAATGATGCAGGGTCTGCATCAGAAGACATATGAAGAAAGACTAAAGGAACTAAAGATGTATAGAGGCGAGGAAAGGAGGGAGAGGGGGGACATGATAGAAACTTTCAAATACCTCAAGGGAATCAACAAAGTCCAAGAGGGTAGCATCTTTCAGAAAAAGAGATGTGCAAAAACAAGGGGGCACAATTTGAAGATAGAGGGGGAGGCTCAGAGGTAATGTGAGGAAGTATTTCTTCACAGAGAGGGTTGTGGATACATGGAACAGCCTTCCTGAGGAGGTTGTAGAGTCAAAAACAGTGGGGGAGTTCAAGAATGCATGGGACAGACATAAGGCAATTCTAGTGGGGGTAGGAGGAAGTAGGCTGTTGGTTAACTAGGATCTGCAGCTTATCCATTAGGTAGGGAAATGGGCAGACTTGGTGGGCCAAGTGGTCCGTATCTGCCATCAAATTCTATGTTTCTTTGTTTCTGTGTTTCACTATAACTAGCATGAAAGTGCACATCCAGTCATGAACCAACAATTTATATCATACAGTGTATTCTGACAAGTAAACACCATTAGCAGCAAAGGACTACTTTTTAATTATTTTAATTTTAAAAATTAAAGCTAAGATATCCAGAAACAGTAAGCACCAGTTATATTAGAATACAGTATACTACACAAATCCCTAACTTCAAAATTGTATACAATGGCTGTGATTCACGAATGCCCACGCACCGTCCCTATGACCAAATGCCATGCAGCAGTGCTCTGTGCACTCCCCCTGCATTCACCAATGGGAGTGCTGGCACCCTGCCCACTGGATCTCTGGCCAGCCATGGGGTGCCACACCGGGGTGGGGCAGGAGCATGTTGGAGGGTGCCCACGCTGGCATGTATGCATGAAGGAACCTGTGTGCTGTGCTGGTGTGGGGCATTTGAGTGAGGGGGGACCTTGCAGTATCATCCTATGTGGTTTTGCACCACTCCTGGTCACAGGTCGGTGGTGCCGACATCAGGACTCCTGCCGCATTGTTACCCCAACCCACTGTGCTGCTTGGGTGGGCTGAGGGTGGCCATTTGGGCAAACACCTGCTGAGGAATCACTGGACAGTGTGCGCTGTCTCAGGACCCCCTGGGCCCAATTTTAATAGACTTTTTAGAACAGCGCAAGTCGCGTTGCTCTAAGGGTTGCAGCAAACTCCGGGTGCACCAAAGACCCTGTGCCAGATTTTATAAAATTCAGGGTCTGTGCATGAAACTCCTAGGTTTGCTGCAGGTCCTAAGGAATGCCAAACACTTGGTGCATCTGCAAGAGTTGGTGCAGGTATCCGCCCCCAAATGGTGCAAAAATAGATGGGCGGGATGTTGGAAAGCTGAAGAAATTCATTGCCAGAATGGGCTCTGGGGCATAGGGGCATGGGAGGAGGTAGTGGGGGTGTCAGGGCACAGCCAGGCAGCATCTGCAGTAATGTGGTACCAGTTGGGGTGCCATTACGGTGTGTTAAAAGATAAGTATTTTGTTTTAAAGCAAGCCAGTACTATAAACATCATTCCTGTTAGTTTAGTGTCCCCCTGATCAACAGTATTTACATAAATGCCCGATGGTGTAGTGGATCTCCCCACTGATCCTTGCACTCCCTCGAATATGATGTTAGAAGTGCCCTGGTCCTATAGCGCCCTCCCACCGATCACCGATTTTACCCCCCAAAAATGCAATAATATTCCATGGTATTCTAGTGGATCCCCCACCCTCCACACCTCATCAGCCATTGCCCAACCACCTCCCCCACCCATCCCTGCCTGATCTTGTGACTGACACAGCCCTCCACTCACCACTACAGCCAGCCACAGAATGCACTATCAAGGAGCATGCACTCCAATCCTAATGTCCCATTTCCTGACTTTTTCTGCATTAAGCCACCCTAACCGGTGTCTTAAAGTAGTTTTTTTGAAAAGAATTTCCTTTCCTTTTGAGATAGCAGCATGACCAAGAAACTGGATTAGACCATTTCTGTGAGTAAAACCATCAGACCATCTGCCAACTGCAAAATTATATCTGGGGTCAAGTCAAAAATATATTGACATGACAACAATTAGGAGAAATGAAAAAAGAAACATTTCGGGTTCTTGTGATATGGGAAAATGCGTGCAAGAAAGACACTGAAATAGACAAAATGTTAAACAGAAAAATGTAAACAGACTTGGCTGGGTCCAACTAATCTATCTATCTATCTATCTATCTATCTATCTATCTATCTATCTATCTCTCTGCCTGCCTGTCTGTCTGTCTGTCAGTCTGTCTGTCTGTCTGCCTATCTGTCTATGCAATAAACACATAGGGCCCAATTCTCAAAGAGGGCTTGGGTCGGCACTGAAGCCTGATGTGCTAGGGACCCTGCACCAGATTCTGGTATAGGAGGGGTCCCAGTGCCGAAGTCCACACACTTGCGGTAACCCCTCCAATGTGGCAAACACATGGCACATGGGAAGGGTCTGCTGCAGGCCCCTTGTGCCAAATGCAAGTGGTCCCCTCATCCCCGAGAAATACCTGTCCCTGGTAGTCTATTCTACCCCCCCAAGCCCTGATCACCCATCATGTTTATTAAATATTCCCTGGTAGTCAATACCACCCCTCAAGCCCTGATCACCCATCATGTTTATTAAATATTCCATGGAAAGCAAATCCACCACACCCTAGCCCTGATCCTGTTAAGTGACAATCCCATATACCTGGTGGTCTTGTGGACCCCCCCCACCTTGCAGTGCCCAATCACCCCTCTCCCCTCCATCTCATAATAGAGTCGACAACTGACACAGCCCACCACTCACCACTTTAGCCAGATGCAGACTAAGCTCTGAATGAGCGTGTACTGCATTAGGGTATGCACTCAGTGAATGACAACTGCTGTTAATCACTGAGCGCATACTGTATACAGTGCACACTCATTCAGAGCTTAGTCCGACCATGGTGGTGAGCAGTGAGCTGTGCCAGTCGGCAGCTCTGTTACAGGTTGGAGGAGTGGGGTGGTTGGGCAATGCAGGGTGGAGTGGTCCACTAGACCACCAGGTATATGGGGTTGTCACTTAAGGCAGGATCAGGGCTTGGGGGTGGAATTGACTACCACAGAATATTTAATAAACATGATGGGCAATCAGGGCTTGGGGTGGTGGTATTGAATACCAGGAAATGTTTAATAAACATGACGGGCAATCGGGGCTTGAGGGGGTGATATTGACTACCAGGGAATAGTTAATAAATGTGATGGGTGATTGGGGCTGGGGGGTGGTATTGACTACCAGGGAATATTTAATGAGCATGATGGGTGATTGAGGTTTGGGAGGGGTGGTATTGACTACCAGGTAATATTTAATAAACATGACAGGCTATCATGGCTTGGGGGGGCAGACACTACAGAACAGGAGTATTGAACGTGGATAGTTTTATATTAGGGACATAGGGATCAGGGAGGGGGTACCCTAGACCACCAATAAAGAGGGCTTTACAAAATGATGATATAATGGTTGACATCGAAGATCAGGAAGGGGGATACATTAGATCACCAGTGACGGGAGTTGTACTGTATACTGATATAATGACTGACATCGGGAATCGGGGACGGGGGACCTCTAGACCACCAGGTCATGGGTTAATTCCTGTTATGCTGTTATGGGCATGTCGGGGGGGAGCACATTGCCACACACCGGTTAACTCTCCCAGAGAGGATTTTTAAGCAATAAGGCATTACCAGGAGATAGATTAACAGTCTGTTAATCACCCCCTAGGGGTGCAATGTGAAACGAGGCACAGCTGAGTGCCATATTGCCCCTAGGGGGTGATTAACTGACTGTTAATCTAACTCTTGGGAGTGCCTTATTGCTATTATAAAAAAATGATTCCAAAAGAAAAGTGTTAAAAGTATACTTTTTGAATGTTTTCCTCATTTAGAGGGAGATTTTTAATAAACTAGTTCTTCCACCAACAGTTTAAGAATGCGGGTTCAAAATCAGAATGCATCATTCCAGTCATTCAGCAGTGCTAGAGAATGGAATGCTGACAGGAAAAATCCATGTGCCATAGTGATCAGGCTGTACATGACAGTATAACATGGATTAATGTAAGGCTGTTGGAATCCTAACAGCCAATCAGATTGCAGCATTTCTGAGACCCTTTTTATAATTCTAAGTACACTTAGACCAGCCCTAACTGGTCTAAGGGTACTTAGAATTTCTCCCTCTGGGAGAGTTCTGAGAATCACATTTACGAGGATGTGGCAGCTTGCATCTGCCACATGCCCCCTAGCACCATGTCACAGCCCATTTCTGGGTGCAAGGGCTGCACAAGCCCCATTTGGGGCAAGCAGCCTGTGGTTGATGCAGACTGCTTTGTGAATAGCTCAGGGGACAGTTTTTGATGCAAGGTGCCACTTGTGATGTTTATGATTGGCGCAGGCACCTTGCGTCGATCACAGGGCTTTAAGAATCGAGCCCATATGATGCAATGCAATGCAATGGAATTCAGTGGAATGGAATTCAATGGAATGCAATACAACACAACACAACACAACACAACACAATACAATACAATACAATACAATACAATACAATATAGTTGCCAAATCACAGTTGATACATAAAACCCGAGTGGGAAACAGAATCTAAAAGTCTCAAATAATAAACTCAAAAAATAAAAGGGTGAATGTAAATCTTACTGCAGATACATGAATTTTATAATGCCCACTGCTGAGGAGCCACAAACCACAGTGATTTGACTCGAGGTAGTCTTTGTTCCCTGAACTATGCAAATCAAAGTTTCAAGTTCAAGAACAGGTACCTGACATGCTTACTTTAACTACAGCAGCATTCCTGTTTACAAAAAAAAAAATCCCTTGGCATCTTTCACATTGACTATAAACAAGAAATGCAGGTGCCAGTTGACTCTGAAATAAGTTGAAAGCCAGCATTAATCATTTTAGTTGGAACTGTGAAATTATTTGTAATATTTAGACAAGCTCATTATGTCTTATAGTCTCAGCGGTGGTGGTGGTGGGGGGCACTTTTTACAATCACGGCCTCTGGCAGGCTGAGCTGTGAGCATGGTGGCCCTCTCCTGAAGGGCTGTATTACACACTGCTATAACTCTACAGTACATACAAATTCCAGTATATCTAAACACGTTCAGCCTTGTAGTAGGCAAATGCTCTTGCTGCTTTCCCCTCGGGGAATACCGCTAGGAACTAGCATTACTTTAACTAATCACATGATCTCCCAGAGCTGTTCATGGGGTTGGGGGTTGGTGTTGCCGCTAGTGAGGTAGCCCATGGAGCTGTCATGATGCACATGGCCCCTCTAGTTGTCCTCTTCATCCATTGGTTTGTGCAGGTACTGAATCAGGTTTGGTGCCCGTACAGCATTGTGGAGTGGGGATGAGGGGTGGGGGGAGCTGTGTGTGCTGGGACAGTGCCTGGGAAATTCATGGCGAGGAAACTTTGTGCACTGGGATGTCTCTGGGTAGCCCCATTCAGTCAATGACTGGAGCTTCTCTGGTAGCAAGCACTCATGTTCTATGAGGTCTAGAGCTGCATGGTTCTATAAGAGAAAGCTGCCTACTTACTTTTACTACCATTGATTATTTGTGCTTTCTTACTGCTCCACTCTCTTGAACTTTAGCAAACCCTACCCTATTCCTCATTTCAGATGGACTTTGAGGTCAGCTTGTGTCTATTGACTCCTTGACAGTCTGCAGTGCACACCTCCCCCTGGCTATTGTCCTACGAGTATTTATTTAGTTTTTGTTGACCAGGTAAGTGCACTAGACAAATCCTGCCTATTTTCAGGCACGACCCGGGGGAGGGGGATACAGATGAATGCCAACTGACCTTGAACCAGATTAAGCTGTTGGTGGTATTTTTAGTGAATGAGAGAAATCTGGCCAGGGCACCGGGGAAATTCCCCTACTCTGTGGAGGGGGAACCTTTGGTGGACGGACGCAAGATGGCCACTTCTGCTCTGACTTTGGAGGAGATGGAGGTGACTGGGACAGGGGAGCGGGCCTCCTCCCCCGCTCCCATTGAACTTGAGGCTGTGGATTTACTTGTTGCTGATCAGGATGCTTCCTTGCCTATGGAGTTTTTTGACACGGTTGATGCAGCGCTTGAGGATGCAGTTAAGGTACCTACACAGTGCACTTTATTGAAGGAATCAAGTTCTGCACTTACTGAGAAGGAACATTTGCTGAATGAAGTGCAGGATGCAGCTGAACGCTGCTCACATCGTAAGGCTCAGCTTCAGTCTGAAATTGCTGCTTTGCATGCTGGCTCGACTGTTTTGGCTACATCGATCCTCCCTTTACTCGGTCGCGCATTGTGGATGCAGCATTGTGCGCAGTAGAGCTGCTCCTGCCTCCTCAGGTACAGTCTAGCCTGGCTCCTACACTTTGGACCGATCCTGCCTGTTTTCCTGACCAAAACTCAGATTCTGGTAGTCGGGATGATGATGCGACTACATCACACGGCTTGGTTGTTGCAGCGCGACATTTTTGACGAAACAGATGGGTATGACTTCCATTATTAAACAGAGCGAGGTTATGTTGCACGAAACTGGTGTTTCTACCGAGATGGGGAGTACCTTGCTTGTGGGAAAGGGAACTGTTGGACTTGGCCCTGCTTCACCTTTACCGGTATCTGACTTACATCTTTCTCCTGCTATTCAGTGTCCTCCTGCTGCACAGAGCTTAGATCCCTCTTTGCCTCATAATGACTCTTCCTGTTGGTCTCCTGAAAGAGCGATAGCTGCAGCAGGGTGGTTGCCTAGCTCTAATGGTACCTGGGTGCCGGATCCAGCAGATGCATCTCTACAATGCTACCACTCCTCTGCTAGTAACTCGGTGGCTACATGTACTTTATCTAGTACTAACTCTGTGCCTGCTACTTCTCAACAGTCTGTTTCTATTCCATCTGTTTCTGTGGTTACTATTCCAGCTGTCTCTTTATCTACTTCTGGTGTTGTTCCTCAAATAGCTGTTTCTGTCCCTGTGCAGGAAAACAAAGGTCACCCCCCCATTTAAACTTTCTGATTTGTTTTCTTAACAAGGGTGAACCTGCGCCTCGTAGGAATGCTGTACGTTTGATTTATAAGGGGGGTTTGGAGGATTTACCTGATAGACTCTATATTGCCAAAGTTTTGCTAAAAGGGTCTATGAAGTTTTTGTCTGCTGATATTTATGCACTGATTCATTTGGGTAATTCTAACTACGATGTTAGTTTCAAAATCCCTTCAGGTTTGGAGCGTTTTTGGTCTCTTTCCCAGATGGTTAAGAATTCTCCACTCTGGATACCTTTTTTTGCTGTGCCCTTTACCAAACCGTCTGTTAAGTTAATTAAGATCATGTTCCATAATGAAGGAGTACATATTGAGGATATCCTTTTCTGGCTGCGTAGAAGATGTGAAGAACTAGATAAACCTGTACTGATTCTTGATAGTGAAAAATTTGGAATGGGGGGTTGGAAAATTAGGGTAAAGCTTTTTGATTCAAATAATGGCCCTCAACATTTGCCTAATAGTTTTTTTTTGGGGGGGAAGGATAGAGGGAGTTTATTTTATGTTGGTCAGCCATAATCCTGTTTTAAATGTGGTTCTAGGACTCGTCTCAATACGGTCTGTGACACTCCTCACTGTTCCCATTGTTTTGAATTTGGACATTTGGCTGCCACATGCCTTAACCTGTTTAAATGCAATTTATGTGAACAGACCGGACATGGCTATGCTAAATGTCCTTGGGCATCCCATAATAGGGATGATTGCCCTTCACATGAAGGCTTGATTGTAGCAGCTCAACATGCTGAATCTGACCCTGTCCCTCCCCCTATTGGTGGAGATTAATTTCCGACTTCACCATTACCTAGTGCATCTTCTTTAACAGTTCCAGACATGGGTTCGAGTGCTTCGGTTCCAGCTGCTTTGCCAGCTGCCGGGACCCTGCATTCCTCAGTAGTTCCTGGGGTTGTCTCATTCCCTGTCGCCTCTGATTTATCTCTGTGTGGCAGGTCGGAAGATCCAGAGATGCCTCCTCCTCCGTCACCAGTGTTGCCTTTTAAAAAGGTCATTGCTAAAAAACGTCACAGATCGGGGAAACCTGTTCCTGCTCGGCCGGTACCTGTGGCCTCTACTAGTGGAGTTGTTTCTGAATCTTGGAAACTAAGTAACAGCTTTGCTGTTTTGGGGTCGAAGAATGAATCTGATGGTGAAGATTCAGATCTTTCTTCAAGAACTTCTGTGATTACTGACGCTTTTTCGGAAGGTGATGATGGTGAAGTAACACAGGTGGAGGGTCTACCTAGACGATCTCAGCGTAGACGTGTTTCTAAAGTCTCATGAGGCTAGTATGATCCTGAAATATTGTTCTCCCTTTCTTTGTTTTCTTATTATGGCTTCTTTGACATTTACTACTATTAATGTTAATAGTATTAAGAGTCACAGGAAGATGGTTACCATCATATCATATCATCAAGTCTTTATTTAACCAGGCGTTCATCGTTGAGCAGAAGCTCATTTGTAAGATGGACCTGGGTGGAGCATGAACAATTGTATATACAGGTCAACACAGGTATTTACAAGGCAATACAGATAATACTCTTTACAGAGAGGAAGAAAAAGAAGTTCATATGTACATAGAATTATACAGATATTGTACAGATTACACGGTATTTGCATACATAGAAGTATCTATAGGAAGATAAAGCAGGTTATCTAAGGTTGCAGGAGGAAGTAAGGAAGAAAAATAAAAATAAAATATACACCAGGTAGAGGTGAAGGTAGGGAAGAGAGGGAGGAAGTAGGGGAGAAAGGCTAGGAGGGCACGGTGCACAGAAAGGAGTTGATAAAGCTGGATGTAGAGAAGGTGGATGGAGAAAAGGAGTATGTGTGATCCCCGGGATTGAATGCTATAAAGTACGGGGCATGGTAGGATGTCACAACCCAGGGTAGTGAGCTCCTATCCGAGGTTGGGAAAGGAAGAATAAGGGGATGGATGGGCCTAGTGTTGATAAGACAGGGGGATAAGAGAGAGAACAATTAGGCTGGTGAGGAGCAAGCTTGGGGGATCAGTACTTAAAATTGGGTCTAGGCGTGGCTATATACCAGTGCAGACACCGGTACTGGGTCTGAGTGGATGAAGCAGTTACATACTTCTCTGATTGTACAGAAATAAAGCATCTTGAAAGCATTTATACCGATTAGAGTGCTTAATTTGAGGGTTTTTTGTAGATCGTTCCATAAGGTAGGTAGCACGAAGCTTATGGCTGCCCTGCAGAGAGGGATTTTGCTTTGGGTACTTTAAGTGTAATAGCTGAGTAACTTCTAACGCCAGATTCCAATTATACTCAGGGAAGACAGCAGGCTATATAGTAAGGCAGCTTATTAGAGATGGCTCATAGGGTCCAGAGAGCGGCGCTTCTGTGGCGCCTGAACTTTAGTGATGTCCATCCCACTGCCGATATATAGGGTGTAGTGATGTGTCCCGTTATAAACCTCAGTGCTCGATGGTAGAGTGTGTCCAGTTTAGCCATGTAAGAGTTGGGGCATTGGCTGTAGAGGAAGTCAGCGTAATCAACCAATGATAGGAAAATGGATTGGACCAGTTGTTTCTTGGCATCTCTGGTGAGAAATTGGCTGATTCTAAAAACAGTCCAAGCCTTTGCGAAGTCGCTTTTAGCAAGTCCTCAATATGTTCAATGAAGGAGAGTCTTTGGTCTATCAAACTCCCAGACACTGAATTTTGTAACAAATTCTAGTTTTCTACCTAGAACTGTGGTAATTTGGGAACTGTCCCACTGGACACAGGGTTAGCTGTATGGATAAAAGGAGAGAGGACCATCGCTTAGTTTTTTTGGCATTAAGGGTAGCTTTTTGGAGGAGTTGGCTTTGCAAAAGGTTGAATTCTGACTATAGGTCATTGCAGGCAGCTTCAGGTGTTGGGCGACTCACGTGAGAACTGTATCATCTGCAAACAGATGGATGTTGGCTTCTTTATAAAGTAGTCGATGTTATTAATGTAGATTGCAAAAGTAAGGGCCCTAATATAGAACCTGAGGTACCCCTCTTTGCAGAGTTTTAAGGGGACAGGCCTCCTTCGCTTTAACTTGTTGAAGGCGCCTGTAAGATAGTTAGTGAACCAACGCGAGAGAGGAGGGGTCCACCTATGGTTTGAAGGGCAGAGAGGAGCAGATCATGGTCGATCGGTGTCGAAAGCCTTGCTTAGATCAAGGAAAACAGCACAAATAAAGTTTTTGCTCTCAAGATTACGCTGCCAGTCGTTAGTAACTTTGGCGAGGCTGAGATAGTGCTATGTTTAGCTCTGAATCTGGACTGCATAGGATTTAGCAGTTCCTAGACTCAAGGTGAGTCCTAAGCTGTGCATTTACAATTTTCTCTAGGAGCTTGGACAGGACGGAAGGAGGGAAATTGACCTATAGTTATTGAGATCGCTACGGTCACCTGATTTGAACAGTGGTATGACATGTGCTGTCTTCCATATAGGTGGTAAGGTGCCTGAGACAGGGATAAGTTAAAAGGTGGGTGACGGGTATTGCTAGTACGTGCAGGGCAATTTTAGGAAGTAAGGGTCAAGGAGTCGGCCCAGCACTTTTTCTAGTATCCAACTGAAGCAAGAGGTCCTACCTCTTTCAGTGTGGCAGGTTGAAGTGAGAAAGGCGGAAGCTATCGGAGTTTCAGGCAGTTGGCTGGCAGTCTGGGAGCGAAGTATGTTTGCAGGGAGTTATCAAATGCCATGCCTGCAGTAGCAAAGTGGTTATTGAATGCGCAAGTATTCATCTTTTCAAGAAAATGGTTGCCAGAGGTAATCTTGGTCGGAGTGAATTTCTGGGAGTGGCCTAGCAGATCACTGATTGTGTTCCAGAGCTTGATTGGGCTCTTTGTGGCAGAGTCGAGTTGGTTGAAGAAGGTGGCCTGGGATTCTCTGATTATTTTGGTACATAAATTTAGTGAGTCTCCTGAACTGGTTCCAATCCTCTGCAGTGTTCAGTCTGCGTGCTTTTTCCAGAGCTTATCTCTTTCTAGAAGCAAGGACTTGATCTGAGGGTGAACCATTTACAGGTTTTGGTCCTAGTTTGAACTTTAATAAGGGAGCATACTTATTAAGGGCCCTTGATAGAATGTTGTGGAAGATATTGTAGCTGGCGTAATCGTTTGGCGGAGTGAAATCTTGCCTCAGGGGAGTACTTTAAGCTCGTTTAGGTAGGCATGTTCATTGAAGTTGCGCCTGGATCTCTTCATAGAGAACTTGCTGATGGGTGCTGGGTTGTTAGTGGATCTTACCCAGCAATAAAACAATGGTCACTGGCGCCTGAGAAGAAGACATCAGCTGGGAGAAGAGATTAGGTTTGCTCACCATTAGCACATCCAAAAGTGTACTTTACTGGGGTTCTTCAAGTTTGGGCGTGTTGGTTCAGTAATAAGTTACGGCCAGCCCATGTTCATCACAGAAGGATGCAAGGGGCAGCTGTGTTGAAGAGCCAGTCAAAGTTGAGGTCTCCTAAAATAATAGTTTCTGGCAGCCCCTGTCCCAACTTGTCACTTAGATATGACACAAGCTGTAGGCCAGCAGACGGTGGTCTGTAGCATCCTATTACGCAGAGTGCAGTAGTCTGTGTAATTTCCACTTTGAGAATTAGGCATTCAAATTCGCTGGCGACAGATGCCGAGGATAAGCAGGAGGCAGAAAATTTGTCTTTAACGTAGATAGCTACCCCTCCTCCTCTGGCATGCCTATCAGCTCTGAACAAGGCATAGTTGGGTATGTTTACTTCTCTATCAGTGGTGCTGGGTCTAAGCCAAGTTTCGGAAATCACAAGTATGTCAGGAGAGGTATGATTTACAGGGTTTGTAATAAGGTTATCTTTTTAAGGAGGCTACATACGTTAATATGCAAGAAGCTTATTCTTTTAAATTTGCTAGTTCTCTGACAAGAGCAACAGCTTCTGGGGGCCAGGGTTGAGTTCTACATTGCCTGAACAAAGCAGGAGGATAAGTAGGATTTTCTAAGAGCTCTAATTATAAGCTTGTAATTCCTGCCTTTCTCCGGTCTAGTAGATCTGATGTTTTAGGGACTGGAAAAGTAGCCACCATAGAAGAGCTGATCTGTTGTAGCAAAGCTAGTACCCCTACCACAATAGGCGGAGGAGATAGAAGTCTGCATGGTGGGAGGTGGGCCTTGTGGTGGGGAGTGTTATAAGTACTCACTGGTATGTGTGGTCCAAGAGCAAGGTTCAAGGTACTGGTACTTGGAATCACGAAGGCAATTAAGGATAAGTTGCCATGTGGTATACAGCACAAGGTGCCATTGTAGACCAAACATGATGGTAGTTCAGGTGTCCAATGCTGGGCAGCTGGTATCAGCAGAAGAAGGGGCAGTAAAAGGAGCCATATAGGGCCCGACATGATGGTACCTCAAAAAGGAGCCACTCAATTAGCCCAGGGGCCAGTGGGGTTGCTGGATTAATGCAGCTTATCAGTAGCTTTCCAATCCAGGTCGACCCAAATTTACTACTATGTCCTGTTTACATGGCTTATGCAGTGATGTGATTTGTCTCCAGGATACACATTTAAAATCTCTTTGTGAAGTGCAATGCGCACTTAACCTATGGTCTTCGGGGGTGTCTTTCTGGTCGAATGGGGAATCCCCTTGTGAAGGGGTTGGGGTACTTTTTGCCAATCCAGAATTGAAAGTATCAAGGATGGTTGACATTTCTCGGACGAGCATTGTTGCTTGATCTTAATTTTGAAGGAAAGATTTCGATTAATTAAT
The DNA here is from genome assembly GCA_016271365.2 of Neoceratodus forsteri. Taxonomy (NCBI): domain Eukaryota; kingdom Metazoa; phylum Chordata; order Ceratodontiformes; family Ceratodontidae; genus Neoceratodus; species Neoceratodus forsteri. The sequence continues at coordinate 691,126,807 of CM057454.1, read as the reverse complement.
ATTACGCCCACAGACCAAGGCGCCCGTGTTGCACTATTACAAGACATTCAACCCTATTTGTATACCTCTCTCGCTACTAGTTTGGGCTGGAGATTTTAATTGTGCTCTTAGTACTAGGGATAGAGGTATGAAGACGTCCAAATTGTTTTGTGATTCTCATAAATTAATGCAGATATTAGATACTGCCCAGCTCAAAGATGCATATCTTAGTGTCTATTCTTAGGGTGGTAAGACGTTTTTTAAGAATACATTATCCACCAGGATAGATTTTATTTTTCTTTCTGTTGTTTTACAAGTTAATAAGGTGGATTTACGGGTATGGGAATTTTCTGACCATAAATCTCTTACAGTTTGCTTGACGTGGGAAGGTATTCCAAGATGTAAAAAGAATGTATGGAGGTTGAATTCCTCCTTATTGAGTGAGGAACCTCTTCAACGATCTTGAAGTTAGAATTACAGGCTAGGTTTTCTGTCTTTGACTTTTTATGAAGATGCAGCTTCTTGGTGGGAAGATTCTAAGACGGACTGGAAGACTTTTTCCAGACTTACTCTACTTTCAAAAGCACCATGAAAGTATCAGGAATACTTACGTCTTAGGCACAGTTACAGAAATTGATCTCTTTGACGGAAACTGAGGGGTGTGACTATAGTACTCAAATTAGAAATGTTAAAATCGTATGATGGAATATAGGTATGATAGGGCAAAGTCTTTAGACCATGAACATCGATTTGGTCTGAAATTGCACAAAGGTGCCTTAGATTCCTTTCAAGATTGCAAAGACAGGGTTGATAAACGCTTCATTTCAGAATTAAAAAATGAATCTGGTGACTTGGTTAAGACTCTCGGCTCTACTTGAGATAGTTGGACATTATTTGGAATCTTTATATCAGAAGGATGATGGGGTTTAGTGCGGATTGATAAATTTTGATGGATTACAAATACCATATTATCTGCTGCTGATGGTCAGCAGCTGTTGAGAGCTATTCTGAATCTGAGGTTAGGATGCGATTTTCTCATTGAATGTAGATTCTTCGCTGGCACGGATGGGTTTGGAGCGGATTTCTACCGACTTTTCATGTGGATTTGGATCCAATATTGACTGTGTGTTTTCCCAAATGTTGTCTACTACTCGATTGGCTCCTCAATGAATCAAGCGTTGGTGGTTTTACTGTATAAAAAGGTCTGAAAGCGGACTTGAGTAATTGGAGAACATTGACTTTATTGAATACAGATTTAAAAAATTTTGAGTAAAATTTTTTGTATGATTGTCTGTTCTTGTGGATAGCTGATAAGTCCCTATCAGACGTGTTCCATACCTGGTAGGACCAAAATGATAATTTATTATTGTTAGAGAACTTTTCTCTGCATCTCAGTTAGGTTCACTGGAAGGGTATTTACTTAGTCTTGACCAAGAAAAGCTTTTTGATCGTGTTTCTCATGAGTTTTGTTTTCTGTCTTCGTGAGTATGGTTTGCCACAAGGTTTTACTGATTGGATACGGTTATTGTATCATTCCGCTTCCCTTCTGCGAACATGAATGGATGGATTGGTACTCCAGTAGCGGTACGGAGAGGGGTTCAACAGAGATGCCCTTGAGTCCGGGTCCTGTATGTGTTTTATTGATGTGTTACTTCGCCTGATTAGTGTTCTATGATGGTCTGGCGGGAGGTATTGCAGATGGAGTTGTGCCTATCAAGGTCCTTGCATATGCTGATGACTTAGTTATTTGTCTTTCAAAGGTTACAGAAGGTCCTATATTGAGTAATGTGCTGAATCTATTTTCTAGTGTTTCTGGTTCAAAGATTAATTATGAGAAAAGTAGGGGTTTTCCCTTTGGTACCTCTAGTATCCCAGACACCGGTCTTCTTGCTGATGTTTTAATCTCTAAAGCTCCGATACCTATCTTAGGAATAGAATTTGGTGATGGTGACATGTCGTATACCAATTGGTCTCATAATTGTGTATAGCTCAATCAAGGGTAGCGAGTTGAAGGGTAAACAAATCACTAAACGGAAATGGGTGTTGCTTATTAAAACCTTGTTGTTACCTATTTTTTTGTATATTAGTTATGTGTTTCCACCTCCGATGTCCCTTTTTACTTCCCTATATAGTGTTTTTTTCCAGGCCTTTTGGGGAAGTAGACTGAATCCCATTAAAAGTGGCTTCACTTATAGGAATATTCGACAAGGTGGGGTTGGTATGGTTCATCCTGTGGCCTTTTTTCTTAATGTTTTTTTCTTACAATTTTAGTCCTCTACTTAGACCTGGTATGAAGGTTTGGTTTCCTTTGGTTCGATTATGGTTTTTGGTTGGAATGCCTCTGTGGAAGCAGGGCAAGTCGACTTCTTTTGCTCGACTTTCCCTGTTTTACAAGTATGGTATGGAAGCCTTTCGCCTTTATTGAAATGGAAGATCACTGTTTCTTTTGGAAACAAAGACTAGGAAGCAGTTATACGATTCCATTGTTTTAACTGATTTCTCTGATATTTTGACCGTTCCGGATTGTCCTCCCCAGTCTCAAGATAGAGTTTTATTGTTACTCTCCAGTAAACGGTTACCTGACTATATATGGGATAGTGTTTGGTTGGGTTCCTATGGCAGATTACCAGTGGGTAACAAGCACAAACATAAACAGCTTAGTGAGAGGCGATGTACCCGTGAGTCATGTGGATCATTGTTAGAAACGCAGGAACATCTTTTTTTGGATTGTCCATATATTAAATCCTTTTGGGTTTTGTTAGCTACTCACTGGAATGAGCCTCTCTTTCAGTCACTTTCTTATAGGACTCTAATGTATGGTACAAATGGGGGTGAATGGTCCGTATCCTGCTGACACTTTACTGTTGTTTTTTTTGTCATTCATTTTTATATTTGGCAATCCAGGTGTTATTGGTCCACTCAACAACGTATGGTTTCATTTGAGGAGCTTCTTTTCAATATTAAGTCTACTTTATGGAAGATTTATGAATCTGATATGACTATCTATGGCCATGTTAAATGTTCCTCTTTATGGTTGCATTGTGAAAAATGGCTGACATGAGTTCCTATTTTTCAGTTTCTTCTGTTTAGTTCAGTTATTTTTTGCTCTGTTTTTGTATGTATTGGTTTATGTATTTTGTATTCCTTGCTTGTCTGGAGTCCTTTTTTCAATAAAAATTCCCCTACTCTGGAGGGCGCTGTCGGACGGCATTTGGACCAGAAGACTTGCAGACACCAATGGAGCAGGACATGTGGAGAGCTGAGGAGTGGCTCTCCTCCTCGGCTTTTGCCTTGTATTTTTGTGTTGAATTATGGAACCTACCTCAGTCGGAGGTGCTGTGAAGGCAGTGGTTTCGTTAATGCATACGGAAGAGGAGTCCATTTCTGAGATCGATGTTCCAAATGAAGAAGCAGAGATTAGTCTTCAGTTGGCGGATATGGAACGGCAGTATGTATCAAGACGGAACATCCTGGTGAGGGCATTGGAACATCGGCAGTCTGGTAATTCAGATGCGCGATCAAGCAGGAACTGGAAATGGCGCAGGAGAGTCTCTGCTGGTATCAGAAATGGGGTTATGGATACTAGAGCTACAGAGCGCACACTCTGATGAGGAACTGCTCCTTCTATGGCTACACCTAGGGCTTTGCAGGGTGAGTCCTCTTTTGATACTGGAATGGATTTTACTGAAGTGCTGACTGCAGCCGACGCTGCGGGTCCCTTGTTCCCTGCTGAAAGGCAATCCAGCATTACTGAGTTACAGCTTCTGTATTCTCAGTCTCAGGCAGCTGGATTGAAAGACTTGACTGTTACTCCTAGTAGTGCAGGCATAGAATCACCTATATTGCCTGATCCTGAACCCCCCCTTCCTTCTTCTCCAAATCTGAGCTCATTAACAGTGGGGTCTATTGAAGCTCCTGAATCTCCTCCATGGGTGGCCACAGCTTTGGAAGCTGCGGGATGGGTCAGGTCTCCGGATGGGAAAACCTGGGTTGCAAATCTAAAGCCTCTCAAGGCTTCACTATCTGCTTCTGTTACTTTGTCTCCCAGTGTTCCCAGCATTCCTTTAGGTCAATTAACGGCTCTTACATCGGATCCTTTATCTAAAATTTCTAGTCCTGATATGTTGGAGCATATTAGAGATTTAGAAGAGGGTGATGTAAGTCAGTCTCCTGACCCCCCCATGTGGTTGCTTAGGCTAGTATTGTTTCCCCTACTTCAGTGAATACAACTGAGCTTGGTCCGGATGAAGGTTCAACTGTGTGGCAAGGTAATATTGCTGAACGCCTTTTTCCAGCTACACTTGGTCTTGGTAATGAACCTGCTGCATGACATAATGCTGTCTGTTTGAAGTATAGGGGGTCACAAGAGGAGATCCCGAATAGACTTTTTATTGGTCGTGAACTTTTAAAAAACAGTATGAGGTTTTACACCTATGAGATTTATGCCCCGATCCATATGCCAGGGGATACAGTTTTTGATGTCAGTTTTAAATACCCGGCAGGTTTCAACAGGTTTTGAAAGCAGTACCTAGTTTTGAAACATACACCTTTATGGAAACTTTACTTGGCAATACCTTTAACTAAACCTGTTTCAAAGAAAATCACTATTCTATTTTGGAATGAAGGAGTGAATGTCGCTGACATTACATACTGGTTGAAACAGCACTGTTCTGTTAAAAGTCCCCCGGAACCCATTCTTGATGAGGAGCATCTATGGACAGGGGGTTGGAGATACCAAATTGACTTACGTGTTGAGAATGGCCTGACTAAACATTTGCCGGATTGTTTTTTTTTAGGTCGAGATAGAGGAGTACTTTTTTACCCAGAACAGCCCACAGCCTGTTATAAATGTGGGGCTTTGGGTCGTTTAAGTAATATACAGTATGTGACCAGCAAAAATGTGGCTTATGTGGGGAACTGGGGCATATAGGTGCACATTGTAGAAACCCTATGACATGTAATTTATGTGACGAAAAGGGACACACGTTCCGTACCTGTTCTTGGGCATCGCATAAACAAGCTGATGCTTCCCGTCGGGCGGAACAAGATGTTTTTGTTGCAAATGCACAAAGAGAACAACAAAGGTTGCAAGATTTGCTAGTCCATAATGCAGCTCAGGCTGCAGCTCAAGACACAGTTCCACTTCTGACTGAGGGTGAGGTCTCTCATATCCCGATCACTGATGGTATTGAAGTCAGTGCCCAGGATCCTCCCTCTACAGCTGAAATGGGGCAGACTGAATTTCTGGTTCCTGACCCTTTGTCTCTGATGGAGACAAAAGAGCAGCAGGGTAAGGGGCTGACAGTCTCGGTTTCCCAACCAATTGTGGAAACTTGTATTATTCAGGAACCCTTGTGTATGCCTCCTCCTGGAGCTTCATCAGATATTCCCTTTCAATGTGTCACTAGATCTAAAGCATCTATTCAATTCAATTCAATTCATCTTTATTTTTCTAAGGCGCTTTTCTTAAAATCAAAGCCCCTGCACAAATTCACAAAACAATAAATACAATAAAATTAAAACTAATATAAATCCTTAAAAGCTATGCTAAAAAGGTGGGTTTTCAAAGCTCCCTTAAAACTAAGGATGGTAGGGCAATCTCGCACCTGAAGAGTTAGAGAATTCCACAGGGTTGGTGCCATAAAACTAAACGATCTAGCACCTAATGTTTTCAAACGAACCCTGGGAATCTCTAGCGATCCCTCGTCAGTGGATCGGAGGGAGCGGGAGGGATTGTAGGAGCAAAGGAGCTCTTTCAGGTAGGTAGGTCCCAGATCATGTAGGGCTTTATAGGTCAGTAAACCGACCTTGAAGGTGATTCACCAAAACACTGGCAGCCAGTGCAGTCCGCGAAGCACAGGCATTATATGGCTGGATCTAGAAGATCCAGTCAACAACCTGGCTGCCGCATTCTGCACTAGCTGCAGATGGTGAAGTTCAACCCCTGGTAGCCCTAAGTATAAGGAATTACAGTAGTCAAGGCGGGAGGTACGAAGGCCTGGATCAATGCTGAAGGTCCTCTGGAGGAACCAGGTGCTTCACCCTGGCAATATTCCTCAGATGAAAAAGGAAGTTTTGACGACTGCTGACACCTGGGATTTAAGTGTCAGGCGAGTCGTCAACTATTCACCAATTCGCACCCAATCTGGGGTCGCCAGTTGGACACCTCAGAGCCATAAGCCTGAGGGTGATCCTCTGGCAGACCCACCTCACAGCGACCTTTGTCCACAACCAACACCTCAGTTTTCTCGGGTTTAACCTCAGCCAACTCCCATTCATCCAGTCTTGGATTTCTTCAAGGCAGTTAATAAATACCGACAAGGCAGCGTCCTGGCGGGCACAAAGACATATACAGCCAGAGGTATCATCTGCATAGCAGTGAAAACCCAAACCGTATGTCTAATAATCACCCTAATGGTAGCATATACACGAAAACAACATAGGTGCTAAAATAGAACCCTGCGGTACCCCGCAGGGTAGGGAGAGTGATGCTGAGGAAAAAATTCCCAACACCACTCTCTGAGTCCTACCCTCGAGGTAAGATTGAAACCATCTGAGGACCGTACCAGACAGTCCACAGACTGACTGCAGATGCTCTAACAGCACACCATGGTCAACGGTGTCAAACTCTGCAGAGAGATCAAGTAGTACCAAGATGGATCGGGTCCTACGATCTCTTGCTATTAGGAGATCATTTAGTACCCGTACAAGCGCTGTCTCAGTACTATGCCTTTTCCTAAATCCAGACTGGAGAGAATCATAGATATTGTTGTTGGTCAGATGGTCCTCCAACTGCGCTGCGACCACTTTCTCAATAACTTTACCCACAAAGGGTAAGTTAGAGACTGGCCTGTAATTTGCTAGACAATCTGGATCTAAGGAGGATTTCTTTAATAGAGGCTTAACTATAGCCTCTTTAAGGGATATGGAAAATCCCTCTCCAAAGACTTCAGGCGATCAAAGCTAGGACTAGGCCGATCTTATCCACACAACCCACTAAAGCGTGTGGGGCCAGGGTCCAAATCACAGCTAGTCGGTCCAGTGCTCGAACAATCATCACACACCATGATTGTGGGAAGGCTGAAGTCAAACATCTAAACTGGGTGTTAGACATCTCCTGCCGACCACAGTCGCTCCCACTGGGGAGGAAGGCGAATATCCAATCTGATTTTGACAACCTTGTCTGCAAAGAAGAGAGCAAGCTCCTCACACCACTCTTGAGATAAAGTCTTCTCAGGCTGAAGACGAACTGGATTGCACAGTCTGTCCACAATCCCGAAAAGAGCTGAGCTGGTCTATTTTATGTAGCCGCTATCTCTCTGGACAGGAACTCTGCCTTCTTACAAGAGATTGCGGATTGATAGGCCAAATAATGGTCCATCAAACTAAGCCTGTCAACGTCAAGACCGGACCTTCCCCAATGCCTCTCCAGCCTTCGTCCAACCCTCCTCAACTCCCTCATGGTCTCATCAAACCAGGGAGACCTGGGGCGAGGAGTAAGAGGACGAACATGAACTGGTGCAATAGAATCCAGGTCCCCTGTCACTGCCTCATTATAAGCATGTACCAGGTCACCTGGATCTAAGCAATCTATCAGTAGGCTTGATAGGTTCAACATCGCCATCAGGTCATCTGGGGATACACCCCTCAAAGGGCGGTATCGGACCATCTCCAAAGGGGCAGACCTAACAGGGGTGGCCTCAAAACTGAACCTAATGGAGTGATGGTCAGACCATCCGACCGGTTCCACCACCAAGTCGGATATCCCCATCCCCAGAAGGAACACCAGGTCCAATGAGTGTCCGCCAACATAGGGTCGAGGAGAAACCACCTGTGTGAAGCCCAGTGATATCATCAACGGAGGAAGTCTTGACAAATTGAGAGAGTTCATTGTCGACCCAAGCATTGAAATCCCCCAGAACCAACCATCTGGGGGACCCCAACGTTAGGTCGACAATGAAGTCTGCGACTTCCTGCAGGAAAACATTCTCATCACCTGGTGGACGGTATACAAGAAGTATCCTGCACCCCACACCCTCGCCCATGATACACTCAAAGGATCTGGTGACTCCTGCTGGTACCTCCACCAGGCCCAGTTCTGACTTAAAACATATGGCAACACCCCCGCCCCTACGATCCTGCTTCGGGCGGTGTATCACCGAGTACCCAGTTGGAATTGCTGCGGCTAAAACTGGCCCAGCATTTTCATCCAGCCAAGTCTCGGTGATGCACGCCAGGTCAGATGACCCGACAAGATTGGCTACAACAGCCGTCTTGTTTTTAATAGACCTGGCGTTGCATAACACCGCCCGAGTAGGATAAACCTCCGATAATGACCGCCCTACTGGCTGATCCAATCAGAACCCTTGGGTATGGGCACAAGACAGGAAGACCCCTCCTGTACCTATTTCGCTCAGGGCATCTCCTTGACCCCACTATCCCAATCGCCCCTCTTTTTCCATTCCCCAAGCCCAGCACCAACCCTCCGTCTCCCTCACAATCCCCAGAGCCCTACATTTCTGTAGACTCCGTGACAAAGGGGACAGAAGAAAGGATGGAGGTCCCTGAGTGTAGAGGGGGAATAATACCCGACCGCCTTATTATCATTCCAGCACATAGTTCACACCACAATTAATAATAATAAACCCTACTCAACTTATATAAAACAAAATTATATAAACTTATATAAAACAGAATTTCAAATAGAACTTAAAATAAAACACTAAATAATCATAATATAATACAAAATCTATTAACCAATTCTAGTGCTGTCAAATTATCAAAACATATTATATTTCTACCCCACCCAAAGTTCTTTCACCACTGCGGGGAGAGGAGCATCCCACCTAAAACCACCAAAAATGGCCCTTCACTTTAAAACCCATCCATCAGTACCCTCGTTTAACTCAAGAAACAAAGTTCAAGGTCTTTTGTTGTATAGTCACACTTCTGTGCTCTCACCACACTGTATGGCTCCAACATTAATTAGACTCCTCTCACGAGACTGATAGTTCAAAATGAACTCAGTTGTAATTAAAGTTCCTGTTGGTCTCCCATAATCTCCCAATAACTAAAACACAACAGTTACAGCAAGAAATGGTTCAGGGATACTTCACCAAGTCCGACTCCACACCTCTAACTTCAGTCAAAAGTCTCCAAAACTCCCAGTAGCCGAGATCCTGGAAGCAGCAAACGAGCAGACAGCCGATAGCACAAACAACTCCTCCACCTCCACAAATTCTAGCCACAGGCTCCAGCTCACCCAACCCTCGCTATGATGAGGCAGGCAGAACCACCCTCCGATAGCACCCCTGCCTCACCCAGGGAGCAAAGCAAGCCCCACCACCCTCCGGAGGCAGAAAAAGCCAGCCCTCCAGTCTGGACCAGGAAGCCAAACCTCCAAATTATGTGGACAGCTATCATACAATCTTCACTGCCGTTCTTCTGCCTTCCACTTCCTTGTAGAATAGTCCCACACACACAAGAGCCGACAGCTTCTTTCCCACGGTCTGGCAAAGATTTGTCCCCGAACAGAAACTGCAGTTCACTTGCTGAGTTCCAACAGAAGGAAGAGCTGCCACCAAGCCTCCAGGCTACAGGCCACCAACTTCTCTAACAACGTCCAGGCAGACCGACGGCACCCAAATGAACCTCCACGACCAGGTCAGTCTCCAAAGCCTCTCAAACTTTAAATAACAGAGCATAAATAGTTGCAATAATAAACGACTGCTAAGCGACGCTCTGTAGGCGGTACTGTAATTCAAGCGGCAACATTTAAACGTTTAAATAAAATAAAATTGGGCCAAAGACCAAAACTTCTAAGGCTCATGGATGGCAGCCCAACGTGGGCCGCCATCTTCCATCACCCCATCTAGAATGAGCTCTAGGGCTCCTCCCTTTGTCCTGAAATAGTAGGTTCCGCCATCAGAACCCATTTGCTCCTTTACAAGAACCTGACAGAGATGAGGAAGAGGTGGATTCGGATTTTTCACTCCAATCGCTCCCTCACTCCTGAACATGTCCAGGATTTTGAGGTTATGATAAGCCCAAACCAAAAGCGGAAAACAGAAGTGATTTTTGCCTTTTGTGTGCTTTGGGTTTTCCTAACATCTAATCCTTCCTGGCAATGCATATTTCTTTACTTACTGTTAATGTTAATTGTATAAAGTCTCCTTTCGGAGAAGAACCACTTTTACCAGTCTCAGTACTTACCCTAATTCTATTATTTTTTTACAAGATACCAGGTTAAGCTCCCTGGCCTGTGTCAGAGCAGCTAGTCAGGACTGGTGCTGGGGTGTTTCCTTCTGGTCATTAGGGGAACTGTTTGTGATGGCTTAGGGATTCTGTTTTCTTCAAACGTAGCCATTAAAGTGTTACAATTATTAGATATAGTTCCTGGTAGAGCTATGCTCATGGATATAGTTGTTTCTCAGTGCATTTACCGACTTTTAAATATCTATGCCCCCCAGTCCAAAGCTGATAGAGCAGCTCTATTTAAATGGATTTCCCCATATTTACATACCTCGAAACTGGTAGTATGGGGGGGTGACTTTAACTGTGGTTTAACGGATAAAGATTGGGGACGTACGACAAAAAAATTATTTTGTGATACAAATGCATTGTTGTATGTTTTAAGAGCAAACAATTTAGTGGACTCCTATGATCTACTTCACCAAAAGCCAGTACACTATTTTTAAAGGAACAATCTCTACCAGAATATATTTTTGGTTTGTACCTAAGAGGATTACATGTAGCTTTATTTCAACGGTGCCTTTGGAAACTTCTGATCATTGAATAGTTAAACTTACGCTTGGAAATTATCAAAATCTTGTTTTAGGCGGGTTTTGGAGTTAAATCGTCCTCTTGCAGGATGTTACACTTTCTGCTCAGTTGGACTTCTTTTTTTCCTTACGATCTGATATCTCCTTTTTATATGATAGCCCACTGGATTGGTGGGAGGACACGAAAAAGGATTTGAAATGTCTTTTTTTGTACTTTTCTAGGTGTAGGGCAAGAGATGCCTATCTTACATATTTGGGGTATAGAGCCAGATATATGGCCTATTTGTAGCAGGCAGTTTCCTCACAAGGTGTACAGAGGCAACAATTTTTAGCTCTCAAGGAAAAAATGATAGACTTTCTCCAGAATAGAGAAAAACAATTTCGGTTACAACAGAAATATCTAACTACAGGAACTAAAGAGCAAGGGAATCCTCTTGATTTAGCCAGTCAGAATTTGCCACAATTATGTATGACCTCTTTAAAATCACCTGAAGGAATCTTAGTTGAAAATACTCGTCAGATTAGAAACATGGTGCAAGAACATGTTGAAAATACCTTTTCTTCCCTAGGTTTAGCACCCCCTGTTTCTTTTTTACATACCTTGGACATACCGTTGCTTACAGATCTAGAAATTGATACCCTTCAGGCCCTTTTTTCCTTAGTTGAGATTACACAGGCAATTGGTCATTTGTCCACTACTTCTAAACCTGGTGAGGATGGTTTGCCAAACCTGTTTTATAAAACATATGCAGCAACACTGGCACCATGGCTGTTGCTCGTTTATCAGGCTATTTGGCAAGAACAAAGAGTTTCTCTTAGTATGGGGAATGGGGTCCTTTTTTTGTTTATAAGAAGAGAGATCCTATAGAATTACAGAATTGGAGGCCATTGAGTCTCCTGACCACTGATTATAAAATTTTGGCTAGTATTCTGAATAACCGACTATTAGCTGTTTCAAAAAAATTGTTGGTTACTGCTCAAACTTGTGCAGTCTTAGGAAGGAATATTTCTCAAAATCTAATTTTTCTTAGGGAATTATTAGAGCTCGGTTCAAAAAAACAGTTAAATGGTTATCTGTTAGCATTAGATTTAGAAAAGGTGTTTGATTCTTTAAGACATGACTATCTTTGGGATGTTTTAACTTTCTATGGTATACCATCTATTTTTTTAAATCTGCTTAAAACTCTATATAGCACAGCTATGGAAACGCCTTTGGTTAATGTTTTTTTTGGGGGTTCTGGTCCCTTATTGGATAGGAGTTAGACAGGGCTGCCCTTTGAGTCCTCTTTAATTTGTACTTGGTTTGGACCCTTTATTACGATATATTGATAGGGATGCGCAGGTACAGGCTATTGTGTCTACTGAGAGTTTCTGTTTTTCAAAGATACTAGCTTATGCTGATGATTGTATCTGCCCTATTGCAGATGTAGAATCAGGGAGACATATTTTGACCTTCTTAAGTTCTGTACAATTGAGTACTGGTATCAAAATTAACACATCTAAATGTTTTTTATTACCCTTAGATTCTGCTCCTAGTGTGAACTTATTTGACATACCAGTAATCACTACTAAAGTGAAATTTCTTGGGGGGTTTTTTGGTTCTCAAGAAGCTGTAAATAGTAATTGGGATGGAATTTATGATACGGGTCTTGCTAAAGTCAAGAAATGGCAAGCATGGAAAATGACGCCAAAGAAGCGTGTTTTCCTGTTGAAATCCTACATAGCCCCTCTTTTTCTTTATCTGTCTCATATTTCTCCTCTGCCTTTTGTGATGCATACTAAAATTATGGGTCTTTTTTTTCAGTTATTATGGGGTAGTCGCTTGAATCCTGTGAAGAGAGCACACACCTACAGACCCTGGAAAGAGGGTGGCTTAGGTATGTTACATCCAATTGTGCATTTTTTGGGGAATTTTTTTTATACCTCTATTCAACCTCTTTTGTTGGAAAACACTGCTGTAGGTACTATGTATATGTCTCTGTGGGGAGCCCCTTTTCTATCAGCCTGGGGTAGAGGAAAATGGCACCCAGTGGAAAGGAAGCTTCATATCTATGTGCAATACACACTTAAATATATTTGTTTATGGAAGATTGAATTAAGTTGGTTTGTGTCACATGAGAGAAGGTCCTTGTTATTTTGAGGAACCCCTTTTTTTAGTTACCACGGACATAGATACATCCATTTTGCTAGCCAGTATGATAGAGCCCAGAATACCGGAGAAAATGCGTGATGTGGTTTGGTTGTGCGCACATCAGAAACTAAATGTAAAAGCTAACCAGATGCATAAACAAATCAGTGATAGGGTTTGTTCAGAAGTTTCCTGTCAAGGACAATTGGAGACAATACGACATTTATATTTTGAGTGCACACACATTGCCTCCTTTTGGTCCACATTGGCACTTTGGTGGGTGAGCCATTGTTTGAATCTATAACATATGATACCTGATATTGGACCAATCTCACTAGAATGGTGTAAATGGCATAAAAGTACGGTATTTGTTCTTCTGGCTTTCCTTAAATGGCATATTTGGCAAGTGAGATGTTTGAGAATTTTACAAAATAAGATTTACAATATACAAGAAATTTTTTTTCATATTCAGCATGACCTGGATGCATTATATGCTTATGAAATTAACACACTAGGGACCTCTGTTGGTGGGATTCTTTGGAAAAATGTATTTTGGGTGGGTTGAAGGTTTTTTTTCTTTTGCTTTCTAGTTACTTATATATAACTATCATTTCTATAAAGTATTGCAGGCTTTTCTTTTTTAGATTAATCTTGGATTTTTCTGGGTTTTCCCTTCAAGTTGTTTTATTGAGGGGGGTGTACCTGAACTTATTTTGTATGGTTTCCTTCATGGTTGGGTATTAATGAATTTTTCCTTTTTACTTTTCCCTAATGTGTTTATTCCTTGTCTTGCAACAATTACTGTGAGTGTCTGACTTCATTATTCTTGGTTACAGTTTGATTTTTTTCTTTACCTGTGTGGATTAACACTGTTTGTTATACTTTGTTTTTGTTTTTGAAATAAAAATTTCCCCTACTCTTTTCGATAAGTGCCATGGGATCTTTAACATACACCTGAACTACCACCAATCCAGGCAGATGGGACCTTGGTTTAACGTCTCATCTGAAAGACAGTACTGATCCAATTTGTGCCCAGTGTACTTATCTTAATGAACTGACCATCTCCTGTACAATCCCACCAGACTAAACACAGCAGCCGTCCTACGAGCTCAGGATTTCTTTCAGCTCTATAGGTAGAGCAAGAACTACTACTTCAGTCTTAGTACCAGACATGGCAGGAATTCTTATCATTACCTTTGATCTATGTGGATGAGCTGCAGGTGACAGATGTCCCCTTACTAAACACTTTATGTTCGGGAGAGCTATGTCGCAGATGTTACCTCTCCTCTGAACCTGCACACTGTCTGACTGGTGTCTTCCACTCAGAGAACTCCTCCATTTAATTAAGCCCCTCATGCTTGGACTATGAGAAAGCAACCCCGCAACATGCTGTGGTGATCACTGAGCTCTCTGGGCAAGGTGGCACTTGTCTTGTAATTCTATGAAGTATATCCAGAACTGCCATATGTCAGTGATTGATTTAGCCAAGTAGTTTTAGTGAAACTGTGAAATTATTTGTAATAAGTAAACTACCTCATTTTTTTTAATGTCAGAAGTTGAGTGTGGACGTTTTTTCACACTCAATGCCTCTGGCAAGCTGAGCTTTATGCGCAGCGGCTCTCTGCTGAAGGACTGTAATACTCATTGCTATAAATCTGCCAAACAGATTCCTGTACTCTTAGATAACTCCAGCCTGGTGATAGGCAAACTTTCTTGTTGTTCTACCCTTCAGGGAATATGACTGGGAATTGATATCACCTTAACCAAACACAATCTCCTGAAGCTTTCTTACAGGGGGAATTTTCACTAATGGGGTAGCCCCAGGTACTGCCACACTCCATGCAGCCTCTTTAATTGTTCTTCTTCATTCATGGCTCTGTACGGGCACTGTATTTTTAAACAGTAAATTTATGATGGGGAGGCGTTATGCCCTGGGATGTTTATGTGTAGCCCTGCTCAGCCAATGAGTAAAGTTTTTTCAGTAGAGAGCTCTTGTATTCTATGGAGGTTTGAGCTGAATGGCCTTACTAGAGAGCACTGCCTACTCACTTCTACTGTTATTACCATTGATTGACCGCGCTCTCTCTCTGCTTCATCATTTGAAACTTTAACAAACTTTACCCTATTTCTCAGTGCAGCTGGACTCTGAGATCAGCTTGTGTCTACTGGCTGTCTGACCCCACCCCGACACTTCTCATGAGGTGTTGCTGACAGTTTCTATAACCCACTAATGGAACTTGCAGCTCTCACTGGTGCCTGGCTCTATAACTTTTACCTGGTTGCAGGCCTGTTATAAGTGTTGCTATGCCTTATAAATGATAGATGCTTGCCTCACACCTTACCAAAATGACTCCGCTCAGATATGAAAAGGTGTACACTATTCTGGTGGGAAAGAATCATAGAATCATAGAAATCTGATGGCAGAAAAGGACCTCCAGGCCCACTGAGTCTGCCTTACCTCCCTCTCTTACTCATCTACTCCACTCTTACGTGCCCTCCCTTCCCTCCCTTCCCAATCCCATATGTCTGTCCCAAGCTCTCTTAAATCCCTCCACCGTTTTGGCTTCCACCACCTGTTCTGGTAGTTTATTCCCAGTCTCCACCACTCTCTCCATGAAGAACTGCCCCCTCACATTGCCTTTATATCTTCCACCTTCCAGTCTTAGGCTATGCCCTCTAGTTTTAGCCTCCTCCTTCCTTCTGAATAGGCTACCCACATTTACCTTATTTATCCCCTTCACACATGTAAAAGTTCTGATCATGTCCCCCCTCTCCTGTCTGGTCTCCAATGGGTACAGATCTAATTCTGTGCAACTCTGTTCATATGATTTCCCTGCATACCATACACCATCTTGTTTGCTCTTCTCTGAACCCTTTCCATTACATCGATGTCCTTAAGTAGGTGTGGCCTCCAGAACTGAATCCCATACTCCAGGTGTGGTCTCACCATGACCTTACACAGGGGCACTAGCGCCTCCCTCCTTCTGCTAGTTATGGCCCTCCCAATGCATGCCAACATTTAATTTGCATTCCCCACTGCCTTGCTACACTGGCTAACCACTTTAAGGTTACTCAATACTATAACCCCCATGTTCTTCTCTTGCTCTGTTTTTTTAATTTCCTCCCCTCCCAGAGTGTAAGCAGCTCTCGGGTTTTTGCACCCCAGATGCATCAAAGCACACTTTTAGCATTGAAGTTCAGCTGGCAAGTTTCTGATCACCCCCAGCTTCTTTGGTCCTGCATAATGGCCTCCACCCCCCGGGATGTCCACCCTATTGCTAACTTTTGTATCGTCCATGAATAGGCACACCCTTCCCTCTAGACCCTCAACTATATCATTGATGTACATATTAAAAAGGAAAGGTCCCAGCACTGATCCCTGGGGCCCCCCTCTTGTCACCCCCCTCACCATGGAATGCACTTCATTTACCACCACCCTCTGACTTCTGCCCGCCAGCCAGCTTTCTCCCATCTAGTTATTTTCTGCCCCACTCCTAAACTTTCCAGCTTATTTACTAGCCCTCTGTGAGGGACCGTGTCGAAGGGCTTACTGAAGTCCAGATAGGCCACGTCCACTGCCCACCACCCCCCAGGTCAACCACCTGTGCCACCCAGTTGAAAAATTCTGTCAGGTTCATCTGGCAGGACCTCCCATTCATGAATCCATTGTTGCCTTTTGTCCTGCAGCCTGCTGTCCACCAGATAGTCCTCTACCCTTTCTTTGTACAGCCTCCATCACCTTGCTCACCATCAAGGTGAGGCTGACCAGGCAATAATTCTCTGCTGCCTCCTTGCTGCCCCCTTGTGCAGTGGTACCATATCCGCCTCCTCCAGTGACTTGGCACACCCTGTATCCATGGACAGGTTGAACAGTCTCATCAGTGAGGCTGATGGCTCCTCCCTCAGTTCCCTAAGTACCCTTTGGGTGCAAGCCATCCGCCCCATTGCCTTATCCACCTTCAGTCTGCACAGTTCTTCCTTTACCTTGTCTATGGTAAACATACTAAGATCCATCATTTTGCCTTTCATTCTCTTCCCCAGTTCTGGTCCCATACCCTCACCCTCCTCTGTGAAGGTCGGCAGAATTATTTATTCAACACCTCTGCTTTCTCAAAGTCTCCCTCCAGTTGTATTCCACCTCCCCCAAACCTTACTATCCCTGTGTCGCTTTCCTACTTCCCCACATACCTAAAAAGTTTTATCCCCTCCTTGTTTCTTTGCTATTTTCTCCTTTGTCTCCACTTTAGCCTTCCTTATTTTCTGCTCTGACACTCTCTTTTTCTCTATATACATTTCCCTGTCCTTCCCCCTTTGTGTTTTCTTATATTCCCTGAATGCCCTTTTCCTTTCCATGACCGCCCCTGCCACCTCCCTTGTAAACCAGAGTGGTCTCCTCCTTTTTCTGTTCTTTCTCACCAGCCTAATGCAAACTTCAGTTGCCTTCAACATCCCTCCTTTGATAGTTCACCAAAGTCCCTCAACATACCCTATATTCCCCTTCCCTAACATTTCTTCCTTGAATATCCTCTTTATTTTGTTAAAGTCCATATTTCTGAAGTTCATCACTCACATTCTAGTAGGATTTGCTCCCTCCCAGTTTTTACACTGAATCTCACAGTTCCCAGTCCTTCCCTCACCTCCACCTCTTCCACACTATCCCCAATTGTGAGGACCATGTCCAGCAGGTTATCTCCCCTAGTGGGCTCTCTGACCAGTAGTTGCATGAAAACCCCTTGCAGTGCCTCTAGGATCCCCCTGCTCCTAGCGGATGCCACAGACAGGAACCTCCAGTCCACGTCAGGGAGGTTTACTGTAGGTGTCCCACTAGCAGAACCTCCCCTTGAGAAGCATTTTAGTAACTGCTTGTATCAGCTGCCTGTCCCTTTCCTCCGCCTGCATTGGAGGTCTGTACCACCCCATTCTCAAAGTGTCCCCCATCCATTTGTCAAGCATGACCCACATGAGCCCTCTCTCCATTATCTCCTTCTGCCCTTCCATTGCCCTAACGTCTTCTTTGATGTATAATGCCACCCCACCACCCCTCTTACCATCCTTGCCCTTCCTAAACAGTCTGTAGCCTGGGACAATTGTCTCCCAGGCATGGTGCTCTGTCTACCGTGTCTCACTTACTGCTACTATGTCTAGTCCCTCATCCACCATGATGGCCTCCAAGTCCACCATTTTGTTCCCTAGACTCCTGGTGCTGGCTGATAAACCCTTCCACCAGGGCCCCCTCCCTTCAGTGCTCTCCCCTGACTTTTGCTTGTTCTTACTTTCTACCAGTCTATTATTTCCATCCTGGGGGGGCTGATATCCTTCCTTTACTCCTGCCACTTTGAGTGACCCCTTCCTGACCCTCTGAAATTAGTTTAAATTATATTCTTTTGCAATAAAGTCTCTTTTGCCCCTTCCAGTCTCCTCCTCCATGCCTTTCCTCCCTGCTTAACACCCTCATCAACCACCCCACTTCATGTTTAGTTGTAAGTTGCCTGCACACAGTGCAGCTCCATCCTCCATGCTATATCCAACACCATGGCCATTCCACATCCACTGCATCCTACTACTCCCAAAGAATTCTTGTCCTTTAGCGGCCCAGAGACCAATCCAAGGGCCTGTCTGATCCTTTGTGAGGCTAGATCCCCAATTACATTGCCCTTCCATTTGCTAAATTACTCAGAATGTGCTAGTACTGTCCTTTTAGTTCCCCCTACCTCGCCTTTCTGAAAAATACTTTCCCCTTGACCATGCAGCAAGGTTCCTTAATCCCTTCACACCTCTTAATGAATTCTGCCTTGCAAAATATCCCTACCTCTTGAAATGATTATTTCAGTTTGTTGTATGTTTTCATGATAGAACTATAAAAATTTACATTGAAGTCCTTTACCTTTATGAGTATGAACCATGGTCATGTGCTATCTTCAAATCCCCTAATTAAAACCTACCCTGTTTATGCCACAACTTCTTTAACCTTCTAGGTGTTATGAGATAGACTTGCTAGAATTAGAACCAAATGTCCCAAGTAATCCTTTACCTATTTGAGTATGTACCAAGGTGATTTAACCCCTACAGAACTCCTAACATATCCTGTTTTGTAAATGGCACTGCCTCTTTAGCTTGCTATAAGAGAAACCTGATAGGAGACCAGGAAATCACTTAAGAATGGAGTAAAAAGTCACTTAAGATTGAGTCAAAAAAGTCACTTTAAATCGCCACTCACTTTTTCTTCTTCCTGCAACTAAAGCTCTACACCCCTCCTTGACCATTGGTAGCTTTCTCTGAGAGGAGCCCAGGGAACCTACTTACTTAATGGAGGTGGTGAGGGGCAGAAGGATGGGAGAAAAAATCAGCAAGCACCAGCATGGCTGTCCTTGGCCCCTTTATTGCTCCACCACTTTTATAGTGGAACTAATAGTTAGAAATCTGACTCTTCTTACCCTGATTGGCTTCAACACAGCAGGGAGTTGTGTCTCCAACCACTACTCTATCTGGTGCAATGACCACCAAACAGTCAATTTCCATGGCTACGGCCACCTCTGGCTTCCATGGCTATGGCTCCCTCTGTCTCCTGTAGCTAAGACCACCTCTGGTTCCCATGGCTAGGGCTGCCTCCTGATCCCATGGCTATGGCCACCTCCTGCTCCTGTGGCTACAGCCCTCTCCTACTCTCTTGGTGCGCCAAAAATCAGCAAGCACCTCCACAACTGTCCTTGGCTCCTTTGTTTAAATAGGAGATCCTATTTGATGTGTCTGTTAAATAGAATATTGAGTAACCTTAAGTGGTGATGATCTATACACAGCTCCCCAAACTGTTCCTCTCTTATATAATTTGATAAGGACACTCAATCTTTAGATAGTACAGTTATGGTTAAAACATTTCACGATGTGGGTCTCTTTATAACCCTGCTCAGCTGCAGAACAGAGCATTGAAACAAATCAGCAAATGTTTGGCATTGACAAATGCTTGTCTACAATAGGTCCCAAAATGCATGCAATAGTGTCCTTACTTATAAGGATTCACTGTCCCACGCAGCCAGTATAGTGTTATGCTTGTGAAACTGTGTTAGTTTGGTTTTGGCTGTTTGCAATCTCTATTCCAGAGGAATTACTACCTTGTAGGGGTACAAAAGGCAATGCACCCTCAGAGAGGGTTCAACCCCTAGAGGTGTCACAGGACAATTCCCGTGGCTAAAGGTACCTTAGGAATCCCCCTAAGAAGAGAAGTGCTGCCACTGGAGGAGGAGAGGAGGATGGTAGGGCAAAGAAAAAATGTTTCACAATGAGGCTGAGAGGAACTGCTTATATAGCTCAGGAAATGGGAGTGACTGGCTGTTTGGCCACTGAACTCCAGGCAAAAGCCTTTCCAATTCACTGTCCTACACAGACAGTATAGTGTTATGCTTGTGCAACTGTGTTGGTTTGGATTTGGCCACTCGCACTCTTTATTTCAGAGGAATTACCACCCTGTAGGGGTATGAAAGTCAAGGAACCCTCGGAGAGGGTTCCACCCCTAGAGGTGCCACAGGATGATTCCCATGGCTAAAGGTACCTTAGGAATCCCCAAAATAAATGTAGTACAATCATATCCCAAAGAAGGAGGTAACACAAAGCATATGAGCAAGCAGTAACTATGATGTAGTAGCAGTAACTGTGACATAGTAGTAGAGAAGCATAGACAGTTTTATAACATAATGGGATGTTCAGTTTGACAATGTAATGAAATGCCCAGGTTTGGGTAGCATGATACTAATGGTTTGCATTGAAATTAGGGGATCCCCTAAGGAGAGAGGGAATGGCAGGATATCCTCCACCTCCATCCAACATCGGAACCTACCTAAAGAAATTAGGGGACACTACTATGCTAACTAAGAGTTATGGCCTAAGGCAAAGGAAGAGAAAAACCCTATGAGGAGGAAATCTCTGAGGATCCAAGGCCTATGTCGCCTTCCCTCCAGGCTTGGGATAGTTTATTTAGTGATGGCTCTGCAGCTGCAATTTGGAAAACCCAATTAAGGGAGGTGAAAAATATTCCAATTTACAGGAAGGCTCTCACTCAAACCCTCTAGCAGGAACACCGTGGAAGGTTGCAAAAAAACTCTGCAACAATACATGCAACCAAGGCGTAGGAGGAGATCAATGACTGCTGAGGCACTCACCTGGCCTATCAACCCTAAAATCAAACCAGGTGAACCAGAGGCAGTCATAGGGAGAATGTGGTGAAGGTGCCTTGCTAGGGAAACCACTAAAGTCAATGGCTAACCGTTATATGGGAACACTAGAGCCAAAAGAGGTAACTTTTTCTACCCTTCACCGCTGGTCTTAAATTCTACACCAGGAGCTGCTGTCATGTAGCAGGCAGCTAAAGCCAAGCCCAAGGTGATGAAATTCCCAGCTATGGGCCAGGTGAGAAGGATCCCGTCCCCAAGTTGGACACACTCAAAATGCGGAATAAATGCAGAGTGAGACCATCAGCTGCAGGAACCCTGCACCAGAATAGAATGGCTGGCATGCCTCAGAAATTGATTGAGTTGAAAAGCTGGTGCTCTGAATGAGCACAGCATGCTGCGATCATAAGGAGCATTGAGTGCTGAGACCTTGCAAGGTCCAATGCAGAAATGAGTGTAGCAGAATCCCAGAGGCTGAAGCTGAGGGATGGCAGTAGGCATGAAGCAATGGTTTGTGTAAGCAAGTGTGGACCTCCACATAGGTCAGTAAACAGAGTAGTAATAAGTGGACCTGCATGTAGGTCAAGCTAACATAGGGCAATGAAATAGCACTGAATAGTGGGGCAAGCCAGCCAGCATTTAAAAGCCAAATCAAGGTGACAAATACTCTGAGGATTTTCAGCGTAAAGGCAGGATTTGAAAGCTAGTTTATTAGCTTCAGCAGGAACTTTTGGCTAACCTCAGAGTAGAACAGGTTGAATAAACATAGAAGCAACAATTTGTATGAGTACACGGAGTTGTAAAACTGCAATAAAACATGGAGACACAATGCTCTGAAAGCAGTGTAGCAGGCAGTGCAATGAAGCTGCAAGTAGAATGAGAGCATGAATGAGCAGCATAGCTAGGGTCAGAGCAAGCCTGCATCAGGTGAAAACAATTGAGTATGAGACATGGAGCAGCTATGGTTGAGTTGAAACAGACAGATAATGATTGCAGTTGCATTGCAGTAGTTTGAGAGTGGTGAGCAACAGTGTAAAAACACAAGCACTGCCACTTCTCTTGACCCCGGCCCCACGCCCACCCACATTCACACCTCCCAGCCACAATTCCACTTCCGGACAATCTCACCCCATGATGCCAAACCTTTTCTACTAAAATCTCGCCTCACAAAACCCAAGTAATGACCCTCTTGACTCCAGGATACTCCTCCCACGCTGGATGTCATGCTAATCCCCCTCACGATTTCCATTAATAGATCCCTATGCCTAAGCCAATTCCCAGAAGCATGGAAACAGGCTGAAGTCACCCCCATCCATAAGTCTGGGGACTGAACACTATCAAATAACTACAGGCCCATCTCCATCCTCCCCCCCCCAAAGCCTTGGAAAAAATAGTATCCACACAGCTCATAGAATACCTATCTAAATACGACATCCAATGTCCTGAGCAACATGGGTTTCATCCGGGCCACAGCACATCCACTGCCCTTCTGGAATTCTCCCACCATATACACTCTGCGCTTGATAATGGTCAACTTGTAGGGGCAGTTTTCATCGACCTATCCAAGGCCTTTGACACTGTGTGCCACCCCTGCTGTTAAACTCCCTTAGCCAACTGGGATTCTATCTGGCCCCTGAATTGGTTCTCAAGCTACCTGCACAACAGATCCCAAAGAGTTAAGCTAAATAGGACCCTTCCACCAACCTACTAGTACTGTCAGGGGTCCCGCAAGGCTCCATCCTTGGACCCACCCTTTTCAGTCTCTTCCTAAACACCCTCCCAAGCTCCTGCTCCAACAAAATACTGCTTTATGCAGATGATGCAGTGATCTTAGCATCACACTTAGACCCACTCCTACTCCAAAGCACGCTGCAAAGCACTTTCTTCCAAGCTGAAAAATGGTTCAGTAACCATCGGCTAGTCCTGAACCTGAAAAAAACAAAGTCAATGCTGTTCGCAGACATTGGCAAAATAGCACCAAGGATACTCCCTTCTCATCACCTCAGCACGCTCCTTCTACTTGAACAGGTAACAACATATAAGTACCTGGGCATCACTTTTGATGCAGGCTTTACATTCCACGCCCATCTAAAAGCCCTGTCGTCAGCCATGAACTCCAGGACTGGGCCCCTCTCGCCTATAAAGACTGCCTCCCAGAATCTGCCTTAAAATTAGCCATCACCTCATCTGTGTTGTCTCTGGCCGACTACGGACTTCCAATATACGCAGTGGTAGACCCCCACCCTGTCTAAAGTCCAGACCTCTATTAACAAAGCCTGTAGGCTCCTGACCGGTGCCCATAGCAGAACTCACACTTGCCTGCTATACTCTGCCACCAACATACTCACTCTTGAGGAACGGCTGAAATACCACACCTGTCTACTGGCTAAAAAGTCCCTGTCTGGGTTATGCCCACCAGGGGTCTCTGCATCCCTGCAACTGGCCATCCGCCCTGCTTAACCCGTAACGCCACCAAAGCCACCTTCCTAGTACCCAGGGCTAGGACCCTCTCTGCCAAGATCCTTTCATCATAAAGCCCCAGCCTGGTTTAATTCTTTCTGAGGGAATCACAAAGATCCCCAGGATTGGATAGTTCAAAACAGCCTCCGTCAACGACATTATGACATCCGGTGCTGTAAATTCCTGTAGTGGAACATAACCCTGTCTCGAATAGCCCCCTAAGTCCTCTGGGTTCCATGGACAACTGGGCAATGGTACAACTGAACAACTGTAACAACTGTGTTTATATAATGATGCGTGTAACTCAACGTATGTATGTATCTCACCTGTATGTAACCTCTGTCCAAAACCGCACTTAATTGTTGTCTCTCCCCCCGAGACGAGGTACCTTTGTAAACAAGTCTCTGACTCAAAGGTTGTAAAACTGATTATCCCAAAAAATAAATAAATAAATAAACAATAGTAATTGGAGTAAACTAACTGAAAGCAGTAGTATGAGCTCTGAGTAGAAGTATGCTAGGAGCTTAGAAACAAAGCCCCAAAAGATAAAACCAAAACACAGCAACACAGAAAACAGGGAACAGGCCCAAAACCAAAAGTAAGACACACAAAACACAAGGAAGCACACAGCTGGAGGAAATATACAAACCAGAAGTAAGAAAACAAACACCGAAGTCCAGCAGAGACACACAGAAACAGCAGGGGGGGTAGGCCCCAGCCAGCTCAAAGGACAGACCAACAGAGCCTCTGACTGCAAAGAAAAAATGCTTCACAATGAGGCTGAGAGGAACTGCTTATATAGCTCAGGAAATGGGAATGGCTGGCTGCTTGGCCACTGAACTCCAGGCAAAAGCCTTTCCAATTATAAATCAGGCATTCTTTCAATGTACTCTGCTTTTGCCATGCCATCTTTTCACTTTCCTGATCCCCATTAAGTGCTCTGCACATGCAATATTTCACCAACAACCCAACTCCTTTCACTCTTTCTCCACATCTGCTACATTATCTCAGAACCTGATTTTGAACATACAGGGAAACCATAAAAACACAATTCTTCAAATGCAAATAGCTTGAAAAATACATAACCCACAAACATGAAACCTCCTAGGAAATCCATCCCCATCCCCATCAACCTCTACAACTATACAAAATTCCAGACGAGAAACCTATTTTTTCTAATTTCAAACCAATTTTGGTGTGCTTTTAGTGGGGCTGTTATTTCTTGGCTGTTTTTACTTGCTGTTGAAAATTTGATACCTAGTTTGGTGTGATTTAAGTGGAGCTGTTATTTCCTTGCTGTTTTTACTTGCTGTTGAAAATTTGAAACTATGTTGGTGTGATTTAAGTGGTGCTTTTATTTCCTTATTGTTTTATTTGCTTAACATTTTGCTGGCCCTCCCACCCCAATGTTAATTAAATGCTCTGTTAAATCTGATTGGCAGGAGCCAAGCACAGGGAATAGCAAGGACTATGGAGTAGGAGGGGCATAAGGAGAGTAAGCCCACCCTTGTACAACAAATTACAATAACATTGAAGAGCAGCAAGGCCAATGGAGGCTACTGCAGCATTAATTAAAAAAAATGACATCAAGTGAAAATACTTCCAAAAACAAACACAGGGACCTAGAAGGAGAACTACCTGTCTAGGGAAACTAGAAGGAGGGCTTCAGAAACAGACAACTAGTGTAATAACTAAAAGACAGAAAGTGTAATAGTGTAATTACACAAATACTGTAATAACTGTATAAGTGCAGAATAATGTTTATTTTATTTATTTCAAATGCCGATTAATACCTTTGAGCCAGGATTGCTCTTTTACAAAGGTTCCATGTCAAATAGATGAAAACACAACAGTACAATACATATAGGATAGACCATGGGTACAATAATACAGAAATGCAAGTAGATAAATTCTAATACAAGAAAAGCTTTAATAAACAGTGATAGTCTTCACCACACAGCCATGTTGGTAAGTGCTGATTATTGAGGTGGTAGCAGCCAGAGAGGGCTTTTCAAGGAAAGGAGGTAGGGAGGTGTAGGAAAGGCAGCAGCCAGAGAGGCATGGTCGGGGGAGGGTGGCAGGGAGGAGTTGGGAACAGGAGCAGTATGGAGATTCAGAAGGGGGTGGCAGTGTTTGTGTGGAGAGGGTGCAATGCAGTGGATGCTGGGCAGCCTGATTAAAGGCAGACCTTCTGGAGGCTGAGGTGCTGCCCTATCTGCAGGCATTTCTCTGTACTGCAGGACAAGCTAGCCAGTCTCAGAGTGGAAGTAAACTGGGTCAGGGTACCTTTGTCCCCATCCAGAGACCACCCAGTCCAATGCCGCTGCCTCAAAGGATGCCAAGAATGAGGAGCACTTGAACAACGGTGGGCTCAGAGATGGTTAGGATGGTCTGGCAGAGGCATATCCCAAACCCTATTCCACTCCTGAACTCATATGCCACATTGGAAAATGGGGACAACCAGACAGAGGCACCCAGAGAAGTGGAAAGGAAGGATGTTGAAATTATTTTGTAAACAGTGACAGTCTTTGCCACACAGCCTTGTTGCTAAGTGCTGGTTATTGAGGAGGTAGCAGCCAGAGAGGGATTTGTTGAGGAAAGGCAGTAGGGGAGGTGTAGGGAGGTGTAGGGAAAGGCAGCAGCCATAGAGGGCATGGTTGAGGGAGGGTGGCAGGGGAGGAGTTGGGAACAGGAGTAGGAAGAGATTTGGGGGGGGTGGTGTGTGTGTGTGCAAAGTGGTGCAATGCAGTGAATGCAGGGCAGCTGTATTCAGGCAGACCTTCTGGATCCTGAGGTGCTGCCCTATCTGCAGGCATTCCTCTGTACTGCAGGACAAGGTAGCCAGTCTCAGAGTGGAGGTAAACTGGGTCAGGAGTACCTTCATCCCCATCCAGAGACCACCCAGTCCAATGCCGCTGCCTCAAAGAATGCCAAGAATGAGGAGCACTTGGACAATGGTGGGCTCACGGAGGATTAGGATGGTCACCCAGAGGCACATTCCAAACCCTTTTCCACTCCTGACCTCATATGCCACACTGCCAAATGGGGACAACCATACAGAGGCACCCAAAGAAGTGGAAGGGAAGGATGTGGAGGTCAACCAAGGAGATGACCTCAGTGGGGGGAGCAGTGGACCCCAGAGGAGAAGGAAGCAAATCCTGGTGGGGGACTCTATCATACGGGGGATCGAGCTAGGAACATGTGAGGGGAAGGACAGGGAGGTGAGATGCCAACCAGGTGCCACAGCATGGACGGAAGAGAGGAAGATCCTGGGGATCACTGGGAAGACAAGATGGGAGGGAGAGCTGGATGTCATTATCCACCTAGGATCTAATGACCTGGCAAACAGGGAGCCTAAGGAAGTTCAGGAAGAGTTTAGAAAATTGGGGAGGGGTCTCAAGCAAGTAGCTACATCTGTCAGCTTCTTGAAAGTACTATCTGTGAGAAGAATGGGAGAGTGTATGGGCACATGCACCAGGAACTTTAACACATGGTTGAAGAACTGGTGCTTTGAGGAGGAGTTTGGATTCATTGGTGACTGGGGACCCACCTGGAGGGATGGGAGCTTGTTCAACCTTGACGGCCTGCATCCATTCTGAAGGAGAATCCAAGAACTCAATGAAAAGTTTAAATACAACATGGACAAATATTTAAACTTGCCAAGGGGGGTGGCAGGTCAGCAAGGAGGGTACCTAATTGCCCACCCCCCATAGCTACTGTAGCAGTAGAACCAGAGAACAGGAAGAGGAGATACAACTACAAAGCAATATGCTAAAGATGGAGATAGGCAACCAGGGGAGATAGGCATAAAAGGACAAAATACAATGGAAGAGCAGACAGCAGGGAGAACCAGGGATAAAGGACAGCCAAGGAGGGACTGGAGTAGAACAGCAAAACAGACCAGGGAGGTCACATCACAGAAAGCTATGTTGCCAATGCCAGGAGCCTTAGAAACAAGACTTAGGATCTGGAGGCTGCCATAGGGCAGTCGGAACTAGACATTGTGGCCATCACAGAGACCTGGTGTAATGATAACCATGACTAGGAGATGGCCATACCTGGCTACAACATATTCAGAAGAGACAGAGCAGGAAGGAGGAGGAGGAGGCACTTTATGTGAAAGATGGCATAAAGGCCACAGAGATTCAGGAGGTACAAAACGGGGGATGCTGTGGGTTACCCAGGAAAGGAAACTGAGTCAACCATCCACACAGAGGTGGTCTACAGATCACCAGCTCAGGAGGAAGAAAAGGTTGGTGGACAAGGGGGAGGTGGTGCTGGTTGGAGACTTCAATAATCCAGACATGGACTGGAGCCTCCCAGTAGCAGCATCAACTATGAGCAGATTTATCCTGGACTCCCTTCAGGGTGCCTTCCTTAAGCAACTGGGCATGGCACTAACAAGGCAGAAGGCAATACTAGACCTCATGCTCACAAACAGGGACAGTGTGATAGGGGTAACAGTGGGGGAGCACCTGGGGAACAGTGACCACCAATCACTGTGGTTTGAAATCACAGAAGGAGCAGAACCAAACCACACAAAAACACATATCCTGGATTCTAGGAGGGCAGATTTTGGGAAAATGGGGACATGCTTGGAAGAGGCATTAATAGGAATGGGGAGGGAATTGGGATGGAGGAACAGTGGGCAATATTTAAAATAGGGATTACAAGAGAAACACAATTATGCGTTAAGAAGGTTAACAAGGGGAAAAGGAAGAGGAGGCCATTATGGTTTTCCAAGGAGGTAGTGGAGAAAGTGAAAGCCAAAAAATCACATCCAGGAAATACAAAAGACACAGGCAGAGGGGGGTAGGGAGAAGTACCAGGAGAAGCAAACGAAGGCAGGGAGGTCAGTAAGGGAAGCCACAGCTCAGACAGAAGAGTGCATCACAAAATCAGTGGTTAGAGGGACGAAACCTTGACAGGTACATAAGTGAAAAAGAAGGGCAAGAGGGATGGTGAGACTGAAAGGGAGGATGGGGGCAGCGTAGAGGATGACAACAGTAAAGCTGACATACTGAACAGATATTTCTGCTCAATCTTTACTGAGGAAGGGGAGGGTAATGGGCCTGAAGGGAGTACAAGGGGTGGGAAGGGCACAGAAATGGACACAGGTCCCTTTACACGGGAAAGGGTCCTAAAGAAACTGAAAGGAATAAGAGTCGATAAAACAATGGGGACAGATGAATTGCACCCCAGGGTCCAAAAGGAACTAAGAGAGGTGGTGGCTGAACCTCTGGCAATTCTGTTTAGCCAATCACTGAAAACAGTGGAGGTACCAAAGACTGTAGGGCAGCAAATGTAGTCCCCTTATACAAAAGTGGGAACAGAGAGGAAGCAGAGAACTACAGACCAGTCAGCCTGACCTTGGTAGTGGGGAAGATCGTGGAAGCACTACTGAAGGAGAGATTGGTAGAACACCTGGTTGCCAATGGACTACAGGACCCAAGGCAGCAGAGTTTCACCAGGGGGAGGTCATGCCAGACAAACCTCACTGAATTTTGATTAGGTGACAAGGGAGGTGGATCAAGGGAGGGTAGTGGATATGGCCTATCTGGACTTCAGCAAGGTCTTTGACACTGTGCCACATAGAAGGCTATTAAACAAACTGGGGAATATGGGAGTGGGCAGGGCAGTAGTGTGGTGGATGGGTAATTGGCTGGGTGGCAGGACACAGAGGGTGGTGGTAAATGGTTGTCACTCCACAGAGGGAAGAGTGACCAGGGGGTGCCGCAGGGATCAGTGCTGGAACGGTCCTATTCAACATCTTTATCGTGACATTGTGCAGGACATAGAAGGCAGAATTTCCCTGTTCACTAATGACACAAAGCTTTGTAACAGAGTGGATATATTGCCAGAGGGTGTAGACAGAATGAGGAGGGACCTGTAGAAGCTTGAATAATGGTCAAGGGTTTGGCAGTTGCAATTTAATGCAAAAAAGTACAAAATAATGCATATGGGGCACAAAACCCTGGAACAACATATCAGTTGAGGGTGACAATATAGCATGCTCCAATCAGGAAGGTATGGAAGCAGTGCAACAAGGTGGCAGATAAAGCAAATAGGATACTGGGATGCAAAGGCATCATCATCAGGAAAAGGGGGTCATAATTCCACTATGCAAGACACTAGTGAGGCCCCACCTGGAGTACAGTGTCCAGTTCTGGAGACCTTACAGATGTAAGGACATACACAGGGTGGAGAAGGTTCAGAGGAGGACAACAAAGATGGTACTGTACAGGGATTGCATCACAAGTCCTGCGAGGTCAGGCTGAAGGACTTGAATATGTACTCCTGGAGGAGAGAAGGGAGAAAGGGATATGATAGAGACATACAAGTACCTTACAGGGAGCAACATTGTGCAGGAAAACTATTTTCCAGTGATAAAGATGTTCCAGAATTAGAGGACATGGGATGAAGTTAGGGAGAGGGATTCAGAGGAAATGTGAGGAAGAATTTCTTCACAGAAAGGGTGGTGGACAAGTGGAACACCCTGCCTAAGGAAGTGGTGGGGCTGAAACAATCATGGGATTTAAGAATGCATGGGACAGACATAAGGGAATCCTGGAGGTCAGGGGTAAGGGCAACAGACTTCTAGAAAAACTTGAAAGTGATCTTCGAGCTCAAATTCACAGACTGGGTGGGCCATAGGCCCTTATCTGCCGACAGTATCTATGTATCTATGAGAGACAAAATTCAGGAAAAACACCATCAAGTCAATGGACAAACTGTATTTTTTTTCACACTTTAATATCTCTAACAATACTGAACTGGTTTACATGAAACTTTAGGGATTGAAGATTGTGCCACAAACAACGATCCTGAAGGTGTCATGTAAATCTGTAAACCATCTTTCTGCAAGCAGCAAACAAAAAGTGAGTTTAACATAGAACTCACCAGCCATCCTAACTATAGGGTGCTATGTGCCCCTATAATATAAAACTCTAATTTGGGGATGCAAAGAAGATGCTACTGAAGTGTATGCACTTTTTCATAACAATGTGTCTTCTCTAGTTTCTTCATATGCCAAAGGTATGAGCCAGAACTTGTAAAGAGTTGCTAATATTGTGATGTGCCAACAATATGTAACCTTAATGTAACCACCATACAATGTCTCTATACATTCCCACTGATTCCATTGTTTCCCCTCCTTTCTAAAGTGACAACTGACTTCACCTTTCTTCTGTCTTGAAGTGTGGTGAGTGTCTGCATCTCCTTGACTGATGAGTGGGGGGTGTATATCAGGTCAGCAGGGCCCTTCTTAGAGACTGAGTATGGCTCATTCACAGCATGCCAATTCCCCACTGGCTTGAGGACTGTCAGTCCAAGTGCACTCCCAAAACAAAATCTTCCAGCTGGCAGTACAAGGCACTCTTTTTGACATACACAGCAACACCCATTACAACCCTTCTGTGATCCTCCCTTAATAACTGGTCTACCACTGTTAGTTTG
This sequence comes from Neoceratodus forsteri, assembly GCA_016271365.2. NCBI lineage: Eukaryota > Metazoa > Chordata > Ceratodontiformes > Ceratodontidae > Neoceratodus > Neoceratodus forsteri. Next base: position 691,095,842 of record CM057454.1, on the reverse strand, counting down.
TTGACATTGTCTCGGTAAGTAATCTCCATTGTCAGTCTGTTGGCAAGGTTTTGTTAGAACTGGAAGGAATCTGGGAATGTACTTTCAGCTATGCATTTTGGAACCTATTGCCAGTAGTGTTAGCTCTTTGCCAGCTGCTGACAACACACTGGCAAAGGTATCAGAAAATGAACAGAAATAGAAAATAAGTTAGTGTAGCCATGTTGTTTTAGCTTACCAATGGCTTACTATTAGCTGTTAATACTGACAGCGGTTTAAGCTCAGCTTTTTGTAGACTTTTACCTGTATTTTGGAAGCTATATCATTCCCTCATTGCATTACCCAGCTGTTTTATATATATATATATATATATATATATATATATATATATATATATATATACATATATATATATATAAAGATATATATATATATATATATATATATTTCAGTGCATAGGCAAACTTATAATTAATGTGTTTTCATCTCTTTCTTTGCATCCAGTTTTGTTTTCCACTGCTGGGTAATAAAACAAAGCTGAAGAGAGTCTGTTTTTATATAGCAAGTTCGCCCTATGTATCTCAATTTTTTTATATTATTTTACAGCCATCAGGATAATCATATAGCTCAATAAGATGTGATATCATCTTTTTTTTTGGGGGGTGGGATGCTTTGGTACATACAGTAAGTTACTTTTTGTTTCATAATCACAGCCTTAGTTTATTTTACTGTCAAACAGTGAAAACTAATTATAATTACTAGCTACACTTACCATTTGAGTACTGTATAGCTTTTGTGGATAGTAGGATTATGAAAGGACTATCCATATTCCACAATAGGAACTACAGGACTGGAGTATATACAGTACATGTACAGACCTTTTTACAGGTGAATTAGGTGTTCTGGTTCCTATAGTGCTAGGGGTACATAAGGTGGCTCAGGAGCATTACTGTAGAATGGCTTAAGTAAGTTTAGAGCACAAAACATTGATTGGAATAGTTATAGTGCAGGGACTGTATTCATAAAAAATGACTGCAGCTATTATAGAGCTGCTAATGCCTTGAAAAAACACACTATTTAGATACAATTCAACTTGTAGTTCATGGGGCGGATTGTCAAAACTCAGTTGCAAGCTGTGACAATGGCAGCTTGGGTGGAGTGCCACTGCATTAGGGGCCCTGTGCCCAAGTCAGTATTGGCCAGGGTCCCAGCGCTTAAGTCCTGCAGCTTGTGGCACCAGTGGCATTGCACCAAAGAGATGGTGCATCCAAGAGGTATGCCACAAGCAGTAGGGTGGTCAGGAAGCAGATGCACCCTTGGACACAGTGGTTTACGCCCCCCAAGCCTCGGTATGCTTGTCATGTACTATATAAGAAAAGCAAGTCAACAACCACTGAATAAAGTTTCTCACCACCCAAGCCCGATATGCCTTTATATGAGATTTTTGATAATGTTCAGACATGGTGGTCTAGTGGCCCCCACCCTGGCAGGTAGTGCCCACTGCCCTCTCCCCCATCCCAAACTCCAATCCGCAACTGGCATAGCCCTATTCACACTACTATGGATGGCTGCCAAATGAACTGTCAGAGCACATACTGTATACGGTATGCACTCATTGGTTGACAGCTCACTCCAAGTTCTCATCCAATGAATGCTTACTGTATACAGTACATGCTCTGACAGTTCATTTGGTGGCCAGCCGTGGTAGTGTGAGGAAGGCTGTGCTGGTCACCAGATCGGGGTTCAGGATGGGGCGGAGTGAGGTGGTGGGCACTACCTGCTGGGATGGGGGGTTGGAGGACCAATAGACCACTAGGTTTGAACATTATCAATGATTTCATATATGGCCATATCAGGCTGGAGGGAGAAACTTTATTCAGTGGTCATTGACTTGCTTTTCTTCTATAGTACATTAAGGGCATATTGAGGCTTGGGAGGGGTGAGAAACTTTATTTAGTGGTCATTGACTTACTTTTCTTATATAGTACATTACAGGCATATTGGAGTTGGGGGGGAACTTTATTCAGTGGTCATTGACTTACTTTTCTGATATATAGTACATTACAGGCATATCGGAGTGAGGGGGCAACATTGTCGCACCATTTGCCACCTCCTGGAGGATGTCTACCTATTCTTAGATGAGCCCTTGATAGGTTTAACTGTACTTAGATCTTTGTCCTCTCGGAGGGTTTTCTGCATTCCAAATTGGGGGATATGGCAGCCTGTGCCTGCTGCAAGCCCCTAGCCTCATGCCGCAGCCCATTTTTGTGGTGCATGGCTAGTACAAGCCTCCTTGGGTGTATGCAGCCTGTGTTTGACACAGGCTGCCTTACTGAATAGCTCCCAGCTACATCTTTTGATGCAGGGTGCCAGTTGCATCAGACATGTTTGACACAAGCACCTTGCATCCATCTTAGGGCTTTTAAAATCTGGCCCCATGTGTCTTCCTTAAATTTCTTCCCCTCATTATTTATTAATGAGGAAATTTGCACAAACATAATTTAATTTATTTATTACTGGATAAAACAAAGAAGGTTAAACTTTCTTTTACAACTGTGTCAAGAAGAAAACATAGGGAAGATTTTCCATGGGCTGGGCACTGATGTATATGCCTGCAACAGCATCTACCTGTCTGCACTGAAACTCTGGATCCATATTTTCCAGGGATGCAAAGTGTCTGTAATAGTTTCTGTGGCTTGCTGCACCTTGCATAAAACAGTGACATATGCAACAAATTTTGATGCTAATTGCTTTCAGTCATGTTCAAAGTGTGAACATCCAGCCAAGAAACTTTAGGCTGAATTCATGAATGGATAAGGCTGGTATTTCCAGCAGTATCTGTCCCTCCACATGTGGAAAACCCTGTCAGATGCAGAATGAGGGCACCTGGCAATGGTCCCAGCTAGTGAGCTGTGTACTGCACTAGAAGTAGCAGAAGCAAAGGCAGTGCCGATGACTACCAAGCTCTTTTGTATGTTCCACAACTATGACTGCATACTGGATCTGCCAGACCAGTGGGCATACAGATGGACATGGAGTCAAAATATTAGCTGATTTTGATGTCCACTGGTCTAGTTCAACCCAAAACCTGCCTGTAGAAGAACTTTACAGAGGGTACCTGGACACAGCAATGCCTGCAGCACTGGATCAAAATCCACAAGCACTGGCTGTTACAGGGTTGCTTACCTGTGCCATGTGGCTGTGCCTAGTGCCACCATGGATGTTTGTGGTGAGGACAAATATCACAATGTTGTTCATGTATACAATCATAGAAATATAATTGTAGTTAATTTTTGGAACATTAAAATCATCAATAAACAATTTAACCAAGATTTGATTGATACGGTATATATTCTTTGCAAAAAAATGTGTCAAAGCACCAGTTAGGGTTCAAATATGCAACAAAAGTAGGGAAATGTGGCATTGGCGGTTTCCAGCCCTAACTCCACATTCCAACCCCCAAGCATCAAAAGGAAAAAGCATTTGGGTTTTGGGCATTGTGCATCTTGGTGAATCAGTGATGAGACTTTCTTTGGGGTTGTAAACTCTAATATCCACCCACTCTTCCCAGCCCGTAGAATCCTCTCTGAAGCACAAGGTAGAGCTGCAAGCCAGTGCCTCATACTGACACACTTTTCAAAGGTAGAGAAGTATGTCATGCCATATGTTGTCAACCCGGTCTGTTGTAACTTTCTTCACACCCGTGGGCCCTGCCTGAAGAAAAGAAGTGACATCAGACCTTGTTTGCTGAGGGGAGGGGTGAGCAATAAGGTTGACATCACCAAGGAAGACCCCACCACTAATTTGCCAATACTCAGAAGACATAAAACCCTAATGGTTTCTTTTCCTTTTGCTACTTGGAGGGTGGGGATGTGGAGTTAGGGTTGGAAACCCTAATGCCACAATTACTTACTTTTGTCACATTACGTTGAACCGTAACTGGTGCATTAACACAGTATTTTGCAAAGAATTTCCTTTCTTTTTGAGATAGTGGAATTGTATTCTCATTCATGTAGTTCCCTTCAGGACCTGCATAAACAGATGCAGATGCACACAGCTGTCTGGGCCCTGTACCAAGGGAGCAATCCATCCACCTACACAACTGCAGGGCCCTGCTGATTCTGCAGTTTCATGCAGCGATATATGTCAAAATGTTACCAACATTATGAGCGTGCATAGAAAAATGTCAACTTTTTTCTTTTTATCTCAAATTTTCAACATAGCCTTTTTAGGAACCCACCTCATGAACCCGGTAGGTGACACTTTTTTGAAATGGCATTTTGCATGACAGGTGGGAAAACACACTTCAGCAAGTGTTTGGAAAATGACAGCTGTCATATTCATTAGGTGGTGTGAAAAAATGACTATGTTGAATATTTGGGATCACAATAGTAAAACATATTAAAGTTATGAGTGTGTGTGTTAAAACATTTCAACATACACTCATAACCTTGCTGTTTTTCAATATTTTTACCCAAATATTCAACACAACATTCTTATGACTCTATCTTATGAACAAGGTTAGTGAAAAGTTTTTAATCCTGCCCAAAAGGTGAGTTGTCACAGTGAATGTAAAATCACCTTTCAGTATGGATTTTAAAAATTTCACCATGCTTCTTCAGGAGGTGGGGCCCCATAAAAGGCCATGTTAAAAACTTGGGGTGGGATATTTAGAAGGGTTGCACATGGTTCAACACAGTTGCGCCATGCGCAACCCACTGATGCACCACGGCGCAATATTCAAAAGGAGAATGTGCATGGCACAAATCCCAATGTGCCAGGGCGCATCAGTAATGTATGTGGTGCAAGTAGGTGGGCGTGCCCATGCACACCCCCACACAACCCGATATTCAGCCCTGGATGTGCGGAGCCCATGCACCCTTCATCGCCCCGCATACAGTTGTTCCAAAAATTAAAGGAGCAACAGCCGGCCACCCACAGATGAGCTGCCATATTGCAGGGCGCAACACGGCAGCTGCCAGCTGTGGGTGGCCACCCGAGCTCCGGTGGCACGGTCCAATGGGTAGCGCCCCCCATACCCGATCGCGGGCAGAAGTAGTAGAACAAGTAGTCCAATATCCCTGGTGGTCCAGTGGATCACTCACAGCCCAATCTTGGGCAGAAGTAGTAGAACAAACAGTCCAATATCCCTGGTGGTCTAGTGGACCGCTTGCAGCCCGATCGTGGGAAGAAGTAGATAATAAAGATTAAATCCCATCCCTGGTGGTCCAGTGGACTGCTCACAGCCGTGTCGGCAGAGGTATAAGAAAGTCTGGTCCTATTCTGGTGGTCTTCATTTCCTTCCACCGGGAGTCCTCCACCCAGTGCTTCTCTCGTCATGGCAGGGCAGCCTCACCCGCAGTTGCCAAGTTACCACCGACTGACTATGTACAGTATAGTTGTGAGTTGCTCATTGGTCCACAGTGTAATAAGAGCGTATCGGCATACTATACTTATAGCCCAGATATGTGAATGGATTCATTCACATATCTGGACTGTGTAGTACAGCACGGTTCAGATGCCCATTGGTCCATGCTGTGACCAATTGTGTACAGCTGCACTGTATACAGTCAGTCAGTGGGCAGCTGAGTGGCTTGTGGGTGGGGAGCCGCCGCCACTGACCAGGGGGGGGGTGTGGGACCTGAGAGGGAGGGAGGGGGTACCACTGGACCACCAGGGATGGATATGATCCCTTTTTTCTATACCTCTGCCTGCGATCGGGCTGCAAACAGCCCACTGGACCACCAGGGATGGGATTTAATCCCATTTTTCTACACCTGTGCCCGAGATCGGGCTACGAATGATCCACTGGACCACCAGGGATATAGGACTTTCCTTTTCAATACATATGCCCGTGATCGGGTAGTGGGGCATTGTGCCGCTTGTGCAGGGGGTGTCGGTCCCCACCAGCTGCAGCCTGGCAGGGCACCAGGCGTGGGTCACAGGGGACTGGCACACCTGCATGCAATGCGTCATGACCATGCAGATGGCCCATAATGATTTACATTGCATGGCCCCATTTGCATGTGCACTTTTGAATATCATGGTTGATGCACCTAGTACAATGGCACTTGCGCTAGAGCATCTCCCTGACCCTCTCTGGCCACTTGCGCTGGTGCAGTGCCACTGCACCATGCACAATTCGGGTGGCCATGGAGCGATATTCAACGGTGCTGAGCAATGGCACAGCACTGTTGAATATCACCCTGTCAGCGCCGTGGCACATCCCAGTTGCACTACACCCAGGCTTGTGCCACAGCCTGGCACAGTCTAAATATCCCACCCTTGGTGTAAAAATGTTCAAAAATGACAAAGTTATGAACATAAGCTCAAACCCCATTTAAATACATTAAAACACACTTACCTTATGTTATCATATTGCAATTTCCAGTTCCAGCAGCAAGATGTGTCTGTGATCACAAAATGGATCTATGTCATTGGACATGCTCAGGTGAGTGAGGGTGTTTGTGGTGTGGTAGGTGCTCAGTGGGGGGCCAGGATGGGTTGGGTGGGGGTGCTGGGGTAAGATTACTGATGGACTGTTTTCTTTTCTCTGGGATGAGGGATGGTTTTCTTTGTTGTAGGGGGACAGAAGTCGACACTGGGCAGCTGTGTTGGGATCATGATCGGCAGCACCAGGGGCTGGCACCCTCGTGCTGCCAACTATTTCTTTGGGGGAATGATCTGGATGTGTGGAGGTTGGAAAGAAGTGGTACCAGTGGTGGGCAGCCCAGTCTGTTATTTTAGTATAATTAAAGGGGTGGGCAGGTGACTTGGAGGGAAGGGGAGCAACAGAAGAGGTACTGGGGTGGGCACCCTGGTCTGCTTAAAAAGAGAAAAGATAGATAGATAGATAGATAGATAGATAGATAGATAGATAGATGGATAGATAGACAAACAGACACATACAGACAGACAGACAGGCAGACAGACAGATAGGTAGACAGAGCATTAGAAGGTCCCAGTCATGGACAGTTCTTTCATGAGATCACATAAAAAATAGTTCTTCTGTTTGACCTCACAAAAGAACTGTGAATAAAAAGTCCCCACCTTCTTCCATGATCCGACCTTTCTTCTTTCATGAGTTATGAAAGAACTCCATGAAAGAAGCATCTCATCTTACAGAAGAAGATGGTGGACGTAGTTTTTTCCCATAGTTCTTTCAGCAGCCGACCTGCTTCTTTCAGTACTACAAAAGAACTCATGAAAGATAACTCTTACCTCATGAAAGAAGAATCTCAGAACTCACTAAAGATGAATCTCAGCTCATGAAAGAAGATGGTGAACTTAGTTTTATTTTTCATAGTTGTTTCAGGAGCAGGGATTATTCTTTCCTGAGTTTTTTTCATTGTCACGGAAAAAGACGGGCGGCTCACAGAACAGTGGGGAAAAAAACAAAGTCCACCATCTTCTTTCATGAGTCGATTCTTCTTTTATGAGACAGAAATCTTCTTTTGTGAGGCTCATAAAACAAAAATTTCAGTTCATGAAACAAACCTCGGTAATGATTTTAGGGATGTTCCAAAACCATATTTTGGGGCCTTTTTTCAAAAAAACAAACTCCAGAATATGGCTAAATTAGTCCCATTTAGCTAGATTAATTTCTTTATTTTTCTCCAGGGCAACATTTTTATGGGCTTACAATTTTTTTTGAAGAAAATAAAAAAAAAAAACAGAAAGAAGATGGCTGCCATGTGAAAGTAGATTTTTTCATTATGAAAGAAGAATTTTGGCTCACTTAAGAAGAATCTTCCTTTATGAGCCAAAATTTTTCTTTCGTATCAAACATCTATCTGAAATATCCTACTGAACATGCAAAGAACCTAAGTTTCAGATTGTTGTAACTCTGGAATGGATTAATGTTTTTTCACCAAACCAATGAAAGACACCATTCTACACAGAAACATAGATATTGATGGCAGATAAGGACTGCTTGGCCAGCTAGTCTGCCCATTTTCCTTAACTACTATAACACTGCAGGACCTACTTGATCTCTGGCTTTACTCTCCCTTGCCCCACCTCTAAGGTTCCCTTATGCCTATCCCATGCATTCTTGAAGCCCATTACTCCCAACTTCATAGTATGTTCCCTTGTTCTTGAGCATATTTTTTTAAATGCTTTCTTCTTGAATATTATTTATACCCATGAAGTATTTGAATGTTTCTATCAGATCCCACCCCCCTCCCTCCTTTCCTCCAGGGTGTACATATTGAGGTCCTTCAGTCTCTTCTCATAGGGCTTGTGATGCAGACCCTGCACCATTTTGGTTTCCCTTCTGGAAAGCCTCAACCCTGTCTATGTGCTTCTGGAGCTGTGGTCTCCAGAACTGGGCATAGTACTCTAGGTGAGGTCTCACCAGTGATCTATAAAGTGTCAACATCACCTCTCTCTTTCTGCTGGTGTTACCCCTCCCTATACACATTAACATCTCACTAGTAGTCCCCATTGTCTTGTCACACTGTCTGACCATGTTTAGGTCATCAGATATGATTACTCCCAAGTTCCTTTTCCTGTTTAGTGGTGGTTAATACTACCCTCCCCCCATTTTGTACTCCACCCCTGGGTTTCTGTGCCCCAGGTGCATGATTTTGCACTTGTTAGCATTGAAACACAGCTGCCACACCCTTGACCACTTCTCCAACTTTCCTAGATCACTATTACTTTTTTCCACAACCCCCTCCCCCACAGAGTGTTTACCCTATTACAGATTTTAGTGTCATCTGTAAAGAGGCATACCTTCCCTTCTAGCCAGTCTGAAAAGTCACTAATAAAAACATTAAAGAGAACTGGTCCCAGTACTGATCCCTTTGGCACCCCACTTGTCACCCTTCCTCTGAGTGAACTCTATTAACCACCACCCTCTGTCTCCTATCCCCCAACCAGTTTCTCACCCAGCTACCACCTTAAGATCCACTCCTAGGCTTCCCAGCTTGTTTTCTAGTCTCTTATGTGGAATAATGTTGAATGCCTTATTGAAATGTAGGTAGGCCACATCCACTGCTCCACCCTGATCCAATTCCCTGGTCACCTAGTCAAAGAAATCTATCAGATTTGTTTGATACGATCTCCCCCAGTGAATCCATGCTGCCTCAGATCCTGAAGGCCACTGAATTCCAGATGTTCCACAATCCTCTCATTCAGTAGAGATTCCATTACCTCCACTCCACTGAAGTCAGGCTGACTGGCCAGTAGTTGCCAGCCTTCTCTTTGCTTCCACTTTTGTGAAGTTGTGAGGTGGGACTACATCAGCACTCCTCCATTCCTCAAGAACCACTCCCATCTCTAGTGAGTGGTTGAACACGGCTGTCAGTGGTGCAGTCAGCACCTCCCTGAGCTCCCTCAATATTGTAGGACACACCCCTTCTGTCCCCATTGCCCTGTCCACTTTCAAATTTGCGAGTACCTTCAGAACCTTCCTCTACAAATGTACTAGTGTCTACCTCCTTCATTCAATGCTTCTGGCCCTTATTTATGGTCCCTCACCTTTCCTTTCCTCTGTGAACACTAAACAAAAGTACTAGTTCAGGATGTCCCCTTTTTCCTGGTCCTGCTCCACACAATCCTCTCCTTCCTTCCTAAGCCTTACTATGTCTCCCCTGATCTTTTTCTTTTCACTTGCGTACCTTAAAAATGCCTTGTCTCCTTTCTGCAGTGCCTGGGCTATTTTATCCTCTATCTGCACCTTTGTGTTCCTAATTGCTTTCCCTGCCTACCTCTGTTTCTCCTGACTCATCTCTCTACCTTCCCTCTCTGTCTTCCTTTCTCAGTGTCTCCTTATAGGGCAAGCCCTTTCTACTCTGAAAATTTCAAAACAAAATTCCTAACTGTCTGGGCTGTAGGTGAGAGCAGAACAACAGCAAAACACCCTTTTTCCTCTTTTGCACAATCTGGATCTCAGAATCCACACATCTGACAAAATAAAACTTGTCAAATCAAGAGACTTTGCCCCCAGACCACACATGCAAAATTTTGTACAGTTCCATTGAATGGAGCAAAGCTAATAAAGTACAAAGTTAGGGTTTAACATGAAACACCCTACTCAACCCTAATTATAAGGATGCTACCTTGCCTCTATAATATAAGGGATATATAGGGCCTACCTGTGTGATACATAATTTATGTATACAAGTGCTGTTTGACCTTGGGTAACCTCATAAGTGGCGTAAGCCACAAGTGAAGTGCTGAAGGACAAACAGTACTAGTGTACATAAATCATGTAACACAAATGGTCCTCTCTGCATATTCCATTTATTCAGTAGAAAAGGACCTTGGGCCGGATTTTCAATGTGCTTGAAAATTCCGCAGCTGTAGGAAAAACTACCATTTGAGGAACTGCAGTTTCTCCTGCAGCTATGGTATTCTCAAAAGTGGAGCCAGTTTACAACTGGTACCCTGATTTAGAGTGGCTTGCTGGTAGTGTTCTATAGAAATCCCTGCAGCTGTGGAAAACTGTTATGGCTGGTGGGAACATACGTAAAATCTTCCGCAATATCTCAGCCCATTGGATGATGGCAGGGCTGAAAGTGTTTTTTCAGAAAAAAATGACAGACCTAGTTAGCGAGCGATGGAGTATATAGAGGTGCTAGTTTGCTGATTTTCTTTTACTGACCATTTCTTTAATAGAGATTTTCTGGCATCTGGACTGTAGTTGGTGAACAGGACTGAGAGCATAATTGTTAGTGAGCAGCACTGTGGACAGGAGAAAAGCAGGTATTTGAGGAGATGTTCATTGGACAGTTAAAAAATATCAAGAGAAGACATGGCTGTGGTCATTTGTGTTTTATTATTTTTTTAAAAGTTCTGTTTGCCAGTTCAGGGACAGTTCATTTGTGTGCAGGAAGACGGTGGTAATTTGTGGACCAAGTGGGAGGTAGAATGCATGGGATCCATGACAGTCGGTCGACAAATTCGTTGTCAACTGATGTTACAGTGACACCTTTATGTTGACGGCATTTGTGGTCGGCATAAAGCCGGTCACTTCGGACTGTTTTCTTCAGGGGGGCTTTCCCCCCCAACCCTCCATACAGGAAGCTTTGCCCCAACAACCCTCATAACTAAAGTATTCAACTCCGAGCTGGAGTTGATTTTGGGGATGGGTGCAAGATCCCCAGAAAACAGTGCTGGGATCCCGCACTGACACTACAGTGACCTGTCACTGTTGTCACTGTAGTGTCAGTCATGGTAAAATTGTTGCCATAGTGGGATGGAGGCATTTCATGGAGTGAGTGGAAAGTGGTGTGTGAGCAGGACTGACTGCAGTGTGGTGGAGAGACAAGCAAATACAGAGGTACTACTAATAAAAAAGACACAAATGAAAATGCAAAGTGAAATGAAGTACTGAATACTTCAGATTACTAAATGGGTGGTGTGGTAGTATACTGAAACAGTTGTTTCTGCATGGTAGCAGCATATGTATGACTAGTACTATAAATGAGATGGGGAAACTAGATGGAAAAAGTGCTGGTGGGAGGAAGATGTGTGACATAGTAACTGTGTATGTAAATTAATTAACTGTGTACATAAATGTAAGATTCATTTATCTACACATTTACGCATATAAACCAGGCTGATCACATTCCACGTTCATCCATGCCTATTGCATAAGTAAGGATTAACCCACAACTGAGCATGGTTCCACTTGAGAATTAATCCATGCCGGGGGGTGGGAGCACAATGCCGCAGACTGGTGCCTCCAACCACCCTGGTTTGGATTAATTCTCAAGTAAACACACTCTGGAGTGGGTTAATCTGCTATGTTATGGTTAACAAAAGGGTGTGGCTCACTTTGTTAGCCATGTTACAGAAAATGATGATTAGCCAAATGAGAAATGGCTCCGGCGCTTCACATGGAGCACAACATGTGCATCTGCTTTCAATTCCATTGCTGTCAGTTCAGAGAGAATGAGACACCGCTGAAACAGCACTGCGGCAGTGGGCAACATCGGACACGTGGGGATCAGAGGACTGTTTCGCCTGTCTCCCTGGGTCACACTTCCACTCATAGCACCTTGTAACATGGGTAATAAAAAGATTTCAGCATGTGCAACTAATTTTATTAGCCATGTTACAATCTCTGATGGCTCTGTTTCACTACTTGCTGCCTATAGCACTGAAAAACAGCACACAGGAGTATGAGGGAGCCCAGACGAAGCATCACAGCTGCACCCTGACACTGGGGTTACACGAGTCATTGGGGAATTGATGCTATTCACCTGATAGAAATCCCAGTCTTTCTCTCCTACCCTGACTGTAAGTTTCAGCAGTACAATGCCTACTGCCTACTTTGCCCTCTGTTTGCTTTGCTGTGTACTGTACTGTGTCGGGATATCAGAGATGCTTAGCAGATTTACATGCGGTGCTACAGTGTATGGGGATATCAGACATGCTTGTTTACTTTGGAGAAAATGTATCCTATTGTAAGGCTGAAGTCTGTGATTAGCCTTATGACAGGATACATCTTCTCCACAGTAAATAAGCATCTCTGATATCCCTGGACAGTGTAGAACCACATGTAGATTTGTTTTGTCATCAGTTGTTGTGATGTGCAGAGACAGGGACACATACACATAACAGCGCTGTTACAATTTAAATGGTGTCATCTCATACCGGGATTCTAACAGGCTCCAGCAGTCCTCAGTTCAGGAATGTGGCTTGCTGTCTCTAACCCAGCAGTCTGCTCCAGCAGCCCCCAGCAAAGCTGCCACCAAAAGAATAAAATATTTTTAAAATACAGACTGGAGCATAATATTTGTAACATGGCTAACAATGGCTGCTCTGGGTACTGCAGGAGCAACCGTGGATTTATTGAGAATTAATCCATGGTCAGCTGCTGTCTTTGCATTAGTGAAGCACAACTCTTTTGTTAGCCATGTTACATAGAAACATAGAAGTGGTGGCAGAGGGACCACATGGTCCATCTAGTCTGCCCAGAACTTACCTGGGCTATTCCCCTCCCTCATTTGCCTTCGGTATGCTACCTTTATTCTATCCCATGTGTTCTTGAACTTGCTTACCATTTGCTCCATTGTGTCCGTTGGTAGGCTAGTCCATGGGTCCACCACCCTCTCTGTAAAGAAGAACTTCCTTGTATTACTCCTGAACCTCCCTCCATTTAGTCTTGTGTCATACTCTCTCATTCTCCCACTGTCTTTCAATTGGAAAAGCTCCCGAATGTTAACCTTATTTATACCCCTCATATATTTAAAAGTCTCAATCATGTCACCCTCTCCCTCTTCTGTTCCAGGGGTTGGGTTCCTCAGCCTGTCCTAGTATGCCATATGGTGCAGTCCCTGAATCATTTACATGGCCCTCCTCTGCACCATCCCATTTCTGTCTATATCCCTTTTGAGTTGCTGTCTCCAGTTCTGTATGCAGTACTCCAAGTGGGGGTGAACCAGTGCCTTGTAGAGTGGTAACACCACCTCCCTCCTGCAACTTGTGATTCTCCTCCCAATGCAGCCCAGCATGCCACTTGCCTTTGGTGCCACCTTTTCGCACTGTTTACCCACTTTCTAGTCTTCTGATATATTGATCTTTAGGTTCCTTTCCTGGCTGTTGGAGGCCAGATTCTCTCTTCCCAGGTAGTAATCCTCTTTGGGATTGTTTCTGCCTAAGTGCATGTCTTTGCACTTTTTGGTGTGGAATTTCAGCTGCCATGTTTCTAACCCTTCCTCCAGTTGAAGTCTGAAGTCATACTCCTCACACCCTCAGGGGAGTCCACTCTGTTGCAAATCTTGGTGTCATCAGCAAATAGACAAACTTTGCCTTCCAGCCCATTTGCAATATCTGCTATGAACACATTGAAGAGTAGGGGACCAAGTGCCAAACCCTGTGGTACTCCACGGGCACCTCCATCTCAGCGGAAAATGCCTCATTTACCTGAACCCTCTGTGTTTTTCCTCTCAACCAGCTACTCACCCACTCAACTACCTCCTGCCCACCCCATGTGGTCCAGCTTCCTTACCAGCCTTCTGTGTGGAACAGAGTCGAAGGCTTTGCTAAAGTCCAGATAGATGACATCTACTGCCACTCCCTGATCTACTATCCTTGTAACCCAGTCGAAGAAGTCAACCAGGTTAGTTTAGGAAGACATATCTGCTATGAAACCATGCTGTTCTGGGTCTTGCTGCCAACTGGATTCCAGATATGTTATGATTCTGTTTGAGTAGTGTCTCCATCAACTTCCCTTCTACCGAAATGAGGCTTACTGGATGGTAATTGCCAGCCTCCTCCCTGCTCCATGCTTTGTGGAGCAGGATCACTGTTGCCCTTTTCCAGTCCTCTGGTATGGTCCCACTCTCTAGTGATTTTGTGAATAGTTCTGCTAGGGGTGCTGCTAATACACCCCCCAGCTCCCTGAGAACTCTAGGGTGAACCCCATCCGGTCCCATAGCCTTCTCCACCTTCAGTTTATTTAAAGCTTCCAAACCTTGAGCCTCTGTGAAGGGCTTGTGTCATCCCAGTTTCTGAGTGTTGCTGCTATGCAGGCTTGGCCCCATCCCCTGTGTTCTTTTTGGTGAACATAGAACAGAAGTACTGATTTAAGACTTCTGCTTTCTTGCAATCTTTTTCTACCAGTTTCCCTCCAGTATCTGCTAGTCTAACTATGCCCCCCTTGGTTTTCCTCTTTTCCCTTATGTACCTAAAGAAGGCTTTATCTCCCTCCTTTACCCCCTGAGCAATCCTCAGTTCAATCAGAGCTTTAGCCTTCCTCATTGCCTTACTAACTTCCCTCTATGCTACCTTATAGGTTTCCTTATCCTCGTCTTTGATTGACACCCTAAACTTTGTGTACACTTTCTTTTTCTCCCTTACTATTGCAGTCACCTTCCTGGAGAACCAGAGGGTTTCCTTTTCTTATTTGCCTTGCTTACTCTTCTGATGCACTGTTCAATTACCTCTGTGATAGATTCTTTGAGATACTCCCACATTTTATCTACTCCTTTCTCTTGTATCTAAGACTCTCTGCCAGGCTTTCTCTCATTTTCTGAAAGTCTGCTTTTCATAAATCTAAAATCCTGATCTTGGAGTGACTAATGTCTTCACTAGTGTTTACATTAAATCCCACCATGCAAGCAATCACAAGCAAAACTTTATTTATATAGCACCTTTCATAATCAAGGCGTTGTACACAATATAAATTACAGTAAAACCATAGTATAGTCAAATTTTAAAATCAGTCGATAAAATAAACACTTAATTAGGGAAACCCAAAGAGAATAAATATGTTTTCAGCTGCTGATGGTCAGGCAGTCTCTTAAGCAATGAGGTAGAGAATTCCACAGGGTTGGTACCGTAAATGAAAAGTCATGAACTCCAGATGTTTTAAGACGAACCCTGGGAATCTCTAGCAATCCCTCATCGGCGAGGGTGATTGGGGGAGTAGGGAGTCAGATCTTTCAGGTAGTCGGGTCTGAGTTCATGTAGGGCTTTAAAGGTAAGCAAGCCTACCTTGTAGGTGATTCACAACTAAACTGGCAGCCAGTGCAGTTCACACAGCACAGGTGTAATGTGATTGGTCCTAGAGGTGCCAGTCTGCAGCCTGGCCACAGAATTCTGCACTAGCTGCAAGTGGTGGATGTCAACCCCAGACAGCCCTAGGTAGAGGGCATTGCAGTAGTCAAGACGGGTGGTAATGAAGACATGGATCAATGTTGGATGGTCGCCCTGAGGAATCAAGTGTTTCACCCGAGCGATAGTCCTCAGATGGTAAAATGAGGATTTGACCACTGCTGACACCTGAGACTTCAGGATCAAGCCATCATCAAAAATAATGCCAAGTTTAAGCACCCGATCTGAGGTAGTGAGCTGGACACCATCAAGTCATGGGCCCGACATGAGCCCAGCTCCAAAACCCACCCCCAGGCATCCTGGATTCACCTCCAAAACCTCAGTTTTATCTGGATTTAATCTCAACCAACTTGAGCTCATCCAGTCTTTGATCTCGGAGAGGCAGCTGTTTAGCACAGGAACTGCATCATCCTGTCTGGGCATAAAGGACATATACAGCTGAGTATCATCTGCATAGCAGTGAAAACTCAAGCCGTATCACCTGATGATATCTTCT
This sequence comes from Neoceratodus forsteri, assembly GCA_016271365.2. NCBI lineage: Eukaryota > Metazoa > Chordata > Ceratodontiformes > Ceratodontidae > Neoceratodus > Neoceratodus forsteri. The sequence continues at coordinate 691,079,797 of CM057454.1, read as the reverse complement.
AATAGCAGCATATACACAGCGAACAACATGGGTGCCGGTATGGAATCCTGTGGCACCCTGCAGGATGGGGGAGGGAGTCAGAGGAATAAATTCCTGAGACCTGCCTATGAAGAAAGATTGAAACCATTTGAGGACTGTACCGACAGTCCACAATGGAATTCTAGGGTTTCCAAAAAGCACCTCATGGTCCCACAGTGTCAAAAGCTGCAGAGAGATCAAGAAGGGCCAAGATGGTACGAGCGTTTCAATGTCTAGCCATTAGGAGGTTGTTTAATACCCAAACAAGGGCAGTCTCTGTGCTATGCCTCTTCCTAAAACCAGACTGGAGAGCTTCATAGACATTGTGAGTTACCAAGTGATCATCCAGTTGCAGTGCAAACACCTTCTTGATAACCTTCCCCACAAAGGGAAGGTTAGAGACAGGTTGGTAGTTGGCTGGATCAACGGGATCCAAGGAGGGTTTTTTAAGGAGTGGTCAAATTACCATGTCCTTTAGGGAATCTGGAAAGATTCCCCTCTCCAAGGATCTCCATACAATTTCAGCTAGGATCGGGCAGATGACATCTACACAACCCACTAAAAGGGAGGTAGGGCCCGGATCCAAACTACAACAGGTTGGGCACAGGGTCTGGACAATCTTCACAATGTCTGTGAATTCTGGTCAGCTGTAATCCTTTCAGACAGACCGGGTATTCACCACCTCCCATCTACCTCTGCAAATCCTCATAGGCAGATCCAGGCCAATTCTGGACCTGATGCTGGCAACCTTATCTGTGAAGAACCGAGCTAGCCCATCACACTCAATTTGTGAAAAAACTCTTCCAGACTGGAGACAGATTGGATTGCACAATCTGTCAATGGTTTGAAAAAGTTGAGCTGGTCAGTTCTGCACAGCAGAAATATCCCTGGACAGGACCTCTGCCTTCTTATGGGTGATTTCTGATTGATAGCCCTTATAATGTTACATCAATCTAAGCCTGTCAGCATCCAGGCTGGACTTCTGCCATGCTGTCACCAACATTTGATCAACCCTCCTCAACTCCTTCAAGGACCCATCGTACCAAGGTGACCTTGTGACTAAGAGTGAGTGGTCGAACATAAACAGGAGCAATCAAGTCCAAGGCTTCTCCCACTGCCTTATTATAGGCTAGTCACGAGGTCCCTGGACGTGCTTTCACCCAGCAATACAGATGGGTCCAGCACCACCGATAGACCATCTGGGGTAACTGCCATAAAGGTGGTACTGGACCATCTAAAGGGGTAGATCCATTTAGGGAGACCTGAAACTGAACCCTATGGTGTGACTGTCAGACCAACTGACTGGTTCCACCCCATGTCAGTGATCTCCATCCCAAGGAGGAACAGCAGATCCAATGAGTGACCTAATATATGGGTTGAGGAGGTAACTACCTGTGTAAGACTCAGCATTGTCATAAGCTGGAGGAGATTTTGACCAAACTGCAAGAGTTCATCATTGACCCAGGCATTGAAGTCCCCCAGAATAATCCATCTGGGAGACTCCAACACCATGTTGATGACAAAGTCTGTGATCTCCTGTGGTGGTCACTATGTACTAAGTGGTACCCCACCTCTACCTCCTTTACCCTGTCGCTCTTAGCTAAAACCAAGTCCAGGACAGTTTCACCTCTGATAGGAGCTTCCACAAGCTGCCTCAGCCCTGCACCCTGCAGGGCCATTACAAAGTCCCTTCCTCGTGATGAAGATGCTGTACTGTATTTCCAGTTTATGTCTGGCAAGTTAAAATCCCCTACTGTTTTTGTCTTATCCTTGTCTGTCATTTTGTGGAATGTCTCCATCATTTCCTTGTCCCCAATATCCCATTTGTGACAGGGGCCTGTAGATGATTCCTATCTTAATGGCTGCCCCTTATCCTGTCTCAGTTGTTGCCCATAGTGCTTCTAACTGATCCAGGTCCCTGATCTCTGTAGCCTTAATTTCCTCCCACACATATAATGCTACCCCCGCCCACCTTCCTGTCTCTTCTGTACTGGTGGTAGCCTGGGATAGCCATGTCCCAACCATGGTTCTCTGTGAACCAGATTTCCATCATGGCCACTAAGTTGAGTTCAGCTTCTGCCATCATGGCCATGAGGTCAGAGTTTTGTTCACCGGGCTTCTGGCATTTATTGCCATTGCCATTCATGTTCTACCCCCACTTTTAGCACAGGTAGGTTTCCTTTTGTTTTGCCACACCTCTTTAGTATCCTTAATGAATCCACTTTGGTCTGCACCTGTGGTTTTGGATGAAGGATTTATGGGTCTCTTTCGGTCTGCACCTGTGGTTTTGGACAAAAAGTTGTGTTAGAAAGATTTCCACCCCTCATTTTAACCCCTGCCAGAACTCCTTGGATCTGTACCTGTATATAAGTTGCATTTTCATGATGGGGACCACTGTATGGGTAAATTTACAGCTTTGTTCATCTATGCATTATAAACTTTCTCAAGATGTGGCTCAGCCTGTTTTTCATAATCCTCATTTTAAAATAGGGGAGCAAATGTTACTTGACACTTGGTTACCTCAGTTAGCCATGGTCAGGGTCTGTGATTTGCTCCACAATGGCATTTAATGTCCTCTATGGCTATCTTAGATTCCTTCCAATTGGATAAAAAGATAATATTTAAAGTGCTTCAGCTTTGTCATGCCCTTCTCCACTGGTTTGGTACAACACTTGCAGACCCTAACTATATGGAGTGTCCGCAATCTGCATTTGACACGCTGTTTCAATCTTATGCGGTTTCCAAATTATACACTCTTTTGTTTCCTAGATAATTTCTAATTTTACTGGAGAGTCTCCATATTGGAATGCAACTTTTCCACAACAATCTTTTAATTGGCATAAGATTTGGGAAGATCTCTGTGTTTATACCTCCCAGGATAAACTATGTATTGTTCAATTTCATATCTTGAATAATATTTATTTTACCTTCCAAGCTTGCTAAAATGGGTAGTTTGCATTCTTCTTTATGCACAAGGTGTGGTCAGGCTGATGGCACATTGCTGTATTTTTGGGGGGACTGTCCTAAGGTTGCTCCTTTGTGGAGTCTGACTAAGTCTAGGGCTGATCCTCTTCTTGGTACTTAAAATGATTTTACTCCAGAAATCTGTTTAATTGGAGACTACAGTGGAGTGGTGGTGAAGGAGAGGAAATATTTTCTTACTTTAATTTCTTTATCGGTTAAGAAAGTGGTCCTTCACCATTGGGTTGATCAGTCCTCAATTTCATATAATGAATGGTTGCAGGAGCTCATTTTTAATCTCTGTGTAGAGAAAATGATTGCTAGCATTCATAATAGACTTCCATGTTATCAGAAGAAATGGAGCAAGTTACATACTCTGCACACAATTTTAATGTACTCTGAAACTGCCTCATTCCATTTTTATAATAATTTTATAATTTTAGTTCTTTATTTGTTTTGCCTGAACTTCTGCAGTAGGCTTTCTGGATCTGTACAGTATGCTAATTTTCTATCATGTTTAGTATTCCTGGACATTCGTCAATACACAATTGTATTCTGTTGGGACTGTACTGAATTATATTCACCTTAGGGGGTGGGGGAGGTTTGGTTGTTGTGGATTGTTGTTTGTTGTTATTGTAGATTGTCTAGTTATGTGTTGTTTTGCTTTATATGTGTTGAAATAATAAAGCATATTGAATTAAAACAATATGTAGTTGCAAAAACTTTGTTAATGCTCTCGTTAGGGTCAAAGCAACAAGGTTGGGAAATGAGGTGTTAGGCTTTCCAACCTAACACCACCCTCTAAACTAGGCCCAGATAGCAGGTGTGGGTGTGGTTGAGGCTTCTCAAGCCTAATGCTCATCCCATTCCATCTGTAAATAAGGTCAGATGTGTAAACTTTATGAGAATGGGGTGAGCATTAGGCTTGAGAAGTCCAGTTTTGCTGCTTTGACCCTAACTGGAGCATTAACAAAGTTTTTGCAACTTATTTCCTTACTTTTTGAGATGGTATAATAGTATCTTTATTTTACCATTGGGGCACAAGGTCTTTCAGACTCTGTGCTCCTATTCCTCCATAGAGGCCCTCCGGGTCCTGCACTTCCATTTATAGGACAAAAGTGACCAAACTGTCAGCATAGCCATCTTATTAACCCAACTCATGTACCCAGCACAGAAAATCTTTTGAAACACTGCAAAACATAATTCTGTACAACTGCATTGCCATTTCATGCCATAAGTGTGAAAACACATTTTGGGCAGGACTTGAAAATGACAGATGTAAAATACATGAGGTGGGGTAATAAGAAGGCTATGTTGAAAATCTGTGGTAAAAAATATTTAACATATCCGTAGTTATGAGCGAGCATAGCAAATTGCAATAAATGATCATAACATTGGCATTTTTACATTTTGACCTCAAATGTTCAACATAGTCTTCTTATTATGCCACCTCATAAATACCTATAGTGGAAATTTTAAAATCCATGCCAAAATGCAATTCTGCACCACAGGTGTGAAAACATGTTTTGGACAGGATGTAAAACATGAAAGTTGATCTGTTTATGATGTACAGTATTGTGAAAAAATGGCTATGTTAAAAATGTTGAGTATAAATATTGAAAATTGCTTAAGTTAGTCACGTACATAGAAAAATTTAAATGAACACGCATAACTCAGCCATTTCTAAGAATCTTTTCACCAAATTTTCAACATGGCATTTTTGGGATCCCACCACATGAACCTGGGGTGAAATTTTGTTATTCAGTCTCAAAAGGTGATTTCACGCATCGACCATGAAATCACCTTCTGGGCCAGATTAATGAAATGACAGTGACAATGTTCATGAGGTGGGGTCCCAAAAAGGCCATGTTAAAATTTGGTGAAAAAAATCCAAAAAATAGCAAAGTTATGAACATAAGTTCAAAATGCCATTGAAATGCATTACACGGCACTTACATTTATTCCTCAGTTCATGGTTTGGCATTGAAGAATGCAGACATGTCACAATCCAAAGAAGATGACAGCATTCAATCTCTGGTGGTAAGTATGGGGTAAGGGAGGCAAGTGTGGGGTGGTGGGTGCTCAGTGGGAGGGTAGGGATGGGAAGGGGTCTTGGGATGGGGAGATGATGAGGGACCATTTTCTTTTTTTCAGTATTAAAAAAAGATGTTGGGGTATTGTTTTCTTTTTTACAAGTCAAAATTTAGAAAATAAATATACTGGGACACAGGGGGTGGGCTCCTCAGTGTCCCAAACAGCTGGGGAGTCACTAAATGCCAACACGGGGATTGGACCCCACGATGTCTGCCTAATATAAAACTAGAGGATATTGGGGGGGTTATCCAACACCAGGGGTGGGCATCCCAATGAATGTTGGATATTTAAAATAAAATGATCAGGGGAGTAGGGAATGGTGATCAGAAGGTGATGGGTGCCACTAGACACCAGGAATATATGGGGACAATGACCAGGGAGAGATGGGTGCCACTGGACACCAGGGAAAACAGGAGGGTGTAACAGACACTGCAGCTGGCAGCAGGAGTTCAGCTGTGGCTGCAGAAAGAAATAAAATCCACTGTTCTCATACAGAGAATGTGGCAGGAGACTCCTCTTGCTAAGTTGAGCACCCTGGATTGTGTGTGCCCAGAAAAAGTATTTCTGGGGCTAACTGTAAAAAACAAAAAAACAGAGCCTAGCTAAACAGGACCCATTTAGCTAGTTTCTCTGGTGTTTGTTTTGTAAAATGACAGCATTTTTATATGTATTCCACATTTTTTAGTTGGTAAAAAAAAGGAAAAGAAGATGGTGGCTCGCGAAAAAGGAATTTTCTCTCATGAAAAAGGATTTTGTTCTCATGAAAAAGAAAATGCTCTCATAAGATTAAATCCTTTTTTGCAAGATCAAATCCTTTGTTGAACTTTATACATCTATCCTGAAAAATGAACTTCCCATAGGATACAATGGGAGCTTAAAAACTTAATAACTTCACAACAGTTTAATATTTTGGCACCAAACTAACAGTGGCAGTTCTGTTACCCAAGTTCTTTATACTATGAAAAATCAAAACAAAATTCCACATGGTCTGGGTGGAAGATGGTGAGGAAAAACCTGCAAAAAATGGTGATGTTTTACTTTTTTTCACTATCCGGATCTCAGAATCTAAACATCCAACCAGAACAAACTTACCATATCAAGCGATCTGCCCCACAGGACAGCACATGCCAAATTTTGTGCAAATCCATTGTTCGGTTACAAAGTTATTAAAGTTCAATATTTTTTTTTAATTAAAGACATTTTATTAAGATGACCACAATTAAAATAACACAGTAAGCAATGTGACAACACAGTTGTTAGACAGAGGCAATGAACAGCAGAAAATAAAAAATTAAAAACTACTATCCCCTACCACCCCTCCTCCCCTGCCCTCCTATTTCCCCACCCTCCCCAAGCGAGGTGAGGTTCTCCATAAAGGTGCCTACAGCTGTATTGGGTAAATTAACCACTGATTCAATATTGTTTTTTTAGAGATTGTAGAGGTGTCTGTGAATGCTGACCCAAGGGGATCTAGACAAGTAAAGGGCATACAGTTTCCCTAATTTTTTAGTAAATAGGGGTTTATGATGGTGGACACTGGCAATTAACTGTTCCACATGGAGAGCAAAGGATATCTCATGCCACCATTCTGAGTAGGAAATGGGAGCCTGATCCATCCACTGTCTAAGCACAAGTTTTTTAACTGCTAAGGAGATAAGAACCATATGATATCTTCTCTCTTTTACTGGGATTTGAGAGAAGTCCCCAATGATGCAGATATCAGGGGGAAAAAAGGTTTTGTAGACCTAAGAGTGGGTCTAGCTTAATTTCAAATTGTTTCCACGGGGGGATACCTTCTCACAAAACCAAAAGATATGCAAGAGGGAGCCATCTGCCTTACCACATCTGGAGCATGTAGTTGAGGGAAGGTGCCCCAGTTTAGATAGTTTGATTGGAGTGTAGTACAAGTTATTTAAAATATGGTACTGGGTGAGTCTGTACTGGTCCTGGGAGATATAGACATATAGGTCCTTCCAGAGTTGAGCCCAGTTAATTTCTAGATTGGGTAAAGGAGTCTCCCACACCTTGGAGCCCAATGGAGATGGGGATTGTGAGCTTGTGAGCAGATGCCTATACAATGAAGAGACTCCGTGCAGCCTGCAGGCCAGATCACTTATCCATAGTGGCTGTGTACCAAACATTTTGACCAAAAGATGTCGAAGTTGGTAAACTTTAAAAATATAAGTCAACGGTAGCACAGGTTTAGCCAGAATCTCTTGAGAGGACAAAATAGAGGTATGGGAGTAAAAGTCTGAAACTTTGAACTCCAGGGGCATTGGGATCCAGATTCAGGAAAGTGGGAGTCCTCCTATTTTGATTTTTAAATTGGAGAGGATCAAGAGAAGTCTCTGACTGGAGTCATCTTATGATGTCCACACACTTGTGAAAAGACTCTGAGCGAGACCCCAATTGGGGAAGAATATAGAGGTTTTGCTATAGCTTTCACCGGAGAAAAGAGAATTGTGGCAGGGGATAATTCATGTGTAGAGAATAGATCAGATTCAATTTGCAGCCAAATAGGAATATAATCCTGTTGTAGTAGAAGCTGGGGTATAGACAACCATTTCCCACATTTGTAAAGGTGGCTAGACCAGTAGTGGAGCAAGAAGTTGGGCAGACTTAGCCCTCCAGACTCCTTAAGCATGCTTAATTTAAGATAGGATCTTCTAGCAGCTTTATCTAGCCAAATAAATGAGGTAATGTCAGAGTGACTATGCTTAAAAAGGATAAGGCAGCCAAGTATTAATCATATTGAGAGGCTAGAAAAGCCTAGGAAGAACATTCATCTTAATAATGTTAATCCTGCCCCACAGCAAAAGCGGAAGACTTTTCCAGTGTGCTAAATCTTGTTGGATAGTACTCCACAGGTCTTCAAGGTTAAGCTCGTGTGATAGAGAAGGGTCAGAGATAATAAAATTCCCCAATTATTTAATAAACTGGGGGGGGACCACCTCATACCGAATTTAGTGAAAGCTTGGCTATGTGTTAGATGATTAAGGGGATGGATTTCCATCTTATTTAGATTAAGCTTATAATTTGAGTACTTTCCAAAGGTATCAATGATTCCCAGAGCCATTGATAGAGAAGAAGCGGGATTTGAGAGATGCAGGAGGATATCATCTGCATAGACTGAGAGCTGCAGGGTGAGATTACCTACAGGGATACCAATGATATTAGGAGAAGATTTAGGTGCCTAATTATGGGTTCTAGATATAGGTTAAAGAGGAAGGGAGAAAGTGGGCATCTCTGGCGTGTACCGGTATGGAGGGAAAAGAGAGATGAATGAACTCCATTACAATGAATTCTAGCAGATGTAGAGGTGCATAAGGTCTGGATCCATTGAATAAAGTCTGAAGGGAAACCCATTTTTGGCAAGGTCAACCACAAAACATCCCAATCCACCCTGTCAAAGGCTTTCTCTGCGTCAAGCGAGATTAATGCTGTCGACAGGGAGGAAGATTTTGCTGCCTGGAGAATATGAGAGAGTTTGCATATGTGACCCAAAGAAGATCTTCCTGAGACAAATCCCACTTGTTCTGGATTGAGGAGACAGGACCATACCTTCTCTATTCGGGTGGCAAGTTTTTTTGAGAGGATTTTAATATCACAATTTAACAGAGAGAAAGGTCGGTAGCTCGATGGGCAGTGAGGGGGTTTGTCTGGTTTGAGGAGAAGAATGATGGAGGCTTCCAGTAAGGAGGATCCAGGGCCTCTCAGAGAGCATGTAATGGTAGAAGAGAAGTAGGATAGGACCAGGTCTTTGATGAACAATTTGTAGAAATTCAATGGAAGGCCATCAGGGCCTGGAGACTTGTCAGTGCAAGAATGTTAATAGTGGATTCCACTTCCTGTAGAGGGAGAGGGGCAGATAAGAGAGCTTGGCATGGGGCTGGGAGACATGGTAGTGTCAAGGAGCTTAGATATGTTAATAAGTCCTCTTTAGATGGGGGAGGTGAGTGCTGACTGTAAAGAGAGGAGTAGAACTGTTCAAAAATGTTCACAGTTTCCTTGGGGTGGGTTTTAATTGAACCATCAGGGGCACTGACTGCAGGTATATTTCTAGAGACCTCTAGTTTCCTAAGGCTGAGAGCCAAAAAATGACCTGCTTTTTCCCCATGTTCTACGTAGTTCACCTGAGTCCTCAATATTGCAAATTCTGCTTTATCCTGTAAAAGTGAGGAGTATTTGTTCCTTAAGGAAAGCAGGGTTTGCAAGGAGTCAGGAGGGGAGGTGGTAGAGACAGACTGTTCCAAGGTACTGATTTTGGCTAGTAAAGATAGAGCTTCTCCCTCCCTACGTTGCTATGCATGGAGGCAAGCCATATGAATTCCCCTCTTAAAAAACACTTCAGAGTGCACCATTTGTGATCCACCCTTGGAATGGAGTTGAGATTGGAGACCATGAATATTTGAATAAGAGAAGGAATTCTGGAGGTTACGTACTCATCTTTGAGGAGCTGGGTATTCAGCTGCCAAACTGTTTCTCTTTGAAAGCTGGCATCTAATACCAGTGAGACCCAAGCCACTGCATGATCCAATAGGACAATAGGCTCCACCCCTGCATTGCAAAGACCATGCAGAAGACAGCGCTGATCAAGACATAATCTAGTCGAGAAGAAGAATGATGAACTATGGAATAGAAAGAAAAGGTATGAGATGTTCAGTACTCTCCATGGGTCACATAAGCCCAAGGAATCAAGAAACTCCTGCAATGCTCTTTGGGCTGCTGACATAGGTCTGAGGGACAATTAGACTGGTCTAGGTCTTGAGTGGATGGGAGATTCCAGTCTCCTCCCAAAATCATTGGAATGACATGTATGGGGTCAATTTATCAAGCAATTCCTGGAAGAAAGCAGGGTCATCACCCACGGACCATAAATGCTTCCTAGTACTAACTCTGTATGACCAAGCATACCTTTACCAGAATGTATCTTCCCAGTGGATCCACAATAGTCTGGCTTGCTTGGAAGGTACCGAACAATTCACCAGAATGGCAGTTCCCTACTGGCTGTCAATGTTCGGAGGCAAAGACTTGGCCAACTTCTTGCCTTGAAAACCATTGGCTTCAGGGGAGTAAATCGTCTCCTGAATGAATGATATGTTGGCATGCAAGAGCTGAAATGTGTTTAAGAATTTGATATCTTTTAGGAGATTCACAAGCACCTCTAACATCCCAGGTGACAAATTTGGTTATAACACTAACCATTGTCGTAGTATAGCAGGATAAACACCAGATGAGTGACACTTTCAATATACCTCGCATCCTCCTCCTCGCCTTCCCCGATTCTCTAGAACCCAATTGCTCCAAACAGGTAACTGCCATATTCCAAAATGCCTTAAATGTAGTACTGTTCTAACTTGATAGTCATAAAAACAATTCCCTGAACAGTTATAAAACTTGCTGAGCAATCATGATTCTGAGATCCAACCCCTCGTCTCCCAATATACCAATATACCAATAAACAATTTTCTGACTTATCTGCCTTCACAGCTTCCCTCCCATCACAATTCTCTGCTTCACAGTTTAACCCCACAGCATCTGAAGGACCCCCAAACTTAACTAACCCTTCTATTTCAGGGAAGTGTCTAGGCATCAGGTCCCAAAGCTGCTCAGGTCACTCTCTGAAAACACCAGTACTGGCTCAGATGGCCTACAACCAAGACTACTAAAAATGGCTTTACTACATCTCTGGCCCCTGGCACACATCTTCACCCTATCTCTCCAATGGCATTGTCCCTGAAGTCTGGAAGGCAGCCAGAGTCACTCCTGTATTTAAGAAAGGCAGTAAAATGACATATCAAATTACCGGCCTATTGCTATTTTGTCTGTTCTGAATAAAATCCTGGAAAAAGTAGTATCCATGCAAATCACTGAATACCTTGAGAAATTCAATTTACTAAGTTCAGCACAACATGGTTTTAGAAAGCATCACAGCACCATGACAGCACTTGCAAAATTCACTTCAGATATCGTTACCAATATGGATAGAGGAAAGTTAACAGGGGCAGTCTTCATTGACTTAACCAAAGCTTTCGATCTGGTTGACCATTCTCTACTACTATCCGCCCTCAGTACCTTGGGCTTCTCTCCCCCAGTCACTACCTGGTTCAAAAGCTACCTCTCCAACAGAACACAAGCTGTTAAGTTTAATTCATCCATGTCAGACAGTGCTGTTATCAACATTGGGGTCCCTCGAGGGTCTATACCTGGCCCTCTTCTATTCTCATTATTCGTCAATAAACTTCCTGAGCTGGTCACCACAGGTCACTCACTTCTTTATGCGGATGACCTGGTAATTTATTATCACCTGATAAGGTCCTGGATCTAAATGCTGCCCTCACTGCAGATTTTCGTGCTGTACAACACTGGTTGAACTCTCAACGCCTGGTTTTAAATACAAATAAAACAAAAGTTATGATGTTTGGCTCAAATCCAAGCTTAGATCCTGTCCTCTGACCATCTCTGTCTCTGATATCGATGGGGACCCTATAGAAACTGTCACTTCTTTCGTTACCTTGGCATCCACCTGGATCAAACCTTGGACCTGAAAGCACATATACAGGAAACCTGCAAGTCAATTAACTGCAAATTGGGGCTGCCTATAGAACCAAATACCTGCTCACCCTGCTGCTAAATTGGCGATAGCCAGAGGCATTCTATTGCCAACCTTACATATGGGTGTCCCATCCTGTCCTTGGCCACCAAATCTTCACTGCAACTATGGGATACTACCTTCAATAATGTGTGCAGGTATGCAACCAAAGCACCTCGGCTGCAGCATCATTGTCTCTTATATCAGGACCTTGGTTGGCTCTCTCCTTCCTCTACCAGGCAGTACTACTTGTACAATTTAGTTGATTCCATCTAAGGACGTCCAAGCCTGCTATCCTGTCTGATCTCCTCAGGCCGCCATTCCCACAAGGAATCTTAGATCGGCTGATCAGACCTTACTATCCATCCCCTTTGTCGGACTAAAAGGGCATGGGCTCCTTCCATCATGCTGCCCCCACCATGGAACCTACTACCTCAGGATCTAAGAGATGTCTCCACTCATGTGACTTTTAAGAGCAAACTCAGGACTTTCCTCACTACTATGGACAAATGTGTTTGCGTTGACCCTACCTAATCCGCTGCATTTGTACTGTTTCCTCATTGCTAGCACTTTGCCTGTCCAAATGGGTGTTCTATACTGTGCCTTGTAATTAATGTTTTATTTTGTGCCTTGTAATTAATGTTGCCTTAACCTGTTTCTTTATAAGCCTAATATTAGCTGTTGACAATTGTAAGTCGCTATTCTACTCCATGACATTCTTATCTTCACTTCACAGCCCTCCTCACTTAACCCACTGCTGATCTCTTCCCCCCCTTCTTCTGTTATATCCTCTTCCCCCCTTTTTGCCACTCCCCACCAAACTCACCTTTACCTGTTCCTACCTCATCCATGCCCCTCCTTAGTCCCCACCCTCCTGGCTGTGCTTAGTCACCTCTCTCCACCTACTACCGCCTACTCCCACCGTCTACCGACCCCCCCTTCCCTGCCCTGCCGTCTCTTGGTTCCACTGGCTCGGCTTGACTTTGACACTTTTGCCGCTATTGCCGTAACTCCTCCGCCTCTATCCCCCTCTCACCGGCATCCTCACTCTCGCCCTGCCGTCTATCGGTTCCACCAGACCGGCTGTATTTTCCACCTCCCACCGCTGTTGCCTTCTTACTGCTACTCCCCCACCACCTCTCTTCGCCTGCCGCCTTCGGCTCCATAGGCCCGGCCAGGTTGGTACCCACCCCGCTGTTGCCGTGATCTCGACTGCACCTCCTTCCACGTAATCTCTCCCTCCCATCCTTTTGCCAGTTTTCCTTCCTTGTATCTTTTCTACTGATGCCTATCCTCTTTATTTTCTGCCTTCTACTATTCACATTTTGAGTATGTTCCATGATCAAGTGCTAAAGTATATTTTTGTTTACTAATGTATGTTACATTGCCATATGTATTTCTCTCTGCATTTTTTGTACTCGTTGTCTTAATAATCTGGCTGTACTCTTTGTGTATTGTAATTGTACCTCCCGGGTCGTGCCTGAAAACAGTCACTTGCTGACTAGCGCACTTACCCGGTTAACAAAAACTAAATAAATAAATACCTATGTACAAGCACTCCCATACAATCTGTCAAGTCCCCATAACATATAATGAAGCAATCAGAGGTGAGCAAACCCATTTTGACCCTGGATACCCCCTCCCGCCATTGATACCCAAATGCAGATGATAAATGCCCATTGTGCTATTCGTCAGACGTCAACATCGATTTGATCCAACAGAGTCCACCCAGTGAAAGAACAACTCAACAGGACCCAAGATGTAAATAAAGTCAGAATAAGACAGAATAGCACAATCCAGGGGGCATCCAGGGTACAACCCCCCCAACAGTCCAGTATGTGAGGCTGACCATCATTCAACCACTACATCCCCCTTCCCCCCAACAATCCAATTGTATAAACAGAACAATTAGAGCAACCGAGTTAAACAGGTTATAACAAAATCCCAGCTTTAAAGGCAAGGTGGTCCCTGACCTGTATCCATGATGAAACTTTAGTGTCACTCATCCAGGTCCCTCAGGCTGAGATTAAGTGTAGCGAGCAGAGTCAGAGAACTGCCATAAAATCCAAACAGCCCAAGTTGTTAGGGAACAAGAAAGACTGGGGATATCAAGGTGAAAGTGTTAGGAGGTTAGTATGAGGGGATGGTAGGGAAACAAGGGAAAGCATAAACCTGGATGAGCTACCTCCTAATTAGAACTTGACTCTAGGTCGGGGACTAATGTAGTCTATTACCCACTATAAAATTTAGGTTATGTAGCAACCATAACTGAGAACAGTAGAACATAACAACTAGAACCCCCTGGTAATCAGGCAGGTGGTGGATCAGTCCAGTGGGTGTTCAAAAAACCAGACGGAATGCAGTAAATAAAAACAGTCCCTGAGGGATCAATATTTGAGAAAAACAGGCCCTGTCATTGAAAGTCAGGCATCCTTGTAGCACCGCACACTAGGCCATACCAGCCTAGACACGAGGCCAGATTCAAGCCGACACAAGGACCCACCACCACATCCAACCTGACAGGAGCACAGTCACAGCCATTAGTTGATGGATTTCAGGGCAACAATCATGGTAGGCACCAAAGTCTGTCCAAAAGATGCTAAAACAGTAGAACCAAGTTTAAAGGAAAGGCTTCAGGGGGTTTTGAAAAGGGAGGGCATCTTCATGCTGAGCTCCACTTGAGCTTGAGGAGCCGAGTCAAAAGATAGCCAGGTACCATCCACCAAGACCTGTAGATGAGCTGGGTATGCCATGTGAAATTTGATACTGGCTGCAATTAGCTTGCACACAATGATATGGAAAGTGGTGGGTTTCATGGGGCAAGTCTTGTGGATGCACAGTTTTTATCCTCCCAGTGTATTGCTTGTACTTCCAGAATTTTGACAGAATATGCTGTTTTCAAGATAATTTAGCAGCCTGATAATCACCGGTCTGGGAGGAGCAGAATCTGGTGGTCTGGGTCTCAGGGACTGGTGAGCTTGTTCGATCAGATAGGTAGGGTTATGTGGAGATGGGCCAACAACTTTAACTAGCAGCTTCTGAATGAAAGAGATTGTAGAGCAGCCCTTCGCCTTCTGGCAAGCTGAAAATCTGAATGTTGTTCAACTGTAAATGTGTCATGTGATGCATTTCATTTGTATTTTAATAATTTTCAATAAAACTGAAATTAAAAAAAGAAATAATTTAAAACTAAACTAGATAAATATATCATATCAGGAGGTAAGCTGAGTTATTACCCACAGTGAAGCTTCTATGGGTATATATATGATGCATCATTACTTCTGAGACATGGGCTGCTGGCAAATACTCTCTGACTAGATTTACAGATCCTCTTCTAAGGTAATGTAATAATTTAGTAACAGAAGGTAACAGCAGATGAGGACCATATGGCCCACCTAGTCTGCCCCTTTCCTACCTAATGCATTACCGCAGACCCTAGTTTACCTGTGGCTAACCCTCTCTTCCCTATTGCTAGAGTACTTTTATGTCTATCTGATGCATTCTTGAATTCCCTATTGTTTTTTCCACCACAACCTCTGCAGGAGGCTGTTCCAAGCACCACTACTCTTTTATGTGAAAAGTACTTCCTTGCATTGCCCCAGAGCATACTCCTCTAGTCATAGCTTTTGTGTACACTCATCCTTTGGAGACATGATAGAGACTTACAAGTACACCCATGGGAGAGAACAGGGTGTGTGGGAGGGGGTTCAAATGAGAAAAGGACCAGAGGGCCTGCAATGAAGCTGGAGGAGGACCAACAAGAAGTTTAAGAGGATCTGAAGAAGTACTACTCCACTTAAAGAGTGGTGGATGCCTGGAACAGACTGCCAGTTGAAGTGTTGGATGCAAGAATAGTAAGGGTTTTCAAGCATGCATGGGTTAGACATAGGGAGATATTAGTAAATGAGAAGAGAGGCGGGAAGGTCACCAGAGACCAGTTAGGGTCTGAGGAGTCAGACTAGCCAGGGACCATCTGGGCAGACTGGTTGGGCCAAGCAGTCCTTTTCTGCTGACAAATTTTATGTTTCTATGTTTCTACTGCCACTGAATTTATATAATTTCAAACTACAAGTAAAACAGAAATTCACAAGCCCAGAATTAGTGATAGTGACCTAAGAGGGTTTCTAAAATATATTTATGGCAAAATCTTAGATTTCCTTACACCTACAGGGGTATGTAGTGTTTAAATATAATCTATACCTATATAAAAACACCTTTCTCATGTTCTTTAGTAGAGATGATCTCTTACATATACATTGAACTATAGAATCAAAAAATAAAAAAAAGTGATAAACTAAATTTGTATACCCTGCTTGACTTTAACTTGTTCACAGCAACATCCTATAATAAAATATTATGCAGTTCCCCTCTGTAGGAAATTAAATCTTGGATGAAGAAAGTCACATAGAGTATAAATTGGGTAGAAATATATAATGTTTGTTAAATGCTATTTTTAAAATACGTATTTTACTCTGCAAACAATATAGCCAACAGTAGAAAAATATAACTCTCCTTCTCCTTCCCCATTTCCTTGTTAAAGAAGCCAATCACATATTAACTGAAGTCCAGTTTTCACAAAACGTTGCATGGTGATAGAGGTTGATATGCACTAGGGAATGCACTATGGTTGAACTCTGAAACCCTTAAGAAAAAAATGTAAGTACTATTTTTTCCAGAGTCACTCAATATTTTAATATGCCATCGATTTGAAAGCAAGATCAAAGTGGCAACACTGAACCTTCTGTAGTGTAATGGGGAAGGGTGGCCTTTCAAATAAAAGGTTACCAGTTAGATTCCCACAGTGAGTAACATTTCCATATCAATTAATATTAATAAAATATATGCTTCATGCAAGTTTGTGGCTAAATCAGGGAACCTTCTGTAAGGCAATGGACAGGAAGCAGTGCTTCGTAATGGAAAGTTAGAGTCCCATTTCTACAATTAGTAGCTTTTCATGAACATTTCAGTTTTTTAGATTTACTCTATGTCATCATACAAGTTCAAAGCTGAGTCAGTGAACCTTCTGTACTGTGGTGGTGAAGGTACTGCACTTTGGAAAAGAAGGTTAAAAATGTAATTCCAACCATGAGTAGAATGTTCATGAAAATATTAACTGTATACTTTTTCTTTTTTGTTCTGTGTCATTTTATTTATTATATTTAATGTTTATTGTTTTTTTACCAGAATAGACTCAATGAACCAGAGATCCTTTTCAGGTACAACCCAGGGTAGGGGATACTGCAGGTAGTGAAACATCACTAAGAAATAAAGTGATAATGGCTGCATGTACATGAACAATAAAAGAAAAGTACAAGTAATCAAGAGAAAGAAAAAAATGTACACAGTGTACAAAGTACATCAGCCATGGGAGTAGCCAGGATGAGAAGTATGGGTGCATGCCATCAAAGTATAGCAACATATCTGCAACAGTATCATGGTGGTACAAAATTCCATTTACAGAGTACATTGACTTTTAAGCTATACTCGGAGTGGATAGGGCATCGGTTATTCAAATGTGGAGAGAACAGGAATATGCCTAGCTGCAGAGGCATGCTTCAGAGAAATGTGCCATAACAAGTGGTTTTAATGAGCACAGTGAAGAAGAGAGGTAGATGGGGAGATGGAAGTTGTTTCCCAGTGTTGGAAGAAGGATATGGAAAGCAAACTGGCCTGCTACATACTTATTGTGATGGATATGAAAGGAATGAGCAGTTGAGGATTGGAGGAAAGAGGAAGGAAGGAATAGCAGGGTTAAGAGAGAGAAAAGTTCAGAGAAAAGTGGCAAGCCAGTAATAGGAGGTATTAGCAGACACAAAGCAGGAACAGGACCTGGGGGTAATCATTTCTGATGACCTGAAGGTAGCTAAACAATGTGACAAGGCAGTGGGGAAGGCTAGCAGGATGCTTGGATACATAGACAAGGGAATCACCAACAGAAAGAGGGACATAATAATACCCCTGTATAGACCACTGGTGAGACCACACCTCGAGTACTGTATCCAGTTCTGGAGACCCCATCTCTGAAAGGACATATGGTGGAGGCATTACAAAGGAGGGCAACTAAAATGGTGAAGGGCTTTCATTAAAAGTCCTATGAAGAAAGGCTCAAGGTGTGGTCTCACCAGTGATCTCTACAGGGGTATTATTAGGTACCTTTATCTTTAATCTCGCCCTGACATCATCTATCATACCTGATGCCTGGAAGTGTGCCAGGGTAGCCCCCATCTTTAAGTCCCGTGACCCCCACTCAAATGACAACTGCCAGTCAATATCAATACTTCTCCACCTAAGTAAACTACTAGAAAAGGCCATACATAGCTTATGGATTATCTCTCCAACCACAACCTCTTATGCAGCCAACAACATGGCTTCCGTAAGCACCACAGCACAGCCACAGCCCTTGTCCTTCTCATGGACCATATCCTCTCCAATATGAACCACGGGCATGCCACTGGTACCAGTTTCATCAACCTAGCAAAGACCTTTGATATGGTCAATCAGTCTCTACTCATCTCCAAGTTGTCTTTGCTGGGTTGCTCTAAGGAAACCACAAATTGGTTCCATAGCTTTAGTATCTCTCAGGATGCTCCCAATCTGTCTGTACTGGCTCCACAACATCCCCCTACAACCAGTTACCACATGAGTGCCCCAGGAATCCATCCTGACTCCCTACTTTTCACTATATTTGTAAACTTCCTCCCCACTGATAGCCTTACCTGCAGCTCCCTGCTCTACACTGATGATCTTGTAATTTTTTACAGTGACAAATCCATACCCCACTTATCCTCCACATTATCTAAGAACTATTGCACAGCATCCAGCTGGTTCTCCTGCAACCTTCTATTAGGTAATGCAAAAAAATCTAAGGCCATGCTGTTTGGTTCAAAACGATACCTGTTTAAGACCCTTTGTGCAAATGATACCCTAATTGTTCATTCCCCTGATGGATCAGCCCTTGAAAACTTTACCTTTTTCAAGTAACTGGGTGTGGTACTAGACCTTTTCTTTTCCTTCAATGGCCACGTGGATAATATTGTCCATAAGGTAAATAAAAAACTTGCTGGTGTATACTGCTTAAAACCTTATATTTCTATGGAGGCCCACCTAGCTATTGTTCTGAGCAATCTGCTCCCCATCTTCGACTACTGTTCATTTATCTTCTCCGGGACCTCTACCACCCTTTGTGCTAGACATTTGGTAGCATACAACAATGCATGCCATTTTGTCTTGGCGCTCCTTTCTCCAGTCACCATTGTGACCTCTACAGCTCTCGTGGTTGGCTATCCCTGCAAGGACATTTTGACTACTCCTTGGCCTGTCTTGTGGATACCTCCATCAGAACTGGCACTGTTTCCCCTCTTGCTGCCCTCTTAATTTTGGTCCTTTCAAGGAACCTGCACTCCTGCTCTGCTCCCACCCTCCAGGTACCTAAGTCTGCTACCAACATGGGTGACAAAGCTCTCTCTACTGCAGCCCCTTCCCTGTGGAGTGGATTACCCCCTACTCTTCACACATCTGAGTCCCCTCACACCTTCAAGCACAGCCTCAAAGTTTGGTTGGCCGACAAATACAAGTGTACCTGCTTTACTCGATAGCATCCTCCCTATGGCAATTTGCCATGCTCATCCCTTTCCCATACCTCCCTTAGTTTTTTAAGGATGGCCAGTTTTCTCCGCATTTTATCCTCTGGTACTCTCCCTACTACCTTGCTGCTTAACTGCTGTGAACCCTCATTGTGTTGATTTCCTACTACCCTATACCCATCAGTGCCCTTCCCTTCTCTGTATATCTGTACCCATAAGGCTCCACCCTTGTTTGTATGTCCTTATTGCCACTGCTGCTGCTTGAAATCCTGTATTGTTTTATAACAGTTGCTCTTTCCTTACTATGACTTGATTTTCCTTGACATATTATCGCATTTGATTAATTCTTGTGTATCATATTTACACTGTAATGAGTTCCCTGTTTGCTGTCAACCTGTACAATTCCCTGTATCTAAAACTTACTTCTGTATTCACCTCCACCTGTATTTGTATTGTACCTACACTGTAGTGCCATAATTGGCCTGGGTCATGCCTGGAAATGGTCGCTTGGATCAGTGCACTTACCCAGTTTACAAAAGACTAAATAAATACAAACAAAGAAATAAAGGAGTTAAATATGTACTCCCTAGAGGAAAGGATGAGAGATATAATAGAAACATTCAAATACCTCACAGGTGAAAACAAGGTACAGGAAGGTAGCATTTTCAAGAGAAAAGATGCTCGAGGACAAGGGGTCACACTATGAAGATGGATGGGGAGACTCAGAGGAAATGTGAGAAAATACTTCTTCACAAGGAGGGTGGTGGACACATGAAATGGCCTCCCAATGGAGGTGATGGGGGCTGAAATGGTTACAGGATTTAAGAATGCATGGGATAGACACAAAGGGATCTTAGCAGTAAGGAAGGGGGGAAGGCCGAAGACTGAGTAGGGTCTGCAGTGACACTGCAGGTAGGGAGAATATGGCAGACTGGGTAGGTAAAGAGGTCCTCATCTGAAAAAAAACTTCTATGTTTCTATGTTTGGCCAGAAAGGAGGAACAATGTGAGATATGAACACACTTCAAGGGAGAGTTCAGTTATGCATGAAAGATGGAGCACTATGGGAAAAGTGGCAAAAGGAATTAACAAGTTCTGGCTAGAGCTGATATGGCTTCAGCCAATGTCACAGCAGAACATGGCACAGTCCGCCGTGTCCAAGATGGCTGAGCAGAGCCTAATATGCATATGCGAGTGGAGCAGAGCCCATTGCACATCCACAAATGGGTGCACATGAACATGGTCAACAGGTGCATGTGTGATGATTCATACATGTGCACTGGGCTCCAGTGGCCATTTTGGACACAGCAGACTGTGCTGCTAGAGTTCAGTGTGCATGCATGCAGTGAAATCACGCATGCCCAATGACTCACATCGGCTACAAAAGTAGTGCAGTGAGCACACAGTGATTGCAGTTCACCTGCAATTTTTAGCAAGTCTGTTCATAATCCGGTAAACTCCCTTTCTCTATTGTCATAGCAACACGTCTGCCGGGCTACGTCCACTGCAGCTGTAAAAAGGAATCTAGCCTGGTAAGTGTAGATGTTGGGGCAGTGATGTAGGCTACATCTGTGTAGTCAAACGCTGACAAGGACATCTTATGGATGCTCTCTCAGTGGACAGAGAGAGGAAGACTTGATTTGATTTGGTACATCACACCAAGCTTAGCACAAAACGTCTTATGCATGTATCAATGTGAATGGAAAAGTTGAGAATCTGGTCTAACTGTACCCCTAAGTACTTGAAGTGGGGTACCTCTTCAAACAGGTTGCCATCCAGAGTTTTGAAGACATGGGTATGTTGGAGCCTTGCTAATCTCTGTCTGTAGCCAAAAGTAAGGTAGACAGTTTTATTGGCATTTATTTAGAGCAGGTTTGAATGGAACCATCACTGGACATTGTCAAGATCATTCTGGAGTGATGATTATAGCTAACATACTAACATACTAAAATGCCAGCAGAATAGGCCTAACGGTCTTTCGAGTCTGCTCGATTTGTCAGCCCCACCCTGGGTGCTGACCTTGCTCCCCTCACCTTCTTTGGCTTCTTCCTTCCCAGTTCTGGATATTCTTGCTGCATTGGATTTTGCTTCCAGAACCCTTCCCCTGTACCTGTACCTGTCCCAGCCCCTCTTGAACCCCTCCACTGTCTCTGCCTCCACCAGCCCCCTAGGCAGTGCATTCCATGGCTCCATCACCCTCTCAGTGAAGTAGCACCTCCTCCTTTCTCCCCTGAATCTTCCCCCCTCCAGCTTCCACCCATGCCCTCTAGTGGCCCCCTCCTCCTTCCTTGAAACACCCTGACTGTTCCTCCCTATTTACCTCTTCATGTACTTGAAGACCTCTATCATCTCCCGGTCCTTCTCTTCTTTCAATGTGTACATATTTAGCTCTTTGAGCCTCTCCTCAAGGTCCTGTCCCCCAAGCCCCAAATCATTTTGGTTGCCCTCCTCTGGACCCTCTCCAGGAGTTTAATGTCCCTCTTTAAGTGTGGCCTCCAAAACTGCATGCAGTACTCAAGATGTGGCCTCACCAAGCAGTTATACAGAGCGAGTATCACTTCCCTCCTTCTGGAGGTGATCCCCTTAGCGATGCATCCCAGCATCCTGTTGGCCTTGGCTGCTGCCCTCCTACAAGTCTCCGAGTTGTTCACCTTGACATCCACCACCACCCCCAGGTCCCTCTCAGCCATTGAGACTTGTAGCATTCCCCCCCCCAGGGTGTACACTTGGCCCGGGTTTCTGGCCCCAGGTGGGGTACCTTGCATTTCCTGCATTGAACCTGAGCTTCCACTTTCTAGACCATCTTCCAGAGCTCCAGGTCCCCTGTAGGCCACCTCCCCTCCACCCCATCCACCACTGCCCCAGTTTTGAGTCATCTGCAAAGAGACTCATCTCACTCAGATTCCTGTCCTTATGTCAGAGACATAGGCGTTGAACAGGAGGGGCCCAAGAACTGATCCCTGTGGGACCCCACTAATGACCCTCTTTGGGGATGAGACTATCCGCCTACTCGACCCTCTGGTCCGGTCCTGGAGCCAATTGCCTATCTA